>JAGIQG010000006.1:111365246-112862023 GCA_024679065.1 Sphyrna mokarran | reverse complement strand
TTTGTGTCATCAGCAATTTAGTTCCATGAATTTGTCTGCCATTACGGAACAGCATGATGGCACAATGATTAGTCCTGCTGTCTCACATCACCAGGGGCCTGGGTTTAATCTCAGCTTTAGATTGCAGTTTGCGTGGAGTTTGCACATTCTCCCTACGTCTCTGTGGGTTTCCTCCGAGTGCTTTGTTTTCTTCTCACACTCCAAAGATGTGTGGGTTAGGTAGATTGGCCATGTTAAATTGACTCTTGTGTTGAGGGATGAGCACGGGTAAATATGGTGGGTGACTGGAATAGGGCCTGAGTGGGACTGTGATCAGTACAGACTTGATGGGCTGAATGGCTCCTTCTGCGCTGTAGGATTTCCATGATTCTATAATTATCTGAAGAATTAATAAATGTGAACAACTGAGGCCACAACTCAGATCCTTGTGAGACAACACTAGTCACTCCCATCAACTTGAGTACCTATCCATTATCCTGACTTTCTGTCAATTACCACTCAGCCAACTTCCCAGCCATGTCAGTTCTATGTCCTCAATTCTATTGCCTTCTTATCTTAGTTAATAGTCTCTCATGTGGGACTTTATCAACTGCCTTCTGGAAGTCCATATAAACCACATCAATAGACATTACCCGGCCCACTATCTTAGTCACCTCCAAAATAATTTACCAAAGTTTGTTAGGCGTGACTTACCGTACATGAATCCATGTTGCCTCTCTCTAAGTAAAGATTTTTGTATGTTAGTTACCTTACCTTTGATTATAGATTCCAACAATTCAACATTTGGCAAGGGGATGGGTCAATGATATTAAAATTTATTTAATTATATGTTAAGGAGGTTCATGCCTGTTTTGAATATGATTATGTTGCTGGTCAGGGCATGGGTAGATCAGAAATCACTATCTCACCAGTGAGATCTGTGATTTTTGGATCTTGAGCCCCCACTGGCATTCGCACGGACAGGGAACATAAATTCAAGATCATCCTTAGGAAATAGCAATAGCATTAGGCCATTAGGTACAGAGGAGGTTTACCAGGATGTTGCCTGGTATGGAGGGCAGGTCTTATGAAGAGAGGCTGAGGGATTTGAGGTTGTTTTCGTTAGAAAGAAGGCGGCTAAGAGAAGACCTTATTGAAACATATAAGATGATTAGAGGTTTAGATAGGGTGGACAGTGATAGCCTTTTTCCTAGGATGGAGAAAGCTAGCACGAGGGGACATAGCTTTAAATTAAGGGGTGGTAGTTTTAGGATGGATGTCAGAGGTAGGTTCTTTACCCAGAGGGTGGTAAGGGTATGGAATGCCCTGCCTGCTGCAGTTGTAGATGCGCCAAGTTTGGTGGCGTTTAAGAGGTTAGTAGATAAGTTTATGGATGAAAAGGGAATGGTTTAGGTTAGAGGGTCATTGCTTCTTCTTAATTGGTCGGCGCAACATTGAAGGCCAAAGGGCCTGTTCTGTGCTGTTATGTTCTATGTTCTATTTGGCACTTTAAGGCTGCTTCATAATTCAATATGATCATGGCCAATCCTCTAACTCAATGCTACACTTCCACACTCCCCCCATATTCCTGATGACTTTAGAGTTTAAAGATCAATCTGTTTCCTTCTTAAAATATTCAATGATTTTATCTACACAGCCTTTTGTGAGAGAGAGAATTCCAGTGGTTTGCTACTCCACATCTCAGTCCTGAATGGCCTGAGATTGTGACCCTTTGTTAGACTCACCAGCCAGAGGAAGTAACACAGACTGAATGCCTCATCACCAGAACTCACAAACAAGTGCCAAGATCTAGCTTGGCTGGTGGAAAGAAGGGCATTCCCCATCAGATCCATTATGAACGCTCAAGGTCTTAACATCGCCGCACGCTGGTCTCGAAGTAGCTGTGGGGGTGATGAGACGGTGACACACCTCCTTGTGGAACGTGCCTTTGCAAAGAAGGTCTGGAGTGAGGTGCAGTGGTATTTGTCGAGGTTTGTCCCGAGCAGCTCGGTGATGCAGGACTCTGTGCTCTATGGGCTGTTTCCAGGGATGCACACCGAAACAAATATCAACTGCTGCTGGAGAGTCATCAACTCAGTGAAGGACACACTTTGGCCCGCCTGAAATTTGCTGATCTTCTAGCTGAAAGATTTGCTCTCGACTGACTATTGCAGACTGGCACACTCCAAGGTCCAGGACTACGTGATAAGGGACGTGCTCAAACTTGGGGCAGCCACCGCAAAGGCACAATGCAGAAAGACCACCATTTAAAGCCTTTCGACCGAGGCAGACCGAGGGCCTGGTAACTGCAGATTATCCTCGTCCCACATAACTGTGTTAATATGAAAAACAACAGCATATATAAAATGTGATGTATGTACACAGTTTTAAGTTTTGGAATGTAATGTATGTAATATTGCGTAAATAAGCATCATACAGTACTGTAAAAATGATTTTTTTTGCACTGTATGTAATTATTGGATATATTGTTTTGCAATGGTTTATTTGAGAGTTTTATTTATGAATGAAGTATATTTTTGAAATAAAAAAAGTGCATCCAGTCTGTCCAATGCTGTCAGAATTTTATACTTTATCTAAATTTATCTAATTTATCTAAATTCTAGTGAATACAAGCCCAATCGGCCCAATCTCTCCTCATGCGACAATCCTACCATCCCAGGAATCAATCTGGTAAACCTTCACAATAGTCCTTTTGTAGGATGTCAATACTTTCTTGGATAAGGAAACCAAGACTGTACGCCATGTTCCAGATGTGGTCTCACTAAGGCCATGTACAGCTGCAGTGAGACATCCTCGTTCCTGTACTCAAGTCCTCTTGCATGGAGCCTTTGCACAAAGTGCCATTCTCTGTGGAGTGAATGGGTGTTAAGTGTGGGAGTTCAGGAAGGTGGAGGAGGGGATATTCTTGTGTCTTGTTTCTCTTTATTGTACTCACAGGTCAGTGAGGGCAGTTATAGGCCAAGGGAGGAGGACTGAGAACATGTGTGTGATATTACATTTAAGTGACAGGTAGGTGAATCCTTTTCTCTTCTACCTTTCTGACTTTGGAAGTGAAGTCTAAGTAGGGAAATAGAAATTGCAGAGAGTAAATATTAGTGGTATAAGTGAAAACAAATTGAAATTCTAAATCAATTAAAATTAGAATGCAGGTACTTCAGGTAAATGGGATCTTGACATTTATTGCAGAAGGAATAGAATGTAAAAGCACTGAAGTTTTTCTGCTACTGTACAAAACATTCGTGAGACCTCGCTTAGAAGATTGTGTGCAGTTTTGGTCACCTTACTTGAGGAGGGATGTAGTTGCATTGGAGGCAGTTCAGGGGAGGCACATTCAATTGATTCCACAGATGAGGGGTCTGTCTTACGAAGCGAGATAGAGCAATTTAGACCTAAAGATCTGAGGAATTGAGGAGATCTAATTGAGGTGTTAACAATGATAAGGGAGATTGACAATGTTGACATGGAGAGGATGATTCCTGTTGTAGGAAATTTAGAACAAAAGGTCTTAGTTTTAGGATTGGTGGTGGGGCTGGGGGTGGGAAGAGATTTAAAACATATATGAGGATAAATTCCTTTTCACAAAGGGTTGTGAGTCTCTGGAATTCACTGCCCCAGAGCTTGGTGGATGCCGGGACATTGAATAAATTTAAGGAAGAGGCAGACAAATTTTTAATTAGTAAGGGTTTGAAGGATTATGGTAAACAGGCAGGAAAGTGGAGTTGAGGCTGAGATGAGATCAGGCATGATTATATTAAATGATTGAGCAGGCTGAATGGGCTAATTTCCTATTCGTGCTCCTAATTCTTTGATTTGATTGATCATGGTCACATGCAGTAAAAAGTATTGTTTCTTGTGTATTATACGAAAAAAGCATACCATTCACAGAGAAGGAGAGAGTGCAGAATGTAGTGTTACAATCATAGCTAGAGTGTAGAGGAAGATCAACTTAGTGAGAGGTAGGTCCATTCAAAAGTCTGATGGCAGCAGGGAAGATGATATTCTTGAGTCAGTTGGTATGTGACCTCAGACTTCCGTATCTTTTTCCCTATGAATTAAGATATCCTTAATTATGCTGGCTGCTTTTCCAAGGCAGCAGAAAATGTAGACAGTGTTAATGGATGAGAGGCTGCTTTGAATGACGGACTGGGCTTCGTTCACAATCCTTTGTAATTTCTTATGGTCTTAGATAGAGCAGGAGCCATACCAAGCTATATGATACATCTGTAAAAATTGGTGAAAGTTGTAGCAGACGTGCCAAATTTCCTTAATCTTCTGACAAAGTAGAGGTGTTGGTGGGCTTTCTTAATTATAGTGTCGGCATGGGGGACGAGGACAGGTTGTTGATGATCTAGACACCTAAAAACATGAAGCTCTCAACCATTTCTACTTCATTCACATCAATGTAGACAGGGGCAGGTCTTACATTATGCTTCCTGAAGTTGATGACTATCCCCTTCATTTTATTCACATCAAAGGAGAGATTATTGTCATCATACCAGTTCACCAGATTCTCTACCTCTTTCCTATATTCCTTCCTGTCATTATTTGAGATCTGACCTACTATGGTGGTGTCATCAGCAAACTTGAAAATTGAGGGGAATTTGACCACACAGTCATTGGTGTATGAGGAATATAGTAAAGGGTGAAAATGCAGCTTTGTAGGGAATCAATGTTGAGAATGATTATGGATTTTACATCAATGCTGAAAATCAATTATTACAAACATGTAATCTCACTCTTTTAGGCTTTAATTTTTGTTAGAAATCAATAAAAAATGTTTAAAATAGGAAAAAATCTCATTTTTTCTTTCTTAAAGCAATCATTCTTTCTATCTGTATGCTTTCTCTCTGCAGCTGATTTGACACTGTGCTGAACGCTTTAAATTCAGCCTCTTTCACTATTATTCCTCTGTTCCTTTCTCAATTCCTAGATCTCATTTTTAACCATCACACACTGACGTCTTCAATACCCTGTCACTCACACTTTCAGCAACTTACAAAACAAACACATTTTTAGATGAAGATTGTGGGAAAAAAATCTAAAATTGTTGCACACCAATTCACAGGCTCAGAGTTTACATTCATAATGTGCCTTGTTAGCTGCGATATATTTCCTCACTTCAGACAGATTTTGCCCGCAGAGTTGCTGCAAGTGTGAACCAATAACGGCACAGTAGGGAATAAACAAAAAGGAAGTACTAAGAAGGATGAAGTCAGTGTCAAAACTGGCACAGAAAGAGAAATAAAGCAAGGGAAAGAAAGACACGATAAGAGAAAAAAATGTGTAAATGGAACGTGTTAAAATTACAATTTTAGAATTTCCAGCAACAGTGTGGAGAAGCTACATTGCTTATAAGTGTTCACTTTCTCTGTCAGGGTTGTTGATTGGCAGTCATTAAATTCTGCTCTGCTCAAGACAGTAAGAAGCTACAAAGGATCATGAATGAAACCTAGCCCATCATGCAAACTAGCCTCCGATCCATTGACACTTTCTATATTTCCCACTGCCTCTGAAAAGCAGCCAGCATAATTAAGGACCCCACACACCCTGGACATACTCTCTCTTTCATTGGAAAAAAGATACAAAAGTCTGAGACCTTCTTCCCTGCTGCCATCAAAATTCTGAACAGACCTACCTTGCACTAAGTTGATCTTTCTCTAAACCCTAGCTGCACTCTGCACTCCTATCCTTCTCTATGAACCATATGCTTGTCTGCATAATGCCCAAGAATACTTTTCACTGTATACAAAAACATATGACAACAATAAATCAAATCAAACATTTAAGCTTGTGGGAAAAAGGGGGAGAAGGGTATGATTACCCCAGGACTTTTCAGCTGGGTCTAAGATGGAAGCCATGGTCTTCCATATAGTATAAAAGTAGTATTTTCAGCTGACAGAGTATGCCTCGGGTACGAATATCAACTCACATTATTTTGAGTGAGGTTGAAGTCTGTGAATATAAAAACTTTACTGAAGCTACTAAAAGGTACAATAGACAGTTTTATAGGTGTGTTTGATTATTGTGAATGCCATTATGATTTCCATAGAGATTGATAACTTTTGAAAAAGACATTCAAGCTTCCAGTTATTTGCTGAAGGAATAATATGGACACAGTTCACATTTTAAAACATTTACAGCAACAAATGAGTGAAAGCATTATTGACTAAATGCTGTTCTTTTTGTAGGCAATTTATACTTTAAACTTCGGAGAGAAGCATGCCCCCTTTTGTGCTCATCATTCATCACACACTCAAAAGAATTGCAGTCCTTATGGCAACCGTCCACAGTTGCTCCCAGCTTCCAGTGAATTCCTATTTATCAGTTTTGCCAAACAAAAATTTCAAGTGACCATCTTCAGCCACTTTCCTCAGTTCTTGGAAAGTTTCTTAAATCCGCCGCCAGCCCCTTTATTCTCTTCTCCTGGGCAAGACAGAACAGATTTCCTGGAATCCACAAAAGGTTATGGGATGCATCCTTTTAACTTGAAACCATCTACCCCTATATCCAGCTGTGGTAAGTTGCAAAGTTAAGCTGCCCTTTTTACTCTGCTGACCTCTCAGAACATGTTGTCTCTCTGTGATATTTATGTGTCAGCATTCCGTAAACTGATCTCAAAAACAGATTCCTTTACTCTCTTCCCCGTGGCAATCTGAAACACATTAAACTTACATCCAGGTAAAAATACCAATTAGCTACTTTGATTCCAACTCCCTTAGCAATAAACAAACAAACAATCTACAGCATTACTGTTTGCAACTCAATACCTTTGACACTTTCATTAGACTTTGGGAGACTCAGATTCAACCCATTGTGAATTGACAAATTGCTGCCATAATTTCCACATGTGAATACCATGCACTTCTTCACAAAGCAATCCAAGTTTCCCTTTGACAATCAAACCATCAGGTTTACTGTCAGGCAGACTGCAGAATTTGGCACACAACCCCCCTCCCCCCTTAAATTTAAGGCTCCAATCCCAGATGACAGCTCTTGGGTACTTGAAAACAGGTCAGTGCACTAGAAGTGAAGTGGGGGTGAGGAGCAATAGGTTCATCATCATATGATTAGTGGGTTGCTCTTCAGACAACATAGCACGCCAAGGATGAGATGGGCATGGGGAAGAACATGCTATCTTCCTCAATGTTCTCAGAGTGCTGGATGCCATGACTCTCATCGCAACAGTCCCATAATGTTGCGAAGCATCTCTTCCATATGACATTGGAGATGCAGGCTTCCTTATCCAACACCTATTCTGCTCGGCTGCCTTTTAGTGTCAGCCACCTTGTTCTACTGGGGATACCTGATATTGATGAATATTGGAAGTAGTATGCAGTCAATGAGATGCGGGTGTGAGCTTGGCAGTCTTGGTAGGTTTGTGAGGATGAGGTGAGATATCTAGATATTATTTTATGTCACTGAGAATGGTGAAGGTGAGTGATCAGCAGTGTATTGATATGTGTGAGCAAATATTGGAATGCTGGGCAAGAGAGGTTGTGTGCCAATGCATTCACTGACATTGAACACTTGTGGAAGATAGTTTGACTTTTTGTGGCACAGTTGTCAGGACCTCAGGTCAGGACTCTAGGAATTGACCTGATTAACTATCATCCAATGTCACTATGAGTACTTGTTCAGGATATCCAGGCCCTTTGGGATACCTCGCCCATTCCTAATCGGCTAAGTGTCACATCCAATGTTCTGGATTTCTCGAACACTGACTTTGCAATATTTTACATGGCAGCAATATTTTACAGGCAGCTCCTGTTTAAGATACAGCCTGCTTTTATGATGAGCATGGTGGCTGAACCACATCATCTGTAGACAATGCTCCAGCCTTCCTGCTTTGAGAAGGAAATGGTAACAGTGTTCAGGAGTAGAAAGCAGCATTGGAGTCATTCAGGCCAACATTACAATCATTCAGAAGAGGTTGTTGCACAAAATTACTGACTGACCCTGATATCAACGGATGAGAACAGTTGTGGCAAAGCCTAAACAACAGGACTGACCAATTTCTGAGCTCCCATTTTCAACATTAACTTTTGAAATTTTAAAAATGAATATCAGTGGCTGAAAAGATTTTCAAATGTTTTTGAGAGTTTTGATTGTTTTGCTTCATCCTTATTTGTGATTCTTACTTGGCATTTGCACTGACATTGCCATTTTTGAAGACCAGTGTATAAATTTCAATATATTGAAATTTCAAATATATTTTGAAAAATATATTTCGATAAATTTCAAAAAGTATGAAAACTTGCGCTAAAATGAAGCAATCAGTTTGGTACAGGATAGTATACATGACAAAAAAATAGTGACAGGGAGGCAGTGGCAAATTGGAGGTTACAAGAAGGCTGCCTATTGAAGGAGAATTCGGAAACACTTGTGTAAGAATTAAACCCAAAGAGAGTCTTTTTTATATTACTTTCTGGATAATATATCATAACTACATGTATAAAACTGTTCCCTAATTGACCAGTATTCAGAGCAGAATTTGTAAATAAGTAAAGTCATTTTGGCATCAATTTAATCACTCTCTTCTATACTGTTGTCTATTTTTCAGCCTCTCTCTCTTCATCAAAGTAAATGGTTTTCTTGCTAAAATGTACCTAAATTTGTGTTCCAAGATTTATGTTCCAGTATGTCTTGAAATAATTTGGGAAAAGCAAATTCATAACTACTATTACAGCTCAGAGATTAAATGAAGGAATTATGATGAAGATAGCAAGATTTTCAACAGTGCAAAACTGTGTCGAAATAACAACAGGAAAATGTGGTTTGCTGTTGAACCAGTCAATGATATTGCTTATTTCCTCCAACAAATTATCCTGATATTATGTGCTAGCTCTCTTACTCTATCCCTCTATATCTTTTACCTTCAACTGCCTGCCAAACCTTTTCCTAAATGTTGGCATGGGGCTAAATCTCCCACTCTACTTTGGGAAACATAATTCCAGCCACATCCTTTTTGCAGTTCCACTTTTTTTTTCGCAGTTAAAATTACAAGATCCAGAGAACTGGCCAGTGGTGCAGGAGAGTTTCACACCAGAGTTCTCAGCATAACTCTCACAAGATTCCATCCCTGATTTGAGTGAACCATCTGAAGTGTTACTCATGGATAGTCCAGGTCTGAGAGTTTTCTCTCGTTATTTACTTCAGTTGCACTATAGCAAAGATGAAAAATAGTTCAGTATTCAGTTAAAGAAATTTTGGAGCATAGCTGAGAGAGGTTCTGCAGGACTGTGACATTCAGGTGATGACAGATTTTGGGAACCATTCCTCTACGCTGATATAGTTAAGAAAGCCAACCAACACCTCTACTTTCTGAGGAGGCTGAGGAAATTTGACATGTCTACAACAACTCTCACCAACTTTTAAAGATGGATCATAAAAAGCATCTTTTCCAGATGTACCACAGCTTGGTATGGCTTCTGCTCTGACCAAGAATGCAAGAAACTACAGAAACCGAACCCAGATCCCTGGTGCTGTGAGGCAGCAATGTTAACCATTGTGCAATTATGCTGCCCAGTGGCCAAGCTAAATTGCTCCTTTGTGTCTCAAGTTAGGGGGATTAATGGGGCAAATATGTGGTGATATGTGGGGGTATGGTCTGGGTAAAATGCTTTTATGGAGAGTGGTGCAAACCTGATAGGCCAAGTGGCCACTTTCTGTACTGGAGGATCTCCATTATTTCTGTGAATACTTGCTGATTTGTAAAGGATTGTTATGAAAATAAATGAGGAATTTGCTTGCTTTCTGGTTTGTTGGATGCTTGCTCCTTATTTCAGTACCTGGTGATTTATTTCATAGAACCCTATAGTGCAGAAACACGCCCTTCAGCCCATCAAGCCTGCACCGACCATAATCCCACACAGGTCTTATCCCCATATTCCTACATATTTATCTGCTAATTCCTCTAACCTACACATCCCAGGACACTAAGGGGCAATTTTAGCATGGCCAATCAACCTAATCTGCACATCTTTGGACTGTGGGAGGAAACTGGAGCACCCAGAGGAAACCACGTAGACACAGGGAGAATGTGCAAACTCCACACAGACAGTGACCCGAGCTGGGGATCAAACCCAGGTCCCTGGAGCTGTGAAGCAGCAGAGCTAACCACTGTGCTACCGTGCCGCCTATTTCATTGTAACGTTTGAACTCAATGGCAACATGTAAGTTGAAGCTGATGCTTTTGAGAAAAAAACATTTGCAATGCTCTGGACATGCAATGTGTATATATTACATACAGAGAAGGAATTCTATTAAGAATTCTTGTTGAAATTAGAACTCTTGATTTAAGCAAACATAAGGGGCAAATTTTCCTGCCCTACCCACCAAGAGAATCATAGTGGACCGGACATGGCCATGTAAAGATCTGTTGACTTCGGGTGGAATTTTCTGGACTTGAGGACAAGTGTGGGCAAAAACTCCTGCCCAAGGGCTATGGGGGTGTACTTGCAACGGAACCTTCTCTGTAGAAACATGATTCTGTGAATAACTGCAAAAACTGTTCTTTCACTCTGAACACGGCAGAGGCAGTTTGCCTCAGTAAGCAGCAGGTTTTTGGATGAGAAACCCTGAGGTTCAGGCTTCCCACGTGTTTGTTTCTAAACAGTAGACCCCCTGCCTGTAAACCAGGCTGAGTGATAGTCAAGTGGTAGTCAAGCCAGTCTGGAGCAGCTCACAGGTGGGAGCACTCCACCCACAGAAGGAAGAAAGAGGATCCGCTCTCTGGTGAAGGTCCGATCCCTGACTCCCATCAAGTGAAGATCAAGTTCCAATGGCTAGTGGCTGAAAGATGGGGGGGGATCAGTGCAGAGAACAAGATTAGCTGGGTTCAGGCATCTGATCTTGGGAGGTAAGCATGGAAGAATGAATCCTGCTTCTCTTGGCACATGTGTACTGCTGTATAGGGATTTAGCTTCTCCTCAAAGCTGATCTTGCTTCCCTTCAGGTGATGGTTCCCCCCAGTCTCAGGAAACCCAGCTGCCCGGGATTAAACAGGAACAGCCGCTCAGTGTGAGGCTGTCAGCTTGATTAACGTGAGATTGCAAATCCAACTCCTGACATTTAAAGTAGAGTGAGTTAGGGTCTGGCTCTCTCTCTCTCGTGCATGCGCTCGGCTTGTTGAAAGTTCCAGGATTGGGAAGTGTCAGAGATCTGAAGCAACATTCAAAGGGTTAATTCATAGTAGGTGTAAAAAACTGTAACTCCAGCATCTCATGAGCATACTCGTTTCTATGCCAAATCTGAAGAAGGGTGCATGTCTCTGGGATGATGTTTAACTTGGAACAATAGCGATAGCTAGCTATTAGGAGCTTTCCGTATCGTGTTTAATTCTTGTAAATAGTGAAAGTTATACTTTTTTATTTTTAAATTGTGTTCTTATATGAATATTGTTCAATAAAAGCTTCTTAATGGGTCACTTGAATCATACCAGGGCTGGCCATAGTAAGAAGTCTCAGAATACCATATTAAAATCCAACAGGTTTATTTGGAATCACGAGTTTTTGGAGCACTGCTCCTTCATCATGTGAATGGAGGTTAGTTCACAAAAGAGCACCGGCAACTCCGCATACCAGGGGTGAAACATCTTAAGCTCACCCATGCTAAAATTAAATGTAAAACTTAGGATGTAGGCTAACTTTGTAAAACACCTTGGAGTCTTTGGCCTGGATCTTAACAGGGGACAAAATTCACCCCGTTCTATTTTTACTGTGGTACAGCTACTCAGAATGTAATACATTTTACTGTAAATCCTTAAAGAAATGTGATAGAAATCTAATAAGCTAAATATTTAAATTGAAGTCATTAGCATCAGTACGGCATTTGGAATTTTAGCTGAATCATTGGTTGGGATTTTCCACTCTGGTTCACATCAGGTTGGTTTGGTGATGGGAGTGGAAAATATCATGAGAACTGCAAAGGTATGTTTTATGTTGGCTTAAATGTGTGACACAATTTTCTCCTCCCTCCATTACATTAGAGGTGTGTTTCCCAATATTCAACCTTGGGAATATCAATGTAATAAATTACCATGTCATCATCAAGCCCCTATGCTAGGATTATCCAATCTCAGTCAGAAAACCCACCCAAGTTGGCATGACAGCAGAATGGTGTGAAGCTTAGCTCATCTTCCAAGGCACGTTTCTGGGGAGCAAATCACCCTGGGAAGCTCAGGTGAGTACAGCAGAAAGTGGGGGGGGAAAGGGTGATGGCCGGGCATTTTTCAGATAGTAGGTTGGCAACCTCAGACACTGCTGGGCCACTATCCTGGCCCTTTCTAGGAACTGCCTGGACAATGTCCAGGTCATGCTAGGTAGCAGTGCCCACACAAGGTCAGGCGTAGAGCCAAGGGTGTGCCAAGGGGCTGTTATGCTGGGTTCCAGGGTGAACAGGTTCGCATTCTCTGTACTGAGGTGGCTTTTAGAAAATGCTGGCATGGCAAGTGAACCAGAAGTTGTCCTGTCAGCAATGCGCTGTGGAACTTGTATCTTTAAGTTTTATTAATAAATGCTGTGCTAAATGGCAAAGAAAGCCACTTTTGCCATTGACAGCTTCAACACTATTTTGCACCTGACATCAGTACAGCAGCACAGGAAACAGGCCCTTTGACACACCAAAAAAGCCCATTGTAATACAATGTGTAATTAGATAAATTAAATGCTAATTTCCATGTGATGTTATTTTGCGACCAATGTAAATATTCTTTGGCATTTCAGGTGCAAACTCACTGACAGTGATAATAGCGAATAAACATGTGATATGTGCAAACTGCACATATGTTAATCTATGGATTATAATGTCATACCAATATACTAAATGTTTACTAACTTCACTAGCAGAAATTCAGGAACAGGACAACAGATAATTTTGTGCTATTAATAATAACTGACAGAAGATTAAGGCTAATGTTTCCTGTGCTGCTGTACTGATGTCAGGTGCAAAATAGTGTTGAAGCTGTCAATGGCAAAAGTGGCTTTCTTTGCCATTTAGCTCAGTCAACAATTGGTGAGATGTTCCATAAAGTTAGCTTCAGGAGACTTGAACGTTCTTTTGAAAATAATCAGTCACAAAATAGTAGTTCTCCTTGCCTTGAATATATATTTGTAAGAATCTAAAATGGAACAATAATAATTTTTTTAAAACTTACTTAGAGTTTATCTATTTCTTCAACCTCTTTATGTGAGACTGGTCAAAATAATCATTGCATACCTGTTGAAGAAAATAAAGATAAATAAACATTAGTAAGGATTTACATCTCTTAAGTTATTCTAATGTAGAAAATAATCAAATTATAAGTCACACTCAACTTTATGTTAATGCATGAAGATTCCATAGCATTCCAACAGCACAGAAGGAGGCCTCTTAGCTCATTTAGCCTACAATGACAACAATCGCACCTCGGCCTTAACTCTCTAACCCTATGTATTTATTCTGCTCATTCCCTGACGTTAAGTGGCAATTTAGCATAACCAATCAACTTAACCTGCACATCTTTGGAGTGTGGGAAGAAACTGGAGCACCTGGCAGAAACTATGGACCAAATGTGCAAACTCCATACAGTCAGCCAAAGCAAAATTGAACTCTGGTCCTTAGCATTGTGAGACAGCAGTGCTAACCACTGTGCCACCGTGCCAATTTGGCTGAGTGCTAGTTCTCTTTTCTCTGTCACAGGTTGAAGGTTCTAAATCTACAGTCATGAGCATGTAATGTAAGGTAATAGTTCAGTGAAGCACTGACAAACATAGCATTTATTCATCAACCAATACTGAAAGCAATAATCTGGTAATATATTTAATTATCATGTACAAACTGGCTGTTGCATTTGGCACTCCTGAGTTTGTAAATGTTGCTAAATTATATAAATTCTTTTATTTACTTCTCTTTAATTGGGACTAAGCCTAATTTTTCATCTATGAATTTCCTAACATTTAAAATGAACTGACCAGTGGAGTACAGTTCATCCATTATTAACACTGGAAATAAAAAGGAAGGAATCACACTTTTACTACAGACCAGCTGAACATGAGGAACAACAAACGAGTTGGAGGAAAACCATCGAGTAAAATGTAATTTCAGAAAACAAATATAATTTGGGGACGAATTTCTTGGATCTCTTCACATCATGTCTCTTTAGTTGCATTTCTGAAGATTTCTGATATTTCCAGTGAAATTGTAAGCATGTTGAAACTATCACGAAGATATTTATGTTATCACTATACACAGTAACCAATCCAATGCTTCTTCAGGTAGTTTTGAACAGTTGAGATTTGAAGAGCATAGAGAAGTTACTGTACTTGGAAAGTACTCTTGGTAATTTTATTGTAGTAATGCAAAAGGATTTTGTTTTTAAAGCATTCCTATTCTGGAAGAGACATAATTCTATACCAGTAAAGTAGCTGAGAGGATTGCTTAAGACCAGGTTTAACACTATAGGACAATACTGGGCAATAGTAATTTCCAGCTTTACACTTGAATGTTAGAAGTGTATGGAATTATGTGCGCAAGTTGGAGGCATCTGTCGCAACAGGAAACTGACAGCATTGAAGGAGTTATAGAAATATAATTAATTCCAAATGTCAAAGTAAACTAATACAAGTTATAGGATATTAAGAGGAGAGATGAAACTGCAACCATATTCTGCCCATGGTCACCTATTCCTGATTCCTTAGTTGCTCCCATTAAAAATTCTGCTGTCTCACCATTTGCCACTATTTGCACTCTTCATCCCTTAAAAGCATCACTAACCGTCCTATGCCCTGACTATTCTTATTTTCTACTCAGCCCTACCTCCTCTGCCTGCTTTCCAACTATATAATTCTGTTACAGAAATTACTGGCAATCTCAGCAGATCTGCCAGCACCTGGGGAGAGAGAATAGAGTCAACATTTCAAGCCAGGATGACCCTTTGAAAGAAAAGGAAGTGTCCAGAGGAAACTCAAACAGACATGCGGAGAAAGTGAAACTCCATACAGACAGTGACTCAAGGCCGGAATTGAGCCGAGGTAACTGGCTGTGAAGTAGCAATGCTAACCACTGTATCATCGTGCCACCCGACATCAATAACATCAATGTTTTTTCCAATAAGTGTCAAATAATATTCACATCATCCAAGGACCAGGCAATGCTCATCAGGATCATGAGAGAGTGTGAACATTCAAACCGCTTCCCCAGGACATTCAATGACATTGCACCTCATCGTGCAAACTCTTGAGCAAGGAGGCCTTTGCCATTGAGTAGAAACACAATTAGAACAGCCACACATAGGCTGGAATTTTAACGTTTCGCCTGCCATGGGAATCAGAGTGGGTGAGGGGCGGACAATGGAAATTGACCTCGGGCAGGATTTTACAGTTTCGGGAAGAACAAGGCCATAAAATCCTGCCCATATATTGTGGCTGCAAGGGCATGTCAGAAGCTACATGTTCTGTGGCGAGTGGCTCAGCTCAAAATTTTCTAAAGTCTCTTCATCATGTTTGCCAGTTAGGAACATAATGGAATACTCTTTAAACATCAAAGCCCTCTACCATCAGTGTGTCATGGCTAAGATGTGTCATACCTGTAGGATAGACTGCAGGAAATTAGAATAATCACTTCAATAATAGCCCTGGAACCAATAATTTCCACCATCTCAAAGGATAAAGGCAGCAGGTTGCTTGGGAATGTCATCACTTGGCTTTTACTCTTCAAATTGCAAACTATATTGACTTGGGCATACATCGTTGCTGGGTGGAAATGCTGGCACTTCTACTTTTGTAATGAGGCAATATAACCTTCATCACATGGACTGCTGCTTTTCAAAGTGAGGGCCTTCTCGGGGTAACTGAAGGGCAATAAATGTCAGTGTTAGCAGCAACACTTGCATTCTACAAACCTAAATGAGTTCAAAAATTGGAAGATTCTGCAGCCAGAGTTTGTGCACAGATGTGGAAAGCTCATTAAGGCTTCCAAGTTTATTTAAATTAGGGCAACACTGCACAATGCATCGGGAGCACTGACTGCTGATCCAAACACTCAATCACCATTTGAAAGACCTTTCCAGAGGCACAACTGGTCAAAAAAAGCACAATTTATTGCTTGATGACTCTCTCTTCAAAATAGTATTATCATTCATCACAGGACTTCATACAGCTTGGTCTCCAAAGTCCAAAGTGTTGAGCAAAATTTCCTGAACCCTAGCCATGTTTTTTTTAACCATAAAACATGAATAACATAGAAGCTGCAGTCACTAGATAATCCACAGCAGCAACCTTGGTGTTCTTCAAGCATGTTATGCATTCTACCCTTGGATACTTAAATGAACTAATATTGTATTATAGGTAAATGGCAGTTCCTCATATACTGGCACCAGCGATTATCCTGGACCCATACTGTTCCTTTGACTCAAATTGAATCGCTGTGACACAAAATTCTGAAGGAAAACTTACACTATTCGATTTTGGGTTTTAAGAGAAGATCAGAATCAGAATCTAGGCAAAACATATGCGTGCTCATTGATGTGCATCTAATATGCACTGTGTTCCCCTTTAGTTTCCTTCTTTGTTGAATTTTGCCTGGAGTGACATTATTGTGATATTCCTATGTTTTTTAACCGTTTTTATATTCATTCATGAGATATGGGCATTGCTGGCTGGGCCAACATTTATTGCCCATCCTGAATTGCCCTGGAACTGAGTGATTTACTAGGCTATTTCAGAGGGCACTTGAGAGTCAACCATATTGCTTTGGATTTGGAGTCACAGATAGGCCAGACTGGGCAAGGATGGCAGATTTCCTTAACTAAAAGATAACAATGAATGAGATGGGTTTTATGACAACCGACAATGGTTTTGTGGTCATTATTACACTTTAATTACAGATTTTTTTTAGTTGAATTCAAATCTCACTCTTTGCCAAGGTGGGATTTGAACCTGGATTCCTACTGCATTAGCTTGGATGACGAATCCTTCAAGTCTTTGTTTCCTGAATTCTCTTTCACTCAGTCTGATTGCTAGATTTCCTTCTTGACTCAACCCTGTGGATAGCTTGCAAACAATTTCTAACATTGTCAGGTGCATAGACAGGTGGAAGTGGATAAGCCACTGCTCGTACGTCTTGCACAACTGGTGATGCCACTGGGTAGCAGAAAGCTGATCAGCTACTGTTTGCTTTAAGCCTTGGAAGTGGAAAATTCTACCCTACGAACGCTTTCACTTGGGTCGCTAACTGTCAGAATCGTACTTTATCCCAGTGTTTATTTTTCATGATGGGCAAATGACAAGAAATGGCAGCTGCCTATTAAGCGAGAGAGGAAAGTCCCACTCCAGGCACACATATCAGAAGTAACATTCCAGTGTGGTTCCATGGGAGTGCTGTTCAGTCGGTAGCACTATATTTCAGGTGAGACCTAACTGAACCCAATCGTAACGTCCAAACCACCATCCCAGTGAGATCAATTAACTTGACACAGACTCAGGAGGCAAGTGGAAACATCCTGCTTGACCCAGTTCAGTTTCTCACCTTCTCAACCAGCTATAGTGTTAGATTAACCCTGAAAACCAATTGTCCCAAAATAGAATGACTTTATAGTTTACACGAGAGTTCATTAAAATTTGCTTTTCTAAAAAGTAAATAAAAAACTCAATCTGAATTCTGACATCTGCCCAAGAGAAAACCTCATGCAAAGCTGCAAAAAGAAATTCCCATTTATTTCTAAAGGACTTAGATTAAATGCTCCGTTTTATTAAACCCCGTTGCACAATGCAATATCAATGCCTGCTGCACTAATTTTCATCTAATGGCAGATTATCAGTGCTTGGAAACCCATATTTCTCAAAGCTGTGGCAGTAATATGATTCATTCTAATTGGTAATGAAATCTTACAAGCCCGCTCTGGAGTAATATTAAACTGACAGATTTGCAGTAACTGTATTTTATTACAGAAATGTCAACACCTCTTCCTGAAAATCAATGTCAGCCGCACATAATTCTTCTACCTGCTTTGCCGCTCATCTGTAAGCCAAAGCTACGATTTTATGCAATGTTTCGGCAGGTGAACAAGTTGCCAACTGCAAACAATTAACATTTGCTGCTGGCACCAGCTCTCTCTGTCATAATTAAACAGCACCTTCATTATTAACTTTACTAAATAAAACAGTCCTTCATATTCTCTTTGTCAGAACCTTGGGTGCAAGCCTGTAGGGCAAATGCAGCTCACTTGATCATTTCATCTGATCTGCGATGCACTGCTTAATTATTCACAAGAGTCAAACCACCAATAGTGACTGAACCTATTAATATATTAATTATTAAAATTTTCAATGCATGAATAACCCTGATTTATCCATTTACTCAACATTAGGCTTGCCAAATTAAAAGAACAACTCATTAAAGTGGTATTAAATTAATTCTGTCCCACAAATAGGTGGTATTAGGTTGTCCACTTTAATGCAGTATTATTGACATATTATTAAGCAAAGCCAAAAGCATTTTGGTCACTGTTCAAAGCCTGAGCTGAATCAGAATACAGGCATTAAAAGCTTTCATTTGGTAAGGTTGAAAATGCACACCATTTCTACACATTAATATTCTAAGCTGAAAGCTGTGAGAATATTTGGCTCCTCATGCTTCAGGCACAAGTTTGACACTTATTTTGAAGTCATATGAATCTGCAACATATCAAAGTGCTAGCTCTGTTTCACTCTGTGCTCTATGTATACATGTAAATGCAGAGATGAGAATCCTGCTCTCTAACATCACAAGTTTTTTTTTATGTTTGTGACAGATTTGCTTTACTTATTCTAAAGTCAGAAATTTAAAAACTTCTGAACCTTGTTAAACTTGCAAAACAAATTTCAGAAAGATCACTTTTCATTAGTTTTAGTTATGCTGTAGTTGGTATGAAACTGAAGCATTATCAATACAAGTTTCTGAGGTATCCAAACTCCATTTGACAAAGACGCATGATCAATTTAACAACTTAAAACCACATTCATACTGCATGTGAATGTAAGCCTATTTGTGACACTAATGAATAAGCTAAAATTAATAATTCCTGCCACCTGTTGAATTCAATAATATTGCAGTGCACTATTGTATTTATGAATAAAGTTGGGTGAATGGGAAACATAACTAAAACCCCTACTATGTGGTTGGATCTTTCCTAATCTTCCCACCTTTCACATATCCTGGCTCACGTGTTCCATCACTAATGGATGAGACCCAGGGTCCCCATATTTTCAAGGTCCTTAACACTTGCCTTGAGATTTAAACAGGCCTTTGACTGCATGCACAGAGAAAAATACAGCAAACCTAAATATTGTAAAGAGCACACATCAACATTTGAAATAAGTCAGCACCATATCACAGTTTGTTTTAAGATAAAATTAGTGGGATGCAGACATAATCATCACCATTTTAAAAATATATTTAAAGTAGGCAATCTATAAGACCTAAACTAATTCTTTGTATCAAATAGAAAAAAAACTGGAATTCTGTATCTTGACTGTTATTAATTCCTCAAGGCAGCCTAATTAATCAACACTTTTCAGTGAAATTCAAACTGATTTTCTCTTTCTCTCCGGAGTTTAAATTGAACTCAAATTCAAATTCATCAGCTTCTTTTAAATGGATTCTTCAAACATACTCTCTGGCTGGAACTTTTCAGATGCAGGTCCTGCTACAATGTTAAGAGGTGGGGATAGGGGTACAGCTGCTTCAGCAAGAGGGAATAAACAGGGTGGTATATTGCAGCTGCTGCCAGGGCTGCCCTCACATTAAGCCTATTTGGTCATCTCCAAGAGCTGCCTACCCAAAGAGAGACGCTGTAACTCAGCAGTGCAACTGTGAGCTGCACCCAAGATACTGGAGTCAAAGAAGGGATTCATAGGTAGAAACCCTATAGCTCAGAAAGAGGTCATTTGGCCCATTGAGTCTGCACCGACCACAATCCCACCCAGGCTTTATCCCCATGTCCCTACATATTTACCCATTAATCCCTCTAAACTACGCATCTCAGCATACTAAAGGGCAATATTAGCATGACCAGTCAACCTAACCTGCACATCTTTGGACTGTGGGAGGAAATCAGAGCACCCGGAGGAAATCCACACAGGCATGAGGACAATGTGCAAACTCCACACAGACATTGACTCAAGCCAGGAATCGAACCCAGGTCCCTGCAGCTGTGAAGCAGCAGCACTAACCACTGTGCGATCGTGCCGCCCACTATGAGGAATTCTATAGGTTCTAAAGATTCAATGATTCACTAATCAGCATTGCAGTAGGAAAACAAGTGTTAAACTAAGTGACTAGGGGCTGAACAATGATGTTGGAATAGGTGTTAGAACTGCGGAAGAGGTGAGTTCAAAGTGGAGTGAGGAGTATATGATTTGCCACCACAGGCTAAAAGCCAACTGCAAGGTACGTAGCTTACATCCAAAGAGGGGACAGTATACCCAAACCAGGATAACTGAGTACAGCAGGAGAAGAGGGAGAGAGAGATACAGCTGGTAAGTAGCTGCAACCATAGTCACAGCCAACTAGAAAGACAGTTTGTCAGCCAAAAATAAGTTGGTGCTGTTTATAAATCAAATCTCAAAGATGAAATGCTACACTGAACTGAAGAAAGGTTTGCCTAAAGTGGAAGGCAACTTGTGGACTGCAACTGTTTAAGCTGAATTTTGCTCACGAGACTGAGATCTCGGATTTTTTTTATAAAAGATATTTCTCAGAGTTCAGGAACATAGATAGTTGGGAAAAGGGTTAACGTTATATGATGCTGTGTGGGTACAAGCATTATTGAAATTAAGTGCACTGATGTAGCACATTGTAATTTTTCTGTGTTGTGCGTTTCCTTTTAAATTAACGGCTGAGACTTCCATCCCACTCGCCTGCCATGAGAATCCTGTCTGGCGGGATGGGGGCGGACCAGGCAAAGCTCCATTGACCTCGGGCAGGATTTTCCAGTCTGGGTGTGAGTGCGGTCGGGAAATCCCACTTCATAAGTATTATTAATTGGTCATTATACGACTGGATTGTTACTCACAGGTTTACATAGCTTTGCTCACATCAAGCTAATTTGAAAATATATATCACTAAGAATCGATGTTCTAAGTTATCCTTCTAGGCTTTGGAATAGCCTTGCAAGGTTCTCAATACTTTGGCTATAGCTGCAAGGAGACGGCATGTCAATGCCCAGACAGTCTCAAAAACGGATAAGGAGGGATGGTATTAGCCAGCAACCAGAGCTAACGATTGGATGGCGAGGGTTGGAGGGAGGGAGGGAGGGAGAAGGGTCAGTGAGTCTATTGCTGCTCAGGCTCCTCTGCCCCTAAAAGAGGCCCCTCACCACCATCCATTTGGAGACCATAAAGTTTCACTCAATGGTCTCCCCATGTGGCAGCAGGCCCTTTAGACACTGGCAAACTATCTGTGAAGGCAGTAAATGACCTTTAATAGTTGGTTAAATAGTGACCAACTATTTAATTGGCCACTTAAATAGTTCAAATGAGGTGTAGATGGGCAGTCAATCCGCAAGTTTCCCCACAGCTGGCAAAGTGGCAGGAAGGCATCAGGCACTGCAACCACTATCTCCTCCACCCTCCACCCCTCACTCCCCATCACCACCTTCCTACCACCATGCTTAGATAACCTCACCTTTATCCTTTCCACAAAAGGCTAGTAAAATTCCTGATTTGATCAGAATAGCGCTCTTCATAACTTGGAGAGGATTTACGGGAAGTTACCACTTTTGGAAAATGTATTTGTTTTCAAGAATGGAAGGGTGCAGTTTCACACAAACTGAATTGATCACAGGGCATGTCGTCAGTTTCAGTGACATTCCACTCCCCAGCTCATAACTGATGGAACTTGCAATGCTGCATCAACATAGGCTTGATACCAAAATTTGAAATGCGGTCAACTCTTAAAATCTGTATGTACTGTGAATGGACTTAAAGGAGCAGCCCCTAAATCAACAAGGCCAAAGAAGTCCCATTCCATCATATTAAATACTCCACCTCTTCACAAAATTCAATAAGAAAAACAATTAGCCAGGACAAAGATCGGTGAATTCAAATTATGCCTTTGAATTAATCATGATAAGTTTTTAAAATGCATTTTAATGGAAATATTATTTTAATTAACTCTTATTGCACCACAGCTATCTATTTGATTTGTGCATGAATACATGATCACTGCTTTAAAAATGGATGGAGAATGTAATTCAATATTTTATTAATCAAACCAAAATGAATACCAATACACTTGCAAACGTCCAAAGATCAGGCACTAAAAAAAAATAACTTTTTTCAAAACATGGAAATCTCTGGGTGTAGATGGAGGGCCAAATTCTCCCGTTTTGAGGCCAAGTGCCAGTGTCATGGCAGGATGGGTATGTGGACTGTTCCTCGCTGCAGACGCTGATGGGTAAACATGCCAAATCTCCCGGCCTCAATAAATATGCATCCAGGTATTTGCACCATATGCGGTGGTGGGGCAACCCTGGATAGCGCATAATCAATCATCACAGCCAGGTGCCATATTGCAAAGATACCCAAAATGACTGACCAGCAGTGGAAGATCCCACTGTAACTTCACACTGGCGTAAAAGTGACTTTTGAAAGCTGCAACCCGATATAATGGAGGGACACTCAATGTGAATATCTAGATAGCTGCAAAGAAATCCTCAATTCTTCAACGCAGTGCTTTATTTTAAAAATATTTTGTATATGTATATTAAGAGATAAAGAATCTGGTGAACTGGTGTGATGACAATAATCTCTCTCTCAATATCAATAAAGCAAAGGATATAGTCATCGACTCTTCAGCAAGTGTAGTAGACGACATGTCCTTGTCTCCATCAATGGGGACAAAGTAAAAATTGGCGAGAACTTCAAGATTCTAGGTGTCCATATCACCGGCAAACTGTCCTGCTCCATCCACACTGATGCTATGGTTAAGAAAGCCCACTTTTTCTCAGAAGACAAAGGAAATTTGGTATGTCTACTATCACTCTCAACAACTTTTACAGGTGCACCATAGAAAGCATTTTTGTTTTGGTTGTATCACAGCTTGAAAAAGCTCCTGCTCTCTCCAAGGCGGCAAGAAACTACAAAGAGTTGTAATCAAAGCCTAGTCCATCACATATACCAGCCCCTCATCCATTGACTCTGTCTATACTTCTCATTGCCTTGGAAAAGCAGCCAACATAATCAAGGACTGCACACATCCCGGACATACTCTCTTTCACTTTCTTCCATCAGGAGAAAGATCCAAAAGTCTGAGGTCATGTACCATGTGACTCAAGAACAATTTCTTCCCTGCTGCTATCAGACTTTTGAATGGACCTACCTTGTATTAAAGTTGGTCTTTCTTTACATTCTGTGAGTGTAACATTACATTCTACACTTTCTCCTTTTCTTCCCTATGTACCGTATGCTTTGTCTATATAGCACACAAGAACTTAGAACATAGAACACTACAGCACAAACAGGCCCTTCGGCCCACAAGTTGTGCCGAACACATCAAAACCTACCCAGCCATAGACCTATCTATAACCCCCAATCCCATTGGATCCCATATACTCATCCAGAAGTCTTTTAAAAGACCCCAGCGAGTTCGCCTCGACCACCACCGACAGCAGCCAATTCCATTCACTCACCACCCTCTGAGTGAAAAACTTTCCCCTAGCATCCCCTCTGTACTTGCTTCCCTGCACCTTAAATCTGTGCCCTCTTGTCATGACCATTTCAGCCCTGGGAAATAGTCTCTGAGAGTCCACCCTATCTATTCCTCTCAACATCTTGTAAACCTCTATCAGGTCGCCTCTCAACCTTCGTCTCTCCAGGGAGAACAGTCCCAGCTCCCTCAACCTGTCTTCATAAGGCATGCCTCCCAATCCAGGCAACATCCTTGTAAATCTCCTCTGCACCCTTTCAATAGCTTCCACGTCCTTCCTATAGTGAGGCGACCAGAACTGCGCACAGTACTCCAAGTGTGGTCTGACAAGGATCCTATAAAGCTGCAGCATTACCTCCTGACTCCTGAACTCAATCCCTCGATGAATGAAGGCCAGTACACCGTAAGCTTTCTTAACCACATCCTCCACCTGGGAGGCCGATTTGAGAGTCTTATGGACCCGGACCCCAAGATCCCTCTGCTCTTCCACACAGCTAAGACTCCTACCTTTGATAGTGTACTCATTCATCCCGTTGGATCTGCCAAAATGGACCACAACACATTTATCCGCGTTGAAGTCCATCTGCCACTTCTCCGCCCAGTCTTGCATCCTGTCGATGTCATGCTGCAACTTCTGACATCCCTCCAGACCATCCACAACACCACCGACCTTCGTGTCATCGGCGAACTTACTCACCCATCCCTCCACTTCCTCATCCAGGTCATTTATGAAAATGACAAACAGCAAGGGTCCTAGAACAGATCCCTGGGACACTCCACTGGTGACCGACCTCCATGCAGAAAAAGAGCCATCCACAACCACCCTCTGCCTTCTGCAGGCAAGCCAGTTCTGGATCCACAAGGCCAAAGCCCCTTGGATCCCATGGCCTCTCACCTTCTCAAGAAGTCTTGCATGTGGGACCTTGTCAAATGCCTTGCTGAAGTCCATATACACCACGTCCACTGCTCTTCCTTCGTCAATGTGTTCAGTCACATTTTTGAAGAACTCAATTAAGCTCGTAAGGCATGACCTGCCTTTTACAAAACCATACTGACTATTTCTAATCAACCTAAACTTCTCCAAATGCTCGTAAATCTTGTCCCTCAGAAGCCTCTCCATCAGCTTACCAACCATTGAGGTCAGACTCACTGGTCGGTAATTTCCAGGACTATCCCTGTTCCCTTTCTTGAAAATAGGGACCACATCTGCAATCCTCCAAAACCTCTCCCGTCTCCATCGACGACGCAAAGATCATCGCCAGGGGCTCTGCAATGACATCCCTCACCTCCCACAATAACCTGGGGTACATCCCATCTGGTCCCGGAGACTTGTCTATCTTGATAGCATTTAAAACTTCTAATACATCTGCTTCCTTAATATCTACAAAATCAATCTTTTCAGTCTGCCGCAAACTTGTAGTGCATCCTCCCAGATCACTTTCCACCATGAATACTGAGGCAAAGTACTCATTAAGCACCTCTGCCATTTCTTCCGGTTCCATACAGACTTTTCCCCCTTCACCTTTTATAGGTCCTATCCCTTCTCTTCTCATCCTTTTACTTTTCACATATTTGTAGAAGGCCTTGGGATTCTCCTTAATCCTACCAGCCAAGGCCTTCTCATGACCCCTTCTGGCTCTCCTAATTTCCTTTTTAAGCTCTCTTCTATAAGCCTTATACTTCTCTAGATCCCCAACATCTCCTAGCTCTTTGAACCTTTTATACACCTTTCTTTTCTTCCTGACTATGTTCACCACAGCCTTCGTGCACCATGGTTCCCACGTCCTACCAAAACCTCCTTGTCTCACCGGAACGTTGTCGTGCAAAGCTCCAGACAAGCATTCCTTGAATATCTGCCACCTTCCTTCTGTGCTTTTCCCCAAGAACACCTCCTTCCAGTTTATTCGCCCCAACATCTGCCTGATGTCTTCATATTTCCCCTTATTCCAGACAAACACCTTCCTAGCCTGCCTGATCCTATCCTTTTCCAATGCAAGGGTGAAGGAGATAGAATTATGATCTCCATCCCCAAGATGCTCTCCTACCGAGAGATCCATCACCTGTCCTGGTTCATTAGCTAGTATCAGGTCCAGTACAGCCTCTCCTCTCATAGGCTTGTCCACGTGCTGTGTCAGGAAACCCTCCTGAACACACCTAACAAACTCCTCCCCATCCAAACCCCTTACCCTTGGGATATTCCAGTCGATGTTTGGGAAATTGAAGTCTCCCATCACAACAACTCTGTTATTTCTACATCTCTCCAGTATCTGTTTCCCTATCTGCACCTCAACTTCCCTGTCACTATTGGGCGGCCTATAGAATACACCCAGCAACGTCACCGACCCTTTGCTATTCCTAACTTCCACCCACAGAGACTCCGTAGACATTCCCTCCTCGGTATCCACCTTCTCTGCAGCCATGACACTGTCCCTGATCAACAGTGCCACTCCACCACCTCTTTTGCCTCCCTCCCTGTCCTTCCTGAAGGATCTGAATCCCGGGACCTGTAGTACCCAGTCCTGTCCCTGAGACATCCAAGTCTCTGTAATGGCCACCACATCACAATCCCAAGCAGCAATCCACGCCCTAAGTTCATCCACCTTATTTACTGCACTAGAAACTATAGTGTAGTAAAAGACGTTTTCAAGGAGTGGGGAATACGAGTTTGAAGAAGTCATGCAGACTCAACGTTAACTCTGTTTACTATACTAAGAAACAATAATTTTCACTGTATCTCAATATATGTGACAATGATAAATCAAAATCAAATCAAATTAAATGCTAATATGTTCAAACTGATTTATATTTTTCAGCAAAGGCTACTGGGTGGTGGGGGGGTTTCCTTTGGGTGTTCCAATTTCCTTCCACAGTCCAAAATAGGACAGGTGATTTTCAGGTGAGGAGAAAATGCACAGTGATGGCCCAAGGGATTGCTATTAGGATGACAACCCTTTTTCGTATATCTTAATGAACTGGACTTGGGTACATAGGGCATAATTTCAATGCCACGAAACACTGCAAATGTCACAGTGAGGAGGATAGTAACGGATTCCAAGAGGACATAGACTGACTGGTGACATGGACAGACTCATTGCAAAGGCAATTTAAAATGAATGTCTGGTTGAATAATGCATTAACATTGCAGTTTTATCATACATTATTGCATTGGGATGAGGTATAATTGTTGATACCTCAGGTAGAAATTATTCATCTCATAAAACAAACTTAACGGTCATTAAAGCAGATTAAGGATGATATTGATATTGAGCACTGACATCAGAAGGTATTACTTCAGAATATGTCACACGTAGGGTGGAACCAATCAAATTTAGAGATTGTCGCTTCTTTTCTTCCAGCAATGCTGGATTTACTATTTTGGTGCAGCAATTTTATGCAGATGAAAATGTTGGTGATAGAGCTTCAGGCATCTGAGAAAACATTTACATCTTCAGTACATTAAATGAAAGTAAACTTCCATTTCTTCCATTTTTGTCATTAAAAATTCAGACAAGTCTTCAGGAAAAGAAATGAACACGTTTTCAAGGAGTGGGGAATACGAGTTTGAAGAAGTCATGCAGACTCAACGTTAACTCTGTTTCTCACTTCGCAGATGCTGCCAGACCTGTTGAATTTTTCCAGAATTTCCTGGTTTTATTGGTCTTTTCTGGAGTCCAATTTCATTCCTTTTCCTTTGTTGCAATGATGAATAAAGAAACTAGCTCATTGCCTATGCCATTTTTCTCATAAGTGAAACAGGTATGCAGGTGTGGGCCAGAGAAGATCAGGAATACACAGGGACAGAGCACAGTAAGAAGTCTCACAATGAGGTTCAAGTCCAACAGGCTTATTTGGTAGCACAAGCCATAAGCTTTCAGAGTGCTGCTCCTTCATCAAGTGAGTAGGAGTTCTGTTCACAAACAGTGCACATGATGACGCAAACTCAAGTTACAAAATAATGGTTGGAATGAGAGTCTTTACAGGTAATCAAGTCTTAAAGGTATAGACAACGTGAGCGGAGAGAGCATTAAGCACAGGTTAAAGAGATGTGCATTGTCCCCAGCCAGGACAGTTAGTGAGATTTTGCAAGCCTGCTAAGTCGTGGTGGTTACAGATAGTGTGACATGAACCCAAGATTCCATCTGAGGTTGTCCTCATATGTGCGGAACTTGACCATCAGTTTTTGCTCAGCGATTCTGTGTTGTCGTATGTCCTGATTCCTACCTTGGAGAATGCTTACCCGAAGATCATAGGCTGAATGTCCACGACTGCTGAAGTGTTGCCCCAACAGAAAGAGAACACTCCTGCCTGGAGATTGTTGAGTTGTATTTATTCATCCATTGTTGTAGTGTCTGCATGGTCTCCCCAACATACCATGTCTCGGGACATCCTTTCCTGTAGTGTATCAGATAGACAGTATTATCCGAGTTGCAGACTTTGTAGTGTGTAACTGGTGTATGGTGTTCTCCCTCGAAATGATGGCATCCATGTCAATAATCATCTCGCAGAGGTTGCTATGGCACAGTTGTGTGGTGTCGTGGTCACTGTTCTCCTGAAGGCTAAGTAGTTTGCAATGGACAATGGTCTGTTTGTGGTTGTGCAGTTGTTTGAAGACAAGAAGTGGGGGTGCGGGGATGGTCTTGGCAGGATGTTTGTCTTCATCGATGACATGTTGAAGACTCCGGAGAAGATGTCACAGCTTCTCCACTCCAGGGAAGTACTGAACGACAAAGGGTATTCTGTCCACTGTGTCCTGTGTTTGGTGAGGTTTCTCGCTGTGGCATGTCAGAACTATCAACTGATGAGTCAAAAGCCATATTCTGTTCTTATGAGAGCATCTTTCAGCTTCTGTAGGTGTCTGTTGCAATCCTCCTCATCTGAGCAGATCCTGTATACACAGAGGGCTTGTCCATAGTGGATGGTGTCTTTAACATGTTTGGGGTGGAAGCTGGAGAAGTGAAGCATCGTGAAATTATCCTTGGGCTTGCAATACAGTGAAGTGCTTAGGTGACTGTCCTTGATGGAGATTTAAATCAAATGCAACCGATTCTGGAGAGTAATCCATGGTGAGTCTATGGTGGGATGCAACTTGCTGATGTGATCATATCGTTGTTCAGTGATCATTCATCATGAGTCCAAAGGAAGAAAATGTCATCAATATATTTAGTGTATAGCATTGGTTGAAGGTCCTGTGCGGTGAAGAGGTTTTGTTCGAACTTGTGCATGAAGCTGTTGGCATATTGACGTGCAGATTTGGTCCCCATGGCCGTTCCGTGTGGGCTTACAACATCTCACTTACTGTCCTGTCTGGAAACAATCCATATTTCTTCATCCTGTGCTTAACCCTTTTTCCATTCACATGGTCTGTACCTTTAAGACTTAATTACCTATAAAGACTCACATTCTAACCATTATTTTGTAAATTGAGTTTGTGTCTTTATATGCTCCGTTTGGCAATAGAATTCCCACTCACCTGATGAAGGAGCAGCGCTCTGAAAGCTTGTGAATGTGCTATCAAATAAACCTGTTGGACTTTGGTACTGTGAGACTTCTTACTGTGCTTACCTCAGTTCAACACAGTCATTGTCACATCACAGAGCTCAATGCCAGGGGACAGAGCACAGTACCAGATGAGAGGCAGATAGCAGAGCACAGTGCCAAGAGAGAGGCAGGGGACTGAGTAGAGTGGCAGAGGAGAGGTAGGGGATTGGAAGTGACCTTAAAAACAGGATCAAATGAATTATTTGGAAGTGGGCTGATAGATGTTGTACTGAAAGGGCACAATGAATTGTAAGGTTTTTCTAAGTCAGAACAAAGATTATTCTAGGATTATGAATTATAAAGGCCAGTTCTCAAAATTAATCTTATTATTTTTCAAAAAAGGACAATTACAAAGTCACATGTTGCATACTACCTTCCAAATGCTGGAAAGCTAGATGGGTTGATGATTTGATTTTTTTTCCTCCATTCATGCTCGATAGAATATAATTAACATTTATTCTGTTGAGATGAGTTTACAATCCCGGTACATTTGGAGCACCGGAGGCTCAGAAAGATTCTAATCAACTTTCCAGAATCTCTAACAGTTTTCTTTCAATATTATTTTCACCAACTGTACATACACCACTGGTTCACCACTCATTGCACTAGTCTATCCATTCTCTCAAAGTTACAACCTTCACTCTCGTTGCTGAAGAGTATGGGGAGAGGTACGTCTAGCCATTGTAGAGTGATTCTCATTTGCTCATGATTTTGTAGAAAAAGGACAAAGAGAAGGCTTAGAATCTGATGTTAGATGCATAACTCATCTGACTGAAAGTGACACAGTCTATGGTAATTCTTGCAAAAACAAATACCTGACTATGCCACCTAGGCCCTGAATAATTGAACAGATTTGATTTGAAAGAGCTGAGAGATTCTCATTGGGGTCAGTGCTATTTCCTCACCTCCTTTTTATCTTAACCATGCCATGGAAGTTTGAAGTCTTTGAGGCTGGATAGCACGATCATTTGTGGTAATTTTAAACTTTTGTCTCGTAATTATGAAGTGAAAAAAAGCTTTCTCTTTTGATTTGATTTGATTTATTATTGCCACATGTATTAGTATACAATGCAAAATATTGTTTCTTGCATGCTATACAGAGCATACTGTTCACAGAGAAAGAAAGGTGAGTGCAGAATGTAGTATTGCAGTTATTATAAGGGTGGAGAGAAAGGTCAACTTAATGCAAGGTAGGTTCATTCAAAAGTCTGATCGCAGTTGGGAAGAAGCTGTTCTTGAGTTGGTTGGTATGTGACCTTAGACTTTTGTACCTTTTTCCTGACAGAAGAGAGGATGTCTGGGGTGCATGGGGTCCTTAATTATGCTGGCTGCTTTGCTGAGGCAGTGGGAAGAATAGACAGAATCAATGGATGGGAAGCTTGTTTGCATGATGAATTGGACCACTTTCACAATCTTTCATAATTTCTTGCGGTCTTGGGCAGAGCAGGAGCCATACCAAGTTGTGGAACTATACCAACCAGAAAGTTGGTGAGAATCATCGTTGATATGCCTAATTTTTTTAGTCTTCTGAGGAACCAGAGGTGCTAATGAGCTTTCTTAACTATAGTGTCAGCATGGGGGGACTAGAACAGGTTGTAGGTGATCTGGACACCTAAAAACTTGAAGCTCTTGACTCTTTCTACTTCACCACCATTGACGTGGATTACTTTCTTTGAGCATTGCCATCAAGTAGTCCCAGGTCAGGTAAAGCTTCAGTAACTTTTTCTCAGTGCACCTTGAGCTGCACAGGCATTAAAATCCCTTTTCAGACCAATAATCTTTGAAAAAAGATTTGAATCCCCAAACAACCGACTCAGGGAATCACAAAACAAGATTTCACGCTTCAAGACTTTTATTGTAACAAAAATTAAAAATCAACATCGATTATGTGGGGGAAGGTGGGATCAGGATATTGAATTTGATGATCAGTCATGATCAAAATGATTGGCAGAGGATGCTTGAAGGGCTGAATGGCCTACTCCTGCTTCTTTTTTCTTGTCTCTATGAATTTATGTCACCAAGAGGACAAATAATACACGAAATTGCAGAAAAGAGACGCCTACCTCCCCAAAACATCCTAAATGAGTGAAAATCCCATGCCCTATTTATACATTACACTGCACTCACTATAGAATTGTAGTCTTTACAGGAAATCATGTAAAGTTACCCCTGCCTTCAAACAGACTTGCTCTTCCCCATTTTGCTGAGTTGTAATATTCAGTGTCCATTCAAAATAATTTTCCTTCAGTCTTCCGCGGCTCTCTGAACTGACTTACAGCAGCCCATTCCAGTGAGTCTTTCGCCCAGCCACACCAGAGCCAATCTTCCAACTGAATTTCAATTGGCTCCATTTCTTCGCCAAGAAAACAAACTCCACCCACATTTTGTTTGGTGGTGAAGCGCGAAGATTTTCCACCCTGTTTGCAGAAACTACTGCTTCCTCGTCTCTCTCTCTCTCTCTCTCTCTCTGGGGGAGAAATTTTACAAAAATAAGTCTAAGCTTCCGGCTAGCATGAAAATGCGAGAGGTCCAGATTCATTTTTTGGTTCAGTTTTTATACGCTGTCTTGTGCGCATAATACAAGAAAAAATGGGCTGGATTGCTTCATCTACCAAAGGCAGTCACCAACCAGCAGTAGACGGAGTCATTGCCCATATGCTGACTTCTGTGCCCACACATGGCAATTCCAACAGCCCTGAGATCTATGCGTATGTGCAGACCTCTGTGTCTGACAGAGAGAGAGAACTGTCAGGCTTCTGTTGCTGGAGCCAGCCTGAACCAATCCCTGCCCCACCATGATTGCAGGGGTCCATGACTGATCATGAGCTTCACATTACCCAAATATATAGCTCTCGCTGCTTCCCTGCCATCCAGACTGATTACACCCCCTTTCATTCCCTCATAGACAGAGCAGCAGTGTGCACCCCTCCACCACCCTGCACTGATTGCAACTGCAGAGCAGTAGAATAATAATTTGACCAGCAATTTTCCATGAACGACTGGCCAAGGTTGCAGTGTGTTTGGGATCAACGTAATTTGTTTGGGAAAGGAGATTGAGAAAACGGCACCCAGGTTTGATTCACAACTTGGGTCGCTGACTGTGTGGAATTTGCATGTCCTCCCTGTGTCTGCATGCATTTCCTCCAGGTGCTCCAATATCCTCTCACAGGCCAAAGATATGCGGGTTCGTTGGATTGGCCATGCTAAATTGTCCCTTAGTGTCAGGGCACTAGTTAGGGTAAATGCATGGGATAGTGGGGATAGGACCTGGGTGGAATTGTGATTGGTGCAGATTCAATAGGCTGCATCTCATCTTCTGCATGGTCAGAATTCTATGATTCTAAAATGACTTCCATACTAATTTTTTTTCATCTTTGGAACAGTCTTGCACTGCAGTGGAAATTACTTGTGTTGAATGTTCTGCATCTGCGCAAAATGATTGCTATAGGAAATGTAATTGTTTTCCACGAATAGCAGTAACCTCACTTAAATCTTCTGTAGCCTCTACCTCCTGAGAGGCCAACAGCCAAGTAGGCTGATGATGAAGTGGATACTGGTGTAAATAGCCAAAGCGAGTGTCCAGTTGTTTGTATCTGTGGCATATTCCCACACATGATAGTCGACTTGACAGTTTCTCTGTTTGGCGCTGAGCCATCAACTGCCACTTATTATTCCAGTGTGTCAAGAAAACAATGAGACAACATTGACAAATTTTAGTCTGATGCTGTAGGGGGAAGATGTATACAGGGAAGGCAATAGACGTTTTCATGTTATCCACTTCAACCTGTCAGGTCCAGATTGTTTGAGGTGAGATAGAATTTTGGTTATGAAATATTTGCAATTCCAATGTCTCTCACTCTACAAACATATTTAATCATATAGACTGCTTCACAATCAGTCTTATCCTTTTAATCATAATAAATACACCATGTTGATAGCTCACTTCATATCTTTACCAGATTGCTGGGGAACGATGGAGGGGAAGAGATGATCCCTTATTTTGTGGTGAGCTGTGTACGATGGAATAGAAATAGAAAGTATTCTCGGAGGGTGAGGAAAAATCTTGACTCTCCTAGCCCACAATAAGTTCTGTAAAGATATTTATCTTTTTCCTGAAGCTCTTCTCGCCTCCCCCCCAACCCCACCTTGAGCTGTAGGGTTTCCTAAGACCTTGGAAATCCAGCCAGCTGGAGTTAAATCTATAAATCAGGTTGGATCCGAATGTTACTATAATATTTAACCTACCTTCAGTGAGTGAGTCAGCTGCTCACCCTTGTCCCTCCTCTAAAAACTTAGAAGCTGAGGGAAAGTTGGGATGTGATGTGAGATTTCTGAAATTTCAACATCTCACCTGACCCTCATCCACCCACACTGGAAGTTGAAATTCACTTGGCTGATCCCATGGACTGTTTGCTTTCAAAGGTGAAACCAGAAATTCACCTCCAGAATTACATCCAATCTCAGCATCTTCCTAACGGAAGGCTAAGGTTAAAAATCACCTCCATTATTCCTGTGACAAGTTAAATGCATTGGCTTAAGATCAGTATTTTTAATAATGATGTTTTGGATAAATTTTGTTGTTCATTTTTTCCACAGACAGGGTCTATTGAAGGTTTTTTTGGGGGGGATCAAAGATTTACTGATTGAGAACTGCATTCTTGATGTGTTCTGCATGGCGATCAAAGTCATTAAAAAAACCTTTTCCAGAGTATTTCAGTAGTGATACCTGAAAATGAAATTGTTTCAGTCTTCAATTATCAACTTTAAATGATATTTTACATTTTTTTAAATTCATTAATGGTTCATGGGGGTGTTGCTGGCTAGCCAGTATTTATTGCGCTTCCCTAGTTTCCCTTGTTCAGAGGGCAGTTGAGAGTCAACTACATTACTGTGGCTCTGAAGTCACATGTAGGCCAGATCAGGTAAGGATGGCAGATTTCCTTCACTGAAGGACATTAGTGAACTAGATGGTTTTTTTCAACAATTGACAATGATTTCATGGTCACCACTAGGTTCTTAATTCCAGTTTTTTTTTTGTTGAATTCAAATGCCACCATTTGCCATGGGATTTGACTCCGGTCCCCAGAACATTAACTCCCAGGCTCACAGCAGCACTGTAATCTTACCACCTGAGCCTGTGGTGAGATTAGCTGAATTTCTGGATTAATGGTCTCGCTCATCTAGTGTCTACAGGATTTTCTCTGGGTACTTCAATTTCCTCCCACATTCCAAAGGTGTGTGGGTCAGATTGATTGGCTAGGCTAAATTGCCATTAGTATTCTGGAATGCGTTGGTTAGCGGGATTAGCAGGGTTAGGACCTGGTGGGATTACTGTCAGTGCAGACTTGATGGGCTGAATGGCCTCCTTCATGACTGTGGGGATTTAGTGATTCCATGATCTCTTTCCCTTTGGCATCTCAAAATGGCTGCCACCTTTAAATTATTTGGCTGGAAAACAGTTGGTGCCATAAAACTTCACTTCACTTCCCCCAACACTGCCAACTGCACAGAAGACTTCAGGCATCCGCAGCACTGCACTGTTACCATCTGGCTGCAGTCTAGAGAGAAATGTGCAGCTCCCAATGAAGATAAGTAAAAAGGAGCAGAATGGCAAGCCCACTGTGATCGCTTCTTCCGGGAAATTCTGGCCCAATGTACTGATAACTTTAGGACTCTTGAGCTGCCGACTGGAACTCAATTGAATAGAAACATCAGCTGCTGTTTCCCTAATCTTCCAGCAGCTGCTCCTCTGGTCTGTTGCCAACACTGACTCTCATACTGTCTTACATATCCACTTTTCCACCACTCTGACCTTAATGGCACATTGGTGTCTACCTTTCTTCCAACACGGCAATGTAATTGTGGACCCACTCCAATACAGAGATGATAATTGCTTTGAAATGTCCTTGTGGTTTACCTGATCCCTGAACAAGTCAATCAATTTTCAACTAACATTGCCAATGCTTCAGTGACTCATCAGCTGGAATTTTACTAGCTTGCCCATCATGGGAATTGGAGCAGGTGAAGGGTGGAGCACGAGAAGGTCTGTTGACCTCGCATAGGATTTTCCAGGTTCGGGACAAGCGAGGCCACAAATTCTGCACATAGAATCCCAATAGTGCAGGAGGCAGTCTTTTGGCCCATCAAGTCTGCAACAAATCTTCAGAAAAGCATCCCACTCAAAGTCTTATCCTCACAACCTCACGATCTTACCCCACTAATCCCCCTAGAATACCTGTCACTTAATCTATTGCATCTCTCGTATCAATAACACACTCTTCTGACATTCAGTCTGTCTCCTATGCTGGTAACTCCACTTCATTATTCAAAATTCTACACCCTTAATGCCCACCAGCATAATTTTAATGCAATTGCTGTGCCAATATTTTCATTTTCTCTGAACTCTCAGATACTTAAATAATGAAAGGAACATGATTTTCATTACAGCTCCCCAAAGACCGTTCTTTCAGTGTCTCACAGTCTAACTAGCGGGCACTGCCTTTTAATTTTGATAGCACAATCCTTCAACAAAAATTGCCTCTAATCTGTTCTTTGCATGGTAGAGCTGTAGGTTTCCTTTCCAGCACCTCCAGAAAAGTTAAAATTACAGTAATCAGTCACAAAGACTGTGTGCAGAAAGCAGACATAAAAAAGTTTGGACCTATTAGGATTATATCCATTTCACATCTGTTTTCTTTCTTTCATCAAAATAACCCTCATGATTCCCTGACATCATCTCTTTTTTGCAACAACTAAATGATAATTGGTGATTATGATTGCAAAAATGTATTCTCCATAATCCATTTATTGTATGAAAAAAAACCTTCTCTTTTGACGCCCTCTGGGCACATTATTTTCCAGCCAATAAAGGCAATCTGTTTCCGTAGTTGTTCCAATGGTGCTTTTCAAGTAAAATCATAGAATCCTGACAGTGCAGAAAGAGGCCATTTGGCCCATTGAGCCTGCACAGACCACCAGGTCTATCCCCGTAACCCCATGCTAATTTCTCTAACACTAAGGGGCATTTAAGCATGACCAATCAATTGAACCCACACATCTTTGGACTGAGAGAGGAGACCTGAGCATCTGGAGGAAACCTACACAGACACATTAAGAATGTGCAAATTCCACACAGAAAGTCACTCAAAGTTGGAATCGAACCGGGATCCCTGGCACTGTGAGGTAGCAGTGCTAACACTGTGTCACCATGCCGCCTTTTAAAAGTTCTCATTCGCTATTCAGAACCTTCCTCTGTTAAAAGTAATGTTTATTTATAAGTCACAAATAAGGCTTACATTAACATTGCAATGAAGTTACTGTGAAATTCCCCCAGTTACCGCACTCCAGCACCTGTTTGGGTCAATGCACCTAACCAGCACATCTTTCAAACTCTGGAAGGAAACCCACACAGATACAGGGAGAATGTGCAAATTCCACACCCAAGCTGGGAATTGAACTTACGCTGGGAAGTGCCAGGGACCTGGATTACAGCAGAATAGAAAGGTTTCTCCTGTAGGTCATGATAATTCTCCAAAAGTACATCCCAATGGGGCTGCACAAGTTTCAGTCCTACAAGCTGAATTCTTTTCTTAGAATCATAAAAACCCTATAGTACAGAAAGAGGCCATTTGGTCCACTGAATCTGCACCAACCACAATCGCACCCAGACTCTACTCCAACATCCACACATATTTACCCACTAATCCCTCTAACCTACACATCTCAGGTCACGAAGGGCAATTTTAGCATGGTCAATCAACCTAATCCGCACATCTTTAGATCATGGGAGGAAATTGGAGCATCCCAGAGGAAACCCATGCAGATACGAGGACAATATGCAAATTCCACACAGACAGTGACTCAAGTTGGGAATTGAACCCAGGTCCCTGGAGCTGTGAAGCAGCAGTGCTAACCGCTGTGCTACCGTGCCGTTCTTTCTCAAAGTATTGGATAATTTCTCCCACTGTGCCACCGTGTCACCCATGCAAAGACCATGCAAAGAATCGAGAGCATTAACTTACAATCTACTGTAGCAAAGTTTACCCATATCTCATTAGTAATAAGTCTCATTACACCAGGTTTATTTGGAAGCACGTGCTTTTGGAGTGCTACCCTTCATCAAGCGATATTGACTCCCTGATGAAGGAGCAGCACTTCAAAAGCTCATGGTTCCAAATAAACCTGTTGAACTCTAACTTGGCATTGTGAGACTTCTTACTGGGACCACACCAGTCCAACACCAGCATCTCCACATCATATTTTAACAGACAGGCAAATTGACATGCGTAGTTTGGCTTATAAACTAAATTACAAAACTAAATACTTTTCTGTTTCATGAAGTTCTTAGAATCCCTGAAGTTACACCTTAGCCTCCAATAATTTATATAACCGCAATCAGAAATATTCAGCTTGTTCAAAATCTGAAGAAGCTTGCTTCCCTGTTAACATTCATCTCCTTTGTGCAATAGAGGTTGCTGTTGAGTACAGCATATTTCTTTATCCCCATAAACTTACTTATACAGGAAAAGAGATAAGCACAATTGTGTAGTACTATGGTTATCTTTATTGAATTAGAGTATTGTTAAAACTACTGACTGTGTTTCAAAACATTAGATATGTATTATTTTTAAAGTTCCAACTGAGCAACACAGGTCACCTCTTTGCAATTATAGAAAACAGGTTTTATGTTTTTACTTACAGGATTTTAGAAACAAAACTTCTACCCCACCTCTTCTTCTTTGACATATACAAAACACTGTTAAGTTATATTTTTATATTTATAAATAAGCTATATTTTATAATACAGTTTTTTTAAGTCAATGTCTGAAATGCCATTGTAATGACAAGAAATTATCACCTAGATCCAATAATGATATCATTTTTATAGTCACAATAGTTTAGATAACATTCCATTAGCCTTTTTTTAACATGACTTCTTGTACCTGTCCACCTGGCCTTCATGATTTCTGTACATGGATTCCCAAATATCTTTCCTCCACCTACAGTTCCTAACTCTTCACAATTTCATCAGTCAAGACCGGGATTCTCCAATCTTGTTCGTCCTGACAACTGCAACCAGCAAGAATGGAAAATTTGGCGCACAGCCAAAACTCCATTCATTGCAGCAGGCGCAGCCCAGCCACGTGAGGTCGGAGAATTCTGGCCCACATTTCTCCACATTAACAAATTAATTGAGTGGTAAGACCTGACAGATAGAATCAAAATCCCATTTTTAACATTGTGCACACAACTACACAATTAAATTTGCCAGTGTAGTTAGCAAACTTGTATATCCGAGTCATTCAGAATGATAGTGGAAAGCTGAGGCCCTTGGCGGAAAGGCACTGGTCACATACTATCAACTGGGAGTTCCAATATCTCTAATCTCTATCTCCAGCCTCCAAATTCTTTAAATCTGTCAAAAGGTCATCTCTATTTCAGTGTGCTCCCACTTTTGAAACAACCTTTTGTATGAAATGTCTTCTGCAAGTCCAGACAAGGAACATCCACAGACATTCTCTTTTCCATTATAATAGTCAGTTTAACTTCCACAGGTTACTCACTATGTTATTTGTACTAATACCCCGGCTGTCACACTAGCCAGATAAAGTCTTGAGATAGACAGCTGGAGAGATTACCTGTTGCAGGAAGTAACAACGTGTAACACGTAAAACTAGCTGCTATGATGTATGTAGGGCCCCAGTTGCAATCTTGAAGTATAGATGCACGGAATACACAGTAGATAAGAAGAAAAATGATCAAGCAGTTCAATTTTGGGAATTGTCTTTTATCTGCAAATGGTTTCATTTTATTTCAAAATTATTGGATTTTTTTTTCCCTGAAGAAGCATTTGCCATCAACCATGGCTTTCTAAAGAAACGATCACTCAAATACCATAAAATTGACACTCGGATGAAACAACATCTGGGATTTATGTAAAAAACAGAAGCACCGTAACAATGTAACACATCCCAATTTTCAAATGAATAATCTTCTGGGAAATCAAGGGCTAAGTTTTGCCACAAGCAGGGGGTAGCTGATGTTCTGTCTGGACACAGTTCATTTACATCTTATGAAAATAATTTGAATATAACTTCGTCACGCTAAGAAGTGGAGTCATTGATATAACATTAAGTACAAGTCTTCACTCTGGGCTTGGATCCTTGCTTGCAAGAATTTAGTTCCAAATCTGTAACATTGTTCTGGCTATTAATACTGTGAGGTGAGAGTGGGATTCAAACAGGCCAAGTTCTCAACACATAATTCACAACACATAGAGTCATAGAGAGATACAGTATGAAAACAAGCCCTTCGGCCCAACTCGTCCATACCGACCAGGTTTCTTAAATTTAACTAGTCCCATTTGCCTTATATCTCTTTAAATCTTTCCTATCTATGTATCTGTCCAAATTTATTTTATATGTTGTAATTGTACTCACCTCTACCACTTCTTCGGGCAGTTCATTCTATATTGGTACCACCCTCTGTATAAAAAAGTTGCCCCCTCAAGTCCCTTTTAAAACTTATGCCCTCTAGTTTTGGACTCCCCTACTCAGGGGAAAAGACCTTAGCTATTCACCTTATTGCTATCACTCATGATAACATAAACTTCTATAAGGTCACCCCTCATCCTCCTGTGCTCCAGGGGAAATAAATCCCTGCCTATCCAGCCTCTCCTTATAATTCCACTCCCTGTAAATCTTTCTTGCACTCTTTCCAGTTTAACAAGGTGACCAGAACTGTACACAGTGCTCCAGATGTGGTCTAACTAATGTCTTGTACAGTTGTAACATAATGTCCCAAGTCTTGTACTCAATTCTCTGACCGATGAAGACAAATATACCAAATGCCTTCTTCACCATCCTGTCTACTAGTGATGCCATTTTCAAATGACTAAGTATCTGCACTTCTGGATCTCTCTGTTCAACAACACTCCACAAGGCCCTATCATTCACTACCATTACCTATATAAGTCTTACCAACTTGCAACACCTCACATTTGTCTGAATTAATTTTCATTTGCCATTCCTCAGCCCACTGGCCCAGTTGATCAAGATTCTTTTATAGTCTTAAATAACTTGATTCACTGTCCACAACACCATCAATTTTGATGTCATCTACCAACTTACTAACCATCCTCCTATATTCTCATCCAAATTGATTATACAAATGACAAACAACAGTGAACCCAGCACCTACCCCGGGGCACACTGCTGATCACAGATCTCTAGTCTGAAAAACATCTACCACTACCTTCTGTGTCTTACCAGCAAGCCAATTTTATACCCAACTTGCTAATTCTCCCTGGATCCATGATATTTAACCTTACTGACCAGTCTACTATGTGGTACCTTGTCAAAGACCTAGCTAAAGTCCATGTAAACAATGTTTATTGCACTGCCCTCACCTATTTTCTTGGTCACTTCTTAAAAAAAACTATCAAATTTGTAAGACACGATTTGTCATGTGCAAAGTCATACCGACTATCCCTAATCAATTCTTGCCTTTCAAATGCATGAAGATCCTGTCTCTAAAAATCCCCACTTACAACTTAACCACCGCTAATGCTAGGTTCACTGACTTGTAAGTTCCCTGGTTTTTCCTTGTCACCTTTCTTAAACAACAGCACAACATTTACCTCCCTCTAGTCTTCCGGCGCATTACCCATGGCTGTTGATGATACGAATAGGAGCATTCTGCTTCAAATCTACCTTCTGACAAGGTTTTGGGATATACTTGATCAGGTCACGGAGATTTATCTACCTTTATGCATTTTAAGACCTCAGCACCTTCTCTTCAGCAATGTGGATGTTTTTCAAGAAATAACTATTCACTTCCTTGAGTTTCCTCATGTCCATTTCTTTCTCCACAGGAAATACTGATGAGAAATATTTGTTTCAGACCTTGCCCATCTCATCCTGTGGTTCCATACATAAATAACTTGTTGATCTTTAAAGGCTCTATTCTTTCCCTCAATACTCCTTTGCCCTTAATATACTTAGAGAATCACTTTTGATTCTCCTTTACCTTATCTGCCAAAGTTGTCTCATGTCCCCTTTTTGTCCTCCTGATTTCCCTTTTAGTGTACTCATACATCCTGAACACAGGAGAATATTCTAACTTGAGTTTGAAATCAATAGTAAATCATTGACAGTCACAGGCCACAAACCTTCATAAAATAACAACGTCGCATTATAATGTTCTGTGCAAAAGTTTTATGAAATGTTGTGATTGTTACATGACGCTTAGTACTATGTGTACTATCTACAAGATGCATTGCAACAATTCACCAAAGATTCTTAGAAGCATCTGCCAAACCCACAACCACCTCTATCTAGAAGGAAGAGGGGAGCAGATACACACGAACGTTATCACCTGAAGTTTCCCTCCGAGCCACTCATCATCCCTACTTGGAAATATATCACTATTCCTTTGCAGTCTCTAGGTCAAAATTCTGGAAATTTCTCCCTAATGACATTGTGGGTCAATCCACAGCATGTGGGCAGCAGTTATTCAAGAAGGCAGCTCACTGCCACCTTCTTAAGGGCAATAAGGGATGGACAGTAAATGGTGGCCAGACAGCGATGCACATGTCCCATGAATATCTAAAATCAATAGCAGTAACGACGCTGGAGTCGTAATCCAGAGGTCTGGACTAATGACATAGAGAGTTGTTCATCAAATCTTTATTTATACCTTGATTTATAAATTTATGTTGTACAAATCTATTTGCCTTATTATAAAAAGATGATGAGGAGATTGTGAAAAATTTGACAACAGGTGTCCTACCTCATTGTGCTATTTTGCAATTTTGGTAAGGAACACAAGACCAAAAGTGGTGATCTTACTGGGGGGAGAATCACCTGGTAAAATGCCTGTAATGACAGGAAGCAAACCATAAGTGGTCACTTACGGGCCTCAACTTTTCTCTGAGTGGAAAGGCCTCCCCTCCATTCCCCACCCCTGATAAAACACCATGGCATTGGGGCACTTCAAACGCAACCCCACCCCAAGGCCCACCTTCCCTCGCTATTTTACATCCCTCAAACATCCTCACCTCAAGTTCATTCTGACAGGAGACTGGCAAAATTCAACTCTCAGAAATCTGGGACAGTAATGACTGAGCTCCTTCTTGTGCTGTAAGTTTCTCAAAATCTAAATGAGCAGAAAGCGCAGATCATGATTGTGTAGCATGTATGTTTTAAACAAGCATGACTGATTTAGTGCCTGCTGCACTGTTTTCAGTGAACAAGTTCACACATTTCAGGAAATTCCTTTCTCAGTCATAACTTTGACAAAAAAACCATTAGACACAAGAATGCAAACTTTTCAACATGTCATGTGTAGATATATACTACACATTGAATATTTCAAAAATTATTGCTTAAAAACACTTGAAACGATGGGAATTTTCTAACCCACTGCAAAAGAGAGGTTGCTTTGCTTTTGAAATGAATATGTTGTGCCATTATAAGCATGCTGTGACACAGTCGTAGCACCAGCGACCTGGGTTTGATTCCAGCCTGGGGTCTGTCTGTGTGGAATTTGCACATTCTTCCCATGTTTGTGTGTGCGTGCGTGTGCGTGCGTGTGCGTGCACTTGCATATGTGCACCTGCGTGTGCATGTCTATGTTTGACGTGCTATCGTGCAGTTTAAGCAATGAACTTTTGGCGACAGACTAGAGGCTGTTCTCGGAATAATGAGCTTCTGAAACAGCCAAAAGACTCACCTATGCACTGTGCATGGGAGAATGAAAAGCTACCTTCACACACAGTTAGACCAAGTACCAACTAACATAAGAAGGAGATGCTGAAAATCTGGAAGAAAATCAGGGTGCAGAAAGAGAATGAGAGACACAATAAGAGCACAGTGGACACTGACTTACTGAGTCTGAGTGTTGCATAAAATATTCACTTGTCTTTAGTAGTAAACAGAAAGTTACTTGCTACAATGACTGTTGAGTTTGTAGCCATTACTGTGGGCAGTTGAATGCTGTTGCAGAGTGAAACTCAGGTTATCTCGCTGACAATATGGACTGTACCATACAGGCGGTCAATCAGTTATCAAAACCTCAGCAATATTTATTTTTCTTCCACTTTCCAACTTTGTTCTAAAATATAGAAACTAAAAAGAATGTTTGGCAAAATCAATGACTAGGGAACAAATGTACTGAATCAGGTTCTTGGTTTTGTGTACACAGCAGTTAAAATGCTGTTGGAAGAAATCAATTCCCACTTCTAACTTTAACTGCTGCACACACAAAACTAAAAGGCTGAATCAGAAAAATAACAGCTGTGCAAGTCAAAATAGAGGCTGCAAAATTGTTGTCCCCACTCCTCTTGTCACCAATTTTCCTGAGTCACAACAGCAGCTTTTAAAACTTGATCAGAAACTGAGTGTAAGCTGATTGTTTCCAAGTCCTCATCATATTCTTAGCAAGTTTTTCAACTCTCTCTCTGTTTCCAAGCTATGCATATCAAGGTAGGCTAATTGGCAAAACAAATTCTCCCTAAATTGTCTCAAATTTGGTTTTTAATACATAGATCTGTAAACATAGACAGGGATCACAGGTAGAGGTGGGAACATTGGGATGGTGGCGTGGGCTCATTGGGCCTGTTTCCCGTGCTGTTTTGTTCTTTGTGAGCATGACTCCAGAGCAGTACAGATATGAAGGCTTACATAACATTGCTAATACATGGTTAGCACTGCTGCCTCACAACTCCAGGGATCCAGGTTCAACTCTGGCCTTGGGTTGCTGTCTGTGTGGAGTTTGCACGTTCTTTCCTCTGGGTACTCCAGTTTTCTCCCACAGTCCAAAGATGTGCGGGTTATGTGGATTGGCCATGCTAAATTGCCCTTTAGATGGGTAAGTTAGGGGGATTAATCATGGTATATGTTTGGGGGCAGTAAAAAGTCTCATAACACCAGGTTAAAGTCCAATAGGTTTATTTGGCAGCATAAGTTTTTGGAGTCTTGCTCCTTCATCAGATGAGTGAAGACTTATGTTTGCAAAAAAGGCATAAACAGACCCAAACTCAATTTGCAAGATAATGGTTGGAATGCGGATTTTTACAGATAATCAAATTAAAGGTACAGACAGTGTGAGTGGAGAGAGAGCCAAGCACAAATTAAAGCAGTGTGTAACAGTGCATAGGTCAGACTTTTGTCTGTTTCAGCCAGGATAGTTAGTGAGATTTTGCAAGCTCAGGCAAGTCGTGGGGATTACAGATCGTGTGACATGAACCCAAGATCCTGGGGTTGAGACCATCCTCATGTGTGGAACTTGCTTATCAGTTTTGGTGCAGCAATTCTGTGTTGTGGTATGTCGTGAAGGCTGCCTTGGAGAACATTTACCTGAAGATCAGAGGCTGAATGCCCATGACTGCTGAAGTGTCCTTGACTGGAAGGGAACAGTGTTGAGTGGTGTTCATTCATCTTTTGTCATAGCATCTGCATGGCCTCACCAATACACCATGCCCTGGGACATCCTTTCTGTAGCTTATTAGGTAGACAACGTTGGCCAAGTCGCAAGAGTATGTGCCGTGTACCTGGTGGATGGTGTTCTCATGTGAGATTATGGCATCCATGTTGATAATCCAGCATTTCTTGCAGAGATTGCTGTGGCAGGGTTGTGTGGTGCTCTTGAAAGCTGGGTAGTTTACTGTGGACAATGGTCTATTTGTGCAATTGTTTGATGGCAAGAAGTGGAGGTATGGAGATGGCCTTGACCAGATGTTTGCCTTCTTCGATGACATGTTGAAGGTTCCAGAGAAGATGTCATAGCTTCTCTGCTCTGGGGAAGTACTGGATGATGAAGGGTATCCTGTCCGCCAGGTCCTGCGTTTGTCTTCTGAGGAGGTCGGTGAGGTTTTTTGCTGTGACATGTCAGAACTTCTAATTGATGAATCTAGTGCCATGTCCTGTTCTTATGAGGGCGTCTTTCAGCATCTGTAGGCGTCTGTTGTGATCCTCCTCACCTGAGTAGATCCTGTGTGTACAGAGAATTTGTCCATAGGGGTTGGCTTCTTTAACATGTTTAGGATGGAATCTGGAGAAGTGAAGCATCACGTAGTTATCCGTGGGCTTGTGGTACAGTTAGGTGCCGAGGTGACCTTCCTTAATGGAGATGCGTGTGTCCAAGAATACAACCGATTCCAGAGAGTAGTCACGTTGAGTTTGATAGTGGGATGGAATTTGTTGATGTCATCATGTAGTTATTTCAATGATTGTTCGCCATGAGTCCAAAGGAAGAAAACGTCATCGATGTTTGTAGAGTATAGTGTCAATTGAAGATCCTGTGGGGTGAAGAGGTCTTGTTCGAACCTGTGCATAGAGATGTTGGCATATTGAGGTCAGATTTGGTCCTCATGGCTGTTATGTGCATGTGGACGAAAAACTGTTTATTGACGGTGAAGAAGTTATTGTCCAGGATGAAGCGGATGAATTGTAGAATTGCATCTGGAGATTGGCAGTTGTCAGCAGTGAGTAATGAGACAGTGCCGAGACATGTTTGGAGTTACAGGGATAAGGCAGGGAAGAGGGCTTGAATAAGATACTCTGTCAGAGAGTGATTGCTGACGTGATGGGCCAAGTGGCCCCTTTACCATTGTAGAGGTTCTATAAAATAACACTTTACTTCATTAGCATGTGTAGCACATGGCATGAGGTAAGAGGATCTGATTACTTCTGTGGTTTGCCAATTTCACCTGGGCAATGGCATAGATTGTATCCCTATGTTCCACTCTTCACAAATTCCTGGTTCATCTGTAAGTGTGTCACCTGCATCCTGAACTCTACGAATCAAGACAACCTTAGCTGACTTCTCATCCATAAGGCAATCATTCACCTTACCTTAGGTTTTTTTTTGGTTTATAATTCCTCTTTGGTATTCAACAACACTAATTTATTAAATTCTGCTCTTTTTTAAAAGATGCTTTGTACTGCTTCCATTGTCCTTGATCCACTGATACATCTTTTGATTCTTAAAAAACAGTGTGGTGTTATTCACGGGGGAATGAAACGCTTCCTCCACTCATGGTTAGACCAAGTACCAACTAACATAAGAAGGACAATGCAAATGCTAGAAATTTGAGAGAAAATCCCAGACAAATGTTCTGCAGACTTGACACAGCCAAAGGAAAGGGAAAAAGTGTCAATGGGTGGAATTTTCCAGTCTCCAGCAGCGGGTAGGGAAAATTCATTTGACAAGAAGCCAAAAATCAATTGTTATAGAGAATGAACGAACTGAGTCTTCAGAGACCATGTGGAACTTCAACAAAAATGGCTTTATTCAACATGCACGAAGGAGAGAGGAACTCATGCCTGTAACTACAGCTTGCTTCTGAGCTACTCTACTAATCATCGCTTCTTACATATTTTATATCTTTTTGCATTACAAAGTGCTATATTTTGGGGGCATTTTACCATTTTGATTCCATGTGCTGAATCTGGGTGCAATTCGGATCCAACTTAGAAACCTATTCTCAGGTGCCCCCATATGCACTTAGCCTGAAAAAAAATCGTGAGTCTGGATAGCACTGTGGGCGGGGTTTAGTGCACCCAAAATGCTGCTGCTCTCGTTGGAGTCTTCAACAGCGCATGCGCAGTAAAAAGAAATTTGAAAAACCCTCACCATCACATTGTTCCTGGGCTGCGAAAAGCAGATAAAGCAGTCCAGGAGCGATGGTCCCCACCAAATATGGATAAGCAGCCTGGGAGCAAAAAGAGGGAAAGATGATCCCCCACAGATATTGCCCACAACATAACTGTCTCCCTTATCCACCCATCCCCCCCACTACCCAGGCCAATTGTGACCACTCCCTGCCCTCTTCCCCCCCACCAATTGCCTGCAGAGTGGCAACAGTCCCCCCACCCCCAACCAGCGAATGAATGGGCCTCTCTTTGACCCCCCAACACCACTAGAGAATGATCGGACCTCCTTCACCACTCCCAACAGAGAGCGATCTGGCTCTTCTCGTCCCCTCCCTCCCTCCATCAGAGAATGATTGTGCCTCCCCCATCCTCCCCCCCACCAGAGAACAATCTGGCCTCCCTCCCCACAGCCATCAAAGAATGACTGGGCTTCCTACTGGGAGATGGGCCTTTCTCTCTCTCTCCCCCAACCAGAGAACCATTGGCTACACCCCTCCCCCCAACATAGAATGATCGGGCCTGCCCCCCCTCCTCCCCCCATCACCACCGATCCAAGTTGGAGAGCTGTTGGAAACTCTGACTTGACCTTTTCAGAAGCTGGAGTGCCCAAAACAGACCTTTGCCGAGCATATCGGTTTCGCACCAAATCTGGATGGGCAAATGCAATGGTAAAGGGGGAAATGAAGGTACGTTTGGGCATCCAGCTCATTAAGTCAATTTAAATGCATGCAAATGCATTTACATTGATGTTGTACCCATTTCGGGCCTTGATAAAGTAAGAAACTGCATGGATGCCGGTGTAGATCGCAGTATTGGCTTTACACCCCACTTTACCAAGAAAATGCACAATAGTAAAAATCAGACCTTTTGATTAGGTCATCAGATTGTACTTTGAATTGGTTACAGTTCTGTTTCTGATCAGATTATATGGATCCATTGTCTCGTGTACTTTAACTTTAATTGTTTTCTGGATATACCCTATCTATTTAAAATATCAAAACATTGTGTTTGTCAAACTGATTTTGATGGTGCGTTAGTTGTCCCATCTCCTGATACTTGATTAGTTTCCCAGAAGTACAATGGTTTCTCTTGACTTTTTGGAGCCTTGACAAGGGATTGTTGCTGTAACCTGAGAATGTTCACACTTGGGGTATGACTGTTTTGATACCATCTGAGATGTAGTTATTTAATTAGTCACATGTCTGTTTGCAGTGAGTGTGGATACTACAATACTATCAGTTTAATCCTTTCCATACATTCCCTTCGAGCTGCAACCCACATTTCTGGATTTGCCCAATTGCAGTCTTGCTGATGGTGGATTAAAGTTCAGCATTCTAATTCTCGGGACTTTAAAAATGGTTCAAGCACCATCAGAAACAATGTCAGAAAGCCCTTTTACGTGCATACCCATTGAAATGCCACTTTTCTGGAATTAAGTTCCCCCTCCAAGTTAACATTTCCTGCCAGTGAGAAATTATAATGTTCACATTCACAACTGCACATAAGGGGTGTGTAAATGGTGAGGTTAACTTTTTCCACGATTGACAGTGAGTTGAATTGACACTCCAGTCTCCTCTTTGCGAACATCTGCAAATGCCAGCTTGTGTTTGAGACTGGGTGATGGCAATGCATATCACATCGAAGATGACTCAGGAAGGGTTAGTGGGCAAGGTTTGAGAAATGGCCACGCAAAGGTAGAAGAAATAGAGGAGATAGTTCGGGTGCACTTGAATTCTGGTGTCCTGACCTTCGCTCCCATGATTACTTCCTGCCCTCCCTGAGGATCAGCAAGCTCCTACAGATGCATATGCAGTGAGCTGAACAGCGCAAGTTTGCACGTGGTCAGCCACATCTCAAAGAACAGTGGAAATTGCTCACACTTCCACACCCGCTATCGAACCTTGGCCCCGGAAAGGAAGATGTTTCAGGTTAATGACCTTTCAGCAGAACTTAGCTGTGGTATAACTGAGTAATGCTGGAAGTAAACTGTGAATAACATTTCATGCAAAAGATACTGGGTGTAATTTTGGTGAATGGGTAGAAACCAGAAATGGGTGCTATATGAATAAGATAATTTGAAAATTTTGCCACACAATTCTGGTCCTAATTCCTGACGACCACAATTTGGACTTGTCTAGAAGAGCAGGTTTAGCAATCAATCACTGATTGACGCAATTTTCATTCTGCAATATATCTGGGCACAATGCGCCACTTCCAGTTAAGGTGTGGAATACTCTTGCTGGCACTCAAGGGCAAGCTTCAAGATGGCTCCATGACTGAATGAAAGAGAGTGTGAGTACTGGAATTCCTGATGGCGCAGATTCACAGGAGAAGGGATTGCCCTCGGGGTAGTATGGTGGCAAATGGTTAGCACTGCTGCCCAACAGTGCCAAAGACCTGGGTTCAATTCCTGGCTTCAGCCACTGTCTGCGTGGAGTCTGCATGTTCTCCCTGTGTCCACATGGATCTCTTCCCAGTGCTCCGGTTTCCTCCTACACTGCAAAAAACTAGCAGGTTAGGTGCATTGGCCATTTTAAATTCTCCTTCAGTGTATCTGGCGCCGGAGTATGGTAACTCAGGGATTTTCACAGTAAGTTCACTGCAGTGTTAATGTAAGGCAACTTGTGTGACACTAACAAAAAAAAACTACACTTCAGGAATCCAGCTTGCTTTCATGACCCTCTCGCCTGCAGCAGCTGGCATTGCTCTGCTATTCTCACATCCTCCTTCAATTGCAGCCCATTGCAGATTCCTAGCACGATACCCATGACCAAGTATCCTCCTTTTCCTGGCATCTCCTCTGCATGGTATTCAATGAGGTAAAGTAACACAGCACTTATCGTTTGAAGTTAAAGAGCTCAGTGAATTTCCAGAATAAATATCGACACAATATTGAATTCTTGAAAGGGTGCCCCAGCGAGTCTCTTGATGCGCTTCAAATGTTTTTTTTTCATAATTCCAGCAGTGTAAGAACAGTAAAAAGTGACATGCTTTCAAGTAGCACACAGAATCCTCCGCAGTGGCTTGTCTGATCCCAGGCAGCTGGGTTGTTGTTAGGAGTCAGTATTAGCTGTGGTAACACTGAAACACTGTCCTACCAAGTACTAATGCTGAATGCTGGCACAAAATTTAAATACCCCAAGTGGTCTGCTCAAACTTAAATTTACCTGCTGAGATGACATCCTGCATTAAAGTCAAGCTAAACTGACACTCACCTTAAAACACATGGGCAGAATCTTCCCCTTCCACTGGGATGGAGCAGCAAGATTTGGTGAGAGACCAAAAATTAATTTCCTGACAGCAAGAAACTCTTTTGGAATTTTGTTCTTCCAACTTCCATGCCCCATGGAACTATGGCTGAAAATCAAGTGTCTGGTCAAGCCCAAAATGTCTCATTGTGTCAGCTTGGATCGTGTTTGTCTGCCTTGTGGGGACCTGCATTTGACTGGATTTTGAATTTGGTTTTTGGAGCAGGAAAGGAATGGATGGGGGCAGCAAGGTGGTACAGTGGTTAGTACTGCTGCTTTATAGCACTAGGGACCTGGCTTCAATTCCAGCCTTGAGTCACTGTCTCTGCGGGGTTTGCACATTCTCCTTATGTCTATGTGGGTTTCTTTCAGATGCTCTGCTTCCTCCCATAGTCCAAAGATGTGCGGGTTAGGTGTATTGGCCATGATAAATTGGCCCTATCCTCAGGGGATTAACAGGACATATGTGGGGTTATGGAAATAGCGCCTAGGTGGGATTGTGGTCAGTGCAGACTTAATAGGCCAAAGGCCTCCTTCTCTATTATAGAGATTCTATGATTCTATGCTTTGAGTTTGCCTGGTCCATTCTGAGTATTGACTTTGTAACTTTAAGAATGGAGCTATGTCAGCAATCTATCCCATTTGCTAAAATCTTGTTCCCTCCCACAATTAAGTGCCCCATCAGTGGGAATTTAGAAATTTTTGTTACACGACAGTACATGAGTGGTCTGCACCTGGTGAGGTAAAATTCTTTCTGCACTGTCAGGTCAGTCAGTGCTGCTTTCGCCTTCCTTTCACACTGCCTCTGAGAGATATCGGCTGCCTGCCAAACAGGCTGCACCAACGCTGGGCACAGGGCAGTGCTGTGACTGAGGCAGTATCCAGGGGGCTGGAGTTCAGGAGCACAGTGGACCAATGGCTATCTGGGTGCCATTTAAATATGGTGCCTGGGCATTGGAGCTTAGGAGGTAATAGAGGGGCAGGCCACACCCCTGCTTACCCCACCACGAGATTCATCACTCTCCTCAGGGATGCATAACGAATGAGTTTAATAGCACAAGGTAAAATCCTACAATGCAAAAGGGGGCCATTTGGCCCATCAGGTCTGCACTGACCACAATTCTACCCAGGCCCTATACCCGTAACCCTGTATATATACACTAGTTAGTACCCCTAATACTAAGGGGCAATTTAATACGGCCAATCCATCTAAGCTGCATATCTTTGGAGTGTGGGGGAGGAAACTGGAGATCCCTGCAGACACAGGGAGAACATGCAAACCATACAGGTAATGACCCAAGTCCAGATTCGAATCCAGGTCTCTGGTGCTGTGAGGCAGCAGTGCCACTATGCCAATGTGGGCCTGGCCATGAACATCAATATCCAGTGAACATCAAAAACAAATGATCTGGTTAGTTGTTTCAATTATGTTTTTTGCTCTGTGGAAATTATCTGAAATGTTTCCTACATTACAACAGTAATTACATTTTGAAAGTACTCTACTGGGTGTAAAGCAAATTGGTATGTCCTGTGGGTCATGATAGTTGCTTTCTTACTGCAATTACTTCCCTTTCTTTAATAATGCTTTATTTAAGTATAATTTTCAATACACCATGTGTCACGAATGTATAGTTATAACATATACTTTTGAAATAAAATGCAAATCTTCATTTTTAAATTTACAGACGAAGCCTCAAAATGGATGCAAAAGGTCCCCTGATCTCTTTCTTTAGACTGCAATATTGTCACACTTCCAGAAGATTGTGATTGTATTACATACAGATATACCTAATATGAAAAGGCTTTGCACCTCAAAAAGAAATGGTTTGCATTAGAGGAATGATCAACCGCTTTCTATCTCCACCCAGTTAGGAATTAGAAACACTCAAGTTCTTGGCTAAGACATTTAAAAGATTAAGTACTTTGGCTGAAGTTACAATGGATGTGATAAGTCCCTTGTTTTACCCAATACATCGTATGGGAGCATGATTCGATTTTTGGGACAACAACTATTTTAGAATATTTAGAATAGCCATTTTGTGTGCAGAACTCCAGGAAGAACCCTGAGAAAGAAATCCAGAGAGGGTTCTTGGCCGAGTGAGGACAAAGGGAAAGTTTTTAAGAGATCAACTGCAGTTTCTGACTGAAAAGGTCAAGTACTGTAACAATAGAAACAGTTTAGAATTTATTGGGTTGTTTTGACAGGAAAAGAAATTCAACATTTCATTTTAAATTTTTATTCTTATTGTTATTTTCTGAATTTTTTTTTTGCCAGCAAGAAAGGATGGCTGCTACAAGTCACATAAACATAGTGTTGACCTTTGCTTTTGAAAGCTTCCATCAGGAGTTTCATGAACAAAACATTTTTTTACTTTGTCTGTGGATTCCCACACCTTATCGTACAAACCCTTTGTAATCAACGAAAGCAAAAAAAAATGTAAGTGAACTGGTTTCCCAAATCCAAATCATGTCAAGAAAAGAGAGATCAAAACTAATTATACTGGAAGAGATGCCAATAACTATTTTATTCAATGGAGGAACAATAAAATTCAGGCTAGAAGCACAGAAAATGATAGTTAAGTTGTAATTAACTGTTCATGTGACATGCCATATGACTGAAATCTTTGACATTATTGGACAATTTTAACATTACGGGCAAGATTTTCAAATGTTGGAATCTCCATTCCTGCTGCAGTCAAATAAGATTTAACTGGCGACCCAATTCTCTGTTCTTGTGAGCAGCACTGGTGGATGTGAACAGCTGGAGAATTCCAGCCTACATTTTTAACCTCTCAAGCAGCCTGCAGTTTAAACTTCAACTGGTCAACCACTAAGAAGCAGTCCTTCAGGTAGAACAACAGCCTGCTTCTTAAGCCAGGGTCTTCTGGAAGATTTCTCACCATTGTTTACAAACGCAACCCAGTCTCTGTGTACCTACTCCATCTTGTTTTATCAGTATCAGAAATAAAGCAAATTGTATACTTCCAGCTCAACATGATACCCATATGAAAGAATTCCTCACTGGTAGCTGGACTCTGATAATTACATGAACTATTAGTCATTTGTGTATTTCTTGCACTTTTACTATTCATAGCAGCAGGGGGAAGGTATGTCTCTCTGTGTGGGATGTGTGTAGGGAGGGGCTGTGTGCATGTGGAAGTGTGCGTACATGGGGGGTATGCAGGAGTGAAGTGTGTGAGGGTGATAATGTATGGGGGGTGTGTACATTTAAAGGGTATGTATGTGTGTAGAAGAAGCATGTGTGGGGGAGGTGTGCGCGAGTAGATGGTGTGTGCACGTGTAGACAGTATATGTATATTTCTGTGTGTGTGTGGGGGGGTGGGCAATGTGTATGTGTATGCAAAGGAGTGGGATGTTGCAAACATACCCTTCTAGGGCACTTAATGTGAAATGAACTAACCTTCCAAGTTAATCATGCATGCTTTCTGCAGGCTATTCAGAAATTGGATTACACAAAGCTAGGATTTTAAAAATTCACACTACTGTGAAACTTCAAAAATGATTCGAAACATTTTCTATGGCGAGATAGTGACAGGAATTAAGTGCTGTTTTTCTGTGTCTTTTTTGACTGTAATGAATAGGAAACTTTTTCCTCTTAAAAAATCTGCTAGCATTTTGAGTCCATTGAATAAGGCAAATACTAACTGGTCAACTTCAGAAACCATCAAAGCTGCTAGCAAAACATTAGTTTTCCCTTCGCTTCAGAAAGAAACAATTCAATTAGTGACATCCCATAGGGACTGATTTGAAATCTCATCATTCAGTATACTTTTATCATTATCTGCATTTAGTCTCTGTGTCTGTATTTTACTTAATAATATTACTAATTTTTTCTAGTCTCGTTTCAGACAAGACCTTGCCTTCAAAGTTGCATTTAACTCGAAGCCCACACAAATTAAAAAAAGGGCTAAATACACACAAGTCCTTCTTCATGAATTATAGTAAGGATATAAAATCATAGAATCCCTACAATACAAAAGGACTCCATTCAGCCCACTGAGTCTACACTGACAACAATCCCACCCAGACCCTATCACTCTAACCCCACATATTTATACATGCTTGCTTCCCTGACATTAAGGGACAATTTAGCATGCCCAATCCACCTAACCTGCATAAATGACAGTCACGTGATCATAACATTTGTTCAAATATAGTTTGAGTTGCACAGAATGGTTGCTTTAGTTCTTTTGATACATGTTGAACAGTATTTCATAGAAGAATGGAAGTAGAATTGAAATACTGCATCACAAAACAACAAAACCTGCACAATCAAACATCAAAAACCAAACAATCATAGTTCAGCAGTGTGATGCATTTATCGTTTTCTAGGACTTGTCTCTCAGCATCCGTCTTCAAGTTGTCAAGACAATCGTGAGATGTGTTTTGCTACTTTGCAGTAAGAAGCTTTGAAATTCCAGGTTGTCAAACAAAACTCGATCATAGGAGAGCTACCTTTCTAGTTAGCTGACTTTGTCCTTGTAGCCACAAGGCTCTGATATGGAATGTGTTTACTGCGGTAGTCAGCATTTTATTGCTGATCATCGAGTCCTTGGCTGGTTATTTGTTTCAAAGTGTTTTCTCAATATGTTTTGTATAGAATCATAGAAACCTGAGGCTGCAGAAGGAGGCCATTCGACCCATCGAGTCTGCACTGACAATAATCTACCTGGGCGCTACCCTTGCTTACCCCACTAACCTCTCTAAAATACGCATCCTGGGACATTAAGGGACAACTCGCATGGCCAATGCACCTAACCCACACATCTTTGGACTGTGGGAGGAGGCTGGTGCACCTAAAGGAAACCCATGCAGATACGGGGAGAACATACAAATTCCACACAGCCAGCCACCCAAGCCGGGAATTGAACCCAGGTCCCTGGAGCTGTGAGGCAGCCATGCTAGCCACTGTGTCACCATGACGCCTCAACAACAAGCAACTTGGACATTAGTTCTGCTTTGGGATAAAATTATACTTGTCTTCAGAAATGCCTTTTTCCTTCAAGTTTCCACTCAAGTTAATTTGCATGCTGCCAAATATAAAATCACCCATGAACCAATGCCATTAGACAGAGTTTTATATGTATTTTTTGTTAAAGCAGAGTTTTATACTTAAAATAAGGGACAGGAGATTTAGAGGAAATGTGAGAAAAAGGCTTTTCCCTCAAAGGATGGTGGGAGTCCAAAACTCACTGCCCGAAATGATGGTGGATGCAGAGACCCTCATAATATTTAATAAGTATTTAAATGTGCACTTGTGATGCCAAGGCAGACAAGGCTATGGATTAAGTGTTGAAAATGGGATTCTAATAGTTGGATAGTTTGTCTTTAAATGGCATATTCTCAATGGGCCAAAGAGCCTTTTTTTTGCTGTATACCTCTACAATTCCATATCAGAGTCATCGAGTCTTAGAAGTTTACAGCATGGAAATAGGCCCTTCAGCCTAACTTGTCCATGCCACCTTTTTTTTAAACCCCTATGTTAATCCCAACTGCCCACATTTGGCCCATATTCCTCTATACCCATCTTACCCAGGTAATGATCTGAATGCTTTTTATAAGATAAAATTGTACCCACCTCTACTACTACCTCTAGCAGCTTGTTCCAGACACTCACCTCTATGTAAAAAAATTGCTCCTCTGGACTCTTTTATAACTCTCCCCTCTCACCTTAAACCTATGCTCTCTAGTTTTTGACTCCCCTATCTTTGGGAAAAGATATTGACTATCCAGCTCATCTATGCCTCTCATTATTTTATAGCCTGTATAAAGTGAACCCTCAGCCTCCTACGCTCCAGAGAGAGAAGCCCCAGTCTATTCAGCCTCTCCTTATAACTCAATCCATCGAGTCCTGATAATATTCTAGTAAATCTTTTCTGCACTCTTTCTAGTTTAATAATATCCTTTCTACAATAGGGTGACCAGAATTGTACACAGTATTCCAAGTGTGGCCTTACCAATGTCTTGTACAACTTCGACAAGACACTCTAATTCCTGTATTCAATGTTCTGACCGACGGACCCAAGCATGCCGAATGCCTTCTTCATCACTCTGTCCACCTGTAATTCCATTCTTCTACTCAAATTAATTACTTCACAATTCCCCATCCTTTGTTAGTTTCTAACACAATCTCAATTCATAGGTTTCCTCGTGTACCTTACAGCATTTTACACCTCTTATTTTAGTCTAACACAATCTTCGAGTTCCCTAGTAAACCACAGAAGATCTTTCTTGTTGAGTTTTAGTTTTTTTTCATGGAATGTATTTTTGTTGAACATTTTGAATTGTTTCTTTAAAGATTTTGTATTGAGCTTTGGTTGACTGTGTTTCATGAGCCTAACAGAAACCAGCAGCCAAACGCAGACTAGTACATGTGAACCCAAGAGGTAAGCACCATCTTGAATACCTGGGCAAGTCCCCAATGTGATCTCCCCAAGTGGGGAGAAATGTGATTGGACATTCCTCCCCAACACTAGACAAATACTTCTGGTCACTCCAACTTTCTTCATGAGGTCTCTGCCCACATTCCCCCCCACCTCCAAGCTTCCAGGGGAAGATTTAAAAGGGACCTGAGGGTCAACTTCTTCACCCAAAGGGTGGCATGTATACAAAATGAGCTGCCAGTGAAAATGATTGAGCCAGATGCAATGGAAACATTTAAAATCAGAGCTGTGCATAAAATGTTTTAAAATATATTTAGCAGTGCTCAGAAATGAAGTCCCAGAGAACTGCAGTGGGCCTGCTAACTAGTCTGACTCAGCACTTGCTGCTCCCATGGCTGCCTACAATCTGCTTCCGAGGTCATTAGGCCTTAATCTTTTCCAGCCTCACAGCGGCAAGATTGTGCACAGTGCAGCCCTTTGGCCAAGGCAATCTGCTGTGTCGGGAAAATTTCCCAACTAAAGCTAAACATCTGGGTAACAAAATGTCAAGGTTCATACAGGGAGAATGGCCTATGTTGTGTGACGTTAATGGATACCCATGAGGTTGCATTGGAGTTGTTCAGGCATTTCCATGACAGAAAAGGCGGAAAGGAAAACAAAAATACAGCATCTTAACAGCTTTGTCTCCATTTCTTAAGCACAATCTCAGCTGTCCATTTCCTCAGGCAAATCAAAAACAAAGTGAAAGGAAGGACTGCAACAAATTTCTGTGTGGAAGCTTTATAATAACACAGGCCAAATATCTTTATAATATCATGATATAGAAATTTGCAACACAAGAACATTTTTCTTCCATTGAAAATTAAGAATTATAGGTATCTCCATTTTTATCTGAAAGCTATTTCCTGTGGCATTAAGCTGTGACATTTCAGGCATATATTTCAAACAGGTGCATCTTGCTGAATGATTGCATCATTCTTCAAGCCAGAAAATAAAAGGGGAAGAACAAATCTAAAGTACGGAAACACAGAAAATAGATGCAAGAGTAGGCCATTCAGCCCTTTGAGCTTGCTCTGCCATTCATTTTGATCATAGCTGATCATCAAATTCAATACTCAAAAGCCACCTTCCCCCCATATCCCTTGATCTCTTTAGCCCCAAGAACTATATCTAATTTCTTCTTGAAATTACAATGTTTTGGCCTCACCACCTTTCGTGGTGAATTCCACAGATTCACCACCCCTTTGGGTGAAGAAATTTTTTCCCACCTCAGTCCTAAAAGGTTGACACCCTATCCTCAAACTATGACCCTCTTGTTCTAGACTCCCCCACCATCAGAAACATTCCTTTTGAATTTACCCTGTCTAATCCTGTTAGAATTTTAAATGTTTCCATGAGATCCTCTCTCACTCTTCTAAACTCCAATGAATTTAATCCGAACCGGTCTCTCCTCTCTGATATCAGATCGGGTAAAAAGAATGTTTTGAGTCAGTCTTTTAACTTTCTGTTGTGCGCTGTCCATAACTTAAACATTTGGTAACAAAGAAACACATTTTTCAAATTGGCTAGTCATCAAAGAGAGGAGATGGGATGAGGGGACTTGGCAATAAGAGCAGGGGAATAAATGTTATCATCACTGCCTTAGCAATGCAGGGTCCCATACTGAGTGCACTTGGATGTGGGAAATCTGCCATCCTTATATGGGCCTTGCCACAAAACCCTGACTCCATCTACACACAAACAAAATGGGGTGGCATTTAAGAACATATTGTGATGGAGACCAGTGATTGGCTACCTTATAGTTTGAGCCAAGTGTCTGCAACTTGAGTCCTTCCTACAGGCTTTTCATTGGCCTGGTGTGTTCTCAGTGAGTATCATTTTCTTACAACAAAACTTGCAAGCGATCACTAGGATCCTCAATATCTGGCACACAAACAATTCCAAGCTCATTCTAATGGTACTCACAGCAGCAGCTAATTCAACTGATACTCTTATGAGAGTCACATGGCTACATTTTATTGGCCTCAACTTTGACACGTCCAAAGGAGGGTTATGAGAACCCAGAAAATAACAATTACATCTCGTAAAAATACACTTAGCATAGCAGATGTACATGTTTCAAGTATCATTTCAAGCATCACCCAAGTTCAAAGATATCCCAAGTTCAAAATGGCGGCATCCTCTCAAACAACTCTTTAAAATATCAACTAAATTGTCTTTTGTAGGTCGCTACCTTGGAGTGGGAGGAGGCCTTTACAAGCTGGAGACCTGACTGCCTGGTATACCACGGTATACCATTGGAAGGCTGACTAATCTGATCCCGCGGTCCCTCTGCTCAAACTGCTCCAAAATGTGAAGAAAAATGCCATAGTGTCAGGCTCTGAGTGAATGAATTCCCCAACTTTTTATGCAGCATATTTACAAGCGCTCATGACAGTGGATGAATTACTCCACTGTTTCCTTTTATTACTTAGACATAGATGTCCATCAAATAGTTATTTTCAGGTGTCCAATTTTTCCTTGGCTAAATGAGTTAAAATGGAACAAATACCGTGCATTGGTTTCCAAACAGACTGTGGGTGGGATTTTCTAGCCCCTCTTGTCAATGGGATTTTGCACTCCCACCAAAGTTGTTATTGGCGGAGCAGGTGAGTCACGCAAAAGCCCATCATAGGCTTCGGTGGGACAGAAAAATCCAGGTGGCAACCAATGGCTCGTCACAATCCATTGTGAGAAAATTCGCTGCCAAATTCAGGTGGAGATGGGGGGACAGGAGTGGAAAATCCAGCCATCTCTTCATGTTCTGGAGTTTCTTGAAAACAGTGGAGGAATTGGGAGTTCAGGATTTTGGATTTGGTGATGGTTGGGGAGTCTTTCAGGCCAAACCAAGACAAAATAGGTTTTTAAAAACAAAATTCTGTGGATGCTCAAATCTGAAACACACACAGAAATTGCTGGAAAATCTCAGCAGGTCTGACAACATCTGTGGGAAGAGAATAGAGCCAATGTTTTGAGGCTAGATGACCCTTCGTCGAAGCTTTAGTAGGGCTAACCCAGGGCCCACAGCAGGGCAGGAATGAAGGGAAAGGGTTAACAAGCAGCACACTCACTGCAGGCAGACAGGACAAAATACAAATAACTAGATCTCAGACAGCATTAAAACAGTCACACACCACGTGGTACCGGTCCAAGGTTTCAACAACAATTACAGAATTAATATCAATTATCAAGGCTCCAAGAGATCTAGAGAAACCATTGTGCCTCTGGAAATTTAATCAAATCCAGGAGATGGAACAATTAACACCGCTTTGAAATCAGTTTGACAAACATAACGCTTTGATATTGTAAACATGGTGTGGAGATGCTGGCAGTGGACTGGGGTGGGCACAGTAAGAAGTCTCAGAACACCAGGTTTATTTAGTATCATGAGCTTTTGGAGCCAAGGTGCAGCATTCTATATTGTAAACAGGTGGATAGGCAATATTCACAAAGCTATTAAAGCTGACCCACCCAAGACATTATGCGGTTATGGCAATAACATAATCAAAAACAGAACTGTAACCAACTTAAGGTAACAATCTGATGATCTATTCGAAATGTAACATGCTGTAACATAAAGAAAAGAACATAAAGAATGTGACAGACCCAGTGATCAGTACAGTGATTTGGAAGCAAGCTGTAGAAACAGCCACAAGTTCTGCTCTCCTACATGACTATTAAACAAAGCTGTTTTTGTTGAAGTTCTACACTGTCTCTGCAGATTCATTCATTCCCTCCTGCAGAGCTCAAATAGGTTTTATCTTGAGCCCAAATGGATTGAAGACATAGGTAGGGCTGTGCTAAAAATAGCAGACTGGTTCCCTGTTTCCATCCCACCTGGGACCATTTTCCCAGAAGCAGCATAGCGCGCATGAAATACTTCAGTTGGCCTCACTGGTTGGCAAAGGGACCGTGGGATCAGATTAGTCAGCCTTCCAATGGTATACCATGGTATACCAGGCAGCCAGGTCTCCAGGTTGTAAAGGCCTCCTCCCACTCCAAGGTAGTGACCTACAAAAGACAATTTTAGTTGGTATTTTAAAGAGTTGTTTGAGAGGATGCCGCCATTTTGAAGCACCCTCTCTTTTACTTATTTTTCGTTGCAACCAGCTGCTCCTTCCAACTGCTGCCCTTAATTGGATTGTGAATTAACCCTTCTTATAGAAAATCACAAGTAGAGATTGTACCCCACACCGTGCAGATTTCTGTCCCACATCTCATTCTGATGGCGGTATTCAGAAATCTGCAGGGAAAATACTGCGCCCTCGCAATAAGACGCAATTCTAAAAGAAAAGTTGTGGGAAACAGAGTCCAGAACTTTCAATTCAAATCTTGTGTTAACTGTTGGCTGAATTGAAGTCAGCTGGAAATGGGTTGCTCACAAACTCTTTAATTATCGAAATGAGGCATGAAAAATAACAAAACATGAATTAGGATAGAATTATTAGGATATGAATTATTATAGAATTACTAAAATGAAAATGTCAAAACATTTAAATTAGTGTCCTTTTTTAAAAGAGGAACTAGATGCAATAAAATTACAGCTTGGAAAAATCATTGTGTGTAACAAAACTCTTGCTCAATACTTAGATGTTTGCTCAAACTGCTACAAAATGTGAAGAAAAATGCCATAGTGTTAGGCTCTGAGTGAATAAACTGCAGACAAGGGCTGGGATTCTCCCAAAGCAAACTCAGTACACAATCGGCCCGTTTTTTGGGCGTACCGACCAGCCTGAATCTCCAACATCCTGAGCATTACAGAGTGTCTCAGCTTGATTCTCTCTGATAAGTAGGGCATGAGGTCTATTCGTGTCAAAGAGGCCAGCAAGAAAATGTTGGAGTGGGCCATCGTGCATGCGCTGATCTGTCAGCACAGAGATTTCTAACGTGGAGCCAATAGCACCAGAAAAAAAGGACTTGGGGGACTTGTGACCGGCGCTACTGGTTAACCTCACTAAAGGTCAGACATTGATGGTCACCAGAATCTTGACCATGACTTTCTGGCACTCAGTGCTCAGAGAATCTGGGAGCATACTTTGCACGTTGGCAGGGCAGGGCCAATAATGCCGGCAAGGTTGGCTCCAAGAGATCAGAGTGCCAATCCCCCCCCAACTGTTACAGAGGACCCCTCACTCCTATGAGTATAAGGGTAACCCCATTCCCCAACCATCATGGCAATATCAAGGCCTCTCCCTCCCTCCACCCCACAATTAAGGCAGTATTGGGGTTCTCTCTTCCCATTATCGAGGTGGCATCAGAGGTTCACTCTTCCCATCAACATGGCAGTGTCGAGGCACTCTGTTCCCTCACAGGCATCAGCAACCCTCACCTACATCCCTCCCAGCTCCCCAGCAATCCACAGAAGTGGAATCCCTTTCCAATGATGCTCCCCAGAGGGCCCACTTCTGGCACTGCCTGGGCACATCCCTCAGCCGTGGAAGCTATACTTACCTTGGCTTAGTCGGCAGTTTCTCTTCCATTGATTTGTATTCTTTGGCTGTTGTGAGCCTCGCCAACGTGACGTTATGTCAGCGAGGTATGAACATTCAGTGGAAAGGGAATCATACGGCTGATAATGTCTTTAATAATATGCTAATTTATTAACATTTATTGATATGAGACATCATTGATGAAGGGGAAGATAATCAAGAAATGAGACCGTGCCAATGAAAATCTCATTTCCCGACAGTGGGATTTCGCGTCCACATTGCCATTTGTGCTCATGACAAATGCAGATGAAGAATCTTCTCCAACAGATGTGTTTCATGATCAAAGCTTTATCATAATAGGATCAGAGAATACCTACAGTGCAGAAGAAGGCGGTTTGGCCCATCAAGTTTGCATTGACCACAATCCCACCCAGGTCCTATTGCCTTAACCCGACATATTTACCTTGCTATTCCCCTGTGGAGCAATTTAGCATGGCCAATCAACCTAACCCACATATGTTTAGATCATGGAGGAAATCAGAGCACCTGAATGAAACCCATGCAGGCACGGGGAGAATGTACAAACTCCAGACATTCACCCGAGACTGGAATTGAACCCAAGTGCCTGATGCTGTGAAGCAGCAGTGTGAAACACTGCACCAGAGGGTGGAATTTCACCTGACTAAAATGGAGGTACAAGATTTGTTAGAAACCTCGTCTTGAAGAACATCCATAATATCAAGCCCTGAAGGATGACTGAAAAAGTTGGTTATACATTATTCAATGTTCCTAAAAATGAACTCTCTTTATCAAAACATTTCTCAACTGGTTTTAATTTCTTTCATGAAATATTCTTGTTGCTAATTTTTATGTGAAGATGAGTGAATGTTGAAAAGGTACAATTATCTGACATCAGAAAGTTCCTAAAATAGGATACTTTCTTTCATCCATTTGTTTAAAAATAGTATATTCCATCAAAGTATCACCACATAAACTACTCCATTGGTGACCAAGGGCAAAAGAGACTGATGTAGTCTGATAGCTACTTAAATACTGTTCACCTCTGGAAGGTTGCTCAACTTCCCAATAACACTTATGCTCTTGTTGGATACCATTTGGAAGCCAGCAGCTTTAATAAAGCACAGATAGCTCGACATTCAATGGATGCAATCAGTATAGACAGCAGTGTTTAACCATGAGATATTCTTTCCTTTCATTTAGTTATCTAATAACAATTGATCATTGCCTGATGGCAATGATGTTTTATTTAAAATTAATGATAGCACAGTCTATCATAAGCTCAGAAAGTTGGAAAATGAATCAAATCCAGAAAGATTTTCTAATAGAACTGACAGCAGCGAGAATTGGCAACAAGATAATGGCAGGGCAAGCCTCCCAGTTTTTTTTAAAGGAAGCATCATCCTCAGCTTCACTTCAAAGCATCTTGATACTGAGATAATCAAAACAATGAATCCATGTTTTGCCATTTCTTGGTACAGGACATTAAGATGTCAAATGTCTCAAACTGAGGACTTTATACCAATGACCTTCTGATACTATTACTTTCCCATCTTAAATCTCCTACTATAGCCTTCAGCGAGAATGATTCTTTGAAAGTCTTTGAATCCCTGACTGGAGCATTGGCCCTTCCTCAATGTGAAAAAACAGATTGTTGGTTTGCTAACATGTCTTGTCACAGAGTGGTCATTTCCAGGCATACACCTCTAATTCACTATCAGTTGCAACAGCAAATTGTAGTGTTGAAAGAACTGTTGAGTAGTGGAATAAAATTACAGTTAGCAATATTAACTGAGAAACAGTTGATATTTTAGTATTGTGTTCCCCTATCTGTTGTACACTTTTTACTAACAGACATTGAAAATTACATAAGCATACAACTTTACATTCCCACTGAGGAGTCTTGTGTATCGAGACTGTAAGAATTGATATCTTTCAGAATATTATGGCATTCTTATGGAGCTCTTAGACACAGCACGATGCTATCTTCTGTCTCTGGAAAAACACATAGTTCCTAGCTGAAATAAATCTAAATTGGTGGTCACAAAAGTGGTGCTCTTACTGCATCTCATGGTGAATTGTTTACCCTCTTATTTCAATGCATGGCTGGTAAAAATGGCACCCAGCATGAGATACACTAAATGACAAAGTGATAGACAGATTGGAACCGACTGCTTGGCTGCCAGTTCTTTGGTTTTGACCTGAGCAACTCAAACAAGTGATTGTCCTCAAATCATAGAAGAATCATAGAATCCGTACAATGAAGAAAGACTTCATTTGGCCATTGAGTCTGCACCAAAAACAATCTCACCCAGGTCCTAACTCCCATAACCCCACATATTTACTCCCTCTAAATCCTCTGATTTATGCATAGACTAACCAATTATTAAGGAAATTTGGCATGTTAGCTACAACTCTCACCAAAAGATGCACTATAGAAAGCATTCTTTCTCACTGTATCACAGCTTGATATGTCTCCAACTCTGCCCAACACTGCAAGAAACTACAAAAGGTTGTGAATGTAGCCCAATCCATCATGCAAATCAGCCTCCCATCCATGGATTCTGTCCACACTTCCCACTGCCTCAGCAAAGCAGTCAGCATAATCAAAGACTCCATGCATCCCGGACATTCTCTCTCCCATCTTCTTCTGTCGGGAGAAAGATACAAAGTCCGAGGTCACGCACCAACCAACTCAAGAACAGCTTCTTCCCTGCTGCCATCTGACTTTTGAATGGGCCTACACTGAGCTTTCTCTACACCCTAGCTGTGACTGTAACACTACATTCTGCACTCTCTTGTTTCCTTCTCTATGAACGGTATGCTGTATCTGTATAGCATACAAGAAATAATACTTTTCACTGTATGCTAATACATATGACAATAATAAATCAAATCAAAGCATCACGGGGTATTGAAAGGCAATCTAGCATGGCCAATACACCTAATCTGCACATTTTTGGATTATGGGAGGGAACCAGATCACCTGAGAAAACCCAGGATACATTATTCAGGATAGAATTAGTAGTTACATGGAAAAATGTGGGTTAATTGGGAAGAACCAGCGTGGGAACTTTAGCGTTTCTAGAGGAGAAATTATGCTCTACTAAATTTTTTGAGAAGGTGACAAAAGGTTAAATGAGGGTAAGCTGTTGATAGATTTTCAAAATATTTGCTTCAGTGCCACACAACAGACTTGTTATAAAAGTTATAACTCTTGAATAAAAGGAAAAGTTGTAACATGGATACAAAATTGGCTGAATAGTAGACATCAGAAAGAAACAGTCAATGGATATTTTTTGGGTTGAAGGATGTTTTGTAGCGATGTTCCCCAGGGGTCACTATTGAGATTCTTGTTCTTCTTGACATATATTAATGATCAATATTATGGTGTGCATGGGACAATTTCAAAGTTTGTGGATGATAAAAAAAAACTTGGAAGTATTGTAAACTGTGAAGACAACTGTGTAGAACTTCAAACAGACGTAGATAAGATGATGGAGTGGCACATGAAATTCAATGTAGAGAGGTATGAGGAGGTACACTTCAGCAGGAAGAACATGGGGAGGCAGCATAAAATAAGAATTACAATTCTTAAAGGGAGTTCAGGAGGAGAGGGACCTGGGTTTATATGTGCATAGATTATTGAAAGTGGCAGGACTGGTGAAGAGAGCAGTTAATAGTGCATATAATATTTGAGCTTTATTAATAGGTACATAAAGTACAAGAGCACTGAGGTTATGCTAAACTTAGAACTAGTCACTAATTCAGATCTCAGCTAGATTTGTGTGAACAGCTCTGGGACCACACTATCCAAAGCATGTGAATGCATTGGGGAGAGTGCAAAGGATGTTTACAAGGATGGTTCCAGGGATGAGAAATTTCAATTACAAGGACAGATTGGAGAGATTGAGACTGTTCTCCTTTGAGAAAATAGCTATGTTGAACTTCAACATAATCAAAATCATGAGGAGATGGAACAGAGTTGATGGGAAGAAACTATTCTTGCTCAAAAAAAGATCAAGAATGAGAGGGCACAGAGTTAAAGTAATCTGCAAAAGAAGCAAATGTTATGTGAGAAAAGTCTTATTCACAATGTGAGTAGTTAGAGTCTAGAATGATCAACCTGCAAGTGTAGTGGAAGCATTCAAGAGAACGTTAGCTGATTAATTGAACAGAAACATTGTGCAGGGCATGCAAAATTGCAGGGGAATGGTACTAAGTTATGATGCTCATTTGGAGAGCTAGCGCAGACACTGGGCCAAATGATCACCTTCTGCATTGTAAAAATTCTCTGAATGGAAACAGCCAGTCCCGAGAAATAAAATATATTAATGGATGTTTGAAGGTTTAGGGGTCAATTCTTGTCAGGTAGCTGTCTTTTTCATAGAACGTAGAACATTACAGCACAGTACAGGCCCTTCGGCCCTCCATATTGTGCCGAGCTACATCCAAACCCAAGATTAAGCTATCCAACTCCCTATCATTCTGGTGTGCTCCATGTGCCTATCCAATAACCACTTCAAAGTTCCTGAAGTGTCCGATTCCACTATCACAGCAGGCAGTGCATTCCACATCCCAGATGAAGGAAGATTGAAACACAACTTCCAAGTGCCTCAGTTAGTCTGAGAAGAAAGATGACTAAAGAAGAGAACAAAACAGATAACAGATTGTCACTCCCAACTGCAGAAATTGGCTTCATCAATCTGTTAATTCGCCTGGACCAGAAAGCCATCCTCACTTGTCATGGATTAGATATTCTGCCAGTCTATTTAGCTTATGCATTATGTTTAACCTGTTGTTTCTTCATACATTGCTCAATAAACTATATATTCAATGAACTGTTTTTAAACCATTGTGGACCTTAGTCATCATTTTAGTAACCCCTGACTCCCAAATTTAACAATCCAAAACCTTACAAGACTGCATAAGGCAAAATTACGTAATCGCAAACAAATCTGTCTCCTAATTTAAACGGTAGGACTATTATGTTTCATTGAAATTCCTACATATACACTAGCAGGCAAAGTTCATTGCCTGGAGAACATAGTTCTCCTGTGAGTGCTTTTGCCCACTAACATTGCCAATGGCCATTTCTAGGCTGTAAGGAAGTGAGTCATTTTGAAAGACTTCCATGCGTCAGCAATGTCAAAATAACCTGAATGCCTAGCAGCCTGTCACCTTAAGTTGCATAAAGTAAAGAAATAGGAAAGGAAATACGCAAACTTTAAAAGGCTTGAGGTTATTTTGAATCAATTTAAATACATTATCTACTTCAACCTGTGAATGAAACCTCATGCATCTGTTAAATTAAGTGAAATCATAGGTGAAAAATTAATCTAAAGATTAATTTTACTCATGGAGATAGGATTTTCACAGTAACTTCACTTCAATGTTAATGTAAGCCTACTTGCGATAATAATTAAGTTTAAACTTCAAACGGATTAAATTAGGTATTGTTTGTTTGAGTTATGTAGCTTAATTCCTCTCTTAAGTAACCTGCCCAGCAATCAACAAAACGCCAGAATTTTATATCTTATTGGACACGAGCCAAGACTTCTGCAAGTTCAGCTGTCCATTAGTCTGTTCTATATTCTGAGTAAATTCTAAAGATCTCAAAACAAACTGTAACTCAATAAAAAAGCTCAATTATTACTACAACAGAGATGATTCAAGTTAACAGGTAAATTTAAATAGTGATAAACCTGTGAGAATGTCAAGAAAATGTTACAGTGGATGAGATGAATGTATTACAAATGCATCCATCTATAACATATTAAAAATCCTACACCTGCAGACCTTTAGTGTTATATTAATTACTTGTTTCCATTATCAATTCCCATGTCCACATTTATCAAGGGATCAAAACAAATATGTCACACTATAGTTACAAACTCCACTAGCTGCATCTACATGGGTTTCCTCTGGGTGTTCCAGTTTCCTCCCACACTCCAAGGATGTGCGGGTTAGGTAGGATGAGCCATGCTAAATTGACTCTTACGTCAGGAGAGCTACGAGGGTAAATGCATGGGATTATGGGGATTGGGCCTGGGTGGGATTATTGTTGGTGTAGGCTCGATGGGCAAATGGCCTCCTTATGCACTGTAGGGATTTTATGAACTCCACCAGTTGTGATTCTGCACTAAAATTAAAGACAGAAAACAATAATCAGCAGTATGAATGGAAAGAGAAGCTGGCCTTTCAGGTTGATTACGTTTTTCTGCCAACTGGTCATTAACCTAAAACATTAACTCAATGCCAGACCTGCTGATTATTTCCAGAATTATTTCCAGCATTCTGCTCTTGTGCACGTGCAACAATCTAGCTTTATTTGTCCAGCTCCACAGTCTGAATTGCCGAGAAATTCCTATATTCCAATCAACTCTGCTTCTCAAGTTATAAAAACTTCTGACCAATGTACGACTTGTCAAATGTAGATTGAATTGCATCTGAAGGCATCTGACCAATTATTCTCCCCTCCATTCCCCCAAGTCTTGATTCAGTTACAAATTCCATTTGGTCTTAAACAAGGTACAAGCAATATATCTACACATAAAATACATATTTCAAATCGATACATGGGTCATAGATCCCTATTACAGAGCAGAAGGAGGCTATTTGGCTATCAAGTCTGCACCATATCTCTGAAAAAGCATACCATTCAGGCCCTTCCCTCTGCCCTATCCCCTTAACCCTGGGTATTTACATGGCTAATCCACCTAACTTTCACACCTTGGGACACTAAAGGGAATTTATCATGGTCAATCTACCTAACCTACACATCTTTGGAGACAAAAGGATAATTTAGCATGGCAAATCCATGTCTTTGGACTGTGGGAAGAAACTGGAGCACCCGCAGGAAACCCAAGGAGACACGGGGAGAACGTGCAAATTCCACACATTCATCTAAGGCCAGAATTGAGATGGATCCCTGATGCTGTGAGGCAGCAATGCCAACCATTGTGTCACCATGCTCTGTTAAAAAGAGAGGCAAAGATTTCCAGTATTATATGCAATATTAAAATGTTGGTTGGCTGTTCTGGTTCTCTGCCAAGTCTGTATGTACATGAAACACTGCTGAAATTCCCACTCTAAACTGAGCAATGAGACATCACCTATCACACCAACAGAGGGAGCTGTAAGGCCTAACATCACCCCTCTTATGCTGATTCCAACAAAACGATCAACTGTGTTTTATTTTACATTTTGTTCTCTCACAAATTTCTTCTCTGTTCTACTGTTCCCCAGGCTTTAATTGTTTTCAATTGTTGAAGGATGAGGGGAACCTGATAGAGGTTTACAAGATTATATCAGGCTTGGATAGAGTGGATAGTCTCCCAGATTTGAAGGGTCAATTATTCAGGGGCATAGGTTGAGAGTAAGTGGGGGGAGGGGGGGGGGAGTTAAAAAGAAATGTAAAAAGAAAGTTAAAAAGAAAGGCTTCTCGGCCTTTTAGCTAAGATCAAGTGTAGTATCAACATGCTGTAATTGGTTGAAGTAATTAGGTTACATTTTTGCTTCATTTGAAGCAATTTTTGCATCTCAGCCTTTTGGCTAAAATGCAAATGAGATCAAGCCTTGGAGGAGGAGCAATGTCTACTCCAATCAGCTTGGACCATGTAGATCATGCCCAAGACAGGAGGTGAGAGCCCTGTCTTATCAGCTGGGATCGGGCATGTCTCAACTCTGAACTGGACTTGATTTGATTGAATCAGATTGGATTAAAGAAAAAGAGATGTAAGGGGCAAGTTTTTCACACAGGTGGTGAATGCTTGGAATGTGCTGCTGGAGCAGGTGATGGAAGCAGATCTTATAACAATGTTCAAGAGGCATCTGGATAGATACATGAATAAGCAGAGAATAGAGGGATATAGACCACAGAGAGGCAAGAAAATATTAGAGAGACGTGTGTCAGCACAGACTTGGTGGGTTGAGTGGACTGTTCCTGTGCTGTACTGTCTTTTTCTTTGTTTTTCTTAAATTTACTTCTGTTTAGCACAAGGACTTACAGCTTACTCACTCCAGTTGCACATTTTTAATGCCCCTCCTGTGCTTTTTTTTATCACCCAAATCTATCTTCATTTACAAGGTTGTTTGTCTGGGCCACAGCAATTAACATTTGTCAATTCCAGGCCCATTCATAGCTGCAAACCACACTACTTCAATCTATCCTGCATCCCACTGATGGAAACAGCCTGGCCAATTCTCTGCTCGCATGGACTTCTTCTGCCATTTTGTAACCATCCATTCCCACTTCATCCTGTCGTAGCTCCTGCTCCCTGTCTGAGAGGCCTACTCTCTGAAACACAACAACATTTAAATCCCACAATTTAACTGAATGCCTGGAGTGTTGTGTCTTCAGTTCCCTAGAATTTGAAACAAAGAAAAATTGGACTCAAAAGCGCTTGACTTTCATTGGGAGTGTCATGGCTACATAAAATGCATTTCCACAAAGTGGTTCATGAGCTAATAATTTGATAATCTGTATGTGTAGCCCCCTTTTAGTTTGCAAGTGATTCAATTTAGAATGAACCCAGCAGTCAATCTTTATTCTTAATCAATGACAAAGCTACTGCTGAAAGTTATGAATTTAATTACGGACACAAGGGGCGGGATTTTCTGGCCTTGCTCACCCCAAAATTGGGAAATCCCGCCTGAGGTCAAAGATCTTTGCATGGTCCAAACCTCACTCACTACGATTCCCATGGCGGTCAGGAAAGTTCCCCCTTCAGATTCAAATGCAGACAAAGGGAAAACAATACATAATAATGAGATATTAAGTCAGTCTGTGAGACATTGACTGCAATCTCTGACTGTTCACACTGACAGGATCTTCAGGTCCTGCTGCCGATAGCACATTTCCAACGCTGTGGATCAGTCAATTGGAAGTACTAATAGTCGAAAGAATGGAAGATTCCACTGCTGGCGAATGGCCTGCTGCCTCCCACAATAAGAGATGTGCTGTGAGAAGGCCAGAGAATTCCCCCAACCTCTCACTATACATTGTTATGGGTTCATTGCTTGAATTCCTAATTTTCAAAGGGTAAGGGTTGAATCTTAAGGTTCATTTTACTAGGTGCGATGACATGTGCAGTTGAAGCGTCAACATTACGCTAAGGTGAACTTGATGGGTGTGGCAGATGCTGAGAAAGAGTTTTGTTTATGCTTTCAATGAATACGGATATCATTGGCAAGGATAGTTTTTGTTTCCCATCTGTAATTGCCATTGAGCTTAATGATTTGCTAGGCCACTTCAGAGAGAAATTATGGATCAAACACATTGCTGTGGGATGAAATTCACATTTTGGTCCAACCAGGTAAAGGGAACCAGGCTTTTTTTTGATGAGGGTTGATGACAATCATTGTTACCATTACCGAGACTGGCTTTATATTCCAGATTTTATTAACTGAATTCAGATTCCACCAAAATCCACGTAGCCTGGGTCTCTGAATCATGAATTCAGTGGCATTACCATGATGCCACTATCTCCACCACAAGTGAAGGCTCCTTTCCTTCATGGAGCTTGCAGGTACAGGCACTTGAAGATTGTCTCCTGTCTTGTCAGCAACACAAGGTTATGTTTCCTGGATATCTCACTTGATAATTCTCAATGGTAAAGAAGTGCATCTCTTTCACGTGCGGTCCCATAGTTGTTTCGTGAGAGAGCTGCATGCTTTTATCGAATCCCACACTGTCATACAAAATGACTTCAAAAAACCTCTTTGCACAATCCTAAAACACAAAATGGCCACTATCTCAGACTATTCAATCATGTTTCCATGTTAGCTATTGGGTAGCCTGGTCAGAGGCACAGTACCATTCATTATCTTTTAGCAGAGATAATTAACTTTTTGAATGCCTTAGCCATTAAGTTGAATGAATCCCATTCTGCCAGTTTTAAGGAGATAGGAAAAAGCTGTTCAAACCTAGCAGGGAAGCCATTGTCAATGTATTTCTGTTTACCCTTGTGGAAAAATGCATGACATTTCAAATGTCTTCACATGTCTGGATATGTCTACTTACAGTCCAGTTGCAGCCTTCTAGAAGCTTGTCCACATTGCAATTGTTAAAAAGGTCAAGTAATTGTAGACAGCCATCTTTAAACACTTTTATGTACATTTAAAAGGAAGATTAGTATTCTTTACAAACTCTATCATATCACACATTTGTGACAAGTGCATTGCTTGCTGTAATAATTTTAATCAGGCAATTGACGTTGGCCTGTTAGAATATGAACTCTCTGATGAAGTGCCAAATTGATGAACCAATCAGGGAGCCTCTTACTTTGTAGTTAACCAGAAATGCCAGTTCCTCTGGGACTCCTGGTGTAGACTGCTAACTGAAAACACTCTGTAAGCACTTGTCAGACTTGTAAATAAAAGGATTTTGGTGAAAGGACTTTTACCTCCAATGACTTATTACATTTGCTGCTCTCCTAGTCGTTGGAGGACTGATAATATGGCACATGCATTCCATCTACAGGTCCAGACAGCAGACGATCGAAGCAGTCATCAACCTGACCGTCTGCCCCTTTGCTGCATTCACAGCCGGGTGTCCCTGAAGAGGGAGCATGCGATGTCTGAGGTCTCTACCGATGCATTCCATGCCCACTGCACACCACAGGGACTAGGTGTATTACTGACCTCTTTAATCACATTTTAATGTCATGTTTTAAATTTCCTTTCTGCTTTGTCTTTTGTTTTAGGTGATTTCCCCTTCTTTGAGTTGTCCTTAAGTTAATTTGAGTTCATTTATTTAATTGGGCACAAAAAAAACTCCCTGATTTAGGGCCAAATTGGTGAGCCAATCAGGGGAGCCACTTGCTTTGTCTTTAACCAGAAGTGCCAGTTCATCTGGGACTCCTATTGTAGACCGATAATGGAAAGCACTCTGTACGCAGTTGTCAGACTTGTAAATAAAGGGATTTTGGTGAAGGGACTTCTGCCTCTGCGGACTTATTCCACTTGCTGCTCCCCTAGTGGTTGGAGGACTGATAACATGGCACATTTCTGCTGTGAGGCAACAAAATTTGGTACCTGTGATATGCATTCACATAACAATGAGCTCTCTGAATAACATGACAATGCAGTACAATAGTGTTACCTTCCAAATGTGGGGTGCATAAAAATTGTGCTTTAAATATTATTTAGGAAATCTTAGCTCTCTGGCCAAGGTTTTCTGGCCCTGTCCACTGCGGAATCATAACAACAGAAGAACATAAGAAATAGGAGCAGGAGTAGGCCATCTAGCAGAAACCTGCCCCGCTATTCAATAGGATTGTGGCTGATCTGATAGTGGTTCAGTTCTACTTACCCGCTTGCTCCCCGTAAGTCTTAATTCTCTTACTGGTCAGAAGTCTATCTATCTGTGACAAGTCTGACATTTAATGAGGTAGCCTCCCTGCTTCAATGGGCAGAGAATTCCAAAGATTCACTACTCTCTGGGAGAAGTTCCTCCTCAAATCTGTTCTAAATTGACTCCCTCTTATTTTGAGGCTGTGCCCTCTGGTTCTTGTTTCCTTTCGAAGTGGAAATAATCTCTCTGCTTCTACCCTGTCCAGTCCCTTCATTATCTTATATGTCTCTATAAGATCTCTCCTGAGCCTTCTGAATTCTAACGAGAACAGGCCCAATTTACTCAATCTCTCTTCATAAGCTATCCCCCTCTTCTCCGGAATCAACCTGGTGAACTTTCTCTGTACTACTTCCAAAGCCAGTATATCTTTTCGCAAATAAGAGAACCAAACTTGCACACAGTACTCTTATTGCAGCCTCACCAGTACCAGTACCTTGTACAATTGCAGCAAGGCCTCCCTGCTTTTATACTCCATCCCCTCACAATAAAGGCCAAAATTTCATTTGTTTTCTTGATCACTTGCTGCATCTGCAAGCTGATTTTTTGTGATTCATGCACAAGGACCCTCAGGTACCTCTGCACATTAGAAAGTTGTAATTTTTTACCATTTAAATAATTGTCCATTTTACTATTATTTCTTCCAAAGTGGATAACCTCACACTTGCCAATGTTATACTCCATCTGCCAGATCCTTGCCCATCCAAATCTCTCTGCAGACTTTCCGCGTCCTCCACGTAATTTGCTTTCCCACTCATCTTTGTGTTATCAGCAAACTCAGTCCCCTCCTCCTGATCGTCTATGTATATGGTAAACACTTGAGGCCCCAGCACTGATCCCGGGGCATGCCACTAGTCACCAACTGCCAAACGGAAAAACACCCATTTATTCCAACTCTCTGCTTCCTGTCAGATAGCCAATCCTCAATTCATGCTAATCATCTGGTCCCACTGAAGATTACTGGACTTTTGATAGCCTGCCACATTCTCTGCAGTTAATTAATTTTTGATTTTTTTTTTTACTAATCTTACTACCACAAAGTTTCACCAGAGAACCTGCCCAAATCTCCAACTCATTTCGCTTTGCTGAACTAAAACATAGAAGTCCAAAAATATACAGCTTAGGTTGATTGGCCATGCTAAATTGACCCTACTGTCAGGAGGATTAGCAAGGCAAATATATGAGCTTGCAGAAGTGGAGCCCGAGTGGGATTGTGGTTGGTGCAGACTTAATGAGCCGAATGGCCTCCTTCTGCACTGTAGGGATTCTATGATTCTATAAAATCAGTGTAGAAGGAAGCCATTTGGCCCATCAAGTCTGCAATGACTCTTGAGGGAGTATTTTACTCAGGTCCTATCCCTGTAAGTGCACAAGTTTACCGAGCTAATTCCCCAACCTACACATCTGAGGACTGTGGGAAGAAACCAAATCAACTGGAGGAAACCCATGCAGACATGGGGAGAATGTGAGACTCTTGAGGGAGTATTTTACTCAGGTCCTATCCCTGTAAGTGCACAAGTTTACCGAGCTAATTCCCCAACCTACACATCTGAGGACTGTGGGAAGAAACCAAATCAACTGGAGGAAACCCATGCAGACATGGGGAGAATGTGCAGCCTCCACAGTCTCCCAAGGCCAAAATTGAACCTGGATTCCTGCAGCTGACAGGCAGCAGTGCTAACCACTGTGCCACCCAAGTGATTGCATTTCAATCCATCCTCTTTCTCCTCCTATGACTCAATAGACTTCCTGATGTTACTTCAAAAATTTCAATTGCAATTTTAAAAATACAGCAATTTACATGTTGTTTATTTCCCTTATTATTTGTTTAAATTCCTAATATTTATTTCTGATAAATTTTAATACAAAAGGAAATCTGATATTTATTATCATCATTGATTGTTTCTTGAAAAATCTTCCTCCCTTTCTGTTTAAGTTCATTTTAAAATATAAATTCCTGTTTTTTTTTAGGTTCTATTATTGAAAAATCAAATAAATTAACCATTGTAATACTGACAAATTAATTCCCACAAGGATGCATTTTTAAACTGCCTAATTTTGTTCAAGTTCTAAATCTAATGCGTAGCCTCTGAAATTAAAGGGACTTCCAGCTTTTTTTTCATTACCCTACCAATGCTGAAATTAAGAATTCTCTTTCTCATTAAGTTAATTAAATCTTTCATATCAACTCCATCTCATCGCTCCATTGTTTGTTGCACAATATCTCAAATGAGTATGAGTATGAAATTAAATTAAATTGCATTCCAAGCTCTCCAAACAACATGAGAATAATTTATTTGATAAGATTACTAAAATCACTTTCTAGAAATACATTGGACTCAATTGTACTTCGAGATTTTTCACTCATGAGCTGAGGGAATGGAATATTTTCTTCAGCTCAAGCAGGGTTAAAAGGCAAGGTGATGAATTAATTAAGGTGAAGGAGGAATGGATGAGGGAGATGAAAGAGTGTGAAATGGAAGGACTGCCCAAGCCTCTGAATCTTAAGGAGAAAAAAGTGAAGGATCCTAAATGGGGAAGTAAAAGCTTGATTTTTCTTTGTTATCGATCTGGGCCAGTATGTTTTGCTCATCCCTAATTACCCTTGAATTCGGTGTCTTGCTAGATGACTTCAGAGGCAGTTAAGAGTCATTGCTGTGTGTCTAGAGTTACACGTTGCCCAGATCAGATAAGGATGGCAGATTTCCTTCTCAAAGGGGCATGAGTGAACCAGATGGGTTTTTATGACAATCAGCAATGGTTTCATAGTCATCAATAGATTTTTAATTCATCATTGTGTAGGATTTGAATCCATGTCCCCGGGTCATTAATATGGGTCTCTGAATCCAACTCCATTGACAATGCTACTATGCTATCCTCTCCCCTGACTGTGCAAGGTATGATATGGAGATGCCAGCGTTGGACTGAGGTAAAACACAAAGAAATCCTACAACACTAGTTTAAAGTCCAAACAGGTTTATTTGTAGCAAACACTACAACTAAACATATTTGCTACAAATAAACCTGTTTGGACTTTAAACTGGTGTTGTTGGATTTCCTTGTGAAAAGTATCTCAGATGTATGTCTGTTGGTCAATTGGAACAGCATCTTGGAGATGGATTAGATTGGAAACAAAATGGATGAAACAAAATGAATAGTGGATAGAAAGGTTCCCTCATGATGGAGATTTAGCAGAAGCTTACAGCCTCAATGGGGTGTCTGGGGTGCAAATGAAATGCCGTACTGGGATGAAGGCATCTGAGTTGGGGGAAAATCATGCCTTAATGAGGGTGGGGCTTCATAGTCTGGGAGGAATACCAAGTAAGTGTGAGCAGAGGATGGGAAACTGCATTATCAATGCATTGTACAATGAGAACATTTAGGGGCAGAGGAGATTTGGCAAGATGCTTATTTGAGAAGAATGGAAAGTTGCTAAAGAGTTTCAGAGGGGTGGGCAACTGATTTTCTAAAGCATTTTTAATCATTTTCCAGCAAAATGTGGTGGTGAAGGCAGAATTGTTGCTCAAATAACAGTCTGCATGTTGACACAAATCATAGGTTCCAAAATTAATTTTGTGGAGGAGTTGCTTCTTTACTATTTGCTTGAGATTTGAATTTTTAATCCATGAAGGTACACTTTTTTTTTTGCTTCTAACACAACTGCATATGTTGGGAATGTCCTGCTTTTGTTAGACTCTAGGTAAATCTTTCTTTTATTTGAATAGGAGTCTAGTCTAAATGTTGTAAATTTTACTTCAGGGCATATTTGTGTTGGGATTTGGTTTTCATATTGTATGAGATCCTGAATCTGGGTGGAAATTTCAGCTATCAATCATAACTCCAATGAACAGCACATTTTCAATGGAATTTTGTGGCCAAACTGTGGATTTTAATGTACATTTGAAGGTTAATTCTGTTCAAGCTCTTCATTTTAGATTTCACAACTCATTTCACATATTCAGTAATAGCTTTTCTTCACATTTGCACTTAAAAATTTCCTACGATAAAAAAATTACAATATGCGTATGTATAGTGGATATCTTTGTACAGCTAATCCTAATGAACAAATGCCCACATTAGTTTTAAAAATATCATATAAAGCACAATGATAGGCATTTTAAAAAAGCAAGCATAGAGGTATGCTTGTATGGAATGCAAAAGATCGTCAACTAGTATATTCAGAGATACTTATGTCTTTAAACAATAATATTGAGGAATGACTAACAGACTGTAATTTGACACATGGCATTGTAATTTGACACATTGCATTGTAATTTGATGCTTATAATTAATTTTAGAATATTTTAATTACTCTGCAATAAATTCAAGAATTTGAAAACACTTAAAGATTTTCTATGTATTTATGTGGTTCTTTACCTCTCCCCCTATGCTTTTAGGTTGCCACCATGTATGATTTCCAATTGAGAGGGTAAATAGGCTATTTACTTACTAGAACTATTTTGTGAGTAATTTGTAACTGGTCACTAGCAGGCTCATCTAAGTTGTAGCTTTGTTTTGAACTCATTCAGCTTTTAAATTCTCTTTCCTGTCCTTTGGGGACTTGACTTTAAGATAACAGTGCAGATTAGAAAATCTTGTATAAATAACATTGTGTACAATTAAGCAATGCACCAGAGACAGACCACAGTGAGAAATATATATTTGTAAACCTCTTTCAGTTTCATTAAACCCATCAGATCAATGCGTTTTACAATATTCCAGTGTACTCAACATGCTAATTGAGTAAACACATTCACGTGACAGTATTGCAAATAATATTTATTTATACTGCCTCATTACTATTCTCACTCTATAGGAAAGAAAACCTTAACATTAAATGATCCAATTTGCAGCTCCTATAGATCCTTCCTTTCTTTACTTAACTCATTTCTACCTCCTTTTGCATTGCTCCATCACAGCTTTCATCATTTCCTTTCTCCTGCCTTCCATCCAGCCCTTTGTTCTTTCCCATCTTTTCCTTCTCTCTATACTAGTGTGAACTTATCACAGTTCTAACCATTTCCAGTCCTATATCAACCTGAAGTATTAACTGCTTCCTGACCTACTGAGTATTTCCAGCATTTTCCATTTTTTATTTCATATTTCTAGCATCCACAGTATTTTGCTTTTGCATTAAATTACTAACAGCATTATAGGGGGTTACTGTTCAGCAGAAACTGAACTGGAACAGCCATATAAATACTGTGGCCACAAGATCTGGTCAGAGGCTGGAGATTCTGTGATGAGTACCGCATCATCTTACTCTCCTCGAGCTAGCCAACATCATAAAGATGCAAATCAGATTGCAATGGAATATTCTCCACTTGGCTGGATGAGTGCAGCTCCAACAACACTCAAGAAGCTCAACATCATCCAGGACAAAGCAGATTGGCACCACATCCAAAAACCTTAAAAATTCACTCACCAATGCAGCAGATACACTGCAACAACTCAGCAAGGCTCCTATGAAGCACCTTCCAAATCTGCTACCTCTATCACCAAGAAGCGCAAGGACAGTAGATGCATGAAAACATCACTACCTGTAAAGTTCTATCCAATGAGAGTTTTACAGCAAGTTTTACAAAGAAATACCTCTAAGATTAATCTGGTGTCCTGTCATTCAGTGTCCTGAAAGTCCGCAGCATTCCCACACTGAATCCCCGGAAGTTACATAAAGGCCATCATCTTGCACTGGGTAGGTTGTTGAAGGCATGAGAGAATTTCATTTAAGTTGGGAAAGTGAGCAAGTATATCAACAATTTTCCTGCCACCAATGAGCAAGATTCCCATTTTGTCATCTTCCCACTGATGACTTTATCTTGTAGCTACCAGGAATCTGAGACATGGGCTCCCATGCGATTCTTTTTGTGGAAATGTTTCAGTGAGCTGCACAAGATTAATTCTAATTATTTGAAAGGAATAATGTTCAAGGATATCAGCTAATATAAAGGGATCAACTGAAATGAGAGGTATCACTACTGTACTACGTGTCAAGTTAGGTTTGGAGAATCTTAAGCAAGATCATAAGGTGATGTACTTCTTAAATTCTGACTTGACCCTGAACATATTCATTCTTATTCAATAAAGCTACTTCTATTTAGCTGCAACAGCATCTTCCTCATAGAATCAGAAGAGCAATCTCTATTTGCATTATCTATTTCCTTGCATTTGCTCTGATTGACACTAACAATTTTGCAAACAATTTTCTGCCTTACAAAAATACAACTTGTATATATAGTGTGCCTTTCATGAACTCAAGAAGTAGTAATCTATTTGAGTGATATTGGTAATGGTACGCTATTGGCTGGGACATCAGCCAGTGCGCCCCTTCTTTTGAAATAGTTACAAGAGATGTTTTAGATCTGACTGAAAAAGCAGACATGAACATTTTGTGAAAATGAAAGCACTTCCAACAATGTGGCATTTCCTGTACTGGACTGGTGTATCACGCTTGGATTACGTACTCAAGTATCTGGGATAGATTTGAACACACAATCTTCTGACTCAGATGTGAGAGTGCTGTCACTGTGCCATTGATGAATCACAGAGTGATAACGACACAGGAGATAGAGGACATTCAGCCTATCGTGTCTGTGCTAGCTGACTGAGTAGCAACCCAGCTACTCCCACTCCCCTGTATTTTGCTTGCTGTCGTGCAATATCTTTTCTCTCCAGAAAATTATCCAGTATCCTTTTGAAAGCCACCATTTAATTCACCTCCAGCATACTCTCAGGTAGCACACTATATCCAGAATACACTAATTTCTTCCCACCTATTTCTCCTTTATTATTTTGCCATTGACTTTATATCGGTGTCCTCTGGTTCTTGACCTCTCTGCCAGTCGGAAAAATCTTTTCCAATCTATTGTCTTCAGACAATTCCATGAGGTTAGTACAGATTTTGTCAATTCTAAGCTCGCACTGCCTTGCATCTGCTGGGAACCGAGTAGAAATTGCCCAAGCTGACTTCATATGAGTTCTCACTGCAACCATGAAGCAACCTTTCATCAGACTAACATATATATTTATAGACTTACCTTATATGAAGTTTATCTTTCGCTGCACCCTAATTATGACTGCAACACAATATTCTGCACCCTCTCCTTTCCTTCTCTACGAACATTATGCTTTCTCTGCATAGAGCACAAGAAGTAATACTTTTCACTCGATACCAATATATGTGATAATAATATATCCAATAAAAAGTGTAACAAAGTATGGGAGATAGGACTGTGAAATTTGGCTCCTTAGTTCCTGGCTTTTTTGGAACCGCAAGTGTGTTTGCCTCCAAAATAGTTTACAAAGCATGTGCACAAAACACTTCTGATGTGGGCTGGACAGGTTGCCACTTTGCTGAGAGTATTAGCACAGGCACAGGGAGCAATCAGACTGAGCAGATTGTAATATCAGTCAGTGTGTACAATCAGCCAAATTATATCTGAATAAAGCCAGAGAAAAAACCCTCAAGGTGCTGGGCAAATGTTCAATACTCCTTTCCTTAAGCACATTTTCAACTCTGCAGAAGTGCTGACCATATTCATGACTCAAGCATTGTCAAAATGACAAATAATTTGCTGATTTTTATTGAGAATGTATAAAATATACTTGTTTGCACAAAATCAGCTAAATAGTTTTGTTTGATTTTTGTAATTAAATAACAGGAGAACATCAGAGCTGCATTGGTTTCCCATAAATCCTTTCTAATCTGTTGCCGCAATTTTAGTCAAGCATATCAAATCTGTTCTAATGCAGGAACAGAGATTACACATCTTGGCAGTTTATATGAGTCTGCTATCTTAGCACTGGGCAATATTTAACAGGTAGCATATATGGAAGAATAAGAGTAATCAGCCAGGAAGACACATGTGACGTTGATTGCTTCAACAGTCCATGATTTTTATAAGAGGCACTGATGAAGTGGGATTTGCAAATGTAAGTTCATTTCCTTTGATGCTTTGTTGCTAACTGGTGACCATCCTGGATTTCCACTCAATGGCATCCTGACCATTTCTATGTTGAAGTGCAATGAAGTACTCAAGATAGGAACTGTGAAATTTGGCTGCTTCCTGTCCAACCTTTCAATGCAATGTTTACCATGATGACATCTCACAATGATGGCAGGGGCATATTTCTGGTGTTAACCATATCAGATGTCATTTCACACAGACACACAGGGCGAGCTCAGAACAGATTTGCTGAGTAGGCAAAACATGATGTTAATTTAACATTAGGACTGTCATTTCAGAGTCTGCGCAGTTGATAATGCTCTGCATACAACAGAATACACATTTAGTAGTCAGAAAGTTAGTGTCAAAGGGATCATTAACTAGGTGTCACTTCTTTGCTGGTTACAAAGGTCATTACTCTGATTTGAGAAGTATTTGAAATTTTCTCGAGTTTTTAAAATTTCTAAGTTCTGCAGGGACTGGTGTGGCAGTTGTTCATGTCTGCTCACTTGCTCCCAGAAATGGGTTCAGCAATATGCATCTCAGGAAGAATAAGAACCGCATTACCAACAACTTATCCTAATCCCTCTATGCTGATATTATAGTTAAGAAAACCCGCCAATGCCTCTATTTCTCAGGATCTAAGGAAATTCAGCATGTCTTCTACCACTCTTACCAACTTTTACAGATGCACCTTAGAAAACATCCTTACTGGATGTAACACAGTTTGGTATGGCTCCTGCTCCACCCCAAGACTGCAAAAAACTATAGAGGGTTGTGAGCGTAGCCTGGAATCGTACAAACCAACCTTCCATCTATTGATCTTGTCTACACTTCCTGCTACCTCAGAAAAACAGCCAGAATGATCAAAGACCCCATGCACCCTGGACATGTCTCTTCCACATTCTTCCATCAGGAAAAAGGTACAAAAGTCTGCGATCACGTACCAACCAACTCAAGAACAACCAAATGAAATATTACATAGCATGTCTTTTGGATACTTAAACCATACTTCCACTGCCTGGATATATCTTGAGGAACGCTGCAGCATATGGCAGAGTCTATGTCAAAACCTGTGGTGAAATATTGCATGATGCACAATCTTGCCATCAGATGTGTGCTGACCAACTGAAATGGAGGAGGAATAGGATGGGACAAAGCAACAAATGTAATCCCTTTCTGTACCTTCTTTGACCTACCATGGGTGTCGTGCTAGCGCAGTGGTTAGCACTGCTGCTTCACAGCTCCTGGAACCTGGTTTGATTCCCTGCTTAGGTCACTCTCTGTGTGGAGTTTGCACATTCTCCTTGTGTCTGCGTGGGTTTCCTCCAGGTGCTCTGGTTTCCTCCCACAGTCCAAAAGTGTGCAGGTTAGGTTGATTGGCCATGCTAAAATTGCCCCTTAGTGTCCTGAGATATGTAGGTTCGAGGGATTACTGGATAAATATGTAGGGAAATGGGGATAGGGCCTGGTTGGAATTGTGCTCAGTGCAGACTCGATGGGCCAAATGGCCCTTTCTGCACTGTATGGGTTCAAAGGTAATTATGCCATTGATTAAATAGATCTAAAAAAGAAAATCTTGAGCTGTCCATTAAACAATCCATTCTCTGCAACTATTTCTACAAAGTAATGCAAATCTGGACTTTTAGCCAAACATGCATAGTGGTGTCCAATTGAGAGATCAGACTTCTATTGGTTGGTTGAAGTAGTTACACAAAAGAAGGAATAATCCTTGAAAATGTTTTCTCTGTGATTCATTTTATCAATTACTCAAAATTGATTTGGCACCTTGAACTTGCTCTGCCATTTAATAAGATCATGGCTGATCTTTTTGCGTACTCAACTCCATTTATCTGCCCATTCACCATATCCCTTAATTCCTTTAGTGTTCTGAAATTTATCTACCCTTGCCTTAAAAACATTCAATGAGGCAGCTTTAATGGCTTCATTGGGGAGGGAGTTCCACAGATTCACAACCCGTTGTGTGAAGAAGTTCCTCCTCAACTCAGCCCTAAATCTGCTTCTCCTTATTTTGAGGCTATGCCCCGTAGTTCTAATTTCATCTACCAGTGGAAACAACTTCTCTCCTTCTAATATATTCCTTTCATAATTTTATATGTTTTTATAAGATCTCCCCTTATTCTTCTGAATTCCAATAAGTATGGCCTCAGTCCACTCAGTCTCTCCTCATAAACTAACCCTTTCAACTCCAGAATCAACCAAGTGAATATCCTCTGCACCCCTCTCCAGTGCCAATTTATCCTTTCTTGATTGCTACCCCTTCCATAAACATTCAATCCCTCATCAATGACAAACAGTGGCAGCAGTGTATACCATCTATAAGATGCACTGCAGGAACTCACCAAGAATTCCTCCGGCAGCACCTTTCAAACCTACAATGTTACCATCTAGAAGTACACGGGGAGCATATATCTGGGAACACCACCAGCTAGACATTCTACTCCAAGTCATTCGCTAACCTGATCTGGAGATATATTACTGTTCCTTCACGACTGCTGGGTCAAAATTGTGGAATTCTCTCCCTATCAGCATTGTGGGTGTATCTACACCTCAGGGACTACAGCAATTCAAGGCGGCAGCTATTTGAGGGGCAAATAGTGGTGGGCAATAAATCTGGCTTAGCCAGCGCAGCCCACATCCTGTAAATTAATTTAAGATAAGGTACACCCAAGCTTTTGCAATTCATGGAACTATGCCCAGATATTGCAATTTTGGAATAAAATATGGTAACATCAGCTACATAAGGTATGAGATAGTTAGATAGACACCATTGCTGTAAGGTGCTGGAATAGAATCTGAGTGGTCTCTGCAGGACAGAAAAAACCGAAAAAGTAAAGAAATAAAACCAGGGAACATAACATAGGCTGACATTGCAATGCAGTACCAAGGGAATGCTTCATTGCTGAAAGTGCCATCTTTTGGACAACACCTGAAGCTGAAACCACATGGGGGTACATAACCTTCTGAGAACTTTATTCTGAAACCAGCATCATGGCCAATATTTATTCACCACTCAACATCTACTTAGACTGATCTAGTTAGTATCACAAAGCTGTCTATGGGAACTGGCTACGTGCAAGTTAGCTGCTGTGTTCCCCATATTACAAAAGTAACCACACTATTTAATTGATCATAAAGTATTGCAGAATGATGAGGTTCCGAAAGACTGATATAATACAACTTTTTGTTTTCTTCTACAATTAAGGTAATGCTCACCTATTTTTCTCCCTTCTGCTGAATGCATGGATTCAAGCCAGGTACAGTTTAATAGATGGTATCACACTGAGATTACTTTTCTTAAAGCTCCAACAATTACTATCATTAGTGCAAGAATAGGCAGAAAACAGAGATCTAGTTAAAATGCAATACTTTCTCAATTCATCCACAGAACTGATTTGTGCCAAGTTTTGACAAGTGACCCATTTATTGGAACTCAAATAGCATATAGAAAGTGACAATTTCTCGAGTTTTGTGAACAGATTCCGGAAGTCTGGTTGACATTCCATTGTAACAATGAATATACTCCAAAAACTGTGAAAGTTGACAATGGCGTGAATTGTTTTGTCCATTGGACACACGCAGTCGATGGGTGCAAAAAATGCTTCTGACTGCTGCTGGAATGTATTTTTACGCTGGCTTGCCAATTAACAGGCAGCCAGTGTGAAAGACGCACTGGGAAAGACTTAGTGCTGCTGGGAATGGTGGGTGGGGATAAAAGGGAAGGTGTGAGGTGGCACTTCTGATGTGCTCCCCTCAGGGGTCAGCCACTGTTAAGCTGTCTCAGGAGACCTGTGATTAACCAGCAGTGATAGAAAAGCTGTGGAAACAGTGTCTAGGCAACACATTCAAACACAAACCTCAGTCCCCAATCACCTATTAAATTTTATTTCAGTCCGGGCAGTTCATCTCAACCTGGAGTGAGGTTGAAGCTAAACCATAAAGGCCGCCTGGCCAACTGGCCTGAAACAACTATAAAAGTAGACAGGCCAATAAAATTGGTCCCTTAATAGGCTAAGTTGTCTGCTTGATCATCGATGAGTGCAAATCTGACTCTAGCACATACGCTCACTGATCTAAATATTATGCACATGTATGAACATTCACCCAATGTATTTTCACCCAATTCCAGACACATCCAGGTTGCCCAAGCAAAGTAAGATTCTGGCTCATGTGTCACTCTAGGATCGAAGGATTTTGGGTTCATGTCACACTATCTGTAACCCCCATGACTTTCCTGAACTTGCAAAATCTCACTTATTGTTCTGTCTGGAGACAATACACATCTCTTTAACCTATGCTGAATGTTATCTCCATTCACACTGTCTGCACCTTTAAGACTTGATTAGCTGTAAAAACTCATTCTAATCGGTGCTCTGTAAACTGAGTGTGTGTCTTTACATCCCATTTGCGATCAGAACTCTCTACTCACCTGACGAAGAGTCAGAGGCCCGAAAGTCGCTGGCTTTTGCTAACAAGTAAATCTGTTGGACTTTAACCTGGTGTTGTGAGAATTCTTACTACACTAAAGGATCACTAGATGTCACAAAAGGGACCTACTTCAAAAATAAAGCTCAGGAAGTGGTGTAAATTGTAATTCTAAAAGAATTAGGCCATGTTTATAACAACCGGGCAATCCACCCCTCCCAGTTTACCACTTCAGTACTGGGAACATTAATTACCACCATTGTATTATGCAGGATGCCGCCTTAAATATCAAGTATTCTTTCGACACACAAAGCCGATGGAGGAGTAAATTGGCATCCTTTTAGATTGTTGGAATGGGAATGTATGCCAGGGTTCAGCACTGGACTACTCACTTCTCCATTAATTCGTATGAAGTTTATTTATCAGTGTAGGCTACATTAATACTACAATGAAGTTACTGTGAAAATCCCTTAGTCACCACACTCTAGCACCTGTTCAGGTACACGGAGGAAGAATTTAGCATGGCCAATGCATCTAATCAGCACATCTCTTGGACTGCGGGGGGAAAACAGAGCACCCGGAGGAAACCCATGCAGACACAGGGAAAACGTGCAGACTCCGCATATTCACCCAAGCCGGGAGTCAAATCCACTGTGACATCATGCTATACCAATTATTAATGGACTAAGTCAAATCTCTAATATGGAATTTGGCTGGTTGCACAAATTTATGGAACACGCAAATTATGAGGAAGAATATGGCACTGCAAATAGAACATAGAACATAGAACATTACAGCGCAGAACAGGCCCTTCGGCCTTCGATGTTGCGCTGACCAATTAGGAAAAAGCCATGACCCTCCAAACTAAACCATTCCCTTTTCATCCATAAACTTATCTACTAACCTCTTAAACGCCACCAAACTTGGTGCACCTACAACTGCCGCAGGCAGGGCATTCCATACCCTTACCACCCTCTGGGTAAAGAACCTACCTCTGACATCCGTCCTATAACTACCACCCCTTAATTTAAAGCTATGTCCCCTCGTGCTAGCTTTCTCCATCCTAGGAAAAAGGCTATCACTGTCCACCCTATCTAAACCTCTAATCATCTTATATGTTTCAATAAGGTCTCCTCTTAGCCGCCTTCTTTCTAACGAAAACAACCTCAAATCCCTCAGCCTCTCCTCATAAGACCTGCCCTCCATACCAGGCAACATCCTGGTAAACCTCCTCTGTACCCTCTCCAATGCCTCCACATCTTTCTTATAATGCGGGGACCAGAACTGCACACAATACTCCAAGTGCGGCCGCACTAGAGTTTTGTACAGTTGCAACATGACGTTGCGGCTCCGAAATTCAATCCCCCTACCAATAAAAGCTAAGACTCCGTATGCCTTCTTAACAACCTTATCGACTTGATTGCCAACTTTCAGGGATCTATGCACATATACACCAAGATCCCTCTGTTCATCAACACTATTAAGAGTCCTACCATTAGCCCTATACTCTACACATTTGTTATTCCTGCCAAAGTGAATTACCTCACACTTTTCCACATTAAACTCCATTTGCCACCTCTCGGCCCAGCTCTGCAACTTGTCCAAGTCTCTCTGCAAACTATAACACCCCTCTTCACTATCTACCACTCCTCCGACTTTGGTGTCATCCCCAAATTTACTAATCCATCCTTCAATACCCTCATCCAGATCATTTATAAAAATTACAAACAGCAGGGGCCCCAAAACAGACCCCTGAGGTACACCACTTGTCACCGAACTCCACGATGAATATCTCCCATCAACCACCACCCTCTGTCTTCTATCTGCTAGCCAATTCCTAATCCAATTAGCTAAATCACCCTCTATCCCATACATCTGCATTTTCTGCAGAAGTCTTCCATGGGCCACCTTATCAAACGCCTTACTAAAGTCCATATATACCACATCAACTGCCTTACCCCCATCCACCTCTTTGGTCACTTTTTCAAAAAACTCAATAAGGTTAGTAAGGCACGACCTACCCTTCACAAAACCATGCTGACTATCCCCAATCAATTCATTTCTCTCTAAATAACTATAAATCCTATCCCTAATAATTCTCTCTATGTACACAGACAGATTGGCAGAGTGTGCAAAGGTAACTGAATGAAGATAAAGATGAATGAGCACATTTTGAAAAGTGCAGAAAAAGGAAACATATACTAGATTGTAAAAATCAGAGCAAAGTGGAAGAAGAAATGGAGAAGCAGAGAAAACTGAAACACAAAGTCTTTCAAGGTAGCGTAGATTATATTAAAAAAAACTTCTAAGTTTTAAATATAGAGATGTTGACTTCCACAGCAAAGAATCAATATTGACCTTTTAGAAAGGGGCAGAGATGGAGCATTAAATGCAGTTCCAGCCATTCCATAGCCATTTCAAAGGATGATATAGAACCATGGCAAATGTGCAACAAAGATTCATTTGGATGATATCAGGAGTAAGAGGCTATACTTCATAAGTCCAAACAAATTCAATATTTTCTCTAGAATGTGATTAAGGGGTGATCGAATTGTTCTTTGTAGAATGATGAAAGCTTTTGAGAGCTTATGAACCTGAAGATATTAACCTGGAGATGGGAATGCACTGTGCAAAGATGCTAACCTTGACAAATCCATAATATCATGTGGCATGAGGGACTGGCAGATTTTAACAGCCAAGAATCAGTCAGATAGAGCTCCAGGTTCCTCGATGGCATGTTCAATCTATGAGAATGCTGTCCATTACTTGATGTAATTTCCCATCCATTATTTAAAGGCTTGATCCATTTCAGCTGGGATACTTAAGGGAGCGAAATTTTAACCATGTAACAGCCAATATTCACTGGATGGATTATAGAAGCCCTACAGTGCAGAAAGGGGTCATTTGGCCCATCAAATCTGCACCGACCACAATCCCACCTAGGTCATATCCTATATCCCTACATATTTACCCAATAATCCCTCTAACCTACACATCTCAGAACACCAAGGGACAATTTTAGCATGTCCATCAACCTAACCTGCACATCTTTGGACTGTAGGAGGAAACCGGAGCATCTGGAGGAAACCCACACAGACACAAGGAGAATGTGCAAACTCCACACAGACAATGACCCAAGCTGGGAATCAAGCCTGGGTCCCTGGAGCTATGAAGCAGTAGTGCTAACCATTGTGCTACCGTGCCACCCCATATTTGGCAAGAAAGAGAAAATGCCCCATCCCCCGGTTTAATGATGCAAAAATCAATAAAACAATGTTGAAGATACAATGTTACCAATTTCTGGCATTTGCTGTTTTCAGATTTCCAGCATTCGCATATTTGACTTTTGATCACTTGCATTCATGATAATGGTGTGGTGAGAACATGCCAGGCTAAGGGGTTACCAGCAATCGGGGATACAATTTTGTTGCTTTCATAGGAAAGTGTCCTCAGTGAGAAGGTGAGAGTTTGTCGCCACAAGACAAGATCAGATAAGGGTGGCAGATTTATTTTCTTTTAGTGAATCAAATGGGGTTTTACAAGAATTGGTAGTTTCTTGATCACTGGGGATGAGATTCTCTGGCTTCCCCTCAAGGCTTTTCTTAGCGGTGGGAGGGGGTACATTGTTTACTGGTGGTGGGATCTTCTGGTTCTGCTGTTTGAAGTTAAAGGTATAATTTATTTATTAGTCACAAGGAGGCTTACATTCACACTGCAATTAAGTTACTGTGAAAATCCTCTAATTGCCACACTCTGGCACCTGTTCTGGTACACTGAGGGAGAATTTAGAATCGCCAATTTGCCTAACCAGCACATCTTTAGACTGTGGGTGGACACCTAAGCACACCCTGTCTATGAGGCAGCAATGCTAACCACTGTGCCATCTTGTCACCCTATTGCTGTCAGTGGGATTTCCATTGAACCTACCCCATGCTGCCAGGAAACCCATGGCAGGGGGTGTGGTGTCAGTGGAACCAAAGACCCACAGGCATGAAAGGCTAGAGAATTCCAACTTCATTTTTTAATCCAGGTTTTTTTTTGAATGAACTCAATTTAAGTTTCCCAGCTATATTGGCGAGATTTAAACTCATTTTTATGATTATTTATCCAGGCCTCTGAATTGCTAATTAAGTAACATAACCATTTTTTCTAATATTGTACACATGTTACAATATGTAGCATATGGGCAAATAGGACAGAAAGAAAGTTTCCAGATCAGTCAAGCTACTTAAACTTCAATCTGAGCACTCTTGATTGCCCAGCATCTACTGTTGAAAGGCAATGTCCCTTTGAGGTTATACTACACAAAACAGCCACCTTTTGTGTTTGATCCTGCAGCAAAAAACAATGGTGGGAAGATTTGATAGCATGATATTAGTGCAATAAGGTGTTCACTCAGAATCATCTGTAGGTATGCACGAAACTTTTCTTGTGGTGATAGCGTTGCAAATCAGCATAACATTTCTCGAATGGAATCCCTTACAAAGTGATGGTAGGGGTGGGTACAGTCAAAGCCTTGTGTGCCCCCCATAGTACTCTGTACTTGTGGGAAGCTAAGCAGAGAGATAAAACTCAATGTTCAATTGCTCTTACCACATGCAAAGTTGCTATATTTGCTTGCCCCATGAAAAATCCACCCATTATTTCCGAGTGCAGTTGTGTTTTGTCAACTGTGAAACCATTGTCCTATCTTATGTCAGTATCTGGGAAGGTCCAGAAGTAAATAGATGGTGTGGGGTGATGGTGTTCACTGCCAATAACATGACTAACCAACAGTATTGTCAGGCAGAAGGTCTTTTTTAGGAGGATGTAGAGGTTGGCAATCACATCCTGAAATCAGGATCTTCCAAATATCATGATCCTCAGAGAAGATAAGGAAGTTGAGTGTCTCCTTGTCCATGAGTAAGGCTTTCTGTTTTGCTGTTACCCACCTAAAAATGGTCTTGCTGCCTTCGTTCTTTGTGCTCCATCCACTTCAGTGCAATACAATGCGGCTATGGCAATGGTCACACTCAACATCCTTTTCTAACATAAATTATGAAGCTAACAATTTCAAACAAACAATTCTTACAAAACCATAACTCACAATAAATTGAGGCAGCAGATGGATGTGGAAAAGTTTTACTCTGGTTAGGCTTCCTTATCTTTAAACACTTTAATAAGGTTTTGAACAATCACACCACCATTCCACTGGCAGGCAACTTTGTTGACTTTGGGAACCCCATGCTACAGTAAGTTAAATAAAATATGTTTCCCAACAGTATAGTAGGATACAAATTTAGATATGTTTACGAATCTCCCACCTCTCCAAAGCAGGGAATTGGTGAACACATAAGCGATTGCATGCATGGCTTTCATCACAACCCACTGAGCAATCAGGAGGATTTGTGAGCGACAGAGATTCCAATCTATAAATGTTAAGCTGATCCACAACCAGAAGATTCTGGCAATTATTCTTGACAAGTTGACAAAACACAATGCACATTTTCATAATTTTCACCCTTCATTCATCCTTCTTTGTCCATCAATAGTATGGTAGGGATGGGGGAGGGATTAAAATGCAAACAATTGTTTCTATTTCGTAAAATCAAGAACAACTATGGAAGATTGTGTATTCCCTGATTCAAATCTAAATTATTTTAGCATCACATTGGATGCTAAATTGGAAATGATAGAATATTACAGGAGAAACATTTGGTGGACAATAGGTCTCTTTATTCTCTTGACTTTTTATGATCTTATAAAATTGTGCAGAATGTGAATAAAGATTCAATTTCAACTATCCCTATTTACAGTTTGTACTCAATGGCTACCTATCATAAGGGTGATTTGACAGGCTGACCTGCAAAAGGCGCAATTCCAAATATCATTTCATTTTTAACAAAGGTTTCGCAAAATAAAGCAAAGGATGTCCTCAGCCTTCCATTGCACAATTGGATTTTGAACTGTCGAGTTTTCAATTTCAGAACCTTTTTTATTTCAGAAAGTACATGTTGTTTGGATGTTCTGTTCAGTGAAAGCCTTCACTGCCTTCTCACAAAAGGAAATCCACCAGTGAGCAGTCATGAAAAGCATCAAGTGCTTACCTCAATGCTTTCCTTTTATCATAGTATGCTGGCAGGAGTGAACATTCAAACACTGTTGTTCATCCTCATCAAGGGCTAGTCAGCATACACACAGCAGAAGAGAGAAAAGCTAAGAGCACCTATTATATCACCTTACCCTGAGAAAGCATAGGAACAGACAATAGGTAACATGAAGACTCCTGAATAAAGAAGGAACACCAAGCTTTAGCATGCATTTAACAGCCAACAAATACAGACAAAGATCTTGCAGTATGTTGTAAACCATGTCAACTTGGCTAGGCAAACTGTCCAATCTCTTGAAGATTAGCTTCATTATGTGAAATGGCATTACTTCCATTTTTTTTGCGTGAATCAAAAACAGAATAAAAATATAGCATTTCCTTTTCTGAATCCTAACTCAGTAAGCATGTAGCTGTTTATCTGATGAAAAGCTGGGTGCATCCTTGTATTCTTGGTTGGCTATCTCATTGTGCACCTTGGTCGGCTATCTCATTGTGCACCTTGGTCACTAAGAAAAGTGCATTTTCAAAACTGAGGGCCTATCAATAGTAGAGGTTATTTAAACCACAACCGATATTACTATAGCTCTCCATAGAACACGTGCGACCACTAAAATGACCATGTTGGTCTGATAACTGAATGGGGAGGAGGATCTTGAAAATGACACCGGGGTGCTGCCCCAGTGATCTGCTTCTGATTGTTAGTTTTCATGAACCTTTTAGTTATGTTGCAAACTACCAACCTCTGGCAGGTAGGTAGTTATTATTCTACCTCCTTAAAAATATCTCAGAGGCAGGGAGCTGGCATTAGGAAGTTCTTGGCCTGCCTACTTCTGACCCTGCCGCCAGCAGCATTTCAAAATCCAGCCCAGTGTTTCAAGTTGATGACATTTTATCAGTTCTGATGATAGCTCATCAAACTAACTGACTCATCGACTGATGGACTGTACCAAACAGCAGCTCCCTTTGCAACAGACAAAATACTCACACTTCTAAGCCAGTGCTTGCTTGCAAAACTCAGCATGCTGGACTGGATTTCTGGCACCTAGCCACATGTTTCCCATGGTAGGAGCTAGCGCATCGTTCACCGGTAGCAGGATCTTCTGGTTCTGCCGACGTCAATGGAATTTCCCACTGATTCCACCCAACGTTGTCAGGAACCAGTGGCGGGGGTGTGTTGGCAAGCCGGACCAGAAGATTGCGCTGGTGTGAACAGAGAACTTCAGCCATTGTGCCAAACATTAGATATGGCTCTGAGATTGGACAGCACTTACTGAACAATCCCAAGTGTGCTACAAATTTCACCAACACCCCATTTAAGATCATCAGTTGGGCTCACAATGTGACTCAATTATACTGGATTTATATGTATGACATGATATTGTATTATACAGGATACATGAGGCCCTATCCTTGGTAAAAATAAACAGCAAACATGCATTCTTTCAATAAACAAAAGTTTGGGGCACAGATGTCCACTAGAGTATCCTTCATAACAAACCCTTGATCACATTTGACTTGCCTTTCAAATTTGGTGTTGTGCCTGTTCTAATGGAAAACTTCAATAACATGTTCAGTAATATTAAGTTATTCACTAGAAAACAACAATAATTCTTTATCTTGAACATAATGCAATCTTTAATGCTGAACATAGAGCAATAACAATATCCCACTTCATGCTCTCTTTCACTTGCAACAGGAAGAGTTCATATAATTAATTCATGAACTTTCAGTGCAGTTTTAGCTCTTTTTCAACATGCGCTATATGTTCACAGCTAAATAGCAGTTTCCATAAACAGACTAAATCACTTCAGAATAAATGCTGTGTCTTTATTCATCACCATGTGGGAAAAACATGGACAGGTTTATTAATTAATCCCTGTTCATTGTATATTGCTCACTCGAGAGTCTGTAAGATACTCTCATATCAATCTTCTGTAACATATGAAGGAGGAAAATTACGTCAGCAAACTAATGGGTGCAGGTTACACCAACTTGGTCAGTTTCCAAAAGAAACAGTACTAAGTCCTGCTTGCTAACCTTTGGGGGCTTGTGACAAAAGTGGGAGAACTATCACAGAGACTAGTCAAGTAAAAGCTTGATTGCTATCATATTCACAGATAACACCCCAGACACCATCATCTCCATGGGCATGAGTCATTGTACCGGCAGGACAGACCCTGGCAGCAGCGGCACAATGGTATACAGTCGGGAGTTCTGATCATTAAATCTAGACCCTATGAAGTCTCATGGCACCAAGTCAAACATGGGCAAGGAAACATCCTGCTGACTAGCAGTCCCCTCCTCAGCTAACAAATCAGTATTTCTCCAAGATAAACACCACTTGAAGGACAGCAGGGCACAAAATGTACTCTGGGTGTGAGATTTCAATGTGAATCACCAAGCATGGCTTGGTAGTACCACCACAAACTGAGCTGACAGGTCCTAAAGGACATGGCTACTAGACTTGGACTGAGGCAGATGGTGTGGGAACAAACAAGAGGGAAAAGCACACTTGACCTCATCCTCACCAACTTGCCAGCCACAGATGCATCTATCCATGATAGTATTGATAGGAGTTACCATTGCATAATCCTTGGGGAGACAAAGTATCATCTTCCCATTGAGAATGTCCTCCATCATGGCATTACCAACCATGCTAAATGGGGTAGACTGCAAACGGATCTAGCAGCTCAAAACTGGGCACCCATCAGATACTGTGGAGCATCAATAGAAACAGAATTCTACACAATCATAATCTATAACCTCATGGCCCCGCATGTCTACCACCCTACCATTCCACCAAGCTAGGGAATCAACCCTTTTCAATGAAGAGTGCAAGAGGGCATGCCAGGAACAACATTAGGCATACCTAAAAGTGAGGTGTCAAGTTGAGGGAAGACTTGGCTGGGCCTCTGACGCAAATCTTTGTCTCTTCCTTGGACACAGGTGAGGTCCCAGAGGACTGGAGGATAGCAAACGTAGTACCGTTGTTTAAAAAAGGTCAGAGGGATCACCCAGGGAACTATAGGCCGGTGAGCTTGACTTCAGTTATAGGTAAGCTAATGGAGAGGATCCTTAGGGACAGGATGTATGAGCATCTGGAGCGCTGCGATCTGATCAGGGATACGCAGCATGGCTTCGTCAAGGGGAAGTCTTGTCTTACGAATCTGGTGGAATTTTTTGAAGAAGTGACAAAAACAGTTGATGAAGGACAGGCTGTTGATGTCGTCTACATGGATTTCAGTAAGGCGTTTGACAAGGTTCCTCATGGTAGACTGATAGAGAAGGTGAAGGCGCATGGGATACAGGGTCGGGTATGTAGATGGGTCGAAAACTGGCTCGGAAGGAGGAGACAGAGGGTAGTAGTGGAAGGCTCTTTTTCCGGCTGGAAGCCTGTCACTAGTGGAGTGCCACAAGGCTCAGTACTAGGTCCTCTTCTATTTGTGGTCTACATAAACGACTTGGAAGTAGGGGTAGGTGGTGAGATCAGCAAATTTGCTGATGACACCAAGATGCTTGGATTGGCGGGTACAGAAGAGCAGTGTCAGGCAATACAACAGGACATAGACAGGTTGGTAGATTGGGCAGATAGATGGCAAATGGAATTTAATCCGGAAAAATGCGAGGTGATGCATTTTGGCCGGAAAAATGTAGAAGAGAATTATAGGATAAAAGGTAAAACTATAAGGAGCATAGAGACGCAGAGAGACTTGGGGGTGCAGGTTCACAAGTCTCTGAAGGTGTCCTCACAGGTGGAGAAGGTGACAAAGAAGGCGTATAGTATGTTAGCTTTCATAGAAAAGGGTATAGAATATAAGAGTAGGAGTTTGATGTTGCAGTTGTATACAACTTTGGTTAGGCCTCACTTGGAATACTGCGCCCAGTTCTGGTCTCCGTACTATCGGAAGGATGTGGAGTCCTTGGAGAGAGTGCAGAGGAGGTTTACCAGGATGCTGCCTGGTATGGAAGGACTGTCTTATGAGGAACGATTAAATAGACTGGGGTTGTTTTCCCTTGAAAGACGTCGGCTTAGAGGGGATCTCATAGAGGTGTATAAGATTATAAGGGGTATAGATAGAGTAAATGGAGGTAAACTTTTTCCACCTTTAGAAATGGATAGGACGAGAGGTCATGGCCATAGGGTGAGGGGGGCTATGTATAGGACGAATATTAGAGGGCAGTTTTTCACACAAAGGGTAGTGGGGGTGTGGAATGCACTGCCGAGTAAGGTGGTGGGAGCAGGCACGCTGGGGCTGTTTAAGGGTCTCTTGGACAGCCACATGAGCGGTATGCAGATAGAGGGATATATTAGGACTGTTTAACTACGGCTTTTTTCCACAGGTAATTCGGTCCATAATTTGAGCACGCATTCGGCAGGTGGTGCGGGTACAGCTCTTGGATGTTGATTCATGGGTTGCCTGGTACCTCATGTCGTATATGAGAGCTTTATGTGGACCACCTGAAGGGCACCATGACAGCTCAGAGACTATCGATGTGGCTGTGCAGACACTTGGAATTGGGCCGGTGTCTGCGGGAGTTTGCGCGTTCTCCCCGTGGTTGCGTGGGTTTTCTCCGGGCACTCCGGTTTCCTCCCACAACCCAAAAATTCGCTCTTAGGCTGATTGGGTAACAAATTGTCCCTATGGTGAAAATTTTCCAAATTAGGATTAATATATATATTATTATATAGGAATATTAAAATAGGATAATGATTTGGTATTACGGTGGCGCGGGCTCGTTGGGCCGAAGGGCCTGTTTCCCGTGCTGTGTTGCTTAATAATAAAAAAGTTGGTGCAGCTACAAAACTTGTGTATTAAACAGTATAAATGGAAAGTAATAGACAGAGCTAAGCAATCCCATATCCAATGGATCAATCTAAGCTCTGCAATCCTCAGTGATGGAGGAACCCAGCACATTGGCGGCATGGTAGCACAGTGATTAGCACGGTTGCTTCACAGCTCCAGGGTCCTGGGCTCGATTCCCGGCTTGGGTGACTGTTTGTATGGAGTTTGCATATTTTCCTCGGGTCTGCATGTGTTTCCTCCGGGTACTCCGATTTCCTCCCACAGTCCAAAGATGTGATTGGCCATGCTAAGAAATTGCCCCTTAGTGTCCAGGTTTGCGCAGGTTAGAGGGATTAGTGGGTATAATATGTAGGCATATGAGGGAAGGGCCTGGGTGGGATTGTGTCCAGTGCAGACTCGATGGGCCGAAGGGCCTCTTTCTGCACTGTAGGCTTCTATGATTCTATGATCAGTGCAAAAGATAAACCTGAAGCATGCACAACAATTTTTAGCCAGAAATGCCAAGTAAATGATCCAACTTGGCCTCCTCTAATAGCTCTCCAGCGTCACAGATATCACACTTCAGCCAACTTGATTTACTCCACATGATATCAAGAAATAGCTGAAGACACTGAATACTGCAGAGGCTGTGAGCCCTGACAATATTCCAGCAATAATGCAGAACACTTGTGCTTAAAGGACTTGCTGCACTCCTAACCAAATTGTTCTTGTACAACTACAATGTTGACATCTACTTGGAGACGTGGAAAATTACCCAGATATATCCTGTTCACAAAAAAACAGGACAAATCCAACACAGCCAATTAGCACCTCATCAGTCTACTCTCAATATTCAGTAAATGGGGTCTTCAATGGTGCCATCAAATGACACATACTCAGCATAACTTGCTCACGGATGGTCAGTTCGAGTTCCGCCAGGGTCCTTCCGCTCCTGACCTCATTATAGTCCTGGTTCAAACATGGACAAAAAAAACACAATGCCAGAGGTGAGGTGAGTGTGACTGCCCTGGATATCAAAGGTGTATTTGACCACGTATGGCATCAAGGATCCCTAGCAAAACTGGAGTCATTGAGAATCGGGAGAATACCATCTACTGATTGGAGTCTTACCTAGTATAAAGGAAGATGATTGTTGTGTTTGAAAGTCAATCATTTCAGCTCCAGGACACTACTGCAGGAGCTCCTTCGGGCAGTATCCTAAGCTCAGCTATCTTCAGCTTCTTCATCAATGAGCTTCCTTCCATCGTAAGGTCAGAAGTGAGGGTGTTCATTGATAACTGCACAATGTTCAGCATCATTTGCAACTCCTCAGGTACTGAACAGGTCCATCCAGAACAAAACAGCCCATTTGATTGTACCCCTTCCACAAATATTCAATCCCTCTACCACCAACAAATAGTAGCAGGTTGTATGCCCTCTATAAGATGCAGTGCAGGATCTGACTAACGTTCCTTAGGCAGCACCTTCCAAACTCACAACCACAACTATCAAAAGGACAAGTGCAGCAGGTACCTGGAAACATCACTACCTGAAGGTTCCATTCTGAGTCACTACCTTCCTGTTCCTTATTGTCGCTGGAACTCTCTCACTAACAGCACTATGAGCATACCTATATCTCAGTAAGTGCAGTGGTTCAAGATGGCAACTCACCATCATCTTTACAATGGCAATTAGGGATGGGCAATAAATACTGTTCTAGCCAGCAATGCCCACATAGCATAAATGAATTTTTAAAAAGTAAATATTTTCTGAACAATAATCAAAAGTGTCACGTGAAAATTAATCTTCTTAAATATTTATCAATCTCTATCACTTGTAATACTACAATGAAATAGGGAGTGAAGAACACTTGAAACAAGAGCACAAATAAGTTGTATGGTTTCTGAGCCTCCTGTTCCACCATTCATGAGCAAGGGGTGAGGCCTCAGCTAGACTCATGTGTCCAATTATAATATCCACACTTTAGAAAGCATGTCAAGACCTTGGAGAAAGTGCACAGGAGACTCACCAGAAAGGCTCCCCTGATGAAAGAATTCAATTATGTGGAGAGACTGCAGAAAATGGGATTGTTCTTACCAGAACAGAAAAGGTCAAGGAATAATTTAATTGTGGGGCTCAACATTACTTGTGGTTTTGTTACAGTAGATGGGGAGAAACGGTTCCATTTCAAGGAGGATTGGTAAAGAGAAGACAAGAACTTAAGATGATTGACAACAAAGTCAGCAGAGTGATTTTTTTTATTTTTAATCTTGAATGCTTTGACTGAAGTAGGCTCAATAATAACAATCAAAAAAGAATTGGATATCTACTTAATAAGCAAATAAAATGCAGGGCTGTGGGGAAAGAGCAAAGAATTGGAAGTAACAGAGCAGGTTCAGACATGATGTGTCTTGTGGACTTCTGAAACTTGTTTGCATTGTTCCAAGCAGTTTATCACAGCACACCATGGGCAATATTTTTTGTAAACCCCATTTAGTCACATCCCTGTTGTGGGGAGTGCAGTGGAGCTGAGGGAAGGTTATGTGACAGATCAAGTTTCTGCCATCATATCACATCTGTTGATCCTACATTTCTGAATAAAACTGCAAAGTTGTACGCATAGAGACAAATAATAAAGAAAAAGGATTGTTATTTAAATGGAAAGAAAATATGTCTAGGAAGAAAATAATGGATGGAATTCTGAGAGCCCAGTCACCACGGCCTCAAATCCCACTATGGCAGCACACTCTCACGAGGGATCAAAAACAGGATTTGTGCCAGTGAGATTTCCGCTTGCGATCCTACTGGGCCCTCCCCACTGATGGAATAAAGTTCACACCCAGGAGCAGCATGAACCTGATTTTAATGAATCTGAATCCATGTTAATGTCATTAGGGAGTTCCAAGACAGATGTTCAGACCTCACTTCATCTTCCTGAACACCAGTGTGATGTCATGCGAGTGCAAATTACGATTCGCCCTGCAAGTTCCATCACCTTTTCTTTGAATGCTCAAAATCCTGAATTTGGGCAAATCCTAGCCTGTCTTTTCCCTCTCACATCTGTTGTGCAATATCTGCTCCTGCAAGTGCACAAAAGGGATATTGTGAGCCTGGCAGGTCAGAAGTTGAGGACAACTAGCATGTGTCGCATCATGCCTTGGCAGGAAGAGATTCTGATGAGGAGTGTTGGATAGGTTTGAGGATGATGCTCAGAGGCCAGATGTTGGGAAGCTATGAGATGGTAGCTTATGAGTTCCAGGTGAAATTCTAGGGAGTGACAGAAGAGTCAAATGCCAAGGAGAGATGGGGGCACTTACCCTCATGGATCACAGGAAGACAGTCATCTTTTTATGACACTGAACCCTTGTCCTCCTAACCATGCTGCTGGCACTGATCACTACTGTCACCAACTCCCAGGCAGGATTCATCATATTGCTGGGAAGCCTTCTACTACCTCCTACCATGGGTAGATTGTTGCCGACCTCTCCTCCACTACATCCAAAAGTCTTGTTTGGGCTTCATCTGAAAATTATGTAACTGGTCTACAAGTGGCCATCCTCCTGCTTGAGTGTGAGTGCTGTGGAGCCATTTATATGCAATACCCCCTTTACCGAAGTGCACAAGTACCCCATGGCAGGTGAATCAAACACTTTGTGTCTTAGATGCAGCATTTTTCATGTGGCAAAAAATTATTTTGAAGTGGGTAAAAAATTACTTTCTGGATCACATAGGAAATGACACTTTGCCATTCTTTTCGGAAAATTCTGCTCAATGGCTGAAACTCTACCACCTCGCCCGCCACGGAATCGGTGTGGGAAAGGTCCAACAACGGAAATCTCGGTTGACCTCGGGCAGGGATTTCCGATCTAGCTCGAGTGAGGCTGTAAAGTCCCACCCAACAAGTCTGGAAAGAGCTCAGGGGTCTTAATTAAGAGAAATTGAAGCTATTACTCCAAGACAAAGTGAATGAAGCAACCTAGGTACTGGGTTATATAAAAAAGTTAATATTGAGCTGAAATGGTGAATTAACCCTGCTGCTTTATAAAACTCAGAAATCTTTTGTAATAAAAGCAAAGTACTATAGGATGTCAGAAATTGAAATACAAACAGAAAATGCTGAAAAAAAGGAGCTGGAATGCAACTCTCACACCCACCATGCAATTGGAGCAGGTAAGGGTCTGACAACATAAATCTCTGTTAATCCTGGGTATGAATTTCTGGTCTCACTTGAGTGACAACATAAAGTCCTGCCCAGGAAGTATGTCAGCATCTGTGGAAAGAGAAATAGAGCTAATGTTTTGAGTCTGCATAATTCTTTTTTAGAACTAAAGAGAGTGTCTCTGGATCTGAAAATACCTACAGATTCCAAATGTTAATTCTGTTTCTCTCTCCACAGATGCTGCCAGATCTGCTGAGTGCTTCCAGCATTTTCTGTTTTTATTTCAAGAAGTTCTCTGGTTGCTTTTGAGAGGATACAGAAAAGAACAACCAGAATAAGTGAACAGCTGGAGTAATTATATAAACTGAACCAATGCTTATTTTTTTAAGTAAAGTTGGTGTCACAAGTAGACTTGCATTCACACTGCAATGAAATAAGCTGGGCCGATGTTCACTGGGGAAATAAAGGTTGAGAGATGATAACATTATATTTTTATCGGACTCTAAAGGGATTGTCTAACGTAGATGCTCACGAACATTTCCACTGTGTTCAGAACAGCAGATTTAATAACTGGAGACATTGTGGTAAGGGTAGTATGCTTGAGAGGAACAGTAAAATGGCTTTTAACCGCTGGGGAAATGGCAGGGGTGGGTAGTGGGAGGCAGCAAAGATAATAAGAAGTAATTACCTCATATCTGAGTCTACTAAAAAGACTGAATACTATGTAACAAGCTCATTCAAATTCCAGAATGCAATATCAGGATATAACATTTCCTAGTTGATTAGGTAGTTTCAGCTGGGTTTGTGTGTACGATTCTCAATATTGTACGATAATGGTAAAGTGATAAATAAATAATATATTGTAGGCAAGGAAACAGAATGTTTATGCTTGGGTTAAGAAATGGCGACTCTATTGAGGTGTCAACATTCGAAGGGGCATAACCAAATTGAACAACAGTACAGCACAGACACAGGCCCTTTGGCCCTCCAAGAATACTAATAAATAAATTGTAATAAATTACTTGGTGAAGCTAAAAGCATGAGGAGGTAGAAAAGGCTTCACAAGATTCAGAGTGTAGAATGCATGCAGTAAATGAGTAATAAATACATAAATAAGTTTCTATCCCAATGTTTTACAGCATAAATCTACAAAATTGCACCAATTATAAAGTTCTTATGCACTCACTTGCAAAAATATGTGTTCAAAGCAAGCCTCTTTTTCAGTGTTCTGAATATAAAATCAAGAGTATTAAGTGCATTAACATTCTACACGTACCCAGTATCAACATCAACCATCCTCGGTCAAGCAGAATGAAAGGTAAGTGCAATGGAAGATTGCTTGGCTCAAATCATGGAAATGTCAGATTTTAACTTTACAGCAGAAACTACACAATGGCATCATTATAGTTTCTCAGGCAGTAATGTTTACAAGTGAAAGATTGTGTTGCATCATCAATTTCAATGGGGGAGGGAAAAATCCATTTGTAACTTCAGCATGACTACTTTTTGAAAGTCAATTTTTGTGCTCGAGGAATGAAGAGTGATTTTCTATGTTGAAGCCGATTAGTGAGATACTCGGTGGGTGAAAGCATCCTCAATTTTGTTTTCCAGCTTTAAATAGCTTTACACAAATAATTCAGAATAATGTCATAAGTTATGTACACAACTTTCCCCTCCTGTTCAGAACAAATTCATATATTAAAAATTGTACCCATTAAATGAATAAATAAATTCCAACCTAACAATAAATACCAAAGTAGTTAATTTATTGATCTATGTGATTTAACTTGTCTTCTCACTGTTTGTCAAAAGCATTTAATATAACTTTTGCCACATGATCACTTGTTCAAATATACTAGACAGTAATTGATCACGCTGCACTTAGAATCATAGATAGAATCATAGAATGCCTACAGTACAAAAGGAGGGAATTTGGCCCATTGAGCCAGCACCAATAATAATCCTTCCCTGGCCCTACCAGCCCCATAACCATGTATTTATCCTACTAATCCCGCTGACACATGACCAATCCTAATCTGCACATCTTTGGACTGGGGGAGGAAACTAGAGCACCTGGAGGAAACCCATGCAGACATGGGAAGAATATTCAAACTTCACACAGACAGTGACCCGAGGCTGGAATTGAACCCAGGTCCCTGGCACCGTGAGACAGCAGTGCTAACCATCATGGCATCATACTGCTACCTGCGTTTTCCAATATAGCTGAATTGCAGCTAAATACAGTATTTCTTAGTTAGTGCATCATCATGTTTGCATAAGTTACACACAATTCCCTGGATTCTTAGGCTGGAAAACCATATTAAAATTTCATGTCAAGCTTCTGTGACTAGGTATTGTAATAGCTGGCTGGTGCAGTATATACTTTTTTTTAAAAACTATCTACTGTGTTCATCAGTTATAAATACAACAGCTGTTCACAGCACTTTCCAACTACGCTGCACTTCAGACCAATTTAAAAAGTCCATGAATACATGGGTTTCTAGAGGTAACGAGTTGAGTTTGCCATTCATTTATTTTGTAGAACACTTCAACCTCACAACTCTGCCACAGAACAGGCCCAAAAGGCTTATTCAGGATTAATGATAACTCAAAACAGTGTACCACTTGATCCATAAAGCAATAACAGGAGATTAATGAAATCCCACAAGGATACTCCAGTTACTGCATAAGAACCCAACAGTCAGAGTGCATGAGCTTGGAAAAAGATCTATTTTTGTTCTGAACCAAGAATCAGTATTACTGGCACTTTCTCCTTTAAAGACATTATATGTTTCAGCTTCAGTTGAACTCCAAAAGCCTAATGACCTGATAAATTATTATGGAAATAATAATGAAGGACTGACCTTTTAAGTGACCAACAAATTTGGTCATTTTATTTGAAAAATCTTGAGGTTACTTCTCTCAATTCTGACCTTAAAATAGAGCTATCATGGAGCTTACCAGCTGCAATATCTGAGTGAATTCTTGTTAATGAAACTGCATTAGATGTACATTTGAAAAAATAAATTTTGACAAACACGGAATGAATCAATAGTTTAATCATTCATTCAGAATGAGCCATTTCCATGTAAATTGCATTTCATAACAGAGCTGTCTGTAGTGCCCATAATGTGTTTTTTTCTTCATATAAAAAGAAATCTATAATGACTGATTTTGTGAAAAAAATCTTAGGATAGAAATTATTCAAACTGTTTCATACAAGAATGTTTCCAGATACAATTTTACTTCTTTAGAAGAACAAATCGGGCAGAAATTAATGTTTTCTCCTTTAAATATGTATGGAATTGAATCTTGAGGTTTAGTGCTTTCGGAGACCCCAATGACAGAATATCTAACCCGTCAACGTTGACCAGAAAGACCCATATTTGAATCCTGGACTATACCAAATCAGATAGACAAATAAGTAGGGCTGTGCATAGCACCACTGAGTTACTTCAGGAGAAAACTGGTGAAAAAGTCTGCTGTATATGGCTTGCAAGGACCCCTCAACATACATGAAACAGTTGCTGAAATCCTATTGCCCCACCCACCATGGAATCTGAATGGGTGAGGGGTCAACAACAGAAATTTTTGCTGACTTTGGGTGGGAATTTCCTGTCTTGCTCAAGTGAAGCCATAGAATCTTATTCAGTGGTGATAGGATCACAAATGCATCTGGTGCCAAACAGCACAATGAGCTTCAATGAAAAGTTTGCATGTAAATAATGGGCTCTTAGTCAATGCTGGAGGAGAGAAATGGCAAAATGGGCATGTGACCAGAAGTATGATATTCAAACATATTTGACTGACCAACCCCTCATGTAAAGAAAGGAAAGCACCTTACAGTTTGGCTGTACTTTTGGCTGCCAGTATAGAAGGAAAACAATGCAACCACACCTATTTGGAAGATAAAATATTGAAGTTTTATATTTATTTATTAGTGTCGCAAGTAGGCTTATACTAATACTGTAATAAATTTACAGTGAAAATCTCCTGGTCAACACACTCCAGTACCTACTATGGTACACTAGAAGAATATTTATCATGCCCAGTGGACCAAACCAGCATGTCTTTTGGATTATAGGAGGAAACTGGAGCAGCTGGAGGAAACCCATGCAAACTCATGTGGAGAACATGAAGGTTTCCAGGTTCTGGCATTGTGGCAGCAACGCTAACCACTGTGCTACAATACCACCCACTATCCAAATACAAACAGTTCCCCTGAAGATTACTTGTGATTAGAGTCCTTCAGAATGTCCATTCTTGGAATGAAAATTATAAGGGTTAGAAAATCAGCTCTGTTGTGCCTAGGTTTTCTGCAATCAAGTCCCATGTGGACTATACTCGATGCCATTTCCATAAAGGCTAAACAAAACCGTCTGTTAGGCATTTCAAAAGTACTAGACATTAGACAATTCTTATCCTCTGATAAAGAGCGCATCCTCTGCTTTGTTCCCTTTTGCAACTTTGGGTTGTGCCTGAGATAGTAAACCAATGGGAAAAAAAAAGCACTAACAAGAATGGAATGAAAAATATATTCATCATAATTATCACTGTTTTTTGTCCAGGGACCTATGACCTCATTTTCACCTCCAACCTTGGGGTCTCCCCAAACTATCTGACCCTTGGCCTGACAGCAACCTCCCTTCCCTCAATCCACTGTTGCAATCCAAAGTCCCCTCATCAACATTCTATCTTTCTTAATCCAATCATTTTACCCTCTCCATTACAAATCTGACTCTATGTCCCCCCCCCCCCCAATTTCCTTCTCTACCACGCCTATGATATGAAGATGCTGGCATTGGACTGAGGTGGCACAGAAAGAAATCTCACATCAACAGGTTAAAGTCCAACAGATTTATTTTGTATCACAAGCTTTTGGAAACTGGTCCTTCATCAGGTGACTTACTTGATGAAGGAGCAGGGGTCCGGAAGCTCATGATATCAAAACAATCTTTTGGACTTTCATCTGGTGTTGTGAGATTTTTTACTGTATCATGCCTATGTCTATGCCCTCATAAATCTCATTTGTTAATAAGATAGACTGTTAGTTCTGCCATTCACCAGATCCCAGATGTTGATTGACCTTGCCACATCATTATCAACTTGACCTTAAAGCAATCTGTAGCACAAACCGTTTTTGAAATGGGAGAAGCAATCAACTCAGAGGCACAATATGTATTTCCTCAACCTAACAACTTCAGGGCCATTACGCTGAGCTTAGCATCCAAAATACATTGGGTTAAAAAGCCTTTTTATCCTCTTCATAAGTCAAAATCTTAAAATTCATTCCATTTCTTTCCCAGTAGCATAATTTTGCATTTTTCCAAGACATGTTTGTTAACCTACACACCTCAATTCATGTTTATCGTTTTCCACAAAACACATTTCATCACAAGTAATGTTGTTTATGCATGCACATACAATCATGCCACAACGTGGTGCTAAAAAATTAATTAAAAGATATTTCTATATATTGGATATGAGACAAGTCAACTGCATGAGTCAGAATATTTAAACTGGCTCTGTTGCATGCCATCATTTCAGCCACTGCAAATAGATATTTGAATAACTATAGTTGTCGCTTCATTAGGTTTTGGCTGAACCCAAATGTGATTGTCTATTAATGAAAAGTCAAAGGTAACATTATTTCTTTCCTTTTTGAAAGCAATATAATCAAGTAGCTTTTTTTTGCTCCTTAGTTATGAATCATGAACATCTTAAATATTCATGTCCACAAAACAAACTACTGCACATTCTGGAAATCGGAAACAGAAGGAGAAAACGTTGGAAGTGCTTAGCAGGCCTGATGGAAAGTCATTGAACTGAAACATTGGGGCGAGCTTCAGCCCACTCCCGCTTTGTATAGAAACGCTGCCAGAGGCTCAAGATCTGGATGTCAAGAAGATTACGATTTTGCATCTTCCCTGTCCCTTGCTGGGACATTATCAGATTCATGCCTGTGATTAACATACATTTCAATAACTTCTAATATTATCAACATGCCCCCTCGCTAGATATGGCCTCCTACCATATTTCAAACTATATTAATGTGATGTCAAATCAGCAGGGTTTATAACAGCTTCACCCAGACATGAACCTGTTGTGGGGATCCCCTGCAAGAGCTTATAGGTGTGCATAACCTCCAGAAGTGCCTTGGCACTGCATCCTAGAACTGCCCCTTGATAGAGGTTGGCACTACAAGGTCAGCACCATACCCATGCCACCTTAAAGTGCTAACATACGCCAAAGGACATACCGTCTCCCCCAGTGGGAAACTCATGGTAGAGAGGTGGATTCATTTGTCATGGTAGTAGGCTGGAGTAGACAGGAGAGCTGGGTATGCTAGTAGAAGCCATTTCAGGCTGTAGGAGGGGGAGATGGGTGCCAGATCCAAAGGTGGGGGGAATAAAGAGGTAAGGAGCCAATGACTGGGAGAGAGCAATGATCGATGTTGGGGAGGAAAGGGCCAATGATCAGTTCCTAGTGGAATTTCGCAGTGGTCAGTTTCGGGGTAACAACTTTTCATTTTGTACATCAATGATCTAGATGAAGAAACTGAGGGCATTGCAGCTAAGTTTGTAGGCAATATAAAGATAGTTGGAGGGACAGGTAATAGTGAGGACGCAGGGAGGCTACAGAAGGACTTGCATAGGTTAGGAGAGTGGGCAAAGAATTGGCAGATGAAATACAACAGGGAAAAAGAGTGAGATTATGCATTTTATAGGAAGAACAGAGGCATAGACTATTTTCTAAATGGGGAGAAACTTCAGATATCAGAAGCGCAACAAGGCTTGGGTGTCCTAGTTCAGGATTCTCTTAAAGTTAACTTGCAGGCTGAGATGATTGTTGGGAGGTCAAATTCAATGTTAGGATTTATTTCAAGAGGACGAGAATATAAAAGCAGGGATGTACTGCTGAAGTTTTATAAGCTTTTGGTTAGACAACATTTGGAATATTGTAAACAATTTTAGGCCTGCTATCTAAGGAAGGATGTACTAACTTGGAGAAAGTCCAGAGGAAGTTCACAAAAATGATCCCAGAACGAAAGGCTTGATATGTATGAGGAGCATTTGAAGGCTCTGGGTCTGTACTTGATGGAGGTCAGAAGGACGAAGAGGGGTCTCATTGAAACCTTCGGAACAGTGAAAGGTCTTGAATGGATGGTGGGAAGAAGTTTCCATCAATAGGAGACACTAGGATCTGAGAGAATAGCCTCAGAGTTAAGGGATGACCCTTTAGAACTAAGGTAAGGAGGAATTTCTTTAGCCAGAGAGTGGTGAATCTATGGAATTCATTTCTACTGAAGGCTGTGGCAACCAGGTCATTGAATATATTTAAGATAGGGATAGATAGGTTCTAAGATTGGTAAGGGATGAGAGATTCTCGGGAAAATGGGGTTGAGAAACATATCTGCCATGAATAAATGGCAGAGCAGACTTGATAGGCTGAATGACCTAATTCTGCTCCTATATATCTTATGGTCTTATAATCAGGACTGGGGAGGAGCCCCTTAGATCTCTATGCTGGGCTTTGGAGGAGATTTATGACTATTCTGATCAGGACTCCGTTTGAACATGGCGTCCACGGCCCGCCATTGGAATACTACTCGAGGTGGCAGAATGTGGCCCTTAAATGTCCATTTATTGCCCACTTTAACATTCTCAATTGGTAACTGGGCAGGAAGGCCATCCACTGTGCTTCTTGCCATGGATTTAATTGGATGGAGGCAGGAAGTAGTGGGGTCCCTATCCGATTCTTTCTCTCTAAACACACCATGGGGAGGGCATAAGATTCCACCAATTAACTCTGTTCCTCTCTCCACAGATGCTTTGAGATATTTTTGTCAATAAATATATTTCTCTGTGAGGATGAAACAAAACGTCCAGGAGCAACAATACTTTTATTAAATTGGAATGAAAATCACAGGCCAATATCTTACCAATCTGGAAAGACTTTGATGGCAATCACAAACAGAAGTCCCTTCAAGGCTTTCCTGAAAAATACAAAATAAATTGCAACTTTAAATAGAAAATAGAACATAGAACATAGAACATTACAGCACAGAACAGGCCCTTCGGCCCTCGATGTTGCGCCGACCAATATAAAAAGCAATGCCCCTCCAAACTAAACCATTCCCTTCTCTTCCATATACTTATCAAGTAACCTCTTAAACGCCACCAAACTTGGCGCATCTACAACTGCTGCAGGCAGGGCATTACACTCCCGAACCACCCTTTGGGTAAAGAACCTGCCTCTGATATCCGTCCTATAACTATCACCCCTTAATTTAAAGCTGTGTCCCTCGTGCTAGCTTTTTCCATCCTAGGAAAAAGGCTATCACTGTCCACCCTATCTAAACCTCTAATCATCTTATATGTTTCGATTAGGTTCCCCTCTTAGCTGCCTCCTTTCTAACGAAAACAACCTCAAATCCCTCAGCCTCTCTTCATAAGACCTGCCCTCCATACCAGGCAACATCCTGGTAAACCTCTCTGTACCCTCTCCAGTGCCTCCACATCTTTCTTATAATGTGGGGACCAGAACTGTACACAATACTCCAAGTGCGGCTGCACTAGAGTTTTGTACAGTTGCAACATGACGTTGCAGCTCCAAAATTCAATCCCCCTACCAATAAAAGCTAAGACTCCATATGCCTTCTTAACAACCTTCTCCACTTGACTGCCTACTTACAGGGATCTATGCACATACACACCAAGATCCCTCTGTTCATCAACACTCCTAAGAATCCTACCATTAGCCCTATACTCTACACATTTATTATTCCTGCCATAGTGCATTACCTCACAAATATTGCAACATTATTAGCTCTTACAACTTGAGTTTAACTTTGACAATAAACAGTGGGCTGAAGTCACACAGACTTCTCATCCATCCCATTGTTAGCTAAAAGCACGTTGAAATTAGCATGCATGATCACTTATCAACTTTCAAGAGAGTGAATTTTTCCCAGCCATAGTATCACTTGTGTTATGTATGTTGGGGCATATCCTTTTAAAGGAATGGGTCAGGTGACCAAGGACTCAAGCTCCACCCTGGGTAGTGGAACTTGCTTATGCAGTCTTGTGCTGACCGGGTCACGGAACAGACATGTTAATAAACAGTTCAAGTTAGTTTACTGCCATCTATTTCATGGTCTTTAATTAATCATTGTATCAGACCTCAAACAAAGTAAGTTGCATTTAATATTTTAAACCGTTGACATCAGCATTAATTGCAAAAAAATATTCTATCAGTCTGACGTTAATTGTTAAGATTTTTTCTTACTAGCAAATGAGAGGTTAACACAGTTTGTGAGGCTAACATAGAATCATAAAATCACAGAATCCAATTTGGCCCATCATGCCCACATTGAAAACAACCCCACCCAGATCCTCTCACTGTAACTTCACATTTTAATCTGCTAATTCTCCTGACATTATGGAACAATGTATCATGGCCAATCCACTTAACCTGCACATCTTTGCGCTGTAGGAGAAAACCGGAGCACCTGGAGAAAACACATGCAGAAAAGGGGAAAATTTGCAAATTCCATATGGACAGACAGACACCCAAGGCCTGGGTCCCTGATGCTATGAGGCAACATAGTATTTTTTAACGTAGACAATCACTTTATGAGTAAATGCCAATGTGCAAAGTTCCATGTACATTGTTGGAAAATTCAGATTAGTGTCAGTTATGCACAAACTTTTAGGCCTCAAAATTCAAAAATAAAAATCTCCACTGCTGATCTAAATAAGGAGGTCCAAGGTATAACTGATATTGAGACACATGACCGTGAAGCTAGAAATCCATGGTCAATATTAACAGCAGTAAACCGTGAGAGAAAAGGCAAACAAACAGATTCAGAGAAACAGTGACTGGTATAGGGTGAGAGGTGAGAGCAGGGGTGTTTCCTTTTAGTAGAAAGGGCAGGGGTTAGTGATATTGATCTGGAAGGCAAAGAATGGCTGCAGGACAGTCATGCTGCTAGTGTTCTTTGAATGTGAGATTTGGAGGAATTGGTTTTTGGTCTTTCCCAATGAGACAGCAGGTACATTTTCCCACTATGGGGAGTATGCTGTTCCTCTTGTCATATTCTGCTGGACCTTATATTTTTAAAAAATTAACACTAATTGAAATAAACACTGAGAGGTGCACAGGATAATCCAAGGCACACAGCATGAGTTTGTTTGCCACGTTTTTTTTATATACATGGGATGTGGCAAGGTCAGCAATTATTACCCATCTCTAATTGTTCTCAGGTAAGTGGTGGTGAGCTGCCTTCTTGCAATGTTGCTGTGCATGTCATGTAAGAGCATCCACAGCGATGTTGGGGAGTTCCAGAATTTTGATACAAAACATTGAAGGAATAGTGAGTGTGTTTCCAAGTCAGGATGGTGGATGGCTTGGGAGGTGGTGATCTCAAATATTTGCTGCCTTTGCCCTTCTAGGTGGTTGAAATTGCAGATTTGGAATGTGCTGTTGAAGGAGACTGAGTTTCCTTGAATGTTGTAGTTGGTACACGCCAACGCTGTTGTGCATCAGTGATGGAAACAATGAAAGTTTAAGGTGATACATGGGGTGCTAATTGAGCAAGTCGCTTTGTTCTGGCTGGTGTTCAGTGTGTATGTATGTGTTGTTGGAATTACCAAGAGTAGTTTTATTTTTAAATCCAGAGTAAGTTAATTAATTGAATGAAAATCCTCAGATACTATGGTTGTATTTGGAGTTATCTTTCCAGAACATTGGTCTAAATTTCTGGATTACAAATCCTGTAAGATTGCTATTCCGACATACTTCCCTTCGTTTGAAAAGACAGCATGGTGATTCAATGGTTAGCACTGCTGACTGACAGTATCAGGGATCAGGATTTGATTCCTGGTTTGGGTTACTATCTGTACAGAGTCTGTATCCTCATGGGTTTCCTTCTGGTGCTCTGGTTTCCTCCCATAGTCCAAAAGATGTATTGGTTAGGTACACTGGCTATGCTAAGTTCTCCCTTAGTGTACCCAAATAGGGGTGTGGTGACTAAGGGATTTTCATAGTTACTTAATTGTAGTGTTAATGTAAGCCTACTTTTGACATTAATAAATAAACTTTAAAACAAAGTGACTGACTAGATAGAAATAGATGTGACAGATTTAAAACAAACTGATTTCCAGCATGGTCCTATAAGATATCTCATAATAGTCTTGATATGACTGGAAATGTAGCAACATGCATGGAGAATTAGTTGAATGACAAAAAAGAAAAAGATTTGAGTATTGCCTGGACTGTGTAAGGGTAGGAATGTTTGGTCTTGGTATTCAAAGAATTCAAATTTTCTAGTGATGATAATATAACGTTAAGGACCATTAACATTTAAAGAGAAACCCAAACAACCAGCAATTAACTGACAGAACTACATCACAGGATTTCATGTTTTGAAAAACATTATTGTATGTAACAAGAATCAAACAAAATAAACACTATTAACAAGACTATAGTTTATGATTACTTATGTTGCAAACTTAGTTCTGCTTTTTACACACCTCCGCAGCCCCCCCAACATTATATAATACAACAATTTTAAATACAAATTCACTTTTTTTTAGGAACCAACCAATAAGATAATGCCACAGCACTCCAGGATTCACTTTAATTCCCCCATTCTCCAGCTGTTCTCTGAGGTATTATTTTATAAGGACGTTTCCATAAGCTTTTTACCAAAGTGATCCTTCAACTTGAATTGAATACTTCACAACTATGGATCTCTTAGTTTGCTCTGGATGCTGGCACTTTCCCAACAGATATTTCTTTCTTCCAAGTTAACTGAGCTTACTATTTTCTGCCACAAACTTCTGTGAGGATCACTGTAGCTTTCATCCGGCATCTTCAAACTAGGAAAATCATGTAGCTTCTTTCCCCTTACAAATTCAAAACCCTGCTTGGGCTCCAGCCACAATAGATGCAATCAACATTAAAATGAGAATTTTATCTTGATGACACCTGACACGCAATCATTTCCTGATGCCTCTCTCAATTCAGTAAGATGTAAATCTACACCGAAGCAAAACTGAAACTGCTTTCTGTGAGGAACACTCAGAAAAATTAAACAAAAGTAATCTTCTAGGCCTAAGGTCTATGGAAGCAATTCTCCCATCCCAGTATGCTGTTTGTTTTAGTGCAGTGGAATGGGAGAATCATATTGGGGAGATGTGCGGGGTTGCCATGAGTGTTCAAGCTCCATTAGCAACTCCCAGCGTTGGATTGCAGGTGCAATTTGCTCTTTCATTGACTGTACTATCAAGGGGAACTGGCTCAGCAATAACCTGCTTATTGATACTCAGTTTGGGTTCCACCAGGGTCACTCGGCTCCTGACCTCAGTCTAGCTGTGGTCCAAGTATAGATAAAAGGGCTGAGCTTAAGTGGTGAGGTGAAAGTAAATGCTCCTGGCATCAAGGTGCATTCAGAAGAGCCCTTTTCAAGGACTCCTTCAGAAGACCCCCTTTTCAAGGTATATTTGACGAAGTATGGAATTAAGGAGCCCAAACAAAACTGGAGTCAGTGGGAATAAGCAGTTAAACTCTCCACTGGTTAATCATACCTAGCACAAAGAAAGATGGTTATGATATGAGTGGTCAATCAGCTCAGTTCCTGGACATCAATGCAGAATTTCCTCAAGATAGTGATTTAGGTCCAACTATCCTTATGTGCTTCATCAATGATCCACCTTCCTTCCTCCATCTGATCAGATGTGGGATTGTTTGCTGATGATTCCACAATGTAGAGTGCCATTCACAATTCCTCAGATACTGAAATAGTATATTCCAACATGCAACAAGACCCCGGCAATATTCAGACCTCACAGACAAGTAGCAAATAACATTCATGCCACACAAGTGCCAGGCAATGATTATTTCCAACAAGAGAGACCCCAACCATCTTCCTTTTGCATTCAAAGGCATTACCCATCGCAGAATCCCTCACTAACAACATTCACAGATTATCACTGACTAGAGCCTGAACTGGACTACCATGTAAATACTGAGGCTACAGGAGTAGGCTGAGATTTCTGCAGTAAGTAATTCATCTCCTGATTTTCCAAAACTATTTACAAGGCACAAGTCAAGAGTCTGACAAGACTTGTCTGGACAAGTGCAGTACCAACACCATTCAAGAAGTTTGATAGAATACAGGACTAAACAGCCTGTTTAATTTCTACCCTACTGCCACCTTAAGAATTCATTACCTCCATCAGTGGCAGCAACATGTACCAGCTACAAGAAGTACTGCACCAAGACTCCTTCAGTAGAGCCCTTTTCAAAGCTGCAATCTCTACAACCCAGAAGGGCAAAGGGCTGCAATTGCACGGGAACACCATCACTTGAAATTTCTCCTTCAAGTTACCCACAGTGTTTCCATTCCTTTGCTCTCAATATCTTGCGGGTTGCATTGACACCACATGAACAGTAACAGTGCAAGATGACAGTGCATTGCTACCTTCACAATAAATGTTCGCAAAGACAGCAAGACCTCCTATCAAAGAATAAATAAAACAGACAGCACGAGCTATGATTTGAATGATTTGGTTTTTTTTAATTCCTAAGGAGTTGACTACTGCACACAAATCTAATCAGGAAATAGGTTTGTCAATATTTTTCATCATTTTCAATCATTTAAAATCAGGTTATGCACAGATGGTGAATTGGCATGGGTTTAAAATACTTACTTTTTGTGATAAACCATTTTTAGCTGTCATAATCAGGCTTGACAATGTATCTCTTTTAAATAGATCAAGAAATCTTTTAAAGCAATTTTTAAAAAAGTGCTGGGCAGGACTTTTATGGTGACATTATTTCCCATCACATCACACAAACAATCAATTTGAAAAGCATTCCTGCCCACCACTGTAGCCATAAAGCAAGAATGGCACGGTGCACAGTGGTAAGCACTGCTGCCTCCAGTGTCAGGGACCCAAGTTCACTTCTGGCCTTGGGTGACTGTGTGTGGAGTTCACATTCTCCCTGTGTCTGAGTGAGTTTCTTCCGGGCGCTCCAGTTTCTTCCCATAATCCAAAGATATGCGGGTTAGGTAAATGGCCATGCTAAATTGACAGGGGATTAGCAGGGTAAATATGTGGGGTTATCAGGATAGGGCTGGGGTGAGACTATGGTTGGTGCAGACTCAATGGGCCAAATGGATTATAGAGAGTCAGCAATTTAATTCTCTGAGGAGTGTCAGGGCAGGAGTGCTGCCCTGTCTCCAATCCACAACCATCAGAACTTTGGTAAAACAAATAAAATGCTTAATTCATAAATAAGCATCAAAAGTATCCCTTGGATGTGCAATTCATCATTTTGAAGCTATGATTCCACAGCCATGAACCAAATCTTGCATTGATGTAGTAATCTGCATTTTGATTTGCATTGCGATCTAAATTTTGCTCATGAACCAAAACTTCCATATCTGCCCAAGATTATAAAACAGCTGCTCAGCTAGTACAATAAGGCATGATCCTCACACACCATTTTAAGTAGTTCCAGATCACAATTAATCATAGAATCCTATAGTGCAGAAAGAGGCCCTTTGAGTCTGCACCTAACACAATCCCTCCCAGGCCCAACCCCCATATCCCTACACATTATACCCACTAATCCCTCTAACCTATGCATCCCTGGACACTAAGGGGCAATTTCTTAGTACGGCTAATCAACCTAACCTGCACATCTTTGGTCTGTGGGAGGAAATTGTAGTATCCGGAGGAAGCCCTAACAGATACGAGGAGAATGTGCAAACTCCACACAGACAGTGACTCGAGCCAGGAATTGAATCCAGGACCCTGGAGCTGTGAAGCAGTAGTGCTAACCACTGTGCTACCATGCACCCCAGAATTAATCTGGTAGAGCAGCTAACGATGCTAAACAGCCCAAATAGTATTTCCTACACCAACAAACTATGATTATTATCTCTATTCCAGCATTTTTCTCTCACTCAAATGACTGTTCATCTAATGTTAAATGTCCCCTGGGGAAGGAAAAAACACAAGGAAACGTAATGATAAGCGTGACTGTCTGAATCCATCTTCCCAGGGTTGGTCATCAGTCAGCAGAAAATGGTCTCACTCTACTTCAAGTGTTTATGGGAGTTGGTGTCAGCCGTTAGCAGACGTTTACTGAATATTGTGTGCTGAAATGTCAACGACTTTGTACATCTGCACATATAGCAATAAATACGCAAACTAAAGATTGAAAAGATGCCGAATTGCATTGGTTGAAAGTGTACACCAAACTGGAATGTTATTGATGTCTTAACTGATGTGTATTGGTTGCAAATTGCTATCATTGAAACTATTTTATGGAACTTGGTCAAAACCTCACGGTGGAACCCGCTGTTTGTTCTTCTTGTGTGCAAGAAATAAAAGCTAAGTTTTTAAGTAGTCACTGTGCATCACCAAGTTAATTCTTGATGTGTTCACAATAAACCCAGATCGTCCAGAGCAAAAGGTTAATGATTTCTAAATAACTTGGGGAGAAATTACATCCACTTCAACTCTCGTATGCTAAAATATTCAACTGGGTATGTCCACAATGTTAGTAGATGCTGTCTGCTGTACTGGACAGTTCCTTTGTACTTAGAACTTATAAAGCTTCCATATAATCAAATAATCAGGAACTGAGCTTAAATTTATTTACTAGTGTCAAAAGTAGACTGACATTAACACTGCAATAATATTACTGTAAAAATCCCCTCGTTGCCACACTCTGGCACCCGTTCAGGTACACAGAGGAAGAGTTTAGCATAGCCAATGCACCTAATCAGCACATCTTTCAGACTATAACAGGAAACCAGAGCACCCAGAGAAAACTCCCGCGGAGATGGGGAGGACGTGCCAACTCTGCAGAGATAGTGACTGAAGCCAGGAATTGAACCTGGATCCCTGGCACTGTGAAGCAGCAGTGCTAACCACCGTGCCACAGAGCTGTGCTGCCCCAAACTGGACAAACATGCATCTTGTGGTAATCAGGCTGCAACTAAAACCACATAACGAATTAGAACAAATCCTCGGGGAAAGAAAATGTTGATACGTTTTATACGTTTCTGATTTGCAGAATTACGTATCTGAATAATCCCTATTCTTTCTGGAGCCACTGAAGAAAGGAGTTGAAAAACAAAAAGATAAAACTCTTGACAACCAAATGCTGCTGCTAATCTAAGTCAGAAGATCCAACACAGCTATGCGCTTGTCAATTAATCAAACCTGAAGTTCAGAAAAAATATTTTCATGGATATTGTCCTGGCGTCTGACTCACATGCACCTGTGCTGTCAATGTTTTGGGATAAATAAGAGTTGTCCCTCAAGAAAATGAACAAAACCTATTACAGATGAATGCTTTGTAACCAAGGAACACTTACCAACAAAGCTTTAAAACGCTCCTAAGTTGACAGGCTTTGCAAATCTCTGAATGAAATCTGAGTAAAAGCTTGATGAGTATTTAGACAAAATTGATTCCTTACCAAAAAATGTCTCCTTTGTGCTGCTTGGTTACATTTGGTGATCTTCAATTTGTGATTTTGCACAGAATTGATTGATAGGCAAGGGTTCAAAAAGTTCTGATTGGCTTTCAAACTGGAAAAATGCCTTGACATTTTATTTTCCACAGCAGGCTATTTGTAGTTATGGATAAATAAGCAGATCAAAAAATATAATTGTTTCCAGCTCGAGAGTAGAGCTTGCATTCTGAAGACAACACAAACCAACAATTCAACAGGAGTTACGATTCAGTAGAATCAGATATAAAATTGCAGCATGAGATCAAGAGAGATTTTTGAGTCTTGACCTTGTTTATTTATTTTCTTTGTAGATTAACTCGACCATAGGGTATGAATAATAAGGGTCCCTTCCAGAAAACAATAGCACCAGCTGTGACTCTACTGGATCCATTTTATGATTGGAAAGACAGAAACTCTCCGATAGCTGATTTGAGAGTATATCCTACTCTAACTCTCTCAGTCCTCACACTGTCATTAAGCTGTACATGATGAGCAGAAATTTCTTCCATCAAAACACTGGGAATACCAATTCTGGTCTTGGATAGGCCACCCTCATCCAAGACTGGAAAATCCTACCTGAGGTCAATGGAGCTTTGCATGGTCCGCCCCAGATTCCCATGGCAGGTGGAATGGCAAATTTCCATGCACTGGTTTCAGTCCCCATTCTAAACTTTGTTTTCCAGCCATTAATTCCCAACTCCTTCTCAAGCAAACTTCTTGTGGCTTAACGTAACTATTCACAGCCTTGTTGCTGTCTTTGATCCTGACAGAGGTTTCTCACTATATGTCCAAACCATCATCCACATTAACATCCCTTAAATTTGTCTCACTTCAGTTCATCTGCTGCTTATTATTTTATTACCTCCAGTCTTGACTATTTGAATGTATTCCTAGCCCTTCTCCTATTTTGTACCCACCACAAACTCTGCAACCTGTATCTTAAATGTAACAAGTCCTGTTCACCTATCATCCTAGGCTCATTGATTTACATTGGTTCCAATATAACACATCAATATTCAAATTCTGATCTTTTTCTTCCAGATGTGTCTCCTCACGCCCCCAAGTTGTTCTCACATTCATTAGCCTTACAACCTTCTGAGATACCTTTGCTTCACCAACTCTGGCCTTTTATGCACATCTGATTTTAATCCCTCCAGTTCAGTTGGCTGTATCATCGATTGCTAAGGCCTTAATTTTTGCAAATCCCTACTTAAAAATCTCTGTCTCTCCACCACAACATCCTCTTCTAACATACTTATTAAAAATTATCTCTTTGGTTGACCTGTTCGTCATCTTTCTTAATATCCACTTATGGCTTTAGATTACTTTTAACTTGATAATATTCTTGTGGCGATCCTTGTGACATTTTATTACATTACAGGTGCTATACAAATACAATTATTATACAGTGAATGGCACTTGGCAATCAGGCTTGATAATGGCATTTCTGAAGCTGAGGTGTATCTTACTGAATTCACTATTGTTATTTATTTATTTATCTCTTTTGTCAATTTTTGCAACATTCTAGCCATTCCTTGAGTACAATGGCACATTTACTTGTACTGCAGATGGAATATGGAATCAGGCCTGTTAAAGATAATACAATTTTTCAGCTTGGTTGGCATTGTTTTTGTGACCTTGTATATTGCCGAATATAGTTTTATTGCCGCCTGCGTTCTTGTTGCTCCTAAATAGGAGCATAGAATGTCCAGGACCTTAAAATGCAATTATGATCCAGTTGTTGGTGGTATTTTGCATTGCATAGGTTATTTTCAGTACCTTTCTTATTTCTCTTCAAGTAATTGGGGTTTCTCTGAAGGTTTCAATTATTCTTCCTTTTGGAAAGGAAGGTGCAACTTTGAAGCAGACAAACCATCAACACTGTGCCAGTGCCTTCATTGCTATGAAGGCATTGGCCTTAACCCAAGCACCCCAATGTTTCCCTGCCTTTTGTGCCTCAACTGCATGTTGGAATCAAATAGCGGCATCTCTAGGATATCTTCTACTGGATAGCCATTAAATTGCAAGCCACTAGTGTCATATTCTAGATGAGTGTTATCTTAGCTCTTTGACTATTGTAAGAGAATATTTGTAGTAGCAGCAGTAAAATGTGTGTGAGAAGAATATTTGTAGTAGCAGCAGTAAAATGCGAAATATAGTCTCATCAACATGCGATAGGCAGGATGTTGAAATATAATGAGCCCAGTATGTTATTTAATGTAATTGAATGTATGGTGGCTAATGTGATAGAATCAGGAATGGTAAGCATTTATTAAACATTGAGTGTAAGCAGCTGTAGGCAGTTAAACCTTGAGAAACAATGGTCACACTATGGCCCAGAAAACAGGGATGGGGTACATATATTCTCTTTGTCACTTAGTTTAAAGTCTAGCTAAGCCACCATTGTGTATAAACAACGTTAATGGGGTGAGGGCAAAGGTTGGAACTGTCATATAAACAAACTGGTTTCACAGAGTAGTAAATGCATCGATTAGTGACCAATCCACGACAAGGTAAATTATTAGCAGAGCCAGCACTAATGGTGGGTAAAGATAAGCCAGCTTTGAGGATGAGATAAGAATCTCAGGGCACGTATCTGCAAACTGTATAAGACAAGCTGTAAGTGAGCATTTCACTGGAGTGTTCCGGACATCCCGGCTTTATTCTCGTGTGCTGGAGAATAAAGTCTTACTTCCTGGAAAATCAAGGCTCAGACTCTCATTTAATAAGCTAAAAGTGCATTGTTGTCATGGGGAACCACGACAAAATTGGCGCTGCGAGCAGGGTATGGTGAGAGATCGCCCGGAAAATTGAAGTCCGGAAGGAGTGGAAGAGGCAGTGGTCTGACCGGGGCCGAGAATCCCAAAGCCGGCATTCTGACGACAAGGTAAGCAGACTTGCATGCATGTAAATCCTTGTCGTCGGAAAAGGGATCTGGAGGTCCGGCATACCCGGTTCTCTGCCAATCCTAGATCTCCCCAACTCAAAAGATACCCTGCGTGGATAAAATTGAATTGTGTAAAAATTTTTGAGAGACTGAGTACGATTTGAAGGGTAGAGTTTTGCATGCAAAGCACGTTATGAATGCTGTATTGTCTGTGAAAGGGTAAAAAGTGAGACGATGAAAAAGCCGAACGCTAACGGAAACAATTAGGTTAGTCGAGCGGTTTGGAGTGGGATTCCAGGTTACAACTTGCCCAAGGAGAGTAAGTGTAGGAAGGCCTGCCAGTCCGAACCTACCCAGGACCTCGGACAAAGGACGTCATCCGAGAGAAGGAGAGATCTGTGAGAGATTGATCTCCTACCTAATACAGTTGTACAGTTGTCAGGGTTACTAAAGCACACATCAGTAGAGAAAGAGACAATTAGTTGGACGTGTGACAAAGGGGCTGTAAGGGACCAGTCTGTGATGAATGGTTCAGAACAGCGGTGCAGGGATTGATGGTGAATGTGGGACTCAGGACGCACTCAGAGTAGTAACAGATTCTTCTGAGCAGTAGTGTTAGCACACATTACTTGAAAAAAAAACTAAAAAAAAAGAGAACTAATGAAAGCAGTTGGAGGGGAAGTTAGGGAGTGGTATAAGGGCGAAAAAGACGCTCTGTTGAGAAAGATTACACACATAATTAATTTGGATGAAGTAAGAAACGAGTGGCCGTACATGAACTGGGATGGAATAATAAGCAGAAATTGGATAAGTGAGATAATAGCAGAGACGTTAATAGAATTAATAAAGGAACCCAGATCGTGTAGGGCTTTAATACACATAGACGAACAAGTAAAGGCATATTATTCTTTAGCAAGTGAAAGAAGAATATTGCCTGGGAGAGGGAAAACAGGGAAGTGGATATTGGAACCCCGGTTAGAAGTACAGGTGATAGTAAGAGAAGCGCAGTGGGAGAGTGAACAGGGAATTGGTCAAGAAAAAGTGTATTGCGTAATAATAACTATAATACCAAATTCAGACGCATTAAACAACAGAATTCATAACAATGGTTCAAGAGTACAGATAATGACAAGCAAGGCTAAAACACCAGTAGAAATACTAGGAGATAAGTTTCCAGCCCTTAGAGGAGATATAGCATACATCTCTAAAAAATGGACTAAAAGAACAAACAAATCAAATACACAATGGCCAGAAGGGGGCACATGGTGTGTGGAGAGATGCGAGGATCAGAGAGGATTTTTGAAGAATTATAAAATAAAAGATAAATCTAAAAAAAGAAAAGAAAAGCGAGAAAAAGAACTGGAGATACTGGCATTGTTTGAAGAAGAAGGGAAAGAAAGGAGAAGGGTATGGGAGGGAGGTAGGATGCAAATGCTGGTGCAAGTTCAGGAAAAGGAGGGATTGAAAGACCCAAATGCAGCACCACCTCCATATCCGGAGGAACGGAGATCCACTGGGTTATATCCAATCATAACAGGTACAATGAGTTTTGAAGGAGAGTATGATGTAAAACAAATCACAAAAGAAGAATGGGTAACACAAGAGACAGAAAGAAGACAAGACATTGAGGAAGAAAGTAAAAAAGTAGAAGAGGATTTGGACAAAGTCATCCAGATGAGACAACGGTTGGAAGAGGAAGTGAAGATGGTAGATGTCCTAGAGTGGGCAAAGAAAGTAATGGAAAGGAAGGAAGATGAGGAACAGGCAAATGAAGGTGGATATGATAAAAGGGAAAATAGAAAGAAACAGGAAAGCGGGAGAAGAGACAGAAATGTAGGCGTAAAGGACAACTGGAAGCAAAAAGGGGACTGGGACTGTAAATTTCCAGAAAAAGGGAGAAAGGAGGAAATAGGAAGAGAGACAGAGGGTAGTAGTGAAGAAGAAGGGGATTTATTGGCAGCATTAGCGCCACAGAGAAGGTCACTACGGGTAAGAAGACCACCAATAAAATACCCAAACGAAGAACAAAGAGAGGAAAATATATTCCCTGTGGTTCTGAAGGGTGGCAGACTGCAGTGTATTCCCTGGTCGGGTCGGGACTTGCCTGATTTGATTGGTGAATTGCCGGGTATTCTGGATGGGGTCGGAGGGTGGATTGGACGGTTAGAGGCTGGAGTGGTGGGAGGGAGGATGGTGCTGGGTGACATCGGGTCCCTCCTGGCAAAGGCGGAGGGAATGAATCAGGTGACTGGGGTAGTGAGGCTTGCGGGCATCCCTGCGGCAGCACTTGACCCAGATGTGGATGGAGTGCCAATAGACTTATATCGCCATGACATCTGGCAGGCACTAAGAGGCATGTACCCCAATCGAGTGGACATGAAAACACTGAAGGGGGAGCCATTGGGTGAGGAAGAAAATGCGGCCACATATGTAGAAAACCAGCTGAAAAGATGGAGAAGGGACACTGAGAGGGACATTCTGACAGATCCACTGATCAATTCCATGTTCCGAGCAGCAATTTTAGAGGGTCTACTGACTTCAGCTAAGTCTAGATTGGAGGAAGTGGTAGGCCTGGAGTCAAAAAGCTATAGAGAATTCTTAGACCATGTCATCCATGCGGTAGAAAGACACCGCAAGGAGGAAAAGAATGCAGACAAGCAGCTGAAAGACGTACAGTGCAAACTTCTCCAAGCTCAGTTGGAGGAAATTAAAAACAAAGAAAAGCAGAAATTAAAAGAGGACTCCACACCCAAGAAAATGGCACCGATGGTGGCTGACCTAACGATCAGAGAGATACCCACACTACCGCAAGGGAGAAGTGGAGGTGGAAGTCAGCCCATCATAACCTATAACATTTCTGGTTTCCCACTGTCCATGACTCCAGGAGGTTACAATCCAAATTACCACAATAATTGGAAGCCCCTGAACCAAAATAACTGGAATGGGAAAGGACAGGGGCAGGGAAGTGGTAGACTACCCTATCAGAACCAGAAGGGACAAAGTCAGGGAAATAATCAAGGTCAGAAACAGGGACCGCCACCTGGTCCTCCAGGTGTATGTTGGGGGTGTGGGGAAGCAGGACATATAAAAACAAACTGCCCTCAGAACCCTCAAAGACAAGGAGGGAACCAGCAGTATGTAAACCACCAGATAATGCAAACACCGCTAAATGACCCCCAGATGTCCCAAGGACCAGTGAATCATCAGGGTTTCCTTTAGGGAGGCCCAGAGAACCCTGAAATGGTAGGCCAATACGTACAAATAACGGAAACAGCAAACCAGGAACCCATAATTAGTGTTAGAGTGGGAGGGGTCGAGGTCCCCATGATGATAGATACCGGTGCTACTTGTACATGCATACAGGCAAAGTATGCAGACCACCTACCATTGTCAGGTCAGTTTGTAAAAACTGTGGGGTTCTCGGGGAAAGCAACATTGACCCAAATAACGACGCCGATACCTGTCACCGTCGGAGACAAAACTACCCACGTACTCGTATTAGTACATAGTAAAACACCACTAAATTTGTTAGGAAGAGACGCAATCCTAGGTTTAGAACTAAAACTATAATGTACAAATCAGGGAATTAACTTAACAGGAATGTACCCACTTAGGATGCAAGGGGAAGAATAGGCTAATGTATATTGGTTAGGAGATATAGAAGAACAAGTTAAAGAACAAGTGTGGGAAACTTGGGGGAAGTTTGTAGAAGCACAAATTCCAAAAGCTGAACGGCCAAAGACAGAATTACACTGCACAATGATATTTGATGAGAAACAAAAACCCGAAGTGCAGGAGGAATGGGAAAAAGAGGCAGGACAGGAACAGGAGGTAAAGTCAGGAAGTATTCTAATTGGACCAGAGGGAGCAGCCCTCACAATCATGAAAGATGCATGGGTTAACAAATGGTTCTCCGTTCTTGGAACAGAACCGCACATTACATTAAATGTAAATCCTGGATATAGACCAAAAGACCTAGGGCCAATGGTGCTTAGAGCAAGGGAACTAGAATTTGTTGAAACAGACAATGCAAATATTTGGATGTCCACTGACGGACAAATGATGAAAATACTCTCAGACACTGAGATGGTGGGAAAACCCAAACAGGTGAGAATAGAGGTAAAGAATAAAGAACAGGAACAAGAGTGGAGGGACAAACTGGAAAAAGACCTTAACTCTCTCCCGCAAGAACTATGGTCAAAGCAGGACACTGATGTAGGTAGGATCAAGATAGCCAACCCAGTAGAGATTAGGCTAAAACCAGGGTGCCGAGGACCCTACAAGCCTCAGTATCCAATTAACCCGGAAGCAATAAAAGGCATTTAAAGAGACAATTAAAGAGATATCAGTAGGGGTATTAAAAGAAACCCACAGCAGATGTAACACACCATTATTACCAGTCAAGAAAGCCGATGGGGAAAAATGGAGATTAGTACATGACTTAAGGGTAGTCAATGAGGTAGTAGAAGACATGCCGGTAGAAGTATCGAACCCCTACACCTTGCTGACTAATATTCCACCTGAAAGCAGATGGTTTACTGTAGTAGATCTATGCTCAGCATTTTTTAGTGTGCCACTAGCTCAAGCAGGTCAGTACCTATTTGCATTTACATACGAAGGAAAGCGATACACATACAATAGGATGCCCCAGGAATTTAAGCATTCACCGCATGTATTTAATCAGGTATTGAGAGCAGATTTGGAGGGACTATAATTAGAAGGAACATTGATACAATATGTGGATGATTTGCTGTTGTGTGCAGAAACAAAAGAACAATGCAGGAGAGGATAGTCTAAAATTATTAAAGAGACTGGGTGAAGGTGGACACAAAGTGTCCAGGACAAAACTGCAATTGTGTCAAAGAAAGGTAGAATATCGAGGAAGGGAAATAACAAAGAGACAAAAGAGGATAGCCTTTCAATAGACAGAGGCTGTATTGAAAGTCCCGAAGCCACAAACAGTAGGGCAGATGATGACATTCTTGGGAATGACAGGATTTAGCTCAGAATGGATAGAGAGCAATGCAGAAAAGACGCGGGCACTAAGGAAAATCATGCAGGAAGCAGGATGTGATGAACTAAAAACAAACCTAATATGGGATAGAGAAGCCCTGGAAACATTCGAAAACATAAAAAAGGAAATGGCACAGGCACCATCATTGACTCTTCCCGTGTATAATAAACCCTTTGATCTCTTCGTGGGTAACAGGGAAGCAGGATTTGCAACAGCAGTGCTGATGCAGGAAAGTTGTAAAGGCAGGAAAAGGCAGGTCATAGCTTATTACAGCACCAAGCTAGACAATGTGGCTATGGGATACCCCCCGTGTTACCAAGGCCTGGCAGCAGCCTGGTGGGCATATGAAAAAGCAGCCGTGGTCACGATGGGATATCCAATAAACATACATGTATACAATAAGGTAGCTGAACTAATCGAACAGGGGAGATTTGTACTGACGCCTGCCAGAATCCATCACTACCGGATGCTGACCACCTTTCCAGATATTACGATAGTGAGATGTAACAGGGTTAATCCAGCCGACTATATGCCATTACCTCATGAAGGAGAGGAGCATGAGTGTGTAAGAGAAGCAAAAACATTCATGAAACTAAGAAAAGACTTAAAAGCAGAAAAACTAGACACAGAAAGGAAAAGAGTACTATATGTTGATGGCTCGTGCTACAGGGATCACGTAGGAACCCATGCAGGTTATGCTATAATTGAACAGAAAGGGGAGACATTTGAAGTGTTAGAGGCAGAAAAGTGTGAGCAACCTTGCTCAGCCCAATTAGCAGAACTCAAAGCATTAACCAGAGCATGCGAATTGACAGAAGGGGAAATAGTGGAGGTATATACGGATTCAGCTTATGTGCATGGAGTGTGCCACCTATTTGGAGCAATATGGAGACAGAGGGGATTCATGAAAAGTGGAGGAGGACCAATACAGCACGAACGTCAAATAAAAGCATTAATACGAGCAATGATGGGTCCAAAAGAATTGGCCATAATCAAATGTCAAGCGCCCAAAAAGGGAAAGGATAATGTTACCAAGGGAAATGCTAAAGCTGATAAGGTAGCCAAAGAAGTATTAGGATGCATCATGACCACGATAGCCCCAGTCGAGGTGAGACCACACCCAGGACCAGGGATGGGGAGCGTAGATCCCCAACGCACCCTAGAAAATGTGGTGCAGTTACAGGAGGATGCCACGATAGCTGAAAAAACAATGTGGAAAGATAGAGGAGCAGTGCAGGGGACTACATGATAGAGTGTGGAGAAACGGGGAAGGGCTGATCGTAGTGCCTACATCATTACTAACCTTACTAATCAGCGAAGCACACGGAGTCAATTACTGTGCAAGGGGGGAGGTGACCAGAAAAATAAAGGAAGGAAGGATTCTGGTCACCTTACCTGCAGAATTCAATTGATTATATGTTAAGTCAATGTGAGGTATGTGCCCAGAATAACATCAGGAAAGGTATAACTGCTCCGAGGGCACATACCAATTCCTGAAGGGCCGTTTAAGCACCTATGCATGGATTATGTAGACATGGGGAAATCGGTGAGAGGAAAGAGTGATAAGATGTTGGTGATAATTGACAGATTCAGCAGATGGATAGAAGCAACACCATCCAACGACCAAGGGTCTGGAATGGTAATTAACTTCCTGTCAAAAGAGATCATTCCAAGATTTGGCATACCCACTCAATTGAGTTCAGACAATGGATCCGCATTTATCGGAAGGGTACTGAGAGAAACTCTCTCAGCACTACGGATAAAGCAGAAGTCTGGTTGTGTGTACCATCCCCAGTCTCAAGGAATGGTGGAGAGGGCAAACGGGACCCTCAAGGCCAAAATAAGTAAAATTTGCAGTGAGACAGGGAAAAATTGGATTGATGCCCTGCCACTAGCACTAATGAAATGCAGAAGTCAAGAAAACAGAACCACGCATTTAAGTCCACATGAAATGATGACAGGAAGAGTAATGCCGGTACCAAAACTTAGGGGATCGGGAGGCCCTACACTAGAATGTTTAGATCAAAGCACAAAAGAATATATACAACAATTAACTATTATACACAGAACTATATTTGAACAGGAGAAAGCCAAGGAGGAGGGGAATCCAGTGGCAGAACACCAGATCAAACCTGGAGATCGCGTATATATCAGAAAGTTCCGGAGGCACTAGGACGAACCCAGGAGAGAAGGACCATTTGAAGTAATCAAAGTCTCTCCTACGGCTGTGCAAGTAGAAGGCAGTACACTGTGGTATCATTTAAATCATTGTACCAAAACAGTATCAGAGATAGAGGTTGATGGGGGAGTTGAAAGTACCGAAAGCCTGGATAGGAGTAGCGATGAGGAGGAAGGAGAGCCAGGGGAAGGTCCTTCTAGCCAAACACAGGGTCAGGATAGGAATGCAGAAATTGAAGATAGTAAGAACGATTTTATGTCTGAGTTGGCTGATGATCCCGATGTCCAGCCTGATGCCCTTGGCGAAGGCTCAGGAGGTAATGGGGAAAGAGCAGAAGCCTCTTTTCCCGCCTGGGACTTGGGGACCATCTCCCTCCCAGACTTTCTTGACCCATAACAGGGAGAAACAGAATGCAGAAAACCCACAATTAAGGTTAAAAGAAAATAAGAAAGTATTGAGATTAAAAGTGCAAGAACCCTTAGGCAGAATACTAAGAGAAAGAAAAAATAAGATACTTGAGAAAGATATTAACCCGCTAAGGCGGATGGGTCATAAGAGATCGATAGACACAACCACAATCTGGGAAACGGCATAAGGGAACAGGTGGTGGGAATGGGCTAAATACACAGGTCAAAAGAACACCAATGGAGAGGAATGCATAGTTTGTGCAGCAGAAAAACCTCACACTCAGGTAATTGATATACCATGGGGATCAGGGGACTGTAGGACCTGGCAACAAAACTGGAAAGAGGAAAATTGCCGAGGTACATATATCTTATATCAACGCATACACACAATAGGGAATCAGACAGTCACGTACGGAATGATAAACTGTTCGGGTTCCGCATGTGACAACCTCTGTGAAGGGAGAATGCCGGCGTGTCAATACCACTGCATTTTATATGCTGGGGTAGGAAAAGACACCTACAATCTGGCCCACAGATGTCCAAAGTGGCCAAAAACGGCAATGGACGCGGCCCCAAGGAAATGGAAGGCAGAGCCCAACTTACAAATCCAAGATTGCTATTGGAGAGAAAGCAGCAGCACAGGAAGTAAATTAGGAAACTACACAGGGGAATGTGAAAGAATTTGGAATGTAACTGACATCCGTAGCCTATACGTCCCAATGAGAGGGGGAACGCCACCTCCTCCGCACATACTAGATGTACAAGTAAAAGAACTAGCTGATCTATGGTGGTTATGTGACCCCGAGAGGGGACTAATGGCAAAACTGCCTCCAAACTGGACTGGGTTGTGCGCCCGGGTCATGTTAGCACAGAGCACTGTCATACTCCCAGTAAATTATAAACTGGGTTCCAAAGGATGAGGCGGTCTTACACTCCCGATCCAGAGATAAAATTGGATGCAACTGGGCAGCCTCGCGGTATCCCCAATGAATTTAAAGCCAGGAATGAAATAGCTGCAGGGTTTGAGTCGATCCTGGTTTGGGTCACTCCCAACAAAAACACTGAATGGATTAATTATATTTATTACAATCAACAGAGATTTATCAACTACACTAATGATGCTCTTGCTGCACTAGGTGAGCAGTTAGATGCAACTAGCAGAATGGCCTGGCAAAACCGACAAGCGCTAGACTGGCTGCTAGCAGAAAAAGAGGGTGTGTGTGTCATGTTTGGAAAGCAATGCTGTACGTTTATCCCCAATAACACTAACTCAGAACGATCATTTACCAAAGCCATGGCTAAGCTACAAAGCCTGAAAAAAGAAATACATGAGAATGCTGGGTTCGGTCATGAGATTTGGGACTGGCTAGACAGTACGCTAGAGAAATGGGGAGCATGGCTTGCTAGAGCAGGAATTATAGCAGTAATTATACTACTCATTGTGGGATTAATGACTTGCTGTTTTTTGCCTGTTCTGAGATCTCTCGTAACTAGACTGATGGTGCGACAAATGGTGACTCGAATGAGTTGTGATCAACCTATCGATACAGAAACGGAGAAGTGGGAAGATGTCGAGTTGCCCTCGCTGAATGGACTCACAATAACTATGATCGAAGACGAGGTGCAGTGCCCTGCGAAAATGACGCCACCACGAAGTTGCCCTACCGAAGTGGTAACAACCCACCGGTGCCCTGTTAAGACCTGAGAACTTAGTCTGTACATAGTTATTGGTCTTTTTCCCTTCTCTTGTTAACAGTGAGAAGGTTTTTGGCTGATGACTGTTAGGCATAGGTAATCTGGGGGAGCAACCTATAATCAGAACATTGATAGATAAGTCATAATAAAGTTAGAATAGGGACATTGATCCCTGACCCAAATACTTGGCTCCTCCACATTTCCTACTAAACCTACAGGGGCACATATAGATAGCTTGAAAATGTAATCATGTAGGGTGGTATTTTTGGGTGAGACTCAGAGGAGTCTCAAAGGGGGGAATGTAAGAGAATATTTGTAGTAGCAGCAGTAAAATGTGTGAGAAGAATATTTGTAGTAGCAGCAGTAAAATGCGAAATATAGTCTCATCAACATGCGATGGGCAGGATGTTGAAATATAATGAGCCCAGTATGTTATTTAATGTAATTGAATGTATGGTGGCTAATGTGATAGAATCAGGAATGGTAAGCATTTATTAAACATTGAGTGTAAGCAGCTGTAGGCAGTTAAACCTTGAGAAACAATGGTCACACTATGGCCCAGAAAACAGGGATGGGGTACATATATTCTCTTCGTCACTTAGTTTAAAGTCTAGCTAAGCCACCATTGTGTATAAACAACGTTAATGGGGTGAGGGCAAAGGTCGGAACTGTCATATAAACAAACTGGTTTCACAGAGTAGTAAATGCATCGATTAGTGACCAATCCACGACAAGGTAAATTATTAGCAGAGCCAGCACTAATGGTGGGTAAAGATAAGCCAGCCTTGAGGATGAGATAAGAATCTCAGGGCATGTATCTGCAAACTGTATAAGACAAGCTGTAAGTGAGCATTTCACTGGAGTGTTCCGGACATCCCAGCTTTATTCTCGTGTGCTGGAGAATAAAGTCTTACTTCCTGGAAAATCAAGGCTCAGACTCTCATTTAATAAGCTAAAAGTGCATTGTCATCCTGGGGAACCACGACACTATGCATGAAAAAGGTAGCAAAAGCCTTCTTTGTGAAGGATAAAACCAACTCTACAATGGAGGCATCAACTTGACAGGGTATTTTTTGCATGGTATCAGAGTTCCTAAGAAAGCAGGGCATTATACATGACATTGTAGAAGATTGGGGTCACTGCCATGAAGCTGGAACTGTTCTGTAAGCTTATGTCACGCATGGCCCTGCAAGGACCATTCAGCTCAAGCAGTCAGCTATTCCTAGTCAAGGATTTGCTGCATTCCCAGGATTTGGGAATTGTACCTGAAAATATTCTTCCAAAAATATAATTATTTCACAATAAATGCATTGACACTTCTCCTGCCAGTTATTTTAAATGCTGCAACTTTGAATATTCAAATTGGAAAGACAGTTCTGCAAGAAGAATACTGTTCAGATAAAATCTGAACAGTAACTTACTACATATAAAGAAAGAATTTTTAATTGAAAGGGGCCAGCTTTAGAGAATGAGCAGGGATGGTTGGAAGTTGCACACAAGGTAAGCAGCACATGTGGTTTGTAGAACTTTGACTCCACGAACTATAATGGCAGGAATGGTGAGTGGCTTTCAAGTATCAACTCCTGCACTCTGAATTCTTAGTGTTTAGGTGCACAGCAGTCCTCGGATTAACATGAACTGCAGCTATGTTTTCTCCTGAGGATACTCTTCACATCCCCAGTCAATGGTGCTACTCCCCCGCAGTGCCATCACACACCCATCCCTCAGTTCCCTCCAAAAATGTGATCATTAGCATCTTCTCATCATAATGTGTTTCTCACATTGAAGACCCTTTTTTCAGGTAAGGATGCAGAATTTCAGGGAAAGGCTGAGAACTAGGGGCTGGTCCTCCAATGATAGTCACTCTAATCACTGCAGAGACCGAGAGCTTAAAGATGAGCACGGTGCATGGTCATCAGGATTGGAGAGATAGCAGACTCAAACACTTGGTGACAGAAGTACATCGTACATAGTAATGATTCCGAATGTCAATTTGATATTACCACTAATTGAAGTGTGAACACCTTCATTTCCACATATGTTGGCTTTTTATCCTTTCTCATGTCAGTTTAATTCATATTTAACATCTCTCTATTGGGATTTGAACCTAGATCCCCAGAACATTACCCCAGGTTTATTCCAATGACATTACCACTATGCCACTGCCTCCCCCAGATGATCTTTATTTTAATATTAATCATAAACTACAAGTGTATTAAGACCATCTGAATGAATAATGGCGGCTACAAGCTGTATGGTGAGCATCAGGGAATGTACAAAGTAAGGCTGGAATCAAGGAGTAAGGACACTTGTCCACATTGGTTTGTGCTATAAACCTTGAGAATTTTGTACCATATATTTTCATAACTCATTGTGATTGCTGTGAGTCACAGCACTAGCAAATCATATACCTGTCAAGTAACTCATTTTGCATGAAATTTTGTGATTCAGTCACAGTTAAATCAATGAAGGTAAAAAAAACAGAAAAGGTGTTAATGGTTGGTTTACGATCTAGAGTAATGCATTAAAATGGAACCAATCTTTATAAAGAAAATAAAAATAGCTGCATATGACACCTAAATTAGCTCTGTCAACCCCTGTAGAGGTTGGGCAGGATTTGGCAAGATTTTATCATCTGCCACTTTCAGGACTCCCTAGATGACCTTCCTGCTATCCTTTTGAGGGAGAAAACCTATCTATTGTTTTATGGGGCCTAGGGTAGCCTACTGCTATCATCAGTGGGGGTGCTGAGATACCGCTTCCTTTCCAGCCTCAATTCTGAGGCTGATGGGAAGAGATCAGGGGTAGGGGTAAGTCCAACAGGTCATCCTGCTTGGGTCTAGGGCAGAAAAAGTTGTCATTGCCCTCTAACTCTTTTTCTATTTTGGGCTCCATGCTACATGCTCGCTTCCTCTTGCAGGTGCTCCCTGTCTCAGGCGGGTGCAAGTCCTTTTGCCAGCTAATTCGCTCTCTTTGCGATGTTAAGTGGCGTTCAGGCTGCTGTGATTAATAGTGTTACTTTCCCACTGATTCCTTGGCAAGTGGAACAGATATGCCACCCAAAGAACACTGCCCATTATGAATGCTCTTGTCATTGAGAGTCATACATTAAATAATTTCTCATTGTTGGACTGTATGTATAACTTTGGATGTACTTAGTACAGCTCATGAGGTACTTAGTGTAACTTATGGCTAATTAAGAAACACTTGCATATTTGTTCATAATGCAGATAATTTTACCATTCAAGAACAGCAATGGCAATTTCTGTAACCCAGTAACCAAAATGGTTCAATAATTTGCAATGTAACCTTTTGTTTATGCAGGAATGAGAGACAATCTTGCCTGAAAATGTCATTATTCATTCATATCTTCTTGAGCAACAATAAAAGATGCACCTTAGATTTTAACCAGTCTTACTGAGCCTCTCTGTTCTAAATATTCTCCTTCCTTTTTCATAAGACAAGGTAAAGGTAAAGTTACCATGGTCCAAGATGACCCTAGGCTGCAGATGCTGGTGATTTAACCTGAGGATCACCACACCCGAGGTGAGGGACAAGGTTGGGAAGGTGAGCCCCTCGTGAATAACTTCTGATCCTGTGCTGTTGGCATCGTGCTGCATCACTAACCAGCTTTCCAGCCAACTGAGCAAGATACCAACCTTTACAGGAACCGCAATACATGGCTGCTCTTTGACCTCTTATCCCAGAAGGACACAATAACCTACAGTGGCTTTCAACTGATTACCAAAAAATATTTTGCACTGTATTCAACTATCCAGGCTGGCATGTGGTACCTATATAAAGTGGCAGCACCAGGAAAAAAGCAATTTGTTATGGGGAATTATAGGAAAAATAGTATTTTCTCTAGTCGTTAACAGGAGTCCAATGATGCCTGTTGTCACCCAGAAGACAGAGAAAAATACAGCAAAGTGACTTGAAGAGACATTTGAACAAATAAATGAATGGTTTATGTTGTGGTTCACATTGGAATCCACAGCAATGTGAAGAACAAAATAAACGTTCTACAAAGAACATTTGTATCAAATTAAAAATTGGAGCCATGATCCACAGTTTGGAAACCATTGACTTAAAACTTTCTTTCTTATATTTGTCTTTTAAATCTTCGTTTTTGTTTGCATTCCATAAAGGATTTTGAAAATAAACTTCTCATGCCATACACAAGGTTAGACAGTAGAAAACAGATCCAAGTGATGTTTGTCAGCTGTAGAAGGGAAATGTTTTTAAAGCTTTAGGGTGAAATCTGGGACAGGGAAAATAATCTATAAATGGATAAATTTCATCAAAAGCAAACAGGCACCAAACCCTTTCAAATATAGTCCAATAACAGGAAAGTGAAAATATTAACTAAATCCAAATTTCACATTGAAGACGTATGCTGTAACCCCTTTTGACAACTTTAACCAGGGCAAAACTGGGAACTAAATATTCCTTGTGATAACATTCTCATGAAATTGAAAAGAGCTGGAATTTCTTTTTAGTTGCAACGATTGATCGAGTTTATTTGGGTTAATTATAAGGAAATACCATTTGGAAAATCTTATGATTTTAGTACAGGATGGGCAAAGACAATCCAGATTAATAGCTAACAAAGATTAGACTAAATACTGAAGCAGAAATGGGAACAAATTAATGACAAGATGAAAAAGGTACAAGTTAAATATATTTCAGCAAGAAAGGGATTCAAAAATTACATGGAGAAACTGAAAAATTGTAGAAACATTAGATTGAACGAAAGTGTAATTCAGAAGAAACAAGGAGTGGCACGATGGCACAATGGTTAGCATTACTGCCTTATAGCTCCAGGGACCCAGGTGTTCACACCCCTCTGCCCTAATAAGTCAGCGGTTCCCAGTGAGTCATGATCTCAATTGGGACATCAAAAGCAGCAAATGGGGTCACAATCTCTCTTCTCCTGTGACACTGTGCGTCCCACATCCCATATTGACCTTTCACATCTGTCGGTCTCTTTCTTGTTCCAGGGCCATGAGTTCCTGGCCATGAACGCTTCACTGATTTTTGAAGCCTATCCCTGACCATGGTGCAGCAATGTATCTGCAGCTGAGTATTGCTTGAGCCCAACCCCATCACTCACACTGCAGAAAACCTGGGCTGCGACATCAGTCACCTCAAGATGCTCAATTTATGCTTGCCAAGGGCCATAAGCTCGTTCAGCTCAGCTCAAGTGATGGACTGACGAGAATGTAAAATGATACACTCTATACAATGAGCTTTAAAATACAGATTTTCATATTTATTTTTGATGTATATCTATTCTAATAATTAGATACAGAATATTACTACGCTGCTTTTTTATCTTTCAGGGAAAACTATGTTGCATTATTGAGGGTCTTTTTGCTGGTGTTTGGGATCTCATTAATTCTCAAATGTTAAAATGGAGTTGCATTGGAAAATAGTTTGGTAGCGATATTTTAAGTCCAAAATAAGTATAAGGAGAGTAAGATATAAGCAAAATAGTTTGCACTGAGAGTAAGGGAATGTTCATATGTAAAGTTGGATTGTTAAACAGCCAAGGAAGATGAGTGTTTTTTTTTCTTAATTGATGTATGATTTGTTGGGGACTCTCTTAATTTATGCAGTTGTATGAATTATTTGATCTGTACTAACATTGTTGATGATATCTAATGATGGGGAGAATGAAGAGGACATGAATAAATAGGAATAGCAAATGAAAGCTGCAATTCGTGCAAAGATGACATACTGGCCAAGAGATAAGATCCTTACCAGGATAGAGGAATACAAAGATGTAGGAATGCCCACCATAAGCAGGGATTTCAAACTTATTTGAGACTTATCAGTCTCCCCTGCATAATCCCTGTACGTCCACACATTTAGCATGGTTAATCCTCCTAATCATGGGAGATTAAGGGGCAATTTAACATGGCCAATCCATCTAATCTATGCATCTTTGGACTGTGGAAAGTAACTGGAGCACCTGGAGGAAACTCATGCAGATACAAGAGAACATGCTAACTGCACACAATCAGGCAAGGCAAGGTGGGACACTGCACTGTTAGATAGTAATGCTAATCATTGTGCCTCACGGGTCATGGTTAACAAGCACACCAGTGGAAAATATTGCCAAATAAACACCAACAGCTACAGGAAGAATAGGAACATAGGAATCAGTGTCTTATGGATAATGGTGACTGAATACAAAAGCAGGACAGTAACACAGTTGTTCAAAACATTGATTTGGGCAGAGGGAGAAATATGTGGGGTTCTGGAGCTCCACTTTAAGAGAGATATTAGAACCATAGATAAAATTTATTCAAATTATAACAGGAACGAGACATTACAGTTCTAAAAGGGTTGAAAAATAGTATTTCTCATCACTACAGCAGAGAGGTTAAGAGAGATCAAGTGGATATTTTCAAAATTAATTGATTTAGAAAAGTTAATCATTGAGAAATTAGTTTTGCTGGTTGGCAAGTCAATATCATTATAAGAAGATCGAAGGAGGGAGTTTGAATTTATTTTTGGACAGTTTTGTGAATGCAGAGTGCTTTACCACAAACAGCCACTGTAGCAGATATTATGGTTTGGTTTAAAGGCAGTTGAATAGACAGTGGGCAGGTTTGGCTCAAACAGATATAATAAAAATAACACTATGGGCCAGAAATTGGCAGATGAGAGGTATTTTTTAAAAAAAATATTCCATATTATAATAGCTTCAATCAGGCCATTGAGGTTGGCCTATTGGATCTGATTAAGGATCCAATTAATGGGCCAATCAGGGAGTCTTTGCCTTGTACTTAATTGGGAATGTCAGTTCCTCTGATACCTCCGGAAATAGAATGCTAACTACTAGCACTCTGACTGTCCTCATGTGCGCTGAACTTGGCTATCAGTTTTTGCTCAGCAACCCTGTGCTGTCATATGTTGTGAAGACTGCCTTGGAGAACGTTTACCCGAAGATCAGAGCCAAATGCCCATGATCGCCACAATAGCCTCAATCGAGATCTTGGGTTCATGTCGCACTATCTGTAACCCCCATGACTTGCCTGAACTTGCAACATCTCACTGACTGTCCTGCCTGGAGACAATACACGTCTCTTTAACCTATGCTTAATGCTATCTCCACTCACACTGTCTGCACCTTTAAGACTCAAATTGCAGATTAGCTGAAAATACTTGCATTCTAATCAGTATTCTGTAAACTGTAAACTGTGTGTGCCTTTATATACCCTGTTTGTGATCAGAACTATCCACTCACTTGATGAAGAAACAGCCTTCCGAAAGCTACTGGGTGTTCACTACCAAAAAAACCTGTTGGACCTTAACCTGGTGTTGTGAGACTTGTTACTGAATCAGATTACACAGGGTCATGCAAAAGACAACTGGACATGCAATTGCAAATAACTATTTTGCATGACTATGGGGAGACAGCTGGGCTGTGAGGCTAATCTGTAAAGCTTTTTCAAAGAGTAACAAGGGCACATTAAGTTAAATATCCTCCTTCTGTGCAGTAAGATTCTACTTTTCATTTTGTGAGGGAGAGGCCACTGCAAATGGTCTGTTAGTATCACAGGACCTTAGGCAAATGTCCAAGGAAGCTAAACAAGATTGACAGTATAAAAATCTCACTGCCTTAATTGAAGGATGCTGCAAACTCTCCAGCTCACTCCAGGCTATTCCTTGTGAGAATTGCAAGAAAAAAATGACAGCTACATATGGGACCTTTCCATTTTTAACCACTGTCAAAAGTTTGAGGTATTGGTTCGTCTCTGAAACAAGCTGGTCAGAACATTGACGGTTTTCTGAGTAAGGATATCATGAAGACAACTGTACCACTGTAACAAATAAATGTAAATGGAAACTAAGACCCAGATTTTCATCCTCAAGGTGGGTGTTGCCAGTCAGGAAAATATCCCACTTGCCCAACTGCCTTGAGAAAACATATTCCCAAATATGTGATTTGTATTCCTGGATTGGGGGTCAGGTATGAGGCTGGAGTCAGGCCAACTAACCAGGAAAGACATGTGATGGCAATGATGGGGCTCTAAAAAGGCTCACCTTAGTGCTGTGCCCCAGATAAAATAAAAAAAAGGTCCTCCCAAACCCTCATCCTTTACCCCTCACATACCATCACCTTCCAAACTTTGATACCACCTCATGCCCTGCTCCCACTCCCTTCTGCCCAATGCCAAGCTCTCTCACTCTTGCCCCTCAATCTCTTCCATCAAGTTTTGTCCTTGGATCCCACCCAATGGCCTTTCATGCTCCTCATGTCAAGCTATGGCACTTCCATGCCCATTGAGCCTCTTTATATTGTCTAGAGACAGTGAACCCAGAACTGACAGCAATATGCATAAAAAAAGCTTCAAAAAAATAATTTCTTCAATTACTTTTTTTGTTTGTTGAAAAAGCAAGTCATTTCACTTTATGATAATAAAAATGTCAATCATCCAGACTCCGTAAAACATCAACAACAAAAATCACCAAGGCTTGAAATAATTTAAGATTGTGCAAACAAACATTGTGAAATTGACAACAGAGGTCATAGAGTGAGAGTTGTCAATCAGACAATGTTCTCTCCTGAGCACCGGTGCTTTAACACTATAATGGTTGTTTGGGTCAAATCTATACAATGAAGCAGTGGGTCAATGGACATGGAAGTGCCATGGTTAGGTGTGAGGGCATGAATCGAAGGTGAAAGGGTGCAGCTCACTATGGGGTCAGTAGATCAGAGAGGGTAGGTGGAGGGCATCAGAAGTTCCTTTTGAACTTCCCTTCTAAAAGGTCCCCTCATGCAGACTAGGTTTCATAATTCTTTTAAGAGACCGTGAACCACGACACTAAAAAACTGGCATGACTTCAAGAAAATTGTGAAGGAGCAGAATATGTCTATCTCCAAAATGGATGTGGGCAGCTTGGGAGAGCTGGATACTGGCTTTTGACAGGAGCCAATCCAAACCCTTTAAAGTCATTTCCAAAACTGAGCAAGCCTGGAATGGAATCTGGAACCCTTGAATCAAATCCGGCTGCCATTTATAACGAGCTCGCTGGATATCCCAACTCGATGAAAATTCAGGTTGGTCAGTTTGGACCTTGCTTTTCCTGAACAGCAAGTGTGGTTAGGGAGACAGAAGTCCAGGCTGTCGGTAGAATATCAGCAAGGTGCAGCAGGTATGCCAGATAGATGCTAAACTCAGAGTATTCCCTCAAAGCTGTAAAACAACTCCAGTTCATCCAATAAACGGCCACATGACACTTAGAATAAATGTTAATAGGGCACAATCAAAGATTCTGGTGCAAATTATGTAGGTGTTGGGAAAATGTTATTTGCCCTGTGAGTTTCCACCCCCTGATTTACATATCACCAAACACAAAAGATACCGGTGCAATTATGCAGCTTTGATTTGAGGAAGAATTTAGAAACAAGTGCAGTTTAAATGTAAATGAAGTTACGAGCAAAGCATTCATAACAGCCAGAATGTATTATTCAGGTTCAGCACATTGCTCGACATTTGGCAGAGATTCTCACACTCAACACAGGTCTGTTCTTGTGAAGTGTGAGTAGCTTCTAATGGAATTTTGCACCATATGGGGTTTGCATCTATATTACGGAGTGGCATTGCCTAATGAGTCAGAACATTCCATTTTAAAATGTACTGTAAAGTATGATGTCATCCTTTCTTTATAGGAAACTGGTTCCGTGCATGTTACCTATATAGGTGGTTACATGATATGGTTTTCGAATGTTAGGTACCCTGATTTAAAGTTGATTTTATTAGTGTCACAAGTATTAACACCGCAGTGAGGTTACTATGAAAATCTCCTAATCTCCGCACTCCGGTGCCTGTTCAGGTACACTGAGGGAGAATTTAGCATGGCCATTGCACCTAACCAGGGCATCTTTCAGACTGTGGGAGGACATTGGAGTACCTGGAGAAAACCCACACAGTCATGGAGAGAACTTGCAGACTCCCCACAGACAGTGACCCAAGGCAGGAATTGAACTCGGGTCATTGATGATGTGAGGCAGCAGTGCTGACCATTGTGCACCCATACTGCCCTCTTGTAACAACATATGGCAAATAGTAGCTTAAGAGTTAATTCGAAGTGAACTTTCAAGTTTCAGCCATGGATACTGTTTTGGTGCCGTCAAACTTTTGAGGCTCATTTGGAATAGCCAGCAGTCTTGCTTCAGGGAAGGTAGAATGTTATGCTGATGTGCTCAAAAATATCCATTTTTAAAATGATTATTTCCTCATTGTCCTGTCAGATGCCCTTCTATCTCACCATATTGCCTGCTGCATCCATCACACTTTCTGTAATTCAAACAATTTTACTTTCCTACTTTTCAGAAGTTTTGCTTTCTAAATGATATGATTAAATAAAAATATCCAAAAAAAGCCAAATGTAGAATCTTTAAATTATATCAATGTTGCTTTGATTTATAACACTGATCTCATCAGACCTGAAATCACACTCGGTCTGAACTTCCCATCCCAAATAGGGTCAAATCTCAAAATATTTCACTTCACTGCCACTGCTATACCCTATATTTGCCCTCTCACCATTTTGTCATATCCTGGTGCTGTTCAACCTCAGAGCTTTCCTCCTCTGCCAATGATTACAAACCTTAAAATTCAAAACTTTGCTGCCTGACACTGGGATGTATCAACAATTCCAAAATCCTCTGATTCCCATTATATTGTTGCAAATTCCAGGTTTTTCCCTTTCCCATTTCTGTCAAGCTTTGAGTTCCTATCTCATAAACTCTGACAGATTCCTCTTTCACTTAACCTCTTCAAAGCCATCACAAGCCAATTTTGGATCAGTTCACGCTTTGCTTCACATGATGCTAAATATTCCCACCGCACTGTAATAAAAATTGAGTTTGACTTCATTGCTCAATATGCAACACTTTCTTTATTAACCTTCCCTATTTTAAATGTTCCACCACTAGTAGCTTTTGCTTCAGCTACTTAGGCCCTAAAAATCTGAAGTCAATGCAGGGGAACAAGAAAACATGCTACCAAAACCTGACGGCATAGAAATTAGGGTGCCATACTTAGAGCTCTCCAGTCAGAATCTGAGATGTGTGTAATATACTTCCCCAGTGCACCATAGAGGTTTCAGGGGCCTCCCTCCCCATCTCTGACTTCAGTTGGCATTTCTCTGTCTCAACCCTTTGATCATTGGCATCTTCCCCTTTCTCCTTCAGTGGTCAGTGGCTCCATCCTCCACTTTCCCCCGTACATCGGCCCACTCACCCACCTCCTCTGCAGGCAGAACCCTCACACCCCTATAATCATAGCCGGCATTCCCATTCATCTGCCCGCTCTCAGCCCACAACCAAATCTGAATGAATCCCCTCCTCCACCACGAAGCTCCCAATGGGGCCAGTCCCTGGCACTAGCATGGTGCCAACCTGGCAGTGTCAACATGTCAAGGAGCAGAGCTGGAGGACATTGCCAGGCCACTTCCCAGCCATGCCCCTCTTCCCCCGGGGCTGAACTCACCTTTATGCCCCATGATACGTTCACGTCAAGGTGTACCTGCTGTAAACAGCACTGGTGTGACATCATGCCAGTGTCTGTTGAATATTTGGTGAGAGGAGCAATCCCAAAGACAGTGCTTGCCAGTGACGTGCTAATATATCAAAATGAGCTTTCTGAGGTCCTGTAGCATGTTTCACGCCACTCCACCAGTGAGCACCGACAAGACTGAAATCTTGTCAGGGCGAAATTTGCTTTTCGGAATTTGAGCTTGGGCTGCCGTTCCTGTGGATGGAGAGAATGGGGTAAAAATCACCCCCACTGGACTGCAAGGGTAAAAGAGTTTGTATTGGGATGTACAGCACAGCCTATTCCGATGACAACAAATAAAAGTAATATAAGAACCTATTTCTTTTAGTTGAAGGGAATTGGTTGGCTGGCTACTGAACCAGGGAAAAGGAATTGGGGCCAGGCAAAAGTTAATGACACCTCAATAAAATGTAATTACTACAAGGAAAAGAAATGATGACTTCCAACCCAGGACATTTAGCAGTAAATTATACAAGTTAAGGCTCTTGGTGCAGAGATTGAGGCAATGGGAGAGGATATTGAAAATTGAAGCTTGGAGAGTAACACGGATGGAAAAATATGCAGGACATACCGACCTCTCAAGCTATGAATAATCATTTGTAAAATCTATTCCTTAATTGCCTATGGAACTAGGCTGCCACTTAACACAGCAAATGTAATTAAGAGAAATAGTTTAAGAAAATATTGCAAATAGAATGAAACAATTCTGATTTGTTCTTTGATTACCGATTCCTTACACCCACTTTTTTTTGGAAGAAATGGGGTAAACATTTCCGTTTTAATTGTGGAGAATAAAACTTCTCAACATTGCTAACCACAAAACTATTGATTAGTGTGATCGGTATGAGTCCAATCCATTGGTTTTAGAATCAGGGAAAACTCGCGTCACTTCTGAATAGTAGACCTGGATAATTAAGTACCTCCCAGAATCACAAAACATCCTGACAATCCCATCCAGGGTAAAAGGATTCCAATCTCTAACTTCCACAAAGAAACCAAGAAGGTCTTCCATGAGACCATGAAAATTCAGTATAACCCTTGGAGCTATCTTTGAGATTTAGGACCCAGAGGAAAAAATCCAGCCCAATTCAAACTGCTGGCCAATCAATGGTAGCATCATCAGAATCAGTAGCTCCAGGGTGTCCCTGGATTCGTGAATGCAGGAAAATGAGGGCAGAATAAGGGTCTCAGGTGGGGTGGCGGGGGGGCAGTCGAAGACAAAGACTCCAACCCCCTTCCTTCCCAATGCTGGGTTCCTCGATCGAACACTAAGTGCCGAGAGCATTTTCCTGGAGGACACAGGAAAGTCATGCCATTCTAAAGCCACCCCAGAGCCACTAATAAATTCTGATGGGCTCAGCGATAATTTATTCTTTATTCATTCATGGGACACAGGTGTTGCTGACTGGCCAACATTTATTGCCCACGCCTAGTTGAAAGTCAATCACATTGCTGTGGCTCTAGAGTCACATGTAGGCCAGACAGGCAATGATGACAGATTTCCTTCCCTAAAGGACATCATTGAACCAGATGGGTTTTTCCAACAATCAACAATGGTTTTATGATCAATAGTAAATTCTTAATTCCAGATTTTTAAAAATGGAATTAAAATTCCACCATCTGCCATGGCAGGATTCAAACCCAGGTCCCCAGAACATTAGCTGAACTTTTGGACGAATGGTCCAGCAATATAATACCACTAGGCCATCACCTCCCCTTACTGGTTCAATAACGAGCCAAACTGACATTCCATCTTGAGTTTTCCCTGTGGTACCCTTCTGAATTTGAATCTCTATGTAGGAACTTTTCTCAGTGCTCAGACATGAGGTCTCTTACAATGATTAAGTTTCACGTTAGCGCCATGTTTTCTGCCATGACTGGTTGCATTAAATACAATTGTCTTTATTCCTTATACAGAAGAGTATTATAAATGCATCAATGCTCATCTTTCTGTTAACTGTCCACACTCACCAAAGCCTACATAGATAATTTACACTGGGCAAACAAAATCCAAAAGCTGGCTTAATAACCACATTCTTTTGTGTGACAGCTGCATGCACAGATAAGACATGAATTGTTGAGTCTGGACACTGAATTGAAAGACTGATGTGTGCGTGAGTGACACGATACTGGATTCTTCGTACAATAAATTATGTCACCTACAACACAGGAAAGGCAATCAAATGGACACAGGAAATGGGACAACCCATGTCTCTATTTTTAGTCAATCTCTTCAGAACTTACTTAACATTGGTAGTAATCATCAGAAGGTTATTCTATCAGCCTTCTTTTTGAGTATATAGTATGGTAATAGTCAAGAATCAAGGGAAGGAGTGAAGCAGAGGTTTGCTAGAATGGGGCTCCGAGGGATGAATTACCAAAGGAGATTACATAAACTAGCATTGTAACTGCTAGAGTTGGCATAGTTCAATGGTAACTTTATTGATGTTTTCAAGATAGTGAGAGGAACAGATAGTGTAAAGAGAAATAATTATTTGCTGGGGAGTTTAGGACTAGCAGTCAAGAATTTGAGGCAAGCCTTTCAGGAATGAACCAGGAAATGATTCTACACAAAAAGGATGACAGAGGTTTGGAACTCTCATCCTCAAAGAGAAATTGATCAATTCTAAGTCTTAAATCTAGTATTGATAGATTTTTGTCGTCTAAAGGTATTCACAGATGTAATGTAAAAGGAGCTATCTGGAGTAATGCAGCAGATCAGCCATGATTTTATTAACTTTCTAAGAAGAATTGTAATTTCAAAGGGACAAAAAAAAGCAACAGAAAAATCTGAACCTATTGATTCCATTTGGATAAGTTTGTATTATGGATGGCACAGTGATTAGTGCTGCTGCCTCATAGTGCAAAGGACCCAGATTCAGTTCCAGCCTCAGGCCACTGTCTGTGTGGAGTTTGCACATTCTTCCTGTGTCTGTGAGGGTCTTCTTTGGCTGCACCAGTTTCTTCCCACAACCCAAAGCTATGTGGGTTAGGTTGATTGACTATAATAAATTTATCCTTAATGTCAGGGGATTAGGAAGGTAAATATATGGAGTTACCAGGAAAGGGTAAGATCGTTAATGTTGCAGGCTTGATGGGCCAAATGGCCTTCTTTCACATTGGAATGATTCTATGATTGTATGACAAAGAAGTGCAATGTAAGTAGTTTTTCAAAACCAATCATTTTATTAAAAATACAGTAATGAAGAATGGCAAATTATTGGACAGGGGCTTGATAAGTTCACCCCCATCATTCCCATGTGAACCAACCACTCTGTTCTCCAATTTCCACACATCTTGTTTACTTCAAAGTTTAATATTCATTCCTAATCTCTGTCCAACCCAGAAATCTTTATTCCTCAACCTCGTATTGTAATCCAATTGGAGTCAACTTGAATCCTTTATTCATTTTACTTAGACTTAAAATCACTATTGCATTTACTAATCAAACATTAGTTGGACTTTTCAAAGCAAAGCAGAGCTAATTTCATGGTTTTTCATTCCAAAACCCTCTATCTCCTCCAAAGTTGAGGTAAGTTATTGCTACTGTATAACTGCTGTCCATTTTTAATTGACATTTTCATTTCCAAAGAGGTCTGTTATTACCATTCCTGGATTTTTCTGAGATTGTTAACAAGAATGCACTTCTTTTTCAATCTCAGTTCTTTAGCTTTGAAGGTCAAAAAGATGACAGGATTCTATGAAGCAAACAAGCGACTCCATTAAAATCTCATAGGCTGTCATTTTCAACAATAGCCTACAGTTGCATGTCAAAGTAAACATTAGGATTAATCAGCCACTGATTCAATACATGAACTAAGTCTGTGATCAGAACATGGGATTCGGCAAATATCGTGCTTTAATCCAACTGAGAGTTCAAGTCACCAAAAAGGCTTTTCCAAAACTGAGTGGATAGTGCACAGTAACACATCATTAGATTACAGTGTATCAGATAACAAGCAAAATTGCTCCTTAGATGAGAAACCAGAAGAAGAAGAATAGTTTTATAATGGGTGCTGAACACAGACTAATACATGGTAATAGAATTGTAAGCAATTTGGCAACATTAAAGTGTTTATATGCCTCAGCTTTATATCTTATTTACATTTCTTAGAATCAAGACGATCAGAATCATTTCTGAGCCTGTTCATTATAGTGACTCCCAATGAATGACAGATCACAATCACCATCATCCGATTGGACTGTATATATTTGTTCTTACAACCATTAAATTTTCACTTGTTATCTGTGCTCTCAAACAACTATTGATATGGAGGAAAGAAACTCAGGATTAAGTCCATGAGTTGCAAAGACATTCTTTTTAAGTAAAAGAAGATAATACTAATTGGTCCATGGATACCACTAATAACAAAGGTATCAAATGCTTTGGGCAAACTTTGACCTGTGGGTACAGTGCAGTGTTAGCTCGGTCAACAGTGTCTCCTTCCAAAGAGGATTTTTTTTTACAACAATTGTAAGAACCGACAGTTGTCAGCAAATTAAATGTAAACCAGCATTCTCTGACCTCATCATGGTGCTTTTCTCAGCAGTGGGAGGTGGTGCACTGTTATCCGGCAGCAGAATTTTCTGGTCCCGCCGCTATCAATGAGATTTCCCACTGATTCCACTCCATGTTGCCAGGAAGGAACTGAGGGACGAGAAGATCCCATTGCTATGAAAAGCCAAAAGATCATACCTATCTTTTTAATTGAAGGATGGCTCATTTGGGTTATATTTGCTAATGGGGACAAAGAGGTTGCTAGCGATCCATTTTAGCAGCAGGTAATAGTTTTGGCTCAGTCAGGGACCTCTCACTTCTGAATCAGATTGTGGGTTCAATGCCCTTAATCTGGAGTAACAATTCCCATACAGCATTGAGGAAATGTTGCTCAGCTGGAGAAATGGTCTTTTGGGTGATACTTTATATTAATACTGATCTTTGGTTGATGTGAAGGATAGTCTGACACTGTTCAAAACAGCACACATGTGTTCTGCTGGTGTGCTGACTAATTTGTATCCCTGAAACAAAATTGCTATGTGACACTCTTGTACCTTTAAGAATTTTTTAAAAATTGTGTACTCTGTAGTTAGCAAGCATGTATTTTATTGCTGCCAAGCTATCTGCTAGAAGTCCTCTTATTGCTGCTTCAATGGTTTAAATGGTGTTTTGTTTATTTTTACTCTGGACCTCAAATATTTACTGGAATATTTTGTGACCTTGCATTTTTAGGAGGAAGGGTGATTGACAGGTCAGTTGACAGGAGTTCTTTTGTTTTTGGTTTTGAGCTGCTGTTTTAGTTTAAAAAGTGTTTGGACATCAAAATGAAAAGCAATGTTTCTCTTTCCTTAGTATTGAAAATTCTACTACCAAGCAGAAGCAAGATTTCTTGACTTCACTGGAGTGAAAATTTCTGGAGAAAATACACAATTCTCTAACCAATGCTCAGGATTCTCTTCACACACATTGTTAGCCACTTTAACACTTGAATAGCAGGTTCGATGTAAGGATTCACATTCTAATCAGCAATCTCTGACTGTCTGTGCTGATGTGTGCTATTGCAGACCAGAACACTGCATTTGCCTGACGAAGACACAAGAGAGTTGAAAGCTTGCAATTTTACTATCAAATAAATAGATTGGATTTAAAATTGGTGTTGCTAAATTCTTACTGAGTTCTTTCAGATTACTGACAGAACTTGCAAAACCCAGGGAGTGACAGAGAGAGGCACTGTTTCAGTCTGATGTCCATTCTCAAACTAAACACTTCTTCCAGCCAAAATCAGAAAATGAAACCTTGAATTCCCAAGGAAGAGAAAAAACTGCCCAGAACCTGTGACCTTTCTCCTAATAATGCAGACAACCTCGGAGTAAACATTAAAAACCCCCATTTAAACCACATAAGGAGGAATAAAAGGGCTCACTTAAAGACAATACAAGGGCTCATCACAAACAGCCCAACAATAATGACATCAACTAAGGCTGTGAGCTGCACAGAGCATGATTTAAAAAAATCTCTTAAAAGGTACATTAACTTCCCAACAGTACTCTTAGAAAGTAAAAACTGTTGAAAATAAATTTCAATTTCCAGTGACCAACTCAAAGAATCATACAATGAGACTTCATGTTTAAGATTTTTACTGTCACAAACACACAAAAAGCAGCATCCAAGAAACATTATTTATAAGGCAATTAAGACACAAATACACAGAAAAAAGATCTGCTCTTAGCTTTCTCACATGACCAAAACTCCACACTACACTTATACTCACAGTGCACACTGTGCAGAACTGCAGTCTTCACAGGCACCAGTCTGAAGTTGCCCAAAGCTTTCAACAGGCTCATTTCTCCCTGTTTTGCTGCGTAATAATGTCCAGTATCCATTGAAAATAATTTCCTTCAGTACTCTGAGAATCCACATACTGATTTCTAGCAATAAGTTTCACCCTAATGACTCCTCCTCCAAGCCATGGCAGTCTAAACTTGTCTGTTTGATTGTAATCTGAACTCCTACCCACATTCTATTTGGTAGCTGACAGAGAACTGTCTTATTTTCCATGCTGTTTCACATTTTTTCCATCTCCAGGACTCTCTTTTCTTCTGCTCTGGATCTCTGAGTCTGACGATCAGTACATTTGCCTATAATAAATCTAGCTGTTCTTTACTTTGTGTACATTTGTGAAAGCTGGCACTTGGGTTTCAATCGGACTTGACTTGTGCACCTTGTCCCCATGGATAAGTGCTCAGATAGGCTTAATCTCAGGTGAACTACGAGTAGATCCCATGCCCCTGTTCCTTTCTCTATTCTACCTTGAATTAAAAATGACAGTTTAAAACATAACTGATTTATGAAAACCTCGCATCATAAAAATTCTTATTTTATATCAACAGTATTGTGAATGATACATATGCATGTGCAAACAACATTGACAAACACACATTTGCAAGGTGCACAGTTGTTTACGTTGTTGCCTCTTACATTGGGATATTGATACTACTTAATGGTTCATCAATGTTTTCTCTTTGAAGCTTTGAAGCGCTGAACCTTCAAAGAGATCTTTCTAGAGATGTTCAAAGAGAATTACATTTGGGAGTTTTGTGGTTTGCAGCAAAGAAGTAGCTTACTTTATGGAGCAGGAGGAGAAAGAAAATTCAGTTTGTAAATGTGTGTTTCCATTTGTACTTTTATCACAGGAGACTAGTTGTGAGATATAGTTAGCTTTGTTGAAAGCAGGAAAATTCAATTTAAAAAATAAATCAAAAATAAGGGGCAGGTAGCAGAGCCTTTCTCCTGTGACCAAGGAAAAGATTCTGCAGAGAGACCATTCAGGCTCCACATCTTAAGATGAAAAATAAGTGCAGGGATCAAGAACTGAACTTCAGAGGATTGGGATCAAAGTTATATTGAAATTGTAAAGTAAACCAGCCTGAACTACACAAAAATAAAATTAAAATCAATATCAATGGTATAATGAACAGGTGCCAGAATGTGGTGACCCAGGGGATTTTCACAGTAATTTCATTGCAGTGTTAATGTAAGTCTACTTGTGACACTAATAAGTTCACTTTAAGTGGCACTCAAACAGCAAGTCATCAGTTTTAACCCAAAGATATATTTCCATCCACACCCCAACTTGAAATTGCAGCCAAATGCTCTAATCGAATGGTCAAAGTGACAAATCTCAGGATAAATCTCCTTCCAGAATATTCTGAAATTTTATAAGCAGCATCACAGGTTGAATCAACTTAACATTTGAAAAAACTTGCAAAATGTCAAAGAAACATGGGGGCGATTCTCCCCAGAAAATTCTAACTGTCGAATTCACGCAAAAACTGGAGTAAATCAGAATTTTTTTGTTTTCAGCGGGAGATTTAAATTGTGCATTCTGTGCACTGCAGAGTGCACTCACATGATTCACTTCAGCAACTAGTGAGAGGACCCTATTTCCACTGGAGAGGCTGGCGACACAGCACTGAGTGGCCCACTGTGCCAATCTGTTGGTGTCAAGATCGATGCATGTTCAGTGGCCCCTGTCTGCTGGCTTCCTGATTACTGGCCAGCATGACCACTGGTCAGACCTGCAACCTACACACTGCTAGCCATGTAACCCCCTGTCCCCCCTGAACATACCTGGGCCAATCTTGACCCCTACACCACCGAAATTCCTATTCCGCCCCCCCCCCCACACACCACATAACAGTCCCGATCTCTCCTGTAGCCCCAACCCACCCTGCAGTCCCTCCCACCCACCCAGCAGGCTGTAGCCCCCGACATTGACGACCATTCCCCGATCACTGGCCTCCCTCCCTCTGTCACTCAGCCCAAAGTGCAGGGTGGCAACAGGATGCCCCAGTCACTCAGCACTGCCAAATGTCTGATGGGCAGTGCCAAGATAACCCCTGGGCTTTGGCACTTTGCTCTTTGGGACTGCCAAGGTGACAATGCCCAAATGCCACACTCTGTCACCCAAACCTCTTGGGAGGGGGGGGAGGCTTGATTGCCCTCCCTTCATTCCACCAGGGTCAGGCTGGAGTGAAACATTCCTGGAAGGGGGATGGAGGAGGTTGGTGGGTCCGGAGAATTCAGTCCCGGGCCCACTAATGATATTTACGATTGCACTCAAATGAGGGTCTGCATATACTATGCAGCTTTATGCCGATTTCTGGCGAGGAGCTGTCAGGACCAGAAATCTTTCCCAGAGGCTATGGCACCAGCGGAGAGTCCGTGATACATCCTCCGCTAGATTCTCCCGGCTCGCTGTATGACAAAAGCTGTGCAGTGGATTGGGAGAATTGCCTCCTATATTCCAGGATATTGTTGCAAGTTGGAACCTTGTCTGGGCCTAATCCAATGGGAGCACACTCAGTTATGGGGGTTTACTTTTCCCTTGCTTTTCCACTGTTGCTTGAATGCATGGAAAGTTGTGAATAGCATGTGCCTGAATTCCAGAGTTGGATTCCTGATGGGAGAGAACCTATGCATTGATGAGTATGAGTTTGTCAAGTTACATTATAATCTGCATCTTTTAGCCATAGTAAGATATTAATGTACCATAGAAACCATACAGACCTTACAGTGCAGAAAGAGGTCATTTGCCTCATAGAGATTGCACCGATCACAATCTCACCTGGGTCCTGCCCCCAAATCCCTACACGTTTACCTGCTAATCTCTCTAACCTACACATCTTAGGGGCAACTTTAGCATGGCCAATCAACCTAACTTGCACATCTTTGGACTGTGGGAGGAAACCAGAGCACCCGGAGGAAACCCACGCAGACATAAGGAGAATGTGCAAACTCCACACAGACAGTGACCCAAGCTGAGAATTGAACCTAGTTCCCTAGAGCTGTGAAGCAGCAATGTCAACCGCTCTGCTACTGTGTCGCCCAAATGATGGACTTAAAAAATGATCAGACTAGTCTCTTCTAATTATGGAAAACCTGATATTAAGAAGCTAAACCATAAATTTATGGACAGAGATTACTGGAAATGCAAGATGTGCTTTTGACCACATATTTGCACCATCACTAAAATAGTTACTTTCTACCTTTGTGATATTTGGGATCACATCCCACTTCAGCTCATCTGCAGCTGAAACTCTCATCCATTCCTTTGTTATGTACCTCTAGTTCAATCACCCTAATACACCTTTGGCTAACCTTCTAGTTTTTATCGTCTGGATTCCTGATCTCATCCAAAGTATGACTGCTTGTATTTTAACTCTGACCAAGGCCTGTTCATCACCATTCTTTTGCTTGCTGACCACATTCCTTCCCTGTTAATTATTGCCTTAATTTTAAAATCTCTCCTTGGTCTTAGCCTTTCCTATCTCTGTAATCTCCAGCCCTAGAACTCACTGAGATACTTGTGCTCCTCCAATCCTTATCCCTTCAGCATTTCCAATTGTAATCGTTCCAATACTGGAGGATGTGCCTTCAGTCTGTGCTCTGGAATTAACTCCCTAACCCTGTCCACCTTTCTTTCTTCCTTTAGGATCCTCAGCCCTCTGCACTGTTTTTGTAGTGCAGTGGGCTGGGAGACTCTAGCGGAGGACATTTCACAGGTACCCGCCAAGGTCTCCATGTGTCTCTGGCATCCGTATTTGAATCTCATTTGAACGTGATTGTAATGTTAGCGAGCTCTGGGACTGAAAGCTCTGGACCCGATCAAACCGCATACCCCCCACCCCACTCCAACCAGGAGTGGTTCACTCCAGTGGGGTTCAGAATTGCTTGCCACTTGCAGAGAGCTGGCAGCTCGACTTCGCTGGAATGAAGGGGGGTGCAATCAAGGCATTCCTTAAAAATGATAGAAAAGCATCTTGATGTTGTTCACGAGGGTGGGTGATGGGCAGGGAAGAGCAAAAAAAAAGAGCAGGAGTCATTGATGTTTTCTAAATAGTTCACTCGTTCTGGGGAAAACACTTTCAGTCCTCTTTTTCCGCAATGTCAGTCAGGGTGGGGAACTGTTAATCACTTTGGAGTTTTGCTCCTGACTGGTGGGTATGTGCCTGAACTTATATCAGTAAATATTCCCACTGAAGAATCTATTAGAACCACAGAATAGTTACAACACAGAAACAGGCCGTTTGCCCCCATTGTGTCTGAGGCAGCCAAAAAAAAATAAAGAAACTTGTCCCTCATTTTAATCCCACTTTCGAGCACCTGGTCTGTCGTCATGCAGGTTACAGATGCAGGTCCAGGTACCTTTTAAATGAGCTCAGTATTTAGAACATAGAACATTACAGCGCAGAACAGGCCCTTCGGCCTTCGATGTTGCACCGACCAATTATGAAAAAAAAAAGCAATGACCCTCCAAACTAAACCATTCCCTTCTCTTCCATAAACTTATAAACTAAACTCTTAAACGCCACCAAACTTGGAACATCTACAACTGCCGCAGGCAGGGCATTCCACTCCCTAATCACCCTCTGGGCAAAGAACCTACCTCTGATATCCATCCTATAACTATCACCCCTTAATTTAAAGCTGTGTCCCCTCGTGCTAGCTTTCTCCATCCTAGGAAAAAGGCTATCACTGTCCACCCTATCTAAACCTCTAATCATCTTATATGTTTCGATAAGGTCTCCTCTTAGCCGCCTCCTTTCTAACGAAAACAACCTCAAATCCCTCAGCCTCTCTTCATAAGACCTGCCCTCCATACCAGGCAACATCCTGGTAAACCTCCTCTGTACCCTCTCCAATGCCTCCACATCTTTCTTATAATGTGGGGACCAGAACTGCACACAATACTCCAAGTGCGGCCGCACTAGAGTTTTGTACAGTTGCAACATGACGTTGCGGCTCCGAAATTCAATCCCCCTACCAATAAAAGCTAAGACTCCGTATGCCTTCTTAACAACCTTATCGACTTGATTGCCAACTTTCAGGGATCTATGCACATATACAACAAGATCCCTCTGTTCATCAACACTATTAAGAATCCTACCATTAGCCCTATACTCTACACATTTATTATTCCTGCCAAAGTGCATTACCTCACACTTTTCCACATTAAACTCCATTTGCCACCTCTCGGCCCAGCTCTGCAACTTGTCCAAGTCTCTCTGCAAACTATAACACCCCTCTTCACTATCTACCACTCCTCCGACTTTGGTGTCATCCGCAAATTTACTAATCCATCCTTCAATACCCTCATCCAGATCATTTATAAAAATTACAAACAGCAGGGGCCCCAAAACAGACCCCTGAGGTACACCACTTGTCACCGAACTCCACGATGAATATCTCCCATCAACCACTACCCTCTGTCTTCTATCTGCTAGCCAATTCCTAATCCAATTAGCTAAATCACCCTCTATCCCATACATCTGCATTTTCTGCAGAAGTCTTCCATGGGCCACCTTATCAAACGCCTTACTAAAGTCCATATATACCACATCAACCGCCTTACCCCCATCCACCTCTTTGATCACTTTTTCAAAAAACTCAATAAGGTTAGTAAGGCACGACCTACCCTTCACAAAACCATGCTGACTATCCCCAATCAATTCATTTCTCTCTAAATAACTATAAATCCTATCCCTAATAATTCTCTCCAATACTTTGCCCACAACAGAAGTAAGACTCACTGGCCTATAATTCCCTGGAAAGTCTCTCTTCCCCTTCTTGAACAATGGGACCACATTCGCTATCCTCCAGTCTTCCGGAAGTATACCCGTAACCAACGACGACCTGAAGATCAGAGCCAGAGGCTCTGCAGTCGCCTCTCTTGCCTCCCAGAGAATCCTAGGGTAAATCCCATCCGGCCCAGGGGACTTATTTTACTTCAAACCCTCAAGAATATCTAGCACGTCCTCCTTACCTACTTCAATACTTTCCAGTTTGCAACCCTGTACCTCAGTGTTCTCCACAACTACATTTACATCTCCCTGCATGAATACCAAAGAGAAATATTTGTTCAATATTATTTCAGCCTCAACCACTGACTTAGGCAATGAATTCCAGCTACCCACCATTCTCTGGGTGTTTTTCTTCATGTTTCTGCTAATTCTTTTTCCACTCATCTTAAATCAATGCGTTTTGGTCACTGACCCTTCACCTAGGCAATACGGACCATTTTTGTCTACCCTATCTAAGCTACTCATAATTTTGTACACCACTATTTGGTCACCCCCTCAGCCTCCTCTGTTGTGAGTGAAACAAACCTAGTCTATCCATTATTTCCTCGTAGCTACAATTTTCAAGCCTTGGCAACATTCTTCTGAACCTTCTCTTTATTCTTTCCATAGCAATTACATCCTTCCTGTAATCTTATGGCCTTTAGGGAAGGAAATCTACTTTCCTTACCTGGTCTGGCCTACATGTAATTCCAGAGCCACAACAATGTGGCTGACTCTCAACTCTCTTGGATAATTAGGGATAGGCAATAAATGCTGGCTAGCTAGCAATGATGTGGAAATGCCAGCGTTGGACTAGGGTATACACAGTAAGAAGGCTCAACACCAGGTTAAAGTCCAACAGGCTTTTCTGGTAGCAAAAGCCACTAGTTTTCAGGCCTCTGACCCTTCATCAGGTGAGTGGAGAGTTCTGATCACAAACAGGCAATGTAAAGACACATACTCAGTTTACAGAGTGCAGCTAGCAATGCCCAAGCCCATAACGAAGTTTTAAAAACATAGCATAAGACAATGAATCAGAGTTGACTTCAGTCGAAAATTTGGCTTCACTCTCATGCAAGTGGAGATTGCATCAATGGCAACATTCTGTACCTCCTGTGCCACCAACTGGGGCAGAAGCTGTGTGTGTAACTAAATAAGGCAGTAGGGAAAGAGTGATATCATTTTTCTTCACAACCATCACTGCAAACGGGGGTAGAAAAGACATCCAACATTTCTAAGGTCAGCAGAGCCCAATGCAAGAGGTGCAACCACTCAGTTCTTTCCTAACAGTCTTAGCAGAGGTTGGATGAAGGAGGTTGCGGTGGGGCTATCTTTAATCTACAGTATTTGCAAACATAAATTCTGGAAACATCAAGGATGGTTTGCCCTGCTCATCCTTCTGGCTGCTTGTCAGCACATTAGGAAAAGCTGCTGGAAGGCTGAAAAACAAAATATATTTTTACCAAGCAGAACCTGGCAAATTCATCGAAAAACTCATTTCCCACCATACTAGCTGTGGAGTAGCCCCAGAAGAGGATAATCTCAGTAATGCACAATTGTTTTTATTTGATTAAAAATTGCCTTGCTTCTTTGCAAGTCCAATGGAGTCTGTTGAAACAGAGCTGATTAAATGTATCATTCAGATTGATTCCATTGACATGAGGCTCAGCTGCACTGATTGATATTCTGCTCTGAAGTTTCTCAAGCTGCTTCTTTTGGAAGCCAACGGAACCAGCAGGCTGCCTGAACTAGGTGACAAAAATGCCAGTTTCTGGAGTCAGACTGTGAGCATTGGAATCTTGAACGTGCACACCATATTAATTCAAAATTAATTCCCCTAGAATTCAAACATCAAATGCAACCTTTTACTAAAACTCGAGGATGAAACTGTTGTGTCGAAAACGAACACACTTCCAATCTCTGTATTGGTAGAGTTTATCTTAAATGGAACATAAAAATTATTGAATCATAAAAATCCATCAGTGCAGAAGGAGGCCATTCAGCCCATCAGGCATGCACCAGCAACAATCCCTGCCAGGCCTTATCTCTGTAACCCAGTTCATATACTCTACTTGCCCCCCTGACACTAAGGAGCAATTCAGCATGGCCAATCCACCTAACGTACACGTTTTTCCGACTGTGGAAGAAAACCAGAGCACCCGGAGGAAACCCACAGCAGACGCGGGAAGAATGCACAAGCTCCACACACACAGTCACCTGTGATTGGAATTGTACCCAGGTCTCTGGTGCTGTGAGGCAGCAGTGCTAACCACTTGTGCCACCCAACGATTGGTTTATCCTAACAACTGAAAAGTTAAAAGAGGCAAACAATAAAATGAAGCCATAACTTTCGTATCCAAATAAGCTAAAAGAGCAGAGAGACTTCCTGATGATTTAACTAGAGGGAGCAGTGATGAGCTGAACCCCATCAAAGCCCTATAAACAGAATGACAGATGGACTAAAATGGATGCCCAATTGAGATTAAATCTGCCAACATCTGCACACTACATTATTTCTGATTAAGAATATCCTCCAGTTTATGGCACAGCAGAGTTTGAGAAGTCTGCAAACAGGCAGTCAGATTAAAGAAGTGGGTGCATGGGGAGGTTCTGAACAGTTTTGATTCTTGGGCCAGCCAGAATTAAGCTGTTTTGAGGAAAAATAATCACTGCATGTTCCTGCATAATAATGCTGTGCATCCTTTTCTTAAAAAAAAAACAAGTCCTAAAGGGCTTAATAGAATGAATTGCACATTCTGGCTGTCTCAGCATGCTGAAGTTGTCACATTTGCTGAAACACAGCTTTTTGCAATGCAGTTTTCACTTTTTTTAAAATATAAAACCGAGGTGAAAATGCACTTTGAGCAACAAGTTTGGAAATTATGATATCATCACTCCACTGATGGTGCCAGTTCATTCTCCTCAGCAGATGAATGTTAAGAGCTGCTTATCAAAAATCGTTTGAATGCTTATTAAAATTTGGAAGGGTTTCATATTTCAAAAACCTGTAGGTTTTTGCCTGTAATCAAAAGGTTTTAAGTTGCTGTGATGGTGGACAAATCTAACATATTTTCATGTTATTAATATTCATTTTTGAAATTGGTAAGAAACAAAGACAAAATAAAGCCATCAAAGTGACCACCATGTCTGCTTCACCTAGAACCATTTTATTATTAACTGGACATGGATGCAAGCTCCCAGGGGAAGTGATGCCCCAGTGCTATAAAAGTATTAATCTGGAAATTCAGCTAAGATCAGTTCGAATCTCACCAGGGCATATGGTGGAACTTGAATTCAATATTTGGAAATATCTGGAATTAAGAGCCAACTGATGACAATGAAACCATTATCGATTGTCGTAAAAACCCATGCTGTCTACAAATGTCCTTTAGGGAAGGAATTCTGCCATGCTTACCTCATCTAACGTATATGTGACCCCAGAGTTACAGCAATGTGATTGACTCTCAACTATCCTCTGAAATGTCCTAGCAAGTCACTTAGTTCAAGGGAAATTAGGGATGGGCAATAAATGCTGGCCAACCATTGATGCCCATGTTCCACAAGTGAATAAAAGAAAACATCACTATAAATCTCCTGCTTTGAAAAACACTATGCCATCAGTCAACACAAATATTGAAAATTTAACATTTGTGTGTTGCTAAATGCTAGGTCTGTTCAAAATCTCTCATTTAACAGAGTGACACAACATAGATTCCCAGCTGAACAGCCAATGCTGATAATTATCCCCATATTTGTATCTTGTCCTCAAGCCTCATGCTTACACATTTAGTCCTTCCTTCCACTCCACTCAATTCATTCCTCACATGCTAAGCTCCTCACAGGAAAAGGGAATGTGAAACTACAGAGTGAGGCAGAGGACTGGATGATCTCCAGTGATTGTAATGAACCTTGGTGTTACATGGTCTATTAGGAAGGCGGTCTTGTTCCTCGAAGATGCAAATATTCAAGACAACCTGCATGAAAATCTGAGTATCTGGTGCTCACATGCATTGAGAAAACTAATATCCTGCTGTCGATCCAGCGTTGGAATCTTGCTTCCTTTGGGCTTGATCTCTCGATTCATTACTTCTGCCCATGTGGAGTGACTGAGGAGAAGCAGTTATGGCTGCTCCCAATGGTGTTGCTGTTCCATTTGTTCCTCATCTAAGATCCAACATATAGCTGTCTAAGCTGCTGATGTACCACAACAAAAGCTGACAGTAGGAATGGATACCTAAAGGTGAATAAAGTCCAAGACAGGTGAAATGATTTCTAAGTTGAAAATCACTTGTCCAGTGGTTAAACCACACTCTAAGAAAATATGCCCTGAGTAGCAGCCTTCCACTCAGACATGACTCCTTCTCTCTAGCTTCATTTTTTTGATGGCCTTCCCAGCTTGTCAATTTCTCTGGAGAAGCACTCCTCCTTCCTGTGCTCTCACCTGACTTGTTCTGAGAACCTACGCACAGCTCCAGGAAACTCGGCACTGGCTGTTAAATGCTGAATTCATCACTCAGATAGGGTCATTGAGTCATAGAGATTTAAGCATGGAAACAGGCCTTTTGGCCCAACTAGTCCGTGCCACTCTTTTTTTAATTCCTGAGCTAGTTCCAATTGCCTGCATTTGGCACATCTCCCATCTTACCCATGTAACTGTCTAAACACTTTTTAAAAGACAAAATTGTACCTGCCTCTACTACTGCCTCTGGCAGCTTATTCCAGACACTCACCACCCTCTGTATGAAAGAATTGCCTCTCTAGACACTTTTGTATCTCTCCCTGCTCAACTTTAACACATGCCCTCTAGTTTTAGACTCCCCTACCTTTGGGAAAAAATATTGACTATCTAGCTGATCTGTGCCCCTCATCATTTTATAGACCTCTATAAGATCACCCCTCAGCCTCCTACATTCCAGAGGGAAAAGTCCTAGTCTATCCAGCTTCTCCTTATAACTCAATCCATCAAGTCCCAGTAGCATCCTAGTAAGTCTTTTCTGCACTCTTTCTAGTTTAATAATAAATTTTCTATAACAGGGTGATCAGAATGTAGTCAGTTAATTATCTCTGAACATGTTAATTATTTACCTGACAGCTGCTGGGGAGAGATTTTCTGCTTGCTTGCAAATCTGCCCGAGTTAAACCAGGAAGTGGGTGTGATATGTTGGGTTTCCAAATTAACACCATATGTCAAGGTTTTAACCAGCACCCAACATTCAATTTTACCTACCCATGACAGTTACAATTCTGTTCAACACTTAGTTCATCAATCTCAGATAATAGTAACTTTTCTCATTTTATTGGACTCAAGGTGCCAATAATTAATTACATATCTCTAACCCCATCTTGTTTCTTTGCCCATTTCACCCCCATTCCTTTTTGTCCTGCACCATCAATCTTTTTGTTATTTCATCTCTCCTGCCTTTCATTCAATCACAGGCCCACCTTTTGTCCTTTGCTCCCCTTCTCCATCTCTGTACTTCCTTCAAGTAGTAGTGTGGCACAGTGGTTGGCACTATTGCCTCACAGCTCCAGTGGCCGAAGTATGGCATTTGGTGTCTGTCTGTGTGGAATTTGTACATTCTCCCCTCATCTGGGTGTTCTGGTTTCCTCCCACAGTCTAAATGATGTTCAGGTTAGGTGGGTTAGCCAGGCTAAATTATCCTTTGTGTCCCAAGATTAGATGGGTTAGTTATGGGAAATGTGTAAGGTTATAAAGAGAGAATAGGGGCAAGGACCTGGGTATGTTACTGTGTCAGAGAGTTGGTGCAGACTCAATGGGCTGAATGGATTCTTCTGCATTACATAGATTGTATGTTTCATATCTGATACACATGTAACAACTTATATTGCTGATGATAGGTCCTTGATCTGAAACATTCTTTCAGACCGACCAGCAGTTTGACAGATTGGGCAAATGTGATTTGGCACAACAGTTTTCCGGGTGGCGGGATGAACTTCAGCAATTATTATTAACACTACAATGAAGTTACTGTGAAATTCCCCTGGTCCACTCCAGCGCCTGTTCGGGTCAATGCACCTAACCAGCATGTCTTTCAGACTGTGGGAGGAAACCGGAGCACCCGGAGGAAACCCACGCAGAGAACGTGCAAACTCCACTCAGGCAGTGACTCAAGTCCGGAATTGAACTGGGTCCGTGGCATGCCAACATGCCGTCTTGTGTTCTCGTGACTTTAATAACAGGTTAAAGGCATTTTGAGCTTCCCAGTGAACAACATCTGAAAGCTCTTTTGCATGCATTAGCATGTTCTGGGTGCTCAATAAATGGCCAGCTCATAAGAATCATGCTCCAAATCAAGTTTCCCATCAACAAGTAATCAGAACGTTCACAGTTACAGCTACATGCAAGTGGCACACACCGGGCGAAGCAGATTTCTTAGAATTAGAGAGCTGGCAAGTACCCCATGGAGTCAGACGAAATGAGTTGGACAGCGCAAGTTCATGTCTGGTGGGCCATCCCACTACCCTCCCTGTAGAAATCACTCAGTCTGGCGCCCAACACTGATGTTAGGTCTCCAGAGCAGAAGATTCCGGCCATTGTCTTTGCTTCTTCCTCCACACATGCTGCCTAGGTCACTGCACGTTTCCTGCATGTTCTGTTGAGATTTCAGATTCCCAATGTTCTTGGTAATGTGCATCTGTATCTGTCTTAGCAAAGACTCCAATCGTCGCTCGCAATTTCACACTACATTCTACTTGCAGATCTGCGAGATGTATGGATTCAGTGGATTGGCCATGCTAAATTGTTCCTTAGTGTTAGGGGGAATTAGTAGGGTGAATATATGTGGGGATATGGGGATAGGGCCTGGGTGGGATTGTTGTCAGTGTAGGTTTGATGGGTCAAGTATGGCCTCCTTCTGCACTGTAGGGATCTATGATTCTGTGGTTCAATGTTTTCTGGTGATTTCAGAGAAATCTCTAGAATCAATCAGTATTGGCATATTTCGCTGTATCCCTTCATTCAGGCAGCATAGTGGTAGTACTGCTGCCTCACGGCACCCAAGATCTGGATTCGATTCCCAGCTTGGGTCACTGTCTGCCCACTCCGTGTCTGCGTGGGTTTCCTCTGGATACTCTGGTTTCCTCCCACAGTCTGAAAGACATGCTGGTTAAGTGCAGATTTCCCATGGCTAATCCATCAAAGATATGCTGGTTAGATGCACTGGCCATGCTAAATTCTCCCTCTGCAGACCTGAAAAGATGACAGAGTGTGACCCAGGAGATTTTCATAGCAAGGACTTCATTGCAGTAAGCATTCTTGTGAAACTAATAAATAAACATAAACTAAACTAAGCTTCTACTTCTCAACAATGAGATTGGAAACTGTGTCAACATCTGAAAACGAGGCCAATTTTCACCTCATGTTTAAATTGGTCCACACACATTAGGTGGGATTTTCTTGTCCCGCCAAAGGTGAACACAGCACTATGCTTCTGATGGCAGGGCAGGCAAGCAACACAAATGTCATTGACTTTGGCATGACTGGAAGATTATGCCAGTGATGGTAAATGATGAGCTACTACCATCACTGGGGGCCTGGAAAATCCCAGTCATTATTGGTGAGGGTTCAGAAGAAGTTTATTGCCACGGTATCAGAATGTAGGGTACCCCTTTCCAAAATGATCAGTGCACTAGCATGTAAAGCTTTTTCCCAGTCAATTTCTGGAAGCACCAGAGATCTTTTTCCAAGAGTGTGTGCTGCAAAAATATTTCAACTCTCAAAGCTCCAACTACGTGAATGAGAGTCTCTGTAGGCAGAGGGGAAATTTGAGGTTCATTTTCCAGTCCTTATTTTCGAACTATCAGGCAAAACACTTCAGCACTTCACTTTCATGCAGTCAGTCCTCAGGTGATGCAAGTTGACTTTTGGAACTGGCTTTGCAATTTGAAGAAATGTGCCAAGGTAAGCAACGAGGATCATTGTCAATTATAACTGCACTGCTATATCTGTATCACAGCCATTGATTTCACGTTGCTATATATAGGTTTGAGTGCCAATTATTTTACACTAGTAGACGTGCCTCTCAAGAAGGTTACGGCTGTCACCCATGTTTATCTGACAAGTTCCACACAATAATACTGTAACCCAAATCTAGCCAGTATCATTTCTAGAAATGAAACACAAACAGAGGTAATGAGAATATTTCTACACCACCCAGCATGTTAGGAATTGAAGGTTGTTTTACTAACAATGAGACAGGCTTTTTATTTCACAATTATAATTAACGATATGAAGCACTATTTATATCCGGTAAAATATTTGGTATTATTTATATTAGTTCTTGCTTTTGGCACTGTTGCTGTCTTATACAATATGATTTCTTATGCAATCCTTATTTATTTTTCTGTAAAGAGGAAGACAATATTCATCAGGTGCCACTCTCTTGGAACTGTTTATTTTAAGATAACTCCCTTTAAACACGCAGCAGAATTAATGGATGTCTGAGGCTGCAATGATTCATAGATTCTGAAGGATGCTGAAGTTTGGGAAGACAAATGAGCTCAAATGATAGAAGGAAGGTGAGACTGTGATTTTAAAACAGTATTCAACTAAGTCTAGCAAGAAGGAGCCTTGGCAAAACAGAATTCATTGGTAAAATGGTCCAGCAACTAAAACTATATCTTTTACAAAAGGAGTTGGGTTAAGTAGTGGTTAAAGCAAACATCTTTGTCTGAGTCCCCTCTTTGCCAAACCAGAAGGCTCTGCCATATCTCCAAGCACTCGCACAACATCTTCTGTCTGTTTACAAAGTGTCTAAGTGAGCCAGATTAAGTGATGTGGTGCTTCAAAGCCAATTCATAGAGTTTTCCATAGCCCTGCATGAAGTCCTTCGTGTCTTCAACAAAGAATGGAATACTTTGTTGTTCTGCTTTTCGAAATACTCCTCAACGACATTACACAGAATGAGAATTGCATCTAATGTAATTCTGTTTGCAGCGAGCCAAACTGTTCCTCGCCCAATTTCTGGTGTGAAGAAGTGTGGGAAAACTTTTGTCTGATCATTTTTAAAAGTACATTTCCAGCATGACTCATCAGACAAACTATTCTATGTTTTGAGTAGTTAGTTCTGAAACTCACTAAGCATCTGACCAAATTCCACTCCATATCTAAACAATGAATTATTTCAGGACTTTGATTCCGTTGCTACACTCAAGGCATCAGCAGGTATATAACCTGGACCTGTCATTTTGCCATTCTCCATCTCTCTGCTGCATGTTTAGTTTATTAGTGCTACAAGTAGGCTTATATTAACACTGCAGTGAAACTACTGTGAAAATCCCCTAGTCACCACACTCCGGTGCCTGTTGAATACACTGAAGGAGAATTTCGCATGGTCAATGCACCGAACCAGTTCATCTTTCCAGATTGCAGGAAGAAACTGGAGGACCGCGTGAAAACCCAAACAGACACAGGGAGAACATGTAGATTCCGCACAGACAGTGAACCAAGCCAGGAATCAAATCCAGGTGCCTGCTGCTGTTAGGCAGCAGTGCTAACCACTGTGCACCTCCACATTCATCTCCTGCCAAGTTTTAGATTCTGAACTTGCTGCATTCAGATAGAATCCATGCAGCTGCATGCAGTGCTGCTGCCATTGTTGCTTTGTGCGATTAGCTTCATTGGTCATATTCTCATCTGTTCCTTTCACACCAGTATCAGCTCTTACACTTCTTTCCTCAGATCTGTGATAACCTCCACACTTTTTTGCCCTGCCCTTTATGACTTGTATCTTCTGTTGTCTGTGAATCTTTTTCAGCGTGGTCCTTCATGTTCAGTATGACATATTTGGAAACACAGGAACGAACAGAGGCTCGTCAGGTCACTGACAGTTCATGTTGGGAAGAACTCAGTAAGAATTTAGCAACACCAATTTTTAATCCAACCGATTTATTTGATAGTAAAATTGCGAGCTTTCAACACTCCGTGTCTTCCTCAGGCAAATGCAGTGTTCTGGTCTGCAATAGCACATATCAGCACAGACAGTCAGAGATTGCTGATTAGAATGCGAATCCTTACATCTAACCTGCTATTCAAGTGTTAAAGTGGCTAACAATGTGTGTGAAGGGGATCCTGAGCATTGTTAGAGAATTGTGTATTTTCTCCAGCCAGCACAGTAAGTGAGGTTTTTTGCTAACCCAGGCAAGTTACGGGGGTTACAGATAGTGTGTCATGAAGCCAAGATCCCTGTTAAGACCGTCCTCATGTGTGCGGAGCTTGGCTATCAGCCTCTGCTCAGCGACTCTGCGCTGTCGTGTATCACGAAAGCCCCCTTGAAGAACATTTACCTGCAGGTCGGAGGCCGAATGCCATGACTGCTGAAGTGTTCGCCCACAGGAAGGGAACTGTTTTGCCTGGTGATTGTTGAGCGATGCTCATTCATCCGCTGTCGTAGTGGCTGCATGGTCTCCCCAATGTACCATGCTTCGGGACATCCTTTCTTGCAACGTATTAGGTAGACAACGTTGGCCGAGTTGCAAGAGTATGTACCGTGCACCTGTTGAATGGTATCCTCACGTTTGATGATGTCGTCCATGTCTATGATCTGGCATGTCTTGCAGAGGTTGCTGTGGCAGGGTTGTGTGGTATTGTGGTCACTGTTCTCCTGAAGGTTGGGTAGTTTGCTGTGAACAATGATCTGTTTGAGGTTGTGCGGTTGTCTGAAAGAAAGAAGTGGGGGCGTGGGGATGGCCCTAGCGAGATGTTCATCGTCATCAATGATATGTTGAAGACTCCGGAGAAGATGTCGTAGCTTCTCTGCTCCAGGCAAGTACTGGACAACAAAGGGTACTCTGTCCACCATGTCCCGTGTTCGTCTTCTGAGGAGGTCAGTGCGGTTTATCGTTGTGGCACGTCGGAACTGTCAATCGATGAGTCGAGCGCCAAATCCTGTTCTCACGAGGGCATCCTTCAGTGTCTGGAGGTGTCTGTCACAATCCTCCTCATCTGAGCAAATTCTGTGTATACGGAGGGCTTGTCCGTAGGGAATGGCTTCTTTAACGTGTCTAGGGTGGAAGCTGGAGAAGTGGAGCATCGTGAGGTTGTCTGTCGGTTTGCGGTACAGTGAGGTGCTGATGTGACCGTCCTCGATGGAGATGCGTGTGTCCAAGAATGCAACCATGGAATAGTCCATGGTGAGTCTGATGGTGGGATGGAACTTGTTGATATCATCATACAGTTGTTTCAATGATTGTTCACCATGAGTCCAAAGGAAAAAGATGTCATCAATGTATGTAGTATATAACCTTGGTTGGAGATCTCATGTGGTGAAGAAGTCTTGTTCGAACCTGTGCATGAAGATGTTGGCATACTGAGGTGCGAATTTGGTCCCCATGGCTGTTCCATGTGTCTGGATGAAAAGCTGATTGTTGAAGGTGAAGACATTGTGGTCCAAGATGAAGCGGATGAGTTGTAAAATTGCATCCGGAAACTGGCAGTTGTTGGCATTGAGTACTGAGGCAGTTGCAGCAATACCATCGTCGTGGGGGATGTTGGTGTAGAGCGCCGAGACATCCATTGTGACAAGGAGTGTCCCTGGTTCTACTGCTCCATGTGTGCTGAGTTTCTGTAGGAAGTCCATAGTGTCAAGACAAAAGCTGGGGGTTCTTTGTACAATGGGTTTCAGGATGCCCTCGATATAGCCGGAGAGGTTCTCACACAGTTCATGTTGGCACATGCATCCAGATAGGTGATAGTAGAAGTACAGTGGAGAATGCGCAGTTGCAATGGGACAATTTATTCTAGATGCATTAACAAGCCTGCTGCATATCAAGATAGAACATATTCTTATAACAGCACCACAGTAAGCTTAGTGTTAACCAGCACTATTGCGAAGCAAAATTCTTCACTGACTGGAATTTCTATTGTTCCCCGAATACACTTTGTAAATCTACCACCTGGAAGCCATTATGAAGTTATCTAGGACATGTAACTGTATAGTTTATTATTTTATACTTTAATTTTTCTTTTCATAGAATCATTGAAACCCTACAGGGTAGAAAAGGCCATTTAGCCATCAAGTCTGGATCGACTCTCTGGCGCAGTCACTTATACAGGCCTCTCCACCACCCTATCCCCACAACCTCACACATTTCTCACGGCTAATCGATTTGACCTACAGATCTTGGGATACTAAGGGCAACTTGGTGTAGCCAATCCACCTAACCGGCAGATCTTTGACTGTGGGAGGAAACCGGAGCACCCGGAGGAAATCCACACAGGGACAATGTGCAAACTTCAGTCAACCAAGGCTGGGATTGAACCTGGGTCCCTGGCCTGGCGCAGTGAGACAGCAGTGCTAATCACTGTGCCACCATGTAGCGTAGAGTTGAAAATTAGAAGCAAAAAGAATACTGCTTTTAAATTTCCTGAATAGTTGTATATTAGTTCATGCTCCAAGTATTACACTGTATTCCATTGGTAAATGGAACGCTCCATTAATTGGTACCACCATTCCCTGCGCATGTCAAATAATGGATTAGGAATTATATATATTGCCGCTGCTTTTTTTTGCACAATGATGCACTATAGTCAATGCTTTATACAAGCGGAGCCCCAACTGATGGAAGAAAATGTCGACCACTGCAAAAACACATTTATCAGAAAACTGCTATTTTGGATGCAACAACGAGTTGGGAAAAACACTTTTGTATTTAAAAACTCACGGGCTCAATGGGAAAATATAATGTCTAAAAGGAACACAAAATCAGGAGTACATCACACCATTCCTTGGAACTGCTCCATTATTCAAATACCAGCAGATTGTGGATGGATAGCGATTTAAATCTTTGCCTCCTTTTGGTTTGTAACAATAGTCCCATTGCCTGAGTGTTTTGCTATTTGTCCTTTGCATTAGAGAGGCATAAATAAAGTTAGTTCAGCAATGGCTGCTTTTCACTGTGATGGAGAATGAAAGGGCTGGAAAGGAATGTTGAGGCTGCAATGAAAATTTTCTTTTACATTTCATTTCAGGAACTAATGACCAACGAACATTGTGACACATCACTGAATTTCCAGGAGTTGATCAATTTGAAAACGTTTTTAAAAAAAAATTATTGTCGCAAGTAGGCTTACATTAACACTGCAATGAAGTCACTCTGAAAATCCTGTGAATACTGTGAAGGTTTCCCCCAAGTGCAGTACACAGTGATTCATCACCACACAAATGAAAAAAAGTGACACTGAAGACAGTTTGGAGGACAATGGGGGAATTCAGCCCTAACAAGGAATAATTACCAAAGGTTACTCATCGGGCAGATGTTAAATAAAATAGAAGATGAGGTTAAGGTAAATGGCTTCCTCAACATGGCGAGGCCAGATTTCTTTGATGTTGTTTTCACCAATATTGTCTGAGAGACCTGATTGCGATTGAATGTGCCAAAATTAAATAAATTCTGGATTCATATTACAGTACGACCAGGGATAAAATAGCAGTTACAATCTGTGAAAGGAAGCAGTTGCCAAGTGACACTGTTGCAAGTAACATTCTCAAATTGAAGAAACTGTCATTACTGTGAGTACGCTATGAACTTGGAAATCAACCTCAGAAACATAGTCACGGGGCCTAAGGAATAGTGAAATGCAGGCCGAGCTTTTGAGCAATGGCAATAAGCCGATCTGGAAGGAGGCCAGCATTGAGGCCACATCATTTCAGTGGCAGAGAGCAATAGTTGCAAATTGCATTGAGTTCTCCTCTTGAGACAGCAGGGGAGGTCACCTGGATTTCAATAAGATCCAGCCTACATCTGCCAAGCTCAAAATCTCAAAGTCAGAAATTTCAGTGCTCACATCTAGTCACTAATTATTTAAAAGTCCCCATTTCCAGTAAACATGCCAGGAGTATGTTAAAGTCACTTCCAGATGGCAAGGAAATAGTCATCCTCCAAGACGTTATGCTGCTGCAAGTTTGCAGCCACGAACTGAGTTATGGTCATGGTAGGTGGAAAACTAGATCAAGGGGTCTGAGAATGCACGTGCTAGATATAGAGAGGGTTTGTGTTATTGTTCAGCAAGATCAAGAGTTGTATTCAGTCAGAGAGCAAGAAAAACAACACACAGAAATATAAAATGGGTGAAGATATAATTCTAGCACCCATAATAAGAACAAAAATAAATAATTCACAATTAACTTCCATCATTCATACAAGTACAGCCATATCCGTAATCTTGAAAGGAACGTGCAGAAAATCTACCAGTCACATTCCCTTATGCAAAAAGTACATGAAATTGACAAGTGATTCCAATCACATTATTCCAGTGTAGAGTTATTATTACACTGCAGTACAATGATACATTCTATTACTTTTCATTGGTAGTAGTAAGAGGGAACAGAGTCTCCTGGATGGGAAGGAATTAGCTTTGGAAGGCAAGGCTAAACTGGGATCAGTGAGAATATGCCCAACATTGAAGAAGTGTAAAGTGAGCACAAAGTGGTCTCTGAGCAAGGAAGACCAAAACAAATTATCTGGCAGTATTAAATTAAATAAAGTAAATCAGCAGATATTCTCTCAAGATTTCCCATGGCAACTGATTAATTTTAGGTCACTGAATTGCTTTACAGAAACCGATGACATGCCAATGTACATGAAAGAAATTAAAGAAAAAATTCAGAAGGATGTGATGCTCAGTAAAGTGCTCAATTACATTGCAAATGGCTGACCCAAAGAATATGACAAAGATAAATTGTAGGATAATTTCACATACAGAAATGAATTGAGTATAGATCAAGGCTTTCTCTAATGGGGTTTTATGTGTAGTTATTCACTAAGATTTATATAGAGATTATAAGAGGAACTTCATCAAGAACACATGGATATTCTGGATAAATGCAATAGCAAAATGCTACCTAAAGGTAGGTAGAGATATTGAAATGTGCTAAAAAGTTGTGAAATATGCCTGTGAATGAAGAACGATTGAACAAAAGTTATTTTAATTCCATGGTCAAATACAAGAAAACTGTAGGAAAAAGTACATGCCAATTTCTCTGATGTGAAAGGGAAAGGATACTTTGTTTTGATCAATACCTATAGCAAGTGGATAAATTTTGAGTCAATGCCAATTGCCACAAGTGCCAAAACTATTGAAATCTTGAGAAATTGATTTGCAATTTATGGGTTGCCAGAAGCATTCATGTCAGATAATGGTCCACAGTTTACATCAGCACAGTTTGAAATATTTCTGAGTTAGAACAGAATCAAACACACTAATAAAACTGTATCACCCAGCATCAAATTGTACACTTCATTTGGTCGCACTGAGTGTAGACAAGTATTTGCTAGGTTACAAGCCAGGCAGTCATTTCTGTGACAACTTTCTGTGGTCTTACAGAATAACACCACAATCTACAGCAGGTTGTTCACCTTACGAGTCAGTATTTAAATACACTCCCTGGATAAGGTTTAGATTGTTTAAACCTGATGTCAAGCCAAAGTGAAGACAAGTCATGATACCTGAGGCAGGAAACTACATAGTTCAGTGCTGGTCAGAAAGTCATGGTAAAAATTCACTGAGGTGTAAAGGGACCAGCTATATTTATATATCCAGTGAAGACTGGAGACAGACTTCATCAGCTTCGTGGAAAAATAGAAACTAGAAGCAGGATTGGGCCATTTGGCTCCTTGAGCCTGCTCCACCATTAATTATAATCATGGCTGATCTTCATATAGATCATTTGTATGAAAGAGGAAATCTGATAAATGGAGAACATGCTAAATCTCCTATAGTTCAAATTCCTCCTCCAACTTCAAGCGGAAGTCAGAATGAATACAAAAGTCATAATGAAACTGGAAGCTTGCCAGTGGTATCAAATCCATCAGTAACATGAAGTGAGCGAGTATTTTTGATCGAAACGAATCCATGAACTTCAAAGTTTCAATCATTAAATGAGGTTGGTAGTCAAAGCTCATCACTGAAACAGTTAGAAATGTTGAGAAAGCAGAAACAAGCGAATATACGTGGAATATGAAGAAATGCAGACAGACAGAAAGAGAAAGAAGCCAGCTAGGTTAAAGTATGTAGAAAGGAAGGAGGAAATTGTTTTCTTTTGTGAAATGATGTTATTTTTGTTAAATCTATACAAGTATTAAGAAAAAAAAACTGTTTTTGTATTTGAATTACTCAGGTGGGATTGATCTTTTTTTTTGCTTATAATTACAGTAAAAAAGAAACATATAACCTAATGTGTTAAATTTTCAAATATTGATTTGAATATAGTATATTTTGGGAACTTACATAGATGTATATTCAAATGTAAAATGGTATATGTTTTTTCAGTGAAAAGAGCCGCATGGTGGCATAGTGGTTAGCACTGCTGCCTCAAAGAAGCAGGAATCTGAATTTAATTCTGATCACAGTCTGCGTGTAGCTTACAATTTTCCCCATGTCTGCATTACTTTCCTCCAGGTGTTCTGGTTTCCTCCCACCCTCAAAAGATGTGTGGGTTAAGTTGATTGGCCGTGCTGAATTGCCTCTTAGTCTCGGAGGGATTAGCTGGATAAATATGTGGGGTTACGGGGATAGGGCCCTGGGTGGGATTGTTGTTGGTGCAGACTCAATGGGCCAAATGGCCTCCTTCTACACTATAAGGATTCTATGATTTCAAAATTTGAGCATTTTGTCATATTGATCCCACTGCTACCTTTGGGGAAATATAAATATAATTAATTCACCAATAGCTGCCTGCAACTGAACATGGATACTTATTTTTTTTCCTCCAGGATGTGCATCACTGGCAAGGCCAGAAATCATTTCTCATCCTAACTTCTGTTGTGTGGTGAATCACTTTCTTGAACTGTTGCATGTGATGAAGATTCACCCACAGAATCACTGGGGAAGAAGGTCTAGGGGCTTGATTCAGTTACGGTAAAGGAACAACAATATATTTTAAAGCAGGATAGTGCATAATTTAGAGACGAACTTGCAGATTATAACATTTTCATCCATTTGCTGCATTTATCCTTCTAGAATTGAGATGATAGGGGCCAGGACATTTTGTCCTTAACTCATTTCTATAGTAACCATCTTCTCTCTACCCTTCATTGATCATCTGACAACCTTAATAATTTTAAGCAACTCTTAAATGTCCCTTAATTTTCTATACTGGAGAGTGTTCAATTCTAGTTTACGTCACATTCCAACATAATTAAATCCCTTTTACCCAGTTTCATTTTGTTGTGTTTCCAAGTTCAAAACATCCTTCCTGAGTGCCCAAGATGAAACACAATACTCAAAAAAAAGGGTCCAACTGAAGTTTGATGTAATGATAATATATTTTCCACCCTTTTCTATTCCACCTCTCTTGAGACAAGGTCAGATAGTCCATAAAACTTCCATTATTTTGTATGTTCAACAGGTCCTACCCCAAATTGTACTAATAGGGCTGCTAGCTGGTGTCTTTTTGGAGGGTTCATGTGCATGTCATACACCTGACTCACTTCCTAGAACATGGCTGTGCCTCTTTCAAAAGCAACATTGTGCAGCAGGCAATATATAATCACAATTTTGCGAATCTATTCTGCTTCATACTGCGAGGCACTACACACAATTGCCTGAATATTGTTAGGGACAAAAAGACCAGCAATCAAACTGGAATATTAACTTCTCCTTGAGCTGTACCCACAAAATTAATTGCTGGGTTAAAAATTTACCTCTTAAGTTAACAACAGTGTGCAAATCCATTTTTGTTTTGGCCTCTGTGTCAACCGAATGTTCACCACATATTAACTCTTCTGTTAAAAATGCAGATATTGTCTACGGTACATATATTACTGGAAGCAATATTACTTTCTTCTTTGGCACTTGTGTGTCAAAATTGGTATGTCTTTCCGTCCAATACTATATGCCACCACCTCACTCACGCATCAACATGCAAAGTGAATATTTGTATAATTGAGATGAATGGATAACTACTATTGGTCTCTGAAAGCAATCATTCTATCTAAATTGAGTAGTCTGTTCCACTTGCCCTCCTTGAGCATGCAGTGAGGATGTTTATCCACTGAAAATCTGGTTCTTGGAGTCAATTTGTGTCCTTATTAAGGTCTTCTATATTCTCCCTGCTTAGATTCAAATACATGGTACACTGTACTGAAAATGCATAAGACAAACATTCTCTGTACTCTCTGCTCCAGTGTTCTTTGTTGATCTTTACACTTCAAAATACCTGATGCAGTAACTAATACTGAGTTCTTTTTTTTAAAGTAATGAATTTCCTAACTTGCACAATGACAGAAATCTATCAGATCTTTTCCTAGTCTAAAGCACACGTGTTCAAACCAGAGGATTTCACAGATAATTGATCAAATGTATGATTTTATTTCATATATGGTTACAACCAAAGACATTATTCCTGTCTTTGAACACATTTTCCTCAATGAACAAACCATTTATCTGGCAATGTGTTTTAAGGTTCGACCAGGTGTTTCAAGTAATGGGTCACTGTCTAATGTAATTTTCACAGAGAATGTCAATACCTATAAGGGTCACATGCAGGAATGAATGAAAATAATGGCATTATTGACTGATTAGAATAGAAAAATTTGATGCAATTCAGAAAGAATCTCAAGTAAATTTGAAATCCCATGTTAGGGCTGAAAAGCTCAACTCATTTTAAAGATATCTGGATCTGTTCCTGAAAGGCTGTTACCTGCAAAGCCACTAATCAGGTGCTGGAAAGTACGATCAGGATGAACAGCTAGTTTTCTTTTGTTTTTAGGCTGGCACAGACACAATGGCTGAAGTCTTTTTCTGTGTTCAAAGTAGCAATTCACAAACAGAACTTTTGTTAACCCAGCCTGTGCATGAATGAGCATTCCAGGGTGTTTTTTGAGGAGCGTGACTACAGGTTTTGTGTCCACAAGTTAATGCCAAAATCTAATATTCCTATCAATTAACGTGCAATTAGCATGTACTGGTTAACATGCAGAGTATATTAAACCTTTTCACTCCACAAGATCCTTTATTTTCAATTATGCTTCAGCAACCTGTGAAATGATTGAATCTGACAGCATGCACACAGCAATAGCAAATGGTCCATCCATCAGATATTTACACCTCTTCCTCCATAACAAGAAGATAGACTTGGGGGCCACATCACTGACAATCTTCATAGGAACTTACGTGCTATATCATCTTAGCCCATTTAGGCTTCTGACTGATAGCAACATATAAACAGCTCTGAACCCATTCATTTTCAATCCTCATGGCTTTTCATCATCAATTTGTGAAAATGTAACTGCATGTACTGCGATAATCCAATGTCTAACTGTTTTCTAGAATAGTATGCATACCACCATCACAATGAATTTTAAAGTAAAGAATATTTGGGTTCACATGAAATCGGTTACTGATCGGAAATGTACAACGTTCGCATTTTTCAGAGTTTTATAAATAAATATTTCAAACTGAGAATGAAATTGCTGTTTCTAAAAGGCTTCTCAGGCAGATAATTAATGTGATATTTTCAAGGATCTTTCGATTCTGAATCATCGGGTCCACTTAGGGGCAGGCTTTGTGAATTGGATCATTTCACAGCTCACAAGCTTGTGAATGTTCACAAGAGTGCATTGCCCATTGATGTGTGACTTTGTCTTTTCTTGTGGGGTTTATGTTCTGGTGCAGAAGTAGGCTGTTAAGAAGTCCAATCAAGGCTCTTGGCCACAGCAGCATGGCTCCTAGCATTGCCTGAAGGCTTGCTAAACCTCACCTGTCACTTGCCCCCACCATCCACTGTCCCTTCCCAGCATTCCCATGCCCACTCACTCTGCTGGGCATAACTGACAGATTCCCTTCAATACAAAAAATATTTTACATTGTATGTTAGGTGGAGGAGGCGGGGCGGGTGTGGAGGGGTAGAATAAGCCTCTAACCATCAAATAAAAGCCTCCTTGAAAAACACAGGCAACAATATTGAACTCAGTTTTGCTATCCATGGGAATGGCAACAGGGGCTTAAAATTCAGCAAATCTCCGGAAGTCATGGACTATGTTGACGAGTTACGACTTCTGATTCGCCGCCCATGATGTGATCACATTCAATCCATAATAGAGTGGCACAGTGATTAACACTGCTGTCTCACAGCGCTAGGGCCCCAGGTTCAATTCCTGGCTTGGGTCACTGTCTGTGTGGAGTTTGCACATTCTCCCTGTGCCTGCGTGGGTTTCTTCCGGGTACTTGGTTTCCTCCCACAGTCCAAAAATGTGCGGGTTAGATGAATTGACCATGCTAAATTCTCCCTTAATGTAGACAAACAGGTGCCACAGTGTGGTGACTAGGGGATTTTCACTGTAACTTCATTGCAGTGTTAATGTAAGTCTACTTCCTACTAACGAATAAACTTTAAAACTTTAATGAATGTGAATTTGTTTGAAATACACGTTAATGTATTTACATTTCATTAACCATCCCCTCATCATGTACTGATCACGCCCGCCGTATATTCAAACTATGTTGATGTCATATTGATGTTGACATAGTTTACAACAGGTTCACCCAGACATGAACCTGTTGAGGGGACCCCTCCAGAGGTGTATCGCATCTGGTTGAGAGGAACACAGCTAGGCACTGCCCCATGGCAAAGGTTATCACATACCAATCTTCACTGCCAACCTGTGGCAAAGGGCAGTGCCAGGGATGAAGCTGAACGGGACCCTCATAGGGGAGGGGGAGATTCATTTATTTGTGGAGCAGATGCAGGAGCTGGGGATGTTGGTGATGGCTGTTGAGTGGAATAGGAGGTGGGTGCTGGCATTGACTGTGTTGGTGGGGAATCGAAAGAAGGGGTCTGATGTGTGATGGGGAAGGTAAGATGCCGATACTGATCACATAAGTGTGAGGAAGGGTTCCAATGTTTGGGGGGAGGGGAGTGGGGAAGGGTGGTCTGCCAGCACTGACTGCTAAAGGGGGTGGGTCGAGGAGGGGAAATAAAGTGCTGGCCCTAATCAGAAAGGTAAGGTGAGGGTTGTTATCTAGTCTGATTGAGACACTCTTTAATCATAGCACTCGGATCTCAGTGCAGCTAGACTCTATCTCCCCACTTGATAGCAATGAAATATGCCTGCCTGTTTGTTTTTGTGGCAGATAATGATATGATCTGGGAAAGAAAATCAGTTGTTTTTTTTTTCCCCCCTGGAGATAAATAGACCATTTTTTACACTGGAATCAGCACTCTACCATATTTTAATAAGATTTCCCTCATAATCATTTATACTGAGAAAAAAGATGGATCCATGAGAAGAGACCTCCTATTCTTTTGTGTCAACAAACTGGGAATAAGATCAAAGGCACAATCTCTTACTGCAGCTTCTTAAAAATGTCATTCATATTCAGACAGGTGGAGCAACTACTGCTCTGAAATCCCTTGGAGCTTGAAGCTCAAGCAAGTTTTATGATGGCTTCAGCTGTCCAAACAATAGTCTCTGAGATGGAAATAACACAAGTTGTTCATTTTTATTTCAAATCAGAATGTCTATGAATCAATGTGTAGCAACATGTGGTTCAATCTTTTTTTTTTACAAAATATCAAAAGCGATGGCCCACTGGTATTATTGCTAAACTATTAACCCAGAAACTCACCTGGGAACCTGGGTTCAAATCCTGTCATGTCCAATAGTGGAATTTGAATTCAGTTTTTAAAATTCTCGAACTGAGAACCTACTGATGACCATGAACTGTTAACTATCTGAAAAACCCACCTGGTTCACTAATGTCCTTTAAGAAAGGAAATCTGCTATTTATACCTGGTCTGGCCTACAGGTGACTCCAGAGCCACCTCTATGTGGTTAACTCTCAAATGTCCACTGAAATGGAGGGCAGTTACATATGGGCAATAAATGCTGGCCAGCCAACGCCCATATCCCACAAATGAATAAAAAAGTAATCTTACTCCATTAAAATGGCAGGCACATTGTAACATTTTTCACTGCTTTATTTAACTTTCTCATTGGACAAGTACTGTGATGCATGTGAACAATTACACAATGCTGGTCAATATAAGGGTTAACTTATCTTTGCAGGACAGATGATTCACTGCATTAAAAACACATCCACATTGCAATACAGCACCTAATAGTGACATTTGAAGGTGTGAATGCAGTGTGAACACATTTTAGAGTGTTCCAGACTCACAGCAGGCTTTAAACAAACTCAAATCTGGTATGCTTTTAGCAAGATTTGAAATCCCTCATCAATAAGCAAAACAAGTTTTTAGATGGGGACATCAGATACAGCAGTGGCAGGTGTGACTTTTGCACTGTAGACATTCCTGACTGGCAAAAACTCCAGAGGAAAATGGCATGGGATCAGTCTGAAAAAAGGGTGGCACGGTGGTTAGTATTGCTGCCTCACAACTCCAATTCCGACCTCAGGTGACCGTCTGTGGGGTGTTTGTAAATTCTCCCCATGTCTGGGTGGGTTTTCTCCCGGTGCTTCAGTTTCCTTCCACAGTCCAAAGGTGTGCAGGTTAGTTTGATTGGCCTCGGTAAATTGACCCTCAGCGTCAGGGGGATTAATAAAGGTAAATATGTGGGGTTGCATTGATAGGGCCTGGGTCAGATTGTTGGCAGTGCGGACTCAATGGGCTGAATGGCCTCCTTCTGCACTGCAGGGATTCTATGAAAGATTATTTTGTCCAAATAATTTCAAACCAAACATGTGCAGCTCAATGCCACCGAGGTAAACATTCAGCCAATAATGCCCATCGTAAAAAAACTTATGATTTATGGTTTCAAAAATGTTAACAAGAAAATCATTTATCATTATTCTGCCCAAAATACCCCCTTTCCACTTCCTCCCTGTCCATCTCAGACACCAAATGGCTGGTATATCTGAATAAACTTAGAATAAACTGTATTTAACAAATCAATTTTGACATCAGTATTGTGTGTGCACTCCTCGGCTTTACTCTGAGTCATAATAGAGTGTGAGTTGGAAAAGCTCCTTCCTCCCAAGTGTACTTAAGATGGCATTCTGAGATACATTGTGAGGATAGAATATACAGGAAGTTATCTTGTATCAAATAATCTTCCAGTTGACCAGGAAATCTTTCTAGAAAAATAACTGGATAATAGAAGTGGGGAAATAATATTCACTGAAACTGAAATATTTCACCCTCTGCTAATGTGGCCATTTGTCTAATTTGCGCAGAGAATGCATGGAAGATGCTATGTTGCTATTTAGTGAATAATGGGATTCATAATTACCAATAGTCTGCCAATTATTTAAATTACCCAAAAACGCGAGATGAGCCATACAAATGCATAAAAGTGATAAGCACACCTTTCTATAAAGCAATCCTAAATTAGTGTCGAAGAGACTCATTGATTTTTAGTGTTTGATATCAATAATTGGTGATAGAATAGCACCTATCTGACCAGATCAAATACCTGGGCAATAATGTAGGATGCTTTGCTTGATGAAAGAGACAATTCATGTTCAATTGAATGATATTCCTTCTCACTTTCAGAGATTTTGGCTATTTCCAAATGTCCCTAATTGGAATTTGCCATTCATCATTTGTGGGAAAATAAATTACACCTTTTTTTTTAAAATTTAGTCAAACCAGGAAACTGGATAACACAAGGACGTGCCTAAATGAAAGCTTCCTGGTGAAATTGCTGGGATAAAATGATCAAAGCTTTTTCCTCGTCTTTCTAGAGGACTAAATATTTCACATATACAGCTGCTGTGCTATCACAGAATGCATATTGTATCAAGTCAGTGCTGATAAAATATTCACTGCCAACTCCAAATGATCTGATTTGTCCTGTAATAATTCAATTGGAATTGTTTTGCTCCTTGACCACCCTCTCAGACAGAAACAGGCAATGAAGACTTGACATGGGTCTGAATTTTTGCTAAATTTTCTATTTTTCACCACTAGTCTGTGCCATTGTATTGAAAATCTGTACATCTTTTAGTGTCTGTTCATTACAGCAAACTTAGTTAATATTTATGCGGCTTTCAGTTCATTCAAATCTTGCCTTGCGTTTGTTGTAAATCTTGCCTGCATATATTCTGCAAAAACGAATAGTTCGAGTGAGGAGCTTAGCTAGTCTGATGTCACTTCATCTCAAAATACATTTCTGTACGCCAGGCACAAAGGTGGTTTTGAATTTGAAATAGATTATTCTGGTGGCCGCCTGAGCATTTTCCTTTTTTTAAAGCAATGAAAACTACTACACCTAAAATCAGTGTGTCTTAATAATGCTCATCACACAGTGAGCGGGGAACAATGGGAGTACAGGACACTTCCAATGATGCACAACCATTTTCCAATGGGACCTAATTATGATTTTTCAGTGTTGTTATTTCGGGAATGTAATCAGAGTTTTCCTTTACATTCCAGATTGTATCTGCAATTCCCAAACAGTTTGGTTGTTAATTTTGTTTGTGTGGGCCAAGGGGATAACATGCATTGAGTAGAATTCTAAGCATAGTTTGCTAAATGCTGAGCTTGTTCTGCTTAGGTCTAGTGTTACCTCATTTACTTATGTCTATTGTTCATTCCTCGACATCTCTGATTTGACGACACCAGGTTATGTTCTGGAGAAAGATGCACATATATTCTGCCTTCATTTATTTTAAAGACGATGAACATGCCAGCACTAATATTACAGATCCCCTCTCTTCCCATCCCCTATCAGCTGCCAGTTCAGCTTTTCTTACTTCTCAATATCTGCATACTGGTCATTTTTGAGTAAATTACAAGAGTTCTTGTAGCTATGGGAATACTGAATTCACCAGTATCCAAATTAAAGCCATCAATAGGAGACCAGAAGGTCAGTTTATCGTTTCAAATAACGACCAAAGAAGAATATAATTAATTGAAGCCATCTTGGACAAAGCCCGTGGCCAAGTATCTGAACAATGTATATTGTTATGAAGAAATATGGGGCCAGATTTTCAAGGCATCGCAGCATTGGGACCCAGCGTGGCTGTGATTTCAAAATCACAGTCCTGGAGATTGTCTCAGGACAGTTTATAATTTGCAAAGATCCTTCAAGGGGAAGGAATGGCAAACCCATTTGTCTCCCATGAACTGCTCATTAAGCTTCTAAGGAGCTTGATTAGGGACCCGTCAAGAGAAGAATGGAGTTTTGACCTTCTCTTGCTGTTTGGTGCATGTGAGTTGTTAAGTTTGCTGCAGGGCCAACTAAAATTTGTGTGAATTATAAATTGTTTTTCACAGACCGACTTGTCCCAGTGTGGGCACTGTGGTTCCTTTTTTTTGCATTAGCTGCTGACTCCTTAAGGAGCTGCTTTTAATCTGCAGCAAGGTAGCAGAAATCCCCAAAATGGCTCGTCTGCCTTTGCTGCTTCTCCAGACAAGCAGGCAGCACCCAGTTCCTGCAGGCACTCGATGCCATTAATTGGTCATCAAGCTCATCTCTTACCCAATTAGACCATTTGGGCAGCACTGTGGCACAGTGGTTAGCACTGCTGTCTCACAGCTTGGGTACTGTCTGTGAGGAATCCGCACATTCTCCCTGTCTGTGTGGGTTTCCTCTGGGTGCTCCAATTTTCATTCATTCTCCAAAGCAATACTGGTTAGATGCACTGGCCATGTTAAATTCAGGTGCCAGAGTGTAGCGACTGGGCAATTTTAACATTAACTTGTTGCAGCGTGACTAATAAATGAACTTTTGAATTTTAAAATAGTATTGAGACAGTGGCACAGCTGAGACATAGGGTGGGGTCCAAGCTTGTCCCGAAACCAGAAAATGTTTGGTCATTTTGGTCAACAGATCTTTCCATGGTTCACCCCACACCAATTCCCATGTTGGGAATGGGAAATGGGCTCGAGACTCAGAATTCACTGGGTGTCAGACTTCCGACCCTGCAAAATGCAGCCCCTGATTTGTGACACTGATGGGTTTGTGTCATTGCTTCTCTTTCTTACAGTGTACTTTGATTATGGTCATACTATTACAATGAGATTGTGACATGCAACACCTCAGTATAATTATTTTCTGCAACAAAAAGTGCAGGAGCCTTCATTCAAATATTCAAAATATTCACAGTATTTTCTGTACTGTGGCTAACGTTGAGTGGTGTCATAAGGGAATCACAGCAGTAGTCAAAGCTGACAAGGTTACACAGGAAAGGAAACAACATATTTGGTCAAAGACATGGATCTTAAGGAGTGTCATAAAGATGCAGGGAAGCGGAGAAACAGTAAGATTCAATGATGCAGGTATCAAGACAGAAGCTGGCATCTCAGAGGAAGATAGTTTGAGGGTTTTATGCTGTTAAAGGAAATTATAGAAAAATTTATGGCAAAACCTTAAAGGGATTTAAACACGGTGACAATACTGTATATTTTAGAAATATATTTGTCATGTTTCTTATGCAGGGTTTTTCAAAAGTCAGTTCTATTCATCCAGTGCCCTTTTGTCTATAACCAACAGGCTACATGTTGATACTGCAGAAACAGAATTACTCCAAATTGCTGGAATGTTTGCTTTAATCTGGGCTAATGCAGTGTTGCTATTTTCGTGTTTCCCCTCGAGTCTTTTAAAACAGGGTTTAATTAGGTTGATTGACAGGAAAAATCATGTGACTGGGAAGGCAAAACTGACAGAGAGAAACAAGCACAGTTGCCATTTGGATCTTTCCAGATCAGTAGCTTGCTCTGTCTGAAGTGGCACTGCCCACTGCACCCTGATAAATGTCCACCAGAAGATAGTACCAAGAAGGAAGGGCCTTGAGGGGAGCAAGGTCTGAGGGGGTGGGACTTGAGGGGTATGGACCATGAATAGAGACTCACAAAAGGGTGGCATTAAGAAGGCAGTACTTAAAAGCAGGGCATTAAGGGGCACTCATTGGGAGGCTCCATTTCCCTGATGCCAGTAACTTATGTTTGAGGTAGGAAGGAATGATCAGGCCAACAATCTATGTTGGGGAGGGAGGAGAACAGACATTAACCATGAGGAGGGAGGGGGGGATGTCCATGAGGGGAGGGATGGTCGTCTTCAATTTCACTTCGAGTCCAGGGCGCACTTTAAATATGGCACCCGATCTCTATGAAGCTGAGCTTACTGGCGGGTTTAGACCCCACCACAGCTTTGCCATCCAAAATGACACTGAGGATAATTTACTAATTGCAGAAGAAAGGTGCACATATAGTGTAATGTGGGGAAATATTAACTACTTCAATAGCAAGAATGGCAAACTAGGATACTTTGGAGAAGTGGTAGACATTGGGCAGAGTTATTTGATTGCCCTTGTACAATAATCACAAAGTAGCATTCATGTACAGCTATAATGAGGAAGGCATATTGCATGTTTTCCTTTATTGCAACAGCACTGGACTACAAGAGACAACAAAAACCTTGTCACAATATTTGTGGCTTTGGTAAGGTCATACCTAGACAATTGAACTTTTGGTGTCCTTGTTCAAGAATGCATTTATGTTATAGGCAATCCCAGATATAATGTGGAGATGATGGCATTGAAGTGGGGTAAACATAGTAAGAAGTCTCAACACAGATTAAAATCTAAAGTCTATTTGATAGCACAAGCCCACAAGTTTTCAGAGTGCTGCTCCTTCATCAGATGAGTAGGAGTTTTGTTCACAAACAGGGTATATACACAAACTCAATTTACAAAATAATGGTTGGAATGCGAGTCTTTATAATACACATCTCTTTAACCTGTGCTTAACCCTCTCTCCACTCACATTGTCTCTACCTTTAAGACTTGATTACTTATAAAGACCCACATTCCAACCATTATCTTGTAAATCGAGTTTGTATTTCGATGTGCCCTGTTTGTGAATACAGCTCCCACTCCCTGACGAAGGGGCAGTGCTCCAAAAGCTTGTGGCTTGTACTACCAAATAAACTTGTTGGACTTTAACCTTGTATTGTTAGATTTCTAATGATAGCTACCCTAAATAGCCAATCGAAGAACTGCAGTCTTATCTCATGAACCTTTATTTACAGAGACATGCATTATAAATATGTTCTCAACAAACACAGTTTCAGTCTGTCCCACAATATAGGAGTTGGAGCAAATCTCCAGTGAATGCCTATGTCCTGAATACAATTAATTAAACACCGTCTTCAGGTACAATTAACACATTAGGTAGATGCAGTAGGTCAATGCCATAAATGTTCTAGGCATTGACATCAAGAATGAGTGAGCTGTTTTATGAGGAGACATTGCGCCAACTGGGCCCATACTTTTTTCTTCAGTATAGAACAATGAGTAGTGATCTCATGGAAACAATCAACATTTTTAAGGGGAATCAGAGGATAGAGGGGAATAAGCTGATTCCTTGGTTGATGCATCCAGGAGCATCAAATCTTAGCATAACGGACCAGCCACTTAGGACTGGGATCAGGAGAAAGATTGTGAATCTTTGGATTTCTCTAGCCCAGAGGGCTGTGGATGCTCAGTCGATGAGAATAATCAAGACTAAGATCAAAAGATTGGGATGGGCTGGGAGGGGGGAGGGGGGTGTGGGCCGTGGTGGTGATGAGAGAGTGGGGTTACCCTAAAGTTCAATCATGGTCCTACTGAAGCTGTGTACAGTTTTAATAGTCAGAGTAAAATAAAATAATATAAAATAACTAGGGAGAAGACAGAAAAGATTTTCAAAGATTATTTTACTACTGCAGGGCTCTGAAAATTGGATGAATAGGTCACATTTTGGAAAGGAAGAGGTGAAATATGATCTAATAGAGGACTTTAAAGTTATTGGAGACCTTGACAGAGCAAAACTAGAGGCCATAATACAAAATAATCGTCAAATGATCAAATGTGCAATTCAGAAGAAATGGTATTGCCCAAAGAATGTGGCACGTTATCACAATGAGCAGTTGAGATGAATAATATAAATGCATTTAAGGGAAGAATGAATAAGCTTATGGGGGAGATGAGAATGGAGGGTTATGCTGATAGAATTAGATAATGAAAGGTAAGGAGGAGGTTCAAGTGGACCTCAAATATTGTAATGGACTGATAGGGTGGAATAGCCTGTTCCCCTTCAAAATTAACATATATACATATCAGTATATGTGGCATGGATATTTCACATGTATTTTCCAAATGCACTAAGTTGTAAGGAAGATGGTAACGTTTGCAGAAAGTTAACGTGATGAAACAGTGCAACTCAGATAGCGACTTGGCATTTAACCTGATATCTGCCTCACACCTGCAGTGTAAGCAATGCCAAGTCCTACTGATGTGAGCATTATTCTGACAGCAAATTTTGACTCAGTGAAATTTCACATTACAACTACTGCCTACTGCACTGCAGAATGTGCGAGGAATGAGGACATCATGCAAACCGTGAGGACAAGGCACCAACATTTTATCACCTAAATTTTAAAATATAGCACAAGAGAACAAGAGGCCCAATCAAGTTAGGCCTGAAACACATTTTGTTGCTTGAGTCATCATGTTTACATGAGAAGTAGGCCAGACCTGTTCACACTGGAGAGTGTAATATTTCATTTCAGACACCCAGTATTTGTGGCAGGTTTTCCCAGACCAAGTATAACCAGCTAATGATTAAAACATATTTCACATTGCCAAATGATATATTTCTTTTTTCTTCTTCATATCCAATTTTTATTTTTGTAAATGGAAACAAACAACGTACTTAAGACCCTCTAACTTTTTTTTGCTATCCATACTGATTATCTGGATGAAGTGGAAACGGTCGAGATCGAGTTTCTAGGTGTTTACATCTGTCCTGGTCTCTCCACATCAATGCTATAATTAAGAAAGCCCACCAACATCTTTGCTTTCTTAGAGGTAAAGGAAATTTGTTATCAATTTTTACAGATACATCATAAAAATTATACTTTCTTGTTGTATCACAGCTTGGTATGGTTCCTGCTCTATCCACGATCACAAGAAACTACAAAGAGTCATGAACAAAGCCCAGCCCATCAGGCAAACCAGCCTCCCAAACAATGACTCTGTCTACACTTCCTGCTACTGCTGAAAGCAGCCAGCATAATCAACAACCCAGAGCACTCCGGACATACTCTCTTCCATCTTCTTCAGTCAAGAAAAAGATATAAAAGTCTGAGGTCACGTACCAACCAATTTAAGAACAACTTCTTCCCTGCTACCATCAGACTCTTGAATGGACCTAACTCACAGTAAGTTGATCTTTCTCTACACCCTAGCTATGACTGGAACACTAATTCTGCACTCTCTCCTTTCTTGCACATGTGACAATAATAAATCAAAACAAATAAAATCACATTCACTAGGCTGCCAGTTTAATATTAAATAGGAGCAAATGAGGAATGGTCTGATATCAATCATGGATACCTTCAGTTCACATACTGATTTTCAGAGAATACCAAGTGAAATTATACTTAATCTGCTTGCCAAGCGTTTGGATGTAAGAGTTTTGAACATACTTTGTTCCAGATACCAACAGCTGACAACTTAAAACAGAAGGGTGTTTTTTTTCATACACTCCTCTGAAGCACTGAAACACTTAGAAATTCCAATTGATGCAAATCCGACAGAAAATGTTGAGCAACATTCCTCAAACATTCATGTAGGTAATAATGTACTTCTTTTTCACATATTGGAGACCCACAATAGGGCACTGCCCAAAATTACACTCCACAATAAGATTCTCTTTGAAGCAATCATGTTTTCCACATAAACATACTGATCGGAGAGAGAAAACAAGAACTGCTTCTAATAATTTAGCAAAGATTGGATGGCACCAAGCTTCAACATGTTATCCTTTCATCTCTGAGTATTCTCTTTCTGTTGCCTACAAGGATTCCTTCCATCTTTTCAGGTAGTTTCAACCTAGTTCTCAAAATAATCCAACTCCATTGCAAATAATAACTTTAATCCAGCCTGATCGAGCAGCAACATGCAGAACCATATCAGAATTACTGATGTGAAGTGGAAAGGTCACAGTAGTGCAGGATGCTGAGGTTGATGTAAGAAATGACAGAGATCTTTGTAACCTAATGTAACTGACATCTGACCTATTAATGTTTGATGCTGGCAGTAGAAGCAAACATGAGGAAGGTTTGCATTTCCAAGCATAATGCCTCTTCTTTTGATGAGCATAAATATTTGCCAAAAAATATTGGACAAAATCTTGCCTAAAAGGGGCAAAGTTCTGGTGTGAAAAAGAGTTTCCCCACTGGTGACACCAGCGTGCTTTTGGACCGACTCTTTTGCCTCATGAGGCATAATTTTTATGCCGTTGAGTGTTCCATCTGATTTGCCCAACTCACAACAACTTAACTGCTGCAAGCACTGGGGAGCTTTATATAAAAGAGCTTCCCAGCGCTAGTTGCGCAACAACTGCAGGGGATGGCAGCAAAGAAGCCCATGCCACTTTGTTCAAGGGGGGTGTGTGGCTCACCGGGATGTTGGATGAACTGAAGGGAGGCAGGACACAGTCTACTCCCGCTCCAGGAGATGGCCTTGTGGCAGGGTCACTACCACCACCTGAGATGCAGCACCAATCCTGGTCACTGCAAGCCCAGTCTGGAAGAGGTCAGGCCAGCAACGTAAGAAGATGAATGATCACCTTCACCCATACCGTTCACACCCAATCCTTTCTCTCATTCAGCCACCTTGGTCTTCGTCAACAACAAGCACCAGGTCCCTTCTTCTCTCCCACCATCACCATGTTCTTCCAGACACTGCTATGCTCCTCACTTTCCAGCTCCCACTCCAGCCTCATGCCTGCCACATCTCATCACCATCTTAAGTGTCAACAATCCCACCTTTATTCTCTCTTATCAGTTTCATGGCGGAACAAACTCAACCAAAACAGGCGTGAGCAGACATAGCCAGCTGGAAACATGTCTGAGCTAAAAACCCTCGTATGTTTTGAGCAGCATGTTTGGGAGGAAGAAGACAGTGCCTGCGCTGTTGGTGAAATGGGGGAAGCAGAGAAACATGAGAATCTTGTCATTCTTCAGGACTCAAGAGAGTAATCAGCGCTTCCTCTGTAGCCTCTGTAACACACCGATGCCATGTCCCTTCTCTTGCAGACTGGCCAGCAGAACAAGCCAGACCCCTTCGCACCCCCTGGACATAACGGACTCCAGCAGCCCAGAAACTTCACCAGGAGTGACTCATTCTGTTGAGAAAAACACCTGCTCCCCGTGATTGGGCAATTAGTCGTGTTAGCCTTGCTGGTGAAACCGGAGGCAATTAGGGCCTCCTGTGAGGATGAGGGCAAGAGGGGGTTACTGCTTGGGCAGTGCCATCTTGGCACCTTGGCACGACCAGCCAGGATTTGGGCAATGCCCAGGCATGTGGGAGGTTGAAGAGAGCCAGGCCTTCGGGGGAAGAGCATGAAGGGAAAGGCCATGAAGGGGTGGAGTATGAATGGGATGGCCCAATAGGGGTGATGGGGGGCGGAGGGGGGAGAGTCCACTGCCATTCTGGAATGGGATTGGATCGGAGAGAGGAGGGGTAGCATCAGTTTGGTGGGAGTGGTTGGTTCAGGCTGCCTGCAGCAGCAGAGACCTGACAGTTCTCTCTCTGTCTATCAAACCCCTGCTGATATAATTGCACATGAGTCACATCAGAGGTCTGCATATGTGCAGTAGCTTCCTCCACAGGCTAGCTAGCAAATGAACCCAGCCCACTGCTTACAGCAGCTAGAAATAGTCTGGCCCATATTTTCAATGACTAAGTGCTTAAGATTGAGCATGAAAACTCCCCCAGAAAACAAATTAAGAACTCTCCCATTTTGACGCTAGCTGGACACTTAAAAAAATTATGTAAAATTCCACCTATAGTATCTCATTGGTGAACTTCCTTCATACTTGAATCATATTCTCCTTTTCCATTTGCATTATTCTGCTTTTTCTAGTTCTTTTTTCTTACTCTTCCTACCTTCATTACATGCTGCCTTCTGTTCTCGAGTTTACACATTTCCCACATTTCCTTTTGTTTGATCTCTGGGTTAAGTATTATTAAAAAATTGCAGCGTTTTTCCGACGAGAAAATCAATATGTTTCTTTCCAACAAAACAGTCAGTTTAGTCTCCACATATTTAAAGAACTCTGGCAAGAAAAATCAAGAGAGCATGTTTCACGTCATCATACAAGGAAGGGGAGGCTGGAACACACTGATAAAACTCAGCTGCACCGAAGATCAAGACATCATCTCTAAAGGGCATCTGATCATAACCTGTATAAACCTCTTGCCCAGCTGACCATGGAAGTCCCAGAAGCTCCCCTCTCCATCACTGTTCAGTCAGCCCCTTCTCCTCCTGCTGTTTCCTCTGATCGTCTATCCCTCTTCATGTCCTTACGTCTAAAAAAAAAGCTCAATTTTGTGAAGGATTTAAATTGCATGCAAAATACCTCAATCTTTTGAGCTAATTTGAATGATTTTGAGTCAAAATTCAGCACAAGCTAGTGGAAAATCTACTCCAGTATAGCAAACACAAAGTTCTTGAATAATTGAAACAATAATTACAGAAAAATCTAATCAAGCAGGATGTTCTGTGGGGTAGTTAAAAATTTACGAAATATTCACTTCCAAACCAAAATATTCAGCCATATTAGAAGACTTTATTTAGATTTGTAACATAAATGAAAATATCATTAATTGTTCCAACTACATTGTCTCCTCCCCTATCAAGACTCCAAAAGGACCCCTACATCCATGATATGCTGTTTCATTCCTCTAGCACCCCAATATCTTATCCCTTCCCATGCAATTGCTGGGGTGTACTCCTGTCCTCTTACCTCCTTCCTCCTCACTTTTCAAATCCCAATCACGTCTTCCAGGCAAAGCAGCAATTTCATTATAATCCTTTTGACTTATTCCCCTATACCTGCTGCTCAATGTGGTCACTACAATATTGGGTAGTCTAATCATAGACTATGTAACCGCTTTGCAGAATACCTCTGCACAAGTTTGTAATTATGAACCCAACTTTCCTGTCACTTGCTATTTCAATTTACCATATGCTCATGTCTCTGTCCTCAGCCTGTTAGTATGTGCCAGTGAAACCCAAGCAAGCTAGAAGAACAGCGCCTCATCTTCCAAATAGACTCTTTCTAACCTTCTGGACTGAACACTGAGTTCAAAAAGATCAAACCAAAAATCTGTCCTCCATTTTGTTACTGCCACAGCACCCATTTGCCCTCAAGTGCCAGTGTTGCATCTTGTTCGTGGGCACTCATCTCTACTTTGCTATTTAGACATTCTGCTATGTTGCTTTAAGACAGTGCTGAACTTTATTCTGCTGTTAACACCTGCTCTGGGCTAACATTTTGTGTCTTTAATACTACCATTACTATTCATTTTGCCTTCAATCCTATTACATATTTGTCCCATGACCGCTAAGCTGTCCCCGACTTCAATTTTGCTGTACCTAACCCACTCCACTTTTTTAACAACATAAAGCCCATCACATTTCAAACTCTCTTCAGTTCTGAAAAAATCAAATTTGGCTAAAAACACTGGAGCTGATTTCACAAGAAAACTTCAAAGTGTCCAACCAGAGTGAAAGTGGGAGTTTCAGGTCTTTTGTTAAGTGAGCTTTTACTCCCAATCTTTTGCAATTTACTACATGAAACAATGGGCTAGATTGTTTCCAGCTACTCGAAGCAGTGGGCAGAGCTTAATTCACCAGTTAGCTATATCAAACTGTAGGGGGAGCTATTGTGCATGTGCAGAGCTCTATGGCTACACATGCACAATTGCAACAGCAGAGGTCACAGTGAGAGAGAAAGAAATCTGTCAGGCCTCTGCCGTTGGACCTGCCCCCCATTACAGGGGCCCACAACCAATCACAAGCTCCACACTGCTTGAAAATGATGCTCCCACTGTCCCCCTGCTACCTCCCCCACCAATAGCAATGCAGGGCAGCAGCAGACCCCCCTCCCTCCTCCATCAATCACGACACAAAGCAGCAGTGGGCCCACCCTCTCTCTCTGATCAGGCTACCGCAGCTTGGCCCTGCCACCTTCATGCCCCCCGTTGGCTCCATCTTGTTCAGGCCCTGCCCCAGCAATGCCAAAAACAATGCCAAGGTGTCCCTTTGGTAGTGCCAGGGTGCCTGACGGACAGTACCAAAGTGCACATTGGGCATTGCCAAGGTGCCAGGTTGACAATGCCAAGGTGTCAGACTGGCATTGCCCAAGGGGCACCCTTCCTTTATCCTCAACCTCTCCACAGTGGCCTCTCACCAGAAATAGGTGACAAAACGATCGCACTGGATATCTGGTGCGGGTAACATCATCCCGCCCCAGTAAAGTTGCAGCCATTAACTCTGTTTCTCTCTCTCCACTGATGTGCCACACCTGTTGAGTTTTTCCAGCATTTTTACTATTATTTTGTACCTCCAGCATCTGCAGTACTTTGCTTTTATCGTTATACCATCAATTCTTTCTGCATACCCAGCAAAAAATCTATTAACATTAATTTCAGATGTATAGATCAAATGAAGTCAGAAATGAGAGAGGCCCTGACTACCAGGCTGGGCCCTTTGGTCTTCTGTGGCTGGAGTTCTCCAGTCTTCTATGCCCAGCTAGCACTGCCATTGAGAATGGAGAATTTAGTGTTTAGCCAAATCTTCTTTCTCAGCAGTGGGACCGGAGAATCCCAGCTGTGGCAAGGTCAGAGAATTCCGGTCTGTATTTTTTTATTTTGGTGCTGCATGGGTGGACAGGGTAATTGGATGAAACACCCACAGATCCATATTTTAGCCATGGAAATTTGCATACAGCTTATGAGATGCCATGTGCCTAGCCTTGCCTCGTAAAAAGAGAAATGCTTTTTGCTAACGTGGACCATTCACAAATCACAGTCCCACAGATTGCCATCCAGTAGCCTGCAAATCACATGAAAGTTTGATGAGCCCCTCAGATGAGCTCGCCATCCTATTAGTGACAATGAGGCTAAACAACGAGGCTGTGAAAATTGTTTTCATTTGGTCAGGGAATTATCAAGACAGAACAATCAGGTACCAGTCCTTAAGGGGGAAAATGCATAAAGAAACAGCAAAACAGATCACAAAGAGGTCAGAGGGAAGACAGGAAATAAGAACAAACATGCAAGGAGAAGAGTACAGAGTCAGAGCAGATAATCATTCATTAAAAGTTTGAAGATACTGAATAAAAATGCATTGCTTGCAGAATGCAAAATGCCCAGAGTAATTATTTGACAATATTGCAAGAATCTACAGCCTCAATCTGTTCAGTAGGAGAAATGGAACATTTTGTGCAGATGGTAGGATGGCAAGAGTTGATCAATTATATCCTCCTTACACTCTTCACTAGTGTGAGTGCAATGCATCATTCTGTGCACCACTGTACATATTTTGCTGAGTTTTTTTTTGCAGTACACAAAGCAGTTTATTCAGGATGCATTTGTATCCGTGTCATCCTGTACGGAATGCAAACAGTATGGAGGATTTTTCTCGGCTGCTTTCAGGGGACAGGATTGATGGTGGGGGAGAGACAACTGCCTCCCCCCACCCCGGAATCCCAAAAAGAATCTTACACCAGGCCCAGCCTGGTAGGCAGAGCTTCTCTTATTTCTGACGTCATTTGATCCACATATCTGAAATTAATGTTAATAGTTTTTTTTGCTGAGTATGCAGAAAGCAGGATTTCCAGTTGCATTTGTTTCAGTCCTGCACCAGTGATGTAATGGTTTACCCCATTCGACTATATTCAAATATCACTACTCAGTCTTTATACTTGATGGCCAATCCCCCACTGTTAAGTTGTCAATTCATGTTGGTGTGCCCTCACGCTGACATGAATCACAACAGGTCTCCCATGACATACATCTGACAAGCAAAATTCGCCTGAGGCACACAGATAAGTACAGCCCATGATGGGGAGATGGCCATCCCTGAGCAGTAACCTAAGGGCAGTACTAGGGCTTGTTCAATTGGATGGGGGCTATTGGATGGTAAGTATTCTGTGGGCAGAGCTCCTTGGCATGGCCTCCATGTCCACAGTGGTTGGCGGGGGGTGGGGAGGCAGTGAGGAGCAGTATGGAATGTCTTCCACGCTGGTGTGATAGGTGGAGGGAACAAAGTTCTGAGTTGGTGGTAGGTTGCATGGGGGCAGTCCAGAGAGTTTCTACATTCCTTCTTTTGAAAAACGGCACCCAAATCATTTAAAAACCAAAGCTGCTGGTAGGACAGGCTTAAGCAAATCTTGCCCCACAAATGTGATCTCTGTGGGTTAGATCCCTTAATTTTGTTTTCGATTAAGTGGCAAAAAGTAAAGTATGTTTATTAGTCACAAATAAGGCTTACATTAACACTGCAATGAAGTTACTGTGAAATTCCCCTAGTCGCCACAGTCTGGCACCTGTTTAGGTCAATGCACCTAACCAGCACATCTTTTAGAATATGGGAGGACCTGAAGGAAACCCACACAGACATGGGAAGAATGTGCAAATTCCACACAGAATGACCCAAGCCAGAAATCGAACCCAGATCCTTGGCGCTGTGAAACAGTGATTCTAACCACTGTGTCAGAGGAAGCTGTACTTGCAACCAATGGCTTCCATTCGAGTTTCCCACCCACTTTGCCATTCTGTAGAAAAATGAAAAAAGTTCACCCATTGCCTCTGAAAATGGCATGGAGGCATCAATTGCCTCAACTGGGTGGATAGACTGGAGAAGCTGGGCTTGTTCTCCTTAGAGGGGAGCAGGTTAAGTGGAAATTGGTTAGAAGTGTTCAAAATCATGAGGGGACCGGGCAGAGTTGATGAGGAGAAAAAGCTTGACCGAGGGTCAAGAATCAGCGGACACCAAGTTGATTTGGCAAATCAAACAACAACGACATGAAGAAAAAGCTTTGAGTACAAGTGGTCTGTGGAAAGTGGTCATGACCGCTTAAATTATGATGTTCAGGAGGGAGTTGGGTATGCATCTGAAGAAACACAGTTTTCAGCTATGGAGAAAGGGTGGGGGAGTGAGACCACCAGCATTTCTCTTGCAGAATGCTACCATAAATATGAGGAACTGAGCCGCTTCAGTTTGTGCTGCAACCAATCTATGGGACATTTGTCAGTTCCCACTATTTCTTCTTCTTACAAATGTCACGTAGATTAATGACATGCCACCCGAGTTGGGCCAAATCCAAGATGTCAGTATAAGTAGCGTGAAACTGTGACCACCACGGCACCACAAATGACATGAAATAATGTTGGCAGTGCCGACAGGAATTAATTAATACTGTCCCTATCCTGCCATATCAGCGCTGCTAATGGAGGATCAAAATACAATGATTGATTTATGCTGCACTGAACTCCACTGGCTCTGCAAATGATGGTGCTTGTACAATTTTCCTGCAGTATCACACTAATAAATAAATAGTCCCTGGTACCTGACACAAGCTGCAAATTAATATATGGTTACTCTGCAAAATAAAACAAAGCGGAAATCAAATTTAAGCTCACAAAGCCACAGAGGGAGCACTATGATTTAGTTCAAGGTCAAAATAACCAACGGGGTGTGTGCATCATCTTTTTATTTGTAAATACTGACATCTTGATGCATGCTTGCTGGACAGATCATACAGAACAAAACAGGACATCTTTCAATCATGTACTTAAGTTCTGTCTCAAATTCTTTTTAAAAAGATAGAATATTAGAATTGCAGCTGCCAGAACTTGCAGTTGTGTAGTTCCTTTCGTAAAGGACGGACTTAAGTTTCATGCCTGGCTGGCCTCCACGCATCAACTGATAGATATTTACGACAACCAATCCAGTATTTTTTGTTGTGATGCATCCATTTGTGTCTCAATTAAAATCTTAAATTTAGAAATGGCATTTTCCATTGTAAAAGTAATAAAATGGTTGCACTAAACTGAGTTTATAATTGCAAGGTATATATATATATAGTATGGAAGGTTTATTCTTTTATTTAGACTCCATTCATCCAATGCAGATCACAGCCTTCATTGTGTCTTACTTATTCCTCTGTAATCTTTGCTGGCCATAGAATTCCTACAGTGCCATTCAGCTCAACAAGCCTGCACAATCAACAATCCCACTCAGGCCCTATCCCCATAGCTCCACTTATTTACCCTGTTAATTTACCCTGACACTAGGGACAATTTAGAATGGCCAATCAACAAAACTGCACATCATTGAAACGTGGGAGGAAACCAGAGCACCCGGAGGAAACCGACACGGATGAGGGGAGAATATGAAAAACCCACAGAGTCACCCAAGCCCAGAATTGAATCTGGGTCCCTGGTATTCTGAGAGAATGGTGCTGCCACTGTGCCATCCATGTGGTTCCTGCACAGCAATATGTAGGAATGATACAGTGTTACCTCCTTCTTGTCACCCCTTTTTTAATTCTAAAAATTCTAGACTGTCATCCCATCAATATTTTTTGTCCAACTATTATAATTTCTTCAAACAGCATGTCCAGCCGACATGCCGTTTGGTTTCTTTTACCTTCAGAATGACATCCTTCCCCTGGGCGGGTGCGGGGGTGGAACTGTGTGGGGGTGGGAGGAGAGAAGGGGCCAAATATCAAAATGGTGGTGGGGACTTGGATAGCAGTGCTGACACTGGTTGGAGATGTGGTTGGAAGCCGCTGAAACCTCTGTGGTGGGCTGTGGGTGGGGAGGAGGTTTATACGGGTTATGATTGGAGCACGCTTTAATGGTGGCACCTGACAATTTGAGCCCCTATTCCTATGTCTGGTGGCATGAAACATGTTCCCCATGATTTATTTTATCAGTGTCATAAAATCTGAAGAGAAAACTGACTGGAGAGAAACACATCGGTTTTCCAGCCAGAAACAACACTTTTTTTTGGTTAAGACTTAGCCCCGTGAGCCTGGGAAACGTGCTCAATTCATTCGCATTGACTTGAACATCTATCATACACACACAAAAGTGCATTCACAGCAAAGAATGAGAGAATGCACAGGGCAGAATTGAATAGCCACCTCAGATGACTTTGGAATAAACAGGTATTTAATGGGTGTGAAGGTACCAGGTGGACATTCTGGCACCTTCCTGTCTCTGCCGCCCCACATCAGTCAAACATGGGAAGATTCATGAACAGCTTTCTTGCCCTGATACCAATTAAAGCCCATAAGTGCGTTGAATACCAGTGAAAGTGAGGAAGCCATCATGCTGTAAGCCTGAAAAGCAAACCCTGTAGCATTTAGTGCCCGAGTGGGGATGTGATGGCCTCGTAGCATTATCGCTCAACAATTAATCCAGAAATTCAACTAATGTCTAGGGACCTGGGTTCAAATCCTGCCACGGCAAGTTGTGGAATTTGAATTCAACACAAAAAAAATCTGGAATTCCAAATGTACTAACGACCATGAAACCATCGTCAAAAGTCAGAAAAACCTATTTAGGTTCACTAATGTCATTTGTTGCAGATGCTGTTTGGCATCTAGTGTAGCTGCCCTTTAATTGCATGGAGTGACTCCAAGGGCCACAAGCACTCAAGGTGGAGGAAGATCTGCTGGTGCACAGCCCGGGGTCTTCCACCCAGAAGACCTTGGGAGTGCCTTACCCATCCGACTCCTCTTTTCCAGTGACCATTGTCCCTCAGGTTCAGCAGATAGAGTGACACTGCAACACCAGTCTCACCCAAAATTAGGCTGGGACCCTTCATGTCCCAGCCCTTTAGATAACACCCACCAAGGGCATGTCAGGCATCAGGGCATTATAGACAGAGAAAGATCAACTACAATAATGATTTTAACAATAATAATGGCAATGGTGGCTCTAAAGGGCTATTCTGGCTGAGAGTTAAGCAGGCTGGGATTTTTAATCAACTTGTATTTTAAAGCAGATGCAGGTTGCTGGGAATCATGACCTGACCCAGAAGCTTCCTGTATTGACCAAATATAAAAAGTTGTTTAGTTTGAGTTAGACCTGATGCCATTGAGCTTTTATTGGTTTTATGTGAGTTACATGCAATCTGAACTGAGCACAATGGAGTAGTTTACAAAGAATTTAATTGGCTGTTCGAGCCATGATATCAGTTTCCAGTTACACAGCATTTTCTGGAAAGTTGAAACATCTGGGGATAAAAGACACACGCACCCTTTGTCGCAATAAGTCTTGAGATTAACCAATCGCAAGAAGTGTGCCCTGAGGAACATCTTCTGAGACTGAGGATAGATTCTGCATTGGGAATGGACTTGGTCATTACGTTCTAACTGGGTAGAGTCTATTTTCAGTTAGAGTTCAGTCAGAGCTAATGCCCAGTTCAGAATTAAAGTTAGTAATGGAGATGAAGAATATTGGATCTTTGAGTTGGAACTTAAAGTGGTAAATAAAGGAAGTTTGTTAAGAGAATGAAGAGTTGATGCCTGTCCTTGTTTGTCACATTAAGCTGGAATGCTTGTAAGTGCTTGAACTAATGGCTGAATAATAGCATTGTACACAGGTCTCCTCCAACTCAGATGTGCATCCTGGGGACGACCTGAGATATAGTGGAAGGGTACATAATGTTGAGAAAGTATAGGTGCACGGCATGGGCACAGTGCGAAGTGAGGAACTTGTCGCTCTGCAGCACTGTTGTCTGTCCAATTTTGATCCACCATTTTTTTAAATATAACTGATGCTCATCACTTTAAGGCTTCATAAACTAAGTTACTTCTTAATGGAATTGTGCTTCTCACCATTGGGACATATTTGGTCTTGCAGGACCGACATGCCCTCCAAGTAATGAGGTCTTCTCAGTGCAACTGTTTCATTCTCAGTGACTGGACTCAGTCATGATGTGGGGAGCCTGAGATCTTCACTCCAAATCCACCTCTTCAACTTAAAGACAGAAGAAGAATGTACGTGCTCATCTTCACTCTGACGTGATCCCAGGGAGTTTGAATGTTGGCATTAGACAGACAGGAGTCAAACATTAGCAATATCTTGAAGGGGAATCATGGATCTTTCCTCACTGATAATAGTGCAGGGCTTTACTGGACCTTCTTAGAAGTGCAAGTGCATCTTCAGAAGTCCAATTTACCACTTGATCACTGAGTGTGTGGCATTGTGTGCCTTGCTGTTCTCTGGAGAATTCTGTGGCCTCTACATTGGTGTCATCAGCCTCAGCCTCATCAGCCCTTGTCTTTGGGGAGCCTTCCCTGTAGCCTGGGTATCCCTCAAAGAATCTAAGGATCTGAGACTGACCAAGGATGAAGCTGCCATGTACATTCCCTGGCAAATGGCACATACATGCATTATGCGCAGCTGATAGTCGTAGACCAGTTGCACATTTAGGGAGAGGAACTACTACCTGTAAATGAAAGGGACTCCTGGTGCAATGAAGCATGTAGAGCCATGGCTGCAGTCAATTGCCCTCTGCACGCGTGGCAAACCTGTTACATGGCTGAACCTCATGAATCTCTCACCCTGTCTGGCTTGGACAACTGTAGTCATTTGTCCTGGCATAGACTGTATCCATCACCTCATCGATGTATTTATGGGAGGACAGCAGAGAGATTCGACACAAGTTCCCGGTGGAGTCCTGGAAGAATCCCAAGGCACTGAAAGTCAAGGCTGCACCACTCTTAGTGCAACAGGGGTCCTCCTCAGCTGGAAAGATCACAATTGGAAATCAGCAAATCCCATTTTTGGCCTCTCGTGAGTTTTGCCAGCCATTATGAGATTGCTCCCACAGCTAACATGGCCGCGAGATCATGCACATTGTTTCATCCAGCTTAGAATTTGTGGCCCTATGAAGTTCCTTCCTGACTCCTGTTCCTTCAGGAAACAAAGGATTTCCACATTTATTTAGAGAATACAACTGGAGGAGTCTTTTGCATTTCAATGGCTCTGTAGCCAGCTCCAGGGCCTGACAAGGAAAGATTCCACATTGTCCGCTCATACTTCCACTTAGAAAAAGGCTTTTAAACTTAGTATAAAGATCTGAAGACAGTAATGTACCTTTGAAAACCATTGACCTTAAATGTGTAATCACACAACTCCATGTTGGTGACAATTATGTGGCTATAAAGTTAGGCATTTGGAAATTGAATTGAAGGGCCAGAAACTCTTTGGTTTCTGCAAGTAGGTCAAAGAAGACAAACATAAAAAGAGTTGCTTCTTATAAAAACGCCTACCTGAAAACGAACTGAAGCACCCACTTATGTTAACCTCAATAGCAGCTTTTCATGTCAAGATGCACAACTACTTGCTTCCTTCCTTTTGCGTTGTGATTGAATGCAAAATATTGTACCAGGAGAACAAATCCTGGAAAGATTTGATTGCTATCAGGTCTCTGAATAATTCTAGAGCAGCTGCCATTCAAAGATCATGAATCAGTTCCACTGCTAATAAGAAATTGCATCACTTTTATCCTGGCTAATTCCCATAATTAAGCTTCAAAGATTTATCACAATTTTTACCTTGCTAACTGCACAGTCTTTCCAGCAAAGGAACATAGAACATAACAGCGCAGAACAGGCCCTTCGGCCTTCGATGTTGCGCCGACCAATTAGGAACAAGCAGTGACCCTCTAACCTAAACCATTCCCTTTTCATCCATAAACTTATCTACTAACCTCTTAAACGCCACCAAACTTGGCGCATCTACAACTGACGCAGGCAAGGCATTCCATACCCTTACCACCCTCTGGGTAAAGAACCTACCTCTGACATCTGTCCTAAAACCACCACCCCTTAATTTAAAGCTATGTCCCCTCGTGCTAGCTTTCTCCATCCTAGGAAAAAGGCTATCACTGTCCACCCTATCTAAACCTCTAATCATCTTATATGTTTCAATAAGGTCCCCTCTTAGCCGCCTCCTTTCTAACGAAAACAACCTCAAATCCCTCAGCCTCTCTTCATAAGACCTGCCCTCCATACCAGGCAACATCCTGGTAAACCTCCTCTGTACCCTCTCCAATGCCTCCACATCTTTCTTATAATGTGGGGACCAGAACTGCACACAATACTCCAAGTGCGGCCGCACTAGAGTTTTGTACAGTTGCAACATGACGTTGCGGCTCCGAAATTCAATCCCCCTACCAATAAAAGCTAAGACTCCGTATGCCTTCTTAACAACCTTATCGACTTGATTGCCAACTTTCAGGGATCTAAGCACACATACACCAAGATCCCTCTGTTCATCAACACTATTAAGAGTCCTACCATTAACCCTATACTCTACACATTTGTTATTCCTGCCAAAGTAAATTATCTCACACTTTTCCACATTAAACTTCATTTGCCACCTCTCGGCCCAGCTCTGCAACTTGTCCAAGGAAGGGTAAGTGTTGCACAGCAATTGATGAACATCCTATTAATGGAACATATAAATAGGTGCTGTGATCCATTCCGTATACTGTACATCCTAATGGTTTATAAAACAGTTCAGAGTAGGTGGCGGTATCACAGGCAGTGTTCTGCGGCAGTCTTGAAATTGATCGCACATCAGACTAGCAGATCTACAGAGGAACAGTTCTGTCATACAAAGCATTATATCAAAACTGAAATGCGCAACTAAGTATGAATCATCGGGCGTGAGACTGTATCAAATATACATCTCCAACATTAGCCAATGATAATCAATAACTAATGCAATATCTGCAAAACCAGAGAGATACCTGTGAGCAATTATAGCAATTATAAATACTAGGTATTTTGAAACAAGAAAGAAAAATATAATTTTATATGTTTATTGCACTGTATACTAGAACAACAATCCAAAATTACAATTTCTGTATCCTTCTTCCAATATGATCTTTGTCCCAAATTTGTAATTAGCTGCCAAGTGATGTGTGCAATGTACAATATAGTATATGGTTAAAAATATTGTTCTGCAATCTTTACATAAGTTACTTAACACTAAATTTGTCAGAAACAGACTCAAAGTAAAACATTTTCTTTAGAGTATTGTTGTTGTCAAACAATGAGATTAATGCAAACATAGTTTGAACAGCAACTGGCACCAACTCTCCAGCTGATGTTAACCATATCTGTACATCCTATTCTGCTTAATAGCTGCAGTACCAGGATAGGAAAAAAATCTGAATATAGTTATTAAAAACTCTGATCGCTGCAGGATATTATTTTTTGCAGTTAATTTCAAAGTTCAAATGGTTGCTATTTAAAGTCAAAGGAAACAGAGACACATTAAATTCGACCTATTTTGTATACAATATGAAACTAGATGGCAAGGCAAATATTTCAAACAAGAAACTAGTAAGAGATGCATAACAGAACAATGGTAAATGTAGTTTTATGTAAAAAGGTTACAGTATGTCAGATGTTCACTGGATGAGAGAGAAATAGATGGTGAATTTGAATTCAATAAAAAAAAATCTGGAATTAAGAATTTACTGATGACCATGAAACCATTGTCGATTGTTAGAAAAGCCATCTGATTTACTAATGTCCTTTGGGAACATTATTACTTTCTCAGAAGACTAAGGAAATTTGCTATCTCCACTATGACTCTCACCATCTTTTACAGATACACGATATAGAGAGGATTCTTTCTGGTTATATCACAGCTTGATATGACTCCTGCTCCATCCAAGACTGCAGGAAACTACAAAGTCATGAATGAAGTCCAGTCCATCACTCAGTCCAGCCTCCCACTCTCTGACACTTGGAAAAGCAGCAAGCATAGCCAAAAGATGTAAAGAATCTGAATATTATTGCTTTTTGTAATGATCATCATTTTGGAATGTTTGCAAATGTTCTCAGACTTATGAATAAAGTATATTTTTGGAGAAAAAAAGTAACCTCTGATTTAAAATTCCACCAGCACCCAATAACCTTTCTTCTATCCCATTTATCAGGAATTGATCTGCACCTGCCAAAAAAATACTCAAAAGCTCTTCTTCCATTGCCTTTTGATGCAGGGAGCGATCCGTTAGTGACCCCCCCCGGGTTCCAGATTCTCCCGCAAGAGGAACTGTCCTTTACATTTCTCTCAAGACCTTCAGGATCTAATGTGTTTCAATAGAGTTGCCATTTACTCTTCTAAATTCCAACACAAGCTGGAACCTATCTATTCCAGTTTTAGTGTGAAAAACATTCTATATTCAATCTTCTGGCCTGCCTCACATCTTTGAGCAATTAGATGCTTCCTCTTTTAAGTTCGATACTATCTTGAACCTTTTTAGTTAACCACGGATGGTGGGATCTCCTCTTGGATTTTTTTTTTGTTGGAATGCATCCACTCTACATATAAATCCCTTAAATGTCTGCCATTGCATCTCTATTGACCTATCCTATAATCTAAATTGCCAGTTCACTTAGTTGGCCCTGCTTTCATGCCCCCATAATTGATCTCATTCAAATCTGAAATATGAATCTTTGATCCACCCTCCTTGCCCTCAAATTGAATGTAAAATTCAATCATATTTTGATCCTTGCTACTGAGGGATGGTTCAATATGAGGTTGTGAATTAATCTCATCTTGCTGCATGAAACCAGGTCTAACATAGCCTGCTCTATGTTTGGCTCCAGAATGTGCTATTCTGAAAAAACTATCCTAAAAGCTTTCAATGAATTCCTCATTTAGATTACCTTTGCCCATCTGATTTTTCCAGTTTATATTTACATTGAAATCTTCCATGATAATTGCCATAGCTTTCTGACAAGTTTCCATCTTTTCTTCGATATCTCATCCTACAATATGGTGACTGTTGGAGGGTCTATAAACTATTCGCACTCGTGACTTCTTACTTCTATCATTCCTCATCTCACACAAACCACTTCAATATCCTGATTTCCTGAACTTAGCTCATCTTTCTTTAATGTGCTACATCATCTTTAATTAATTTGATTTGACTTGTCACTGCATCCCAAAATACATGATAAGTATTGTTTCTTGTGTGCTGGATAGACAAAACATACCGTTCTTACAGTACATAGAAGGATTGCCGTCATAGATACGGCGAATAGAATGGTCTGTAATGGGCTAACATTATTTTTAATGAATAGAGTCCCTCCCCCCTCAATTTGTCCTAGATTCCCATCCTTCAAAAATGTCTAAATGTCCCAATATTCAGATCCCAATCAATGTGAATGTGCAGCCTTGATTCTGTTATGGCTATTGGATCATATTTATTTATCTCTACTCCACCATCAGATCATCTGTTTTGTTCCAAATGCCACATGTATTCAGATACAGAGCCTTAGATTGTGTCATTTTTATTATTTTTGTAATTCCTAGCCCAATATGCTGGTTTATTCTTTGCACTCTCTATCCCTTCCTGTCAGAGTCTATCATTCCTTATATTAATATCATTCTCTCTGGCCTTGTCTCTACTCTTTGAAATACCACACTTCCCCAGATTTGATCCCTTGCCTCCACGACTTAGTTTAAAATCCTCTCTAGTTCCCTAATTGTGTGGCTTATTTGAATACTTGACTCAGTGCAGTTCAGGTGTAGGCCCTCCCAAAGGTACAGACCTCCTCCAATACTGCTGCTAGTTTCCCTCAAACCTGAACACACTTCTCCCACACCAATCTTTTAGCCATGCATTCAAATAACTAAACGTATTTGCCTGTGGCTCATAAAGGATTATTACATTTAACACTCTTCTTCTTAATTTAGTGTGTACTTTCTCATGCTGAGGATGCAGTACCTTGGTCCTTGTTCTATGTCACTTGTACCTATATGGACCAACTCTTCCTCCCATTCCCACTCTAAATTCCTTTACCCATGAGCAGACTTCCCAATCTTACACTGTGTAAACAAAATTGCCTTTGGACTCTTGCTCTTTGCAGCAGGGCAGCATGGTGGCAGAGTGATTGGCACTGCTGTCTCAGTGCCATGGACCCAGCCTTGGATGACTATCTCTATAGAGTTTGCATGTTCCCCCATGACTGTGTGGGTTTCCTCTGTGTTTCCTTTGGACTGTGGGGTTTCTTCCCATGTGGGGTTAGATGGATTGGCCATGCTAAATTGCCCATCAGTGTTCCAAGATACGTAGGTTAGGTGAATTAATTGGAGTAAATGCACAGAGTTACAGGGATACGGCAGGGGAAGGCATGGGAAAGATGCACTTTCAGAGAGTTGGTGCAGATCTGATGGGCCAAGTGGCCTCTTTTTGCTCTGTAGACATTCTATGGTTCCACATTGCTCCCCCTCTATACACTGTCCAATACTATCACCACATTCTCTTGTATTTTCCCTACTTGAATGGCTTCCTACCTCTTGGTACTATTGTCCACGTGCTCCTTGACACTGCAGACCTCACTTTCATTCCCACAGACTGCGAGCATCCCAAACCTGTTTGACAATTGCAAAACCTGAGGCTCCTCCACTCCTGTCTGCTTGGTCCATTTACCTGTCTCACTTCTAGTCCCATCCTTCTGTCCCAAAGCTGGCAACCCAATTCTAAGAGATGCCGCTGTCCTCTGGAACAGCATCCAGCTATTTCTCCCTCTCCCTGATGTTACAGTTCAGCTTCCAGATCAATAATCCTGATCCAGAATTTCTTTACGTGTTTACACTCTCGACATACATTGTCTGTCCTGGATTGCCTTAGCATCCAGAAGCTCTTACATCCCACTGCTGCAATATCACAGCTGCCCTACTATTATTATATGTTATTTAGTTAAGTTAATATTACATGGGCACTCTCTCTCCAACCATTGCACTGCTTTATGGACTCTCTCTCAATCTCTGAAAGCTTTGCAGCTTTATGTTCTCTCTCTATCTCCAAACTCAGGGGGAAATTTTCCCACTCCGTTGTGCTAGTTTTCCAGCATAGCACGATGGCAGAATCTTGCATCGAGCATGCATGCGATTCCCACAAGTGTTCCCACCACGCACACATCTCTCAGTTCCAGACTCCTGTCAGATTCATGCTGGAAACTGGTGAGAACACTAGATAAATAATTTACATCAATTTTTAATGTTATTTCAATGTGATTAACAAACCCAGGACAGAACTCTCTGGGCTTGCTAGCCTTTTCCATCCCCCCAGAGTGTTTCAATCTCGCAAGGTTTACAGTAGGTCCCTACTTTCGAGGAACTAGCCGGAAGACCCCACTGGAGTGAAGGGGACACTCGAGGACACAGGGGATGAGGCAGCAGGAAGGTAGTGCCTCCGGGCATGGGAACCCTGGCAATGCCAGCCTGTGCCCCTGGCATTGGTCAAGATGCAAGGTGCCCATGCCCAGGGGACATCTTAGCACTGCTCATCGGGCATGGGCCAATGCCAAGGGGGCAGGGGATTTAGCAGCAGACTGTTTAGGGCAAGGCTTAGGGAGAAATCAGTAGAGGTGGGGGTGGGATGTCATACTGCCACTGTGCATGGGGATCGATGAGGGCAGGACCGAGGCCAGCGATTGCTAGGTGAAGTTTTAAATGGGGGATAGCGTGCCTGCATGGAAGTGGGCAGGAGGATTGGAGACTAAGGTGGGCTGGGACTTTGGGGGAGGTTGTTGGTGGGAGGGGCTGGGGGGGCACTCAGGGGTTGGAGCTGAGCCAGGGAATGGTTGGATAACTGCGATTGGGCCGTGGGGGTTTGGAGGGGGGGGGGTGCGTTTGGGGGGATGGGGAGGCAGCACAGCAGGTCCCAAGCCGGCCAGCAAACAGGAGTATGATGGTTCGGGGCCACTGCATGTGCGTTGAGGCCCACTAGTTTCAGCCTCCCAGGTGGGTATCAGATCCACCCCTAAAATCTAGTCATATTCATGCTGGTGGTCTCTGCAGTACAGAGCGTGGGAGATTCTAGCCTGAACTGCCACTGAAAAAAAAACGTGACTTACTCCACTTTTCCCACAAATTCAACATTGAATCTTTTTGGGAGAATCACCTCCGTATGTTGTTTTCTGGCGGTCACAGTCAGTTTCAGAACTTTCTGCCTTTTTTTGTTCCCTCCTTTTATCTCCAAACTAGATGCTACTTTATGGTCTCTCTCTCTCTCTCACTCTTTCTGAGCTCTCTGCTGCTCTCTGAGCTCCCACTGTATGGACTGATGAAGTGAACCAGTTAGTACACCTGATGGTGGTTGCTGGAGCCACTCTATAAATGCTTAAGTTAGGTTTTGTGAATTATATTTGCAGGGCTAGGAGGTCAGTATACTTAAAAACTTGCATTATCACTGGACTCTCCTTATCAACACCAATCTGCCAACTTGGCTCTATGGATGAACCAGGAGATATTGTTCTTTAGACAGCTACCTGTTCTACCACCAATCCAATAGTCTAGGATTCTCTATCGATTTGTAGCTAATGAAAGATAGAAATATTTCTGCTGAGTTTACATTATTTCAACATTCCCACTGATCCAATTTCTGTTGTACTCGTCTTTCCCACACTATTTTTTCATTTCTCTTTTTATTTACATCAATTTTTCTTCTGTTTACTTTCATAGGTTAATTTTGTATACCATGCAAGCTGGGTTGGAGATTTACAGTTCAAAATTCAAGTTTGCTTTTCTGAAGCCTTTGTCAAATTTTTGTTTTTGATCTTAATGAGACAGCAAGATCGTACATTAACATGTTGCCTGGGAGATTAGATGCAAGCGACAGCACTTTAAGAGAGGAACAGAAGAAAAACAAAAATCGGAGTTATAATTTCCGATTTGCAAATTATGTTTATGCAATAGCCTGCCAGATTAAGAAGCAAGTGGTATCTATAAAAGATCAAGTTAGTTTGGATTCCACTTTCTTCCACTTGTTGTTTACAAAATATAATTCATTGAATTCTACTGTACCAAAGGAGGCCATTCAGTCCATCGTGTCTGCACTGACCACAATCCCACCCAAGCCCTATCCCCATAACCCTATGCATTTACCCTGACTAGTCCCCGTGACCCTAAAGGGCAATTTAACATGGCCAAAACAACTCACTCACACATCTTTGGACTATGGGAGAAAACCAGAGCACCCAGAGGAAACCCACACAGACAATGACAGAACATGTAAATTTCACACAGACAGTGACCCAAATCAGGAATCGAACTCCAGTCTCTGGTGCTGTGAGACAGCAGTGCTAACCTCTGTGCCACCCATTAAAAAGTCTTTGGGCTTTGTACTCACAATTTTATTGCTACCATTAGAAAATGGAAGAAAATGTACCCTCCATGTGCAGCTTAATCCGATGATACATTTGTTTAATTAGCACCACATTCTAGGAAGCTGAGCAACAAGGACACAGCTCGAAGATGTGAATCTCATGTACGATCCAGTGCCTACATGACCTACTCCAATCTAATGATATTCCAAGTACTGAGAAACGGAAGCACTGATCGACTTGTCACTAGCTACTCAACTACATTATCTCCCTAGGTCCTTGTAAGATAGCAGACTTCCGTACATTTGCATCACATGAAAAATGGGCTGTAAATTATTTCCTATCTTGCATTCTAATCAAATTAACCCTACTACAATTAAAAAAAAATACCCCTCACAAATAACACAAGTGCTTCTGTAAACTGTGGATCCTGCAATGTGGAATTCTATATCATTTTTTAAAAAAATTACAGTCTAGTCAAAATTTGTAATAAGATAATTGGCTGAAGGTGGAAGAGAAATAAAAAAACACATTGCAGAATCCCTGTAGGGCACAAGAATTTGGCACAGACACATAAAAAGGATTTCAGAATCTTTGACTGAATACTAGCAGCACAATTCAGAAATAGGATAGTGAAATAAAATGACAAAATCTTTGAAAGTGAAGAAACAGATTGGCAAACTATTCTCCATCCTCAACAAAATAAAAGTCACAATGTCATGATTAATTCGTCACAACCATCAATAAGATTCCAGAGAATGTGGAGAATATACATAGCAAACAGGTGGAAAGTGGATTTCCCAAGCTGTAAACGTATTGTCATCAGTTTACTCACAGACGTTCTGACTTATTTTATTACTATTTCAAAGCATGTTATATAAGAAAAAAATCTGTACTTCTATAGCTCTTTTCACAAGCCTGTCCAACAGTTTTGTAGTGTAAATATTGTTGTAATATATGACTGCTTTACTTCTTAAAGGAAAAAGATGATTTTGATTATAGACCATAGAAGAACCTATATTTGTGGGTGGCATGGTGATACAGTGATTAACATTGCTGCCTCACAGCGCCAGGGACCTTGATTTGATTCTGGCCTTGAATGACCATCTGTGTGGAGTTTGTACATTCTCCCTGTGCTTGTGTGAGTTTCCTCCGGGTGCTCAGTTTCCTCCCAGTGTCTAAAGATGTACAGTGTGTCGTTAAGGGGCTATCACCCCTGTTAATTTTTTAATTGGTTTATTTTTATTTTGGTTCAAAATGAGCAATGAACAGTGAATTCCTGGGAAATTAGGTGAGATGGGAGGAGAGCTATGCGACTGATTAATAATTCTCTTAATAAAGGAAAGCTTTGTGTCTTGGTCTCACCATCACCAATTGCCTTGGATCCTATGAATAGCTTTCATTACGACTTTGCAGCATTTCCTTGGTAAATATAGGTACAAAGCATTAATAGCTCAAACATGCCCTTTGCCTCCATGCATTGATCTCCTTCATCAATAGATTAAGGAGATCAATTGATAGTCCTTAATCAGGTCCAGCCCTTAGACCATCATTTTACTATTTATATGCCTATAGAAGACATTTGATTTTTTTTTAGGTTAGTGTCAGACTCTTTTCATACCCTTTTTTTGCCTCATTTCTTTTTTCACTTATTCTTTCAGTTGTGTCAATGACATTACTACTTGCTGACAAGCAGAAGGCTGAGATCCATAGTCAAGGCTGGAATTCTCTGGCCATTTACACTGGCATAATCTTTCAGTTCTGCTGAAATTGCATCCCTGTCGTGGGTTTCTCAGCGGTGTGGGGTGCAATCACCAGAAAAGCCTATTAAGCGGTGCACTGTCTCCCACCACTGAGGGAGGGAAGCCAGAGAACCCTGCCCTAAATCCTTTGATCGTTAGCCTGATTCAGTTGGTAGCACTCTAACCCCTGAGTCACAAGTTTGGGGTTCAAGTCCAACTCCAGGGCTTGAGCATAAAAATCAAGGTTGGCATTCCCATGCAGTGCTAAGGAAGCCATGATGTGGAGATGCCAGCATTGGGCTGGGGTGACCATGGTAAGATGTCTCACAATATCAGATTAAAGTCCAACAGGAATTACAAACTCGTGATTCCAAATAAATCTGTTGGACTTTAACCTGGTGTTGTGAGACGTATTAATGTACTAAAGAAGAATACTGAAAGTGCATCTTTGGTTGGATACAAAAGTTTTCATTGGACGATTTTGAAGAAGAGGTGAGTTACCTCAATATACGAGCTAATGTGGACCATTCAAGCAACATTACACAAAAAGAAATATTGGGTGCAATTTTACCTGCCATTCACACCATACTCTCACCAGCCAAATCTCTGCTCACTGCGGCAGGAAGGGAAAATCCTGCCAGTGAGAGTGATGGTAAGACTCCGGTTTTATCTGGACACTATCATATTGCTGGGTGCTGTCTATGTGTTACCTTTCATGTTTCTTACGTTGCAATGCTAACTACATTTCCAAATTATGCAGTTTGTGACACCTAGTAGTCGTGACAAGCACTACATCAATGCAAACGTTTCTGTCCATTTCCATTTCATTCAACCTGATTTTCATCAATCCCACCTCCATCATATCCAACCTTTTTTCTGTTTCCTCTTAAAGGCTTGCTATTATGTCTTTTAGGGAGCTTTGACTTACTTACCCTGCCATTCATGGGGATGGATCTGGATTGTATGAAGCCCCTTATTCCATGCCAGATTTTCCGTCAATCTGATTGCAATTTATCTGGGCCAGATGGATTTTCATCCCACTGAAAATGACCCTCTTCCAATTCAGTATTTTCATTCTAGATTACTTTTTGTTCTTTTCCATTATGTCCCACGATGGAGACAGGAAGGAAATTTACAGATATCTATGCTAACCTGGCTACTCTGTAGATTACCTTTTTTTTTAAAAAAATGGACAAGGCTTTATCATGACTCATACCAGAGGAATTTCTAATCTTCAGATAACAGAAAGGGACCTCATTATACCATGGATTTAGAACCTGGATTTGAACATGGATTTGAACCTGGATCCCCTACAGCGTTACCCTGGGTCTCTGGTTTTCTGGTCAAGTGACAATACCACTACGCCACAGCCTCCTCTATTTAATTACAGCCTTTGATGCCCTTCTTGGCTCCTTCAAATGGTTTAGTCTCATCCTTCCTTCATTTGTCCTTGGTATTGATATGGGACCTGATCTCTAGCCATTCACCTTCAATGTTCTGCAGCCACTCAGTGACATTCTTGACCTGAGCATCATGGAAGCAACATGCCATCATGGGATAAAGTATTCAATACAGCATCATCTCACTTGTGAGAGACCTGGTGAAATACAGAATATAAATTTGGTTTGACACAGTCAGAAGAAAGCTGATGGAGTAGAAAGAGTATTGCATCAATGCATTGCTTGCTATCAGCAAATAAAACAGCAACAAAAAAAGGACTTGCTTTTAACATGATAGCATGAATTAAGAGGATGGATTTGATAAAAGAATTTAAAACTCGAAAGAATTGAAAAATAGTTTTCAGTGAAGGTGAGCTGTAGAACAAGGGATATAAATATAAGGTTAAATGGAAGAGACTTAGAGCTTAGAGTCAGAGTAGTTACAGCAAGGAAACAGGCCCTTCAACCCAATTTGTCCATGCTGCCCAATTTTTACCATTAAGCTCGTCCCAATTGCTAGTATTTGGCCCATATCCTGCCATAAAAAATCTTATTTATGTAACTGTCTAAATGATTTTTAAAAGACAAAATTGTATCTGCCTCCATGACTATCACCTGGCAGCTTGTTCCATACAGAGTATAGGAAGCAGGGAGGTGTTGTTACAATTGTGCAGAGCCTTGATGAGGCTACACCTAGGATACTGTGTGCAGTTTTGGTCTCCTTTTCTGAAGAAGGATGTTCTTGCTTTCGAGGGAATGCAGCAAAGGTTTACCAGGCTAATCCCAGGGTTGGTAGGACTGATGTACAAGGAGAAATTGACTCGGTTACAATTGTTTTCGCTGGAGTTGAGATGAGATGAATGGGGTGGGGGTGTGGTAAAGAGTCTGATAGAGACTTACAAAATTCTAACAGGATCAGATAAAGTAGATGCAAGGAGAATGTTCCCAATGATGGTGGAGTCCAGAACCAGGGATCAGAGTCTGAGGATGGAGATGAAAAGACATTCCTTCACCCAAAGAGAGATGAATCTATGGAATTCATTACCACAGGAAGTAGGTGATGCCAAACCATTGAAGGTATTCAAGAGGTGGCTAGATACATCATTTGGGATGAATGGAATCAAAAGGTTATAGGGAAAAAGCAGGATTAAGCTGCTGAGTTGGATGATAAGCCATGATTGTGATGAACTACTGCTCATATGGGGAATAAACACTAATACCGGCAGACTAACCTGTTTGTACAAGTAATTTTCATCCAGGCAGAAGCACAAATCATGTGCGAGTAAGAAAATTAAAATTCTCGAAAAATATATGGATGGGTGCCAGTAAAACTAATATAAATTAATAAACAAAATGATTCCAATTTTCCAATGGCAACATGCATTTTAACGATTTGCCCCTGGTAGAGAGAAGTCAATCAAAGATTTTGGAATTGATAATAAGCAGCTTTGGTATCATAATGTGAGCTACCTGCCCTACTGACATGATATATGATATGAGATGTCAATCCTCTTTAACAGCACTGGTTCAGGATCACAGAGTGGCTTGGATTGTTCAGTTATATCTATGGTGTGATCATAGAATCACTACAGTACAGAAGGAAGGCATTCAGCCCATCAAGTCTGTACTGACCACAATGCCACCCAGGGCCTATTCCTATAACTCCACTCATTTACCCTGCTAATGCCCCTGACACAGGGGTCAATTTAGCATGGTCAATCAACCTAACCCAACGTGCTCCGGTTTCCTCCCACGGTCCAGAGTAAACTCAAGCAGACACGGGTATACTTTATGCAGACAGTGACCCGAGGCCGGAATTGAACCTGGGTCCCTGGTGTTGAGAGATAAAAGTGCTAACCACTGCACCACCATGTTCCCATTATGGGTAAACTACCACTGAGGTAATATTAATTTCTGTTCTGTTATCGCATGTTACAACTTGTGACTGATGTGATATTATTACAACAGCAATGTTTTCCCGCTTTGTCACCTTGGCACAAAGATACAACAGTGTATTGTTGTGGTTTTTTCTGTCTGCAAGTTCCTGTATAATGAGGCGGGAAGGCACATTAATAAGTGGTGTCAAGTGTATCCATTCCTTCATTACATTTCACACAATATCTGTAAAAGTGGGAAATAATTTTTTGTTGCCCTTTTGTTTTATACCAAATGGCAGATTGCTTTGGAGGATCACATTATGCGGTTAGCAACGATCCTGCTGGTGGGAAATGTGGTTCAAAATTACATTGATATCCATGTCATAAGCAACACTAGTGACTTCAGGGCTAGGTTTGAACTGTATTATGTAGTCTTTTTTTTAAAATGGACTCTGTAGTCTAATTAAAGACACTGTCTATGTTGTTCAAGGTGGTAATTAAGCACTCACGAGCTCACTGTTAGGAACATCGGTGATTAAAAATATCCATTCATTTTATTCAACTCAGCTTCTGACTACGGGAATGATAAAGTTAACCAAATAGAATAATTTTCAAAAGCAAATATTGTGAAGGGCTTCAAGCTAGTAATAATGGAATGCGCAATGCAAGAAGGTGACAACAAATATCAAGAGAAGAATGTCCACTGTTCCATATTATCTAATTCTGTTTCACTTTCTCTGGCTAACAGTATTTGTTTACCTTTTGAGTTTTCTGGCTGTGTCCATTTCCCCTGGTCTCACTAGCTTGCTCCATATTTTCACTGCATTCTGCTAAGCTGTCTTTCAATTTAAACATGAACTTCCCTCCTATGAATGTGATTCCATGGTTCCGTGTATTGTAACAACCACTGCTGTTTAAATGAATTTAAAATCACAGCTCAAAACATGACGGCAAAGACTAACAGGATTTTTTTTGGTTTTTTTTGAAAGCATTATGAAACTTTTGAATTGCAAAAGTATTGTAATGCATGATAATAATTACATTGTGATGGTCAATGTAAGGGTCAAAAAGATCTCAATGATTTGATTTGATTTTGAATTGATTTATTATTGTCACATGTATTAACATAGTGAAAATTATTGCTCAATCATTGCATTAAAATACATTTACATTACAATACAGCACATAATGGTGACATTCGAAAGTACAAAAACATTTTACACTTACTTCAGAATGTTCCCGATTCCTCAACAAACTTTCCCTGGTGGTCATGAACTTTCAAAGGCAATGCGCTTTTTAGGGATGACAAAATCCACACTGGCCAACAAGAAGCGGGCATCGGAGAAAACGCATGCATGGATGAGTATATGCATTTTTTTTGCATCCATGACCCCTATCCAACCGATCAAATGACATGGAAATGTATGGGGTCAGGAAGCAGAAGAAATTGTGTTTTCGAGCAAAAAAAATTCCGTGGTCCAATTCGCATCTCCACTGGGAGCTGGAAATCCAACGCCAACATTAACCTCATAAAATTAATAAACCTTTATGTATTTTCTACTTGTCTATATAATTGCACATAATAGAAAAGATAATACTGTAACAGTTCATTACTGAATTCAATTTGTTAAAATGCTTTGCACTAATTATTACATTTGTTATACCATCGGTGGTGTTACAATTGACTTATACTAATACATCTAAATGACAGTTATTCTAACAATCCACCAGAGGTTTGGGCTTTGTCCACAAGCGTGCTTTTCATTTGTATACTGTGTGTATATCTGTGTGTGTGTATATGTGTGTGTGTGTGTGTGTGTGTGGTGTATGTATGCATATATCTATGTCTGCATTGACAACAATTCCATCCAGTCCCTGTACCCATAACCCCACGTATTTTCCTTTCAATCCTCTAACACTAAGGAACAATTAACCATGGCTACCACCCATCTGCACATCTTTGGACTGAGAGAGAAAACCAGAGCACCCAGAGGAAACCCACATAGACACAGAGAAACCATGTAAACTTCACATAGACAATCATCAGCATGTTAGCTTTTATTGGTAGGGGGATTGAATTTCGGAGCCGCAACGTCATGTTGCAACTGTACAAAACTCTAGTGCGGCCGCACTTGGAGTATTGTGTGCAGTTCTGGTCCCCGCATTATAAGAAAGATGTGGAGGCTTTGGAGAGGGTACAGAGGAGGTTTACCAGGATGTTGCCTGGTATGGAGGGCAGGTCTTATGAAGAGAGGCTGAGGGATTTGAGGTTGTTTTCGTTAGAAAGGAGGCGGCTAAGAGGGGACCTTATCGAAACATATAAGATGATTAGAGGTTTAGATAGGGTGGACAGTGATAGCCTTTTTCCTAGGATGGAGAAAGCTAGCACGAGGGGACACAGCTTTAAATTAAGGGGTGATAGTTATAGGACGGATATCAGAGGTAGGTTCTTTACCCAAAGGGTGGTTCGGGAGTGGAATGCCCTGCCTGCAGCAGTTGTAGATGCGCCAAGTTTGGTGGCGTTTAAGAGGTTAGTTGATAAGTATATGGAAGAGAAGGGAATGGTTTAGTTTGGAGGGGCGTTGCTTTTTATATTGGTTGGCGCAACATCGAAGGCCGAAGGGCCTGTTCTGTGCTGTAGTGTTCTATGTTCTATCAATTGCCAGAACTGCACCTCGGTCCCTGGCTCTGTGAGGCAGCAATGCTAAGCACTGTGCCATTGTGCTGTCCCATTTTTGTAAAATTGTGCATTGTTCCAGTCTGTCTTCAAAAGATTCAGAGCAGGATTTTCCATCTGTATTCTCTCCAAAACTGGAAAATTCTGCCTGAGGTCAAAGGACCTTTGCAGGGTCTGACCCCTGACCCTATTCACCCTCTACAATCCCCGTGGCGGGTGGGACGGGAAAATTCCCCCCTATTAATTGTATATTAATGGCTACTTTTAGCACAGACAGTAGAAGACTATCATTGAATAGAATCATAGAACCTTTCCTTGAGCACAGGTAGTGGTCGAGTCTGAACTGACGACAATCCCACTCAGGCCTTACCCCTGTAACTCTGCATATTTACTCTTTTAGTCCCCCTGACAGTGAGGTTTAATTTATCATGGCCAATCAACATGACCCACAGGTTCCTGCCATGGTTTCTTCCCAGAGATGGACAGGTTAGGTTCATTGCCCCTTAGCATTCTGAGATGCTTAGATCAGAGCTATTAGTAGGGTAAATATGTTGGATTATGGAAGAAGAGCAGAGGTGGGATTGTTGTCAGTGCAGACTCATTGAGCTGAATGGCCTCCTTCTGAAGTATAGGGTTTCTATCTTTGGAGTGTGGGAAGAAACTGAAGCACCTGGAGGAAACCCACACAGACACAGAGTTTGTACAAGCTCCACACAGACAGACAGACACCTGAGGCAGCAGTGCGAACCACTGAGCCATCATGCTGCTCCGCAACAGCCTGATCTGCTTTTAGCTCTACAATAGCATTCCATCATAAAGAAGAAAGTAAACATGCACCAAGGATCAGTAAGTATGAAGTATCAAGGAAAGGTCGCACAGGAGAACCATCTTGATTGTTTGACATTTGATGATATTGATGGAAATTGTGTCTATTGTAAAGATGCAGTTGGTACAGAGTATTGTTTGCTTATGTATTTTAATGTTAAATAACTTTTCTGGTTCATAACCTGAGTAGCGGAGTGTGATGGAATGTATACTTACTGAAGATGAGGTGGTTATGGGGCATTTTCCAATGAACCAAAATACAGTGACAAGATTTCCCTGTTCATCCCCTAGGTCTTTGTAGATTTATTCAGTTACTGAGCAGATTGAAAATAAAATAGCTTGTGGCACTGGTCACTGATGCTGAATGCACACGCATATCAAGCATAAAAATTCAAAAAATGTAACAGAGATTAGATCAGGAAGGTGAATATATTCTATGTGAGGCTATGCAAAGTTCTCCATAATACCTTGTTCACTGCTTATTATTACAATTCTAGGCCTGAATCCTTAAATACATTGTATTTTGCTTTCCACAGAGTGATTAATGCAAACACTGCTGATCTTTTCTCTACTCTCTTTTCTCTTTTGTAGTGCAACATATTCAGTCTCTCCACTAACCACTAAATGATCAAATGGCTGTTACCAGCCTGATCAATTCTTTGATGACTCTAATATAACAAGTAAGGCTTTCAGTGTTATACAGGAAAAGCCAAGAGGTACAAACAAGACCTTGCTTTTAATGGACCAGCCACACAAACCACAGCACTCAATACCTAACTTCTTTGTGTGCAGAGTATTGAATTCTGGTGTGAACCAAACCTGCATTCATGGAAATCTAAACATCCCCGCAGTTCCAATCCACTGCCAGAGTCAATGCGCCAATAAAACCCCATAACGACCTCAAATAAAATCTCTCACCAAGAACTGGGAATGCTATGTGGTATAAGATATTGGAACACCTTTGTTACAAGGTTCAAAAAGAATATGCAAGAATGAAAATAGATGGTGAGTTTCCTCCTGTTGTCCCAAAGATAAGATTTGTGTTCTAACAATGAGCTGCATTTTCCATGATGTGGACTTGCCGACGTTGGACTGGGGTAAACAACAAGTCTCTCAATACCAGATTTTAATATGGTGTTTTGCGACTGCTTACTGGATTTTCCAGTCAGCAGTAATACTATGGCCGATGCCACTGGCTGCATTTAGAAATGTGCTATCATTTTCATGACTGCCATAGAACCCCCTACCTCAACTGCAGAATGCACCCATCAACTGGATGAGTAGGGATGGCTTGTGGCGAAAACCATGATATCTTTGACATCTCAAGCTGAAGGAGTGCCTCCTGGGGTCTGTCTTCAGAAGCTTAATGATAGGCATTTTTTTTTAAACTTTTTGATCGTCAATCTATTTTGAATTCTGAGAAAGCCTCCCCCACACCATCCCCTTCTGTCCCAACTCCAATCCCCTAACCACAACTCAGGCTCTGCATATATATCCTCTCAAACTTCACAGAAATTATAGAAATCCAACAATGCAGAAGGAGGCCATTTGGCACATCGAGTCTACACTGATCCACCCAGGCCCCACCCCCACACATTTACACTCTAACCCACACATCTCAGGACATTAAAGGGCAATTTTAGCATTGTCAATCAACCTAACCCGCACATCTTTGAACTGTGGGAGGAAACTGGAACACCCAGAGGAAACCCACACAGGCACGAGCAAACTTGTGCAAACTTGACACAGATAGTGACCCAAGCTGGGAATTGAACCCAGGTCCCTGGAGCTGTGAAGCAGCAGTGCTAACCACTGTGCTATTGTGCCTCTGTCGATCAACTCATACCCCTCCATCCCCCATTGCTGGCCTATTCTGCCTTTACTGACACCTCCAGTTCTGCTCCAACGTTAACAGGATTAAAGAACTGAGGGGCAGCAAGGAATACAGGGGCAAGTCTGGATGTAGAATGAGCAGGGGGTGGGAGGCGCTTGGAGAGGGGGCGAGGAGGGGTGTGAGGGCAGCGACGAGCCAAGAGTGCAGGTGATGGTTGTGAACAGGGCCGGTGGTGTGGAATTCTACGTGAACAGACCCGAATGGGAGACGGCGTAAAGATGAGCAAAGGTTCCACAGATTCCCAGGGAGAGATGAGATTTTGTTTTAAATGATCCCAACAAATCCCCATTAGCATTGTCATACTTAAATCAGAGGATGTAAGCCTTATAAAGATAGGAACATTCAGCTATACAAAATGGAATGTGTGTTGCTTTCAGTCCAAAAGTGAGATTCATTTAAAATGGATGATGATTTAACAAGGCAGAATAGAACTGTGGAATTTTTGGATTGATCATTAGAAGTTTGGGAGACATTTTATAACCCGTTTATAATCTTGGAGAGAGAAAGACAGTGTAAGATTATTTAATAACTTTTGCCCTTGTAATTGATCAAAGTAATGCACTGCTCCAAAGGGAGTTTTAGGACAATGTGGGTGCAGTCCAGGATGACCTGGACTTGGGTAAAGTCTGCATCTGCCCAAATCTCAGAGCCCTGTCTTGCTGCTGATCACTGTACAGGGGAAAAGGCCTGATGATACAAGCATATGCTCTGGCTGATTGATGCCACTGATATCCTCAATTACTGACCAGAAGGAACTAGATCAGGGCTGTTCCTGATTGTCTGTTATACAATGCAATGCGGCAGAGAAATGAAACAACTCAGTTTCTATAAAGTCCCCTACTATTTGAGGGTGAGGATATGGCTATGGCAGCTCTGAACGAAACAGAAAATAGGGATAAAATTCCCTATTCACATTTTTTAAACAGGCTCAATGGTTTCTCTTGTGCTTACTGGATGTCAAAATCAAAGTCTGTCTGTAACTCAGAACAGGTGGGTGTTTTACAATAATACTGTTTTATTATATTAGTTTTTCAGGCTAGACCTCGCAGTTCTGATGAAAAATAATCATCTCAGCAACCACCATGTATCCATTTTTAGTGATTAGTATTATCACTAACCAAATATACCATAAGACCAGAAGATATGGGAGCAGAATTAGGTCATTTGGCCCGTCAAGTCTGCTCGGCCATTAGATCACGGCTGATAATTTTCTCAATGCCATTTTCCTGCCTTTTCTCCGTAACCTTTGATTCCTGTAACCAATCAAGAACCTATCTATCTCTGTCTTAAATACATCACATTTCATCTAGCCCTTTCTTTAAAAATAGTTCATGTCATACACCAGTAGCTAATCTTCTGGGATCTTTCCCACAAAATTGCTACTCTATCAGGGAGAAAAAAAAAGTCTTCCTAATTTCAAGTTTTGCGTAAGGTTCATTAAATGCATATACATGTCTGCATTCATGCTCCAAGTTAAATTATCTGCTAGCATTTACATTACATTCTTCTTGGTGTTTAATTTTCTCCCATTTTATTCTAACTATCCATAAATCAAATCGATGCTAATCCACACCAAAAGCATCTCACACTGAAAATGGCTCTCATTTAATTCAGACTGCTTCATTCAAAATCTTAGATTTTGCAAGTATAAATTCTTGCTGGAACAAGGATTCAACGAAAGCAACTCACCATTCTAAATCAGCATGCAATCACCGTCAGTTGCATAGGGCAGCCAACTGGGTCCTACTTTGTGCAGTGGTCAAGGGGAAGACACACAGCAGTCAGAAAACATGACCAGCCAGAACTACAAAACCCTTCCAATTGCTGAAAAAGGCAGCATCAAATTCGATAAAGAACACTCAATATTGAAGCGATACCATGGAAATGAAATGCCCCTCCCGTCACTCTCTCAGACTACCTGAAGGACAAAGACAGAAACAGTGGAGGATGCACACTTGAGCTTTCTAGACAGGCAAAGCACTTTGCTGAGCTGTTTCTAGCAGGTGGGAACATTTAAACCTGGTCAACCGACCAATGTCAGCTTGATGAAAAACCTGAGTGAATGTGGTGAAAATTTGGGAACAGACACTTTCTATATCAGAAATTGAGTCCTTCTTTTCTAAACAAGTTGCCCCTGAACAGGTTTTTAAAAAAATCTTAACTAATTTATTTACATAAATTTCATACAAGCCATTAGGTTGTATAGAAAACAACTATTTTAGGTCCACATTAAAATTTATATTAGTCAAAATTTTCCCAAAGGGTTCAGCTGCCCCTCCACTACATCTCAGGTTTTTTTTCTCTATCTCTTTCCTTAAGTTTAGGCAATTCAGTTGGCTCACTGTGTGCATATGGAATCAAACCGTACAGAAGGGGCCCATTCAGCCCATTGAGTCTGCATCAACCACAGTCTCATGCAGGCCTCATCCCCACAACACCATGCATTTACCCTAGCTAGTCACCCTGACACTAGGGGGAAATTTAGCATGGCTAATCCACCTAACCTGCACATCTTTGGACTGTGGGAGGAAACCGCCGCAGATACGAGGACAATGTGCAAACTCAACACAGCCAATGATCTAAGCTGATAATTGAACCTGGGTCCCTAGCGCTGAGCCACCAAAAGGTTCCCATGGACTGTTGAGGTCAAATTTGTGGAATTCTTGAGCAAATTCAACGGGCTCAGTTGCAGCATGTTTGATCTCATCATAGCATATCACGATGTAACCAAAGAGTGGGAAACCTTTATGAAAAAGGATGGTCTTCAAACCCATACTCTTGTGAGAATCTGGGTGGTCAGCAAAAAACACACCTACATATCCCAAATCTTTCTCTCATACTGGGTTGCAGCCTTGAAGACAGGTGCCAATGAATTCAGTGGCATCAATTCATCAGTGTGAATTTTCACAGAGATGCGAGAGTTAAACTGAAGTGAAAACAGGTCATACACAATCTCAAATCTTAATAGACGAGAAGGAATATCCACCACAGTCTCCTCTACAAGAGATTTGAACTGGGCATTAGGGTGATCCCATAGAAATGTCAGCACTGGGATTGTGCCATCCAGTTGGATAAGAATTTCCAACTCATTGGGACAGTTCACTGCTGCATGTATTTGAGAAGAATCTCTGCAACATATTCACAAAATATAGATAGCTGTTGTTGCTGTCATTCATTCCTTGGCCGGAGTCTCAGAAACGGATCCCTCAAACCTACTTGGTGATGCTAAAGTGCTGTGGCCAGAAGTAATGTTCCGAAAAACACTCTGGAATCCAACCGAGCCACACTCGCCAACCTGGCCACCATAGTCATGGAATCTCACACCAATGAAAATAATCAGGTAAGAAAATTGCTGAATATTGAATCATCATCAGCGAGGAAAAGCAAGCTACAGACTACTGGACACTTCAACACCTCCAAATGCCTTTGATTTGCTCTCTAACCCAAAACAACAATTCAGCATGGAGTCTGCTGTCCCTTGAAAAAATGTGCTGTTTGAAATATGGCAATGCAAGGCAGAAATGTCACTTCAGTTACAGATAACTAAGGGGCCCAAGTGCTTGTGTCAAAACGAGATGGGACCAACGTCGTGTCTGACAACTGTGAACCCGTCAATTCCGGAGATTTACAGAAACAAAGGAATATTTTGTTTGAAAAGTTACTGCTGCATGTGACTCGGATGTACCACCTTTCTTGGGTGTTCTGAAAATAATTTGCATGATCTATTTCTCATGGAAGGAATTCAAAGCAGAAATTCCTGCCAACTCTTCTTGGCGATGTTCATTGATCTCACCAGCAGAGGCAACAGCTGTAACAAATATAGTCAAGGAGCCCAGATTAATGCAGGCAGCTGACATTTACGGAGAAAACCTTCATTGTATGAGTTCTCAGCTATGATTGTGAACAGAGCAAACCTTTGCATTTGCCCTCCATGGCAAGGAGAAAGTCCTGGCATTCAAATCATTGACTTATGTCGAAACAGTCAATATTTTTTGTCACTGGCTGAAAGAATATTGTGGCTAATGGGAATCCGTGTGAACAAAGACACAAACAAATGGATCCTACAAATGCATGGACTATGAGGAACCCACCCACCCCTACTCTTGTCATGATGTCCTTTACTTACCAAGGAAGTATCTCCATAACTAAACTCATCCATGCTGAAGGAATGTTGTTCTGTGACAAGTATAAAAATTGACAATCTTGTGGATGGATATGTCCACAGTGGGAAGAAAATGACAATTATTGGCTATGTTTAAAAATGGCTGATCATTGTCTGCTTTAGCTTGGATGGTGTTGAAATTTCAAACACAAACTTTTTGTTGATTGTACAATGCCTCCAAACACTTATAATATCCCTATATATAGTAAGCTGCTTTGTTGGAAATATTCATAGTATGGGCAGTTTGCCCAACATTTTTTGGCAAAGGACACCTTCCAAAGACTGTTTCCAGTGAAGCCCAATACAACTTGGAGGAACAGCAATTTTAAAGCCTTCTGGACTGAAGATTGAGTAGAATGTGATCTCTCTCCTCCATCTTCACTCCCGTTCCGAGCCCGGAATTGAACTCAGGTCTCTGGCACTGTAAGGCAGCAGTGCTAACCCGCTGTGATACCATGAAGCCTTACAAAGTTTAATTGACAGTCATAAGTAGTCTTACAATAACATTGCAATGAAGTTACAGTGAAAATCCCCAAGCCGCCATAGTCCGGCGCTTACTCGGGTACACAGAGGGAGAATTTCACATGGTCAATTCACCTAACCTGCACATCTTTGGACGGTGGGAGGAAACCCACTAGACACAGGGAGAACATACAAACTCCACTCAGACAGACAGTGACCCAAGCTGGGAATTGAACCCAAGTCCCTGGTGCTGTGAGACCACAATGCTAACCACAGTGCATTTTTCAGCAATGGCCTGAAATGTTAACTCTGTTCCCCTCGCTACAGATGCTGTCTGGCCTGCTCAGCGTTTCCAGTATTTTCCGCTGTTATTCTATATTTCCAGCAACTGTGGTGTTTCATTTGTGTGTTGAAACCTGGGCATATCTGTTAGATTGTTTCAATTTACTTCCAATATTACTAATTTCTCTCCTACCCATCATCTGGTCATAAAACGTAGTTACTTCAGCCAATTCTATAATATTGCAAGCATGGCTTTTACATATCACTGAAGCAGACAACATATACTAACAGCAGACAACTAAGAACAGTCCCTGAACAACTCAATTTATCACAATCCCTCAAAGTTTATATTTTTTTGTCAGCATCTGTTTTTAAATGAGCCATCATCAGCAGCAAACAGCTCACAACCACTACAACAGATAGAACAGCAACGAATGTAAATTCTTGAGAGACGTTTGAAACAAGATAGTCATTTTTAAACCATTGACCAATACATTGGTCATACTGGGCCCATTCACAGATCAAGGGATGAACATTCAAACCATGCATGCAAAGGTTATTCAGGCTTAAATTCATGTGCTTTCTTATTGTAATTGGACACTCATTTTCTTTCAAACTCCCAAATTTTGGAGAACGAGACCTCTGAGCAATTAGGGCTTAAATGCTAAGTTTTTAACATTACATTCAACCAGCAGCTTCAAATTTGAAATTTTGATGAATTCTGGTTATCTCGTTAGTTTAAAATGAAGCAGTCTTGCTTTTTCGGCGTTATGGAAAGCTACACTTTAACGGAAAATGCGATATGCTAGTATACAAGTCTCCAAATCGATAAAACTCAATTCATTGAATGAAGTAAAATATAATTTGCTGATCGGGATGATTCATCCGTCTGATCCATTTCCTTCTGTGGAATTTTGCTCAGTTTGTTTAGTAACGGAGGTCTTTTAAACCATTTACTGAAGTCCAGTTTTGGTATGTGAAGTTAATAAAAATAACTAAGTGGCAAGTAGTCAACGGCAGTAAGAGAAAGCTCAGTATTCTAAATGAATAAGTAAGTGCAATGCACTGTCATTTTGAAAGCATCTAACACCTGACACGTTTTCTGCTGCAGCTGTGGCTTAATGTGTTATCGATTAATTTACTTCATGGATCACAGCACAGAAGATAGCAGAAAAACATTGTTATCTATGCTGGTGACACAGATAGATGAAAAAAAAAACGCATGTCGAACGTTGAATGCTTCACAAAATCTGACTTTTCTTTTTACAGTATGAAGACGAAGGGCAGGATACCAGTTACCATGACAGGTATCTCAAGTTGAGACGCATTCAAGCCAGTTTTTGCTCTGGACAGGCAGGAAGGAAATAGAGTAGAAGCTACTAATCTCAACATCAGATCATTTAGTTTAATTTATTTATTAGTGTTATAAGTAGATGTATGTTAAGATTGCAATGTAGTTTCTGTGAAAATCCCCTAGTCCCCATGCTGCAGCACTTTTTCAGGTACACAGAGAATTTAGCTTGCCCAATGCATCTAACTAGTATGTCTTTTAAACTTTTCACATAGGTGACCTCATGGGTGATTGATTGTGAAGTGGGCTGATAGCAAGATCCACCTCCATTATCTAGGACTTCATTGCTTTGGAAGCTGTTTTATCTCTCACCATTCACACCCCTCATCCCCACCCATTCCCCTTACCCCTTTCATGTCAACTCATGCCCCCACAATTATCTCCCTTTTCCCTGCATGCCTGGCATGTCATACACAACAATTTGTGCCACTTCATGCCTTTACTTGCCCTCTCCATATCATCACCTGTCCAAATCACTTCCATAACTATACATTCAATATCCATTATGGACAAACTTAAGGAGCCACGTGGAAAAGAAGAAAAATAACTATCTAACAATCCAAGAGAGCTCATTTCAGGCCATTGCTAAGACATAAATGATAGCAAGAAAACTCTCAGTCCTGAAACTCATTCAGAGATTTCAAATCATGATAAGTATTCAATCTGCTGTAAAAACAAATACATTTCTAATCAGGTACCACATTGAGAACAGTCAATCCTTTGATACATTCTTTAAATTAAAATGAGCTCAAACACAGACCCACCTCTCCTAACTCTACTCCTCTGGCCCAGAGATTCTGACTGAGATAAACATTTCCTTAGCTGTTTGAAACTCAGCCAAGCATTCATGATGAAGCCAGCAGTAATAACAACACTACAGAAATAATCAAAGAAGTCAATTGAAATTGTAAGAACAGCTAGTAATTTGTTTGTCTATCTTACACCATATCACTTGTCAATCAAAGCATTCCAGTACTTTTTAAAAAATCCACCTGATAGCTTCAACCTGTTTTTCTTCATACTTAAATAATTTCAAATCAGGACATTTAAACTGACCTTAAACCTTATTCATCATTAAACAATATTTACTATACTTCATAAACTCATGGCTGGCACACTTTGGAATAGAAAAAAAAAATAGTATTAGGTTGGATTATATTCAATTATGGAGGAAAGGGGAGAGGAAGGGATCCCCTTCTCTTCAATTGCTCATTTAGCACCAGCTTTTTAACACAGCACTTATTTCAAGTTTCTGAGCCTTCATAGAAAGCTCAGAGCTTCAATCTGCTGGAAATCGTTGTTTCCATTCAAGTTCAGTTCAGTTCAGTCCTTTTAGTAGCTGCAGGCAACTTCAAAGCAGCTAAGTGCTTTTCAGTTCCTTGTCTGTGTAAATATTGCAGTTAGGAAGAATGGGAGGTACTTGAGAAACATTCAAGAATGAAGGGAAAAGTAAATAAACACAGCTGACTGGACACTGAATAAAAACCATTAAGCTATCAAAGAAAAATTAAAAAGACTTAACTGAAGTTGAATGTAAATAGAGGTTTTAAGATGTTTCAATGGCTCAGCTTTCTATGAAGGGTCAGAGACTTGAAATTAATGCTGTGTTAAACGAAAGGGGATAAGTGAGCAGTTGTGGATAAGGGAATATCCCTTCTATCCTCCTTGCCCCAGTGAATGTGAGTGATGTCTATCAATGAGAATTGAAAGAGACCTTCTCACATCTGCAACTTTCTCAACAGAGAGAAGGGAATAATTTCTGCTGAATAGAGTGCTGCAGTGATTTGGAAGACTTCTAGCCATACAGGAGGCATGGACATTAAAGGCAATAATGAGCATTTCACTTCAGAATGGTGTTTGAATTCATCATCCTGAAACAAAACAACACCTTTCCCAGAGCTCGAGGGGTAAGTCCAGCCATGAGACTTCAATCCTTAGGGGTGGGTGATGACGGTAGTGGTGGTGAGGTGAATCCCTTGCCCCAGCCCCACCCGACCCACCCAAACCCCAGCACCCTTGAGGACTCTCTGCAACATAACAGCAATAGAGGGGCACATGGCCATTGGACATACATCCTTGACAACCCTCTTGGTATCCAAGGCAACAACTAGGTTGTCAGTGCTAGAATGCTTGGGGGCAGTGCACCAATGGTTTTGCCAGAGGGTGGGGTGAGAGGGGCTCAGCGAGGAGGAAGGCTGAGGGGGGGTTTCCTTTCATGCCAATGTGGTGAAGGGGAATAGTGGCCCATTATTTCAGTGGTGGGAGGAAGATTTGCCTCTTTGCCAAGAGGTTGGAATGCTCCCAGTGGCATGAGTCAGGCTAGTCAGTGTGTTTCTCAAGATACACTGACTTGCATCTTTCAGGTAGGTGAATCCCATTTGACACATGCTTCCAGTGCCAATGGGAAACACTCCAGTTTCACTGCTAGGAACTTCATTCTGATTTGGGCAAATCGTAGCTGACATTTCTTTATTCAACTGAGCTGCAATGTCACCAGATCAAATTTTTCATCTTCATGTGCCTGAACTCAACATCTTGCCAATGGTGACTTTCCCATTTTATGCCAGCAGGTGGCACTGCTATGGCATCTTTACTGTCACCAATTGTCACTAACATCTTTAGGCAAGTGTTCAAATGAGCGACACTTCAACTGAACTGTAACTTTGATATGTTGATGACAATTTCTGATGGCAACATGATTTGAGAGAACTTCACTGTCCTACAACACTGCAACGAGAAACGTTTCTGCATTAATTTTGATATAGGGATGGAACAACAACTTGCTATATCATTTCTTGGTGCTCTCATCATCAAATCTCTCAACACACCAAGACATCAAGTCTATCATAAGACACTAATACTGACAGTTACCCTCCACCTTCCCATTGGTTTCCAACACATTAAAATACCCTACTCCATCAGTGGCAAAAAAAAAACACGATAACTTTACCATGTTAACTCAGTAGGTTCCCATTACACAAGATTAACACACAGTCTACCAGTTACTCATTCCTTAACAATTTCTTCCATTCTGACAAAGTTCAGCCTCCTATTCCACCACTCTTGGCTTGCTGCTCTGCGAGTAGTGCAACGAGCTGGGAAAAATGTCAGCAGGATACCAAAAACGGGAATCCTGACCTATGTCCGGCCAGCCATCGGGAGTCGCATATTAACCAATCTCTCAGTTTGCTGGGAGACTGAGGCATGTGTACTGGCCACCTTAGCACTCTGCTGCCTGAAACTCAAGCGGGAATAACCTTACCCTCCTCCCCCCACAACTGTGTGAATACCCTGTTGGCCTCTGTGTTGCAGAGTGCCAGCTCCCCATTTAAGATGAAGAGGAACTGAAGAGCAGTGGAGGATGGATCATTGAACAGATTCAAAGATTAGCGAGACCAATTTTTGATTCACACAGGCAGGAATGTGGAATTAATGTTACAATCAAATCAGTCATGATCTTACTGAATGGTGGAACAACTTCAAGGGGCCAGATGGTCTACTTCTGTTCCTATTTTTTGTTTTGTTCAAACGCAGGTAGGGATGATGGCGGGCTACCATCATAGTCGTGATGACTTGCCAATGATGCAATAAGGATCCCACAATGAACAATTATTGCTGTCCCGTGCCTCCCCACCACCCCTATTGGGCTTTATCCTGGTGCTGTGAGACTTCTTACTGTGCCCCTCCCTCCTCCCACCAATGATGTAATGAGGTTTCTACCATGCGAGGAATCATATCCTGGCATTGCCCTGTGAATAATGTTGTACAGCCCCTGGCTCACCATCCACTCCCACCCCCAGCAGCACCAGGGCATAGTGACAGAGGGCAGTGCTCGGCGCTTCATCTGGGAAGATTTTTGAGGGGAGGCTAGATGTCCTGTGCCATGGGGGATTAGTTCTACCTGTGCCAGGGTTCCCCACGTGTGTTGGGAAGTCTCTGTATGCATTTTTTGGCTTCCAAGTGCACGTCGGGGATTGGTTTCTATGTCATTGAGGGGGCATCCTCATTTTTATTTTTATTCTCTTGAGCCTGCTGATCTCTTGAAGGCCAAGGATGCTGGTGGGGTGAGTTCATTCAGAGCAACCCCCTCCTCCCCACCCCCACTACGCATGACATCGTGAGAATCACTTTTCTACTAGCTTAACGAATATGGTGGGAAATGCTGGTTTATGGAGTCGCTGGGCAACACACCACATTTCCTGTCCAACCTGACCGTTAGTTAAAAGCTCAAAAACTTCCACCTAGTGAATGGGACAAACTGACTATGTTAATAAGGTCAAGTGAGTAACCACCTCCTCCAATGGCTCAGATCTAAATTTATCCATCAATTAGTGACATACAAAGGCCGTGTTCAACCTAAGACCAGAAATCCCGTGGTCAACAAATCTTAGCACATTCCGCCGATTCCCTGGTGGGCAGGATGGAAAATTTTTGCCCAAAAGCGTAAGGCACGATCGGCCAACACCGTCCCCCAAGATAGCCAGTTTCTCAAGTTAAATGTAGCTATCCTTACTAAACAAAGGCATGACTACCCTTTCTACACATTCAACCAATGGCAGCAAGAATGTTGACATATCAAAAACACAACTGCATCTTCACACAGCGGTAAGGTAGTGGTAGTCCATAATCTCACGTTTCACTGTATATAACCTGCTCTTTCAGTCGTTGCAGTCATTCCCCCGGACAATAGGCAGACTATGCTGTTCAATATCAAGATCTTCTAAGGCACTCTTCAAAAGGTAACAATGGCATGATGGCAGTGGTTAGCATTGCTGCCTCACAGCATCAGGTACCCAGGTCTGATTCATGGTTTGGTCACTGTACGTGCAGAGTCTGCACGTTCTCTTTGTGTCTGCATGGTTCCTTCTGGTTGCTCCGGTTTCCCCTCATAATCCAAAACCTATGCTGGTTAGGTGCATTGGCTATGCTGGATTGTCCCTCAGTATACCTGAACAGGCTCTGGAGTGTGCCGATTAGGGGATTTTCACAGTAACTTCATTGCAGTCTTAATGTAAGCCTACTTGTGACATGAATAATAAAACACTTCAAAAGTAAATATTATGCTGTGTACCCATAAAATCATCTTTCTAAAATACAAGGTTGTGGCATCTATTTCTATGATTTAAAGCAATTAAATAACCAGAAAGTCATCACTGAAAGAGTGATCAAGGTTGATCCTTGCCATTAAAACCACCACGAGATGAGGTGCAAAGGGTCTGAATATGTATGCCATTTTCATGCCTGTGGAACTCTGGTTCAAGGGCAGAGACTGTCAGATGGGATTCTGAATGGTGGCTAAAGTCTTGAAGGGAATGAGCTGGAGTTTGATCAGAGAAATTGTTGGCTGGCAGTAGCTGAAGCACAAGAATGAGCAACCTGGCTTGCTGAAGCCACAGGGCTAGCAGTACATTGGAGCCAGTTAAAAAGGAAGAGCAATAATTTGTTGTGCAAGAACATTCACTTGGGCGTCTAACACTGTTCAGAAATCAATCTTACCAACAATATTTATATACCTAAACTTTATTCAAGTCTCTGTTGTCAAGGCAACCCATTGTTGCCTGACACCTTCCAAGATGAGGTGATAACTAATGAGTATCATTATAGTTATTGAACATGGTTATGATTTGCAATGGGGCCTGTAAGGGTTGGGATGGGGGTGCTAATGGGGAATGGGTGGTGACAGGGATGGTGGCTTTGCAGTCTTAGCACTGGCGCGTGGCTTAGCTGAATCTCGGGCAACATTAGCTCCCATGTTCCCATGTGAATGACTGCAGGTATCCCCCACCCCCCACCCACCCCATGCCACCTATTGCTTCTTTCCTGAATTTGAATGGTCATGAATTTGTTCTCCTGGTGGTCATGACTTTGTTCTCCTGGTGGTCATGATTTTGTTCTCCTGCGCCTTCTCTGCTGTATCAAGGCACAGCATACAATGCCATTCCTGACATAATAACATGAAAACAAAATACCGCAGATGCGGAAATCTGAAAGAGAAAGAAAATCAGTGGCATGGTGGCACAGTGCTTAGCACTGGTGCTTCACAGTGCAAGGAACGTGTGTTCAATTCTAGCTTTGGGTAAATGTCTGTGTGGAGTTTACACATTCTCCCCGTGCCTGTGTGGGTTAGCTCTGTATGCTCGAGTTTCCTCCCACAGTCCAAATGTCATGCCAAATTGCCCTTAGTGTCAGGCGGGGTTTAGCAGGGTAAATATGTGGGGTTAAGTGGATTGGGCCTGGGTTGCATGCTTGTCGGTGCAGACTTGATGAGCCAATGACCTCCTTCTGCACTGCAGGAAATCTATGAATTTAGCATCTGTGGAGACAGAGTTAACATCGAGTCCCTATGACTTTTCTTCACAGCTTCCAGCAGATCAGTAGAAGAGCTTAAGGGGAAAATAAATCAGGCTGTTGGTAACCTTGATCAGGGCACCATACCCAGGGACTGATTATAACTCCATTTAGTCATAGGGTCTATGGTCTCTGCTCAACAAGAATGGGCATGCCGGAATTCCTATCCCAGGTGTGGGAAAATAACAGAGTAAATGGCAATTTGGCAATGCATGCCCATCTGGTCAACTGAGAAAAACTTTGCCCAGAATGTTTCAGATGTTAGTAATAACATGATACAGTCTGAGTTTCCTGAGGGACAGGTGATTGGTAACATCCAGAAGGCTAATTCCCCCCCACAAGGTAGAAGATGCAATCCGTTGACACTCAGCTCATTAATAGCAGACATCCCTGTCTCAGGAGGAGTCCCCATTCTCATGAATGCACAGGAGTTAAATGTGGAAGTCAGCAGAATCCTTCTGGCTTGTCAACACACTGGCATTGTTTAATTTTTTTAAAAAACTTCCCGATCGCAGAAACTCACCCAATATACCTCAGGGCAGAACCTGTCATGAACCAGCATCCCGTGAGGCAATGCTTGAAAAAAAATTATTTTGAAAATAGTTTTAAAAACATCCTTTATAACTGGCTGATTATTAGATCTGAAAATGGATTTGTCATCATACGAAGAAAAAGCATTTTAAATTCATCCAAATTTAAACCATTGAAAATATATGCAATCCTTTTCTAGTCAGTTTTATAGTAAATCAAAGGAAAAGCACAGAATCTTTCAAAATATACATATTAGTGTCCTTGTATCCATAAGTTCCACCTTACTTTTAAAAACTTCATGGACTATAAATGAGCATAATTTGCATACATTTCCTGTGGCAATTAATTCATCACGGAGGCAAGGTCATTTTTTTGCGGACAAGGCCTGCTCCTGGCAGAATATTTTCACAACTAGTGCTAAAGATTGCAGAAACTCATTGTGCACAAGCTAACTTGGCTCTTAAAATTCCATGATCTTTCCTGGCAGCCAGGTTGACGTCAGGGGAATTGTTTCAAACATGAGGGTGCAATTGAATGAAAATTCCAGGTCAAAACTGTAAAATCCACAGACAGGCTGATGATTCTCCTATCAAAGACATCATAGCCTTTGATCAAAGTACTGTTGGCAATCAGATCCAAATGGGATGGAACTGCCAAAGCAAACTACTTCAATCTGACGCATTGATCACATCAATCCAGGAACTCATACGAATTGCTGGCTGGGAAACGAGAAGTGGGAGTTATCCTTGTGAAGTTAGGAGAATACAGGGGAATTTTATTCTGGAAGTTGTTTTCTTCCATCTGGGATAGAAATTCAGACATGCTTTATTTTTGTTGCGCACAGACCACAAACCCTGAGTGGGATTCTTCCCAAAAAATTTTTGGGAATTTGCATAAAAACCAGAGTAAATCCCACTGGTTTTTATAGCGGGAGTTTCAAAATGAATCTCCCACACTCTGTGTATCACAGAGTGCCCTAGCATGAAAGATTCCAAAAATAAATGGCAATAAGCATAGCGCTGAGCAAATTACTGTGCACATGTTAATCTGTCAGCACCAAGATCAGCAGATGCACTGTGGCCCTGCGCTTCTGTTCTCCCGATTACTGGATAGCTCAATCACTGGATAGCTCCAAGCTCCCAATCGCTGGCCAGACCCATGATCTCTGCAACGCCAGCCCTCTGAGCCCCCATGGCCTGGTTGCTGGGCTCACAAACATGTCCAAACAGCCTCACCAACCCCCAAACCCTCACCCGGCCTTGATCTACTCCCTGGCAACCCAGATCTCCTAATTCCCCATCCCCCATTCCTCCTGCATCCCCCCACCCCCACACCCAACAACTCCAATGCCCAGCCCAATTGCTGGCCTCCCTCTCTCTGCTTGCAATGTCAAATGCAAACTGGCTACAGGAACACCCACAAGAATGCCCCCCCAAGAGGCTCCACTTCGTTAAGGCCACCTCAATGTTCAGTGTCAGTGCCAAGCTACTCCCTGAGCATTGGCACTTGCCCCATGGGCAGTGCAAGTGGAGGCTGGCACTGCCAAGGTGGCAATGCCCAAAGGGCACCTTCCCTTAACCCAATTCTTCCGGAGAGCCTCGATTGCAATCCTTTCACTCCAGCAGGCTCGGACCATCAGCTCACCACAAGTGGGGAGATATAGTAAACACTGCTGGAATGAGCCACTCCTGACTAAGGAGCAGGGAGACACCAGCAGACCTGGAGACTTCAATCCCCGGCCCACTAAAATTAAAATTAACATAATTTATGCATCTCCGTGCCAGTTTCTGGCACAGAGTTGATGGTGCTGGAAAGCTGGCTGCCAGAGAGGCCATGATGTCCAGTGGGCAGCCTGCAAAACAGCTTCTGCTTGAGTGTCCCAGCCTGCTGTATTGTAAGTGTGCCACAGTGGGCTGGGAGAATCACTCTGCTCCCTTGTTACAATTCTGTTTGGGATACTCCTGCATTGTTCTGCTACCACAGATGACGGCTCCCTTTCATTATTCAACTCCCACCAACGTTTACAGATGTACCATAGAAAGCATTCATTCTGGTTGTATCACAGCTTGGTGTGGCTCCTGCTGTGCCCAAGACAGCAAGAAACTACAAAGGGTTGTGAGTGAAGCCCAGCCCATCATGGAAACCAGCCTCCCATCCACTGACACTGTTTATGCTTCCCACTGCCTAGGAAAAGCAGCCAGCATAAATAAAAACCTCACACATCCAGGATATATTCTCGTGCACCTTCTTCTATTGGGGAAAAAAATACAAAAAATCTGAGATCATACATAACTTGCTTGAGAACAGCTTCTTCCCTGCTGTTTTGAATGGACCTATCTCCCACTAAGTTGGTCTTTCTCTGCACTGTATCTATGATTGAAACACCACATTCTGCACTCTCTCCTCTTCTTCTCTATGAGCAATACGTTTTGTGTAGCGCGCAAGGTACAATACTTTTCAGTGTATGCTAATACACGATAATAATTCAAACCAAAACTATTGGTCACAATAAAATTAATTTTAAAATAGCCTTCCTTTGTGAATACTTTTTCTTTTTTTTTAAAGAGCAACACAGCACGGGAAACAGGCCCTTCGGCCCAACGAGCCCGCGCCGCCGTCATAACTATATAGTAGCAATTCCATTATCCTATTATAGATTTAGGTTATTCCTAATATGGAAGGCTCTCACTATAGGGACAATTTGTTTCCCAATCAGCCTAAGAGCGAATTTTTGGGTTGTGGGAGGAAACCGGAGTGCCCGGAGAAAACCCACGCAACCACGGGGAGAACGCGCAAACTCCCACAGACACCGGCCCAATTCCAAGTGTCTGCACAGCCACATCGATAGTCTCTGAGCTGTCATGGTGCCCTTCAGATGGTCCACATAAAGCACTCATTTACGACATGAGGTACCAGGCAACCCATGAATCAACATCCAAGAGCTGTACTCGCACCACCTGCCGAATGCATGCTCAATGTTGGTCAAGTATGGACCGAATTACCTGTGGAAAAAAAGCCGTAGTTAAACAGTCCTACTATATCCCTCTATCTGCATACCGCTCATGTGGCTGTCCAAGAGACCCTTAAACAGCCCTAGCGTGCCTGCTCCCACCACCTTACTCGGCAGTGCATTCCACACCCCCACTACCCTTTGTGTGAAAAACTGCCCTCTAATATTCGTCTTATACATAGCCCCCCTCACCCTAAGGCCATGACCCCTCGTCCTATCCATTTCTGAAGGTGGAAAAAGTTTACCTCCATTTACTCTATCTATACCCCTTAGTCCTTAGGTTTTTTGCAATACATATCTCTTTAACCTGTGCTCAGTCTCCTTCCACTTACATTGTTAGCCATTTTACACCTAACCTGCTATTCAAGTCTTAAAGTGGCTGACAATGTGAGTGGAAGGAGACTGAGCACAGGTTAAAAACATGTGTATTACAAAAAACCTCACTTACTGCGCTGTCTGGAGACAATACACATCTCTTTAACCTGTGCTCAGTGCTCCTTCCACTCACATTGTCAGCCACTTTAAGACTTGAATAGCAGGTTAGGGGTAAAGATTCACAATCTAATCAGTAATCTGTAAACTGTCTATGCTAGAGACCAGAACACCCCATTCGCCTGACGAAGGCCATAGAGCCGAAAGCTTGCGAGTTTACTATCAAATAAATCGGTTGGATTTAAAAATGGTGTTGTCAGACTTCTTACAGAATTTATATTGCCAGTCATCTTTGGCTTATGTGATCATTTCCAAAGCATAGGTAATAATTAAAAGTTCAGTGTGGCTATACCAATTCAGGACGGTGATCCATTGTTATGGTCTTGCTAAAGTCCCAGGCAGTAATGATATTGCAGCTCAGATTTACTTCTATCAAGCAGGACAATCAAGACACTGTTCATATTTTGGCAGTGATGTGGGTTGACTCTCAATTGTCAAGGGTATCTAGGGCTGGGCAATAAAGGCTGGCCAGACAGCAACACCCATGTTACATAAATAAATATAAAAAACAAATAAATAATGACTGGTTGGAATTAGAGACTGGGGGACAGAGATTGGAATCCTAGAGGAGCAATTGTGCTGAATGGTGATGAGGTGGGAGTGGGCCATGTGAAAGGAGGGGCAACAGAACATGTTCTTCAACTGTCAAGTCTGGTCGAATACAGCTGTCATCCCAGTTCAACATTCTGGTGTGTACATACATCGGTGAGGTGGCTCTGAAGCATGATTTATCCGAGGGGATACTGACATCGCAGTTTGGACCACAAGTGAACGTTGCACGCTCACTTCCACAAGCATCTCAAAATAATCACGTACCCTTTCTCTATTATGTGCACAGGAGGCTGTCAGCATTTAAAAAGAATGCGTACTGCACAGCTGAATTTATCAGCCCTGATACAGGAGCACTCAGTACTGAAACAGGATGCATGAATAAAATATTACATTCTGTGATTCTCACCTTCTTCGGATTGATGAGGAATATATTGACTAAAATATGAAAAAAATTCTATCTGCACTAAAAATAAAGTGAGCAAAAACATAGCAGATTACAAAGCAGTTTTTTCATGCATTTTCTTAAATATTACTTTTCTTTCTTCCTAATCCCATAACACTAGTGTCGTTATACAGAACATTATAGTCAGCATTTTTTTATGAATTAAATTAGAATCTAACTGTGCCACATGTGGCAAACAAAACACATGCTTATGTCTGTTTCTGTAGCTAGAATTTCCAGAAACAGGTCACCAATCACCTCCAGCCTGGCTGACCAGAAGACTCTCCTGTTCTTCCAGCCTATCAGAGGCACATTTGGACAGCTATATTGTGACATTATGCATGCACCTTCTGTGGCCATAATTTCCTGAAATGGGATTTGAACATAGAGAGGCACAGCCACTACCCACTGCACTTCAAGATATCCTTCACTGAAGTCACAGATTAACAAATTTAGTAAGTGGTTATTTAACTAGAAATATCTAAAAGAGGACATAGGAATCATGTTTCATCTCCACATGCATTCATACATACACGTACCAATTCTGTGATTGTGACACAGAGTAAGCTATTTAATTCAAAAGGAGAGAAATGGAGAGAAAGAAAACAGATGAATAGAGAAAGGAAAATCCTAGGGATGGCATGGTGGTACAATGGTTAGCACTGCTGCCTCACAATGCCAGGGATCCAGGTTTGATTTATGGCTTGGGTCACTATCTGTGTGGAGTTTGCATGTTCTTTTTGTGCCTGCATGGGTTTCCTGCCCCAGTCTGAAAGATGTGCTGGTTAGGTGCATTGACCTATGTAGACACCAGAGTGTGGCTAGGGGAATTTCACAGGAACTTCATTGCTGTGTTAACGTAAGCATTACTTGTGACTAATAAATACACTTTTTACTTTTAACTTTAGGGAAGAGAACAAAGATACACAGTGGAAATGGAAAAAGGACTGATCTCTTTTGTTCCTTTTGACTTTCCCTCCAAACCCCTCTCCCCACTGTTGAGTTTCTGAAGCCTCCCACTCGAAAAGAGAACTGCCTCTGATCACCATCACTCTACTTCCTACATCTCCTTGCAACTTTTACAGTACCCACTACTGGACTTTGGCACGCTGGTTAATCTGAATAGTTGGGACTTCCTGTCTAATGGGGAGGGGAGGGGAGGAGAGGGGGGCACGAAGTCCAACTACGAGCTTGTTTAGCCCATGTCACACCACCACCGGCCTGTTATCACTGCAGAGAAAACTCTTTAAAAGGCCAATCCATTAGGGCCGCCTTTGTTTCTAGAAGTCAAGCAGCACACGCATCCCCACTGCCAGCTATCTCCCAGTCTCCCTACCCCAACCTGCCTCCATTAAGTCAAGGCCATGGCAACTCAGAAGGAAAGAAGGTAAATGGAAGAGACAGCAGAAAAACAGAAGGGTCCAAATAGGGAGAAACATGAAGTAAAGAAGCTAGGAGAGATCAAAGAGGAGATATGGTGATGTGGAAGAAATTGAGTTCATAGAATGCCAATAGTGCAAAAGGAGGTCATTTAGTCCATTGAGTCTACACTGATCACAATCTCACCCAAGCTTTATTTCCTCAACCACTCACATTCACTACGCTAATCCACGGACACGAGGCTCAATTTAGCATGGCCAATCTATCTAACCTGCACATCTTTGGACTGAGAGTTGAGACAGACATAGAGGAGACAAATGTAACAAGGGTTGAGTGTGAGAGTAAAGCTTACGAATGCAAGCAATGAAGAAATGTGAAGACAAGTATGTGTATTAAAAGGAAAAATCATTAAAACCTGCCTGAACTGGTCCTGTGTACATTAAAATGGAATGCCAATATTACTGTTCCAGTATTACTGATTTTTTATTGGGATCTGAAAATGTTTACCTGTTGTTTTCTAGTGCTTCTCATAATCTTCAAAACACGTCATAGCCAATGAAGTACTTTTGAAATGTAGTCACTTTTGTGATGTAGTAAATATAATAGACAATATGCAGGCAGGAAAAACTACAACAGCAAGGTGAGAGAATGACCACATCTCATGATGTTGATTGAAAGATCAATATTGGCCAGGACATCTGTGATAACTGCCTTGCTCTTCTTTGAAATTGTGCCATGGGATGTATTTCATCCATTTAAAGAGGACAGACAGCACTTCATTTAACATTTCATCTGAAAAATGTCACCTCCAATAGTGCAGCAACTCCTTAATATGGCACTGCAGTATCAGCCTAGCCTTTTGTGCTCAGGTCACTAGACTAGAACTCCACACTCAGCCTTGTTAACTCAAAGACGTGAGTGGTACAAACCGAGTTATGGCTGACAGACAGCTGCATGAGATGGTTGATCAATTTGTGGGACTGTTACAGAAAGGAGATGTTGGATGACAGATAGATACAAATTAAATAGGAACAAGATTAGAAAGGAGAGAACCGGCATGGGAGTAAAGTAAAATCAAATGTAACAAATGTACTTAGAGTACACAGAGGAATGCACACTCATTGCACATTTTAAAGTCACTACTGAACGACATGATATTTGCACTTCTTTTGAATAAAGGCAAAACAAGGCCAGACGCTTTCATTCTGTCAAAAAGTGAGGTATCAATCGGGGATTTTGTTCTGTGGATCGCTAATCTACAACTGTTTAGCTCCATTGGATAGCAACAACAAATTAACATTGGGAATATTTCCAAATTACATAATCAGTTTACTGGTTAAGAAAGATAGACCAAAGGGTTCTTGAGTGAAGGTTGCAAAATTCAGCCTGATAAGCTTGATTCATGTTAGTTGGCTGAAAATTGAACACTCAGGATCAGGGAACAGCATTGCATACAGATATTCACATACATCTGCATGGTTAAACTTTTAAATGCACTGGGAGCAAGCAGAATCATTTGGAGTCATAGAGATTTGTAGACATCACTATGAAAAAAATGCCCTTTTGGACTCTTTTGTATCTCTCTCCTCTCACCTTAAACCTATGCCCTCTAGTTTTAGACTTCTCTACTTTTGGGAAAATATCTATGTCCCTTATTATTTTGTAGACCTCGATAAGAGCACCCCCCAGTCTTCTACACTCCAGAGAAAAAAATCCCAGCCTATCCTTATAACTCAAACCATCAAGTCCAGTAGCATCCTAGTAAATCTTTGTACATGAAGCCCTGTCTAATTTAAATCAAGGAAGTTTTTTTTATATATTATAACTTACCCGTTAAAGTTGACTGCCACATATAGCTAAGCTGCAAAAGAAATGCAAAATTTCTTTCCATTTGTGTACAAGAAAAATAATTTTTAAAATGTGCTGATAGTGTTGAATAAAAAGGAGAAGGGGTAAGCAGTATAAACATTGGCATGGACCAGTTGGATCAAATCATCTGTTTGTGTGATGTACGATCTATGTAATTCCATCCATTGCTGCCTTAGCCTTGATTAAAAATTTACTGATAACATTTTGGATCTGTCTGTACCTCTTAATTACATTTGAAAGCTGTCAGCTCAGCTTTGTTATCTGCAGCTTTCTACTCCATTTTCGTGTTAGATTACAATTATTGTAACAATTGACACTAGTAGAATTTGAAGAACATATCTAAAGTCCTAAATATATTTGGTTTTAACTGCCTTTGGTACATACTTCCCTCCTACTAAAGGCTGCTCGAAGTATCTGACCTGGAGAGTACCTAAAATTGATCTATTTTTGAATCATTCATGGAATGAGAGTGTTGCTGGTTAGGCCAACATTTACTGCCCATCACTAATTGCCCTTGAGAACGTGGTGGTGAGCAGCCTTGTTAAACCATTACAGTGCATGTGATGTAGGTACACCCACAGTGCTACGAAGGAGGGTGGTCCTTCAGCGGCCATGAAGGAATGATAATATATTTCCAAGTCAGGTTAGTGAGTGGCTTGGAGGAAAGCTTCATGGTGATGATGTTCCTACATACCTACTGCACTTGTCCTTCTAAATGTAGCAGTCATAGATTTGAAAGATGCTGCCTAAGGATCCTTGGTGAATTTCTGCAGTGCATTTTGTGAATGGCACTCATTGCTGCCACTGTGCATCAGTAGAGGATGGAATGAATATTTGTGAGTGGGTGCCCATCAAGTGGGCAACTTTGTCCTGGATAGTGACAGGCTTCTTGAAAATTGCTGAAGGTTCACTTATCCAGGCAAGTGGAGAGTATTCCATTACATTCCTGATTTGTGCCTTGTAGATGGTGGCAGATACAGGAGGGGAGTTACTCATTGCAGAATTCCTCGTCTCTGCCCTGCTCTTGCAGCCACAATATTTATATGGGTCATACAGTTCAGTTTCTGGTCAATCGTAACTCTCAGGAGATTCATAGTGGGGGTTTCAGTGATGGTAATGCTATTGAATATCAAGGGGCGATGGTTAGATTCTCTTATTGGGGATCATTGGCTGTTACTTCCCACTTGTCAGCCAAGCCTGGATTTTGCTGCATTTGAACATGGACCGTTCAAGTCATCTGCATTTTGACTAGCAGGATCTTTTTTCAATGAGATGATGATATTCAGCTTTCATTACAGGTCACGACATACATCTTTATTGTTTGATGGGCTGTATGCATCGCTGGCAAGGTTTGCATTGGTGGCCTATTCTTAACTGCCCTCGGACTAAGAGAGTTATTCGGCCATTTCATAGGGAGATTAAGAGTCAATTATTATGGATTTGGGATCACATATCAGCCTGACCCGATAAGGCCACCAGATTTTCTTCCCCAAAAGGAAATTAGCAAACCAGGTGGAATTTCACAACACCAACAACGATTGCATGGCCATCATTACTGAGACTAACTTTTAATTCCAAATTTGTTAGTTGACCTTAAAATTTCACCAGTTGCTGGGGTGGGACCGTGTCATCAGAACATTAGCCCAGGCCTCCAGATTGGTGGTACAGCAACATTATATCTTTACATGAATACACAATACCATCTTTACACGTAAGAACTTTACAATTTGACTATAAAATGAAAGCCAGCAGTTAACTTGTTGTCAGTGAAATAATTAAATGAAACAGATTTTCATTATACTATAAAATGGACCAAAAAACTGTCTGCGGAAAGGTTGTGAAGCAACTTTTAGGTTCGACCTCCAAGGTGATCTTTGTACATGCTTATGAAGCAAATGCACCTCATTCTATACTAGATTAATGTTCAAGATACAACATATACCAATAACACAAAAATAAAACCAAACCAGTAATATCACATAGCATTGAGATAGTTTTTCAAAGTGACCATAAAATTCAGCAAAAGAATTGTTACATTACTAATACCTCTAGCAGTTACATAAATTATTTTGTTGGCCAAGTCCTTTCTTCCGTCCCTTCAATAGTACAAATAGTTGCTCTCATTCTCAATGGTATTAACTTATAGAATGAGACACTGGAAATATTTCATCCACATCACAAAAATGGGAAACAAGAGTATTTTATTCAAACACGCTTAAACTCTGCTCCTCTGCCACAAGATGGAGACAATTCAAGAATGCTCCAAAAAACACTTTCAAAATCCAACGGAATTCAATTCAAAGATCCCCACAAGAGAGAAACAAGATTCAAGCTGACAAGATGATGCATTGCACCCCATTTTGGACTGATCTTTGCCAAAAGAATTTTCTCTGCTATGGGCAGAAAGAAAATACCTTGATGATTTCCACAGCATGATTTATCTCCTTAGTTGACAGTAGTCACATTTACTGCAATTCTAAATCTGGGAGTGGGTGGTGGGGGAGGGGGGGGGCAGTGTGGTTGTTAAACAGGGGTTGGGCAAAAGTTATTTTTCCTCCCAAATTAATACCTGGTCTTTTGATGTGAGCAGATGTTCACCAACATTGAAGACCTTTGCTGGAATTCCATTGAGTTCATGGGTTTTGTTGTTTTTCATCCATTTCAATGGCTTTTCCAGTTCTCCATTAATAGAGTTACACACATGGATTCTTCCACAGTATAATGGGGATTGGCTTAGAGTGTCTTAGTTGAAGATTTGGTGAATGTTCTCTCCAGCATTGATGAATGGCAATGTCATCTATCTGTAAGAACCGAAACTCCAACCTGTGAATTTGATCTTGTATGGTCCTGGTTGGATTCAAAAAGAATTCATACATTATGATCGTCAAAGTATTGTTGTGTCTCTTGGGATTTCTCTTCCCACCACATATTCTTTATCTTCTGTATTTGTCTTTGGGTATCAGCCTAAACCTGTTCAAATTTGTTTTCCAATGTTTCCACTCCAGACATTAGCATTAAAGTACTCCAGCAGAATGATTTTCATATCTTGGGTCGCAGTGAGGACTTCATAAAAGTCAAAATAAAATCTTTCCTTAACACCGCCATCAAAATCAAGGGTCTAGGCATAAGTATCAATGATAGTAGTATATTGATTATGCTGAGCAATAGGTGATATGTTATTTGTATTTCATTTATACAACTGAGGAACTCTGACAGTCCAAAGTCCCATTCTGGAAGGCCAAACCAACTGTGTGGACGCAAGGATCAGTGTCAGCCTTTCATAGGTAATCGATCTGCTGTCTGTTCCTTTAGCATTTGCTCTCCACAAAGATGAGTCTCACTACGAGAGATGCCAGCAATTTCATAGCTGACGTGACATGATTGCAGTTCTTCATTCTGGACAGCCACTCTTAAGATTACCCATTACCTAACATTCTTGAGTTTCATAGGTTAAAGTTTTCTCCCTTTGCCCACAATGATTTTGATCCTGCAAAATTTCCTTCCCCAGCCTAGAAAATCCTTCCAGGAGACAGCGAGATTTCAGACCTTCCACATAAACATAGTCTTTGTTAGACAAATTCAAGAAAAAAAATGTTCAGATCAGTCTCTGGAACGAGTCATCGCTTTCACACATCTAACCAAAGCATTTGATGCACTATATCATAAAGCTTTATGGATTGTGCACTGAAAATTTGGATGTCCAAGAAACATAATTCCAATCCTTCAACTGCTTCATGATCTGATTTGATTTATTATTGTCACAGTGAAATGTACTGTGTCTTGCATGCTACACAGACAAAGCATACTGTTCCTAGAGGCAGGAAGAAGTGGGTGGAGAATATAGTATTACAGTCATAGCTAGGGAGTAAAGAAAGATCAATTTAATATAAGGTATGGTAACTGTATGACTACAATTGTCTTGAGTAGGAGATCTGAAACTAATGCCTTCAAAGTTCAGGATCAAGTGAAATAACCCTTACACTTTTCACTACAGTAAGTTAGGCTGCTCACATCACAGATCAACTCCTTTGGCATTAGTATTAAAAACAACCTAAACGGATAACATTTTAACCTCACCTGCCTCTGTGCCAAAACCAAATTGACCATCATGGATATGTGTAACTGTACACCAGATTTGTAAGCCATTCTCAATTTCTTCAATTCTGCACACAAGAAACTCAGCTTTCCGTTGAATGCTGGCAAAACAAAAACAATTCATATCAACTCACATATGGTTGGCCAAATATTCTACCTTATATATACACTGATGGAGAGACTACAATATATGCAGCACCTCCCATACCTTGCCAGTCACCTCTCTCAAAAGACTACCATTGACAGAAGATCCAAGAACAGCTGGGCCAGTTCAGCCCTCTCCAACCTATTGCAGCAAGTGCTTGGCAAAACCTCCACAAGTCCTAGTGCACAGAGCAGTTGCTAAACTCCTATGCTGGTGTGAGGTCTGGTCTCTGTATCAGCAACACAAAAGAGGACTAGGAAAATTCCATCAGAAATGCCTTCACCATATCATACATATGCAATGAGAAGACTGCTCAATAAAGTTTTAAATTTAAGTTTATTTATTGATGTAACAAGTAGACTTACATTAACACTGCAATGAAGCTACTGTGAAAATTTCCTTGCTGGCATACTTCAATATCTGTTCAGGTACACTGAGGGAGAATTTAACATGGCCAATGCATCTAACCAGCATGTTTTTCAGACAGTGGGAGGAAACCCATAATGACACAGGGCGAACATGCAGACTCCATTCAAAGAGTGGCCCAAGCCAGGAATTGAACACGGGTTCTTGGCATTGAGAGACATCAGCACTGACCACTGGGCCACCAAGAAGTTGCTGACAAAAATCAGTATAAGCAGAAATATGGAAGTCATGGATTGAGTACAAATTGAGAGGTTAGCCACTAAAGGCAAGCTATGCTTGGTGGATAAGTTGCCTGTCCAAATGATTTGCATGCCAGGATGCTAGACCTCTGGATTCTGTGCCAGATGACTGGGAGCCATCTCTCCCACCACGTCTTGTCTTCTCAATTTTCAAATGGCCAGTGTTTCGTGGAGGGCAAAGAAAACACCACAAAGATTCTCTCTATGGAACCCAGCAGCATTGACATGAATGCCTGGGAGGAACTTGCTACCAAGTGTTCAATTTGGTGGCAACTTATCCATCAGGACTTGGATTAAGATGTCTGAATGATGACGCATAGCAGCAGCAGAAAAGGAAGCAAATCCTGCATTCTTCATCCAACTACTTTGTGTGGAACATCCTGCCACATTTTTATTAAAAGATTTGTGGGTTGAGAATTGGTCTGTTCAGTCATACAGACACCCAGGGCAAAAGATTGTGACCCTTGAATCAGCAGACAACTGACAACACCTTCAGTCCACATTCTTCACTTCCATCTCCCGATTCGATGGTTTTGTACCACATCAGAAATATTACACATCGGCTCACTTCAGCATTATAAATATCATAAACAGATTTTAACAAAAACAAGAAAAGCAGACAATGTCTGATGCAAAGTAGGAGTGAAAGGACCAGAAAAAAAAGGGATGGAGAACTCCAAGAAAGAAATCCAATAATCAGCAACAGAAACAAGACACAGAAAGTTGAAACAGAGAGCGTATCCTTTTCAATCGTTAACACAACAGGAAACATATTATCGAGGAGAAAGCAAAATACAAACTAATTATTGTTGCAGTAAAATTCAGAAATCATTTGAATCATTCCATGCATCATTTAATCTGTCACAGGATTAAAGTATTGCATGTCTGACACCTGGAGTTAATATGCCACCAAACGAACAACAGATCACAATGAAAAACTGGCATTCAATTAAGGAACTATTGGAATACAAGATTTTTATTTTTGTTTCAATAATTACAGTTATTTGGAAAATAATGTTTACTTCAATAATTGCAGTTGTAAAATTTTAAGGTCAGCTAAGTTCATTGCAAAGTACTCCTTTCGATGTTAATGGAGATACAAGTGTACTGTATTATTAACTGTTTTGTTGCTACTTAGACATGATGGCACAGTGGTTAGCACTGTTGCTTTACAGCGCCAGGACCCGAGTTTGATTCCCGGCTTGGACCACTGTCTATGTGGAGTCTGTATGGGTTTCCTACAGATGCTCTGTTTTCCTCCCATTGTCCAAAAAAGGTTCTGGTTAGATGCAGTGGCCATGCTAAGTTCTCCTTTAGTGTACTTGAACAGGTGCCGGAGTGTAGCGACTAGGAGATTTTTACAGTAACTTCGTTGCAGTGTTAATGTAATCTAGTTGTGACAATAATCATAAATAAATAAACCTTTGCTATAAGTTGGATTGCTTGAATGTAGCAACATGAAGCCATTTCAATATGAGCATCACGAGATTTCAACATATAAGTTGCATTGCTCCAGAGCTGTCCAATAAGTCAGCCATTGGGCATGTGGCTGATTTGAAATACAGACAGATGTGCCTAGTTTAATTTATGATTCGTAAATAATGGACAGATTTTTGTATCCGAATGCTTTGATTACACATGCATATGCTGTGAATCCGGAGGTAAAATGCTGAAATGAAAAGCAGAATGTGCCAATGTTTATTGATCATTATGTGGGCAGAATTTTAGGAAAAAAAGTCTATCAAATGAGCAAGAAAATGGAAGAGTTTCATTCTTGTTTTTTGGGCAAGTTTAAAAATACCATCTTATGATGCTTACTGCAAAAAAAAAAAAAAGTGCCAGGTTGTGACTCTTGCCCATGGGATAGGTAGTGGGTAGGAACATGGAGCCTAAGCTTGACATGATGCTGAGGTCCAGGGGTGCCAATTCACAAGTGCCCCAATCTCCCAGTTTATTTCAGCTCTGCTCCCTTGGACACAGTAATGGTGCCCAGAGGTCAGTGCCAGGGTGCTAGCTGGACAGTGCCAAACTGACACTGCCCACCCCTATCCCCAATCATACAGGGGCTTCAATGGACTCTATCCCCCCAGAAAGGCAATCAATCTGGTCCCTGTTGATGAGACCATATCTGATTCTCACTGGGGAGAACCACGGCCGGTGAGATGGGAGAGGCAAGTGAGCCCGGACGATAGTGTCCCAAACTCTTTAGCGGCAAATTGGCTTTGTGGCCTTTTTGAGCGTGAAGCTGGTTTTGCCGACAAAACAGTGCTGCTAAGATACGCCGAGGGGAAAAACCAAGTGCAAACTTGATTTTTCACCTCCTGCCCAATCTTACCACCCCGCCTCACAGGAAGTCAGGTGGGCTGAGGTCGTAAGATCACAGCTTGTGTGTGTATGTTTACTTCTTTCCTGAAAGATGATAGGAACTTCAGAAAAATATACACATCAGAAGTATACTCACCTATACTGTGACAGACAGCAAGGTGCTTCCCACTAAAAGTAGTACAAGTAACGAAAACAATACCACTGTAATTACACCTGTGTTGGTCAGTCATTTCTGTTGGACAGCACTAAATTGGTTCAGTGGTAATAATAAAATCAAAAATCTGTGAAGGTTGACTCCAAGTTACTCAAACGATTATCTGTACCAAAGCAGGAAAAAGAAAACCGTACAACAATTTCCATTCTTCAAGTTATATATTGAACACTAATGGACCAAATTAAACAAATAAGGTAAACATATGTATATGTTGTGAAGTGATAGGGATGCAATCTTAAACTGTCAATCACAAAGATAGGATGTAACATAACAACCCCACTAATCTGTACTCAGAATCCAACAGAAGATGTAGAACTCAGTCACATATACATAACTTCCTTGTCAACACTATCTATATGGTCTTACCTTTAAGTAAGGAACCACATTATTGTTTTAGCAATCATTGTTTTATGATTAGTAAGTTTAAATTGAATAGAAGAATGTAACAATACATTGCTTTATATCACACACACACACAATTATGCTGATATGTTACAGTTTACTCAGGGAGTCAGAGTTGCTGTAAGAACATGCGCCTTGACATGCATGCCAAATTGTATGAACTGTGGATATTGATGGGGGAGGCTTCAACTTTTCTTCTATCACATGGCTGTGAGGCAGCAGTGCTAAGTACTGGAGATCGTGGGAGATAACCTGATATATATCAGGATTGGTCAGATAAATGCTTCCACCAATGATTTGGGCTGTAACCCACTTGTCACATTGTTAATCTCTGGTTATCATCAGGTCAGATTTATTTGTTGAGATTCTTACCCAATTACAACTTCGGTTTCAAAGCTTTATGAAGTATAAATAGAATCCAGTAATCTAATCTGGGATTTCAGACAGCATCAAAAATAAATGAAGCTTGAGTGGCACTTACAACTACCTATATTTCTAATAAGCACATCATCCAGCAAATTGTCAACACAAAATTCCCTTGATAGCTCATGTCAACTTCACTCTGACTGGGTTTGGTAGCACTCTTGCCTGAATCAGACAGTTGCGTGCTCAAAACACACATCAAGAGTTGAGCACACACTCCAATCCGATATTTTAGTCAACACTGAGGAAGAGCAGAAGCGTCAGAGGTGCAATGTTTTGGATGAGATGCAGAAATATGCTATGTCCTCTTCTGCTGGTAATTCAGAATGTCACAAAGTCCTGTGGCACTACTGGAAGAAGAGCAGCAAGTTCCCGTGGTGTTCTGAGCAAAATTTCTGCTTCAACCAAAATAGTCTTGGAATGAATTGCAATTTCCTTCAGTTAAACATGACTGCCTAGCTTGAATGTGTCACCATTACAGTCTCCCGACCCCTTTCGCTTAAAGTGCCAGCAAAATGGGAGCATTGCCCCGGTTAATGATATAACACAACCGATGATAAATCTGGGATTTCAGACAGCATCAAAAATAAATGAAGTTTGAGTGACACTTCTAACTACCTATACTTCTAACTACCTATACTTCTAATAAGCACATCATCCAGCGAATTGTCAACATAAAATTCCCTTGATAGCTCATGTCAACTTCAGCCTGACTGGGTTTGGTAGCACTCTCGCCTGAATCAGAATTAGAATTTACTTAAAATTTTTGGGGGGAAAATTCCACCCAGAAGCTCTATTTTCATCCCAACCTTCCCCTCTCTGCCAGTTTTGACGACTCCCTGTGTAGAACTCTGACCTTTGTTTTATTCATTGGTAGGATATGAGCATCGCTGGCTTACCAACATTTATTGCTCATCCCTAGCTGCCCTTGGAGCGCAGCTAAGAGTCAAACATTGTTGTGATCCTGGAGGCACATGTAGAGCAGGCCAGGTAAGGACAGCAGATTTCCTTTCCAAATGTACATCATGTGAACCAGATGGGTTTTCCTGACAATGGTTTTGTGGTCATTAGCAGATTCTTAATTCCAGATTTGTTTTTATTGAATTCAAATTCCATTACCTGCTGTGCTGGGATTTGAACATGGGTACCCAGAACGTTAGCTGAGTTTCTGGATTAATAGTCTCATGATAATACACTAGCTCATCCCCTCCCATGGACTAAACATCTATATATTTTTTAATGTTGAAGCATGTTAAATCCAAAACAAAAAGAGGCTGAGTTTCTTTTGCCCGGACATCGAATATTAAGGAGAGCTGTTTGACCGACGCATCTGGAAGGATAAAGTGAGAGAAAAAAAAAATCTCTGGAAGATGAGTCCAGAACTAGGAGGAAAAACCTGAAAGTTAGGATTGAGCCATTAATGGGTAAAATTAGGAAGCATTTCTCCACTTAGAGTGGAAATCTAGAATTCTTTTTGCTGAGAAAGCTCCGACAGCTAGATAAATTGAACATTTAAAAAATGAATTTAACATGTTTTTGTTTGCCAAGGATATCAAAAGTTGTCAGACCAAGTTGACTTGGTGGAATTAAGATACAGATCAACCATGATCGGACTGAATTATGGAACAGGCTGAAGGCACTGAATGGACTGTTGTGTTCCTATGAAACACTAATTGATTCAACTAGGGAAGAACAAACAGAAAACTCCAATTTACAGAGTTTTGTGAGAACAAACCAATTTTTGTAGAGTTTTGTAGAAGGCGTTATCCTGGAGCAGAAACTATTTGCACCACAGAGAAATTGGTTCATTCTCACACAAATAGAAAACGCTCCAAAAATCTTGAGGGAGCACAGCTTCATCTCAGAGATACGAGAGAAAGGTTTAGCTGTTTTATAGTAACCTCAGGATCAAATAATAACTGTGAACCCAAACGCTCATTAAGCCAAGCAACTACCTCAGTCTGTGTCTGGGTATTAGATGCCTGTACCTTGGCTTGCAGATGATCAGCAGCTAATGAAGCAAAAAATAACTTCTTCCTCCAAGTTCAGGGATGATCATGGGGTGTTAAAGACGTGGTGTTTAGTTAACATGTCCAAGACACATTCTCAATGACATCTCCCTCCCTTCCTCATGTGGTATGTTCCAAAGTTAGTTCTATGGAGAATTCAGTGGCAAACAATCCGAAATTTGAATCATTTATCATCATTTGATCACTGACCTTAGAGTTTGAGAGATCTTCCTGTGAACAAATGCTCCTTATAGTGGCAAATTCACAGTGGCAGAGTGGTTAGCACTGCTGCCTCACACTGTCAGAGACCCAGGTTCAATTCCCATTGGATCACTGTCTGTGCGTTGTTTATGTGGATCTGATAAGGTTCTATTGAAATCACAGGATTCCTGCAGTGCAAAAGGAAGCTGTTTGGCCCATGGAGTCTGCATCAACTCAGCATAATGTTGGACTGGGATAAACACATTAAGAAGTCTCTCAACGTCAGATTAAATTCCAGCAGGTTTATTTGTTCGTAAATGCCACTAGCTTCCAGAGCACTGCTCCTTCACCACCTGAAAAAGGAGCAGCACTCCAAAAGCTAGTGGTGTTTACTACCAAATAAACCTGTTGGACTTCAATCTGTTGTCGTGAGACTTCTCACTGTGTCAACTCAGCATACCCAGATCTTATTCAGGCCCTATCCCCATAACCCCACTTAGTGTTTCAAGATGTGTAGGTTAGCAGGGTAAATAAGGGGCAATTTAGCATGGCCAATCAACAGCTAATGAAGCAGGAAATACTAACAAGTTCGGGAGTGATCATGGGACATTTGAATATGTGGTATTTAGTAATATATGCACAGGCACACTTTCAGTGACTCCCCACTCCCTGCCCCAAATGGCACCCAAAGGAAACCCATGCTGACACAGAGAGAACATGCAAACTCTACAAATACCATCACCTAAAGCCAGAATTGAATCCAGGCACTGTGAGGCAGTAGTGCTGACCATTGTGTCACTATGCTGTTCTTTAAAAAATGGTCATTCCTTTTCCCCATTCATTTATCATTGATTAATTACCTTAATGAAGTTATTAATTATGTAATGCAACACTGCTCATTAAGCAAGATTTTTTTTTCTGTATATGTGTATAAATTATAGAACAATTCACTTCAGGAAATAGCTGGATTAACATTGCTGTTCCTATACTTACAAAGCATTTAGAGATAGCTGCATAATTCTGCAACAAGAGTTTAGCCTGTCATCCGAATTATAAACTGGCTGACAAATGTTAACATTCCCACTTTACATAAAATTGTCATTGAAATGAAAATTAGCCATATTTGACAGGTAATAAAGTCCCTTTCATTTTTTTTCAAACCAAGGTATTATATTTGATACCCTGTCAGTTTGTAATAAACATATTTTGCCTCTTTTTGATGTGTTTTACTATTGCACAATAAAGGAATGGTATGCTGAGTCAATATCAGTATATTTGCACGTACAATTTTTTTTGTGCAACTCTCACGCGATCTTCTGCAACATTACACAGTTTTGGTTGCCTTCAGATGCAGAGTCATTTTAGTTAGTTTGCTTTCGGACTTACTGGAAACTTAAGTTCTAATTTTCTCAAACTCATTGCACTTGTGTACTGTGCCTTTAAGAAATGTATTTTAATTAGGTTTCTCTGCAGGGTATTTCAAGCAGGCACTTTATTGGTGCTGTGTTTTCTGTAACTAGCGTCCTTTATTGTTGCTGAGCTAGTGTAATTGATATCATATTGATTTTAATCTGGACTGATGCAATGTTCTGTGGTTTTAATGTGTCCCCTGGGATAGCTAAGTGAAGCTAGATTGGGGTTGACTGACAATTTATCTCTGGGGACAACTATGCTTCACAGAAAAGTTCAGTTTTAGTTTAATTTTAGTTACTGCCAAAAGCTGGAGGAAGAAGGCAGTGTCTCTCTCTCTCTAGAGGTTTTTTGAAAGTTTCAAGACCAGAAAGTCTTGGAGATTTGATCAGACATTCAGAAGACTAATTCCAAGGGGTGTTGTGAATCTGAAGATCCAGTATCATGTGACTATATTTGTGCTATGCAGAGAGGTGTAGGTCTGTGGGATGGTGATTAATTTGGAACAGAGATAGGTATTAGGTGTTATACTGTGAGATGTTTAAGTCTAGTAATTGATATGTTATGCTAATTTTTTTTTAAACTGTGTTCTTAAACAAACTTTGTTTGATAAAAGCTTTCTAGCGGTTCATTTGAATCATACCCATGGTGAAAGACCTTTGCTCACCCATGCCAAAATCAAACATAAAACTTAGTCTCTATGCTAACTTCACAAAACACCTTGGAGTTTCTAGGCTGGGTCTTAGTATAATTATTCATCAGTCCAAGTAAGTTGATCCAGGATTAAAACCACTGGTAAGAGATGGAAATGTGTGTCAAATTTAAAGGGATGTGAAGATTAAAGGGTGGTGGGGGGGGGGGTGTCATAAGGAGAGGGACTGAAACATAAAACCTTTATGATGAGGCCCAACAAGTATTTAAAACCAACCACAACCATTGTTGATGTTGAAGGTGCATGGAGTGTAGGAGCTGGCAGCGAAAGGAACCTGAAGGAGCAGCCATGTACTTTACACACAAGTGGGGAGATGGTGCTACATGAAAAGTTTTCAAGAACTTTCCTTCTGCTATTCCACAATAGCATTCCATCAATTGGGAAAAAAGATGCAGCCAAGTTTTGAGCCATGGCTGACAGTTTTAACTAAAAATTGCTGCATGGAATCCATGGCAAGCCAAGACTTGGAGCAGATGGCAGAAGTTGGCATCTTGCCCTCACGGGAATCAGACACTGATTTAGACTTCATTTAACTTAATTTAGACCTTACCACCGTCATTGGTTGTTCGACCAAGGTCCAAAGAAATGGTTAGTGGTAATTCAGTGGTCAACAGATAACACTGGTTGCTGATCGACATTGCTGCTTTCAACATGTAAAGGAAATACTTGCTTAAGAACTGTTCATCTCCAGCATCATCCAATTGCGGTGAAAGATCATCAAGCAGAAAAAAAAAGCAACTCTGGTTCTCAATCCATAGGCATTGCTTGTTTTCTGGAATATTCTGTTTTTATTTCAGATTTCCAGAATCCACAGTGTTTTGCTTTTCTGATACTGTGTTTGTGAAAAATGAATTTTCACGAGCAGCTAGCAAAAGTATGGAACGCCACCTCTTCTCAGCGCATAATGGGATGCAGGGTGTGGGTTGGAGAATGCAGAACATCTTGTCTGGCTTGCTTCCATGAGAATTCTGGTGGCAAATGCTGTGAGATTTAAAGTGTGATCATGACAAATGACATAAATAGCAGTCACTGGAACAAAGGCGAAATGACAGCCAGGGAGAAGAGCAAGAACAAGAAAGCCTTCAAAAAGTCTTATTTCACTTTAGATTAGAGAAGCAAAAGCTCTTCTGCAGCAGGTCCATCCAAAATTGCCATCCCGTTTAATGTCGAAGAGCAAATTTCTGGCACATACATGTCAGCAGACTGGAAAATGCCAGAGTTCCATTTTAAATGAGAAATATAACCCCTATGTAAAATTTGAGGTGAATATTACACATTCATTCAAGGCCTAACCATAAAATGAGCCTAACATACATAGACCATTGGTAAAATTGCTGTCAGATTAACTCCCTGCTCGTGCCACCAATTTAGACGTCAAGACAAAAAACTGGTCACATACCAATCATCTCAAAAATAGCTTCTTCCCTGCTGCCATCAGACTTTTGAATGGACCTATCTCATATTAAGTTGATCTTTTTCTACACTCACTATAACTGTAACACTACATTCTCCACTCTCTCCTTTTCTCTATGAATGGTATGCTTTGTCTGTACAATGTGCAAGAAACTGATTGGCAGTGCCAAGAGGGCAGGGCCTATTGTGAGCTGGGCCTATGGCTGACTGATGGGAGCGGAGGGGGTCTGCTGCCATTTTGCACATAGGTTCGGGTACTCTGCTCTTTGGGCAGTGCAAGAGGGCACAGTCTGGCTTTGCCAGGGTGCCCATGCTTAGGGGCACCATACCCTGCTGCCCAACCCCCTGGGTGGCCCTAATTGCTTCTCCTTTCATTCCAACAGGATTTCCCATTAGTTCCCTGAACGTGGGGAGCTAGTCTGGACCCCACTGGAATGAAATAGCAGGGTGGGAGATTCATCCGGGACCTGAAAAGTCCTGATAATTAACAAATATACATATTTAAAATGCACGTAGAAAAGATTTAAATTACTTATTTGCCTTACTGCCAGTTTCCAGCGTGGTCTGACTGGCGACCGTTTGGCGCAAGCTCAAATCCCTGTTCAAGGCCTCAGGTGCATGTCTCCCACTGTGACCCACCAAAAAAATTGGGGCTGCAATGGTAGAATTGTGGCCAGTGCTTTTTACTGTATACCAACATATGTGACAATAATAAAATCAAATCAGGACTGGATAAAAAGTTAATGGCCATACGTGAATGGTCAACTGCAACGAATGTACTTAACGTGACATCTTCCATACTCCTCACCACCAGCCACTCCATGTGCCACACTTCATCACTCTCCCTGCAGCATTCCCTTATGCCCAGGGCTTACGTCTCATTTGTGCCTAAACATCTAGGCGTTCCTGCTCACTCTCACCCCATACTATTACTTCTTGCTTCCTACCTCCTGCCTGATCACCTAGAGGGAGCACTACACGATCACTGACCTCCTGCCTGCTCTTTCTCAAAATAGATGGCATGGTAGCAAGAAGCAGAACATTCAGGTGGAAGGCCAAACACTCTGAATTCAAGCTTATTTTTGTGTAAGATCCGTTTTCAGTTGTCTTAATAAAACTGCAGAATAACATTCCTAAAGACACTCAAGGTGGAATTTTCCCATCATACCCGCCACGGGAATTGAAGTGGGGCACAGACCACGTAAAAGGTCCATTGAGCTGGGGTGGGATGAATATGTCTGGAATTTTAAAATTTTTTACTGTCAGAAAATATAAATTATGACATTGCATTATGCTATTCAGTTATGCTTGTTTAAGAAATATAAATGCATTTTAGCTGGTAATTGAAATGTATTCTGACCAGTGTAGTTATGGGCACGTCCGAGGCAAAATTTCCCCATTTATGCTCAATTGTGTGTTTAACTGAAGTTCAAAGTTTTGCATTTTCCAATCCGACTTGAAAGGTTTGCATCCACATTTCCTGAGGCCTAGGAAGGGGCAATAGCTGAAGAAACAGCAAGGGATGGATGATAAAGAAGCACATAGTAATATCTTTAGTACAAACGAGTAATACCGGTAATGTGGAAATACAGAAAGAAGTCTCACAACACCAGGTTAAAGTCCAACCAATTTATTTACTTTAACCTGGTATTGAGAGACTTCTTACTGTGTTTACCCCAGTCCAATGTCAGCATTGCCACAATGTGGAAACAACCAGGAATGAAACATGATTGCCAACATCTCGCTGCCATTTAAGCTGGCAGGATTGTCCCATTGAGAGCACAGTCCCACTGTGGATTTTCCAGCAGTGAGGGGTGCATTCAATGGGAAACCCTGTTGGCAACAGTGGACTATCTGATCCCACTGCCAATGAACAATGTACCGCCTCCTGCCACCACCAAACACACTGTGGAGAGGGATGAAAATCCCACCGGTTTCCTTGTGCTATTTTGCTTGAAGTAATGTTGGAAAAATGTTCAGTTATTCAAGTACTTCAGCAATTTTTTTAAAAAGAATAATTGATATTTGTCCATCCTGATTTCACTGTCAGCATCAAAGCAACAGCATTTATCTTCAACCCAAAGAAAGCTGCCACAAGAAGCCACCAATCTTTTGGGCATGGACTTCCCCTTTCCCAGCATTACTTTTACTCTGAAGTCTGCTCAAGGAAATTGCCAGCATTTAGCAACAGACAGGCCATTAAGCAACCAATCACATTGAAGGATTCTCACAGTCAGCAATCCAGGAAACAAAATCCACTTATCATTCTTCTTCGTCATTTTGTTTCAGCAGTTAAGTTTGAGAGTTATCCATGGGAATAAGGTGGAAGCTGAAATATTACAAATAAACTGACTGTACTTCAAATAATGTCATGGTGTCTATTACATCAACCTGAGAGGATAGATAAGTTTAACATTCCGTGTGAAATTCTTCGGCCTCCCAGTCAGGTGTTTCCCGATGGTGGAAGATGGCATGCTATTCGCTGGCAGCAAGACTCTGACCCACGGCCAATGGGATTTCCCATTGATGTCTCTCCACACCACCATGTAACTTGCGGTGGGGATGCGCTACTGGTGGGATTGGAGAATCCTGCTAGTGTGAACAGTCAGCGGCATCTCCGATGGTGCAACCCTCTCTCAGTATTGCACTGGAATGTCAGGCTAGGTTTTGTGTTCAATTTCTACGGTGGGATTTTCAACCATGGTGACTCAGAAATAAGAGTGCCGCCCACAAGCCAAGACTGACAGCGAGATAAAGCAGATTTGAAATAGTCAGCTGGCTGAAGGAGTAGAAGTGAAGGGAGTTTCTCCAAATGGCAAAAAAAGGATCTTTCGGAATTTCAATGTCAAACTAAAAGCATTGTAGTAGGGCGACCAGAGAGCGTGGGCTGCAGTGGGAAGGGAATGCATAGAAAGGGTTAAACAGACAGCATTGTCACATCCACACACACTACAGGCACACATGATAAATTACAAATAATACATCCAGGACAGCACTAACACACAGCAACAGAAACAAAATTGATATCACTTATCAAGGCCCTAAATGTCTTGGGGAGCCATTGCAGCTATGGACAACTAATCAAATGTCAGAAAGATGGGGCAATTAACATACCATCAAAATCAGTTTGACAAACACATGCTTTGATATTGTAAACAAGTAGTCAGAAAATGCCCAGAAAACGATTAAAGCTAGAGCACACAGGGACAGGACAATGGATCCGCATAATGTGATCAAAAGCAGAACTGTAACCAATTGAAAGTAAGAACTTGATGACATATTGGAAATGCAACACTTTATAACACAAAAAAAATGCAAGAACTAATGATTAGCAGAGTAACTCGAAAGCAAGCTTTAGTTACAGGAGTTCTGTTCTCCCTCATGTACGTTGAATAACGTTGAAGTTTTACATCTGAGTCTCGGAAGACTCAGTTCGTTCATTCCTTCCTACATGTTTCAACTCGTTAACTGTGTTATACTCACTATAAATACTATATAACCTGCCCAATATTTCTAATACTTTCTGCTTCTGTCACAACTAAGCTATTTTAGATCATCATTGCATTAGTATCTTGGAAAATTAACCGCAGAAATGTAGGAGGACATAGCAGGGCTAAAAGAGGAAAAGATGAAAAACGAGGAAGTTTATTTATTAGTCACAAATAATGCTTACATTAACACTGCAACGTTGTTACTGTGAAATTTCAACGCACATTGGGTCAACGCACCTAACCAGCACATCTTTCACAATGTGGGGAGGAAATCAGAGCACTCGAAGAAAATCCACAGAGCGGGAGAAGTGCTAACACCACACAGACAGTGCCCAACCGAGGAATCCAAAAAGCATTCCTGGGGCTGTGAAGCAGCAGTCCTTACTTGAGAAAGGATATACTAGCACTAGAGTGGGGTACAGAGGAGATTCACTCAGTTGATTCCACAGAGTCGAGAAGGTTGGCTTCTGAGGAGCGACTGAGTAGACTGGAGCTATACTCTTTGGAATTCAGAAGAATGAGGTGAGATCTTATAGAAACATAAGATTATGAAGGGAATAGATAAAATAGAAGCAGGGAAGTTGTTTCCACTGATAAGTGAAATTAGAATGAGAGGGCATGGCTCCAAAATAAGGGGGAAGCAGATTTAGGACTGAGTTAAGGAGGGATGTTGTGAATATGTGGAATTCCTTTCCCAATGAAGCAATTGTGGCTACCTCATTGAACATTTTTCAGGCAAGGACAGATACATTTTTGAACAGTTAAAGGAATTAAGGGTTATGGTGAGCAGGCAGATAAGTAAAGCTGAGTCCACGAAAAGATCAGCCATGATGTTATTGAATAGCAGAGTAGGCTCAAGTGGCCAAATGGCCTACTCCTGCTCTTAGTTCTTATATTCTAACCATTGTGTTACCATGCTGCCTTTTCCACTCTCCTGTTAGGAGATCCTATACAATTCTGGTGGTGCATTTTTGCCATCTTATTTAACGCAGGACATTAATAATCCTAGATAAGGCTTTGATGAAAGTTCTGCAAAGTTTCTCTATAGCCCCTCAAGATTTTAAAAGCATCATTTGAGGATTGAAAGCCAGTTTCACATTATTTAACTCAGGCAAAGTATATTCAAAGATACGTTTTCTATTAACCAAGCAACACAGGAACATCTTGGAGATGCCTGCCATGAAGTGTTCAATTCTTCCTCTCAGCACTTATCCGCAGGACTCATCAATGTTTATTCAGTTGTTCCCCTTTTTGAAGGAGTCAATCAGCATTGCTTTTACTGGAGTTTGATGTCATATACCTACCACTTCGTGTGGAAAAATTTGAATCAGTCCTCACACTGGAGGCTTAATTATGTAATCAAGGCATATAGTTCTGCAGACACAATTTCAAGATTGCGTTCCATCATCCCTCCTGTTTGATTCGTACTCTCATGTCTCGGAATAGTCTTGGTTCTATCAGTAAATATTACCAAATGTGTTAGACTTCAATGCATGTATAATTGAAAATGTACTATGTACTTTGTTCCACAGTAGCGGTACCAATGCATATATTTTTCAAAAGTCAACATAAAGGATTGTTTGACTCCTCAGTCCTCGTTGAGCCTCAAGTTAATGAAAGTTATTGAAATGAGGCAGGTTTCCCTCTCACGATCGTTGAACCAGACATTGACACATGCTTGTTAGGACCAATATTTATGTCACACACCCATTGTAGTTAAACAACTACTGTCAAAAAGACACACAATTCAATACCAGTATAACTGATGGTCAAGATGTAGTACTGCTTATTTGAATTGTCTACAGAAAGAGCAGTATCATGCAGCTACCACATAATGAAGCCTCCATGTCAAACTTGATCTAAGTGGTCCACAGGTGAGGGCTCCCTTAGCCTGAATCAGTAATACAGCCAGAGGGAAGGCCAGGAGGAAACACTAAAGGGCAATCTAACTTTCTTGCCCCAGCAATAGATGGAAGCGGGCGAGCCAGTAAGATCGCGAGAGAGCAGAAAAATTGGGTTTGCGCCTGATTACTCATCTCTTATGATCTTACCAGCACCAGATATCCAGCAAGATCAGCCTCATGCCCAAGAAGAGTGCAAGGTTGACTGAAATGTTTAAATTCCATGGTAACTGGAATTATCTAGGCTTATTTGCCTTCGAGGCCTCATGGGCAAAGGTCCTCACTGGTAAGGATCACCTACAGTCTCCATCAGTGGCAACTTGTTATGATGGTTTCTCCAGTTGAACCAGAAGCCATTGAGGATCCTTTCCCCATTGTTGGCACTACCAAGGCATGTGGCTTCAAGATGGGCCTGAGTGAGAGTGTAAGGGGTAGGTAGTCTGGGTAATGGTTTTTTGATTTGTGTTATTATTTTCATGTGTATTAGTAGGAAGTACTGCTTCTTGCATAAAATACGGACAAAAATGGTGATATAGTGGACAGTGAAGAAAGTTATCTCCAATTGCAACGGGATCTTGATCAATTGGGCTGATGAATGGCAGATGAAGTGCACGTGAGGTGATGCATTTTGATAGATCGGACCAATGCAGGACTTACTCAGTTAACGGTAGGGCGTTGGGGAGAGTTGCAGAATATAGATCTAGAGGTACATGTTCATAGCTCCTTGAAAGTTGAGTCACAGGTGGACAGAATGGTGAAGGCAGCATTCAGGATGCTTGGTTTCATCAGTCAGAACATTGAATACAGTTGGGACATCTTGAAGTTGTATAAGACATTGGTAAGGCCATACTTGGAATGCTGTGTGCAATTCTGGTCAATTATTGAAAGGATATTATTAAACTAGAAAGAGTGCAGAATAGATTTACTAGGATGCTACCGGGACTTGATGGTTTGAGTTTTAAGGAGAGGCTAGATAGACTGGAACTTTTTCTTGGAGCGGAGGATGGTAAGGAGTGATCTTATAGAAGTGTATAAAATAATAAAGGGCACAGATCCGCTAGACAATTAATATCTTTTCCCAAACGTAGGGGAGTCTAAAACAAGAGGGCAAAGGTTTAAGGTAAGAGGGAAGAGATACAAAAGTATGCAAAGAGTCAATATTTTCACACAGAGGATGGTGAGTGTCTGGAACAAGCTGATAGAGATAGTAGTAGAGGTGGGAATGGTTTTGCCTTTTAAAAAGCATTTAGATAGTTATATGGGTAAGATGGGTACAGATGGCCAAATGCAGGCAATTGGAATTAGCTTAGGAGTTTTAAGGAAGGGCGGCATGGACAAGTTGGGCCAAAGGGCCTGTTTCCATGCTGTAACCTCTATAACTTTAAGTCCAATACCTCTTAGATTTTCAGTGGTATAGTCTTTGTTGCATGGGTGACTGGTAATGACTGATTACTCACATGATTGTATATTAAATATATTATATGAAATCATTTACACAAGATCCGCATTTTGTCTAAAAGACAGCACTTCCAACAATGCAATACTTCCTCAGCACATCAGAGATGTCAACCTGGATGTGTACTTGAGCCTTTGCAGCGAGCGTAACAGCACAGCCTTTTGACTCAAATGAAAGTTAGCACTTCCAAAATAGAAAACATGTTGGTCAGAGCAGAGAAAAAGTCATAGTTATATATGACTCAGAAAGGACTCTGCCCAGGAAGATGGATAGCCATTTTTGTTGGAAAGACCCCAATAGGAAGCTGAATTATTTATCAGGAGCAAAAACAGTGCACATTGGAAAACAATCAAAAGGACTATTGAGGGGACATTTAATTTATTATCACATATTAACACAGTGAAAAGTATAATTTCTTGCATGTTATACAGACAAAACACCGTTCATAGAGAAGGAAACTAGAGTACAGAATGTAGTGTTACAGTCATAGAAAGGGTGTAGAGAAAGATCAACTTAATGCAAGATAACTCCATTCAAACGTCTGACAGCAGCAGGGAAGAAGCTGTTTTGAGTCAGTTGGTACACAACCTTAGATTTTTGTATCTTATTCCCAAAGGAAGAAAACGGAAGAGGTCCTTAATTATGCTGGCTGCTTTGTCGAGGCAGAGGGAAGTATAGACAGAGTCAATAGACGAGAGGCTGGTTTGTGTGATGGGGATTGGGTTGCATTCATGACCTTGTGGTCTTGGAGCACAGGAGGAGCCATACCAAACTATTATACAATCAGAAAAAATGTTTTCTATGATGCATCTGTCGAAGTTGGTGAGAGTTGTAGCTGACATGCAAATTTCCGAGGATCCAGAAATAGTAGTCCATAAACCACTGAATAACACTGGAATTAATCATCTAAGTCACATTCAGAAGCATTCTTCAAAACTCAAAAAGACAGCAAACAAAATAAGATCATTTGGTATCTCAATATCTGATGAAGGAAGGGATTTGATGAAAACTGAGGATAAAAACAAGTGGCTTCTAATTTGGTGTGAAAGTTACATCACTTGCTAAATAACAGAATATTTTCTAAGCGGTAATCATAGAATCCCTGCAGTGTAGAAGGAGGTCGTTCAGCCCTTTGAACCTGCACCAGCCTCAATTCCAGCCGGACCCTATTCCCGTAACCCCATGCAGTTACCCTAACTAGTCCGCCTACTCTAAGGGACGTTTTAGCATGGCCAATGCACTTAACCCACACGTTTTTGGGCTGTGAAAACAAACCGGATCACCTGGAGGAAACCCACACAGACAGGGGAGAACGTACAAACTCCATACAGAGTGACTCAAGGCTGGAATTGAACCCAGGTCCCTGGCGTAGTGAGACAGCAGTTCTAACCACAGTGCTACCCTTCAGTAAGGACCGGCACAGGAGAGATGGTCTGTATCTTTACAAAGTATGTACAGCAAAGCTTGCAAGCATTGAGGCAACAGTTAAGAATAATTGAAACTAGACAGTGAGGGAGAAAGGGTAGATTGGTGGGAGTTGATGGGTGGGATGTGGATCCTGCAGGTTAATGAGCAAAAGTGTGGTGTGTCAGCAGTGTCATCAAAATAGGGCTAATTTTCCCATCCTTAAAAGGAGTTCACCAAAAAACGTTTGTGTTGCATTCACGTGAATCTGAATGCAGTTCTGAATTTAGGTTACTATCATAAGCATGTTTTCAACATTGACTCACTCTGTTCGGATCACATGATTGAGAACAGGGCTCAAATGTAACCACTGCAACATCCCCGAGATGCCAGCAGCAGCAGCAGGAATGGGACCTTATTTTCATCCTAAAGCCAGCCTTCAGATGGTTTCCATTACCCTGACATAAACGTGGAATTAATATTGCTCCAATGGTATTTAGTGCCAACTTGTCACCCTTCAAAACCTGTGTCAACTTAGCATTAATGGGAAGAAGGAGAGGTGGGAGGAATCAGGAATTCCCCCTCCCATCTCTTTGTCATGTTATGCACCCAATGGTTGTAGTTCTAGACACACTATCCATCACAAGGAAATCACTGTAAATCGAAGATTTACATCGACAGAACAGAGACCATTCATTCCTAGCTGTTTTGGAGAGAAATCACTCCAAAAAGGCACACGTACATCATGCACTAGAAATGGGAACAGCTAATACAATAAAGAGGACATAGCAGAAATATCAGAACAAGAAACATGCACTTCAAGTTAATGCAGCAGTATAAACTATAATGAATGATAATGAAGGAAGAACAAATTAAGCCAGCAAGGAAACCAGTGTCATTCCCATAGAGCAAAGCAAATAAAGAAGTTGCTGCTGTGGGAAATTGACCCATTTTGTTTGAGCATTTTTAATGTGAAAAGTAATATTGCAACACCCGGGGCACAGTCCGCACCACTAGCTTGGAATAAGCAACAAGAATCATAGAATCATTACAGTGCAGAAGGAGACCGTTTGGACCATCTAGTCTGTATCAACTCTTACACCGACTCCTCCTACTCATCCCAGTAATCCCATATATTTCCCCCATTACCTTACGTATCTTTGGACAATAAAGGTCGATTCAGCATGGCCAATCCAACTAACCTGCACATCTTTGGAGTATGAGAGTAAACCGGAGTATTTCAAGGAAACCCACACAGACACGAGGACAATATACAAACTCCACACACACACACACAGACAGTCACCCAAAACTAGAGAGACAGTTTGTTCTCACAAGAGCTGGAAAAGACCTTTCAGCTCCTTAAACATCAAAACAGGAACACAACATAACAGGCATGAACCTGTTTTGCATTGATTTGAATGTATTTACATATTATCAAACAGGTCCTTTGCCAGATATTGATTCCTCATCACATACTGATACTCTGCCAACACGACATCACATCAGTGCAGTTTACATCAGGTTCACATAGACATGAACCTATCATGCGGGTCTCCACGGGATGCAAAGATATGCATAGCCCTGGGGAGAGAGACATGGACAGGCAGTGGCCTGGTCATGTTCTCTGGTACTGCTAAGTTGGCTGTGCTAGGTTGTTACCACGCCAATCAGGCAGTACCAACCTATGCCACAAGCCAGAGTCCAGTGGGAGACTTGTGGAGGAGGAGTCATTTAAACACAGCAGTGGCTGGGAGCAGATGGAGGAGCTGGGGATGCCTGCGATGGCTGATGGCATGAGGGAGGCCAGCACAGACTGCAGAGTGGGTTTGGAGGTGGGGAAGACAGTGGGAAGAGAATGGGCAGATGATTTGCAGATGGAGGGGGGAGTGGCCTGAGACCACCATAGTAGACTGCTGGGGAGGTTTATTCAGATTATTATCGAGGTGCCCCTTAAAGATGGTGCCCTGATCTCTGTGCAGCTGAGTTCTGCCTGTATGTTCAGGTCTCACTCTGCTGTGAAACACATCTCTTTGATTTTTGTTTTGGCAGGAGTGTTGTAAAATCTGGAAAGTAAACCAACTGTTTGTCTGGAGAGAAACATACCAGTTTTCTCGCCGAAAACATTCTGCCACTTTTTGATAAGATTTAGCCCATTCATCCTATTCAGTCTAAAAGGTTAGCTATTGAGAAGAGGTGGTATTTAACTTGGAGTGCTAATAGATAAGAATTGGGGAAAAATGCCTTTTAATAGAGGCAAGATTGTATTGAAGTTGGTAGCAAAACAGATCCAAATCTATAAGTCTTACACCATTATAATTAGCAATAAACTTCAAAATTGCCTGCATGAGAATTTTTTGGAAACAGAAGCAAACTGAATTAGAAGGGGATGTTCTGATTCACAGCCCTTCTAGGACTTTAAAATGACATCTCAAGTGGAACTTCACTGGAAAAACATTGCAAAAGGTCTACATGTGTACCCACAAGGATAAGCTGGGTGAAACTCAGGAACATATGAAAGCTGACAGAAGGGAAGATGAACAATGGATATTGTAGTGTGGTAATAGGGGAAAGGACAAGTGCCAAGCTCCGTGATCCATGTTGAGATCTGCACAATTTCTAATTTGCACTATGAAATTTGATTCAGATCTGTGTTACAAGCTAGCAAATGTCTGAAAGTATCAAACCTGAAGAGTCAAGGAAAGTACAAAATAATTTAAGGTATACATGGATAGAACAATAGAAAATTAACTTCCATACCAATACACATAAAACACAGTGAAGCACTGAATGAAACACTTGAATTAGTTTCGATGGAATTGAAAGGGATTGAAAGGGATTGTAATAGATCTAGTATTCAACATGTCCAATCACTGCAATACAACAACCAATAAATCAAACAGAGTGCTAAATAAAGTAGCCAATATGGTAGAGTATGAAGCAGGGGAAGTCATGTTTAAACAATGCTCTGGTGGAATATTCTGAAATGACTGTGTCCAGTTCTGGTTACCATACCACAGAGAGACATTGAAATTCTGAAGCAGTTCAGAACAGAACCAGAACACTGAACAAGAATCAGAGAACTTTTTTGAAATTTTTGTTCAAGATTTTTTCCATTTTTACATACAATGCGGCAGACCTTCAAAGATTGGTACATTACAGCATAATCTTTTACATATAGAAAGAGACAAGAGAGCACCAACACAGTTGGTTCAGATTATTCATTATTTGATACAAGCTGTGCCTCCAAACATACAAAGAATGAAAGGGTGTTTCAGAGACTGGGGGGGAAAACAGGGTAACAAGTAAAAGCCATGAGTAAGTATACGGTATAACAGCACACTAGAGATAGAGCCACATAACTGAATTCCCGGATTCCCAAAGTAGCTACTGTCATTATGTATTCAGCCAGAGAGCTAGAATATTGAAATACAGGTGTAGAAAAGGCTATCAACCAAAGATTCTTGCATCATACTTAGACACGAATTAAAGCACCCTCCAACAGGGTGTCACTGACATAAAACAATGCCTTTTCCTGGGATATATGCTTGTCTACATCTTTACATGAGTCCAGAGATTCTATGACCCCAAAATAACTACTGAAACAAACTACGCAATGCCATTCACTCTAAGGGTGTTTTCCTCACCAGCTGTGAGGATTCATTGGGCCATAGCCACAAACCTTACAACAAACCATCCACCCACCTCCCCGCAATGGCATTTTGGCCATGACAGAAATAAAGTATACCACATAGTATATATATAATGCCACCATTATAAATGCAAGGACTATAAAATGCAAAAAAAAATTACACAGTGCAAGTGCCACACAGCCTACCCAGTGCACTCCAACAATTTCAAGCTTTAAGGATAGTGAACTAAGATTCAACTTTTATACAGGACCAGAAGCAATGCAGATAGTCTCCTGTGCCACCTTGCATCCCCGACAAATGGGGATATAGTAGGATCAAATCTGTCTCTTCAGCTTGAAATAATTAAAGGAACATGCTGAGGAATGCATTCCATTATAAACAAATGGACATCCCTGATTTTCAAAGGATAATAGGTGAAATTTACCTCAGAGCTCATATTAGATCACCCTGTCAACTTGATAAATAACATTACAAAATCAAAAATAAGAGCGCAACAACAATGGGTAAAGTTCAGGACTAGGTGATGTAATGCAGATAACGGATCCAAATTATTGTCATTCGCAGAATTTAAAGCTTTAGTAGGATTGCCAACAGCCTTAAGGATGCAGCATCAGATGTCACCCTCAGAGTAGCAGGATAAAGCACGGCATCCTGCATTCAGATAGCTCTCACTTTCCAGTTTCATCAAAATCTTTGTAACCAAAGCTAAGAAATCACATGATTCCTGGCTTCCAGATCACCAACCACCTGTCCTAGTCCCTCCATGTCAACACTGTAATTAAGAAAGCCACTAACGCCTCCACTTTTTCAGGACAGTGAGGAAATTTGGCATGTCCACAACAAATCTCACCAATTTTACAGATGCACCATAGGAGCATCCTTTTTGGTTATATTTCAGCTTCATATGCATCCTGCTCTGAATAAAGATCCTGAACAAAGCCCACTCCATCATGCAAACTAGCCTCCCATCCATTGATTCTGTCTACACTTCCCACTGCCTCTGAAAAGCAGCCAACATAACCAAGGACCCCATGCACCCTGGACAAACTCACTTCCATCTTCATGCATCAGGTAAAAGACACAAATGTCTGGAGGTCCATAACAATCAACTCAAGAACAGTATCCTCCCTATTATCATCAGATTTTGAATGGACCCATGTCATATTAAGTTGATCTTTCTCTACACCCTAGCTATGATTGTAATACTATAGTCGCAAGAAACAATACTTTTCACTGTTTACTAGTTCATGTGACAATAAATCAAATCAAAGAATCAAATCATTTTATCCCAAATTTAACCAGGTACCTTCCAGGGACATGATAGTTTTCGCTCCAAGGTTATGTAATTATGGGCTGTGTATCAGGATAAATGAAAGCATTAAAACATGAGTAGTTCCAGAGTTCACAGAAACATAATATACACATTGCATGACCCCCCCCCACCCACCCCACACCAAGGACAGTTTCTTGAAGGAAGATTAAAGAAATGTGGGCAATTTAACTTGATAGAATATTTATAAGATGCATGTAGGTTAAAAAAACTCAGGAAAGAGATAAAAATGGAACATTACTTCAAACTGAATCATGACAGGACAAGAAAACATAAGATTCAAAGTGACAAAAGACAAATTGAGGTCTAATTTTAGAATGTTATTTACACAACGCTTCAACAGATGAAATGGATTTTCGGATGGAATAATGGAACCCAATAATCCTAGAATAACATAGAACATAGAACATAGAACAATACAGCACAGAACAGGCCCTTCGGCCTTCGATGTTGTGCCGACCAAAATAAAAAGCAATGCCCCTCCAAACTAAACCATTCCCTTCTCTTCCATATACTTATCAACTAACCTCTTAAACGCCACCAAACTTGGCGCATCTACAACAGCTGCAGGCAGGGCATTCCACTCCCTAATCACTCTTTGAGTAAAGAACCTACCTCTGATATCCGTCCTATAACTCATACCCCTTAATTTAAAGTTGTGTCCCCTCGTGCTAGCTTTCTCCATCCTAGGAAAAAGGCTATCACTGTCCACCCTATCCAAACCTCTAATTATCTTATATGTTTCAATAAGATCCCCCCTTAGCCGCCTCCTTTCTAACGAAAACAACCTCAAATCCTTCAACCTCTCTTCATAGGACCTGCCCTCCATACCAGGCAACATCCTAGTAAACCTCCTCTGTACCCTCTCCAATGCCTCCACATCTTTCTTATAATGTGGCGACCAGAACTGCACACAATACTCCAAGTGCGGCCGCACTAGAGTTTTGTACAGTTGCAACATGATGCTGCGGCTCCTAAATTCAATCCCCCTACCAATAAAAGCTAAGACTCCATAAGCCTTCTTAACAACTTTATCCACTTGACTGCCTACTTTCAGGGATCTATTGACACATACACCAAGATCCTTCTGTTCCTCAACACTATTAAGAGCCCTACCATTAGCCCTATACTCTACACATTTATTGTTCCTGCCAAAGTGCATTACCTCACACTTTTCCACATTAAACTCCATTTGCCACCTCTCGGCCCAGCTCTGCAACTTGTCCAAGTCACTCTGTAAACTAAAACACCCCTCTTCACTATCTACCACACCACCAACTTTAGTATCATCTGCAAATTTACTGATCCATCCCTCAATACCCTCATCCAGATCATTTATAAAAATTACAAACAGCAGGGGCCCCAAAACAGACCCATGAGGCACACCACTCGTCACCGAACTCCACGATGAATATCTCCCATCAACCACCACCCTCTGTCTTCTATCTGCCAGCCAATTTCTAATCCAATTAGCTAAATCACCCTCTATTCCACACATCTGCATTTTCTGTAGAAGTCTTCCATGGGCCACCTTATCAAAAGCCTTACTAAAGTCCATATATACTACATCAACCGCCTTACCCCCATCCACCTCTCTGGTCACTTTCTCAAAAAACTCAATGAGGTTAGTAAGGCATGACCTACCCTTCACGAAACCATGCTGACTATCCCCAATCAATTCATTTCTCTCTAAATAACTATAAATCCTATCCCTAATAATTCTCTCCAATACCTTGCCCACAACAGAAGTAAGACTCACTGGCCTATAATTCCCTGGAAGGTCTCTCTTCCCCTTCTTAAACAATGGGACCACATTCGCTATCCTCCAGTCCTCCGGAACCACACCCGTAACCAACGAGGACCTGAAGATCAGAGCCAGAGGCTCTGCAATCTCCTCTCTTGCCTCCCAGAGAATCCTAGGGTAAATCCCGTCCGGCCCAGGGGACTTATCCAACTTCAAACCCTCGAGAATTTCTAACACATCCTCCCTATCTACTACAATACTCCCCAATTTGCAACCCTGTACCTCAGTGCTCTCCACAGCTACATATCCAGCACTCTGCGTGAATACCGAAGAGAAATATTTATTCAGTGCCTCACCAATCTCTTCAGGCTCCACGCACAACTTCCCACTGCTGTCTATGACTGGCCCTAATCTTGCCCTAACCAATCTTCTATTCTTAACATATCGAAAGAAAGCTTTAGGATTCTCCTTAATCCTATCAGCCAACATCTTCTCGTGTCCCCTCTTAGCTCTCCTCAATTCACTTTTTACCCCCTTCCTAGCTAATCTATAGCTATCCATTGCACTACCTGAGCCTTCAAGCCTCATCCTGACATAAGCCTCCTTTTTCTTCTTAACCAGCAAATCAACTTTTTCGTACACCAAGGCTCTCTTACTCGACCATTTCCTCCCTGCCTGACAGGGACATACTTATCAAGGACTCGCAGCAGCTGCTCCTTGAATAAGCACCACATTCCAGATGTTCCCAGTCCCTGTAGTTCCCTAGTCCAATCTATGCACCCTAATTCTCTCCTGATGGCCTCATAATTACCCTTCCCCAGCTATAACTACTGCCCCCAGCTTCATGCCTATCCCTATCCATCACTAAGGTGAACGTAACCGAATTGTGGTCACTATCACCAAAATGTTCACTAACTTCCAAGCCTAACACCTGGTCTGGCTCATTGCCCAGCACCAAATCCAATGTAGCCTCACCTCTAGTTGGCCTCTCTACATACTGAGTCAAAAAACCTTCCTGCACACTCTGTACGAAAACTGACCCCTCTAACGAGCTAGAGCTATAGCTATTCCAATCAATATTAGCAAAGTTAAAGTCCCCCATCACAATTACCCTACTACTTTCACTCCTAATCAGAATTGACTTGGCAATCCTTTCCTCAACCTCTCTAGAACTATTAGGAGGTCTGTAAAAGACTCCCAACAGGGTGACCTCTCCTCTCCTGTTTCTAATCTCAGCCCATACTACCTCAACAGACAAGTCCTCATCAAACTTCTTTTCGATCACCGTGATACAGTCTTTGACCAGTAACGCCACTCCTCCCCCCCTTCTACCCCCTTCTCTACTCCGACTAAAGCATTTGTACCCCGGAACCTGCAACATCCATTCCTGTCCCTGCTCTACCCAAGTCTCTGAAATGGCCACAACATCGAAGTTCCAGGTACTGGTCCAAGCTGCAAGTTCCTCCCCCTTATTGCGAATACTCCTTGCATTAAAGTATACGCATCTCAAACCATGCTCCACCCCACCCGTACGCCGCTGTGTTTTACAACTCTCCTCTATAACCCCCTTACTCTCATCCCTCTCGGCACCCCAACTACTTAGGATCCCACCCCCCCCCCGAATCAGTTTAAAGCCCCCATCATAGCCTTAGCAAATTTTCCCCCAAGATATTAGTCCCCCTCTGGTTCAGGTGTAGACCATCTCTCTTGAAGAGGTCCCACCTATCCCAGAATGAGTCCCAATTGTTAAGGAACCTGAACCCCTCCCTCCTGCACCATCCACGCAGCCATGAGTTCAAACTATCCCTTTCTCTGTTCATCTCTAAACTATCCCTTGGCACAGGCAAGAGTCCAGAGATAACCACTCTGCCTGTTATGGACCTAAGCTTCCACCCTAACTCCATAAATTTCTGTTTAATATCCCCTTCCCTTGTCCTACCTACATCATGTGTCCCCACATGAACAATGACTTGGGGCTGACTCCCCTCACCCTTAAGAATCTTAAAAACCCGATCTGCGACATCCTGGACCCCAGCCCCTGGGAGGCAACACACCAGCCCTGAGTCCTGTTTATTACTATTTACCCTCCTATCTGTCCCTCTAACTATGGAGTCTCCTATAACTAGGCCTAATCTCTTATTCCCCCCACCCACCTGAGCATTCTCAGCAGGCTCACCCCCAGAGACCTGCTCCCTTTGGTCAGCTCCAGTTGATTCTTCCTCAACTGTAGCCTCCAAGACAGAAAATTTGTTTTGGAGGGGAACAGCCCCAGGGGATTGTCTCCCCGATTGCTTCTTACCCCTCCTCCTAATAGTTACCCAATTATCACTTATAGGAGTTACAATCTCTTTGTTACTCCTGCCTATATCCTCCTCAACCTCTCGAATTACCCTGAGCTCCTCTAATTCCAGCTCCAGCTCCTTAACACGATCCTCAAGGAGCTGCAAATGTGCACACTTCCTGCAGGTATAATCAGCAGGAACTCATGCCTTTCCACATCATATGATCAGAATTAAGAACATAAAATCATAGAACCTGATGTGCGGAAAAAGGCTATTCAGCCCATCAAGTCTGCACCTGCTCTGACAGAGCGTCTTACTCAAACCCCATTCCCGTAACCTATTCCCAAATATTTACCCCACTAATCTCCCTAACCTGGGGCACTAAGGCCAAAACTCTACCATCTCCTACCGATCCTGGGGCAGGCGAGGTTCCCAAAATGGAAATCTCCACTGATCTTTGGGTGGGATCTTACAATCCCGGCTGAACGAGGCTGTAAAATCCCACCTAATGGAGAGATTTTGCATGGCCAATCCACCTAACCTGCACATTTTCAAACTGTGGGAGGAAAGTGGAGAGCCTGAAGGAAACTCGTGCAGATATGGGGAGAATGTGCAAACTCCACACAGTCAGGGCTGAAATTCAACCCGGGTCCCTGGTGCTGAGAGGCAGCAGTGCTGACTGCTGTGCCATCCATACAGACATGAAAACTGGGACAAAATAACGTAAAAAAGATTTGATTATTACTAATTACTTTATTCATTTGTGAGATTTGCGTATTGTTAGTGAGGCTATCATTTGCTGCCTATCTCTAACTGTCCATCAGAAGATAGTGAATTACAACTTAAAAACACTGTAGACATGATATTGAAGGAAAACCAATATAGTTTCAAGTCAGAAAGATGTGGGGCTTGGAGGGAACTTGCAGGTGATGGTATTCCTCTGCTTATCTTGTCTTTCTAGGTAGTAGAAATCACAGATTTGGAAGGTGCTGTTCAAGAATCTTTGGTGAGTTTTTGCAGTGTGTCTTGTGGAGAATGTGAACTGGGAATGGAAGCAATGTGTATTGAAGATGATGCCTTTTATCTTCTAGATGGTCAGCTGAAGAAAATATTAAGTCAATCATTGCTCAGTCTTATATTTATATGCAGACTGAAATACTATAAGCATGTGTGTCTACCTCAAGCCAGGCCACAGACCGCGAACTAGTCTGATAAGTTTGGTTTCAGGGACAGGGGCTTGGGGGAGAGGGGTGGAGGGGTTGGTGTGGTGTTCTTGGGAGTGGGGGAGGATGATCAGTGAAGAAACCTTCACTTTTCTACTTACATCCTAGATAATCCAAAGTGGGAAGTCCGATGGGTAGCCTCACTGCAATTAAGGCAGAGAAGGTAATAAATGCCCATTCATCCTACTGTGATATTAAACCTATTGTTGGCCTGGGGACCTAGCATTGGGAAGGTGAAGGGGGCTAGGGGTGCTGACACTCAACAAACTGCCCTTGCCAATGAGCACTCCTCTCTGGTATTAGTTAAAGCTTTCTCATGAGTGCAAAAGTACAAAACCCAATGAATTCGCTCCACTTGCACGTGGTTAAACAGAATTATATAGAATTAACAATGGATGGCTGCCACTCAAGTGGACTGGTTTTATCTTATGCTGCTGCATCCATCCAGACATTTCAGAACTATTCCAGTACAATTCCAACACACTCGCTGGAATTTTACCAGCACTCTGCCTGATTTTGGGGGCAGAGTAGGCTCAGAGAATGGTATTCTCCATTGGCCTAGGGTGGGATTGTATGAACCTTGGGCAGATATGCTGGTAAAATTCTGCCCATTATCTTAATGGTAGTCAGGTGTTGAGGAGTAAGGAGATGGGTTACTCTCTTGTAGCCACAGTATTTATATGACTGGTAAGTCCACAATGTGATAGTGGGGGATTCAGCAATGGCAATGCCATTTGAACATCAAGGGAAGATGGTTAGATTCAATCTTGTTGGAGATGACCATTATCTGACACTGATGCAGCACAGATGTTACTTGTCATTTATCATCCAAAGAGTAAATGTTCAGGTCTTGATTCATGCAGCCATACTGCTTTATACCTCAGGAGTTTCAAATGATACTTAACACTTTGCAATAATTAGCAAACATCCCCATTTCTAACTTTATGATGGAGGGGATGTTATGGATGAAGCTGCTGAAGATGGTTGCACCTGGGACACTACGCTGAGGAATTCATTCAACAATACCCTGGATCTGAGATAATTGGGCAACGATCACCTTCCTTTGCATTAGCTATACCTCCAACCAATGGAGAGAACCCCAGTTCCCATTGCCTTCAGTTTTACCAGGGCTCCTTGACCTCAAGGATAGTCACACAGCACCACAATTTATTCATTGTTATAAGTAAGCTTACATTATCAATGAAATTACCGTGAAAATCCCCTAACTGCCACACTCCAGTGCCTGTTTGGATATACAGGGGGAGAATTTAACATAGCCAATGCACTTAAACAACACATCTTTCAGACTATGGGAGGAAACCAGAACACCTGGAAGAAACCCATGCAGACACAGGGAAGATGCACAGACTTCACACAGACAATGACCCAAGCTGGGAATTGAACCCAGATCTCTGGCACTGAGAGTCAGCAATACTAACCACTGTGCTGCCCAATAATATGCTTCTCTGGTTTCCGTTCTTTTCTCCATATTTGTACCAAGGTAACCAAAGACACATGCAATTCAGTGGCCTTGATGGAATCCAAACTGAGTATTGGTGAGCAAATCATTGATGAGGGAGTGCAGTTTGATAGTACAGTCAATTACATCTTCCATCACTTTACAAATTGAGTGGACTGATGGGATGCTATTTGGTTGGATGCTTTTTGTCCAGTTAATACCTGGGCAATCTTGCTCATTGTAGATTCCAGTGCTATAGCTGTCCTGACACAGCTTGGATAGGGATATGGCTTGTTCTGAAGCACAAGTGTTCTACAGCCAGGACGTTTCAGGACCCATAAACTTTGTCAACCAGTGTTATCAGCTATTTCTTAATATCATGTGAAGTGAATCAAATGGGCTGAAGGCTCTGTAGAAGGAGGCCAAAATAGATCATCCAACTCAGATTTTCTGGATGATGATTTAGCAAATGCTTCAGTCTTCTATTTTGCATGTTGTGCTGGATTCCCTGATGATTGAGGATGGGAATATTTGTGAAACCTCCTCCTTCAGTTAATGATTTAACTTCCACCAGCATTCATGACTGGATATGACAGGACAGCAAAACTATCATCTGATGCATTGGTTGTGGAATTGCTTTGTCCCATCTCTCACGTGCTGCTTCTGATGTTTGACATGAATGTAGTCTCATGTTCAAACCTTGTTACATTGACACCTCATTTTTCAACATACCTGGTTTTGCTCTTGGCATGTTGTGCTAAACTTTTCATTGAACTACTGTTGATCTCTTGGCTAATGGTTGAGAAAGTTATGCTAACCATGAGTTTATAAACTGCTTTACTGATTAAACTGTGGCAGGTTGGTTCAAGAAGATTTGAAAATGGTGTAAACACTGACATTCGTATAGTCAGCTGCCAACTGAAGCTGGAATCTGGCCATTTATTGAATAACTTCCACAAGAATCTTAGTTTGTGCATGCATTGGTGTTGTTGATGTAGATCATGCATTGTCCTGCTTAGTTGTGCCTCTGCATTGCAATGGTCAGCAGAATTGCATTCTTGAATCATATCATCATCTACAAAATGTGTAGAACTATAAAAATACAGATGTCTAAAAGGAGACTAGAATTTCAGATGAGGTAATTGGCTATGCTGATAGATTTATTAAGAATTAATTGCAATGGTCATGTATAATTGCATATTGTTCAAGTGCACAGAGAACTGTTGAGAAAAGCCATAAAACAGCTTTGATGACTTGCACTAGGGGAGAGGAGGAGTGATAGTTTCTGGTGCTGCAGTGAGGAAGAGGAGAGCTTCTCAAGCAAATTCCAGTGGCAAGTTTAGCTTGCTACGATGTTAGTGTTTAAAATGGATTTTACCCATCAAAGTATGCCTATCCTGAAATCAAACTATAATGATTTGTAAACAGTGGTATAGAATTGTTTCATGGCCAGCATTTGATATATAATGTATATAATATGTATTAAGCACCATGCATTCAAAAGAGGAAAACAGACATTTTGAATCAAGCTTTCCATTTGCTGCAGGCAGTCTCCTGAAAACTGATGGTTAAATGAGAAATCTCTATATGCCTTGGAAGGTGGAATGGAAAGGAGATGTTTCACAACCTCACTATTATATCAGACACAGATGATCCTGCAGTCATATGTCTGAACCATCACAAAGACCACTTCTGTAATATTATTTGACTCCACCGCTGAAACTCTCCTCCGTGACTTTGCTCCTTATAGTTTGACCATACCTTTTGTTACAATTCCTGTGGCACGGTGGGAAGGGGGCTATAAGCCAAAACAACCAAATTTATCGAACAGGTCCCATATGAAGAAATTACAAAGATTTTTGTAGCTTTTAGCTTAAAGCAAAATAAAACTATTTCCAAATTAAACCTAAAGTTATAGGTAGATAATGTTTCAAATAAAAAGATAAAGTGCACTTTAAATAAATCAATATAAAGATACATCTTACGCAACCATAAACATTTACATCCCCTCATTAAATAGCTTAGGAGTTCTGGAATTATTCTTTATTCATGCAGGGTAGGTCAGAAATTCTATTCAACAACAGTTTTCATCTTTAAGTTTCAGAGGTGTGATCATCATCAGCAAGGCTCACTCTCCCTTAGGCCCGAATTGCCCTATAACTTTCCAGAATTCCATTTCAATCACAGAACCCCAGTTTAAAGTTTGGCAACTTCTTGGAAAACAACAGTATTTTCACACTATGCAGCTTTACAGGCTTGGGACCATTTTAATCGGCTCACAGAGTACTCACAAGAGGCCCAGTCACCGAAGAGAAATAATCAGAGTCCCTATAGTACAGAAGGAGGCAACTCAGCTCATCTGTATTGGTTGCAATCCCACCCAGGCCCTATCCCCATAACCGCACACATTTATCCTGCTAAGCTCCTTGAACTAGGGTTAATTTACCATGGTCAATCTATCTAACCCACATATCTTTGGACTGGGAGCAAACTAGAGCATCCAGAGGAAACCAATGTAGACATGAGGAGAATGTGCAAACTCCATACAGATTGTAACCTCAGGGCCACATTGAACTGGGGTCGCTGGCGTTGCGAGGCAGCAGTGCTAACCACTGTGCCACCATCCCACCCAGCATTTGACTGTGCTAAGATGCTGTATTTTTACTGTTTTTTTGTTGTTCCTTCAATCTCAAAGGTGATTCAAAGGACGTAACACTAAAAGCACAACAAATGCAAAGACAAATGATCTGTATTCAGTGACAAAAGGGCAGAACAGAAAAAGAAAACACTGACCTATTTTTGACCTATTTATTTCCTATCCTTACAAGGATGCTCTGTGTTTCCCTTTCTCTCTATGTCTGCTTTTGTTTTGTCTGTATCTGTGCACTTATCACATTGACCCTCATCATCTCTACTGCAGCTCCTCTTCGTATCTGCTAGTCACATTAGTGCTTTAAGCTTTTTCCTGTTGGTACAGATTCCAGGTCAATACTCACCATGTTACATAGACCAGTATTGTTTATTAACACAAGATATTACAGCTAATCTTTTAGAAATGATGTAAACAGTTAAAAATACCTTTTCAACCAAACATTCTTAAAAACAATTATAGATTCCATGCCACTGAGGAAGTTACAATCTTTCCTTACAGTGCTGTTTCTGGGTCAAAACTTGCACACCCGGCCAACATTTTATCTTTCACCCTCTGAAGTCATCTAAACCTTTGCACCACGATCTTACTTGCACCTTGTCCTACTCATCCATGACTCCTTTGTTGCTGGCCTATACTTGGTTTCTCTTATTGTACCAATCTTAATTTTCATCCTAGTATTTGAAACATTGCATGGCCTCACCCCACTTCAACTTTTGAAGCTCCTCCAGCTCCACAACCCTGTGAGACATATCTGCCCTCCTCAAACTCTAGCCTCTTGAGCATCCCTAATTTGCATTGTCCCATTTTTGATGGTTTTGGAATTCCCACCCAAAACCTCTCCACCTGTCTGCTGCTCTTTCCCCTAAGTGAACTAAACTCTTGACCACTTCTGCTGCCTGGCAGAATATTTTTTGCGACTGGCTATCAAGTTTGGTTCGGTAAGGCTCCCAGGAAATGTGTTAAGATATTTGACTGTGTTTAAAAGGTGTGAGTTTTTACAGTTTTTTTTGTTATTGCTTTCGGTCTTACAGGTGATTTGAAGGACATGTCACTAAAGAAGAACAAAATGCAAACACAAGCGATTTGTATTCAGTGGCAAAGGACAGAACAGGAAAAAAGGTGCAGGAGAATGTTTAATCCAGTGCTTAACTACACACATTCAGTGATGTTAGAAGTGTATAACAGATTTAAATGAAGAGAGTGAAAGATAAATCAAGCCTGGATGTATTCATGGACACGTTTAAGGAATATTTAACGCATTTGAAGAACATTGTATCGAGAAGACATGTTTAATAACAGGTTTCAAGTTGAAGGAGAAGACACTAATCAACATATAATTGATTTATAGCAAGAGGCCAAGTGTTGCAGATATGGATCCATGAAGACAGTCTCATTAAAGATTGAATTACAGTCATGATAATAGATGATCAAGTTGGTGTTTGCAGAGATTAAATCTATAGTACTCCAAGAGGAGCTTAAACAAAGCTACAGTATCTCTGCTGCTGCAAATTTTATATGATGGAAAAAGGTTACATTATGTCTAGTTTGACTATGCACTGACTAGCCTCCTGAGGTATTGAGGGGAGAAATGAGATTCTTCCCAGCATAGATCTTTGTCAGTAGATTAATGAGTTATGTTCCATGGTGTGGGACTCATGGCCACAATTGCAATTTGGGTGATCCCTTGTCTTTCATAGAATACATGCTGTGTTACCAATGCGCAAAGTAGTATATTAGCATGGACAGAAGATTGGCTAATTGATAGAAGACAGAGGGCAGAATGTTAGGAAAATGATTCTAAGTGCTCACCTAGCAGGAAAATGGAGAATTCTGTACCTATTTTTTGACTGAGTTTTCATGCCCAATTTTACGTACTTAGACATTGAAAAAATGGTGTAGACTGTTTCAAGCTGCAACAGACAGTGGGCTGGGTTTAATTTACCAGCCAGCTTATAAAGGAAGCTACTGCTCACAGGCAGACCTTTGATGTTGTTTATGCACAATTTCAGCACCAGGGATCTGACAGATACAGTTAGAGCTGTCAGACCCTTACTGCCAGAGCCAGCCTGAACCAACAACCACCTGTGCAATTATGGGGGCCCGTGGCCAATTGTGAGTCTCACAATGCATGGCCATCTAGCCCCTGCCACCTGACCCTTCACTGCCCAGGCCCATCATGCTCCCGTCCTCCCAATCCAATCCCGTTGCAGAGTGCCAGCGGCCCCACTTACTCCAGTCTGATCACATCTAAAAGTGCATAGCAGCACCACCCCCAACAAATCAGGAACCACTTTCATGCTTTAATGGACAGTGCCAAGTTGCCTTCTGAGTAATGCCCTGGTGCCAAGTTGAGGCACTGCCCAAAAGGGCATCTCCCTTGCCCTCAGCCTTCCCAGGGAACCTCAATAGCCTCTGTTTCCACCAGAAGGGAATAGCTATGTTGGCCTATTCATGGAGAGCAGGTGTTTTCCCTCACCATAGAGAATCTCTCCCAATGAGGCCATAAAGGCAAGTGAGCCTGAGCAATTCAACAACAGGCTCAGTAATATCATGCAAATCCAGATTTAAATAAGTTTCAATACATTATTTAGCCTTTAGCCAGAAATCTACCTCTTGTAAAATTAAGAAAGCCCAGAAATCGGGCGTGATCCTGCTTTCTCAGCTCTCGTGATTTTACCAAATCACTTCGCCCATCGATTTAGAATAGTAAAAGTCCACCCAGAGATTCAGAATAGTAGGTGCATTTTCAGGATGGCAATCTAATAGTGGAGTGCTACGTGGATCCATGATGGGACCATAATTATTTACATTAGATGAGTGAAGTTAATGTAATATTGCCAAGTTTGCAGATGACTCAAAAATAGGCAAGTGGTGAGGATAACAGAGTCAAAGAGGGATATAAACAGATTAGGTAAGTGGGTAAAATCTTGGTACATGGAAAATACAGAAAAATATTGAATGCTGCACTACGGCAGAAAGAGTAAAGGAACTGAGTACTAGTTAAATGGAGAAAGGCTGCAGAAAGCTGCAGCGCAAAGGGATTTGGAGCTCCTTGTGCCTCAGTCACAAACAACTAGCATGTGGCTCAGCAGTTAATTGGAAAGGCAACCTTATTAACACATACAGGATTCTCAGGAGTCTTGACAGGATTAACATTGAGAGGATGTTTCATTTTGTTGGGGCAGGAGGGAGGTGGGGGGGGGAGGGTTCTGTGACCAGAGGACAAAATCTCAGAGCAAGGGGCTGCGCATTTGAAACAGAGATAAAGGAGGAATTTCTTCACTCAGAGCATAGTGAATCTGAAGAACTCTTTACCACAGAGAGCTGTGGAGGCTGGATTATTAAACTGAGATTGACAGCTTTTGAGTCAGTAAGGGAATCATGTGTTATGGGGACAAGAAGGGAAAATCAAGTTGAGGATTATATCTGATCAGCCACAATTTCATTGATGGGGGAAGCAGGCCTGATGGGCCAAATGGCTTGCTTCTGTTCCTATGTCTTATGATTTTATGCATTTAATTGACTGTAAACATTAATGATAGGACTACAGTCTTTGGTTTCAGGATGGAATGATTTTGAAATAATGGCAATGTATCCCAGTTCAAGGAACTTGGAACTGAACTTGGCAAGCCACATGGATCCATTTTGGCCCTGATGCAAGAATTTCTGAGTAGGTGCCAGTGATCCCATTGACCAGGTTGCTATTGACACTGTGCTTGATGAAGGTCACTAAAAAATGATGGTAGGTAGAGTGACTTTTTCCAGTGAGAGCTTGAGAAGCTTTCTCACTCCAGTTTTTAGTGATGGTCATTACATTTGAGTTGGTTCCGCGGTCAACCGCAAAGGCATTTTCATTGACCTTTGCACCTCATGGGGTGGGTGTGTGTGTGTGTGTGTGGGGGGGGGGGGGGGGGGAGGAGGAGCAGGAAGAAGAGTAGTGTTTAAGGATCAGTATAGTACTGTCAAACTGGCAAGACAGAGAAGCAAGTTCCAGGATTTTCTGCTAGAGTGTCGGAAGTCTCAGTTTTTTGAGCTTTCTTTCCATCGTGCTAATCTGTCTTTTTCTGGGGAATGTACATTGCTGTGTTTGGGTCTTGAGTGACATTAAACTTTGAAGTGACATATAACATCTATGCAATACTGGCAGTGTTATCTGAAACACACCTGGCACAGAGATCATTATGCATAAAATTTGTCAGACCAAGCTGTACAAGAACAGTTCATGGATTGTAATTACTGTATTAAATTACATTGGGGAGAAAGTGTGGGCACATGGCCAAATATACATGCAGTTTAAAAATAACAAGCAAATTGCTAAGCTAAGCAATGCTAAAGTAAAAAAAAAATCCATTCAGAACTAAACAAAAATAGAACACTTAAACTGAAAAGCAGTCAGAATGAGAACAAACTGGTTTAATGGGTATAATTCAAATTGGAAATTTTACTGAATGAAAAATAAATGCTAAAATAAACAGCAATTTGTATGCTTAGGCACGGGAGGCTAATCTAACATTGCAGCACGATCAACTTACAAAGCGCGAAATACAACAGTGAGTTACGTTACTGAAATGTAGATCTGGAAACTTTAAAAATGGGCTGCATGGTGACACAGTGGTTAGCACTGCTACTTCATAGCATCAGGGACCTGGGTTTAATTCCAGTCTTGGGTCACTGTCTGTGTGGAGTTTGCATGTTCTCCCCGTGCCTACACAGGTTTCATCCGGGTGTTCTGGTTTCCTCCCATAGTCCAAAAATGTGTTGGTTAGGTTGATTGGTCATGCTAAATTGACCCTTAGTGTGAGGGGAATTAATAGGGTAAATACATAGGGTCATAGGGATAAGGTATGGGTGGGATTGTTGTTGGGGTGCAGGTTCAATGGGCCAAATAGCATCCTTCTGCATGGCAGGGATTTTCTAAGTTCAGAAGGTAGAAACAGAATCATACATTTTCACAATTTGAATGCAAGTGGGCAGCAGTCTTCCAGAGGTTCTGTCTGAAACCACTTTGTTCACTGTAAACTAATGAGAATATTGGGTGAGACTGTCACGGCCAAATTTGTAGATGATGCTACAATATAAAAACAGTGAATAATTCTATTACCAAAAGAACCTAAGAAAAGTCACGGTGGAAATATGAAAGAAATTAGCAATACAGAAAGCTGGACGAACTTCAAAATTTGAGAGTTCAGGTTGAAGAAGTAATTTTACAAGGAAGTACTCAATGAATGGTAGGATATTAGGAAATTCAGTGGAACAAAGGGATTTTGGTGCGTTTGTCGACAAATTGCTAAAAGCAGAAGGGCATGTTCGTAGGGTGATCAAAAAGGCATCTGGGACACTTGCCTTAATCAATCGAGGCATAGATTACAAAAGCAAGGAAGTCATGATGGAGTTTTAAGTTAGGAGAAATTGAATAGGCTTGGGTTATTTTCATTGAAGCAGAGAAAACTTGAGGAGCAACTTAACTGAGGTGTACAAGATTGAGAGGCATGGACAAAACGGATAAGGAGCAACTAACTGATCCCCTTAGTTAAAGGGAACGTAGGTTCAAGGTGAGGGGCAGGAGGTTTTGGGGAATGTGGGGAAAATCTTTTTTTTTACTCAGAGGGTGGTGATAGTCTGGAATGTACTGCCTGGGTGGGTGGTAGAAGCCTCACATCCTTTAAAAAAGGATGGGCAGTTGGCACACCATAACATTCAAGACTATAGGCCAAGTGCTGGCAGATAGGATTGCACAGAAGTTCAGGTATTTCTGCGTTATATGATTTTATGATCAGAAGCAGCACTTTTAGCAGACAAGGCCATGAGAAAAGCTTGTATAATACTTGATGTTATCTACAATATCAGAGTTGAGATGTAATGCTAAATTTATATTAAGTCTTGGAAAGACCACAGTTGGAGTACTCTGGATTCCCCTCGACAAAAAAGGGAATGTTGAGAACATACTAGGATACTGCCTGGTATGAGTGGATACAAATTTAAAATGAAAACTTGAAAAATTCGAGGTTTTCTTATCCCAGAAAATAAGGTTGAAGGATGAGTTGATAGAGGCGTTTAAAATTATGGCAAAATACAACAGATAGAAACAGATTTATTTTTTGTTTGGCATACGCTGGCACTTGGTCCATTCCATCTGTCTGCTAATGTTGGTGGGACAGTCATTAGGCTTCATTTAACTGCAAGAAGCAAGTTGTCAGTGTAAGCCATGCTGTTAATTGGCAATCACCCATTTGGAAGACTGGACAACCTGGTGAGGTCGAAAGTAAAATGTGCCTGCAGCGACATATTAAAATCAAGGCTGAGAAATAAAAGGGTGATTGTGAAGGAAAGAGACAATGGAGCAGAAGACAAATTCCAGAGACACAGAAATATCCCAACAAGTAGCATGGATTTAAATTTAAATTTAAAGGAACCTTCAAGTATTAAAACTCCAAAAAAAAACAATGAAGCAATATTCATTAGCAAGCCTGTTTTCAACTTTATGATCCTTTTAACTAGAACTGCATACTCCATGATTTGTGGGCAAATTAAGGAAGCTGCAATGACAACATTAATACAACAATGGGGTTTGAGTCCCAATTTCATGTATTAGTCAGGCACCTACTTCAGCAAGCATTACGTCAGTGAGTTTTTTATCTTTGGTTGTTTCCAATGGACAGAGCAATTAGGAGATGTAAATTGCCACCTCCCCTCCATCTCAGTTTTGAATGGTCAAGGGATTTATAACAATGGCCAAAAGATATGAGTAATGGATTTAAGCCTGCAAATAGGATAAACCCTTTCTTTAGAGGGAGTTGTGGGGTTGTGTTACAAAATATTAAAGTTCATGATTGAACTAGTGACTGTGGCAAAACTTAACACTAACACTTCAATGGTAACATTCACTGAGAGTCAGGGCAGGATTTTATAGCCTCATTCGAACAAGATCGGAAATTCCCACCCGAGGTCAACGGACATTTGTATTGTCTGCCCCTTGCCTGCTCCAATTCTCTGTGGTGAGCAAGGTGGTAGAATTCAAGGGTCAGTGTAGACTTGATGAGCTGAATGGCCTCCTACACTGTAAGGATTCTATGGATGGGGAAGTATAGTGATACGTAAATAGAAAAGTCACTTGAGATGAGTACTTCTGGCAGGCAAGTTGTTAAAGAAATCGACTAGTTAGGTAAAACAATTTGTTGCAATGCTATTTTTCACCATTAATATGTGGAGTGTTGATTTACTCAGTTAAATATTGAGCTGACAGAAAAATATGTGAATATACAAAAAGATAACAAATCCCATCATTTCACATTTTGGAACACGTACAATCAGACCACGAACTTTGAATGTACCTCCAACAGGAAATGACAAGTAGTAATGTAGTAACCAGTGATAAATATTGAAAAGTGAAGGAGAAATATGCTGATGTATAGATAATTGTGGATGAGGAAGGCCATTTGGTCCATCTTGGTTCACGCCTCCAGAAAGATGCTAACATTCCTCAGTACAGCAAAATAATGCATAAATTATTCCAGAGGTAATGCTTCCAATAATATTTCTATGATTCTATTTCATGTATTGACCCTTTGAAAAGAACTACAACCTCATTGCAACTGGTGATGGTCTTGCAATTAAACATAAGATCATTTATCACATTTCTCCAATATAATTTACCATTTTATCTATCTCAATAAAATCTTTCAGATGCCTCTTTTCAAAGCTGAAAAATTTGAGCTTTCTTCCAAGTCAAGTGACTATCTTTCACAATCAAGCATGAAACTTCACATTCCTTCCAGTGTTTGAATCTCTCACTTGTGTCTTTAGGAGCAGAACTGGGCACCGTATGCAAGATGTGGCTGAATCAGAGTACCATATAGTTTAATGATATCACTTAATTTGTATTCTATTCTTGCGATGATATTGTTTCACATTCTATTGTATTTGTGTATCATTGTACTAATTAGTTGGACTTGTTGAGCACTGAGTCTAAGGCTGGAATTTTTATTGCCGGATCAGGAGCACAGATTCAGGATATTTCCCAGCTCCACAAACTCAACCTGGGAGGGAATATTCTGAGGTTCCCTGGGACTAAAGCCAGGTGATCCCAGAATGAGGGCGGAGGCTAGCTGGTGGAAGATCAGACTTGGTGCCCTAGCACTTTAATAAAGTTTTTGAAATAGTCCAACAACCCAGCTCACCTGCCCCACCCCACCCCAACACACACTCCATCCATCCTCAATGCTGAACAAGTTATCTCATACTTCCACCCCACATGGCCCCTCCATGCTATCCTGTGCCCCTCTACCAAATTGCATGACTTTTTGTACTCTCCCTGCCAACCTAAACCCTCTACCCAGTCCCCTAATGTTCCCTCGACATTCAAGGTTATCCAATGTCCCTCTACCTACCAAACCATGTCTTCCACTTATCCCCATGTCCTTTTATTGAACCTACAGCAACTTAGTGTAGACTCATGCCATTCATGCCCCCATCCACTACTCTTTGCTCATATACCCTCCGTGTCAACCCTCTTTTTGTACCCACTATGGGAAAACCACAGGAGCCAAACCAAAGTGATTTGTCTACTGGTGATGTCATGATTTTAAAAAAGTGTCATTCAATGCATTGAAATTCTTTCAACTAATCATTTATAAAAAAATAATCATTTTGGATGCATAACTACTTGGAGCTGTCAGTGAAGCTTTGATTTGATTTCATTGTCACGTGTCCTTGGATATAGTGGAAAGTATCGTGTGTTTTACAGACAAAACATACAGTTCATAGAGTATACAGAAAAAAATGAAAGGAGAGGGTGCAGAATACAATGTTACAGTCACAGCTATGATGCAGAGAAAGGTCAGCTTAATATATGATAAGTCCATTCAAAAGTCTGATGGCAGCAGGGAAGAAAACTGTTCTTGGAACAGTTGGTAGGTGGAAGAAAGTATGTCCAGGGTGCATGGGATCCTTGATTATGCTGAGTGCTTGTTTAACAGGCATTTCACTGCAATGATATTGGGTTGTAAAAAGCAGCACAAATCTAATAAGAATAACTAAGGCTTCTGTCAGAATAAAATAGCAAGTTTTTTTTTATTTTACTTTTACAGTTCTTTGACATCACAACAGTTCTTGGACAGCTTAAGAGCTTTCACAGCACAGTTAGTGTACTTTTTAATGCATATTCATGCTTAAAATTGAAAAAGGCACCAGTCTCTCTCTTGCTAAACAGAACATATAGAACATAGAACATTACAGCACAGAACAGGCCCTTCGGCCTTCGATGTTGCGCCGACCAATATAAAAAGCAATGCCCCTCCAAACTAAACCATTCCCTTCTCTTCCATATACTTATCAACTAACCTCTTAAACGCCACCAAACTTGGCGCATCTACAACTGCTGCAGGCAGGGCATTCCACTCCCGAACCACCCTTTGGGTAAAGAACCTGCCTCTGATATCCGTCCTATAACTATCACCCCTTAATTTAAAGCTGTGTCCCCTCGTGCTAGCTTTTTCCATCCATGGTAAATGTCAGGTGTTAAATGCCTCTCGAGAAAATACCAGTCGCATTGAAACATAGTAGCACATGTTGTCTTTCATGGCCAATGACCCAGTCAAACTCAGGGACTGTGTGCAGTTTGCATATTCTCCCCATGTCTGTGTGGGTTTTTTCTGGATGCTCCAGTTTCCTCCCACCGTCTAAAGATGTGCAAGTTATGTGGACTGGCCATGCTAAATTGCCCTTTAGTGCCTCAAAATGTGTAGGTTAGGTGTGTTGGCCTTGGTATATGTGCAGGGTTTTGGGGATAGTGTGAAGCATTGACTATAGGTAAATGCTCTTTCAGAGAGTTGGTGCAGATTTGATGGGCTGAATTACCTCATTCTGCATTGTAAGGATTTTATGATTCAATTCTCCTGGCTGAAATAGAAAAAAGGTACTTGTGAAATTGAAGGTGAAAAAAACCAAGCCAATGGTCAGCAGGAGAATGTCAGCACTGAATCTAAATAGTGAACACAGGAAAATGTAGGAAGCATCTTCGAACAACCCTTTAAATGCCATGTAAATGCAAAATAATGATCCTAAATATCCAAACAAAATTACCAAAACATTATTCATTGCTGACTATAGAGAACATGATATCTGAAATCTTGGTCCTGTTTTACGTTTCAGTTGGAAGAATATACTGAAGTTTTGTAAATTTAATAGTTCCTTTGGCAGTTATCTATTTATCAGAATGCCTTTTGGAATCCTCTTGACTCCAAAATTTCCAATAGAATTTCAAGAGTGAAATCTGATAATTAGTGCAGACATTGTAAATAATATCTTGATTTGGGACAATAACAAGCTGAAACATTGAAAAGACTGACTATGCATAACAATATAACATTGCACTGAATAGGAATAAGTACAAGTTTAATATATAGAAATCCCACACAATAGTACACACAGTAGAAGGTCTGAAGACTATTCATGCACTGAGTTAAAACTTCAGATCGCTGATCATAGAAGAATTTCTGGTTTACAATGAGATCCAACAGTATAGTAAATCCAAGTTGAATTAACTATTAAAGAAGAGCTTATGTTCCAAAGCCATGAAGCTATTGTGCATGCTGCCTGGGGAAAGTGTATCAAAGTCACCAAGAAATTGAACAATCTAAAGCTTCCAAGATGTCTGTTTTGATCTCATACATCAGCACAATTTGAGGATGCAATAAGTCATTGGTTAGGTATTGAATCTTGGCCAAAGATTCAAGGAAAGCATAACATATTCTAGCAGAACATTGCAACCAACGATCAAATTAGCACTTCGTCATAACAGTACTTCTCACATTCACTTGAATTCATGAAGTTTATCAATTCTAAGTTCAAATGTGATTGCATGTTGCAAGTGGCTATATGATAGTTACAGTGTAAAAGTTGTTTCAGACAAAGTGATAACGCCAATGAATTCAAACATTCAACACAATCCTCCGCTTAAATATCAAGGACAAGTTCATCACATTTTCCTTTAGCATGAGGCAGGACTTCCATCCATCTCCAGCAGGAAGTTCTGCCCAGAGAGCTGCCTGCTAATCAGAGGCTGGCAGCTTTACACATCAGCAACACCTGGAGGAGCAGTCACCCCTGTCAGTGTTCCCCAAGGGGATGGTGAAGAACATTGGTCCTGGACATTTGGTTATATCTGGTCTCTCACTGGATCCAGGTCGACAGCCATGGTGAGGGGGGGATATTGATGTGGGAGGGTGATTGTGGAGAGGCCAACCTGTGGGGATGGGCCTCCAATTGGCACAGGGTGCCAGCAGGATGCACTGTCCACTTTAACCATTCTGCAGGATTAAACCTACCAGGCGATATGTTGAGTGACAACACTTGTTAAATCAGAGGCACAGTGAGATGAGGTTGTTAATTGGGCCATTAATGGCCCAACTTAGGGCCTCATCTGTGCCATTGATAGACATCCTAGTCTTTGGTGACTGTGGACTCGAGCAAGAGAAGGGCACACTGCCAACGTATTTTAATTTACAACTTCACTAGGCTACTTTCCCATTTGTAGGTTGGCCTGTAAAATTCAGTGCCTAACTTTAGTGCCAAACTATTTACAATCTGTGAAGAAAATGAACAGTTGACAACTTTAATAAAAGAGCAAAGCATTAGGATATATATCCAGTCCTACAGAAGATGCTGTGGTACGTATTAATGGGCCATGGATAAAAATTAGTTCCCATTTCAGTACAACTGTTTCAACGGCACTGATCAGGAAGATTCATTAAACCTCATGTACATCAAAAGCAAGATTTTAAAAATTCCATGTTTGAGGATCTTGTCCTTTAAAACTAACCAGTTGGCAGAATAGGTGTACATGTCCAAGAAAAATGAATGCATGGCAGCTGTTCTATGCAAGGGATGAGCCAAATTATATTCATAAAATGAGAAGCAGAAGAGATCCCTTCAATATACCTGGAAATTTGGGATTAATGTCAAGGAGGAGATAATTTGTTGTTATCTAGTTTTTCAATTAAATGGAAATTAGTAAATATTCACAGGAATACCCAGATAAACTGGAGGCTGAAGATTAAATAGAGATGCCCAAACCAAAATTCCTGAAGGAAATGAAATGTTATAATATGTTAAGAAGTTGTGTAATGTAAAAGTCAGTGATGAAATTGTAACAAAATTGGTGAGCAGGAGACTTCTATCAGGTTGCAATATTTTGTTTCAATGAAGTCATCTGAAATTGGCCGATTTTGTGCAAAAGACTGAAGAATCTCAAATTACAAAGCAAACCACTGGAGTTTCCAAAGATCTTTCACACTATTTGAAAAGTTACACAAGCTGACCCCAATCCCCAGACCCAATCACCAGGAATATTTCACTGATTACCCCATCGTGTAGGCTAAGGAGCTTCTTAAAGCTTTTTTGTTTGAAGTTAAAATGTCCTTTGAAAGAAAAATTGAAAGGCTTCTAAATACATTATATATTTTCATTTTCCAAGAAACGAGTTACAGTACATCAGTGCAAGTCATTTTCAGTTATTTAAAATCAAGGTATGCACAGGTGGTGAATTTGGCACTCCTGACAAAGATATTTGTGATAAATTTATATTCAGCTGCTTTAATAAAACTGCACCAGAATAGCACTTAAATACATCAAGGAATATATTTCATGCAAAAAAGTTTCAAAACCATTGCACCCGAAGTAGAAACTCTTGGTCCATATACCAAGTGAAGGAAATTGACAATTTTAATGAAATCTGTGACATGCTGGGTGGGATATTTCTCCCTCTCTGCAACATGTTCCATGGCAGTAGAGGGTGGTGCATGCTCAGTGGTGTTGAGATTTTATGGTCCCACTGTTGTCAATGGCAATTCCTGTTGAATGCAACCATTGCTGCGGCAGGCTGATCTCGCTGGCATAAACGGGAGTAAGATTTCAGCAGGCTGCTGTTGCTTCCAAGGTGTTGATTTCCAAAGAGGCAACAAAACCTTTACAAGGAACTCAGGCAACACCTCCCTCTCACTTCAAGGCATGGCCCAGGCCTCAAGTTACTGAAAATATTTTGAAGTGTTTTAGTGAAACGTCCCTGCTGTATAATTTTACAGTTAGAAGAAACAACTTGTAACTTTCTGATAGTGGAGTTGGAATTAAGTGGCTGAACAATACTAATTAGGCACACAGAGTGGTGCTTGCTGCATGTGTTGGATTTTTTAAATGACTGAACATATTCAATGCAGCTGTTTACAGTTTGCTCATTAGTTTAAAATTAAAATTGCAACATATTGGACATGCCAAAAGTATAGCAATTTGTGGGAGGAGGTACATTCATTAACATTTACACAAACATATAATTTAGACATCATAATTTCATCAGCTCCCCATGGATTAGCAAGTTAACTGTACTTAAGTCATTGAGACCACATTTGAACTGAACCAGCTGATTTTAAATGAGGCACAAATTGGGGTATGAAAACTTTCACCAATAATTCTGGATGCAAGGAAAAAAGCCACTTTAAGATATCCAATTACAGCATGTGGGCGCTTCTGGATAGACCATCATTTATTGTCCATCCTTAGTTACCTTGGAGAAACTGTTGGCAAGTTGTCTTCTTTAACTGATGCAGTCCCTGAATGTTGGAATACCCACAGTACTGCAAGGGAGGGAGTTCCAGGATTTTGAACCAGCGGCAGTGAAGTAACAGCAATGCATTTCCAAGTTGGGTGGTGACTGATTTTGGAGAACTCCCAAGTGATGGGAGTTCTTTCTAGATGTCTTTCCAGATGATAGCAGTCTTGGACTTAGAAATAGAACATAACAGTGCAGAACAGGCCCTTCGGCCCTCGATGTTGCGCCGACCAATTAAGAAAAAGCAATGACCCTCCAACCTAAATCATTCCCTTTTCATCCATAAACCTATCCACTGACCTCTTCAACGCCCCCAAACTTGGCGCATCTACAACTGCAGCAGGCAGGGCATTCCATACCCTTACCACCCTCTGGGTAAAGAGCCTACCTCTGACATCCGTCCTATAACTACCACCCCTTAATTTAAAAGCTATGTCCCCTTGTGCTCGCTTTCTCCATCCGAGGAAAAAGGCTATCACTGTCCACCCTATCTAAACCTCTAATCATATGTTTCAATAAGGTCTCCTCTTAGCCGCCTTCTTTCTAACAAAAACCTCAAATCCCTCAGCCTCTCCTCATAAGAGCTGCTCTCCATACCAGGCAACATCCTGGTAAACCTCCTCTGCACCCTTTTCAATGCCTCCACATCTTTCTTATAACTTGGGGACCAGAACTGTACACAATACTCCAAGTGCGGCCGCACCAGAGTTTTGTACTGTTGCAACATGATGTTGCGGCTCCGAAATTCAATCCCCCTACCAATAAAAGCCAAGCCGTATGCCTTCTTAACAACCTTATCAACTTGATTGCCAACTTTCAGGGATCTATGCACATATACACCAAGATCCCTCTTCATCAACACTATTAAGAGTCCTACCATTAGCCCTATACTCTACACATTTGTTATTCCTGCCAAAGTGAATTACCTCACACTTTTCTGCATTAAATTCCATTTGCCACCTCTCGGCCCAGCTTGGTTGCTTCCTAAGCAGTGTAGTAAGTTCCTGCAGTGCATCTTACAGATGACACACATTACTACCACTGTTCAGTAACGGTGGCAGTAAATGTGTATAGAAGGGATACGAATCAAGTTTTTTCTTGAATGGTGTCAAGCTTCTTGAATGTCATTGGAACTAACTCATTCAATAAAGTGGAGACTATTCTACCATACTCCAAACATGTGTCTTGTAGATGGAGATCAGTAAATCAGCTACTCACTGCAGGACTTGGAGGCCAGAATTTTACTGGTCTGCTCACCGTAGGAATCAGAGTGATTGAAGAATGAAGCCAGGGAAATTAATTGACCTAGGATGGGATTTTATGGTTTTGGGACAAGTGAGGACGTAAAATCCCATCCCTAATCTCTGACCTACTCTTCTAGCTACAGTATTTACATGGTTAGTTCGGTTCAGTTGCTGGTCAATGGAAACCCCAGGATGTTGATAGAGCAGTGGTGATAATCCCATTAAATGCCAAGGTGCAATGGTTGGGATCTCTCTTGTTGGAGATTGCCTGGCACTTGTAATGGTGTGAATGGCAATGTTACTTGTCAGCTCCAGCCTGGGTATGGTCCATTTGGGCATGGACTGCTTCAACAACTGAGGATCATGAATGATGTTGAACGTTCCCACTTCAGACCTTATGATGGAAAGATCACTGTTGAAGTAGCTGAAGATGGTTGGGTCAAGGATATACCTTGAGGAACACTAATTTTTGTTTGCTGCTCAGTGGCCACCATTGGAAGTGCACATAACAATAGGTGAAGCCACCTAACTGTGAGGCCTGTTTCCCCATTGATTTGCCACCTAATTTCCTTGCTATACATTCATGAGGCAGGTGTGCCAAGCTGGGAAATTTCCCAATTTGATACATTCGCCTCAATAAATTGTAGGATCCTCCTTTGGGAGTGGGAGTTGGGAATAGGGTTGGCGATCATCAGATGCAGTCATGCTTACCACTCCCACTTGCAGATTGGAGGTGACGACAGGGCTGTCAAGTGACAAAGAAGGCTGTTTAAAAAGACACACCTCAGTTCTCTGGGACTTTGTTGCAGTTGTTTTCATAAACATTTGACTCAATCCCTCACCTGTCACACTCCCTCATTCCCATTTATGCCAACTCATGCCCACTGATGTTCTACCCAAACCCAATGATCTCAGCTCCACTGCCAACCCATGCCCATAACTAACCCCATGGCCCCTTTTATCCTCTGTACCAACTCATATCAATTCATGCCCCATGCCACCATTTGTCCTTGCACACCAAATCACCCAGCATTAACCAGATCACCCAGCAGATCTCAAGAGCCATGCTGAGACAAACTGACTTTCTAAATATTCCACCAAATACTTAATTACGAAAACAAACATTTTTATTCATAATCCTATATCAAAGACCTGTTTGAGCTATCAAAATGCGAAGTTACAAATCGCCCCACACTGTGCACACACATTCCACTGTGTTAATGCTAGGTTTTGTAAAGTGACCAATCATTAATATTGTAATGAAAGCAATTGGAGTTACATCAACAAGCAACTATTGAATGTACTAGAACAAGCATTTTTCAATGCTTCAAGGCACAAGTAGGTGGGTATTTTAATTTTTAAAGGACTGGTTATTTAAATAACTTGACAGTTGAGATTTTTCTCCAACTCAAATGTATGCGTACACAAGCAGTTTTTCTTCAATTTTAAAGGACTGGTCATTTGAAAAAAAATTGCAGCTTGACAGCTCTGCAGACATTTACACTCAGATATTTATGATTTTTCTAAAGATTTGTAACTCCCATATTGCAAGATAAGGTCCTTGCATCAGTGAAAATGGGTCTGTTTGAGCATTTAGTTCAAATGGCCCTGCCTGGGTTGCTATTTCCAACATGTGGGAGTCACATCCTTCTCTAAGTGTTGTACTCAGAATTGGTGATAGAATATTCCATCTGGAGCCTCACTCATGTTTTATAAAGGTTAGAAAACTTTCCTTGACTTAATATTTTGAGCTTAATTTTTGATTTCCTAAATGTAGCAGAGCAGGAGGAGCCCAAAATACCAGCTCTCATGGCAATCTTGGGGCATCAGTCTCAGACCAGAGATTTTGTTGAGGTAGGAGCAGGATCTAAGTTGGCCAATCACCCTCAAGATACAAGCAGGTAATCAGGTTCAGAATTTTGTTAAAGATAACCTTATAGAGGCTGACTGGTGTTTCCAAATCCACGGATGGAATTTTCATGGAATCGTAGCAGGCGGACATGAACCATAAAAAAAGTCCATTGACCTCAAGCAGGATTTCTTAACCTCAGGCGATAGAGGCTGGAAATCCCGCTCCATGAATTCCAATTTTGTTAACCAGCATTATGTGTTACTTTAATAAAGCTGTTCTTAAAATCCATATGGGCACCATGACTTGCCTTAAACTTCAAACTTATGTTATTTAATTAAAAAAAAAATCAATTAGGTTAGTCAAGCACAATCTGGCTTTAACAAATCCATGCTGGCTTAAGCTCAAGCCTCTCCAAGCTCCTGTTGATTTTTTCTCCTGATTATTACCACTAAAACCTTACCTGATATTGATGTTAAAATGGCTGGTCTGCAGTTACTAGGAAATGCCCTTACATCTTTCTTGATAAAGACTGTCACATTTGCCACTGTATGATCCTAAGGCATTTATGTTGTATCTAAGGAAAATCAGAAGATTGTTGCAAGATTTAGCAACCTGGCATGTAAACCATTTGGACAGGCAACTTATCCATTTTAAGTACAACTAGCCTTTTAAGCACATTCTGCCCAATTTACATTTGATTCATCATCTCTATATCTGTGTTTATACTGACATTTTCAGCAACCTTTTGGTGGCATAGTGGTTAACACTGCTGCCTCACAGCGCCAGGGAGCCAGGTTCAATTCCTAGGTTGGGTCACTGTTTGTGTGTAGTCTGCACATGGTCCCCATATCTGCATAGGTTTCCTCCAGGTGCTCCAGTTCCTTCTCAGTTTGAAAAACATGCTGGTTAGATACAATGGCCATGCTGAATTCTCCCTCAGTGTACCCAAACACGTGCCTGAGTGTGGTATCTTAAGGATTTTCATCATGGCTTCACTTCAATGTAGGCCTGCTTGCAACATTAATAAATAAACTCATTGGATATTCTGGCCTTGCACTGTATCTTTAAGTAGATAGCCCTAAAAGGAACTGCTCCATCTTTAACTACTCACTTAGTATGTACTTGTTGGTACAAGATTTTGGGCCTCCTTTAATGTTAACTAACATTCTATTTTCACATACCATCTTTCCAGTCTTATTTGCCTCTTCATCTTCCTGCTCAACTATGATGCTTGGTCAGGTTCTCATTTAACATGCAACATCTATCCCCAATTTCCTTGTCATCCAATGAGTTTGACTTGGATTTTCCTAAATTTCCCCTTTTTTGGAATGTACCTAGTCTATACCTGAATCAATATTTTCAGGAAAAACTGGAATAGGTCAATGGATGATTTTCTTTTGTCATTCTTTGTTTCCATTTTACCCTCGCTCAATCCCCTCGCAACTCAAGTAGAATTACATTCCTTCCAACTTAGCAGTTCTATGTTAGGTTGACCCTCAATCTTCTCTTTCACCAAAAATAAATCTAATGATATCATTGCAGCCAGAACCTCTGAAATTGAATCCTTCGTCCCTCTGTTACACATCTGGACAGGATAATATTTCCAGAGTATCACCAAACCTTTTAGAAGATTGTTCTTTATTTTAATCCAATGCAATTTATCAACTAACTTCTGTTATTGTGAATAAATCTGTGAGCTACTTGATTTACAGAAAATGGTTATAAGATTGGAGATTTATGCCTGCTAGAGTTATAGTTGGTTGATTAAGTCATCCACTTGTCCAGACAAGTTATGCCAAGAGTAACAGCAGCCATTACAGATGGAACTATCAATATATTTTGAATGGTAGTACTCCCAGGATATCAAATATGACAGCTTATTTGCACAGTTCTCACCTAAATTTTATGTAGCCAATGAAGGTAAAATATTCAGTAATTATGAGTATTTCAAAATGCAGTTTTAAAAAGCCTCAGTACTAGCATGGTAGCTGTGAAAACATGACTTGAAGGGAATGAGGTAATGTATGCTAATATGGCAATTATTCTTCCACTATATAACGTAATAGTTTTATTAGGAGGTTACACTGAATCAGTTGGTCACATTGTTGAACAAAAAAGCCTTTTATTAAAGCTTTCCATTTTAAACTCATTGGGAAAATTTTAGGCAAATTCAACATTTAAAAGGGAAGAACAATTTATACTATTTGAGGAGAGGGCATCATTGATTGGTAATTGGAATTCGACTGGAGGCATTCCCATGAAGAATGTCCTACTTGATGACTGACAGTTAACTGCCAAGTATTGTTTGAAAATTTAAACCAGGCAGCTCATCTGACGGGTCAAGGTATTGCTCAGAAGAATGAATCAGTTAATGACTGCTTCCTATTTCATTTAGCTGAAACTGGTGCAGTGCGTACATGTACTGCCTTCAAAGAAAATTTCAATATTAATGTTAAATTATGAAAATATGTAGCCTCTGGTACCCACAAAAACACCACACTGTGTGCCCAACTAGATAGTTGTTAACTTTTGCACGCTGAGGATTATTTGGCAAATGTCCAATTGTGGAATCACTTGTTACGTTGGAGACTATGGTTGGAATTCTCCAGCCATTTACAGCCCCGCTGCCGTTGCCAAAAAGACTGGAAAAATAGTGCTCAGCCAAATCTCCATTCACTACAGCAGGACCAGAGAATCCCAGCCATGAGTAAAGTTGAAGATTCCAGTCCTGTGGTTTAAGTTTTGTAAGCACAGGCTGGTGGGGAAGTTTGTACCTCTGCCATTGTGAATTGCAGTTGAGGCATTGCTGTTTGATATGATCCACCAGTCTTTAGGACGCACGGCCTCTGTACTTAACATCACACATGCACTTAAATTCACGTAGCACATTGCACGTTGCTATTGCAGAGTGGCAGCAAGAAATAGCTAGCTTCACCCACTTATCAGATTTTTGAGATACCTCTCCCTTTCAGAGTAACCTGGGTGCTTTTCACAGCTGAATATAATGGCTTTCAGCATGTTCTTGATATACAGCACAGAATAATCTATCAGGACAGCAATTTTAAAAAATGAGTGCAGATATAGCTAGCTGTTTCATACTGACCTAGTAAATTCAAGCTTTTGTGTGTCCAGATCACCAACAACCTATCCTGGTCCCTCCATATAGTATGTAGGTACTGTAGTTAAGAAATCCCACCAACACCTTGGCAGGAGACTAAGAAGATTTGGCATGTCTGCTACAGCTCTCACCAACTTCTACAGATGCATCAAACGAAGCATTTTTTCTGGTTGTATCACAGCTTGGTATGGCTCCTGCTCTGTCCAAGGCCACAATAAACTACAGAGGGTCGTCAACAAATCCATCACTCACTGCAGCTTCCCATCCATTGACACTATTTACATTTTCTGCTGTCTCGGAAGAACAGCAGACATAATCAGGTTCCCTGTGCACCCCAGACGTACCCTCTTCCACCTTCTATTGGGAAATGGATACAAGAGTCTGAGATCAAGTATCAACCAACTCAAAATTAGCTTCTTTTCTACTGCCAGACTTTTGAATGGATCTTCCTCTCATTAAGAGGACCTTCTCTACACCTTAGTGCAGAGTGTAGTATTACAGTCGTAGCTTTCTCCCTTCCTATGATATGCTTTGTTTGTACAGTGTGCAAGAAACAATATTTTTCATAATACTTATCCACATAACAATGATAAATCAAAATGGAGGGTAATGTGGAAGAATGTGAAATTGTCCATTTTGGAATAAGGAACTATATTCCCTAAAATGAGAGGCTGTTGAAATAGAAGATGTAGAGGGATCTGGGTGTCCTAATGTACAGATTGCAAAATGTTGGCATGAAGATACAGCAAGTAATTAGGAAAACTAACAGAATGTTATTATTTCTGGCAAGGGGAATTTAATAAAAGGAGATTGTGCTTCAATTACACAGGACATTGGTGAGGTCACATCAGAAGTAAGTGTACTATATTGGTTCTCTTTTAAGGAAGGATACAAAGAATCAAAATACTACAAATGCTAGAACTTGAAACAAAAATCAAGGATGCCAGAAAAGCCCAACAGTTCTGCCAGCATCTATTAGTTGAGAAACAGAGTTAATGTTTCAAGTTTTCTTCAAAGAGTCAAAGGAGTCAAAATGTTAATTCTGTTTCTTTCTACATGACAAATGTGTTTGGAGCAGCTCAGAGAAGCAATATTAGTCTAATAGAATGGGTGGGTTGGTTTCTGAGGAAAAATTGAACAGTTAGCCATCTATTGGCTGATATTTAAAAGAGTAAGAGATGACTTGACTGAAACACAAGATCCAGAGGGGTCTTAACAGGTAGGATGTGGAGGGGATGTTCTCTCTTTTGGGAGATTCTAGAGCTAGGGGTATCAGTCAAAAAAACAAGGCAGGGGAAACAGTTATCCCCCCCAAAAAAATTGAAGTGCTGAATTTGCATGAAACTGGAGTAATCCCTGCCAATTTTTTGATGGCATTTTCAAAATGAGTCTCCCACACTGAGCAGAGTGCACTAGCAAGATTCACATTGAAAATCAGGGACCAGGACCTCTTCCCATTGGAAAACCGACAGCATAACACTGAATGGCCACTGCACATGCACCAATCTGTCAGAGTGAGATCAGCACTGCTGGCCAGCCCCATGACACCACCCCCCCTCCTCCCCGCCACCCCCCCGAGTCACTGCCCTTCCCAAACCCCAGTTGTTAGCCTCCTGAAACCTATCGGGAACAGCCCTGATGTCTCCCCCTGCTTCAACTGTTTGTTGCCAGCCCAGACTTCCCCGACCCCCAGTTCTCCATCTGGCAGTCCGAACACCAGTACCCTCACTTGGATGGCCAGCCCCAATCACCCCCTTTTGTCACTGATCACTACGCAAAGTGGCAGATCCTCCCACCTCCTCCCCCCAAACAGATGCCCAATAAGCACTGCCCCTTCAGACCCACTGCCTTGGCATTGCCTGGTGCCCAGTGGGCACTGCCAAGGTGGCCTTTGAACATTGGCACTACCCAAGGGGCAGACTGGCAAAGGGTGCCAGACTGTTATTGCCCAGGAGGCACTTCCCTTTACCCCCAACTTCCTTGGGGTGGCCTTGATGGCCTCTGTTCCCTCCAGCATGTTTGGGCTGCCAGTTTCCCATTCATGGCAATAGTAAGCCCCACTGGAGTGACTCACTCCTGGCAGGTGGAAGTGAAATGCCAGGGGGTCCAGAGGCTTCAGTCATTGATATCCCATTAAAACTAATAGGTCTGATTACTCCATTTATAACAGGTGAACATAGTTAACCAATTATAGCGTCCATCTGCTTGTCTAATTATAATGATTAATTACTAACAAGATATACCCATATGGTTACATCATCCAAACATCCACACCTGCTGTTATGGCTTGTAGTTATCAGAGTCCTCATCCTCTGTCCTTGGGTCAGCTTGTTTGTGCTGCCCAACGGTAAGTGCTGGAAACGCACTGAAATATCCTCACAATAACTTCTCAGGGAATTGTGCTGTATTTAATTCACAGAACTCTACTGCAGTCAGTGATTTTTAACCCCTTCGGTCCCCACTGTTGATCTTTAACCAAAGAGACAAAATTAGCAGTTGAAAGTTACTGTTCCCTGCTTCATCTTTACTCTGAAAAGCAATGTGGACAAATGGACTTCGATACTAACAATAATATTGCTGTATTCTAGTTGGCCTAAATGAGGCAAGGTTAAATCCAAATTGGCTGATGGGATGTGTGATCGAGCTGTGATGGTCCTGACTTGTTTCTCAAGGGTAATGGTCACCAACTGCTATCATTTCACATCTTCCCCTATTCTGAAACTCAGTGATCTCAGTTCCCCCGAGGACTTCTAAGATGTTAATTAGGCGTAGTACCATCCCTCATTAAAATTTCTGTTACTTCTTGCTAAGGTAGAAGAAAGTTTTGATATCTCCCTTGCTCATTTGTTCAGGAAATATACTGTCAAGTCCCCATGATTGATACCTTGAGCACATTGTTGCAAAATCTCATTTAATTCACATTAAATCAGGCTTCTTTGAGTGACTGTTTTATTACAGGCTATTTGAAGGTTGCTGTTACTGTTCCTTGCTCTTTACATGGAAAGAGTTACCTTTAGAAAAGTAAAGTTGTTAGAATGTGATTGGTTTGATAAACATAAACAATGCATTCAACTAATAGATACTAAAATTTAAAAGAACCAAAGAGTTACAGAGGAGAACTTAATTCTAAACTTACAAAATAAAGTGTGAAATAAAGTGACTTTTGAATGTATTCGAGGCAGCTAGCTCTAGCATTGGAGCGAATGGGATCAAAGGTTATTGGGAGAAAAAAGGATGAGGTTATTGATTTGGATGATCAGCCATGATCGTAATGAATGGTGGAGCAGGCTCAAAGGACCGAATGGCCTCCTCCTGCTCCTATCTTCTATGTTTCTATGACTTCTTCTGAACAAGTTAAACTGCACTCAAAATGAAAATGCTTGCAAATCTTAGCAGGCCTGGCAGCATCTGTAAGGAGAGAAAGGAGTTGACATCAAGTCCAGATGATCCTTTGTCAAGTTACACTAATTTCGTGCACAAGGTTGAATGTTTTAACACAAGGCAAAATACTGCAGATGCTGGAATCGGAAACAATACCAAAAAAATGCAGAAAAAGCGCAAGATCTGGCAGCATTTGTGGAGAGAGAATAGAGCTAATGTTTCAAGTCTGGATGCTCCCTCCAGACTGGAAATGTTGGCTCCATTGTCTCTCCACAGATGCTGTCAGACCTGCGGAGATTTTCCTGAATGTTTTTAATTTGTTTTTCTTTGCACAACGGACTTTGAATTGAGAGAATAGAACTGATCATTTCAATTGTGGAGGTTTATAGTTTGCATCATTACTTGTTGAGCCTTGACATCTCAAACTGCCTTAAGATCATATGGTGTTTTCCTTTGTCAATCTTAAGTACGATGACAAGACCAAGTCATGTGATGAGTTTGTGTCCCAGAATTTAATACAAAATCATAGTGTTGACAGATGTGTGTTAATTAAATTAATCACTGAAAATCAGTTTCCCTACTTTGATACTGGTATGACTGAAGGACCTGTAAAGATTTAATTTTTAACATGAAAGATCTTTAATCAAGCCAACCTCATTTTTGGTTAAAGCTATTTTTTGACTATGCTGGAATTTTGAAACTAGCCTGAAACTTAAAGGACACAAGGTCTGGAATTCTCCCAGCCCATTCGCCACAGCAATTGGAGTGGGTAAGGGGGCAGACTATGGAAAAGTCCATTGGTCTTAGTCCAGGAATACCTCTCAGTGGGACTTCTTGTTGTCCCCAGTAATATCCATTACCTAGTTCTGAAACTGCTGCAGGATTTTATGGTTTTGGGATGAGTGAGGCCATAAAATCCTGCCCAAGGTTTTGTATGTAACATTTTATCCTTAGCAGAAAAGAATTATTTACAGATTTTTGGAACCAGCATTCCTTATATGGGCATTGGAACATAAACAATATGCACTCAACAACATAAACTTGGAGTCTGGAGTGACCACTATTCCTATCCTGGCTCTATTTGATTGGTCTAATCGAATGATGCAGTTGAGGTTTCTGATCAATTCACTAGCTGGCTATCAATAAGCTTTGGAGCTTTAGCTATGCGAGCACAAAGAACTTGTAGCAATGTGAAGAACTCCAGAATCAAGCGCAAGACAGGAGATCACATCTGGAAAAGAGAACAAAATCTGCTTCCATGCAACAAAACCTTGGTCAAGTTTCATGTGCAAATCATGTGGAAATCCACCTTAAGTAACAGATAGTGAGTTTACGCATTGCAAGTCTTTACTGTTGTTTAAATAGCTACAGAAGAAAGGAAATTGTGTTTAAGTGTTTAAAGTTGACTGAGTCTTTATTTGCTGCAGAGGCTAAAGCATACTGGTAAATATTACCAAGACATTCGGTGCTCTACAAAATAACTTTATTGCTATGTGTCAAATTTATCGCATTTGTGTTTTGTCCTCTAAGTGTAGGTGTTAGACTGCTTTTACCAGCATCACTAACTCAAACCATTATTTTTAAGAAAGATAACATTTGACTGTCTGCTGTGTTATTAATTTCATTCGTTGATTCCTATGTGGATTGTCAAAAAGATTTAAGTTCTATGAGGGTAAGATGCCCCTTGTCTCATTATTATTATTGCAAAGAAGTATACCTGCGTATGACTGAACAACTAAGAACACTATAGACGATTACTCGCAGATCCTACCAAAGAACACACCCTCAACACAACAGACTGAACAAGACCTTTGATCCGGACCTTCAGAGCACCCTCCTTGCTCTTATCCCATGTACTCTCTGTGTTGGAGATTTTTACTTCCTCCCAACGATATTCAAGGCAAACACACCCAGCTGTCCCAATGTATCAGGCAATGAGATCCTGTGCGTGAACCTCTTCAGCTACATTGAGGGCGTCCTGAAACCCATTGTACTAAAAACCCCCAGCTTCTGTTGTGACGCTATGGACCTCCTACAGAAACTCAGCACATATATGGAGCAGTTGAACCAGGGACACTCCTTGTCACAATGGATGTCTCGGCACTCTACACCAGCATCCCCCACAACGATGGCATTGTTGCAACTACCTCAGTACTCAACGCGACACTGTCAGTTTCCAGTTGCAATTTTACAACTCATCCACTTCATCCTGGACCACAATATCTTCACCTTCAACAGCCAGTTCTTCATCCAGACACATGGAACAGCCATGGGGACCAAATTCGTACCTCAATATGCCAACATCTTTATGCGCAGAGTCAAACAAGACCTCTTCACTGCACAGGACCTTCATCTAATGCTGTACACTAGATACATCAATTACATTTTCTTTCTTTGAACTCATGGTGAATAATCATTGAAGCAACTATATGATAATATCAACAAGTTCCATAATGGCCACTATCAGACTCACCATGGATTACTCTCCGGAATCGGTTACATTCTTGGACACACGCATCTCCGTTAAGGACGGTCACCTCAGCACTTCACTCTACCACAGACAAGTCAAAGAGCAACACAGCACGGGAAACAGGCCCTTCGGCCCAACGAGCCCGCGCCGCCGTCATAACTTTATAGTAACAATTCCATTTTCTTATTCTAATTTTAGGTTATTCCTAATATGGAAGAATCTCAATATAGGGTCAATTTGTTTCCCGATCAGCCTAAGAGCGAATTTTTGGGATGCGGGAGGAAACCGGAGCGCCCGGAGAAAACCCACGCAACCACGGGGAGAACGCGCAAACTCCCGCAGACACCGGCCCAATTCCAAGTGTCTGCACAGCTACAGCGATATTCACTGAGCTGTCATGGTGCCCTTCAGATGGTCCAGATAAAGCACTCATTTACGACATGAAGCACCAGGCAACCCATGAATCAACATCTAAGAGCTGTCCTCGCACCACCTGCCGAATGCATGCTCCTTGTTGGTCAAGTTGGACCGAATTACCTGTGGAAAAAAAGTCATAGTTAAACAGTCCTACAATATCCCTCTATCTGCATACCGCTCATGTGACTGTCCAAGAGACCCTTAAACAGCCCTAGCGTGCCTGCTCCCACCACCTTACTCGGCAGTGCATTCCACACCCCCACTACCCTTTGTGAAAAACTGCCCTCTAATATTCATCTTATACATAGCCCCCCTCACCCTAAGGCCGTGACCCCTCGTCCTATCCATTTCTGAAGGTGGAAAAAGCTTACCTCCATTTACTCTATCTATACCCCTTATAATCTTATACACCTCTATGAGATCCCCTCTAAGCCGACGTCTTTCAAGGGAAAACAACCCCAGTCTATTCAATCGTTCCTCATAAGACAGTCCTTCCATACCAGGCAGCATCCTGGTAAACCTCCTCTGCACTCTCTCCAAGGACTCCACATCCTTCCGATAGTACGGCGACCAGAACTGGACGCATTATTCCAAGTGAGGCCTAACCAACGTTCTATACAATTGCAACATCAAACTCCTACTCTTGTATTCTATACACTTTTCTATGAAAGCTAACATACTATACGCTTTCTTTATCACCTTCTCCACCTGTAAAGACACCTTCAGAGACTTGTGAACCTTTGATCACTTTTTGTTTTTTCTAGTTCGAGTGAGGATCTGTACACCAAGAAAATTAAATTCTATGATATTCGATATTAGATTGTAACTTGAATACGATCTCTGGATGATGTCAACTTAGATTGATATTCCTTTCTCTTTGACATTTTCAAAATACCTCATTCAATTTCAAAATATCATATAATGGATTTAAAATATTCTCCAGTTCGCTATTCAACTGTACCCATCTTATGGTTACCCACAACCAGATTTACTTGCTACCAGGCCTTGAATTGTTCCAATCTAAATTATTTACCCTTCCATTTCAATTTTGCTCATTTTGGCAGGTAACAATGTGTTTAATTCCAACCAATTGTTTTAAAATTGGGTTTCCTATGGAGTATATACACAAGTGTCTTGATCATTTAATGGTGTTGTTTCACTCTACTGGCTCCATTACTTGACAAACAACATGGCATGAAATGGGTAATGTGCATGCCTGAGGCCTGCTCTTTAATGCAATTATTACAAAGTCCTTGAACAGGCCCATTTTAAACTGGCTTCCCTGCAGATTAGTTACTTCACATGCCGCTCATCTGTACATTTATGCAGTGTCCCAAATGTCATGCCTACCTTTGAATTCTTTGTAATCTTGTCAAAAATTACAAGATGTGCAGGTTAGATGGATTGGCCATGCAAAATTGCTGCTTAGTGTGCCATGATATGTCAATTAGATGGGTTAGCAGGCTTAGTTTTTTTTTGGGGGGGGGGGCGGAATGGCCTGGGTAACGTATTCCTTCAGAGAGACTTGATGCAGACTCAATGAGCTGAATGGCCTCCTTCTGCACTGCTGGAATTCTATGATTCTAAAAACTCTCAAGATCATTGTTTATCTCTCCACACATGGTAAAGATACCTTGTGTGGCAAACAGTATAAAAATGTTGCTCTCCTCAAAAAAAAACAAAGAATATTAATACTATCAAGAGAAAGCTCTCAATTTACTAGCCTTCTCTATATTTTCCTTTTGCTGAAATATATATCAATACCAGATTGAAGTATTCCATTCAATTGCATCCAATAACTCATTTACTGTTTTGATTTCTAGACTCAATCTTCTAACCTTGATTAATTCAATCTAATTCGATGCATCCATTGTTACAGTCATGAGCCCTGCAGAAATCTTGCAATCCAGTAAAATATTCTCATGTCTCTAAAACAATTAAGCATTTTTATTTCATTCCAGATATTAAGATGTTTCAGTTGTCTGTTATCTCAGATTACATTTTTTTTAAAACAGTAACTTGTTAAATCACAGCACACTTCTCACATCTCAAAATTGTCCCAAATTCAAACAGGTGTTATTGGGCTGGCAGCTGTCCCTTCATGTTAATTTTTTTCTTTTCAAAAAAAAAACATCATTTCTCAATCCATTAACTATGTATATATTTTATCGTCATTTTAAAATCCCTTTAAATGACTTTTTTTTTAAATCATCATTGTAATCCATCAAACAGATGTCACTTTTAATTTCATCCTCCCTTGTGCAACTATTGTCCGTCCTGTTCTTGGCTCTCAAATCAAGCTACCATAGCCCATTGACAAACAGGATTACATTAGCTTTCTTTAATGGCTCTTTGCTTACCCTATTCACTTCTTCATTTCCACCTTGTACAGTTTATCCAGAAGGAACTCACCCAGTGTAGACAATAATATAACAAAACTTACTCCAACTTATAAATCAAAGAAGAAACTTCATTCCTCTAAATTTGAGGTCACCCTGAGCCATTCCAGGCAATTTAACAATTCCCAACAGGTTTCAATTTATACTGAGTCGCCAATCATCACATCATTCTGTCATTGGTTACATGATTTACTGGGTCAGCTGACCCTCACGGCTTGTTACCATTGGTCACATTACAACAGATCTAATGTTGTCATTAGTTACATTCAAACATCAGATTATTTTCCTCCATATTCATATATCCCATTGGGTTATTTCCCTTCATCTCTCACTATATTCACCTGCCCACTTATTTGGAGTAGCAAGCTCTGATCTTCTCTTGTTCAAAATCTGTGCTATGGAGTGTTTGGTCTGTGGAATCTCTCATGGCCTCCCCAATCCACTCCCTCCTTCAAGTGCCCAAGTTTTAACTGACCCAAGTCCAGCATCTCTTCTTCACGGGACTCCTTGCTGTCCCCAGTCACATTGATTACTGAGTTCTGAAATTGGTGGGAGTGAAAGCGTTGATTGATCATTGGCTCTCCAGGATTGGTCTCCCATCTCCCAAGGAGGCAAATGTCTTTAACCAAGTTTGTTAAAGCCAACGCAGTGTGAGTGAGGGGTAGCATTTTAATATTTGGATGAACTTAAAACTCAGGTGGCTTGGTGGGGTGGGGGATGTGGGATGCGGGGGACGTGGCAATGGGTGAAGTGGGGGGTAACATGCAGGAGCACAAAATACACCCTGTCACACTCACCATACTAAAATGTAGCGGAATATTTTGAATCTGTGACATTGCATCAAAATATGTTGAAAACATTGTTTAATATGGCTGCTTTAATTATTTAGAGATGATTTATCTGTACAGATGTATGAGTTAATCAAATGAATTTGACTGTGGTGGTAGAAATGGATCTGTAATCTCACTTACTGCTCTCTACAATCAGAACGATGAAACATTGGTTCAGATTATTGCCAAATCAAGAAGACCTTCCAAAATGAGTCAGAACCCAGTTTTTAGATTCTCCATCCCCAAGCTCATTTCCAGCAATTCTTGCTGGCTCAGGACAAACAGTTACCCACTTTGCTGGACAGTTTAACCCACTCAATCCACATTTTTTTTTTTAGCAGAATTGGGCTCTATTCTGTACGTAGGCATGTTTCATGGCCTCACAGAACAGGAGTACACCATGTGGGAACCAAAAAATGACAGCCACCTGCTTTGAGAATTTCTTCATTGACAAATGTTGAAAGACAAAATAAATCAGGTTATTTCAGTTTCAATAGTTAGATGCTATATTTTAAGTGATATATGTATTTACTGCATAAGGTTACTTGGATTGACCATAGTAAAATTGCCCCTTATTGTACAAGGTGCGTCGGTTAGGAGGTTTTATGGGATAAATATGTGAGGATAGCGCCTCTGTCGGAAAATCAGTGCAGATTTGATGGGCCAAATGGCCTCCTTCTGCACTGTAGGATTCAATCTATTATATTGGTTATTGAATTGTGTCATGCCAAGTTAACTAGCAAGTGTTGAAGTGATTGAGAATTCTTTGGTCACTATGGAAAGTGCTATAGAGCATTCAGACCTGAAGAAAACACTGCTTGGGGTCTTTAGTGTAATAATCTGAAATGAGTTAAGTGTGCAGAAAACTTTTACATTAAAAAAGAAACCTTCAACAGCTTTCACATCAGAAAAATAAGGGGATGCCTGCTCTTGGACTGCTTTAATTGACCTGGTATCTGATGTTGCCAAAAAAAATGCATCTGTTTACCTGGTTTCAACAGGCCACATTGTTTACATTTCCCAGAGAATGTTATTGGAGCTGACCTCATTACAAATGCTTTGCTTAGTTTCAGAAGCTCCAGAACCACTTATCTCAACAGAGGGCTGTGTTCACAGTTTGATTGAAAGTTTTAACAGGTTATTCAAGGATAACCTTGAATAACCTGTCTTTGTTGTGGTTCGTAAAAACCACTAAGGTAGATTGAATTGGATTTTATGAATGAAGTTTTTTCAGTGTAAGGTATTTTACAGTGCGAGAAGATCTTTTTGATCTCCATTAAAAAGGTATAGCTCCTGAGTTCTACCCAGTGTAGACACGGAGTGAGTGACTATGGAGGATACCTGGGTGGCATGAGAAGCTGTGAAGATGAATGGGTAATATGAGGGAGAATGGTTGGGCATGGTGAATATGAAAGAGCATGAAGAAGATATGGGGAATATGAATCACAACGGGGACTATGAGGGGGCATGTGTTATGGCTAAAGGGATATGATTGTGAGGATTTCAGGGTGTGACCTTCATGATTAAAACTCTGCCAATGTCCTTGCAAATGCAGGTGACTATTCCAACTTGCTGGCCTGGTCATAAGTCTGTCTTCATTGTTGCTTTAGGCATGTCTCTCCAGGCGGTGCGCCCAACTCAAACCCTTCCCCACCTCTGCGGAATGAGAATATGGCAGGCAGAAGTCATTTTAATACAGACTCAGTCTTTTAACCTCCACCAAGAAAATCTGACCCAAGGGATGGGATTTTCACACTGAGCTCACCCCAAGACCAGAAAATCCTGCCAAGGTCAATGCATGATCCATCCCCTGCCTGCCACAGTTCCCTTGGTGGGCAGGATGGGAAAATTCAGCCCATTAGCTGTTTCTCACTCAACAAATGCTGACAGAATTGCCAAGCATTTCCAGCACTGTTTTCATTTTCTGCACTTGGTTTATTTTGCCGTTGTATTACTATTTTACTCATTGTTTGGTCTTATGATTAAAGAAGAAAGAAAGTGTCACATACAGGAAGGAAAGTTTAATTCAGCTGTGAGACTTGATTCAATTCAAACAAGTGGGAAAAAGAGAGTGAAAAACAAATTGTTTTGACAAATAAGGTGAGACAAAACAAGACATGAAACGAGGAATCAACTTGGGAGAAATGACATATACAAATTATTCAATCTCATTTTCTGTACTGTGGCCATAATGGGTTCATCAAGTTTTTCTTTATGCCAGCATATATCTATCCAATAATTAACTCTGTCCCTATTTCAATGAATCATAGAATCCATATAGTACAAAAGAAGGTCATTCAGCCCATCAAGTCTATACCAACCACAATCTCACCCAGACCCTATTCTTATAACCTTCATTTACTCTGACACTAGGGTCAATTTAGCATGGCCTATCAACATAACCCGCACATCTTTGGAGTGTGGGAGGAAACTGTAGCACCCAGAGGAAATCCACGCAGACACAGGGAGAATATACAAACTCCACACAGAGAAAATTGAACCTGTATTCCTGATGCTATGAGGTAGCAGTGCTCCCATTATACCACCATAACACCTTTTCTGTTAAAATTTTTCTTGTGTCATAGCTGAAGTGTGCAAGAGTCAGCATGGTAGTCCAGCCATTAATTCTGACCTGCCTATGGAAAAACCTCAATCATGTTTGTCCTCATGGCATTATTACATCTTTAGTGTTTCTCTACTCTGTTTCGCTCCAGATACTTTTAGTTTGTGCACATCAGATTATGCTCATAGATGAGCCCGCAAGCTCCATTTACAAAAAATATTGCCAATCATTTACTTGGCTGGTAATTTCTGGCCTGGGAAAGTACTGAAGACCCTCAAACGATGATGTATTCAATTTTTGGAAGCAAACTGCACTCTGCTGGACATCACTGTTACGTAGTTAGACCTTTTCCTTTTCTCACTGACTAAGAAACCGCTCTCTATCTGGAGACTTTGAATGGACAGGACTGATTAAGAAGCATTAAAAATATGCTGAGCTTCAAACAGCTTTTGGTAACTTGTTTTTTCTTTAAATGTCACATGCATATTTGAATAAATTTCACAGATGTTTAAGTTGATTTGTTTAAACTCTATCTTAGACGTTCAGCACAAACAGACTAAGATCTGTGCCCATTTCAACAACTCAAGTTGGGTTATGAATTCTTCCCAACTTGTTCTTTTTTTTATTCATTCATGGGACATTGACGTCACTGGTTGGCCAGCTTTTATCGCCCATCCCTGGTTGCCCTTGAGAAGGTGATGGTGAGCTGCCTTCCCGAATCGCTGCAGTCCATGTTCTCTGGGTTGAACCACAATGCTGTTAGGAAGGGAATTCCAGGATTCTGACTCAGTCTCTGCGAAGGAATGGTGATATATTTCCAAATCAGAATGGCAAATGACTTGGACAGGAACTTGCAGGTGGTGATGTTCCCATGTATCTGCTGCCTTGTCCTTCTAAATGGAAGTGGTCATGGATTTGGAAGGTGCTGTCTAAGGGTCTTTTATGAATTGCTGCAGTGCACCTTGTAGATAGTAGCAGAGTGTGTGGTGAGTGTCGGTAATGAGAGAGTGGATTATTTGTAGATGTGATGCCAATCAAGCAGACTTCTTTGTCCTGGATGGTGTCAAACTTCTTGAATATTGTTGGAGCCTCACCTGTCCATTAAATCATGGACTTTTATCCTTCATCTGCCCAGACTGGTATTGCAGATCCAGGCTCAGAGGCTCTTACTAAACTCTGTACATCACCAGGCTTTTATGAAAATGTTATGCTTTTACGCATTACAGTACGCTGGAAACCTGAATAAGTATCCGGTTTGATCTTTAGTCCTTGCTCAGTTGAATAGCAGATGGAGAAACCAGAATTGGTATCGGGTTTTTCAGTTCCCATTCAGGACTGCTGGACTATATGCAGTATGACAGATAGATGAGGGCAGGATTACAATGACTCCTTAAAACTGAGCAGTAAAATGGTATTCACTATCCAAATTCAGAAGTGAACAATGTTCTTTTACAGAAAGTACCATCTGGACCTTGTGAAGGTATACTTCCGTTAGGATTAATAATAGAGATGAGGGGGTGAAGTAAAAATAAAAATTAAAAGCATTTCCTCATTGTGAAAGGTTTGTATATTGGCGCTGATTTCTATATTACAAAATCAAACTGATGAAGACGGTTCTTCTTGTCTATGTTTTCCAAAATCTCCTTTTGTAAAGTTTATTTACTACTGTCACAACTCAGCTTACTTTATCACTGCAGTGAAATTACTATGAAAATCCCCTAGTTGCCACACTCAGATACACTGAGTGAGAACTTAGATGGCCAATGCACTTAACGTGCACGTCTTTTGGACTGGAGGAAACCAGAGCACAGGAAGAAGCCCACACAGATTTGAGGAGAACATATAGACTCTGCACAGTGAGTAACCCAAGCCAGGAACTGAACAAAGGTCCCTGACACTCTGAGGCAGCAGTTTTAACCACAGTGCCACTCTTGGTAATGTTTCTTTCCTGTAAACATAGAACAGTACAGTACAGGCCCTTCGGCCCTCAATGTTGTGCCAAACTATGTCCAATCCCAAGATCAAGCTCTCCCACTCCCTATAACTCTGGTGTGCTCCATGTGCCTATCCAATAACTGCTTGAAAGTTCCTAAAGTATCCAACTCCACTATCACAGCAGGCAGTTTATTCCACACACCAACCACTGTAAGTGAAGAATCTACCTTGGACATCCCTCCTATATCTCCCACCATGAACATTATATTTATTCCCTCTAGTAACAGCTACATCCAACCAAGGAAATAGTCTCTGCACGTCCACTCTATCTATCCCCCTCATCATCTTATAAACCTCTATTAAGTTGCCTCTCATTCTCCTCCACTCTAAAGAGAAAAGCCCCATCTCCCTCAACCTTTCCTCATAAGACCTACCTTTCAAACCAGGCAGCATCCTGGTAAATCTCTTCTGCACTCTCTCCAATGCTTCCACATCCTTCTTATAGTAAGGTGACCAGAACTGAACACAATATTCCAAATGTGGTCTCACCAACATACTGTATGGTTGCAGCATACCCCAAGGATCTTAAACTCGAACCTCCTATTAATAAACACTAACGCACTATAAGTCTTCTTCATGGCTCTATCCACTTGAGTGGCAACCTTCAGAGATCTGTGGATATGAACCCTAACGATATGATCCTCCATATTCCTCAAAATCCTGCCATCGACCCTGTAATCCACATTCAAGTTTGCCGTACCAAAATGAATCACCTCAGACTTATCAAGGTTAAACTCCATCTGCTACTTTTCAGCCCAGCTCTGCATCCTATCAATGTCTCTTTGCAGCCTGCAAGAGCCCTCCACCTCATCCACTACTCCACCAATCTTGGTGTCATCAGTGAATTTACTAATGCATCCTTCATTGTCTCTTCTAAGTCATTGATTAAAAATCACAAATAGCTGAGGACCCTCACTGACCCATCTGGTACACTGCTGGTAACTGGCCTCCAGTCTGAAAATTTTCTTTCCACCACCACTCTCTGTCTTCTATGAGACAGCCAGTTACTTATTCAATTGGCCAAATTTCCTTCCATCCCACACCTCCTTATCTTCTTCATAAGGCTATCATGGGGAATCTTATCAAACGCTTATCTTCTTCATAAGCTTCCATAGGGAACCTTATCAAACGCCTTACTAAAATCCATATATATAACATCAACTGCTCTACCTTTGTCTACACACTTAGTTATCTCCTCAAAGAATTCAATCAACTTTGAGAGGTAGGACTTATCTCTCACAAAACTGTGCTGACTATCACAGATTAAACTGCATCTTTCCAAATGGTCATATATCCTATCTCTAGGACCCTTTCCATTAACTTACCTAACACCAAAGAAAGACCAACTGGTCAACAGTTACCAGCGTCATTCCTATTTCCTTTCTTGAAGAGAGGAACAACATTCATCATTCTCCAGTTCCTCCACCATAATCCCCACGGACAGTAAGGACCCAAAGATCAAAGATAAAGACTCCGCAATTTCATCCCTTGCCTCCCAAAGTATCCTAGGATACATCCCATCTGGCCCAGGGGACTTATTAACCCTCAAGTTTTTTAAAATTGCTAATACATTTTTGCTCAGAACATCTACCTCCTCCATCCTATCAGCCTGTATCACACACTGATCCTCAGAAACATAGTTCCTCTCCTTAGGACACTGAAGAAAAATGTTCGTTCAATGCCTAATCTATATCTTTTGACTCCATGCACAAGTTCCTATGTGTAGAGTATAGGGCTAATGGTAGGATTCTTAATAGTGTTGATGAACAGAGGGATCTTGGTGTATTTGTGCATAGATCCCTGAAAGTAGGCAGTCAAGTCGATAAGGTTGTTAAGAAGGCATATGGAGTCTTAGCTTTTATTGGTAGGGGGATTGAATTTCGGAGCCGCAACGTCATGTTGCTACTGTACAAAACTCTAGTGCGGCCGCACTTGGAGTATTGTGTGCAGTTCTGGTCCCCACATTATAAGAAAGATGTGGAGGCATTGGAGAGGGTACAGAGGAGGTTTACCAGGATGTTGCCTGGTATGGATGGCAGGTCTTATGAAGAGAGGCTGAGGGATTTGAGGTTGTTTTCGTTAGAAAGGAGGAGGCTAAGAGGAGACCTTATCGAAACATATAAGATGATTAGAGGTTTAGATAGGGTGGACAGTGATAGCCTTTTTCCTAGGATGGAGAAAGCTAGCATGAGGGGACACAGCTTTAAATTAAGGGGTGATAGTTATAGGACGGATATCAGAGGTAGGTTCTTTACCCAAAGGGTGGTTTGGGAGTGGAATGCCCTGCCTGCGGCAGTTGTAGATGCACCAAGTTTGGTGGCGTTTAAGAGGTTAGTTGATAAGTACATGGAAGAGAAGGGAATGATTTAGTTTGGAAGGTCATTGCTTTTTATATTGGTCGGCGCAACATCGAAGGCCGAAGGGCCTGTTCTGTGCTGTAATGTTCTATGTTCTATGTTCTACTATCCTTGACTGGTCCTAACCAGTCAGAGCATGAAGCTGTGCCAGTTGGGACCTAATGAGGCAGGGGCTCGGAGAGGGTGGGGTGGAGATCAATGAGTGGGGGTTGGAGGGGGGGGGGGGATTCCGCTGCCAGTCTACAATTGGGCTAAGTGACAGAAGGAGGGAAGCCAGCAAACATGTGGCCTAAAATCCATCAGGAGTACAAAAGAAAAGTTAATTAATGATTGTCACATCCAAATTAAATGCATGCAGAGAAATCAGCCAGGAGACCCAAGCAAGAAGCATCGAAGGAAACATGTGTTAAGTATAAAATCTTAATCACTTGTTTCTCAGTTTGTAACCTTCAGTATCAATTTTCTCTCCACATCCATCTTCCTTGCTGTTTTCTCTTTGCTATCTCTCCTATTTATCTTAAATCTGCTTTTTTCAGCTTTCTGCTCACCATACACTCATGGGATGTACGCAGATGTGCCGTATGAATAATGGATGTGGCTTCTGGAATTCTCAAACTGAGCAACCATTTCAATGGTGAAAAAGATGAAGTACTAATATCAGTGTCTCAAAGGGGGCAAGATTGATTTCCACTCAGTTCCTGATCTTGACGTGGTGGGGTGGGAATGGGTTGTGATTAATTCAGGTGCATCTCCCAGGAGGAGAAAGGGAAAAAAAAACTCAACAGGGTTGTCACCAGTTCAAAGGCAACAATCAGCAGAGAGCTTGTCCACTAACTTGTGTTTCGAAGATGTAGAGAAGAAAGAGCACAAAAATGAAAAAAAAAACAAATCAATGCAAACACATCTAGAAATCATGAGACGAAAGGAGAAAGGATGATGGGGGTGATCTTCCCAGCTTGCTGCCCACAGCGCAGTGGCCTGGGAGACTCAAACAGCCTCCATTTTACGGGTTCCTCGCTGGGCTGCCTCTGCATGTCTCTGAATGCCTTACTTCAGGCACTGTCAACTCCGAACCAGAAATCAGTGTGAAGCAGAATAATTTATGAAAATGCTAATTTTAATCTATTTTACATATAATTAACGGGCCTGAGGTTGAAGTCTCTGGACTTGCTAGCATCTCCCCCCCCCCCCCCCCCCCCCCCCCCCCCCCCCCTCCCTCCCGCAAGAGGTTTGGGTGCAAGGGAGTGTACCCTGAGTAGTGCCACCTTGGCATTGGCAGCCTGGGCTGCTAGCACTGCCTAAGGGGCAAAGTGTCAAAGTGTCAATGCCCTGGGGCACCTTGGCACTGCCCACTGGGCATCAGGCAATGCCAGTTGTGCCCTAATGAGGCACAGGCTCAGGAGGGGGGGGGGGTTCCACTGCCACTCTACAATTGGACCGAGTGACAGAGGGAGGCAATTGGGGCTGGCCATCGGGTTGGTAGGGGACAGTCTGTCAGAGGGGGTCAGAAATGCGGGAGAGAAATTGGAGCTGCTACTAGAATGGGCCATAGCAGCCACTGGAGGGGTGGGGGGAGAACTGGGAGATCAGTGGGATGGTGGGGGAGATCGACGTAGGTGGGGACAAGGGGAGCATATTGATTCTAGCCCGGACATGTTCAGTGGGCCAGCAACTGGGCCATAAGGGCTCAAAAGGGCAGCATTATGGGGTCACAAGGTTGGCCTGCAATTGAACTGGCCAGCAATCGGGAGGACAGCAGTGCAGGCCACTGCGCATGCACTGATCTCCACTTTGACAGATTGGCACATCTCAGCGGCCCATTTGGTACTATGCTGCCAGCCTCTCCATCAGGAATAGGTTCTAACCACGGAATTCCAGTGTGATTCATGCTAAGGCACTCCGCAGTTCACAAAGTGAGGGAGATTCATTTTGAAACACCCATTGGAAAAAAAACAGCAGAATTTACTCAGTTTTTATGCAAATTCAATGCTTTTTTTTTGGGAGAATCAAATGTTGGTGCTGACCATTCTTGTCAATATCTGTGCAAGTTTTAAAATTTCCATTGTGGAACAACACTGTCGGAGATATTGGGATGTCGAATTGATCAGATTAGACTTTTTTTAAAAATTCGTACAATGGTAACTTGTAGATCCATCAACAAGTTAAAAATGCCAGTTTTAGCTTGGAGCCGCAAGTAAAATTATTCTTCGCACACTTTTGTGCTAAACCCAAACTTTATTCTTAGCTGCTGTTTGGTTTGTGACTAATTTATTTGTTAAGACATTTCATTGCATTAACTAATTAGGAATTCAGTATTTTATCACAATTCAGAACATGGTTTTCAACAAATCTATTAAGAAGATGAGAGGTATTGATTGGGTGGATTCTCAGAGGCTTTTTCCCAGGGCTGAAGTGGCTGCCACAAGAGGATACAGGTTTAGGGTGCTGGGGAGCAGGTACAGAGGAGACATCAGGCATAAGTTTTTCATTCAGAGGTGGTGGGTGCATGGAATCAGCTGCTGAAGTGGTGGTGGAAGCGGATTCGACAGGTTCTTTTAAGAGACTTCTAGATGAGTACATGGAACTTAGTAAGATTGAGAGTTATAGGTAAGCCTAGTAGATAGAGATTGTTCGGTGCAATTTGTGAGCCGAAGGGCCTGTTTGTCCTGTAGTTTTTCTATGTTTCTACTGTATACTTGCTGTAGTGGTGCAACACAAAACAGGTAACAACACAAGACCAATACAACACGAGGAAGAAAAGTCTTATACACTGATATTACTAGCACAATTCAGCAAAGTCAGTCTATCTAAAGTCAACGCTTCATTGAAATATTCTTATTCTTTGACTTTAATACTAACTTAACGTGCACCATTGAAAGAATACTCAATTTAATTATGGGATATTAATTTGTAATATCAAGATGTTGGGCAGAACTCACTTATGATTTAGTCATTCTAGAACTAAGTTACTTCATAAGAAGCTATACTTCTCTAATTATATTGGCTAATATCTTGCAGTCACGGTGATGGGGAGGCTTTTTGCATTTGTTTTAAGTTAAAGATACAATGTATTGTTTCAAAATTATAATCTACAGACAGTAACTGCAACACCTCAAATGTGAAGGGAAAAGAAACAGCCAATGAGTCTTGAATAAGTTTATCAGTGCCAGGGACTCAGGTTCGCTTCCTGGCTTGGGTCACTGTCTGTTAGAAGTTTGTATGTTCTCCTCATGTCTATATGATTTCCCCTTAGTGTTAGGGAGGTTAGCAGAGTAAATATGTGGGGTAAAGGGGATCAGGCTTGGATGTAAATGTTGTCAGTGCAGGCTCGGTAGGCTGAATGGCATCCTGCACTGTAGGGATTCTATGATTCTAAATTATCAGCTGAATTTATTCAGATTGCTCCTATAACTTTGTTGGATGCCACACAAACCCTGAAAAAAAGTGTTTCTTTTCTGATTGCTTTCCACAAGTTTGGGTGAAATCACAAAAGAACTACTGTGAAAATTCACCTTTTTATGTTTCTAACTAGCTGGCTGAAGTATGTTGACAGCAGTTGGAAGTAGAGCGTGTGCCTTCACTCTAAGCCGAAGTTACGTAAAGGCTGGCGGGGTGGGGATACAAGTCAGGTGATGGCAGGGATTGGAATGAGGATCTGGAGCATGATGGCGGGAAAACAAATAAACATACAAATATCAAAAGACGTGACATTTTTTAAACAGTGAGTGCAACTTGTGCAGCACATATACTAAAATGCACGACCTATGCCAAACTAACAGTAAAGGAATTTACATCAAAAATTATTTAAATGAGTAGAATGTACATTTAAATGTTCAGTTTCCATCCACTTAAGTGAAACCGACTCCACAAACAGATCAATGAGAATTAATAAATACAGATAAATTAATTACTAATGAAGAAGAGCAACAAATAATTGGTTTTACATATCAAACTTGTTACCAGATACAGCACACATAGCTGTATTCCCACACAAAATTTCTATCTAATCACAAACAAGTCTTGAAGTGAGCTTTAACAAAACAGTAATATGCTGACATTTTTGGACTTCGAGCTTTCCAGCGATAAAGATATTTTTTTGTTCTGTGCAAATTGTTGCTTGGTCTCTTAAAATGATTCTCAGAAGCTTTCTGAATAAGCAGCACCAGAGAGAAAGAGATCCGCAGTTAATACTGTAATCACCACTGACCTCCTCAAACCACTTTATTCAACAGTCTAATCAGGATTCTCATCAACTCCAGCAAGAAAACCTTCCACCTTAACCAGTCCTGAACTGCCTCTTTGGACTCACCTCAAAAATCCACAAGAGACAATCGCGATTGACAGTGTGTGTTCAGTAAGATTCCATCCTACCACTCGGGCCTCAGTACAGGCGACAGATCTGTAAACATCCACACCAATCTTGCACAAAAACGATTTAAACAGCTGATCATCACTTCTGACACTGATGATGAATGACTGCCTGGATAAAAAAAGTCTCACAGTGCATGCATCAGGGACCCATAATGCAACCATCAGTCTGCTGACTGTGTGTAAACCTGCTTCTTTCACTTTCACTGACTTTCTATCCTCGTGCAGCGCAGAAAACCCTTTGTATTCAGCCACTTACATTCCTCCGAAGTTAGGTCGGTTCAGGATATTGAGACTCTTCCACAAATGCAGTTCATAAATTCATTCTAATTGATGCGATAAAATGTGCATTGTAGAGCAATATGAATGTGCAGTGCAGTTCTGGATAAGAGTAAGTGGTCAGGAATTTACAGCTTCATTGATTATAAAGTAAAGTGGAGGGCACTGAAGGTGAAAGTGCACATCATTACTGACGGTCAGGTTGCAAATTCATATCTCACTATTATCAGACACTAAACTCTATCTATTTCAGGTGAGTGTAACCAGCTTTCAGCCTGACTGGATGATGTGTTAATGGAGAAGCTGGCCCAGAGTCACACAGCACAGAAACAGGCCCTTTGGCCCATCTTAAGACTATAAGATATAGGAGTAGAATTAGGCCATTAAGTTCAACCATTCAATAACGGTTGCTAAGTTTCTTAACCCTATTCTCCCTCATTTGCCCCATAACACTTGCTCCTGCTGCCAGTCAAGAACCTCTCTCTTACTTAAATACTACAACTATATATCTCAATACCATGCCAACGATCAAATGCCAAACTATATTAATCCCATTCACCAGCACTTGCTCCACAGCTTATCATGGGAGTAGTGTGGTAACAATAGCAGGAGAAATAGGAGGTGCCCGGGTGATATCAGCGGCTGAATTCTGTGGTGCAGTTCATCAATTTTTAAGCTTATTGCCAGATTTTATATTTTTTTGCTCTCCACTGGAGGATATTCTTGGAAAGTCAGATTTAACAAAGTAACGGGTGCTAACATTCAGGTGCATGCAACAATTGCTTCATCCATGGCCCAAACACTGCACTTGGAACTCTGTGTGGAGTTTGCACGTTTTTCCCATGTCTGCATGGGTTTCCTCGGGTACTCCAGTTTCCATCCGCCAGCCAAAGGCGTGTGGGTTAGGTTGATCGAACATGCTAAATTGGTTGATTTTTTTTTTGTGATCCCATAATATCTTGGGTGGGGAGGCAGGTGGAAAGGAGGTGTGGTGGTTCCAGATTATAGGCAGAGCCACAGCACATTCCTAGGAACTTTTTGTGGATGGATAGGGACATGGATCTACTGCCCAACTGGGAAGCCATCAGAAACTCCATGCGCAAAAGAGATGCATGCAGCAATTGTGCGACCCTTGGCCCAAACATTATACTTGGAAACCTGTCTGTGTGGAGTTTGCACATTCTCCCCATGTCTGCACAGGTTTCCTCCAGGTGTTCCTGTTTCCTCCCACAGTCCAAAGATGTGTGGGTTAAATCAATTGGCCATACCAAATTTCCTGTTAGTCAGGGGGATTAGCAGGGTAAATACAGGGATAGGGCCTGAGTGGGTTGCTGTTATAGACTGAACAGCCTCCTTCGCCTTCTGCACAGTAGGGATTATATAATTCTATGAAATTTTGCTCCTCCACTTCAAATGGTATAACCTATAAACATGCCTCTGGGTGTGTTGTCACATAAAGGCACCCATGCGGATTGCAGTCTGCCTTAGCACCATTCAGCATTTTCAGTAGGCTACAAAACCTCCAGAACAGTCGCCCTCTGATTGCATTTATCAAGACACCATGTGTTGCTCAGTGGTAAGACAGCCAGTTAGAAGCCTGCCTCCTGGAAGTTAGCATGATCAGCTACCCTGCCAAGGACTGCAGACCAGGGACCCTCCCATGACCACACCTCACCTTTCATCCCAACATCAAAATCCTGCAGCCAATGGAAAATCCAGCCCTATTTGTACACACAGCAATTTAGCACTTTCCTTGGGCTCAGTAATGTTGCTCATCAAGATAAGGCCAGGTAACTTGGTCTTATCTACATCAGGAATCAGCAATGAACAATTCTAACTAAAATGAACTTCATCAAAGTCAGCTGAAAACAAAAAGAAAAACAGAAAAGGCTGTATTTGCTCGGTCGGTCAGGCAGTGCCTGTGCAAAGAGAAAGAGAGTTAAAGTTCTAAGTCAATAATCTTTAGGGAAATAAGGTTTACATTTCAGGTCAATGATCCATCATCAATCTGAAAGCTCATTGACCCAAAATGTTAACACCACCTCTCTCTCCAGAGACAGTGCCTAACCTGCTGAGTATTTCCTGCATTTTCTATGTTTTCATATTTAACAAATCTTACCATTTAAACTCCATGCAGAAGTAAACATGTGATGGATTTGAGAAAAAAAATCATTTCACAAAAAATGAGATAGAACGAACGAACAGACTATGGAACAGCTTAATACCTATTTTATACACCTATGAACAGTATATAAGTGATTGAGAATTTAATGAACTCAATCTGACAATATATGACCAATGGACAACAATACAAAATGCAGAGGGCAACTGACCTAAAGAGACTTGCATTATGCAACATATTTTAATAATTTGTACACTGAATTTTTTTAAATTCTCCAAAGATCCTTGGATAACATCTTCCAAACCCATGACCGCCTCCATCTAGAACGGCAGCAGATACATGGGAACATCACCACCTGCAAATTCCTCTCCAAGCCACTCTGACTTGGAAATCGCGGTGCTGACTTGGATGTTGCAGTCAATGGATCAAAATCCTGGAATTCTCTCCCTAATGGCATTGTGGGTCAACCCACAACACATGGATTGCAGTGATTCATGAAGGCAATTTCTGGGGTGGCACGGTTGCCCAGTAGTAGGCATTGCCACCTCAGTGCCAGGGGCTTGGGTTCGATTCCAGCCTCGCGTCACTGACTATGTGGAGTTTGTACATTCTTCCTGTGTCTGCATGTGTTTCCTCCAGATGCTCTGGTTTCCTCCCGCAGTCCAAAGATGTGCCAGGTTAGTTTGATTGTCCACGCTGAAATTAATCTTAGTGTGAGGGGGATTAGCAGGGTAATTATGAGGGGTTAGTGGTTGGTGACCTCCTTCTGCATTGTAGGGATCCTATCCCATGATTCTCAAGGACAACTAAGGACGGCAATAAATGCTAGCCAGCCAGTGATGCCCATGATCCACGAATGAAGAAAAAAATTGGCTTCCTTTTATTATTTTATACTTTATATTTAGTTTAATGACTGTCTAAAGGTATGCTATGGATTATGGTTGCTTGTTTTATTTGCATCAATTGAAGTTGGCAAATGCCACAATATTGACTTTCAATAATCTGATTATCTACTTATCCATCCAACTACTTCTGCTAAGGAAGCAGGATTGCAGCCCAGAGGCATTTCTTCAAGAATTTCACCTTTACATTTTATAAAATGATTCACTTTACTCTATCAAATTACTTCAGACAGATGACTAACTTCAAGGACAACTTACTACCCACTGTTCCCAAAGTGCTCTCCAACAGTGATCAAAAAGGATTCCTGCCAGAAAGCAGGAAATCCTCCAGGCAACATTCCAAATGGAAATACAGATCGGGGGATGGTTGAACATGTTTGCTACCTTAGACTTTACTGCCTGCCCCGGGAGAAACTCAAATCTCAGCTTCAGCGACAGGAACTCTGGTATGACTTCAAATCTCCACAGGGCTCGTGCAGGAAAATATTCGTTCCTCAAGTAGTCCCAGAGAGATAGAGATCCTTAATGAATTTTCAGTTATCAGTGAATAGGCCCCATTCATGGAACTTGGAATTAATATTTTTCTACTTAGTTTTTAAATTCTAACTGTAGATTGGAATGGGCAGTCTTATCTTTAAATTATTCCTATTGCTCAGATTTTTTTATTCATTCGAGGGACATGGGTGTCGCTGGCTGGCCAGCATTCATTGCCTGTCCTTAGTTGTCCTCTGAGGGCAGCTGAGTGTCAACCATGTTGCTGAGGCTTTGGAGTCGTTTGTAAGGCAGACCAGACCTTCACTAAAGGAGATTTGTCCATTTTATGGTAAAGTAACAATGCAAAGTACTTCTGTAGACAAAGGTAACCTATATCATGATTCTAAGCATTCTGAAAACAAAATGGTACATAGTTCATTCCAACAGTTATATCTGCTATATTTCATGAAATATAAACAGATTCATAAACTTTTCACAGCCAGGATTTACATGGTAAGTGCAGCACTGGAAGGGCCATACCTTTTGTAATGTTATTATGTTTCCAACTTTGGATTTGTAAAAAGAAAGTTATGTCTTGTGAATGTCAAAAAAAACTCTCACTGAGGATGGAGTGTATGAATCAGTGTCATTGACCTTGTGTTTATGAATTTTGAAAAGGCATTTGATAAAGATTCATATCAAAAGATTAGTGCAAATGGTATTGAGAGAATGCACCATCATGAATAGAAGGGTCAATAACAGAGACAGAACAGAGAGTTGGAAATAAAGGTGATCAAATGGGTCAACATTGGGACTGCTGTTTGAATATAAATTGATTTATGAACCTGAACTTGGATACAGAGGACATAATATCGAAATGCACACATTAATACAAATACTGTGAAGACAAATGTGAGTGACTTCTGAAGTTAATGGGTTGGGCAGATTGATATCAGATGAATTCTAGAACAAAGAATATTACAGCACTGGAATAGGCCTCTTTGGTTCACCAAGCTTGCACTGATGCACAATTTCTATCCCTCCAATTACCTCCCATTCACAAGTCCACTAAGATACTCCTTGAATGGTGCTAACACGTTTGCCTCCACTGGCAGTGCATTCCAGGCACTAGCCGCCCTCTGTGTGAAAAACTTTCCCTGTACGTCTCCCGTAAACTCACCACCTCTCACCTCCAAGCTATGCCCTCTTGTAGTTGGCCTTCCCAGCTTAAGAAAAAGCCTCTGACTATCCATTCTATCAATGACTCTCATAATTTTGTCAACTTCTTTCAGGTAATCTCTCAACCTCTGTCCTTCCAGTGAAAACGATCCGAGTTTATTCAAGGGCAGCACGGTAGCACAGTGGTAAGCATTGCTACTTCACAGCTTCAGGAGGTAGGTTCCCAGCTTGGGTCACGTGCAAACTCCACACAAAATTCTCCTTGTACCTGCGAGGGTTTCCTCTGGGCGCTCCAGTTTCCTTCCACAGTCTAAAAATGTGCAGGTTGGGTTGATTGACCATACTAAAATTGCCCTTAGTATCCTGAGATGCATAGGTTAGAGGGATTAATGGGTAAATATGTAGGGATATGAGGGAAGGGCCTGGGTGGGTTATAGTCAGTGCAGACTTGATGGACCGAATGGCCTCTCTCTGTACCGTAAGGTTTCTATCATTTTATGAACCTCTCTTTGTACGTAAATTTTTCAGATAAGACAACATCCTGGTAAACCTTCTTTGCACATTCTCTAAGACAGCTGAGAAACGTGAGAAGATACTTTGTTGAAGAATGAAGAATAGCACATGCACGTTACCTTTGAAAGCCTCTCTTAGTCGATCTTCTCACCTTTGCTTTGAACTCTTAATGTATCAATTCCAAAGCTATGAAATTTTCCACAGCAATATACTCCCTTTTTTTCCTCCTTCAGCCTTTGCATTGACTGAGTCCTGTGTGAATTCAATCTTTATTACAGCTAAACTTGCTGAACTCAACATGAAATTCAAACTTCTTGTCCCTTCTCAGCCTCTCCTTCATTACAATTCTTCAACTTTCCTTGATTGCTCAGTGTTTTTTTCCTCTAAACTAAGGCAGTATTGTGTCAAATTTATACCATAACTACCTAAACTCCGTAATATAATGATGGCTAATCACTGAGTGCTTTTTACAAACCTGAAATTTAATTAATTAAATAGAACAAAATAAAGAAGGAAGAGCTAGTGCTGTCCTGCAGGGTGAGACTGGGGAAGAACAGGAAACAAGGAAGTGACAGAGACATTGAATAAGTATTTTGTATCTGTCTTCACAGAAGAAGATCCAAACAGCATTCTAAGAATGGCAGAAAATGAAGGAACAAAACGAAAGGACAAACTTAAAAAAAAATGATCATCAGAGAAAAAGTAATTGGAAAAGAAACGTGACTTGCAGCTAATCAGTGGCCAGTTCAGGACCCTAGTAGTGCTGCCCTGGACCTGATAACTTGGGTGCTAAGGCTTAAAAGTGCTGGCTACTGAGGCACTGAATGCATTGGTTGTACTCTACCAACATTCCTAAGATTCTGGAGAGTCCCAGCAGGAGACAAAATCCCAAATGTAACACCACTGTCCAAGAAATTAGGGAGACAGAAAACAGGAACCTGTCAGCTTGCCTAACATCTGCCATTAAGAAAATGCTAGGATCTAAGAAGGCAATAGCAGAGCATTTAGAAAATCATAGCGAAATCGGACAGAATCAACATAGTTTCGTGAGAGCAAAATTACATTTGACAGATTTGTTAGGGTTCTGCAAGGATGTAACAAGCAGTGTGGATAAATTATGCATTTGCATTTCCAAAAGACATTCAATAAAGTTCCACATAAAAGATTACTACACAAGAGTCCATGTTGTGGGGGTGATATATTAGCATGGATAGAGGACAGGCTAACTCACAGGCAAGGAAGATTCAGGATAAATGGGTTATTTTCAGGTTGGCAAACAGTAACCAGTGGAGTGACTATTAATATGTATGAGTTATATGAGTGACTTGGATGAAGGAACAAACTGTACTATAGTCAAATTTGCTGATAACACCAAAATGGATAGGAAGGCATGTTGCGAGGATACAAAGGGGATAATTCTTCCATTCCAAACCATTAATTCATTAATTCTTTGGTGGGTCGGATCAGGTCAGGACACATCCAGATGGGCCAATTTGCGGGATTCCACCACCGGAAATCCAACATGGTCAGGACCACGCAGGAAATTGGTGGGGAAGACTGGGTAAGTCATTTTAATCCATTTTTAATGTAATTTGAATGTCATTAGGAACTGAATTCAGAGTAGCTCCCCACTTTCAGGGAATTAGCTGACAGATCCCGCTGGAGTGAAGGGGGGCAATTGGGCCCCCCCAGGGGGTCAGGCAATGGGGTGGTGGTGACCCTGCATATAGATAACCTGGCAGTGCCAGCCTGGCATTGCCCAAAGGGCAAAGTGCCCATGCCCAGTGGGCACCTCAGCACTGCCCACCAGACAGGGGGCAGTGCCAAGAGGGTGGGATTAATGGGCAGGGCCTAGGGAGCAGTCAGTGGGGGTAGGATGGGCCCACTCCCACTCTGCATTGGGCTGATGGGTGGCCAGTGATGGGGTGGGCTGGGGGGGGGGGGGGGGGGGGGCGGGGGTTCCTGCTGGGGAGGTGGGCAGAATCTGCCTCCCATGTGGGGTGGTCTGCTGGGATGGGGTGGATCTTCACTGCTAGAGATGGGAGGAGGGCTGGAGATTGGAGTGCTCTGGGATGGGAGAGGGGCTGGGGCTGGGGCGGGAATGCTCATTGGGACTGTGATTGGACCATGGATGCGGGGATGGAGGGGCAGCACTGCGAGGGTCCTGAGCTGGCCAATGATCGAGCTGGACAGCAAACTGCTAGATTCTAGTGAGTTGACTCCAACCTCTCTCTCTCTCCTCCCCCCCCCCAAAAAGCTTTTAATGATATTCCTGATTGTGATCTCTGCTTGCACAGAGTGTGGAAGATCCGAGCCTGAAGTTGCATTGAGAAAATAATCATGGTTTACACCATTTTTTCTGCCAATTCAACACTTAATTTTTTTGCGGGGGGGGAGAATCGCCCCCAAAGGAATATAGATAGGTTAAGTGAGCAGGTAAAAATTGACAGCAAGTATTTAATGTGACCTTGTCCAATCTGGCAAGAAACATTAAAATATAAGTGATTTAAATGTGGAGAGACCACAAACTGCTGTGGTACAGAGAGATCTCAATGTCATACATGAACCTCAAAAGATTAGCGTGCAGTACTTAGGATCATATCATCTATCTTATTGAATGATAGAACAGGCTTGAATGGCTGAATAGCTTATTGCTTATGATCTTAGGATCAGTTTTCATGGATATCAATCTTCAAATTCTTCACCTTGTTACCTGCATTTCACAGTTTCTGTCACAAATAAGGCCATCCCCAACCTTGTATTATTCACCACCCCTAATCACAAGTCTTTTTGCTCCACTGTCTGTGTCTGTCCCTAAAAATACAACTGCATTTTCCAAAGCCTGACTGCCACATCTCTTGCCACTGCAGCAATCATCTAACTCCGTCATGTGTAGTGAAGACCACCTTGGAGAACGCTTATCTGAAGATCAGGGGACAACACACGGGAGTCGCTGAGCAGAGACTGATAGCCAAGTTCTGCACATGTGAAGATGGCCTCAAGTAAGATCTTGGATTCATGTCACATTATTTGTAATCCCCATGACTTGCCTGGGCTTGCAATGTCTCACTTACTGTCCTGTCTGGAGACATTACATATCTCTTTAACCTGTGTTTAGTGCTATCTCCACTCACATCTTTAAGACTTGATTAGCTGTAAAGACTCATATCCTAATCCTATTCTGTAACCTGAGTGTGTGTCTTTATATACCCTGTTTGTGATCAGAACTCCTCACTCACCTGACGAAAGAGCAGAGCCCCAAAAGCCAGTGGTGTTTGTTACCAAATAAACCTGTTGGACTTTATCCTGGTGTTGTTAGACTTTTTACTGTGTTTAATATACTTGACAAGAGGCTAAACACTATTCAATCAAGACAAAAGATTGCTAAAGAGCATACCTAATACAGAAACAATTGGACTAAGCAGGTGGTTACTTCAGAGATTTGGCATACGTGATAAAAGCAACATTTGAATAATAGTGTTAATTGAAGTTTATTTATTAGTCCAAATAAGGCTTATATTAATGCTGCAATGAAGTTACGATGAAATTCTCCTAGTCACCACAGTCCGGCGCTTGTTCAGGCCAATGCACCTAACCAGCATGTTTTTCAGAAGGTGGGAGGAAACTGGAGCACTTGGAGGAAACCCATGCAGGCACAGGGAGAACATGCAAACTCCACACATACAGTAACCCAAGCCAGGAATAGAACCCAGGTCACTGGGGCTCTGAAGCAGCAGTGCTAACCATTGTGCTACTATGTTGCCCCAAAACGTCCAAGGTTCTATGGAGGCAGTATAATCACAGCATGACACATGAGGTGATACTAAGAGAATACCACTAAATGCTTGGTAAAAATAGGTGAAGTTCAAGTTGTGAGGTAAGGTCAAGATAGAGAGATTTGTGGTAAATTTTGGAGCTTGGAGATGCAGCAGATGAAGGCATGAACCTGTGGTAGGGACACTAAAATAGAAGTTCAAGAGGCCGGAGTTAGAGAAACACAGATATCTCAAAGAGTTGTAGTACTGGGAATTACAAAGATAGTGAGGGGCAGGTTGTGGAGGGATTTGAAAACAAGGCTCAGAATTTGAAATCACTTCACTTTGAGGTAGTCTAGGTCAGTGAGCACAAGGGTGGTGCGCGAACAGTGAGGTAAGACACGCAGTGCAGAATTTTGGACCACTTCTAGTTTAAATAGGATAGAATCTAGGAGACAAGCCAGAAGTACATTCAAAGTTAAATGAAGCATGGAGGTGACAAATAAATTGATGAGGGTTTCATTAACACAGAGCTAAGGCAGTCACAGAGATTCTGACACTGAAATGTGGTTGAAAGCTCTTGACAGGTTTAACTATGACACAGAGATTGTAAACAGACTGGATGAGCGTCAGACAATTGTTAGGGAGACGAACTGAAACTGTGATGAGTGAGCAGTACTTGTATCAGAGTTCTAAAGATATTCTTCTTAATACTTGATTGTAAGAAATTTCTGTTCATCTAGCACAGGATGTCTGATAAGTTGTCAGGTCACTAAGAGGTAGTGGGAGAGTTAAGAGAGGTGGTGCTGAGGTGGAGTTGGGTATGATCAGTGTAAATGTGGAAACTGACATGCTTTCAGCTGATGTCACTACTGTTGAGGAGCTATCCAACTAGTCAAGGAATTTGTAGGTGAGTAATAGGAGGGGTACAAGGATGGATCATAGGGAATACCAGAGGTAACTGCAGGGAAGTGGACAGAAAAGCCGTTGATGGCAGTTCTCTGGCTATGAATAAATAGATAAGAATGGAACGAAGCAAGCACAATCTCACTTAGCTGGTTGACAGTGAAAAGGCAATGGAGGAAATCGCATGATCAAATGTGTCAATAGCTGCATACAGGTCAAGGAGGAAGAGAGTGGATATTTTGCTTTTGTCATTGTCAAGTAGAATATCACTTGTGACTTTAACTTTCTTCTGCGCTGAAAAAAAAATCTATAATTCACAATTCATTTCTGCTGAGTACAGACAAATGATCACCTTTTGGGTTCATTCCTGTGAGGCACATTGTTAATTTTGTACATCTCTCAAAGATAGGAATAACATATACTGATATTGACATCGCACTTCAGTTCATCTTAAATGTTTGATGTTCAATAAATTCTTCTGTGGTGCCGTAGTGAATAAAGAACCATTTCTATGCAGCAAAATCATCGAAGCAACAGTGAGATGAATGAACAGTTAGGCCTGAATTCTCACCACAATAGAGAGCCACTAAACTGAAGTCAGCGAGGGCTTGCATATTGATTCATGGAATGAGCTGGCCAGAAGACCAGGACTTTGGAATCTACAGTGTGCAGATCAAAACAGATAAGAGGAGATCTGAATTTTATGGACCTTTTGGATAGCCAGTTTTGAGAGCTACGGTACCCTTTTGGGTATGGTCCCAGTATACCTTTGGGAGAATTAAGATTCCTTTTGGGATTATTTTACACATAAACCTATTAGAATTGTCAAACTGTAACAGAGCTGTCCATCTGTCAAGGAAATGTTCAGGAGCTGTCAAACTTGTCAAGGAATGGTTCAATGTTAAGAAGGGGTCCTGCTGTCAAGGAGTAGTCCAGCTGTCAAGAAACAGTCTAATGGTCAAGAAACCATCCATTGGTCAAGGAACGGTCCAGTGGTCAAGAATAGTCCAGATGTCAAGAAAGTATTAAAGGGCTGTTCAGCTGATAGGGACATTCCAGCTGTCAAGGAAATGTTAACAAGCTACCCAGCAATCAAATCTTGCCGAAGCTATCCTGGAAATGTCACACCTGTCACAGCTATCCAAGAAGTGTCAAACCTGTCAAGGCTACAACATATAAATGAGGAATTAATTGGATTGTCTCTTCTACAAATCTATTGCATGAAAAATTAAAATATTTATTTAATTACAAGACAAAAAATAATTACTCAACATTTTAAAATGATGGATCTCAGTCACTGTAAACAAAATAAATTTTTTCATAATGCTGCTCCCACTGTATATTTCACATTAAGGTTAAAGATGTATAATTGGAACCTTAAAATGGGTGAATGCAAATCAAAGATTGAAATATTTTGCAGTCACACTGACTGCAATGAGGGATATTATTACAATACATAAGGGGATTTCACAATACATACAGTGTGAGTTTTCTGGTCTTGCTCACCCCAAAATCAAAAATCTGGATCTTCACACTTGTTCCTCTGGCAGGTGGGACGAGAAAATTCTCCCCATAAGTGTCTGGAAATCAGCCCAATTATTTTCTCAAAAATTGATCATTATTAATGGTCAATTTCTGAACAAATTTCTTGACACAACCAAATTTATACTCAATGTACAATCACATCTTGAGCACTTTAAAGGAACTGAAAGCCTCAGAAATCTCACATGTTTAGATAACACTTTGAGTCAGGCAGAATAAAATAAATAAAAGGTCATGGTCACAAATATCAACTTTTCAAAGCAAGTTTGGTGACTGTTTCAGGAATCAATGCACATGAAATCTCAAGTTGACCTTTTAGAATAGTGTGATTTATCTTGCCTGTGAGAACTTCTGTGTATTTGATGAGCTTTTACTGTGAGCATTGACCAGTAGCAGCACAGCATATGGAGATTATCTGGCAAGCAAGTGGCAGATCCACAAGTTGATATGTGAGCCACAGCTACCAATTTTTAAGACATTTGTTGTGATAATGGAAAGAGAGAATAGAATTTTTGACAGTGACATCGCATCAACCTTTTGGTCAGTGACTAACTGTTAAATATGCTTGCTGATTGCAGCACTTACATCCCATGTTAACCAAGATTAAGTCCATTCCCTTTGAAGTCACCCTTTGTGCGAACTTCCAAAATCATGAGCTCTTCAAAAGCTCAGCATAAACAGTAATCATTTCCAGACGCCCCTGTAATATTCATTTTTGCTGCATACAAACACAAGGTGCAAGAAATGCAACAGACGAGTTGCCCATTAAGTAGCTGTTGTTGTGGGTATGAAAGACCACAAATGAAACAACATGGGTTTTCCATTAAAGCTGCCTCGTATCAAATGGGAAGATCAATAGTACCACTTGTATGAATGTGAAATTAGTCCTTTTTACCCTTTCAGGGATGTAAACTAAGACATTTAAATGAACTGAGGAAGCAATAAAAGCCATGAAATAAGATGCAATCAGTACAGCACTTCCAAAAATATGGATCATCCACTTACTTCTAAGATTCCTAATTCAAATTATTTCATTTATAAGCACTTTTTAGTTTTATGGTGTAAAAAATTGCAATACTCAGGAATAAATTGGATCATTTGGAGAAAAAAGATGTTATGATGTTCATTGTCTATAGCTTGTAAGCTATGGAGAAATGAACTTCCCAGATAACTCAATCCGGAATTAGAAGACGTTCGTGTGCAGGTATAGCAAGTGATTACAAAAGCACATGAAATGTTGTTGTTTGTTTCAAAGTGGGAAGAATATAAAAGGAAGTTTTGTTATTGTTCTATAGGATGTTGGTGAAACCACATCTGGGGTACAATGCAGTATTGATCTCCTTATTTGAACAAACATATGATTGCATTTGAAGCTATTCACTTGATTCAATACTGGGATGAGGGCTTATCTTATGAAATAAGGCTGAACAAGTTAAGTCTAAGTGGACTGGAGTTTAAAAGAATAAAAAAAAATTACCTTATTGAAACATATAAGAGGAATTGACACGGTGGGTGTTGACAGGATGTTCCCTCCCTATGCGAGAGACAGTAACTTGAAGACATAGTTTAAAAATAAGAGCTCTCCCATTTGAGATGGGAATTGCTATATAAGTTGGAGCATGCCCCTTTAAGAGAACAGGTCAGGTGTCCTGGGACTCGAGGCCCACCTTGAATGGAACTTGCTTGGGCAGTCTTGTGCTGACTCCGCTAGGAAATAGACATGTTCAAAAAAAACGGAATAGTGTAAAGAACAGAGGGGGACATGAATTCCAGAACTGTGTTCAGGAGATTTTTCTTGATAAATAGATTTCTTAACAAAATGAAGAATGGGATATTGCAGTGTCTAGTTCGAGGAAATGTGATAGACCAAGAGGATCAAGGAGCAGTAGATGGAACACTTCAGAAACAGTAGTCAGTTTAGATTAGCAATGGAAAAATGATTGGAGCTACCAAGTGTAAAAATACTAAATGAGAGGATTGTTAGGTGAGAACAGACCACTTCTCGGTGAAGTGGAATGACAAATTGCCAGTCAAAATTGGGGTGCCTTGCAAGAGAGCAAAAGATAGGAAAGCAGAAAACAAAAGCACCCCTGGATGATGGAAAAAAGAGAGCATATAACAAAGCTAAAAAAATTCAGACAATGTTCATGGTTGATAGTGCATGTAAGAACGAGTCAGAACAAAGACAGTTCAGAGGGACAGTGAAAAAGGAAATGAGAGAGTCAAAGCAAGTATGGGAAGAAACTGGCCAACTAACAAAGGTGGATGCAAAAGTTAAAATAATTATAAAGGGGTAATAAGAAAAGGATGATTAAGTACCAAAAAGTAGATCAGTGCATAGAGACAGAGGGCATGATACTAAATGAGTGTTCTGCAATTTTATCAATATTGCCAAAATCTTGCTCAAAATGGAGCAAATTAAGACACTGATCCAGTAAAAATAGATAGAGGAGGTACAAGAACTTAATATTTAAAGTTGATAAATTGCCAGGACTAGATTGGATGCATTTGTGAATTCTAAGGGAAGTAAGGGTGAAAATTGTGGAGACGCTGGTCATAATTTTTCACTTCTTTGGTATGAAGACTGAGATGTCAGGTGATTGAGATTGTCAAAAATGTTATGAAGGGTGCATCAATAAATCCAGCAATTAGAGGTTGGATGTTTAACCTCGGTTGTTGGAAAACTTTTAGAAATTATAACCAAGTACAGAACTAGGGTGGCACTGTGTAACCCTAGCAGCCTTATAGCACCAGGGACCCAGGTTTGATTCTGGCCTCAGGTGACTGTGTGGAGTTTGCACATTTTCCCTGTGTCTGTGTGGGTTTCCTCTAGATGCTCTGGTGTCTTCCCACACTTCAAACATATACAGGTTAGGTTGATTGGCCATGCTAAATTGCTCCTTAGTGTCAGGATGATTAGCAGGGTAAACACACTGGGTTATGGAGCTAGGGACTGGATGAGATTGTTGTCAGTGCAGGTGTGATGGGCTGAATGGCTTCCTTCTGCACTGTAAGGATTCTATGATTCTTTGAACTAATTGTCACTCAGAAATGTATAGATTTATTGAGGAAAACCAGCATCAATTTGTTAAAGACAAATCATGTTTATCTACCTTGATGGATTTTTTTTTGATAAGGTTACTAGAGAGGATTGCAGCAGGCAATGTGGTTGATGTGGTATATATGCATTTCCAAAAGGTTTTTGATAAATAAAGTATCAAAAAGTGAAGTATTGTCAGCGAAGTGAAGCCCATGGAATAACAGGGACATTAGCGAAACAGATTTACAGTAGATAGAGTGACAGGACACAGTGCAGTGGTAATCAGTTGCCCTTTGGAATGAAGGAAGGGTTATAATGAGAATGCACAGGTTGTCAGTGCAACAACCACTGTTTTTTTTCCCTATGTACATCTTAATGTCTCATTTCTGAATTTTCCAATCATGTAAAACTTGGAAGTATATTGGAGGCCATTGGGGTAGAATTCAAAAGAACATGCGCAAGTCGCTGCAGACACGTATCAGGTGAAAGATAATGCAAAGAAATGTGAAGGTGTAGTAAGAAGCATGAGGTGAGGCAATATAAACTCAAGGGTGCAATTCTAAAGAGAGTGTGGGAACAGAGGAACCTGGGGGTATGTGTGTACAAAGCATCAAAGGTAGCAGCGCAGGTTGAAGATGTGGTTAAAAAGACATCAGAGATCTTAGAACATAGAACGTTACAGTACAGGCCCTTCAGCCCTTGATGTTGCGCCAACCTGTGAAACCAATCTAAAGCTTATCTAACCTACACTATTCCAGTATCATTCATATGTTTATCCAATGACCATTTAAATGCCCTTAATGTTGGTGAGTCCACTACTGTTGTAGGCAGGGCATTCCACACCCTTCCTACTCTCTGAGTAAAGAACCTACCTCTGACATGTGTCCTATATCTATTCTGGGCTTCATAAATTGATGCATGGAATATAACATCAAGGAAGTCATGATAAACCTTTATAAATATTGGTTGGGCCTTCATTGGTGTGTTGTGTCCAATTCTGGTCTATTTCCTTTGGCAGAAGGGTCTAGAAATGCCTGAGAGGGTTTTGGAGGAAATTTCATTGTGGCTTTCAAAAGTAAATAAGCAAGCACACGAACAATACAAATAAATTAGTGTTACAGGAGAAAGGGCTGTGGAGTGGGCCCAGCTGAATTGCTCTTGCATACTCAACAGGCCAAATGGTGGCCTACTGTGCTGGAACTATGGTTAGTTTGGAGGGGCATTGCTTTTTATATTGGTCGGCACAACATCGAAGGCCGAAGGGCCTGTTCTGTGCTGTGATGTTCTGTGTTCTATGAACAAATACTAGGCATTCAACTTATAATCATAGAATCCCCCAGTGCAGAAAGAGGCCATTTAGCCCATCGAATCAGCACTGACCATAATCCCACCTGGACTTTATCCCCATATCCCCACATATTTACTCACTAATCCCTCTAATCTATGCATCCCGGCTCACTAAGGGCAATTTGGAATAGCCAATCAACGTAGCCTGCACATCTGTGGACTGTGGGAGGAAACCAGAGCGCCCAGAGGAAACGCACAGAGACACAGGGAGAACATGCAAATTCCGCACAGACAGTGATCTGAGCTGGGATTTGAACCCAGGTCCCTGGAGCTGTAAAGCAGCAGTGCTAACTACTGTGCTACAGTGCCGCCCATCAGTTTGGCTTGTTTGACTTAGTTACTTACTCAATAAACACTGAGTCAGAAATGTTATTTATACTAAAAATTAAAACATCATCTCAATTAAATCAGTTAGTATTTAAAATGTATAATTTAATCATCATATACATGGTCTCTGTAACCTGAGTTCTCAAGGAAACTGTAGAAAATTCAAATATGCAGATTTGATCTCATGAATTTTAAATATTTATTTTTAAAAATCATAGAATCCTCTCTTAAGAATGTAAGAACTAGGAGCAGGAGTAGACCATCTGGCCCTGGATCCTGCTCTGCCATTCAATAATATCATTTCATGAACTCAGCTCCACTGACCTGCCCACTCACCTTAATTCATTTGCTGTTCAAAAATCTTTCTATCCTTGCCTTAAAAGCATTCATTGAAGTAGTCTCAACTGCTTCACTGGACATGGATTTCACAGATTCACAACCCTTTGGGTGAAGAAGTTCATCCTCAACTCAGTCCTAAATCTGCCCCTCCCCCCTTCATTTTGGGACCCTCTAATTCTAGTTTCATTCATCAATGGAAACAGCCTTCCTGCTTCTACCGTATCTACTTCCTTCATTGTCTTATATGTTTCTTTAAGATTCTTCATTCTTCTGAATTCGAATGACTTTACTCAGTCTCTTCTCAGAAGTCAACTCTCTCAATTCCTGAATCAAACTAGTGAATCTCCTCTGCACCCCCTCCAGTGGCAGTATATCCTTTTTCAAATAAAGGGACAAAAATTATAATCAGTACTCCAGGTATAGCCTCACTAGCATCTTGTATAGCTGTGACATAACCTCCCTGTTTTTAAACTCCATCTCTACAGCAATGAAGGATAAAATTCCATTTGCCTTCTTAATTATCTGCTGCACTTGCAAACCAACTTTTTGTGATTCATGCACAAGGACATCCAGATCTCTCTGCACATCAACATGCTGCAATTCTTTATAATTTAAAAGATAGTCCATTTTGCTGTTATTCTGATCAAAATAAAATGGATGACCTCACATTTATCAACACTGTACGCCATCTGCCAGATCCTTGTCCATTGATTTAAACTCTATTCCTTTGCAGACATGCAGTATCCTCTGCACACTTTGCTCTACCATTCACTTTAATGTCATCCACCACATCTGGTCCCCAACTCCAAACTATCAATGTAAATCATAACAATTGTGGTCCCAATATTGATCCCTATGGCACACCACTAGTCACTGATCGCCAACCAGAAAAACATCTATTTACCCCATTCTTTCTGTTAGTTAACCAATTCTCTATCTATGCTAATACATTACCTGTAACTCCGTGCATCTTTACCTTATGCAGCAGCTCTTTGAGTGGCACCTTGTTGCATGCCTTCTGGAAATCCAGATATACCACATCCACTGGTACACTCAGAATGCCCTCAAAGAATTCTAGTACGAGTTAAACATGACCTTCTTCCATGAACTCATACTGTGTCTTCCCAATGGGGCAATTCCTATCCAGATATCTCCCTATTTCTTTCTTGATGGCAGTTAAGTGTTTTTGCCACTACAGAAGTTAAGCTAACCAGCCTAAAGTTACCCACCTCTTGTCTACCTCCTTTTTTAAGCATTTGATGTTTTCCAATCGAATTTTAGTAAATTACCACAAGTATTTGTTATTTCTCTGCCATCTTTTTTAAAATGTCATTTGTCACTCTTCTGTTTGCTTTCTTGCCCTGTTCACATTTTTCACTTTCTGTATCCGGAGCTTACAAATGAATAATCAAACATACAAACATACGAATTAAAAGCAAGGCTGATTTGGTAATGATTTCAACTCTGCTGTTCCATCTACTCTCTATACACATTAATTCTCTTGTCGTCAAGAATATTTCCAATTCAGTTTTAAAACATTGTCTAAATCACCCATGAAGCCTTTTAACATTCTGCTCCCTACTCACATTCCCATCAAATTTAGTGTCAGCAGCAAACTTGGAAACATTACATTTGATTCCCTCATCCAAGTCGTTGATGGATATTGAGAGTAGCTGGGACCCAAGCATTGATCCCTGTGGGACCCCACTAGTCACCACTTTGAAAAAGATCCATATATTCCTGTTCTGTATGAATATACCGTAATTAGAAAGCTAATTATAGCAATGATTTCAGCAACAATAATGGCAATATTAGCAGTCAGAGCAATCATGACAATGAAAGTCAACCATGCTGGAATTTTTGGTCAAGTGTTAATCAAAAACAGATAAAGTTGCTGCAAGCTGTGCCCTGGCCTGTGAACTGTGCCCTGACACTTCCTATGTTGACCATATAAGGATAGTTGTTTGGACCTCCATGTCAATTAAACTAAGAATATGGAGTTGTCTGAGAGTAATTCCATTGGCTTGGATGAATGATGTGATTGGTTCCCAATTATACCATTGGCTGAGTGGCAGAGAACTTTCTGAAGAATCTGAGAAGTTTAGGGTAAAGACATGTGTTTTAGCCCTCTGTCTTCAGTGATAACTCAGAGATCAACCATCGCAAGAATGCCCTTAAAAATCGTCTCCAGAAAGACAAAGAACTACAAGAAAAAATTACATTTGATTTGGCTATTTCATTCTGAACTAGGTAGTATTCACTTCAGTTAAAGAGTTAAAAGTTCAGTGCAGGAGTTCGAGTTTCAGTTAAAGAATTAGAATTAATGTTGAAGCGCAAGAGTTAAAAAGTGTTGCAACTGTTGTTTGAGTTTGGTACCTAAAGTCAACCATTTGATAAGTATATGGATGAGAAGGGAATGGTTTAGTTAGGAGGGGCATTGCTTTTTATTTTGGTCGGCACAACATCGAAGGCCGAAGGGCCTGTTCTGTGCTGTATTGTTCTATGTTCTATGTTCTATGTTCTAAAGTATAAAATGAATGGAAGTTTGTGTAAGAGAATTTGAATCTTTCTATTCTTTTGGTTTGTAATGTAAAATAAGTCAGTGGAAAGTAGTTTGAGTTTAGAGCCAAATAACAAGTCAGCAATATAACTGTATCTCTTTTTTATACTTACTGTCTGTTATCCTCCTATTTCTGTACTCACTAGCTCTTGGCCTCAAAGGTGCATCATTAATGCTTGCTGCTGTTCAAATACCAAGTATAATACTGGATATTAACCAACTTATCAACTACAACAAACTGAACTGTTCACCATTCTGTTGGTTTCATATTTGTAAAAGTGTACTTTTCTCTTCGATGGAATCTTTTTTGAGTGTTTCATCTATGAGTGACGTAGAATTTAAACTTTAGTGGGGTGCAGATGTGAATAAAAAAATCTTTATGTTAAATCCAAGTCTGCTGCTGTGTCTTTGAATTGTCCACACACTAAAAGGGGGCTGAGAAACTCATATATATCTACATTTCCAAACCAAGCAAAATTGATTGAAGACAGTAAGGAAAGGGGAATGGAGATTATTTGTTTTCCCCATCCATAACGCACATCACTATTTATTAATAAACTAAACATAACAGAAATAAATCAATGATTGCAAGGCTTATCTATGAAAAATGTTTATTTAGTTTATAATTTAAGTGGTAATATTACAAGTTCCAGATTTTTAACTTTGAGTTTGACACACTCCCTCAGCTTACAAAGCAAAAGTTAAACTATAATACTCAACTACCAATTGCCTATAATTTATCACTCCTTGATACTGAATCACCAGTTCCTTACCCTTCTGCTAACTCTATGTCTGGTTTTATTGCCCACTTCCCTTCTCAATACCCTTCAGTCCCTTCTTAGGCCTGGATTTATCTCCCTTCACTTCTCGCTCTGTCCTGAAAGTCTTCTCACAGGCTTGGGCTTTTCCCTCCTCTTGTAGATTTTCAACCACGTCACTCATGGTCTGCTGCTTTTCGTTTTTTTCCTCCAATATCTTTAATTCTTTCCCACATTCAACCTTACATTAGCCTTTGTTATCATTTTGTTCATCCTGCTCTCTCCATCTCTCTCTGTAAGGCCATCACAGAACATTGAAAGTGTCAGCACAACACACTCATTGGCTTTTTGCTTCCCATTGTTGTCAGTTTTTAAACTTAAAGGTCACCTCTCCTCTATCCTACGGGCCCAATTTTACCATCAAGTTGTGCCTGTTTTTGGGCACGAGAACTTGAGAACATGAGGCAAGTACAATCCACTCTCACCTCTGCGCCGGTTCCGCCTTTACCGAGGGCCAAAAAGTAGCCTTCGTCAGGTACCTGAAATAGGCTTAACGTCAATTTAAATGCATTTGTATGCATTTAAATTGACTTAATTGGCTGCAAGCCCAAACTTACTGCACTTCCCCCTTTACCACTGTGTTCACCCATCCAAAAATAGGCTCGAATACATCCGTAAAGATCTGATTCAAGTGCTCCAGGATCTAAAACTTAGAAAATTAAAATGGTAAAATGGGCCTTTTGTCTCTCATTTCTGTGTGTGCCACTCAAAATTGCTCTATAACCAAAATATCAGTATCCATTCCAAATCTTCCAAGGCCCAAAATGCAGGGAAAAGTGGGAAACAAAAAACTTCAGGATGGAGGAGGAGTAGGAAGAATATACTGCCAAGGTGCCAGGAGCCAATGGCAGGGTACTGCCCTTCCATGTCTCTGACCATCTGAGGGGTATACTGGCCACCTTGCCCCTGGCACGATCCTTTCAACTGCTGGAGAGCTGTAGTGATTCCTGCCAGCGTAACGTGGGGCGAACAGCTTACATCCCCGGAAGCAATGGCTTTAAGCCATTTAAGCATGTTTAAATCTATTTAAATTGACACTAATCATACCCTTGCTAGGCATGAACCTGATTATTTTGTCAGCAGAGGGACATGGAATATCTCACTGTGAGATCTTCCAGTGTAAATTCTGTTATGGTCCTCTCATGGATAACAGGTCCTGAAAATCCTCCCCCCATTCACTTAGAAGTAATTTTCCTTACCTTTTATTTAATTGAATTTAATATTGTATCTTATAATTAGATCTACTTACCCAAAGATTTATATTTTATTTGAGAATTAAGGCAGCTCAACAAGAAGATAATAGCTGGAATTCATGCATGGAATTCTCCGGTCCCACCTGTGGGTTTGCTGCTGGGATGGGGTTTCATCAATGGGAATTCCCATTTATAGCAACAGGACCAGAGAATCCCACCTCTAACAATGTGTCACCTCCCACCGACAGGAAACACAGGGCTGGAAGACCAGAGAATCTCATCCTGGGGCAAATGGGATCAAAGGTTATGGGGAGAAAGCAGGGATAGGCTATTGAGTTGGATAATCAGCCATGATCATGATGAATGGCGGGGCAGGCTCGAAGGGTCGAATGGCCTCCTTTTGCTCCTACCTTCTGTGTTTCTGTACGCATCTAAAAACTGAATAGTTGGCCTGTATGTGGACATATCAGTTTCGGTTGACATTTAAAAGTCTCTGAAGAAATTTGTGTTTCTATATTTCAGATCACAACCAAATTTGTACTCTTCATAAAGAGGTTTCACTCAGTTAATTAAAAAATAATTTGACTTGCTTCCAAAGGCATCAGGGCAAATAGATGAATGTAGTACAAGTGCCACAGAAGAATGCACAATAAAGCAGACAATAACAGAGAGACAATATCAATAGGGAAAGACTCTAACTACAATGTCCTCAGGCGAACAGCAACATTTTATGTTTGTGTTAATAACTCAACAACTTCGATTTCTGTAGCACTTACAGCATGTGGAGAGATGGCTGAGAGCCATTTACAGAGCTCTGGATAGCAAATGGACATAAGAGCTGGAGGGGGGAAGCAGGAAAGGAGATTAGAATGTGGCTAAAAACTCAAGAGGTTTTTGGAAGACAGTGAATACACTAACACTGAAAAGATGCTGAGGGAGGAAGTTTTAGAGGGTGAGGCCAAATGGTTGAAGGAGTGGCGATTGATGGTGGAACAGAAATGAAGGGCATAAGCTAGTGTTTGAATACCAGAGGACATTTACATGGAAAATGGGCCTGAAACAGGTCCAAGTGATCATAACAGTGTGGTGGGGAGATGAAGGCGTGGATATCCATCTGTCAGGTCATTCTCTGGAATATGGAAAGCCAATGTGATTTGACAAAGGGTGAGGTCTGCTATGTAATTGAGAATATGTACCATGGTATTTTGTATATCAATTTATGAAAGCTGGAGTATTGGAGACAGATAAAGGGAAGATCAACAAAACACAGGGTATGTTGTATCTTTACAAACAGGCAGGCTGGAGATTAACAATCTTCTGCAGGTGAAAGAAATCTTGATGATCAATCCAATTTGGGAAAGAAGCTAAAATCAGAGTTAAGGAATACTTCCAAGGTCAACTTCAGGTGAAAATTGTGGAGAAAGCGAAAAGAGAGGGAAAAAGTGATTACAGCCAAGGGCCTGTTGGGAGGTGAAAACATTGGCTCTGATTTTATTGATATTAAGCTGAAAGAAGTTAGGATTTATCCAAATGTTAATGTCAAACAGCAGGAGGTGGCAAGAGTTTAGGGTTCAAAGGTCAAAATTAGGGCAATTTAGTGAACTTGATCCAAAGTTAAAGTTTCAGATACTGCCACGGCCAATTTTGAAACTGATTTGAATAAAGCTGATCCGGAGTCGGAATCAGATTGCATCTCTATGACAACTGCACACTGTCTACATTCTGCTCTTTGTACAAAATCAGTTCCACACACTGTGGTTGACTCTTCTCACCGATGTTAAAATCTCTCAGTAAAGTTGTCACTGTGAACTGGAGATGAACAATTAATGTTGCATTTGTAGCAGTGTCAGCATCTAAGGAAATGTGTTTTTTTTCTCATAAGCGTGCTAACCATTGATGCCACTAAAATGAAACTCAACTCGAAACTGCAAATTTCTACAGTGAGCGCAAATTGTAGTACAGAAAGTTGTCAATTTGATTTAAAATTCCTTTAATCCCCTTCTCTGAAAGCTATTAAAAGGAGCTACCACTGGGTATAGCCCTGCTTTCTATTTGTCTGCAGGCTAGTTATTTGTAATTCTGCTAATTGTTAAAAGGGACCAGCTAATTATCATCAGCAAAAACAATGACCACTTGCTTATATCACAAAATCAAGGAAAAAACAGCATGCAGGAAGCAGAGATTGGGACTACATTTGAGGCAGCACAGTGGCACAGTGGTTAGCACTGCTGCCTCACAGTACCAGTGACCCGTGTTCAATACCCGACTTGTGTCACTGTCTGTGTGAAGTCTGCATGTTCTTCCTGTGTCTGTGTAAGTGCTCCGGTTTCCTTCCACAGTTCAAAGATGTGTGGATTAGTGATGGATTGGCCATGCTAAATTGCTTGACCTGGACCATTTGATGGGCAACACAACAGCTCAGTGACTATTGCTGTCCTGTGCAGATTCGTGGATTTGGGCCTGTGTCTGTGGGAGTTGGCGCATTCTCCGCGTGCTTGTGTGGGTTTTCTCCGGGTGCTCAGGTTTCCTCCCACACCACAAAGATGTGCTCTTAGGCTGACTGGCAGAACAAATTCTTCCTAAATTGTCTCAAATTTGGTTTCAATACATAGATCTACAAACACAGACAAGGATCACAGGTAGAAATGGGAACATCGAGGTGGCAGCGCGGGCTCGTTGGGCCAAAGGGCCTGTTTCCCCTGCTGTTTTGTTCATTGTTCTAAATTGGCCCTTAGTGTCAGAGACTAGCTAGGGTAAATTGTGTGTTATGGGGATAGGGCTTGGGTGGGATCGTGATTGGTGCAGACTCAATGGGCTGAATGGCTTCCTTCTGCACTGCAGGATTCTATGATTCATCAGAAGTGACAGTGTAAAAATAGGAGGAGCCAAAGGTAATGTAATATCTACAATGCAATGTATAAGAGACAAAGGGGGGCAATGTTTTGGAACGTCTTGTTCAGCAGAAATGTTTGGAAAAGTGAACAGTGTCAAAGGCAAAAATAAGTCAAGATGAGCAAGAACAGTGTAATGTTAACCATGCTGATCTTCACTTCTGAAGTGTTTCTGTTTTCTGAAGCGTATCCTTTCTGTGTTGGCATTGTATACTTACGATAGTTCAGGGGATGAAGGAAAAGATGGGAGGATATTATAAGCACTCAGCATAGTTGAGAAACCTGAATGATACATGACTAAACTTAATGTATTAGTTGTTTCCAGGAGGTCTTGTTTAAAGTTTATTTACTGGTGGAACAAGTAGACTTACATTAACACTGTAATGAAGTTACTGTGAAAATCCCCTGGCAGTACAATTGGTTACATTCCTGTCTTAGAGTTGGAAGTTCTGCCTCAGTGTCCCACTCTAGGAACTGATTGTCAAGGAAGATATGTTCCTAACATTGTTAAACAACTTGGAAATCATTCCAACATATGCTGATGGCAGGCATTAATAACCGGTGAGATTTCTGGGTAGCCACATGATGGAAAGGAATGGGAGCTTTTGCCATCACTATTTATAGCTTTAGGCTACAATGTTCATGTAACGGTGTATGTTGCCACAGCAACTGGGACTCCTAGGGAGGTGCTGACTGGTTCAGTTGATTGGATGACCAGAGAGGTTGATGCTAACAGCGTGGGGTTTCAATTCCCTGCTCTGGCTCGGATGGATTCAGGAGCAACCTCTTTGCCCTACCATTGAAGGAAATCAGATTGCTGTGGGTCAGACCTGCCTCCAGGCAGAGAGTGCTGAAAGAAGTTAGTGTGATTTATACAGCCACAGCATTTGGCATGCTACTAATCCATCTGTTTACTTAATACAGTTAAAATCCGTCTAACCTTTTTTTTCAGAAGTTGTTTGTACACGGTTCGAGATTTCACTTGTTAGAGCGTTGTGAATATTACCTATGAGTTTTTTTTATGTTGGTTTTAATTCGGTTACACAAGGAGGATATGGGGTGGAGGGAACTTTCACTCTGGGCTCAAGAACACAATGGCTGGAACATTCCTGAGTGCCAACACGGCAGCATGTCAGCGACAATGATGTAACATAATTTTTAAAGAAGCAGCCACTAATTGACCCTGAGCTGAGTTCAACGCCCAAGCACAAAAGGATAATTTAAAAGGCAAATAGCAGCCATGATTAGACTTGCCACTATCTTTGCAAATGGATGAGCAGGGAGAGATGTGGTTCAAGTTGCTGTCCTCCACATATTTCTGATGTCTCCTTTGAGGTGCTGATTGACACTGTGGCGGATGGGACAGCTTTACTCTTCTCATCTGGAAGAAGAGCCCCAATCAGCCAGAAAAAGCTGATATGGATAGAGGTGACCAAGAATGCCAGCAATCTTAAGTTTCCCTCAAGACTAAAAGCAATCACTCATCACAAAATAAGTCTTTCAATTATGGTAACGTTAACTCTGTGTCTCTGCACGAGAAACCAAGCTTTGCTCCCTCTCTCTGTATGCAACCTTTTTTACACTGTAGTCATTAGCTGTAATTGCTCCTCATTATGTCCCCAATAGACATGCTCAAATGTATCCAAAGCCCTCCACGTTTCTCCATGCTGGCTAGTTGTTCGCCACACTTCGAACAAGCTTTACAATGAGCTCAACAAGCAAATAATTGCAGGCATGCCACTCCCCCTCCCTCCCTTTGAGAATTGAAATGCACGACTGAAGCGTCAGGAACTCATCATGCCTGCTGAATGCATGAGTTTCCAAGCCAGCCTGAACTCACCCCAAAGGCGATTAAGAATTCAGCCCCGTTTTTAATGATATTTAGATGCTGAAGCTGTACAAAGTCAACTAACAGGGAAAAAGGCACAATTTCCAATGCAGTATGTGTTATGGATAAAAGATGCACAAGGTGTGTGTATAGCAAACACAACTGAAAATTGTGCTGAGGTGCAAGGAAGAACGCAACAAAAACAAAGAGCACAAATGCTTTGCGAGTCCCAATTATAAAAAAATGATTCAAGAGTTCCTTAAATGTGATGAAATGTCACATAATGTTTCATATTTGCAATGCAAAATAGAATTAGAACAGAAGCAACTATCGGGGCAGATGCACAGAAGTTTGATCGAAGTCCTGGGTTTCTAAAAGGACCTTGAAGGAGGAAAGAGGTAAATGGGCAGAGAGTTTTAGAGAGGGGCTTCTAGTGCTTAGGGCCTTGTAGAGATTAGAGATATGGAGGAACCGGATTATGAATAAATTTGAAGACAAGTTTGACCAGGAGTGACTGTTGGTCAGTGAGGTGAAGAGGACTTCATCTTGCTGGCACAGTGGTTAGCACTGCTGCTTCACAGCACCAGGGACTCGAGTTCAATTCCCACCTGGGTCATTGGCTGTGCACAGTTTGCACATTCCCCCAGTGTCTGGGTGCAGTCTGAAAGACGTGCTGGTTAGATGCAGGGCCATGATAAACTCTCTCTCAGTGTACCCAAACAGGTGCCAAAGTGCAGAGACTGGGGGATTTTCACAGTAACTTTATTGCAGTGTTATTGTAAGTCTATTTGTGGCTAACAAATAAAAGTTCCTTTACTTGGTGCACGTAGAATTTTGGGCAACTTTACATTTACAGATGATAGAAAATGGAGGGCTACCCAGAAGTCTGTAATACAGAACATTAAAAGTAATAAAGGCATGAATGAAGATTTTAGTAGGAGTGCAGTGAAGGTTCACCACGCTGATTCCTGGGATAGCAGGTCCATCAAACGACAATAGACTATGTCGGTTAGGATTATATTCATTGGAGTTTAGAGATGAAAGGAAATTCAATAGAAACACACAAAATTCAAATGGAGTATGTTTAGAAAAATGGTTCCAGATGGTTGGGAAGTCCAGAACTAGGGGTCATTGTTGGAGGATAAGGGGTAAGCCTTGTAGAACTGAGGATCTTTTAGAGATGAGGAGAAATTTCTTCACCCAGAGCATGGTGAATGTGTGGAATTCACTACAGGTCCTTTCATGACACCCCTGGTGAGCTCTCACTCACATTCATTCAATTTCCTTCTACTGCCCCCTCCATCAACTTGAATTAAAGCAGACAATTTAAAACATAATCATCATCTTTTAAAAACTCATGCTTATAACACTACTCAACACAATCCTAAATGCAGGGTTATTCAGTCATGCTGAATTATTCTGGTATTACACCATTACTATGGTCTTATGTTCTAGATTCACAATAAGGGGAAATATTTTATCATCTGTCCTTTTGAACAACTTAAGAATTATAAATTTCAATTTGATCATTATCCATTCTCCTAAGTTTCAGGGAATATAGGTCTAGTCTAATATGTCTCTCTTCAACCAGTTCAGTGAACCTTCAATATAAATAATCAAGGGCAAGTATGTCCTTTCTTAGGAAAGGAGACTAAAACTGTACACAGTATTCCTAGCTTGGTATTATTAATGGCCCTGCATAATTGTAGTTAGACTTTTATTACTTTTGCTTTCCAATTTCAACATAATGAAAAAACTAGCATACCATTTGCCTCCCTAATTGCTTGTTAACCTGTTACGTTCACTTCGTGTGATTCATGCACAAGGATACTCAGGACTCTCAATGTACACATTTCCCAGTTCCTTCTTATTAAAAATACTGTGTTTATTTTTCTTGCCAAAGTGGACAAAGTCACATTTCATATAGAATTATAATCCTCATCCATGATTATTGTATTACCCTTCTTAGCTGCATGCCTAATTTTCTTGATTTATACTCTACCATAAGAGGGTCTATGAGTAACTCCTGGTAATGTTTTCTATCACTTACTACTTCTAAGCCCCTCCCAAAAGGTACCAGTGCTTGACTTTCAGAGTTAAGATCCTTTCTTTATCCTGTTGTTATCCCTTTCTTTATCAACAATGCCACCAGTCCTCCTTTCTAATTTTGTCCATCTCTTTTTAAAGCAAGCATCGTAAAATACTTAGTTCCCAACTTTGTGCAGTTTGCAAATTTGACCTTGCTATTGGCTATTTGATCAAACCTATTAAATTCCATCTGTGTTGCATATCTAGTTGGAAGCTCATCTCCGGCTCAAATAAGATAAGATTGTGACTGTCAGGTTCAATCCCAAGCAGTTGCTAGGCATTTGTAGCTAGGGGATAGAGAGTAGAGCAGGGACCAAAAACATGAGGCAGAATTCTTTCATGTCCACAGTGAGTGGCAAGGTGACCCGGTGGCTCCCTCGCAGTGCCAGGGACTCTGATTCGATTCCCAGCTTTGGTCATTGTCTGTGCTGAATCTACATGTTCTCTCCGTGTCTGCTTGGGTTTCCTCCAGATGCTCCAGTTTCCTCCCACAGTCTGAAAGACGTGCTGATTAGGTGCATTGGTCATGCTAAATTCTCCCTCAGTGTATCCAAATAAGCACTGGAGTGTGGCCACTGGGGGATTTTCACAGTAACTTCATTGCAGTGTTCATGTAAATCTACTTAACACTAATAAACTTTTTAAACCATGTCGGCAGGTTCAATGGTGGGTGAGAGGTCCAAAAATTGATTTTACACTGCCACGAATTTTCACAGAATCTTCCACTGATGTCCCCCAAGGCAGATTTGGAAACCCACTGATGGCTGATGTAAACCTCATTCCCATCCTAAGGTACAGATGAAATCCTAGCTATTCACACCCGTGGAAAAACATGTTGATGTAAAACATGTCTGCAATCACCTGATGTGCAGGTGTCAGGACTTATCTGAACAATGCCCGGGGCTGCCTCTGGAGTTAGGATGGAAACCACTGGCAATCCTGGAACAACACTGCAGTCGGAGGAGGTGGGGTGACTGCATCTGCAGGTGGAACTTCCAGATTCACAATCCTGCCTCAGAATGTTCCTGAAGATTCCAGCCTAAGAGTGCTACTGGAGATCCTTCTTCATTTTCAGGAAGTCCACCTTCATTCTTCAACAGTGGATCAGTGACTTTTGGCATCTTTTCAACGTGGCGCTCGGCCCACCACAGAATGTGGTTCAAAGCATTCATTTACAGCATTAATGAGGTCACTCCTGAAATACATGGCGCGTTTTTTCCGCCAGCTTCCATAGCAGGCAACTCTCCACATTCCCACCACACCACAGGATTTAGTTCCACGATGAGAGAATTCTGCCCAACTACTTCACTCTTCCAAATGTTTAATAGGAGGAAATTTCCGCTCAATTCACACTGGATGTCAGAGATGCAGCCTGTTAACTTAGCAAGAGTAGAGGCATCAAGAGAAGTGGTGAAAAAGTTTTTGTGAAAGTGTCGCCAATATATGTATGAAAACTGACTGTGCCTTTGGATGATTTCATTTAAAGACATCACATGGTGAGACATAGGAGAGGGCTGATAATAGATCTATAGGACCGACAGAGGTAACAATACAGGAGCAGGAAGAGAAGCCATTCAAATAATACTCTGGCTATGATCAGATCAATAATAGGGAAGAGTTGACCCATCCAACTAGACAGGACTGCAGGAAGATTTTTGGTCAGTGTGTTAAAGGTTGCAGGCAGTTCAGTAAGGATGAGGAAGAATAACTTTTGTCGCAATAACAACGGGATGTCGTTCATGTTATTTTGTGGTGAGGAGAGGCAACCTGATTGGAGGGATTCAGGAACTGAATTTCTGGAAAGATGGGGTTGGATTTGAGAGGTGACAAGATGTTCAAGGACATTGCAGAGGCAAAAGAAGTTAGAGATGGGGTGATAGATTGCAAGGAAGATGGGGGTCAAGGTTTGATTTTTTTTTTGAGAATATTTCCTAACATCCTGTGTATCACCTGCCAAACTATTTAATCACATATATAAAAACAGATAGCTCTGCACACAAAAAAATGAAACCTTCAGTGAGGATTATTGAATAGCAGACGATGTCCCATCATTTGAATTTATATGCACAAACCAATTAGCTACTTGAATCTGTTCTGGTGTAACCAGTCTCTTCTACAAAATGTGATTAATGCAACATTAACGACGGTTTGCTTCTCCTCATTTCCTATGTGTCCTGTTCTAATTTTTAGTCACTATTATAAATCATGGCATATTCTGAACCAATTGGGAGCAACTCTTATGAATGCAAGACATTATCAAACATGGTGAACACACTGGCAGCCTACAGCTCTATACTTGCAAATCTATTCCACTCAACACTCCAAATGAATACAAGGACTCTCTGACCTAATTAACAAACTCCTGACAGACTTAAGATGATTTATACTCTCAGTGTTTTCCGTCCCCTTGTTTGGTTCTTTCTTCGTTTTAAAAATCATATCTACCTATCCTTTAGAGATGAAATTAAACTCTTCAGGTCTCCTACTGCATTTAGGCATCATTCTGGAGAACGACCATGAATTTCAAGAATGCACTATAAATGAGAAGTGAGAACTGCCGCTAAGACTTGTAATATTCAGTAATATTGTTTATCCATTCAATTTCCATATTCAGTGAAGCTGCTTAAAGGATGACGTGGCAACAGTTTGGGTCTTGCCCTTCAACTTACAGGTCTGAACGGACACAGCCCATGTAAAAACATTAAGGAAGCACAGATTGGACTCACATTTAATGTGAGCTGTATCTCGAATCCAGCATCCCAGGAGCATTATTTTTAAAATCTCAATCCTCTCTCTCCCAAAGCATCATCTTCTCTTTTCCAGTCATCACCCTGCACGGTGCAGGGTTCTTCCTTCCTACCATGTCTGAAGCCATCCTGTCATTGCATAGTGTCTCTGATGGTTGCAATGATTTATTTTCAGTATTAATTTTTGGCCCAATCTACTGACTAATTTCATTTCAAATTTCAGCAGACACAGATAAAGAATGTATGCTGATGACTGGTACCTTTACAAATAAATGGGGTATTATTTTTAAAATTGTTAATATTTTGTGTGGTAATATTCTGATTTATTTTGTTATAGTTGGAGTATGTCACGTGCTTCATTGCAAGGCTTCTTTAATTAATAATAAAAGGATATATTAAATAAAGGGATCAAATACTTGACATCAATTGAGATCCATTTTTGGAACTCAGCAGCAGCAGCAGAATGAGTATCGACTTCAGCAAAGTAAGTGCATCACGTGGCTTAAAGTCCCCACAGAGTCATCATTTGCATATTATTCTTCTGTCCTTTAGTATTATGGTTCAACCAATCTACAGAACTGTGGGTTTCACTGCAAATATTTAGGGCTGAAGGTGACTTAAGCTAACAATTATAATTGCCTGGAAGTGGCCTAATTTTTTCCAGTCTTTTATAGTTAAATGCTCATCAGGTACATCAGAGACCATGCTAAAATAACAAGCTTAATGTAACATAATGCCTGCATTTAATTAGCCAAAAAAAAACAAGGAATGTGATGTCTACCGCTCCAATGGTGTGACAATTCATGACTAGCATTTTGCTGTTTTATGGACTTAGATCCGAGGACAGTGTGGCATTCAAAAATCACAATAATAATTGCCTGATCTTCCTCATCCTCCCACGTTCACAGACAAACAGGTTGGCCCACTGAACTACCAGTTCCCAAGTGCATTACACAGGAAATGGGAATGTTTCAGTGTTGCTTCCCACATTAATGACGGAATTTATTCAACTTCTGCAAATATACATTGATTCTGAGCCAGTTTACCTGCATTTAAACATTTATCCTGTTAATACATTCATGATTTTTTTTTTACATTCTCTATCAAGACGTGCAGGATGATTTATCAGCAATCAGCATACATGAGTTCCTGCCATGGCTTATAAAAAGTGACATTTAAAAATCTTGCACCTAGTGTAAATAAAACAACAAAACAGATGGTTGCTACTTGCAGATAGGCAGGGGATGATAACAGCAACTGTACAATACACCAGCTGTTAATTGACACTTAGATATTGCACTGTTAAATTAACCCTTTTGTACTCTGTGGAATAAACTCAAATGGCACCAACCTCTTAATAAAAAAGAGATATTCTGTGGGATGCTTAGAATCTGAAATAAAAACAGGAAAAAGCTGGAGGAAATGCAAAGCAGATCTGTTGAGGGATAAATAGTGTTAAAATTTTGTTCGACCTTGTCTACAGCACAGCCCCAGCGATAACTCAGAAACATGCTGGGAAAGTCGGATATCACGTGGGAAACCAGGGAAATAAATTGATCCCGTCTGTCTATAGTTTCTAAACTCAGCCAGCTCATCAACATTTTACTTCCAGGTTTGGCATCCACTGCACATCAGGCACCAGAAGGACACACATGATGCAGTCTCAACTCCATTATTTAAAAGGTCAGCGTAAAGGTGGAACTTGGAGGAGTTGGCAAGAAGGGAAGAGAAACTATGACAATGAATTCAGGACACTCGAGGGCTGCAACGTATTTCAATATGTCTTGTTCTGCTGGGGTCAGTGAGCAACTTCTTCAGTAATTGGCAGAAGAAACCTATGGCTGACACCAAGTAGGAGCAGCTGTAGGCGACCCAGGACTTCAGAACAGGATCACTGTGCCCTGCTCTGTATTCAATGTAGGAAGTGCATAAGTGACCGAATAAAATTAGGAAACATAAATACAGTTGTAAATTCACCCACATCCGGCAGTGTGCATTACCTCATCTGCTCCTTCTGCCATCTCCAACACACCACTCTTCACATTCACTTAACTTGAAAGCATATCTAACAGAAGTGCAGCCCTCTCTCTCTATAAGCTTTGATCAGCTGGATAGAGATGCTTTAACAATGACAAGGAGAATTCAGCAAATGATCGGAAATGGATATGTAATGTACTGACTGACTTCCCAAGCACACTCAAAATTTAGAAAAAAGAAACACATGAAGAAGGTTGAGTGTTGGAAAGTCTTCCCATATTAGTTATACGCAGACTAAGAAGCACTTTGAGAAATACTAAAGCAGATTTAGAATGCTTATATGTAAATGCACAGCATAGTCATAGAATAGAATCATTACAGTACAAAAGGATGTCATTTGGCTCATCGAGTCTGCACCAACAACAATCCCATTCAGGTCCTATCCCTCTAACATTGTATATTCACTCTGTTAATCCCCCGACACTAAGAGCCAACTTAGCACGGCCAATCTGCCTAAACCACACATTTTTGAACTGTGGAAGAAAACCAGAGCACTCTGAGGAAATCTACACAGACGCGGGAAGAGCATGCAAACTCCACACAGTCAGCCAAGGCCAGAATTGAATCCATGCCGCTGGTGCTGAGAGGCAGCACTGCTAACCCAGTGTGACACCTTTGAATGAGGTAAGTGTGCTATAAGCATAAATAGCTGTGTGGGAATATGATGCAGTGGCAAGAAAGAAACAGGGATGAAAAATGGCGAGGGTGGGTGTTGAGTATTCACAGATATAAAGGGCCAAAATTTCATCTCCCAACACTTTGAAAATCCAATTCAGGAAACCCAAACTGAAAGCATAGTGGCCTGCAAATCTGTACTTAACAATGCCTTTGTGATGCACAGCACTTTCCCCAGGGCAGGAACTATGGTGTGCTGTGAACCAGTGCTCATGTACAGTGACACTGGGAATACCATTTAAACACCTGCTGCGTGCACCATTTTCCCAGACATTGGAATTTCTGTCAAGATGGAAGGATTGTTGAAGACTGTGAGGAGGATTTCTGGTTTACTGGCAGACTGGGGTGCCTTGCCGAATGTTGCATGAGCCATTTGAAGTTTCACTAGGTCTAGGTTCTGCTTCCCTTTCTCCAACACCCCCTCCCCAATACCAGTGCAAAGCTCTCAGCTGATAGTGTACCAGAAGATTTCAGTGTGGGACTTGCCAAAAAAGCTGATGTGGAGGATTCTCATTTTCTCACTGGTACTTTTGTGGGAAAATTCTACTCTATATTTTACTGAGCTTTGCTTACTAAATTATGCAAAGGAATATTATTAAAGTACAACTGATTTCCAAATTCTCCTTCGCGCTCAGTAAGAGTTAATGACACAGCTGTAGAGAGGACTATGCTCTTTGTTACTTGAGAGTTTTATGAGGTGATAATAGGATTAAATGTTTTGAAGAGGTTTTGAATGATTCTTCTTTGTCCTCTCATGCTCATTAATCCATCAGAATAGTGTCCACTTTAGAGGAGAGAAAATCCAAGGGGATTTCTGTTGACATTTTTATGCATCAGGAGAGGTGATCTTTTGTTTAATTGGAATTTGAATTGATGATTTGTAAAAAAATTCATGAACATTACGAAGACTCACTAGTGTTATTATATGGTTCATAGACTCTGCACACAGTGGATACTGAGTGAGTAATGAAGGTGCACAGATGATGGATTGAGCCACAGAGGATAGATGGGGGCACAGGCAATGGGTGAGTTATGGAGGGCTATTGGGTATGGAAAAGGCATGGGGTATGGAAGAGGTTTGGAGGGCACTAAGGTTGAGAGGGGGCATGGGTAGGAAGGGGCTATGGGGTAAGGAGGGAGCATGGAGTATGGAAGGGAAATGGAGGGGTATGGGGTAGGGAGGATGCATGAGGTTTGAAGGCAGCATGGGGCGTGGAGGGAGAATGGGGTATGGATGGAACATGGGGTAAGGTGCTAGCTTGGAGTTTGGAGATGAAATTGAGAGAAAATTGAGTAGAGATGAGAGCTAGGAGACCTCCCAACTATATGGAGAACTATCCAAGGTCCAGCATACAAAGGTGGGCCAGCTAACCTGTTAGCCTCCATTGAACCTAGGGCCTGCTTTGGGAAGGAGTGGACATGATTCCAACCCATTCCTGACTCTGGAAGAGAAGAATTGTTTGAATAGACTAATTTTCAGAAGTCAGAAAGTGACATCAGAAAATGGTCCATCTTATGTTGCCCAAGTCAAAGGATAAAAGCAGGCCCAAGGTACTGAGCAATGATAGCGAAGGATCAAACAAGCATGGGATAATAATACTGATTACAGATTACTTCGTTCTTCCTCCTTCGGGTGTTCTTCATCCTCTTCCTCCGAGGAGTCTTTATAAGACAACTCAAGCTCTGCACCTTATTCCTCCTCCAGGATAGGGCACAGTACATCTCCAAATTATTGGAAATCCTGGCTGCTGCTATACAGAAGGGCACTTTCAGGTTTGTTTCAGCACCTGAAGCGTGACTTGAGCTGATCACTGGCATGTTTAAACAAACTTCAGGTGGTCATATGGTCCTCAGTGTGAAGCTACTGAGATTCATTGATTGGTTTCTGTCAGGTATCATCAGCCTGGTTTAAAATAGGTATCCCTTACTGCTGAGCAGCCACACCTCAATGTGTTTGCAGGTTAAAGTAGGCCAAAGGCTCAGGATGACTGCATCATGGCAGTTCTCTGAAAATCTTGTGGACACCTACAAAAATACATGCCAGCCGTACAGTAATGCACTGTGAACTTACAAATGCCGAATTTCCCTGGACCACTTGAGAGTGGCCACATTTTCATGTACGTATAGTTGATGAGGTTCAACTTCATACAAACTTGAGAACCCATTCTTCATCCTGACTGAATTATCACAGGCAAATTCCACTTCATCAGAATCAACAAATCCTTACAGTGCAGAAGGACGACATTCGGACCATTGCGTCCACACCGACTCTCTGAAAGGGCATCTTACTCAGGCCCACCCCACCCCCACCTTATCCCCAAAGCCCCCCACATTTACCCCACTAATCCCCCTAACGTACACATCTTGGGAAGTTCTAGCATGGCCCACCAACTAAACCTGCACATTGACTTAGTGATCCTCGATACGCTTCTGGCGAAGCACTGCAAGAAAGTTAGTGGTGGCGGTAACTTTGACAGCCACTGGCAATATTCACAGTTACTCAATGTTTGGCCACCGGGTCCAAACCAGGTCTTTCTCCGGGAAGCAGTAAATGTCTGCCACCACCTGACACGACAACATGAGCACCCTGAAACAATAAGATAAAAACAAAATACTGTGGATGCTGGAATCTGAAAGAAAATGAAGTATCGTCTGGACTCAAAACCTTGGCTCTATTTTCTTCCCACAGATGCTGTCAGGCCTGCTGAGATTTTCCAGCTTTTTCTATTTTTGTTGCTCCTGTTCAGACATGTCAACTCTGCCATGCAGACTCTTCATCACAGGCTAGGCCTCCTTTTACTGTCTCTCTCTCCACTGTACAGTCAGAGGCTTCTCCTAAACAGGCTGCCCCTGCTGTACCTGAGCTGCACATGTTGTTCACTTTGATCCTCAGCTCTATGAACAAACTCCAGTAAGAAAGTAAGTACTGAATGCTTAGTGCAGTATTTCTCTGAGTTTGAATCAGGCCTTTCAAAGACTGTTGTGGTCTCATCTTGCTTTCACCAGTGAGTTTCTGGAACCTTAAGAAACCCATGGATACACCGTTAAGTTTGAAAGTTTGCTGCAATCTCACTTCAATTGAGCAATTAACTTTTGTTACTTGGCAAAGACTAATGTGCTTCAGCTGAGCACAAAAGTTGGCGGGTTAAAGCCAGCTTCCCACATGCTTGCATTTTTCATCCCTCCACCACACACACGCCCTCCTCCAAGCTAAAGTCCCTTTCTTAGCATGTTTCTTAGCATTGAATAATCAAGCAGGAAGCTCTTGAATTGGAATTCGGCATTCTCACAACCTTAAAGTGAGCCAAAGCACTTCACAATCAAAGCAGTACTTTCAAAATGCAGCCACTGGGAAAACTTAGCAATCAATTTGCGAAGTCCCACAATCAATAATGAGATGACAGAATTATCATGGCACAGAAGGAGGCCATTTGGCCCATCATGTCTGCACCAGCTCTTCAAAGATTCCACGCCATTCCCCTTCCTTTCTCCATACCCCTGCATATTGTTTCTATTCAAACAATCATTTAGTGCCCTAACCCTCTACTATGCCACATTTGAACCTGCATCCACCACAGCAGAATCACAGAATTGTCATGGCACAGAACATACAACACTACAGCACAAACAGGCCCTTCGGCCCACGAGTTGCGCCGATTACATCTATATCTACCAATCCACAGACCTATCTATAACCCCCTATCCCATTAGTTCCCATATACTCATCCAGAAGTCTTTTAAAAGATCCTAGCGAGTTTGCCTCTACCACCTCCGACAGCAGCCGATTCCATTCATTCACCACTCTCTGAGTGAAAAACGTACCCCTAACATCCCCTCTGCATTTGCTTCCCTGCACCTTAAATCTGTGTCCTCTCGTAGTGACCATTTCAGCTCGGGGAAATAGCCTCTGAAAATCCACCCTATTTATTCCTCTCAACATTTTATAAACCTCTATCAGGTCACCTCTCAACCTACGTCTCTCCAGGGAGAAGAGTCCCAGCTCCCTCAACCTATCTTCATAAGGCCTGCCTCCCAATCCAGGCAGCATCTTTGTAAATCTCCTCTGCACTCTTTCAATAGCTTCTACATCCTTCCTACAGTGAGGCAACCAGAACTGCGCACAGTACTCCAAGTGGGGTCTGACAAGGGTAAGAAGGAAGCTTAGAGATAAATAAACATCTTTGCTGTTTAGGTAATCTTGTTTGAGGGATAAATATTGGCCAGGGTGCTCAGACTCTTTTACTCCTTTTATAAAAATGGTGTTGCAGGATTTTTTAGTCCACCTAAAAAGGAGGCATTTCCAATAATATAGCACTCCCTCAGTATCGCACAGAGGGATCAGCCTTGGCTATGTACGGAGAGACAAGATACCCAATAACCAGACTGAGAATGACAAAAAAATTATACATTTAGCTGAGACGTGACTGAAACACTCAAAACTGTTTAACTTGACACAAGTATTTACACTACTTTTCATTTATAGAAATTCAACACCACTTAGCAACACGCACTACAGCACATCAACACACGTCAACAGTATCCTATTTCCCGGTCCATACACGTACAAAATTAATCACACCAGAAAATACATAACCGATCAAGGAAATAAAATTAAACCAGAAGACATTCATTATGGTGTCATTCACTGACAAAAGTGCATGTTGAGTAAGCACCGTTATATGCAGTAAAAGCAAAATACTGCAGATGCTGGTTATGTGAAACAAAACTAGTGAATGCTGGAAAACCTCAGCGGGTCTGAAAGCATCTGTGAAGACAGAAATTGAGTACAGTGCAACTCTTCTTCAAAACTGGAGGGAGATAGAAATACAATGGCTTTAGTGCTGTTGTAAAAAGGGGTAGTAGTGCGTGGAGCAAAATTGTAAATAGGTAATATGTTAGAGGGCAGGAGAGAATAAATGACAAATATGTGATGGAACACCAGGCAAAAGGATTAGTAATGGTAGTATGAAACACTATTGGTCCAGAGTAGTGTTAATAGCTGGATAAAGATCAGCACTGTCTGAAAGCAAAATAGCAGAATGTGTTAACAGCAAAAAAAAGGCCAGTGTTTTCTGAAAGCAAAAACATGAGAACAAGATGAAGACTGGCACTTGGGAAAAATAAACATTGAACTTTCAGAACACAGTTCAGGATTTAAAGTTATTGGGCTCACTGTTGAGTCCAGAAGGCTATAAAGGTGCCTAATTGATATTACGGACCATTATTCTTAGAAGTAGTGAACTGTTATACATAGGAAGCAGTTAGCTGTACATTTCTTCCATTCTTTCAGTTCAAAGTAAACATTACTCAGATTTATGATGTTTTTCCATGACTTCCCAAACAACCTTCATTTTGTTTGGAAAAGAAGTGGATTGTAGACCAAACAAGCATCCTTACATTGGGCTCATTTTACAATGTGTTCAGAGAGGGAGTGTAGGAGCATTCGGTTTCTAGATGTGGATCAGCAAAGGCCTTCCACCTCAAGTTTCTCATTTCACAGATCTTGTGCAGCCTAGTAAACTTTGTGGATATTTAAGCAAGGAGAAAGTTCCATCAATATTTCCCGACTGCCAGTGGTAATAAAGCAAAACTGTATAACATCTGTGTATTGCTTGATATTCACTGATGAACTTTGGTTGGTTATTCTCCATGGAATACAGCTTTCCCCAACAACCGATGAAAGCTACTGCCAGAGGAAATATCATGCCTTTTGGTTTGATTATTTCATTAATGCATCACTTTCAGTCCCATTGCTAACCATCTTTTCTTCTTTTCTCCTCCCCCTGAAGAATTTTACTTTACTAAAAGTCTCCCTGACGCTGGGGATCTGTTTCCTAAACTCTAGTCTTGTTTGAATTTCACTAATGTCGAAATTATGCTCCTTATCTTGAGTTAATATTTAAATGAAACAGTCTGCTGGCATCTACATTATTTGTATCCTCTATGCTTTTTTTTTGATCAGTCTCATTAAAACTCTTTTTATCCACTTACATTAAAATCCAGCTCCAGTGAGTTTCTCCAAAATAATGGAGGTCCAAAAACCCCTCAAATTATCCTTATTTCTCACAATTGCACTGATCCTTTCAAGGTGGCACAGTGGTGAGCACAGCTGCCTTGTCGCGCAGAGGACCGGGTTTGATTCCCACTGTCTGTATGGAGTCTGCATGGCTTTCCTCCGATGCTCCCATTTGCCCCCACAATCTGAAAAATGTGCTGGTCAGGTGGATTGGCCATGCCAAATTCTCCCTCAGTGTATCTAAGCAGATGTGGTGATTCAGGGATTTTCATAGTAACTTCATTGCAGTGTTAATGTAAGCCTACTAATAAATAAACTTCAACTTTACTTATTTGGAAGAAAAGCTGCTTCAAACTTCACACTACTGTGTGTGTCACTGCACCAGTAATCTGTGAGGTTAAAGAGAATAGAGGAACATTAATGGATCATTTAGCACTCCAGCCTGTTCTGCCATTCAGTGAGATCACTGGCAGATCTGCAACCTAACTCCATATACCTCCCTTTGTCCAATATCCCTTGATGCTTTTAGCTAACAAAAATCCATCAATCTCAGTTTTAAATCGAGCAATTGATCTATTATCCTTTTTGTGAAAAAGTGTCTCCTGTCTTAATTCTTGAAAGCTCTGACACTGATCTTGTGTTTATGCCCCTTGTCCAAGAATACAAAATGAGTGAAAACAGTTTCTCCTAATCCACCTGTCGGTTTAAGGAAATGATGTAAAATGTGGTCTGAGCGGATTATTATATGAAAGTGTCAAGTTGCAGCAGTTAATGGATGGATGCGGTAATTGTGCTGACAGGATTTTAGAAATTAGTTCTCAGTGGAGATGGGAAGAAATGGAAACGTTGGGAGTATAGGCAACTTTGAGGACTCAACAACATGACCAATTGGAAACTGCCTTATTAATGCCTTTCGAGTGTCACAGACATCCACCTGCTCTCTTGGAAGCTTCTTCACCATCAGCAACCATACCATCAGAGGAACGACTGCTTTCTTTTGGCTCCTATTCCTCCAGGGTTTCCCCTCTTTGAAGATGATCATTTGATTCTGCTCATTGCACAACCATATGCTTCAGTGACCACATTTGGATGAGCACTTGAAATATCATAACATTTGGAGATATGGGACAAGTGCTGGGATTGGCATGATCTTCATGCTAGTTATTGCTGGTACAGACTTGATGGGCCAAAGGGCCGTTTCTGCACTGTATAACACTCTGACTATATCAGTGACACTCTGGATGGAGCATATTGTAGTGCACCTGATCTACCCAGGCATTGGAACTTTACTTTTAGGAGCCAAATTGTCTGCTCAATGATGACCCTGATTATACCATGCTGTTGCTGTACATCTTCTCTAAGTATATTATACGAGCCCTCACCGGAGGTATAACACACTTTTTCAAAGGGTAACCCTCGTTACCCAAGACCCATCCATCCAGGGCACCAGGTCCAGTAAACGTGTCTGGCAACTGAGAGTTCCTGAGAATATAAGCATCCTAGCATCCTCCCCAGAAGGCAGGACAGACCTGCATAATTCTGCGATTATAGTAACATACTAGTTACATTGTTAAAGAGAGAATGTCCTTCTTCTTTATAAATATATAGAACTGGCCTGCTTTGACCTTTATGGTGACATGTGCACAGTCTATCAATGTCTGAACCCTGGAGAATCGTACCATTGCCAAATTTAGCTCATTCAAGTTGACTGTGGCAAACTAAGGAGAATGAAAATATACTGACCTGCCTTTGTGAACATGATTGGTGAAGACCTTAATGCAGTGGCATGAGGCAGACTAAAGTTTCCACCAGCAGCCTGAAAGGGTCCATCAGCAAAAGACTCAGCACTACAGTGACTCATGTTGGATGACTACCCACACAGTTGAAAGCAATGTCCCTAGCAATGACCTCACTCAGAAGTCACTATGGCTCTTGATAGCCAGGATCTCAAACATTTGAAGGTAATTCAGTCTCACTCTGTATACTAAACGGGAGCATGACACATTGGCCTATGCCTCTGTGTTTGCAGCATCTGGCCTTCAGCAATCATCCAATCCATGCACTTCTAGTACATCATGTCCCTGACAATCTGGCCTTCTCAATCTCAATATCCTATAATATATGCAGAGAGGAGGTGCAACAACAGAATTTGGAAGGTGTCTCTCCCACAGAGAACACTGCCCCCACTATGGTCAAATCATGCAGACTGAATGCAGATGAAACGGTGCCCAAGTGCCCAAGTCTGCATGGAACAATTACACTCAATGCACACTTGCAAAGAATAAATATTCAGAAGACTCACAGCAGGCTGGATTGCTGAAGTCAAACAAGGAATCCAATAAATGCTTTTAAACCTGCCCTGTCAGTGAATCAGGTAAAAAAACAGAGTTCACCAGCTCTTCCCCTCGCCAACTTTTACAGATGCATCATAGAAAGCATTCTTTTATGGTTGGTATGGCTTCTGCTCTGCTGAAGCCATAAAAACTACAAAGGCTTGTGAATGAAGCCCAGTCTATCACACAAATCAGCCTTCCAGCCATTGACTCTGTCTACACTTCCCTCTACCTTGGAAAAGCAGCTAGCATAGTCAAGGACTCCACGTACTCAGGACATATACTCTTCCGCCTTCTTCCATCATGATAAAGACAAAAAAGTGTGAGATCATGTACCAACCAACTCAAGAACAGCCTCTTCCCTGCTGGCATCAGACTTTTGAATGGACCTACCTCATATTAAGTTGATCTTTCTCCACATCCTAACTATGACTATAATACTACATTCTGTACTCTCTCCTTTCCTTCTCTATGAGTGGTATGCTTTGTCTGTACGCACTTTTCACTGTATACTAATACATGTGACAATAATAAACCAAATCAAAATGTCACTTTAAGAAAATTAATCCAGGTAATTTAATCCCAACCCAGGTTTAATATTAGGAGATACTTGACAGTGATCTTGTAGGGCTAAGCTCCCACTGGAAGTTTCCATAAATGGACCTTTTTACGATGTTATAAATAGAACCCACCATCATGAGGACAGGAATTCCCCAACAATTTACTCATATTTTAAGCAATTGCTCCCACCCAGAGGATCCTTAAAAATCAGCTTGTATAATTTTCTGTGCTGTGTATACGTGTGTACAAGGCTCACTGGATGTGATCTGTGACTCATGCTTTGAGCTCTTCCAATCTTATCCTTTTCATTTAAATTTCACATTTAGCTACTTTCAAAAATTACTTTGGGTGATTGCCCCTCCCTGAAATGTTAAGGAGAAAATGCATTATATCCTTGTGAAAAGGTTGCTCAGTCAAGAAGCAGCTACAAATGGATGTTATCGTGTCCTGCATAATTTCATTCAATCATAGAACCCCTACAATATAGAAGGAGGCCATTCGGCCCATAAAGTCTGCATTGACCTTCTTACATAGCCTGTTACCCAGGCCCTTCCCTCCACTCTATCCCCATAAGCTCACAAAATTGATCATGGCTAATTCATCCAACCTACACATTTTGGTACACTTAAGGTGCAATTTAGCACTATTAATCTTTGGACTGTGGGAAGTAACTGGAGCAGCTGGAGGAAACCCATGCAACACAGGGAAGATGTGCAAACTCCATACAGTGACCTGAGGCCAGAATTGAAACCAGGTGCCTGATGCTATGAGGCAGCAGTGCTAACCACTATGCTACCTTAGCCTAATCCCAGGATTCCTATAAAAAAATTGGAGCCTTTCATGAACACAAATGTTCTATTTCTGCTCCATAAATATCTCACATGGATTCAGATCAAAAACCATCTACCATAACTCAGGCATTCTGCTTAATTGCCATCAGTCTCTTTCATGTTAATTGTGGAATAATGCTATTTAAAGACCTTCTTTGAGATTCATTTTTTTCTCTGCCACTGTGTCCTAGTTCTTATATGTGACTGCATTGAAAAAAAGTAATAAAGACTTTAATTTACACAACCAATAATTGTCTCAAAGCACTCTGCAGCCAATGAAGTACATGTGAAATGTACAGCAAGAAGTCTCTCAATACCAGGTTAAAGTCAAACAAGTTTATTTGGTATCACAAGCTTTCAGGGTGTTGCTCCTTCATCAGGTAACTCACCTGATGAAGGAGCAGTGCTCTAAAAGTTTGTGATATCAATAAACCTTCTGGACTTTAACCTGGTGTTATGCGACTTCTTATTGTGCCCATCTCAGTGCAACACCAGCATCTCCACATCGTACATTTGAAGTATAATTACTATTGCAATGTAGAAACTACAGGTCAGGAGTTGGAAGATTTCAACACTAAATTAACTTTATTTCTTTTATCACAGTCCCTAGTGAGGGTGGACCTGTAGCATAAAATTGCTTTTAATTTGCTTCTAATTGGATCAGATCTAGCAATCAAATGCTGATATGCAGTTTTTAAGGGGGTCGCTCAGTTTTTCTGAACTTGCAAACATACTCACTGCTATCAGCTCTTCTCACTGAATCAGCTCAACAAGTTTGCTTGATAATAATTTCCTCTTCAATATTTAAATATTCATTCACAGCATATGAGTGCCACTGGAAAGGCCAGCATTTATTGCACATGCCTAATTGCTCGAGCGAGTGGTGGGTATCTCCTTGGATCGTTGCATTCCAGGTGATGAAGATACACTCATGGTATTAGGAATGGATTCCAAGGTTTTGACCCAATGACTGGGAATTATAGGCTGGTGAGTTTGATGTCAGTGGTAGGGAAGCTGTTGGAGGGGATTCTTAGAGATAGCATGTATAGGCACTTAGAGCGTTGTGATCTGATTAGGGATACGCAGCATGGCTTTGTTAAGGGGAGATCGTGCCTTACAAATCTGGTAGAATTTTTTGAAGAGGTGACAAAATCAGTGGACGAAGAGCGAGCTGTTGATGTTGTCTATGTGGATTTTAGTAAGGCGTTTGACAAAGTCCCTCATGGGAGGTTAGTTGGGAAGGTCAAGGCTCATGGGATACAAGGACAGGTAGCTAGATGGATAAGTAACTGGCTTAGTAATAGGAGACAGAGAGTAATAATGGAAGGGTGTTTTTCTAGCTGGAGGTTGGTCAGTAGCGGTGTGCCGCAGGACTCGGTACTGGAACCTCTTCTATTTGTAATATATATAAATGACTTGGAAGAGGGAGTAAGTGGAGTGATCAGCAAGTTTTCAGACGATACAAAGATGGCTGGACTTGCGGATAGTGAGGAGCATTGTCAGGCGATGCAGCAGGACATAGATAGGCTGGTAGCTTGGGCAGACAGATGGCAGATGGAATTCAATCCTGATAAATGTGAGGTTATGCATTTCGGGAGAAAGAATGTAAGGGGGAGGTATATGATAAAGGGTAGACTTATTAAGAGTTTAGAAACGCAGAGGGACCTGGGGGTGCAGGTGAACAAGTCTCTGAAGACGGCAGAGCAAGTGGAGAAGGTTGTGAAGAAAGCATGTAGTATGCTAACCTTTATAGGAAGGGGTATAGAGTACCAAGAGCTGGCCTTTAATGTTGCAGTTGTATAAAACGTTGGTTAGATCTCATTTGGAATACTGCGTCCAGTTCTGGTCGCCTTACTACCGGAAGGACGTGGAGACTCTGGAGAGAGTGCAGAGGAGGTTTACCAGGATGCTGCCTGGTATGGAAAGTCTGAGTTACGAGGAGAAGTTGGACAAATTGGGACTGTTTTCCTTAGAAAGACATAGACTTAGAGGAGATCTAATAAAGGTGTACAAGATTATGAGGGGTATAGATAGAGTAAACAGGGTTAAGCTTTTTCCTAGGATGGACTTGAATAGCATGAGAGATCACAGGCTTAGGGTGAGGGGGGTAAGGTATAATTTGGATGCTAGAGGGAGTTTTTTCACACAGAGGGTGGTGGGGGTATGGAATGCGCTGCCAAGTAAAGTGGTGGAGGCAGGTACTCTGGAGTTATTTAAGAGATACTTAGATGGGCACATGAACAGAATGGGAATGGAGGGGTATAGAAAACTGATTTAAAATAGGGATCATGAGCCTTGGGAGTCCCTGGGAAGTGTGTAAATAGATGATGATATTGATGTACTTGTTTTTATCCAACAGGTGCTTTGGTCCACCTTGTTGTCTAATGAGGGGCATACATGCGATGGGTTGTGAGAGGGCTGCTCTTGGATTTTTTGAGAGTATCCTAGTGCTTCACGTCGTTAGTGTACGCTTGACCTGGACCATTTGATGGGCAACACAACAGCTCAGTGACTATCGCTGTGCTGTGCAGATACATGGACTTGGGCCTGTGTCTGTGGGAGTTTGCGCATTCTCCCCGTGTTTGCATGGGTTTTCTCTGGGTGCTCCAGTTTCCTCCCACATCCCAAAGATGTGCTCTTAGGCTAATTGGCAAAACAAATTCTCCCCAAATTGTCTCAAATTTGGTCTTTAATCCATAGATCTATAAACATAGACAGGGATCATGGGTAGAGGTGGGAACATCAGTGTGGCGGCGCGGGCTCGTTGGCTCGAAGAGCCTGTTTCCCGTGCTGTTTTGTTCTTTGTTCTTTGTTTTTTGACTGCAAATACATTTTCAAATCAGGATAGTGTGTGACTTAGAGGAAAACTTACAAGTGGTATTGTTTCCGTCATCTGCTGGCCTTGTTCTTCCATCCTGTAGGGTCATTAATTTGGGAGGAGCTAACAAAGAGGCCTTGGTGAGTTGCTGCTTTGCGTCATGTAAAGGGCACACACTGCAACACAATGTAGTGGATGTGTTCAAGGTAGTACTATACAATTAGTTTGCTTTATATTGGGTGATGTTGAACTTCTTGAATGTTCTTGGGGAAAGGGCAGGAGATGAGCCTAGATAAGGTACTCTGTTGAAATTGGTGTAAACTTGATGTTTGAATGACCTCTTTACGCACTGTCAGAATTCTACGGACCTGCATTAATCCAATGAGTTTGTAGAGAATCCCATGAGTTTGTAGATGATGCAAAAAAATTGATGATTTAGAAGGTGTATCACTGGACATAGATTATGTAGTCTCGATTAGGTTTTTGGAGCTAGAGTATTTATTTACATCATCCAATTGAGCTTCTTATCAACAGTGACCTTCAGGAAGTTAGTTATTTTTAATTCATTCATGAGGCATGGACATTGCTAGCTGGCCAGCATTTATTGCACATCTCTAGTTGGCCTTGGAGGGCAGTTGAGAATCAACCAAATTGTTCTGGATCTGGGGTCACATGTAGGCCAGACGAGGTAAGGAAGGCAAATTTCATTCCCTAAACGACATTCGTGAACTAGATGGGTTTTCCGACAATCAACAATGGTTAGATGGTCATCAGTAGGTTCTTAATTCCAGTTTTTTTAAAAAATTGAATTTAAATTCCACCACCTGACATGGCAGGATTCAAACCCGAGTTCCAGAATATTAACTGAGTTTCTGTATTAATAGTCTGGTGATAATACCATCAGGTCATCACTTCCCCTGCCCACCCACCCACCCCCCCCAACCCCTAATGTTGGGAGATTTGGTGATGGTAATGCCATTGAATGGCAAGGGAAGATAGTTAAATACTTATGAAGTGCAAATGTCAATTTCCAGTTATCAAAACAAGTCTAAATGCTGCTGACACTCTGTTGCATACAGGCACAGACAGCTTCAAGCATTATGAATTGAACTGAAGACTTTGTAATCATCAGTAAACAATCCCATTTCTGACCTTATGATGGAGGGTGATGCAGTTGAGAAAGTTTGGGTCTGGCTGCTGTCTACTGTATGCAGAGACTCTTGGGACAAAATAGCTCCTTGCTTCAAGTACACAGACAGGATTGTTGATTTTAGTGGCAGAAGAAACATTAGAAAAGAGAGGGGGGGGGTGTTCAATCTGATACATCAATGGCTAGATTTGGAGGCAGAGGTACGGAGAATTGTACAGTGGATACGCAGGGTGAATGGATAGTCATGAATGGTACTGAAGAAGTTGGATGAACATGCAGTTCACTAGAACTGGAAGGGGAAAGGAGTGCCAAGTTAAATTTGCTGGCCTGAGATTGGAAACAGGATGACAAGAACTAGTGCAAATTGTGAGAGTTGAAAGAGTAAGGGCTAGGTTCTCTGACCCTTCCTGCCAGTGAGATCTTCCAGTTTTGCCATGGGCGAGCACGCAAGTGAATTCCAAGGAGGGCGGGGCTGCTGAGCCATGCAAAACATTGGCAGAGCCAGAAAATCCCATCAGCGGCTAATGGCAAGCTGCCATTATCATGAGAGAACACTGCAAGGGAATCAGGAAATCCCAGCCTAAGTTTCTCTATAAAAGCATAGGGCTTTCATTTGTTTTAGTGTCTCTACAGTGAGGCCAGAAAGAAGGCTGAGTGTCTTTGTGATATGTGAATAGAATCTCGTGTTGAGGCAACTTTTGGGAGGTGATGCACTAGTTGACCAGTTCAAAATCCAATTACCACTCTGTGTAATATTAATAATCAATATTTTGTGAATTATGGAAGTATTTATAATAAAGCAGGAAAGATTATTTTAATGTAAAAATGAAAATAATATGAAGGGACTATGCCCCGAACCATTAGAGAAGTTCACAAACAATATTTTGCATCCAATAATTGAATTTCATCTGTCCAGCACTCACGTATTTGGATCCTTTTCCACCAACTCATGTGTAAAGGAGTGGTGTATACCTACGGTTTAAGTTATGACCCCTGTATACCTATTTATTTTAGAAATGTAACATCAGAGGCATTGTTGAGTCATCAGCTTTTTTACAACTAATTTGATCTAATTTTACTAACCTTCTAATTTGAAATGCATGGATCCCCTTTAAAGGCCAATTGAATGTCTTGTATGGAAAGTGTAAATTTCGTAACACCCTATGAAGCAGTCAGAAGTGCCCATTATTGGGATAGACAGAGAGCAACAATATTCTGCAGTTGGCATGTGACATCTGCACTCAGAGTACTTGATAAGCATAACAATTTAACACAAAAGAATTTCACAAGAATGAATGATGTCACCATTTTTATCTATACATTGTGAGCAAGACAACCAATAAGCAAGAAGTGGGGGGTGGGGGGGAAAAAAAACTTCCTTTATTTGCCTATTAGGAGAAAATTGGATTTTAAGAATGTCAACTTAACTGGAAAATTCATTCATTCAAAAAGGCACACCTGTACAAGTGTGGGAATATAGTGAATAGAGCTCTAAGTCAGTGCCAGCAGCAGTAATTCGTCATATATGGAAGCCTGACAGTATGGTTTCTTGGAGTAGCTCACAAATTAATGATAGCAATAAATCATTTTAATGAGATCTATGCAGGGCACAATCTACCCTTCTTTACAAAGGTTGAGTGCCTCCTGGTCAGAATCTTTTTTCCCTAAGTGAGTAACAGATAAAATTGGTGCAATAAACCAATCATGAAAACGGGGCATATTGAGCCATTGACCTAATGCAACGGAGTAAAGTTTCGAATTCTGGATGATTATCAACAGACATTTGTAAAATATTTATGCAAGAAACAAGGCTTCTTTCTTTTTGCCCACGTGCATAATTTGAGGCAGGGAATCTGCCAAGATATTTTACTGGAATAAGCAGTCCTGCTTTTGAAAAGAGCCAGCACACTAAATTTCAGTCCCTCCTAGCCACATTTTAATATTGGCTAACACATTTACGGAAAGCAATGTAACCAAACTGAAACTGATCTTACCCAGAAATAGTATTTTTTTTAAAATCAACAATCAATATGAAACAGATATCAGATTCCTCTTGATCGCATTCCAGCAATCTACTAAATTGAGCGGCAGGCATGCTGAAAAGAAACATGACAGAATGAGCAAATAGTTTGTGCCTATAGGCAAAGACTTTCCATTTCTTTCAGTGGGGAAGGAGGAGGAAGGGTCTTCCTCCAGAACATCTCCAAGATACTTAGCACAGTGAGATGGATTCAGATTCAATTTTCAGAAGCAGTAGCTGCCAATGAAGGACAATTTGTCATAGATGTAGAAGGAGCACTGTAAATTGACCTTTTTCATTGATTTGGTGGGATCTATTTTCGACTGAATATGATTGTGTATTACTTCATCTTTCTATACATCACAATATTGTTCTGTACTTAGTTAATGCTCAATAGTGCAAAATGGACAACCGCTTGCATCAAACTCATGTTGATAAGATATAAGACACCTTAGGTAGCAAACAGGCTGGACAGTGGAACGAGTAGAAGATAAATCATACAATACAACGGAGAGATTTATCAATAATCTACTACTACATCTCCTGCACTGCAAATGATCCTTCTCCTCAGGAAATAATTATTGCTGTCCTTCCTCATTTTCCTATTGCAATCCTTCTATCTTCAATGAGTTGCATACTGATGTGCAATTGCAGGGTATTCAATAGCCTCTCTTTCCCTTCAATCTCTACCATTGTGTTCCTACAGTATCTTGTCCTTACCAATCATCTCAAAGCTTTTCTCATAACCACAAATGATCCCAACTAAGACTTGCATTCTCATATCATCTTTGTTTCTGGCACATTGTGGAATTTTCAACTTAGTGCCATTTTGAGAACATCATCATCTCAAAAACTGCCAAATTTCAAGAACAAAGCAAAAAAAACCCTTTTTTTTTTCAGGGCAGCTGGGAGTAGATAGTCAATGAAGTTTGTCAGTGTCACATACGGTCCAAGAACCAAAGAAAAATACAATAACAGGGTTATGCAGCTCAACCCACCACCACAACTTTAATAATCATTTCAAAAGCATATGTCAGATAATTGATGAACTGTGCAAGTGTCTGTAGCAATGTCTGAATGCAGAATACACGTTCAATTTTGAGTATGGGTTTTATCGTACTACAGAATCCTAATGGGATGGTTGTGCAGATCTACAATGAGTTACAATTCCAAAGCATTAAACATATCATATATTGCAATACTGAAATAGAACAGGTGCACATATATATTTTAAATATTCCCACAGATATTGGTAATTATGTGCATAATGGTGGTCACGTAGCATCTGAACTTCGGGAAACTCCTTTTAATTGGTGAGGACAATAACATTGTCTGAAGAAACACTGAAGAAATACTCACATATGTGTAATCTGTTGTTCTCTAAAGCCTACAACAATGCAAGTTATAAAAGGACAAGTCTGCTTTGCAATTCTTGGAGCTGATCAATGCTCAAGTTGGTCTGATGAGAGGAATCTCCAAACTACACATCAATCACCTGCTGTATTGCTTTATGGACTAAATAAAACCCAAATCTGGTCTTGGAAAATTTTTTAGTGACATAAACATTGAACATAGCTATTACATTGAATATAAGGAATTCAATGGTGACTATAGACTACAGCAAGACATTCATGAGGTGGCACAGGTCAGTAATCACCTCACTCATTAGCTTCAGTCTAACAATATACTAGGGACAGCTAGCTGCATCTTGGAGTATACACAAGGTCTCATGGCTAATTGGTATGGGTGGCCAATGCCTCACATAGAAGTGTTTTATATTACAATCATGCTGCTCAGTTCATCAAGTATGGGCTGCACATAGCGAGCGGCAAGCAAAATGTCAAAATTGTTTGGGTTTTCCAAAACTGGCCGGTTGAAAAAAAATCCTAACGGAGAACCTGGCAGCACTGCTTTGAGCTTTATAAAGCTTTGGTTTCCACTGTATCATTGGTGATCATGTACAACAGCTTTGCAGTGCAAACAGCTTCAGTTGATCCCTGTATGCAGTGAAAATATTCAGTTGTATGGATGAGAAGCAGGCTGCATGGATCCTGACTGTTTTTGACTTACAATGCAGCTGTAGCTTTCATCAACGTCGCAATCTTGATAGAAAAATTCCAATTCAATCAGGTGCTACCTGAGTATACATTGCATCTTTTGACATTAGAACAAAATTTTAACTAACATTATTGAACAATTGGCAATGAAGCAATGTCATAACCTTAATGTTAATAAATACAACACGAGTAGGATTTTGCTTAAATACTCTTATTTGTGAACTTTAATACCTACTTTAATCTACATTTGCTGAAGAAATCATTTTTTGATACGTGTATAATACTTTGCATTTATCGATAATTGATTCCTCTTTCTCTTTGCTTCCTCAATCTTTTCCCACTGTCCTGAAAGAGGAATAATATTGGGAAGAATTTGATAAGGAGTAGAACCTGGAATCCTATATCCAAGCTGTTTTTTGTTTATGCTCATTTCCCCTTTCCTAAAACAGGTCTTGGAGCTGGGTCACAAGCTTCAGTCTTGGAACTACATCATGCAAATCCACTAAAGTCACCATCTCCTGTCATTATTGTCCAGGATCGAAGGAAACAAAATGATAAGCACAATCATGAAAATGAATCTAAAGATAAAAGCATGATAAACTGAATGGTCTTATTTTCCCATTGCCGACTTTCTAAGTTCTTATGATTTCATCTTCCATAAAGTGTGTTGAATGATAGCTCTCTGGGAGAAGCTGCTTTCAGTGTATCCACTGAGGCTGTGAATAAACATTATGAAGTGGATCTGGCACTTGTTCCTGGAGGACTGTAATAGACTTAACTGTCTGCCTTGAGCTCTTTTCATTAATGACAATTCTGTTTTTTTTTATTGTCAAGTCAGTTTTCTACAAAACGTATCATTTCACCTTCGATTTCATGAATTGTCATTTTTCTTGGAAGTAGACCAAAGGGACCTTCTCAAATTTCTTCTGAAAGACGAGCTACACTACATTTTCTCTCTCAATGACAGTTTTCATTTATCCTGGACCCTCATTAGATAATCCTATATCTTGTAGAACAGGCTCCTGCATTTCAGCTGTTAATCACGTCCAGCACACAAACATTTAATTGCTCAGTTCATTTACAACTGGATTATTTCAAAGCTTGAACCAAATTTGCTTTCATGTTATTGAATTTGCATTATTTCCAATTTTCAGGATACCCCAGCCATTACCCCTCACCATTATTCCATGACTGCTTCAGTAGAAATGGGTATTATCCATCAGTGCCACTTTGGCAAGCTATTTCAGCAGAATTCTGCAAAAAATCCCCAACAGCTTAGTTAACAGATTGAAAATATTACTGCAGTTGTCCTGTGTCAACTGTGGTCAGAATGCAAATGTTTGACCATTGTTCACTCTGTCACTGAATGAAGTTGTCCTATTTTTCTTCTGGAATATTTTGCTTCTAACATAATAGCACATGATCCCTTTTACAACTACTGCAATTATTCCTTGCCAATTTATCTCAGGAATATTTACTTGGTGCTTCAATTTAATTTCTAATATATTTGTTTTCTGGCTTAGTTGGTCTACATAACACATTTGTCTAAATACATTTTTGATAGTCATTACAGAGGGCTGACTATTATGGGGAGGTGGAGGACTGAGATCCACGTCGATTTTTCTTTTTATGGGAACAGGTAGAATACGTCAGGCAGCTGACCTCCCACCTTTCTGCCCACCCCAATCCAGTTCCCATGAATTGATATTTGGCCCACCTGCCATTGTTAAAACAATAATTGAGCTCCGGAGGCTATGGGACGACCTGATAGAAGTTTACAAAATTATATGACGCATGGATAGATTGTATAGTCAGAGTGCCCAGGGTGGAAATTCAACTACATGGGGACAAAGGTTTCAGGTAAAAGGGGGAAGTTTAAAGGAGATGTGAGTGAGAGGTTGGCAAGTAGCTGGAATGCACTGCTAAAATAGCAACATTTAAGAGGCATCTTGGCAGATACATGAATTGGCAGGGAACAGAGCGATACAGGCCCCCAGAGGCAAAATTCTTTAGCTTAGAAAGAAGTCACGTGTCAGCACAGGCTTGGAGGGCTCAAGGACCTGGTCCTGAATTGTACTGATCTTTATTTTTTGATTGGCCAGCATCCTGTTAGCATCATCAGCGCGTTAGTGGACACTGGTGACTTCTCCCCCCAGCTTCCTCAATCTCTCAAATCTACCCTACCCATCAACCTGATACTCACCTTTTCTTTAGTTCCCAGCACTTAGTTCCCACACATATAGCTGCAGTGTTTCTCCTGGCCACGGCAATCCATTTGATTTGCTGGCAGCTCTCCAAGGCAGGACTTCCTCCCAGCAATGGGTTTTTTGCCGATCAATGCTCTTTAAGGCATCAAATGGCACCAGGCCTGTTGGAGTTGGCAGGGATGTTTTTCCCACTGACTCTTTGGATGGCAGGGGGAATCCTGAGAAGTCAGGTCCAATTCACTTTGTAACACAGTGGGAGAGAGGGAAATGCATGATTATCCTGACTTTCTCCTCTTGAGAACATATATGTTAAGAGCTAAAGGGGGATTCCAAGACCTGCACATAACAGCGCAACGTGAACATGCCAACTCTGTTTAAAATAATGCAGAAGGGAGTAGGAATTTTTTTTAAAAATTTGTTCATGTATTGAGGGGACAATGAGGCTGGGCAAGCATTCATTGTCCATCCCTGAGGGCATTTAAGAGTTCACCACATTGCTGTGGGTCTGGAGTCACATGTAGGCCAGACCAAGTAAGGACGGCAGATTTACTTCCCTAAAGGACATTAATAAGCCAGATGGGTTTTTCTGACAATTGTTTCATGGTCATCAATTAAATTTTAATTCCCGATATTTTATTCCACCATTTGCCTTGGTGGGATTCAAACCCAGGTCCTCAGAACATTCCTCTGGGTTCCTGGATTACGAGTCCAGCACCAATACCACCATGTCTAATATGGCGATGTCTCCCCTACTATTAGCCCCAGCTGTCTTGTTTTACTGGTTGGAAAGGTAGTCATAATGTTTTCTTTCCTCTTTTTGAGAGATCCTCTCAATGCATGTAAATTCAAAGTAATGTAATCTTCTGCTAAGTATCACCAAGACTTCCATAGGCCCCAAACCAATTTCTTCTCTTTGTCCGGCTGCTTTACACCACCTTCTTAATGTCAATTTATCTTCTTGCTGCAAAAGGCTTTTTGGCAGAACGGACACACACACTCTCTCCTTTGAGGATATGCCTACACTTTGATTGATTGTCATATCCCCACTGACTGGCAACATCAACTCTCCATATTATTCATCCTGTCTCCTATAGACATACTAATTCCTGCTTTGTGAAGCTTGTATCTATCTCCAGTTTTAACCAGGTCTCAGTTATATAAGTTCCTCTTGTGTACAGGAGTACTTTCGTGGATGCAGCGTGCATGCTCAACAACTCCTCCCGCGTTTTACCATTGAAATATCAGCTAACAACAGCCTTGTTGTAACTAATGCATCAAAGTGAGACATTTTGCATCACATTATTATTGTACTTTTCAAAAAAATTATGGGGGTGATCTACTAGCCCATCACATTGGGTGACTGGCATGACGATCTGCTAAGATCACAAAAGCAGTGAAAAACTGGACTCACGTCTTGTTTTTCACCTCTTGCAATGATAGCGGCACTGAATTGCCACCATTATTAACTTCACATCTGGGAACAGCGATATTCCTCGTCTGATTTAAAATGTTATTCATGAGTCTGGAACACAACATCCAGGATTATTTGCCTTAATGGCCTCACCGGTGGAGGTCCTCGCTGGCAAGGATCACATATGGTTCCTGAGCAATGGATATGGGATATGATAACCTTGCTGGTGGAACTGGAGGCCATTGAAACCCTCTGGGTGGTTGAGGGCCAAGGCGGGCAAGATGGGTGAACAGGAATGACAATCAACCAAAGGGCTGGAAGCAATGTCCGAGAGAGTGATAATTTCCCAATATACTGCGTACAATTGTACACAATGCATTGGGAGATCAGGTACAATCACAATAGCACCTTCTAGCATTCAGCAGACAGCTTCCCAGCATGAAAAACTCCATCCTCTCCCCCTACTGCCAAGAATTATACTTTGCCTCTTTTTAAAAGTATAATAAGATTTGAATTTTTATCTTACCAAAAGAAAGGGTCTGAAACTCTCTCGTTTTCAGGTTCATTTGACATTGAGAATTGTTTTGGCAAAATCACTCCTGATATATTCAAATCAAGTCCAAGAAATATATAAGTTTTAGGAAATCCAGTTAGGAGCTTCAAAAATTTTATTTAAAAAATATAAATCTAATAAATTTAATAAAAAATTAATAAAAATAATCAATAAAATAACATATATAAGACGTACTATCTATCTTGGGAACATTGGCAACCAAGTGGAGTAAATAAAAACTATCTGTTAACAAGAATAACTACATATGAATAATGAAAAAATGCAACTGATGATTTAGACTCCAGACTGCCTGGGAGAACCAGTGCTCAGCCCTTAGCACTTCAGCTGGATAATTCTTTGCATTCACCATTTCAATCTGACTCTGGTTGGCCACATTTCCCATGGAGGTTAACCAATGGATCCTATGTGCCTGCCTTGCCAGCCCTAATGATTGGACATCACCTGAACCTGATTTTTCTAGCCGCCATAACAATCTCACTCTCAAGGCCTGCAAACAACCCCCAAAATCTAGGTCTTTAATCCTATCATTTTCTCTTCACTAAAACCGCTGACCATTCATGGCATGCAATCTGCATCTAAATTCCCACTGTAGTAGGACTGTCATTGGACTAGTCATCCAGGGACTCAGAGGCAAGATCTGAACACCTGTGTTCAAATCCCACCATGACAGATGGTGAAACTTGAATTCAGTAGAAATCTCAAATTACAAGTCTAATGATGGCCATGAAACATTTGTCAATTGTCATAAAACCCATATGGTTCATTCAATACCCTTTTGGGAAAGAAATCTACCATCCTTACCTGGTCTGGCCTAAATGTGACTCCAGATCCACATCAATGCAGATGACTCTCAAATGCCCTCAGTTAGGGAGGGGCAATAAATGATGATCCAACAATGGCACCTTATATAAACTGAATTTTTTAAAAATGCATAAAGGATTACAATTTTCCTGTCCCACCCACCATGGAAATTATCATGGCTGTGAGGCAGACCATGCAAAGAACGTTGACCTCAGGTGGAATCTTCGGTTTTAGAATAAGCAAAGCTGGAAAATCCTACCTATGGTCTCTCCATGTCAATTCCCTCCTCCAACCCAGAGACTTCCAATCCCACTACTTAAGGTATTTGACCTTTGACCCCTTTCAACAGAAACATCTGACCCAACTCCTATTCCCTCCTCTGGATAACTCTGAATAATCCTTCTCACCAATGACCTTTGAGAGGTTGATAGCCAAGTAACCATTACACATCCAGCAAACTGATATCTTCCCAATTCGTCACAAATTATTAATGGTAGGTGCTGCAAGCTCACCATAACTTGCCTTTCAATGTGTGCCCCATTCATTTACCCGCTTTCTCCACAGATGCTGACTGACCACATATAGCACAGAAATACGTGCATTTTTTTTTGGTTTTGATGCATTAGTAAACTCTAATTTCATCACTAATGACCAAATACAAACCTATACCAATCAATTCTGTTTCTGTGACAGGAAGCATATCTAGCACGAGGCAAATGGAAAATGACTTGCAGTGTAGAATTTTAGACATAGGCTTTCACTGTGATACATACTGTAATTCACCATGATGAGCTCTTAAATCCTGAAATCATTTTTTTCCGTATTATGCAAGGGCATAAGCTAAGATCAGGATTTAAACAAGCATACTTCAGTAATTTTGATAATAGGTTCTGTGATGATTAAATAACTTTCTAAGTCATTTATTGCTGTTTTGGGGTTGATTAAATATCTATTAAATTGGAATCCATGAAGCTATATTAATCCTCAATTAAATTGAGTACTTCAGTATATTAAGCCAACCTTGTATCAGCTGTATCTTTAAACTTATCCCAGCAATTAACATTAATCAATGAGCCAAATTCACATGGAAGGCTGCAATACAATCATAGTTTACACAGATGAATCAAAATAACATTTTTTTTTGAATTTAATAACATGATTATTCATGAGTAAAAGTAATTTCTTAAGGAAGTGCTGAAACATTACACATCTTCATTTTTGACCATCCTGAACACATTAACATGAGAATAAAATCTCAACATCAAGTATGGCAAACCAGATTTTCTTTTTGTCTGATTGTTCAAAGGTCACAATGGTTTAATATGACAACATGTTTCAAAACTTTCTTGCTTTTGTTACTAAAAGCAGTCAAATACAGATACTTTGCTGTTCCAGAAAGAGAACACTTGTAATTAACTGGGTCAGCAGTGGTGCAAAGTCAAAATTAAAGAGAATCAACTGCCTATGAATTTGAAAAATTGTTAATTTCTTTCCTTCACGTGCATTTGCAAGACCACTACTTATTTGATTTTTCTCTCACTCTGCAGATAAATATAGCTTGTACCTGGAGTTAGGGTCAAACAATCCGTAACAGTGACAGTTTCCAGAAGAGTGAATTTCACTGTTTTGTACCTAAGCTCGTTGGGGATTTATACATAATTTACACTACACATGGCAGTGTGAACCCATTGTCCCTTCACACTAACTTGCAGCGTGAAAAGACTCTTAATTTTCATGCATATCCAAACTCAATTCTGACCCTAAATAATTTACTATGTGGCAAACACAGGTCAATGCTCGGTACTTGCACAGAACAATTTTTGGCATTGCTGATAGGGAAATGAATCATTGTATTGGTAGATTCCTAAGTAATTCCTAAGTGAAGTACTGGGAGTGTTAAGGCTCATCATACAAGGTTTCACTAAAGTTGAAAAGACAAGGAGAGAAGATGATAAAAATCAAAAAGTGGTGACTTTGATTCATCAAATTTGCCTTTGAGAAACCTGAAGATTATGTGAGGAAGGACATACTGGGAGAGTTGTGAATTACCTACACAGGGGCCTGTGCGAGTGAGTTAGACTCAGAAGGAATTGTACTAAGAATCCACTTCGACACAATGAAATGAGAGTTGATAAACTTGGATGTGCTAAAGAAACTGGAACTGAATTTACTCTTCAATGCGGTCTTTAGAATTAGTGCTAAAAGATGAAAAATGAAGCAAATAATACAATCAGTAGGAATGAAAAACAAACTACCAACATCGAGAAGATGTCAAAGAACAAAGATAATTACAGCATGGGAACAGGCCTTTTGACCCTTGAAGCCTGCACCAACCATACTGCTTGACTTAACTAAAACCCTCTACCCTTCCAGGGACCATATCCCTTTACTCCCATCCAATTCATGTACCTGTCAAGACACCCTTTAAAAGTTACCTCCATATCCGCTTCCACTATCTCCCCAGGCAACGAGTTCCAGACACTCGCTACTCCCTATGTAAAAAATCTGCCTCGTACATGTCTCTTAAACCTTGCCCTTCACACCTTAAACCTATGCCCCTTAATAACTGACTCCTCCACTCTGGGGAAAAAGTTTCTGACTATCCACTCTGTCCATACCTCTCATAACCTTGTAGACTTCTATCAGGTCTTCCCTTAACCTCTGTTGCTCCAGTAAGAACAAATCAAGTTTCTCCTAAATCTCTTCTCATAGCTAATGCCCTCTATACCAGACAACATCCTGCTAAATCTTTTCTGTGCCCTCTCTTCTCTTTGAGTAGTACCAAAAAGAACTTAAATTGAAGGTCAGGATCTGGACTATGACCAAGTCACTTGCAAATTGGTATACGGATATCCAGATAGTGAGATAAATAGCTAATTGGAGGAGTGATTATGGGAATCTTCTTTTTGTAAAAAAAATACAATCTGTTTTTTGCAAAAAAAAAAAATCCCATGTGTCCGGTCAATGTATCTGATCATTTTTTACAAATGGCAATAAGAATTCTTTTAAATCTAAATGAAGCTCTTAGATTGCACAACTGAGAGTTGGATTAGTACCCACTGGCTAGTCAACTAGTTATTTTAATGAAAAATACATATGATCGCTTCCAGTTCAAATAATTGTATTTAATTTCTACTTTTAAATTCAACAATCTAAATGTTAGAATTTATGGTGTTAAGCCAAATAAAATCATGCAAATCCAAATACACCAGTTAGCCATTAAATCCTCCTCACTTACAATCTCAAAGGATATACTCAACAGTGGTTAACAGTTGATGACTTTCCCAGACACTATCAGCAAAACCACAAAGATATCACTTTCTTACAGATTTTATCAAGTGACGATACACCTGACAGCATGGATAGCACATATCGATCCACTGTTGCTAATATTTCTACTCGAGTTTTGTTCTTATTAGAAAAACTGTGAAATAATTGATGCACCACTATAAAGTATTTAAAATGACTATGTGCAAAACATTAACAATTACCTTCTCCTGAGATACAATAGTGATATCTAAGTTGTTGATATATGACTCATTAGTGTGAGATGCCAAGAATCAGTGTTCTAAATTTATAATACAGGGGAAGATGCACTTTTACATAGCTAGTGTTTAAGAAGTTGAAAGTTTTTGGTACAAGAGATTACATCCATGGAACTGCTAAGCTGGTTGGCTCTCTTTGAAAAAAGAGTGCTGAGATGTGACTAAGTCAAATTTTTTTCAATTATAAAAGTTTTGATAGAGCAAAGAGGGAGAGTGTTGTCTCTTGTGAGAAGAGCAAAACTCAAAATCATTGTCTGGCACCAAGAAATCAAATAGGAAATTCGGGAGAAACCTCTTTAACCAGGGAAAATTGTGGGAACATGGAATTTGCTGCCACAAGGGACAGAATTTTCTCATCCTGCCCATCACAGGAATCATAATGGGTAAGATAGGACCATGCAATGGCACATTGACCTTGAATGGGATTTTGTAGACTTGGGGTGAATGCAGCTGGAAATTTCCAACCAAGGATTGGTTCGAGAGAATGGGGTCTCGGATTTTAAGTATACAAGGAAAAAGGAGATAGTGGATTATTTTGATAGTTGAGCAAGAATGGGAGAAAACTTGAACAAAGCATGAATGTTGCACAGACTGGTTGAGCCTAATAATAGCATTGATGGGCGGGCCCAACAGCCAGTTTCTGCGCCGTACTTTCAATGTAATTTTAGGTTATGATGGATGGTTAAGTGAATGAGAGTGTATATGTGAATGTAGCCTGGATTAAATTATGCTACATTCATAGATGGGCCTACATTTCTTATATCTGGTGAACAAAAGGTGATTTATTTCCCACGAGACTGTATGTTGCAAATTGCTCTGTGCGAGGAATACAAACAACATGGCACCTTGTTGAGGAACTGAGATCTGAGTGATCTGGATGGAAAACTGTACATCTCCTTCACCAATCAGGTGAAGGACTGAGGACAGCACAGAGTTTGAACCCCAACATGTAAATTAAAATGATGAATCCAATGTCAGATTATGTATAGAAAAAAGAGACAAAGAAAGAGTGATTAGATTAAAAGATATTTGGGAAAAAAGACAAAGAAAAAACAAACAAAAATGCATGTAATTTGATTTTAATCTCCAACAACAGTTACAAACTGAAAGAAGATTTCATAAAATCATTAAACAATACATGGCAGTTACTGAGTTTTATCAGGCTATTTAAAGGGTAAATAGAAAACGTATAAACACTAACTCTCTGAATGAGTTTAATTTATACCCATCATACAAATACAGGAGCTTGAAATGCGTCAGATAATGAGATGCCATTCTCAGGAAGCTAACAGCTGAGTGATACTTCTTCACAACAACTTCCTGATTTTACATTTAACCATGTATCTATCGTCCCTCATATAAAGTTGCATCGTAATTTGCACATAAATAATAGGGTATGTTAGCTTTGCTGATAGAATTTCCTGTCAAAAGTATCTGATTATTTCACTCACCTCATATGAACTCTGACAATCCTATTTCAGTGCTTTCAAGGGGCAATTTGGAATGCCTAATGTGACACTAAAATGCCTAGTGGCCATTAAAATACATTGTATTTGCCAATAGCAGACGATTAAAACATATTTGGAAGCAGTGATTATGAATTGAAGCCTATGTAGAAGATTTTAAGTCATTTGATACTAGTGTCTGCAATGCATCACTTTAACCATCTTGAGTGAGTGAGGGTTAATGTGCAATGACAGTAATAGCTGTTAAAAGTGAGAAAGAAGTCAATTTCTCTTTCTACATGCATGAACAAACCTAGCCTGTGGGCTCACAGTCACACACCAAGCATCACGTTCGCACCAATAGAATGTTTCCTGTGTTGGCTACACCAGGTGTTAAGGCATTACAATTTCATTAACTGTTAATCATCAGGGAGAGATACAGGAGCACTGCATACTTGCATTTGAAATTCACACTTTTTTTTAATGTCATGGACAAACTCAGTGCAGTGCATCTTCCAAAAGACACGGTTTGCATTTGACACTTTGCAATGTATTATTTAGTGCACTTACTCTCAAGCAGGAGGTATTTACAGACAGGGACTGTAAGCCGCTCTTCTGGGAACGATAGGATTGTTGACAGCGAGATAAAAATGAGTTCATTATGTGAATGAAGAATCCACAGTAACAATGCAACACAAGAGAAGGTCTCACAAACAATGCTCAAAGTAAAATGGTTTACTTAGAAGCTTTTAAAATTTTAATTAGATTCTTCTTCCTTGTAAAATTTGGCTCTCCTATAAGCATCTTCTCTTCCATATGTGACAAATTCTTTCAAAAGAATTGTTCCATGGCTTCAGAAACAATCCAACTGTTGTATTTTCAATGTGACCAAATATTAAAATGATACATCCAATAAAAAATGCTATTGTGCAATGAAGCCATTTCTTTTCCTGCTTGTAATCAGGTCATTGAAATATTTTATAAGTGATAATGAATCAAAAGTACATTGATCATTTCCAAAGAAACTGTTCATCTGAGGTCCTAACAGTACTTTTCATAATAATCCAATATCTGAAGCCTTCAGTTATCACCCAAATGTGCTGCCAAAGGAAAAGCTAAAACAATAATAAAATCCACAAGTAATAGAAAATCAATACAGATTGAGTGGCAGAACATTGCAGGCATTCTAAAATTCAGCTGTTGAATAAACTGACAACATTTTGCTCTTGAAATTTGCCTCTTAAATGGATTACTGGCTTGCAGTATGATAGATGATCTTAACGGTAAGCACAAAAACATGGCTGCTGATCAAATCCAAACTTTATTTGTTGTCGCTTGCAAGAATAAAAATTGGGAACCTCAGTGAGGGAGTGAAAAATGAACCAAGGACTGAACGAGTCAGAGTTGATTAGAATCCAAGTGCCAGAGCTTTCATAGGATGTTGGCATCATTGGCAAAGCCACACTTGTTACACATCCCTAACTGAACTGAATGGCTAGCTCGGCCATTTCAGAGGGCAATTAAGATTCAAACACATTGGTCTGGGTCTGGAGTCACGTGTAGGCTTGGTCAAATAAATACGAGTAAAATGATGATAAATTTCCTGGCCAACATTACCGAGACTAGCTTTATATTCCAGATTCATTAATTTTTTACCCCACCAGCTGTGATGGTAAGTTTTGAATCCATGTCTCCATAGCATTAACCTGGGTATCAAAATTACTAATTACATTACCACTATGTTAGCATCTCCTCCAATGGCCCCACAAACCCTCCATGCCAACATATGCCCTTTTGCCCACCCACCATGACCCCCATATCCTCCACGTCAAACTACATCTCTCTTCCCACAAGGCCCCCTATACCCTCCATACCCCTCTGCCCATCTCCCACCTACATTTATGACCACAATGTCAACTCTTGTCAACCCATGAATCCCCATACCTCCACCATTTGCTCTCACACTTATCACGTCAACTCATTCAGTATCTACCAAGAACAGACCTCAGGACACATGACGAGATCAAATAGAATGAAGTTCCAAATATTTATTGAAGACCTTTTTTCCTAAAACTCCCATTCATAAAAACCCATTTATTGCATTTACATTTCTTCAACAGTCCTACAACAGAAATATTTTATTCAACAGCATGATCTGTTATAAAAGCATTGAAATTCATAGCCCCACTTCAAAGAGTCCACAATCAAACTGAAAGGACAGGCATAAAGGCAAAAATACTGCAGATGCTGGACTCAAACAAAACAAAAATCACAAAATCTCAGCAGATCTGACTAAGAATGCTGGCTCAATTCTCTCAGTAAAGTTTTACAACACCAATTTTAAATCCAACCAATTTATTTGGTAGTAAATCTGCGAGCTTTCGACTTTACAGCCTTCGTCAGGCAAATGCAGTGTTCTGATCTGCAGAGGCACTCATATCCACACAGACAGTTACAGATTGCTGATTAGAATGCGAATCCTTACATCTAACCTGCTATTCAAGTGTTAAAGTGGCTAACAATGTGTGTGAAGGGAATCCTGAGCATTGGTTAGAGAATTGTGTATTTTCTCCAGACAGCACAGTAAGTGAGGTTTTTTGCTAACCCAGGCAAGTTACGGGGGTTACAGATAGTGTGTCATGAAGCCAAGATCCCTGTTAAGACCGTCCTCATGTGTGCGGAACTTGGCTATCAGTCTCTGCTCAGCAACTCTGCGCTGTCGTGTGTCACGAAGGCCCCCTTGAAGAACATTTACCCGCAGGTCGGAGGCCGAATGCCCATGACTGCTGAAGTGTTCGCCCACAGGAAGGGAACTGTTTTGCCTGGTGATTGTTGAGCGATGCTCATTCATCCGCTGTCATAGTGTCTGCATGGTCTCCCCAATGTACCATGCTATCAATGTACCAGATCATAGACATGGACGACATCATCAAACGTGAGGATACCATTCACCAGGTACACGGTACATACTCTTGCAACTCGGCTAACGTTGTCTACCTAATATGTTGCAAGAAAGAATGTCCTGAAGCATGGTACATTGGGGAGACCATGTAGACACTACGACAGCGGATGAATGAGCATCGCTCAACAATCACCAGGCAAAACAGTTCCCTTCCTGTGGGCGAACACTTCAGCAGTCATGGGCATTCGGCCTCCGACCTGCGGGTAAATGTTCTTCAAGGGGGCTTTCGTGATACACGACAGCGCAGAGTCGCTGAGCAGAGACTGATAGCCAAGTTCCGCACACATGAGGACGGTCTTAACAGGGATCTTGGCTTCATGACACACTATCTGTAACCCCCGTAACTTGCCTGGGTTAGCAAAAAACCTCACTTACTGTGCTGTCTGGAGAAAATACACATTCTCTAACCAATGCTCAGGATTCCCTTCACACACATTGTTAGCCACTTTAACACTTGAATAGCAGGTTAGATGTAAGGATTCGCATTCTAATCAGCAATCTGTAACTGTCTGTGTGGATATGAGTGCCTCTGCAGATCAGAACACTGCATTTGCCTGACGAAGGCTGTAAAGTCGAAAGCTCGCGGATTTACTACCAAATAAATTGGTTGGATTTAAAATTGGTGTTGTAAAACTTTACTGAGTTTACCCCAGTCCAATGCCGGCATCTCTACATCAATTCTCTCTCCATAGCTGCTGTCAGGCCTGCTGAAATTTTTCAACATTTTCTGTGAAATGAAAAGGTACCTGGTGATAAAGATTGTGAAATCAGCACTAATTCAGCAATAGTAACCCTAAGGGTTATTTTAATAAAAGAAAATAGCAAACAGTTATTGTTTTAACACTCCCGCGGTTTCTTCAAATAGTTAGTGGGCAACAATTTTAAATGTCTTGACAATTCCTTTTGACACTTCATCTTGATACTTTTGACAATTATTTTTGACAGTTCCAAATTGCATACGCACTTTTCCCCCATATTTAAGCCTATTTTTAGCAGCCCAAAGGGCACCTGATCTCCCTCAAAGGTGTCCTGGGGCATCTTACCAAAAGGACACTCCAGCTATGCAAACAAAACCATAAAATTCAGACCTGCTCCTACTAGGTCTAATCTGCAAACATCAAGTTTCAGACATCTCTCACACCAATCACATGAGTGGAGACAGCTGCCATGAAATGCAGATGTGCGAACAATGACCCGATTTGATTCCTGCCCCCATAATAAAAAGTGGCAGTTGCATGTTCAGGGGTGGGATGTCTAATTTCTGGGCTCATCCATCATTTTTACAATGACAGAGAGACTTTCCATTGTTGCAAATTCAGGCCTAAATCTCAGTTTTAATTTTGACGTGCCAGAAGTTTCAAGACTGCCTAGCTTGAAACTGATGGAAGAATCCACAGTAAACCTTTACAGATTCATGTGCTTAAAGAAAGCAACAAGTGGATTAGCTTGGAAAAGTAGAAAAAAAAGGACATTTACAGTCAAGGGCAGGGAAGGAAAAGTTTTATCTCTGTGAATAGCTGAAGCTGAGGTGAATTCTCAATACTTACAGGTGATCTCTACGGAAATAAATAACTTCAAACTTAATGTGTCATATAAGAGAATTCTTGAGGGATGTAAGAAGTAAATCTGACTGCATGACATATGTAGCTATAGTGGTGTTTTGTTTAATTAGTTTATCCACAATAGAGTTTGTGGTTTGTTTATTTTAAAATAAGTGAAGTCTTGTGTATAATCCTTTTGGTTAAAATTAGATGATCAGATTTATTTGACTAATAAAATATCTTTTATTAGATAAAGATATCTAACAAACTATCTTCAAATGAAACAATAAGGGCCCGAATTTGCCATTGCGTCGCACTTGTTTTTGGGTGCAAACACATGGTAAAGTTGAGCATGAGGCGAGTAGAGTCATAGAGGTTTAGAGCATGAAAACAATCCTATGGCCCAACTAGTCCATGCTGCCCCTAAACTAGTCCCAATTGCCTTTGTTTGGCCCATATCCATCTTACCCATGCAACTATCTAAACGCTTTTTAAAAGTCAAAATTGTAACCATCTCTACTACCAGTTCTGGCAACTTGTTCCAGTCACTCACCACCCTCTGGACCTTTTTGTATCTCTCCCCTCTCACCTTAAACCTATGCCCTCCAGTTTTAGACTCCCCTATCTCTAAAGAAAGATATTGACTATTAAGCTGATCTATGCCCTTCATTACTTTATAGATCTCTATAAAATCACCCCTAGGCCTTCTATGTTGAAGAGAAAAAAGTCCAAGTCTATCCAGCCTCTCCTTATAATGCGCCCATCTCTGTGCCGGTTCTCCCTTTACCAAGGCCCAAAAATGGCCGTGATCAGAATTGCACCCAAAACAGGCGCAATGACAATTTAAATATATTTGCATCATTTAAATTGACTTAATTGGCTGCACTGCCAACATTACCAGCACTTCCTCCTTCACTGCCATGTTCGCCCATCCAGAATCAGTGCAGAATAGATATACTTCACAGAAGTCCAATTTGGGTGCTCCAGTTAGAGAGGAGGTAGGTGCTGTGCATCCCATAGCTCTCTACTTGAGACCAGTTGAGGGGAGGGGCAAAGGATGGGTCCACTGCCACTCTGCCTGAGATCAGTGAGGGAGAAGGGAGGTCCACTGTCACTCTGTCTGTCACCTGTGAAGGGGAAGAGGGGGCTTCGCTGCCATTCTGCCTCAGACTGGGGGCAGGGGGGAAACAGGGAAGAAGCCCACAATCAGTTTGGGTGTCAGGGGACTGAAGTGGGGGGGGGGGAGAAATAAGATATTCAGCAATATTCTGGGGGTGAGGCAATGTCTGTTGGTGCCAGAGGAGGCATTATCTGCCTGGGAGCAATATGACAGGGAGCCACATTCTCTCTCTTTTTTTGTGCATGCACAATTGGATATGTCGATCAAGGCTGCAGGATTTTGAGTGCGTTAAGCCCTGCCCCGTGCTGGTACAGGGTGATTTGGGCTTGCTGATATTTTTTCAGGCAGAGTGCAAATCGGGGCACCTGAAACTGGTCTAAAAGTTGGATCTGAAACACTCCCAGTGTCAAGTTCACCCAGAACTTAGAATAAAAATGGTAAAATAGGGCCCTAAGATTCACTTTAAATAATCAATATAATAAAGATACCTCTAACACTTCCTGCAGCAATGTGACATTAGGTAAATGTACATTCCCACATTACGTTGTTCTTTATTCATGCCAAGTAGATCATGAGTCCTTTCCAACAACAGCTTTCACGTTATTGTTTCAGTGGTATGATAATCATCAGCAAGTCACCCTCTTCTCTCTCAGGTAATAACAGTTGTAGCTTTCAACCAACAGCTCCCCAGTTCATAGCTAGATCACTTTTGGGGATATATCCAGTTTCTTTGGGCCTTAAAACTATTCATAAAATTTTCCAAATTTTAGACCTTTTTAGCCAGCTCGCACAGTACCTCCAAAAACCCCTGCCTCCTTTTCCCCTAAAGAGCACAAATTATCTGTGGGAGACTTGCTTCTTCTCCTCACAAGAGTTCAGTGTCTTCCTTTTTATTTCTTTTATTTGTGTCTATATCTATGCTCAGATCACTTCTGCCCCCCACCTCGCCTAGCCTCACAGCTGCTGTATCTTAACTTCCTTACTGTTGGTACTGCTCCCAGGTCCAGGATTTCCAGATCACAAGCACTAGTAGTTCTTATTGTCCAAAAGAATTATAATTAACACTTTACAATTAATGTAAACTCTTAAAAGCCCCTTTCAAACATTCTGAACTATAATGATTCCAATGGCATTTGAAAAAATTACAAATTTTCCTCATTTACTTTTTCCAAGTCAAAGATAAGTTCAAGACAGAGAAAAAGCTGAGGAAACGTTAATTAAGCAAGCTTTTCCTCACCTAAATCGTCAAGTATTTGCTGCTTAATTGTTTATTGAAAATATTTTACTAATAGGCAGATCTGCAGCCTCAGTTATGAACCATTCACAGCTGGCTGTCAATGGCACTTATGAAGTTGGCAGGAGATGCAAAATCTTAGACATGAAAGCATAGGGCCATTCATTATGAACATCATAAAGGATTCAAATACATTTGCAATTGAGTTAATTCAGCTTTAATTAAGATAGAATGAGGATTTGGCAAGGTGATTACATCTATCTAATGCTGCCATATATAAGGTTTATCAATTTAGAAAGTATGTAAACTGTGTTAAAGTCTGGTGAAAGTAGAACATTTCAGCAGGGAACAACAGACTAGAAAAACAGAATTTGTGGGAAAACCCATAGCTAAGCATATTATCCAGGATTTTCTGCTTCCATTTCCACTGGGTGGGTTCGGTGATGGAAGCGTAAATCTGTTCAGAACTCCCAATTCACATTTTACATTAGTGTAGATGCATGGCACGATTGTCTCCTCTCACTGTCAGTGACAGGACACATTTGAATGCATTAGATTCTATTTATCAGGCCCCAATGCCTGAATCGTAACTCCCCTCCCCGCTCCCCTCCTGCAACCCATTAGGAAATCCATTCATGTTGGGTAGACCAGTGTAAAACCCAACTGATCAACCAAGGTGTACACCCGGTAAGCTGTCCTTCCAGGGGAGGTCAGATGAATGCATTGCTCAGTGAGAGAGGAGGGTGATAACCAGGCACTGACTGTTCATTGTCCCTTAGCACTGACTGGCAAGTGTTCTTCGCCACTGAATTGGCACTTCAGTGTTGAGGGGAGGTGGGGGGGGGGGGGGGGGGAGCGATGGGGGGGTAGTGCAGGAGAAATACAGGGAAAGGTGAGAGTTCCAGGTGAAGTCCTTTGTATTGGGGCAACCTATAAAAATGGCACCTCATCTTCAAGGGACAAGGCAGCCGACAGGATGGATGAATCAGATTTGTTCCGCATGCAATTTATCATGGGAGCTGCCTTTTGCCAGATTTCTTTTCAAGTCCTGAATTATATAATGGAGAAAACCGCCATTGTTGGCAGCAGCTTTAATTCTGCTTTTCCTGCCTGCTACTGGTCTTTGCCAAAATTCCTCTAATTATGTCAATCTCTCAACTACTTGGATTATAGGTAGGTAGTCTGTTACATACATAGTTTAAAGTTTAGTTACTAATGCTACAAATAGGCTTACATTAAGACTGCGGTGAAGTTAATGTGAAAATCACTTAGTCGCCACACTCTGGAGCCTGTTCGAGTTACATTGAGGGAGAATTTAGCACAGCCAATACACCTAACCAGCACATTTTTCAGGCTGTGGAAGGAAACCGGAGGAAACTCACACAGACATGGGGAGGACATTCAAACTCCATACAGACAGTGGCCCAAGCTGGGGATCAAACCCGGGTCCCTGGCACTGTGAGGCAGCAGTGCTATCCACTGTGCCACCCATTGCTCCCCACAGAATAATTCTTGACTGGGGATATTTCAGATGCCAGTTATAAATCTGTTTATATGAACCGTTCTACTTCTTGTAAAGAAAGGGAGAGTTGCATTGTTCTCATATTCAAAATTGTAAAGGTAAGCAGGAATCACATGTATTTGCCAATGCAGCAATGTGAGGCAAAAATAAATGCTTACAGAAGAGATACATCAAACGGTCTGATATCTGCACAGCTGCAATGCTACAGCCAGTGTTTACTTACAGCGATGATGCTGTAATCTTTTCAGAATGAGAACAAACATACATTTGTGCTTGGTCACAAATGTGGCTGCATGCAAAGAGGGAGCTATTAGATCTTTTTGAATAGGCATGTGTTCCTGGGAGCTCAGAAGAACTGTAAAACAGAGCAAGTGAACTAACAAATGGGCAGGGTTGGGTCCTTGAGACCTCAAGTCATGCTGGACAATAGTAAATAAGCCAGCAGCAGTATCATTATATTGTCAGGATGTTTTAGTCAAGGATCAGAGGGCTTTCACAGCCAAAGGGATGTCATGGATGGTGTATTACACACACACACACACATTAACGCACACAGAGACACACACACGCACACACGCACACACGCACACACGCACACACGCACACAATGAATAGAAGTTAGTGGAAATGTTTCCACTTTTGCTCAAGACAATATGCAATTCACATTTATACATTCTTCTGGGAACTGTAAGAAAATACATGATTCATCAGGGATATTAAACAAATAAAATTAAAAGCCAATAGGTGTCTGCAGAATTAAGTGCTGCAAAACAAAAAATCCCAGTGCTTATTTGAAAAAATAGTGTGAGAGAAGATCTCTGTTAAATGATCAAAGTTTGCATAATGCACAGCTATCGGGAGGTCTTCAAATTACTTGAACAGTGTTTTTTTAGTGGAAAAACTGTCATTCTTGAAAGCCACTGAATGCAGAGTACAGCTGTTACCGATTTCACATTATCAGTTTGATTTAAAGCCGGTTCACTGGTCAGGGGTTCAAGTCTCACGTCAGAGGGTTGGGCGCATAATCTGGACTGACATTTGAGTGCAGCACTGAGAGAGTACTGGACTACTTACTGTGCTGTTCCTCACATGAGACATTAAACTGTGGCTCTCTCTGCCTTCTCTGATGAGAATCAAAGTTTCCATCGTGCTACCCAAATATAAGCTAGGGAATAACCTTGGGTCACAACACAAAAAAGAACAGCCAGAGTAATCTCTGTGCTGAAGTCTGTTTTAATTACCCAGTTATCCAGTGTCCAGTCATGGTCTGTAAAGTAATGAGGTGGATATGCAGAAATGTTTATAGATGCTGTAAAAAACTGCTTCCTTACACAGCATCCCAGAGAAGATTTAAGGAAGAATTATATACTTGACTCAATTACAGACTGGCATTGTATTCACTGGAACTGAGAAGTTAAAGGGTAATTGGGTCCAAGTTTTCAGTACGTTGACCTGGATAGAGTAGGTGGGGAGAAAACCATTTTCTCTGGCCGGTGAATCCACAAACAGAAACATTGTCTAAAAATTAGAACCAAGGCAACAAAGAGTGGATGAATTTTGAAATTCTCTTCCACAAATGGCAATTGATATTAGACCAATTCATCAAGGCTCCTCTGATATAATCTTCAAAATCCATGACTACCTAGAAGACCAAGGCAGTAGATGCATGGAAACACTACCAAGTGCAAGTTCTCCCCCTGCCTTATACTGCTGTTCATTAATGATCAGAGTCAAAATCCTGGAACTCCCTCCCTAATGGTACTGTGGGTCTCCCTATAGCATCTGGACTGCAGCAGTTCAAGGAAACAGGCACCACTTTCCCAAGGGCAACTAGGAATGGACAATAATGGACTAGGAATGGCCTAATCAGTGAGGTCCACTTCCCATGAAATATTTTTTTTAAAAACAATTTCCTAATTTTGAAACAGAGATTGATAAATTCATGTTAACTAAAGGTAGTAAAGAATATGGTATAATGGCATCATGTGGCGTACAACAGCCACAATCTCATTGAATGGATGGCACAATGGTTCGCACTGCTGTCTCATAGCACTGGGTTCTATTCCTGGCTTGGGTCACTGTCTGTATGGAATTTGGATATTTCCCTGTGTCTGCGTGGGTTTCCTTCGAGTTTCTTCCAACAGTTCAAAGAAGTGTGGATTAGCCATGCTAACTTGCCCCTTCATGTCAGGTGGACTCGTTAACATAAACGCATGGAGTTAAGAAGATAGAGACTGGGTGGGATTGTGATTGGTTCAGCTTCATGGGCTAAACGATCTCCTTCTGCACTGTTCGATTCTATGAATGGCAGAATAGGCTTAAGGAGCTAAATGACTGAATCTTGTTCATGTCTTCCTACATTCTTAGCAATGACCACAAGGTGGTTCAGACCTTAATGTGCGGAAATAAATGGGCAACAATACAACAGCGTTATTGAATGACCAAGTTAAATCTGATGAAAATGTAATTCTACTGCTAGATTACAAGAGGGCTAAAAGAATTAAATTGCAGATGACTTACATTAGGATGGCAAAGGTATCATATCAGATGTGGATGGTTGCAGTATAAATGAAAAATATCAGCCTTCATTAAACCATTCTTACACAAAATGAAGCTAACAATATCCCAAGGTGCAAAAGGGATAGGATTTTGTAAGGGGAACTGGCATTCTTCAAAGAAACAATTAAAGTGGAAATCTTTTGCTGGACTGTAAATAACTCCCACACAAGTAGTGATAGATATCAGATTGAATTGTGAACTGCAAAATCTGCCATCAGAGAGCAATTGAGAAATAGATAGCATTTGAAAGTTGCAAGGTCTTTTGCTTTTAAACTTGTGGTAAGCATTAGAAAGCCTCAAGAATTTTATTGCTTGTTGATGGATTCTGCAAGGCACATTCAAACAGAATTCCAAATATAGATGAAGTTTTTGTTGACTACTTTACATGAATGTCCTTCACTATTAAAGACAAGTACCAAAATCTTGCCGCTGTTTACAGTGGTGGGATCTTAAGGACCTATTGATGAGATGAGGACATCAGAGCAGGCATCAGCAAGCTTCTGAATAATGTAAAGACGGGTGCAGGATTTGGGAGTTTTAGATGCAGACAGTACTAGAGACAGTAGGGGAATTAACCATTTATGGAACATCCCTTTGAATGTTACCAGAGCAGTAAAATATATTTTGGCATGAGCAAATCCAAGCAGTGATGTATGTTCAAAGTTATTGACTTGAAGAATTTTAGAGGTTGAATTTCATGAAATGTTAATATGCGCGGAGGATGTTGCGAAAGCAAACAGGAAAATTAAAGCTGAAACTTCAAGTAAAACCATCGGCCTTTGATTTGCCAGCATCAGAAATGCAGTACTTTCCCCTTATTGATCATCTTACATAATGGGGCTATAAAAGTATTAAAAAAATATTCAGAAGAGGACCACTTAAGGTAAAATGTTAAACTGAGGTTCCATCTGCCTTCCAGGGTGATTTTAAAGATACGATGGTAACAATTTGAATAGCAGGGAACTATCAACACCACAAAGCACAGATTATTTGGTCATGTTGTTATTTCTGGGTGTTTTCAGAACACAAATTAGCTGCTGTGTTTTCTACATTGGAGCAGCAGCAACTTTTGAAAAAGTATTTCTTTGGCTATAATGTGATTTGAGATGCCTGGTAGTTGTGAGAAGTACTGTACCAAAGCATACCTTTCTTTTTTCACTCAGGACTTCAAACATCTATAATTGAGAGCTTTCAACTAATAGTAAGATTCAATTTTGTCCATGAATATAGTTTCTTTGAATTTGATGAGACATCAGCACAGACTTATCAGAAATGAGTAACCAGCACGCAAAACTGTCCAGATGCAAGTTATTCATTTCTACAGAATTTTGACCTCTGGAGTTAGTTGTCAGTAGTTGCAGTGTGTGTAGATTTATCGCAGGCATTCATAAGGGAGTTTGATCAGTTAATATGACTGGAAGGCACTGAGTTATGTGGAGACAATAGATTAAGTGGGACCAGTGACATCAGTCTCTGTTACCTCTTGAAACTTTACTGATTACCTTTGGGGATGAGTGGAGGTGAATGTGATTTCCCATTTCTCTTCACTAATTGACCTATCAGGAGACAAATGTGACAGTGAAGCAATGTGCAAGTTACAAACATGTCAGGATTAAGCAGGTTTGATGGACTTGCCAACTCACAATGGTTAATAAGGCCATTGCCTATCTCTGTGCTATTTCCATACTTCTGCTCTGATCCATAGCCCTCCCTCCCAGAGCCAAGATAGGGTTTCCCTTTTTCATATTTTCCACTCCAACAACATCCAAATACAAAGCATCATCCTCTACTAGTTTTGCCATTGCCAGCAGGATAACTTCACAACTTCTCTTTCTCTTGCCAGTAGCATTCCAAAAGGAGTATATCATTCCTCAGTCAACTCCACCATCCATTCCCTTTCCTATGGTATATTTTCAAACAAACAGAGGAGATGCAACATCTGGCCTTTTACTTCACTTCTTACTCGCCAAGTCCCAAACACTCCTTCCAGATGAAATGATTTCAACTTAGTACAGTGTATCCACTGTTCACAATACAGTCTTCACTACATTAGGGAGATCAAAAGCAGATTGGGTGACCACTTGCAGAATACCTTTGTTTCAACTATAAATATGCCCTGGAGCTGGTCTGTCATTTCAATTCTCCATCCCACCCTGATCACTCTGCCCGATTCTATTCCATTGAAGCTCAGCATCAGCTTGAGAAACATCACTTCATCTTCTGGTGAAGCACTTCCCAGCCTTCAGGATTTAATGTTGAAGTCAACAATTTTAGATCATACCTCAAACCTCATTATTTTCAAATGGCAGCTATTGGTGATAATTGTGCCATTCACATTTACACTTCCTCTAGACCCATCTTTTGTTTCTTTTGTTCTATTACTATGTACTTTTTCTTTGCACCTTCACACCTCAGTCTCTCCAACCTACTACTTGTACATAGACATTTCCCTTTGTTCTATCCCATGCCTTTGGATAAGCATTTGAAATATTATAATATTCAAAGATACGGAATAATTGTCGGAAAATGGTAGATATTGTTACTGCAGACTCAATGGGCTGAAGGGCCTTTTCTGCATTGTATGACTCTGTGATTATGTGATTAAAACTGTTGTATCTGTCTGACTAGACTGGATTTCTTTGAGGAATAACAAGGATTATTGATGAGCATGGCATGTTTGATGTGGTCAACATGGATTTTAGCAAAGTTTTTTTTTTAAACAAGGTGTTACATGACAGATTGGTCAGAAATCAAAAAGCTCTTGGAATCTAAAGGGAAGTTGGATACAAATTTGCTTGAACAACAAGAAAGAAAAGGTAATGGCTGACAAGCATTCTTCTAATTATTTTCAGTATGATTCTGCAGGATTCATTACTTGGTTGTCTTCTGTTTGTGATTTAGCTTTGAATATAATGGGCACAATTAAGAAATTTGCAGAATATTCAAAAAATTGGCTGTGTGGGTAATAGCGAGGAAGAAAACTGTAGATTGCAGGAAGATATTTACCAGAATGATAGGGAGTGGGATAGCTTGATCTTGGATTTGGACATAGCTCGGTACAATGTCAAGGGCTGAAGAGTCTGTACTATACTGTTCTATGTTCAATTAGTCGGATATAAAAGTACATGGTATTCAAAACAGAGAAGTGTGAGGTAATGCATTTTGGGAGAGCAGTCAAAAGAAGGAAATACATAGTAAATGGTCGAATACTAATAAATGTAGAGGAACAGGGCAACCTTGGAGTCCTTGTCCAGAGATCCCTAAAGGTAGTAGAACAGACAGCTCAAGCACATATGAAGGCAGAGTGGATTATTTACTTATTGGTTGAGGCACAGAACAGAATCTCGGGGGTTTGTGTTTGAAATGTATAAAAGGGAAGATAGACCATAGCTACGATGCTGTGTATAATTCTGGTCATTGCTTTACAGGAAGAATGCAATTACACTGGAGAGGGTAAAGAGTGGAAAAATTTAGCCATGAGGGGATAATTGATAGGTTGGGGCAGTTTATGTTGGAATGGGAGGAAGCTGCGAGAAGACGTTCATTACATTGTGAATCCAAGGTAGGGCGGAGAAGGAGAACCTATATCTTTAACAGTGAGGTCAATAACCAGGGAACATTGATTTATAGTAACTGGTAGAAAGCTTGGAGGGGAAATGTTATCACCCAGGAGATGGTGGGGATCTGTCTTTTCTGTGAAAGGGTGGTAAATGCACAAACTTTCACCACATTTAAAGCATTGCATTTGAAATGTGATAACCAATACCACTACAAGGCAGGATTAAATTGGATGGTTTTTCTATGGCTGGCATGAACACAATGCACTGAATGGCCTTTTTTCCATTTTTTAAAATCTCTATTTTTCATCTCTAACTTTTCTTCCATTTTCTTTCTTTTTCTTGAGGTAGCATAGTAGTACAGTGGTTTGCACTGCTGCCTCACAGCACCAAAGACCCATGCTTGATTCCCGGTTGGGGTCACTGTCCGTGTGGAGTTTGCATGTCCTCCCCACGTCTGCATGGATTTCTCTCTGGGTGCTCCAGTTTCTTCTCACAGTCTAAAGATGTGCAGATTAGGTGGATTGGCCATGCTAAATTGCCTTTTCGTATCAGGAGACTAGCTAGAGTAAACATATAGGGTTCTGGAAATAGGACCTCAGTGGGATTGTTGTTGGTGCAGGCTCAATGGGCCAAATAGCTTCCTTCTGCACTGTACAGTTCTATAATTCTATGATTGATCCAAGAAATCCCATGACCTGAAATGGCCATTGATTTATTTCTCCACAAATGCTCCTTGGCTTGCTAAATATCATTTTCTTTATTTTAGATTATCCTTTCTTTGTGCATTGCTCCTATCAAAGCGACAAATTTCATGAAATACATTCACATTTCAAACATTTTGTTCTGGATATTTCCACTTTATGGCATGGCTGTAATGGAGTATTCCTGAAATAGGGGATATATTATTCAGGGTGCTTGCAGAGAGCAAAACATCAAAACGCAGCAGCTGCTATTTGCTCTTTGTAAAAAAAATACCATTACATCTCCCAAAATGGGCTGCCTCCCTGGCACGATGTCAGCTCTGAATGTTAGTCAGAAATGATAGCTGTGTACTGAAGTGACCTCCCACAGCACCATAAAGGTTCAAGGTGGAATTAACGTCTATTGCTCTCTGCTGGTGACCAATTGAGTGAACTGGCAGTGGTTGTTCAATTCCACTGGGAGCTTTCTGGATCACTCGCATCAAAGATATGCAGTGAATTGTTTTTATTGCCTGGATTCTGTCGCCACCACATTCATTGGATGTTTGTTTGAAATGTTCGGGGTTGGCTTCACACTATGGTGCTGAAGATGCCAACTGGAATAAGGACTGATTCTTCATATCTTTAGCCATTGTGGCTGTTGGAAACATAACAGCACCTGGTTTAACTGCAAGAGTACATGACAGCCTTATTTACTGCACTGTCATGTCACAACTAATCAGTATATCAAAATAATCATTCTTCAGTGACACAGTGGGGTGTGTTGGGTGAATAAGAGTGGTGGCATGTGCAACTTTAATTCAGAAAGTCGCTAACAGTGACAGAAAACTTGACACACACATTGACAAAAGAAAAATTGGACGGCAAGTCAGCTGTAGGTTATCTCAATGAGCTTCCCGCTGGGCAACTTACAATAGCAATGGCTGAGGAAGGGAGCATTAGCTCAGAGAAAGAATAAAACAGAAGCTTGAAATAGAGATGGATGGTAAACCACCACAACCATGGATTTCTCCCCACTTCCCCCCAAAACAAATCATACACAGACATACACGTGCAAAGGGAAAGGCTGTGAGAAATGGGCTCGAATAGAAAGAAAACACATCTTTGCCAAGCTAATACTAATGATCAGGACAGATTAAAATTCCACGGAGCAGGCAAAGTCACATTTAAATGATTAATAAATCTCAGTATAAGTCACAGAGTATATATTAGAATCATAGAGGTTTGCAAAATGAAAACAGGTCCTTCAACCTACTTTGTCTGTGCTGCCCAGTTTTTACCAATAGATTAGTCCCAATTGCCATCATTTGAACCATATATCCCTCTACACCTCCTTACCCACAGAACTACCTAAATGCTTCTTAACAGACAAAATTGTACCCACCTCTAATACAGCCTCTGGCAACTCATTTCATATTATTCCATTTTGAGGTAATGGTCCAAACTTTAAAATCAAATTTCATGTTTTTAATGTATATTTTAAAAGTGTAAAGCTTCAAGATAAATCATTCTATTGATTGGAAGTCTACGTAATGCACTTCAGGAAAGCAAATGTATTGCTTTTCGACTCAGCTTTGAGTGTTAATATACAATTTGAACATTCAAATTGATTATTAGTCAATGTAAGAGCAGGAGACAACAATGAATATCAATACATACAAATTCAAAAATATCTCAATAAATTCCATCAATGGATGGTCAAATGGCAGATGCAATTTACAACAAGTAAGTGTAAGTTTAAATGATACAGCAGTGGGAAAATTGATATGGATTAAGAACAAAATGGAAATGACTATTTTTTTATTGGTCAGAAGAGAGATCTTGTAGTTTTAATGGTCTGATCACTGAAGCTAACAACAGAATGTTTTAAAACTGTTAAAAAAAATATTAAGATGGAAAATTAGGGGGATAACATGAGCAGAATGATAGGGTGAGTTTAGAACTCACTCAAAACCCATCTATTCACACAGAGTTAAAATCAAACCATGTAATTTTAAGGTAGCAGATGGCCTGGTAAGAACACATTTACAGTCTTGGATTCCTTACTGAAGGAAAAATATTTACTGGAGGTGGTACACAAAAGGACCACAATATTGATCCCATAAGTTAAGGTTATGATATATATGTAAACATGGACCATATTAGTGGGATTTTCCCATCCTGCTTGCCACCGGAATTGTAGTGGGTGGAGGACCACGCAAATGTCCGTTGACCTTGGGCGGGATTTTCTGGTTTTGTGATGAGCGTGGCCGGAAAATCCTACCCTATATCTCTTGAGAAAAGAGAAGGTTGAGAGGGGATATGATAGAAGTGTTTAAAACTGTAAAGAGTTTGGTCAAATGTGTCGGAATTTTACCACCCCCACCTGCCACAGGAATCAGAGCAGGTGAGGGGCAGTGAATGAAATTTTCCAATGGGAAAATCCATTGATATCGGGGGTGCGGTGGTGGTGGAGGATCTTACAATTTCAGGATGAACAAAGCCGTAAAATCCTGTCCTTAGTGTCCAAGGAAACATTTCTTCTAAGCATAAACTATAAAAACAAGGGATCATATTTTTCAATTAAGGAGAAATGAAAGAAAAATTTGAAATCTAAAAATGTTGGGGAGTATGTGGAACAGATTACTATTAAGGGTAATGAAATAGAAACCCAAATAAGTTTCAAGGGGGAAGTGGACAGGTTATGCAAACTAATCAAATTTCAGATTATTAGAAGTGCAGTGAAGTGCATAAATGGGCTAGACGGACAGATGGTCTTTTCATGCCTGAATATATTATTGTTGCTGTATGTAAATATTGCAATCCATCTGAGCCATAAAATTATTTAATATTGAGTTTATTTCATTATAATAAGGTCAAAATCCTGGAGCTCCCTCTCAAACAACACTGTGGGTGTTCTGCACCACCTGGACTGCAGCAGTTCAAGGCGGCAGCTCACCATCATCTTCTCCAGAAGCAATTAGGGATGGGCAGTAGATGCTGGTTTACTCAGCCCAGATCCCATGGAAGAATACATAGAAATCATTCATAGAAATCAAAACAGAAAGTTCAGGATGCAGCACTTTGAGGTAAAATTTTCAATTAGACTAGGAGGACACTAAGCAAAACATGAGCAAATATGAACATTGACTGGCACAAAGACAAGAAAGCTACCACTGTGTGAACAATGCTGAGTATTGATAAAAGTGGTAGTCTTCTAATTATTAACTGCTTTACACCTCTGGCATAAGGTGAGCAGTCTAACAAGACTGCAAAGGACCGTGGGATATTGTGATGAGCCAATCACAAGAATGGTGACATAGTGGTTAGCACTGCTGCCTCAGTGCCAGGGACCCGGTTTCAATTCGAGCCTCTATACTGTGTAGAATTTGTACGTTCTCTCTGTGTCTGTGCGGTTTCCTGTGAGTGCTCTGGTTTCCTCCCATAGTCCAAAGATGTGTGGGTTAGGGGGACTGGCCAAGCTAAATTGTCCTTTAGTGTCAGGGGAACTAGCTTGGGTAAATGCATAGGGTTATGGAGACAGGGCCTGAATGAGATTGTTATTGGTGCAAACCCGATGGGCTGAATGGCCTCCTTCTGCATTGTAGGGACTCTGTGATTCTATCCACATCTCATAAATTGAACGGACAGATCAAGGGCAACTGAAGAGGACGACTGAAATGAAAATACATTAAACGAGAAAAGTAAGAGACAGTTTCTTCATGCAATATTTAACCAGGCTATTGAAGCAGAGGAAGTGGTGAATTTATTGTTTTAGCAATCTGTCACAGCTAATGACTAACCTGGAGGTTGGAAAATAGATGGATCATTGCATTAGTAAATTTGAAATTGTCCTGACTAAAATTTTAGTGGAGGACCACAAGAATCACAAGAAATGAAATGCATTTGAGGGTACTTTACAGAATAAAAAAAATGAGTTAATATTACTTAAAACACAGAGCACGAGTTAGATTACATCAGTTTAATAAGGAAGAATCTAAAATAAGCAAAAGATGTTCTCATAAAGATGAGGAGAATCAAACATGAGAATTGGGTTTCCCAATAAATAAAAATATTAAAGAGAGAGAGACATGTTACTGAAGCATTTTGTCTTGCACTCATCAAGACAAATACAAGAATGGCAAATTTCAAACAATCAGAACATTTTATACTCTAGGACAAAAGAATTGATTGGTTGGCAAGTTAATACGGTCTCTCTTCTCAGCAACATTGAAGTTCTGTACTATCAAGTGACTGATCATTAAAATGAAATAAGCAAAGAGGAAATAAACTGCAGAAGCTATAGGATTAAGTCAAAAGAGGCAGCACAGTGGTTAGCTGTGTTGTTTCACAGTGCAAGGAATCCAGGTTCAATTCCAGCATCAGATCACTGTCTGTGTGGAGTCAACGCGTTCTCCCCATAGAACATAGAACATTACAGCACAGAACAGGCCCTTCGGCCTTCGATGTTGTGCCGACCAATATAAAAAGCAATGCCCCTCCAAACTAAACCATTCCCTTCTCTTCCATATACTTATCAACTAAATAAACTAAAATACTTATCAACCCGCACATGTCTGTGCGGGTTTTCTCCAGGTGCTCTGGTTTCCTCCAACATTCCAAAGATAATGTGGGTTAACTTGTATGGCCATGCTAACTTGTCCCTTAGTGTTAGGGGGGCTAGCAGGGATTATGGGGACAGGGCCTGGGTGGGACTGTTGTTGGCCATCCAAATGGCTGGCTTCTGCACTGTAGTAATTCTACAATTAGCAAAATTAGCAGATATATTAAAAGGATAAGTTGTGTATAACGGATCAGAACAAGTGAGGTATATTCAATTAATCCTTCACAGCAGTTTTCACAAAGGAAGTGTGTGGACCAAGTTAAGTTGCATTAAATGGTGCAAAGCAATTTATAGCACATGTATTCAGTTGATGCATTAGTCAAAATTTGGAGATGAGTGAATGGGGTGATTGCGGGATTACGAGGACTGAATAATGAGGAAAAGCTGTGAGTACATCTGTTTTTAATGTGAAAAGGGCTGAAAGGAGATAGGATACAGATATTCAGAGAGGAATAGCTTTAATTCCACCTTGCCAGCACTTTTCATTATTTGGAGCAGAGAAACACAACACAAATGACAAAATCTGAGCAATGCTAGGCATCAGAAAACCTTTTGCCTACAAGGTAGGACTGTGTGGAACAAATTACAAGTAGACTATTTATCTTATATCAAATTGAACCTTAGTAAAGGGCTGAGTCCTAATCTTTTAAGAAATATGGTTGACAGTTAAGGGATGTTTAATAATATTTCTTTACTCACCCCCTCCAAAGTTAAAATGTAGGAAAGAACATGAAGCATGGTTTAACGAACTGAGGGCACAATAACAATTGGGAAAAGCAACAAGCTTGCATGGCCACGCAGGCGAGAGGCCAGGGATACTTAACTCTTGGAAGTAGCTTTAATTTCTTTCTTTGGACACCACTCAAACCTGCTGTCACTGAGTGTGGTTGTTGGGTGGGAGTAGATAATCATGTGGCAATAGATCGTCACGGAGAACTCAAGGATATGGCCTCTGGAATATGATGATTTAGAGGGTGGCTGACCATGGCAATGAAGTGAAAGGATTGGTCCAAGGGTGTCTTAGAAACTTAGAGGAGGAAAGTAATTTTCCCCTTACTTCTCCAGAACTGTCTCCTTCTTTGGGCTCTTTATGGTCCAGGATTGATGTTGCAGCAGCGACGTGATTTTTGCGACCCAGATTTAAAACAGCACAAGACTTTGCATGAAGGCACTGGACCCCAACTCTTGTATATTTAAGGACCTTAGCTGTCACTATACTTGGAATTGAGTGAAAAATAAGCAAATCAGAAAAAAAAATGCAAGTAACCTTATTTTGCTATTCTCGTTGGGCAAGGGGAATTAAAATTAGTGTAACTAACAACATGTCGCCTGTTTTAATTGAAAGTAAGGTAATCTTTCACAGACTCTGAATACCTAATGAACATAAATAGGCTTTTTAGTAATGGATTTCTCATATAATTTCAGGAACCATAAAACGTCTTTTTTTCTAAATCCAGATAGAGTGGACAGTAATGGGTGAAATTTCCTATTCCACCCACCATGGGAAGTGCAGCAGGTGAGGGAAGGACCATGGAAAATTTGTTGACCTTCGGCAGGATTTTTCAATCTTGGGGCGAACAGTGGTAAAATCTCACCCAATATTTCAATGAATAATCATATAAAGAGATTTCTTGAACTTTGGCAGATGGCTGTAGCAAAAGTGCTTTAAAAATTCATATTTCAAAATGAATGCCAAAATATGCCATAATTATTCACAGAATGTTGTGAAGTTCAAACAGCATCATTAGAGCGAGAGACAAACAAAAGGTTCTTGTAAATGAAAGCTACTTTCACTTGCCAGCAAATATAAGTGCTTCAAAATCATTGCATAAATGACTGCATTGTGTGACAGACAAGGAATACTGGGGTCTTCCTGACGCATGCCATGTTTACCTAATGCTGCCTGTAGAGTATCATAAGGCTAACAAAACATATGACAAATCTTCCCTGAGGCCTTGATTAACAAGTTGTTCATGATCGACATTTTCAAGAGTGAATAACAACTAAAATGAATCATTGCAAAAATTAAAAGGATGAGCTTGGTTGATCAAATTAGTGAATGTTAATGAAAGTTTCTCTTAAAAAAAAATCAAAAATAAGGTGCATGTTTTGACAGCCAAATCACAGAACAGTTTGGAACTAATCCAAAGAAAAAGGTTTCAGAAAACTTGAAAAGTCATCAGACCTTACAAAGCAACTCTTTCAAAACATTTGTTAATGGAGGGAATACAGGTTGGAAGGTTCAGTAAGTTCAAGCAAAGATGGAGCTATAGTAACACACTTATGACTATTCAAGTTTAATTATTAATAACATTAAACAATATACTTTCTGTCCCTCTGAAACATGCGATGGTATTATTTATGATGGGAAAGGGGCTGATGACTGGGTAGGTGGAAGGAAGGGGGCCAATGATCAGGGTGGGGGGGGGGGGGGGGGGAGTTGGAAGGGGGAGAAGGGCTGATGATTGGGGAGGCAGAGAAAAAGGGTCGATGATAAAGGGCACGTTGGGAAGCAGTCGATGATTGGGGAGAGAGGGAGAGAAAAGACCCCTAAATCGGGGAAACGGGCGATGATCGCAGGGAAGGAGCATGGGGAGAGAAATGCTAATGCTGATCAGGGGTGTTGAAGGGAACTCCTGAGACCTCTGTGGTGGGATGTGAGTGAGGTTTCTTTCTGTTATGTACGGAACACCCTTTGAAGATCTCAGCGCAGTCAGGTTTTGCTGGCATGTTGAGGCCCTATCCCCACGATGATGGGGTGAAATGTGTCCCATTGATTTTTTTTTAAACAGAGTATCATAAGCCCTGGAGAGAAATCTGACATGTTTCTCTGGAGAATACATTACAGTTTTCTTGCCAGAAAAAACACTCTGCCATTTTTTGGTAAGATTTCCTCCAAAGTGCACTGTACCCTCAAAGGGTTACCTTGGTTTATGTAATTGTAAATCTACATTGGATAATGAATTATAATTATATATTGGATAATTAATTTGAGCTATGGATTTACCAGTCACAATAATATGAAAAGTACAAACTTATATGCTAGGTTTACATCAAGGGAGTGAAGTGGAAATGCTCAAAAGTTTCAAGTTTCTAGGTGTCCAGATCACCAACAACCTGTCCTGGTCTCTCTATGCTGACGTTATAGTTAAGAAAGCCCACCAATGCCTCAACTTTCTCAAGAGGCTAAGAAAATTTGGCATGTGCTCTATGACTCTGACCAACCTTTACAGATGCATCTTAGAAAGCATTCTTTCTTGTTGTATCACAGCTTGGAATGGCTCCTGCTCTGTCCAAGACTGCAAAAAAAAATTACAAAGGGCCACACATAAACCAGCCTACCAATCATTGACTCTGCCTATACTTAGCGCTGTCTTGAAAAAGCAGCCAGCACAATCAAGGACACCACACACTCCGAACATACTCGCTTTGAACTTTTTCCATAGAGAAAAAGGATACAAAAATCTGAGGTCACATACCAATCGACCAGGGAACAGCTTCTTCCCTGCTGCCATCAGATTTTTGGATGGACCTACCTCGCATTAAGTTGATCTTTCTCTACATCCTACTGTAACACAACATTCTGCACTCTCTCCTTTCCTTCTCTATGTACAGTATGTTTTGTTTGTTCAGCACGCAAGAAACAGTAATTTTCACTCTATGTTAATTAATTTGACAATAGCAAATCAAATCAAATCATTGGTGCAAAATCTGTCCAAATGTAGTGAGCTTGAATTCAGCTCTAGTTAAAATGTGCTATTTAAGTCCGTTTGCTGACCTATTTTCAACCTGTGTTTCTGCCAAAATAAAACATTGTTCAGAAAGAAAATCAATTGAAAGAAAAAAAAACATACAGAATAAGAGTTTATTTTTGCCTGACCTATTCCTTTCTTGTCTTCTCACAAGGCAGACAATGTTTAACCAAAGAGAGGGGGAAACTGTACTTTTCACCTTCTTTGTTTTGGTCATGACTCAGTGGTAGAAACAGCACCTCTGGGTCAGAAATTTCAAATTCCATATCAGGATTTCAGCAAAAACAAAATCAGGGCTGACACTCCAGTGCAGTAAGGAGTCTCACAACACCAGGTTAAAGTCCAACAGGTTTATTTGGAATCACGAGCTTTCAGAGCGTTGCTCCTTCATCACCACTCACCTGATGAATGAGCAACATTCCAAAAGATCTTGATTCCAAATAAACCTGTTGGACTTTAACCTGGTGTTGTGAGACTTCTTTCTGTGCCCACCCCAGCCCAACACCAGCATCTCCATCTCAGGACTGAGGGAATGATAGAATGTCAGAGGTGGTGTCATATTTTGGTGAGGGCACTGCCTACCTTTCAGATAGCCATAAAACAATTTCATGGTATTATTATCAAAGAGAGGAGTGAGCTATCCCCAGTGTCCTGGCCAATAAATACAGTCTTCCCACACCATATTTGAGCTGAAAGGTTCAATTAGACCTAACCTCATGCATAGAATGCATGTAATGAATAAAATCTGCAACAATTTTATCACAAAAGAGTGGGATATACGGAGCAAAGTTTCCCATTCCACCTACCGTAGGAATTGTAGCAGGCAAGGAACAAACCATGGAAAGATATGTTGACCTAGGGCAAGATTATTTGACTTTGAAGCAAGCGCGGCTGAAAAATTCCACCCCTAATTTCAGTCATTGCTACCTGTGGCTCAATGATCAGGCAGGAGTGTTCCTTTCCTGTCAGGGAACATTTCAGCAGTCAAGGGCATTGTCTCTGATCTTTGGATAAGCGTTCTCCAAGACAGCCTTCAAGACACATAACAATGCAGAATCGCTGAGTAGAAACGGATAGTCAAGTTCCGCACACATGAGGACAGCCTCAACTGGGATCTTGGGTTCACGTCACTATCTATAACCCCCATGATTTGTCTGGGCTTGCAAAATCTCACTAACTGTCCTGGCTGTAGACAATTCATACCTCTTTAACCCTCTCTCCATTCGCATTGTCTGTACCTTTAAGACTTGATTACCTGTTAACACTCACATCCCAACCACTGTCATGTAATTGTGTTTGTGTCTATATATGCCGTCTTTGTGAACCAAAGTCTTAACTCTATGAAGGGACAGTGCTCCAAAAGCTCGTGCTACCAATAAACCTGTTGGACTTTAACCTTGTGTTGAGAGATTTCTTACTGTGGCTCAGTGGGTAACACTCACCTCTGGGTCAGAGGTTTCTGGTTTCAAGCAACATGCCAAAAATGACACCAAGTATTGGTTGTAAAGTCTTTTTGTGATGTCGAGTAGTTGTGAAGATGTTCTATGATTGCAAGTCTTTCCTTTGTTGAAGCTGATTTTTTTTTTACCTATTATGTGATGTGTCAGAATTAAAGTCAACATCATGCAAAATCAGAAGAGTGTTAAGTTTATTTCCTCCTCATTCTTGTGTGTGTGGCTATTGCACTTACTGGAATGTTGACTTGCATGTGCTGTTTCATTATCTGCAGCATCCTGCTGCAATTAATATATAAACATGAAAATGTTTTCATCTTTATCAACTGAAAAGTATTATTTTCTCTATGCACCTACAACCATGTTTAATGATCTCAGAAAAATGCCAAGGAAGTGCATTGATGTGGTTGGAATTATTATTAAAACATGTTATTCTACATGTATAAAAGCAAAATACATTTATATTGAACTGATGCATTTTGATATAAATTAATTTATTTATCTGAATCCACATGACTACATTTTAATATTCCTGATACCACTAAACTCTCCCTCCCCCAACCCACTTATCTCATACTATATACTTCGTGGTCTCATATGGACCAATGCTTGACATCCCCACCCACCACAAAACCTGCAGCAGTGTCTCCTTGGCACAAATAAGTCAAAAATGTACTACCTAAGTAATAAGCTCTAAGACAATAGAGTCCAAGTTTCCCATTCCCTACAACTATCACTATATTCAAGTCAGGAAAATACTGACCATCAAACAACTGAGTCCAAGTGGACTCCTTCCCCTTCAGTCACTGCATTACGGATCTCTCTGTTGGCTGTCTCATCATGTTCACTGTTGACCTCTTGGGGTTTGTGGAAGGACTCCCACAACCTCATTCACTTGACGAATTTTTCTGTTTCTGCTGTGAGACTGATGGGGTTCATTTTAGTGGTGGGGCAGAAACTGAGCCCTCATCTGAGAGCTTCCACTTCGTTTAGTTGAAGTGTGTAGGCTGACAGGTTAACAATGGACTTCCCTGCAGTAGTAGGGTTTTCTACCGTGGTACTGGGGCAGGCTTGCTTGCTGCTGGTGGTGATGCCGACTTTCTCAAGTTTCCCATTTTTGATGTGCATATAGATGGTGTAGTTCCTTTTGTCTCGGAGCCTTCAACACGTCATTGATGAAAAAGAAATCTCGCCAAGGCCATCCCCACACTCCCACTTTTTGCTTCAAACAACCGTACAACTTCAAACAGACCACTGTCCGCAGCAAACTACCCAGCCTTCAGGAGAATAGTGACCATGACACCAACAACCCTGCCACAGCAATCTCTGTAAGACATGCCAGATCATCGACATGGATGCTATCATCTCATGGGAGAACACCATCCACCAGGTACACAGTGCATAGGCTTGCAACATGGCCAACATTGTCTACCTGATACGCTGCAGGAAAGGATGTCCCAAGGCTTGGTTCATTTGAGAAACCATGCAGATGCTATGAGATGGATGAATGAACACAGCTCAACAGTCACCAGGCAAGATTGGTCTGTTCCTCTTGGGAAGATCGCGGGCATTTGGCATCTGATTTTCAAGTAAGCATTCTCCAAGGCAGCCTTCATGACACACAACAGCGCAGAGTCGCTAAGCAGAGACTGATAGCCAAGTTCCGCACACATGAGGACAGCCTCAACCAGGATCTTGGGTTCACATCACATTATCTGTAATCCCCACGACTTGCCTGGAGTTGTAAAATCTCACTAACTTTCCTCTCTGGAAACAATACACATCCTTTCAATCTGTGTTTAAACCTCTCTGCACTCATATTTTCTGTACCTTTAAGAATTGATTTGCTCTAAAGACTTGTATTCGAATTGTTATGGATGTAAATTGAGTTTGTGTCTTTGCGCCTTGTTTGTGATCAGGATTCTCACCCACCTGATGAAGGAACAGCATGCTCTGAAAGCTTGTGGTGTTTGCTACAAATAAACCTGTTGGACTTTCTGCTGGTGTTGTGAGACTGCTTTCTGTTTTTACCCAGTCTAATGCTGGCATCTCCACATCATGATCACCAGCATGGTCATATGCATCACAGCAACAGTTCTGTGCGAGGCTGGAGAGAAAGTGCAAAGTGAACCCGTTGAGCAACAATCGCTATTGGTTTTTCAAGGTCACCTCGATGCTGGCTGGCCGTCTGGAATCTTCTATGGTAGCAGCCAAGTCCCAACCTTGGGAATCTTGCTCACAGAGGTCGCTATCAGACCAGTGCCATCTAACAAAGTCACAATAATGGATATGAGATACTCAAAAATTTTTGGGAGAGATCCATGATATAGTCTTCATTGAAGTCTTCCAATTTGCACACGACAAGACTCCACACTCAATAAATGAAATGACTAACTAGTTTTTGCTCAAATTGAATGAAAGAGATATTCTGATCAGAATGTAAAGAAATTTCTGCCTTCCCAAGCTGGAAAACAAGGTCCTGCTTTAAGATCAAGCACCTCTAACAATGCTATCTTCCCTCAGTCCTGTGTTAAAATGAAAACTGAAATTCTGTGCTCAAGTTCTGGAGTAGGGATCAGATATAGTGCTTGGACTAAAGGGATCAAAGGATATGGATGGGGGGAGGGGGGAAGTGGCATGAGAATATTGAATTTGATAATCAGCCATGATCAAAACGAATGGTGGAACAGGCTCAAAGGGCCGAATGGCCTACTCCTGCTTCTATTTTGCACGTTTCTATGATTAAGCCTAAATCTTTTAACTCAGAATTAAGTACGTACCAACTTATAAAAGTGGACCTGAAACATATGCACTTGGAAGTCGAGTAAATTTCAAATCTTCAATCACAGATAACAGCGGGATATGTCGAAGGAGCGCTCAACAGCAGCAAGATGCATGGTTTCAGCAGTTAAATCAAAAGAAAACGTCTAGAAGTGTCTCTTCATGGCTGTAGATGGGACTGTTCAGTACTACTTGCTTTCTGCTGTAACAGCACCAGGGTATTGCTGATTCAGATTCAGGGCCATCAAATACACAGCACAAAGGGTACCAGTTATCTCAGCAGGCTGGTAGAAAACCTCTATCATTAGTTGGTACTTATAACAATACAGAGTGGGAAACAACACAGTAATTACACCAACACAACCACACCACACATTTCATTTGATTTCAACATTGCACAAAACATTTGTATGAAAAACACTGAAAAATCTAATATCGATGCTGAGCAACCACATAGCAAAAGTGCCAGATGATTTTTTTTTTAAAACCTCTGCATCCTTGATGCTATTACCTCGAGGGATTTGTGTCTCATAAAATCATGGCAGTGTAGGAGGAAGCCTTTCAGCCCATAGAGCTTACACCAACAATCCCAGCCAGCCCCTATCCCCGCAATCCCACATATTTAATCCACTGACACAAATTTAACCGCCAATTAACCTAATCCGCACATCTTGGGGGCATGGAAGTAAACCGGAACACTCGGAGGAAAACCACGTAAACATGGGGAAAATGTGCAAACTCCACACAGTCGCCCGAGGCCAGAATTGAACCCGAATTCCTGGAGCTGAGAGGCAACAGTGCTAATCACTGTGCCCCCACTTCTGTCCCAACATTGGTAGCAAAGCCTTCAGCTGTTTAAGCCCTTCACTCGGAGTCACAGACCTTGACAACGTTATTGAAAAGCAGAAAAGCAATCTATTTCTTGCAAAGTAATGAGGCAATTTTTTAGGCTCTTGCTCAGGGCTTCATGCCAAAGGCAGAATCAGTGAATTTTCTGTCACAAAGGGGGAACTTTGAAGTAGAATGACTGCTTACAGGAGAAAGGTCCTCTGAGAAAGAAACTTGAATTTCCTTTCAGCACATTAGGAAGGCAACACAAAAATATCTCCAATCTTTTTCCTAAAAGAATTGCTTGCTGAAATGGAAAATGAAATAAGAGGCTCATACGAGCAATTGAAGAGGAAAGCACAAGGTTGCGAGGCATGAAGGGCCAGAGGAACTGTCCTTAGACAGATCACCACAACATTGAAGCAATGTTCCTAACTTCTTTGCTTTTCTATGCGAAAGGTTGAAGGTGAGAACAAGTTCCAGTTAAGTATCAGTTATATGTTAACTATTACAACAAAGCCGAATGCATATCTTCAGCAGTCAAATTCTTCCTAAAATAATTCTAACGCGTTGTGATAAAGTTTGCTATGCATGGAATAAGAAAACTTGTGACATTACTATGTGATCTGCAAACAGTGCGAATATGTTTTTACAGAAAAAATGTTTTCCAGGATAATAAAGGAAAAAGTTCCATTATTGTAAAAATTGTACAACTGAAGGAAATTTTTGGGGAGTATCAAGTCTTTTCCCATGCCCTAATTTTCTTTTTATTAATTTTTTTTTGCCATTGCTTCCTATCATTTACATAGGAACTCAGGAATTAGGAGTAAAAGTAGGCAAATTCGGCCCTTTGAGCCTGCTTCGCCACTTAGTAAGACCATGGCTGATTTCTCCCTGGTCTCAAACCCACCTTCCCACCTGTTCCTTATATCCTCTTATCCTTTTTTTAAAAATTAGAAATATATCTATATCCTTCTGGAAATCATTCAACGATTCAGATTCCATTGCACTATGGGACATCGAGTTCCACAAATTCACCACGCTCTGCGAGAAGCCATTCCTCCGTATTTCAGTTTTAAGTCTACTGCCTCTCAACCTACACCAGTGACCTCTTGTTCTAGATTGCCCCATAAGATGGAGCATTACATTTACTTCTTCATCTATTTCTCCACTATATATTTTATTCTGTTCTGCGATGTACTTACTCTTATCCCTGTCCTTGTCCAGAGTCCCTGCAATCAGGCTACAGCTCTCCGTTCATCACCAGTATCTCTTGTCGGGATGTTATAACAACACTCATCTGTCTTCAACACCCAGCGACAGGCACTGTCAAAAAAACAGTTTGCTTGCTGATCTTTCTGCTCAAATATCCCAGTGTTGCCTTTAGTTTTCCATTCACAAAATCAGAGCCTTATCCTTTCTGCATCTGTCACTTTTATCCCTATTATTATAATTTCCTTGAAAGGGAAAAGTGTAATGACTTCATCAGGCCATTGAGGTTGGCCTATTGAATCTGATTAAGGATCCAATTGATGGGCCAGTGAGTCTTTGTCTTATACTTAATCTCTGATACACCCGCAGGTAGACTGCTAACATGTTGTGTACTGCTGTTAGAATTTGTAAATAAAGGGATCTTGGTGAAGGGACTTCTGTCTCTGAAGGTTCATTACAAAAAGCTTCTTAGCTCAGGAGAAAAGAGTTGGAGAAATTCCATGACGGCTCAGAAAGCAAATTGACTGTGGAAAGAATAAGCTCAATGGCTGAATAGTAATTCCTCTTACATATTCTGATTTGAAGATGTGCTAGCTTCAACAATGCTCATCAACACAAATGCATGTTGTTGTCACCATTCTGAAAGCTTAACAATTGCTGGTTCCCTCACTATTTTTGTATATTATTTTATGTACAAGCATTCATCAGTTTTCCTCATTTATTCAGCCTGGAAATGATCAAGTACAAGTCTAATCAACACCAGAAACCTGATTTCAAATTTCGACATGCAAGACTCCGTTACAATTAAATCATGTTCTTTTTTGCATTTTTTTTTGAAGTGTCAGGCAAGATTCTGACTATTTTAATTCTGAGCTGTGTGTCTATCCAGTTACTCACAGGCTTGTGCACTCAATTAAGAGTAGACACAAACCTGCAGCATCATCGATATTTTCATGCAAAGTGATTTTTGTTTCCGTCATTCACGAGATGTGAGTAGCACTGCCATGGTCAACATTTGCTACTTGACTTTAATTGCCCTTAAGATGTCGGTGAGTCATCTTCTTGAACTGCTTCAGTTCACCAGATTTCTGGCACTGTCAGAGCTACGTTAAGCATGCAGGACAGGGATTTTAACATAATTTAAATATGATTAAGGGGCCCACAGACTTCAGTCTCTCCCCCATCTGCCAGGAACAGTTCACTCCATTGGGGTTTAGAGTAGCTCCTCACTTTCGGGGAGCTGGTGGCCCCACCCGGTTGGGCTGATGGCCTAAAAGGGCCAAGTGGCAGGGATGTGCCCCCTGGGCAGCGACATTTTGGCAGTGCCAGCCTGTTCCCCTGGCACTTCCAAAAGGGCAAAATACCAATGCCCAGGGGCACCCTGATACTGCCCACCCTAAAATCCCACTCAATATGTTTTTTTTTTATATACTCATTAACGTTGCAATGCAATTATTCACTTTAAATGTTAAATTGTTCTCTAACAGACTTGTAAATAAGTTGAAGTATAAGATCAGCCAAAGTCCTAATCAGCAACATTACTAAAAATGTCCAACAATGACATGCGAACGTCATCCTGCTCATCCCACAAGTTTTATTTCATAGCAACTTCATCATCATTTTGACCTTGCACTAAACTTTGTTGCATTAGTCTAGGTTTTCACTGAGGAACCATCATTAAAAATTCACTCAATGTTATATGGATTTCATCCTGATTGCACTTTGGAACCTGGTCAATGCTAATGCTCAGTTGATGTGCCTGTCTATAAAGTATTCTAGTGCACTTTGCTGTAATCCGACAATGTGTGAATTGCAGATTGTTGTGTCATTGTATTTTTACCCATTACTCTCAGCACACAGTAACAATCTCACAGAAATTTGTCTTCGCAATATTTCTCCCTTTTTGGTGCAGGTTGCAACTTGGTGTCAATTTTGAGTTTTGCAATGTCCAACAGGAATCCATATCACAAATTCATCGGTTGAAATAAGTTTGGGCCTGAACCAATGGTGGAACAATTAAAATTGGGGATTCTCAAGAGGCCAGGATTCGATAAAAACAGATATCTCAGAGGGCTAAGGGGCTGGAGGAGATGATAGAAATCACAGAGCGGGGAGGTCATGGATGGACCTGAAAATCAAGTTGAAAACAAGATGGTACTTGACGCAGAGGTAATGTAGGCCAATGTGCACCAGTACAATAGCTAAACAGGACTTAGTGCAAGGAAGGGCAATACAGATTTAAATAACCTCAACCTCACGGCAAATAGAGTACAAACAAGGAGCATGAGTAGAATCTTGAGCCTGCTCCACCATTTAATAAGATCATTGGTGATCTGCCAATAGCTTCAAATCTGCATCCTACTTTCCCACCATAAACTATTACCCCCTTGTTTTATCAAGAAGCGGTGGCACAGTGGTTAGCTGTCTCACAGCACCAGGGCCCCAGGTTCAATTCCAGCCTCAGGTAACTGTGTGGAGTTTGCACTTTCTCCCTGTGTCTGTGTGGGTTTCCTCTGGATGCTCCAGTTTCCTTCCACAGTTATATACAGGTTAGGTTGATTGGCTATGCTAACATTGCTCTTTAATGTCAGGGGGATTAACAGAATAAACATGTAGGGTTACAGGAATAGGGCCTGGGTCGGTTTGTTGATGCAGGCTAGATGAGCCAAATAGCTCCTTCTGTACTACTGGGATCCTTTGATCCTAAGCAACTATCTTAAGACCACTGTCTTAAAATATTCAAGGACTTTGTTTCCATCACCTTTTCAAGAAGAGTGTTCCAAAGATTTATGACCCTCAGCAGAAACATAATGCCTGATCTTGGTTTTAAATGGGCGGCACCTTATTTTTAAAGAGTGATTCTGTAGTTTTAGATTCTGCTGCAAGAGGGAATAACCTCACTATTCAGGATTTCTCAGAATCTTACGCTTAAATCAAGACATTTCTTACTCAAACTTCAGTGGATACAAGCCTCGACTGTCAAACCTATTCACCTAAGAGAACACACTCATTCTAGGTATTAAAACAAAGAACAAAGAAAATTACAGCACAGGAACAAGCTCTTCAGCCCCCCAAATCTACCTGACTGAACTAAAAATCCAAAGAATGAATAAAACTTTTCTGAACTGCTTCGAAAGTATTTACGTGCTTCCTTGAATAACGAGACCAGTATTGCAAATGTGGCCTCACTAGTGCACTGTTAAATCTCCCTACCTTGTATTCAATTGCCCTTGCAATAAATGATAACATTCAATTAGTTTTCCCTATTACGCTGTATCTAGACATTAGTCTTTGTGATTCATGCATTATGACATCCAGATCCCTCTGTATCTCAGAGCTCTGCAATCTCTCACGCTTATAGATAATATGCTTCTTTTTTATTTCTCCTGCCAAAATGGCCAATTCCACATTCTGCCACACTATGCCCATTTGCCAGATCTTTGTCCACTGACTTAATACCTCCTTGTAGCCTCCTTATATCCTCTTTCCTACTGTCTTTATGTCATCACAATTTGGAAACCCACCCACCTTCTTCATCCAAATCATTTACATAAATTGTAAACAGTCCCAGCACTGATCCCTGTGGCACACAACTTCTTAGATTTTGCCAATCATTTATGCCTATTCTCTACTTCCCATCAGCCAGCCAAACTTCTAACCATGCCAAAATGTTATCTCTATACCATGAGCTTTTAGTTTCCATGTAGCAATTTCTTTTTAAACTTTACATAGAAACACAGGACAGAAACAAGTCATTCAGCCCAATCAGTCCACGGTGACATTTAGCTTCACTTAAGCTTCACTTAAAAGTCTTTAGAAAAAATATGCAAATCTACCACTGTAAACTCATATGCTTGTCTGGTTTCCCCTTAAATGTATCTATATTATCCATTTCAACCAGTCCACGTAGCAGCAAGATTCACATTCTCAGTCCAGGTGTCAAATTTCCTTTTGAATTCACTACTGGATTTCTTGGTCGCTATGTTATATTGTTGACCTCAGGTTATGCACAAGGGGAAATGTTCTCTCTGTATCCGTTCTATCATAACCTTTCATAATTTTGAAGACCTCTATTAGCCTTCAGCCTTCCTTTATCAACAGAAACGAGATCCAGTCTGTCAATCATTTCCACTAGATATACCCACCCACTTCTGATATTATCAGAGCTTCTCTGCACCAACTACTATGCCACTTTAATCCTCCTGATAATTTCTTGTCAGTAGCAAAGCAATAGCATTCTCCACTAACTGCACAAAAAAATCTTCCCATAAGCTGCATCTGAAACTTCCCATGTTGCTGCAGAGCCAAACATTGGAACAAACATCGGAACAAACATCAAGACCTTCTGGTGTGGAATACTGCCGGAAAAACCACATCCTAGTGGCTTCACAAGCTGAAAACATTGCCCTCAAAATCAGTCTTCAGTTCAATTACAGGTGACTTTTTAAAAAATATATAATAATGATTTCAATTACTTTAATACATCCATGAAACTCTCAAAATCTATTCGAAATGTTTAAGCACTTCTAACACTTTTACAGAAGGTGATAGAAGTGATGGCAAAGTAGAGCTGGGTGCCATCAGAGTACATGCAAAAACTATCAGGTGATGTGTAAGGGGACGACAAGCGGGCCAAGGATGGAGCTTTAGGGAATGCCAGAGGAAGTTGCCAGAGCAGGAAGAGAAGCCATTGCAAATGGTTCTGATTATGATTAGAAAGATAAAAATGGAGCCAGACAAAAGCAGCCCCCATGCTGCTAGACAACAGTGGAGCATCATCTGGTTGACTGTGACAAAAGCTGCAGAGTGAAAAGTGTGGATAAATACTATGCAATGTTACACAGAACATTATTGGTGGCTTCAACAAGAGATATTTCGATACAATGGCAAGGACAAAAATCAGGCTGGACCAATTCAATCATAGGGGCAAATTTCCCCATTCCACCATGAAACGGTCCGTTGATCTCAGATGAAATTTTCTGGTTTCAGGCAAGGGCAACCAGAAAATCCCACCATGGGATTCTGGGAAAGATGGGAACAGATGTGGGAGGAAGACATTAGTTACATATTTGTTGAGGAAAGTGAAGTTGGAAATGGGGTCATATTTTGCAAAGATGATGATCTCCTGAGGAGAAGAGTGATGATAGTAGATTTAAATCCAACACCTGGAAGAGACAGAACTGTTAATAATATCAGTTAACATGGGACCAGGAGGGGAAGTTGGGTTGTCAACAGTATCAGTGAAATAGTGTTGAAGGAGCATGAGGTGGCACTTATGAGTAGTTACTGAATCATTACAATGGAGAAGGAGGCCATTCAGCGCATCGACAACAATCCCAACCTGGTCCTATGCAATTACCTCTCTGACACTAAGCAGCAATGTAGCATGGCCAATATAATTTACCAGCACATATTTACACTGTGGGAGGAAACCAAAGCATCCAGAAGAACCCACTCAGACATGGGGAGAATATGCAAATTCCACACAGTCACTCAAGGCTGGAATCAAACTCTGGCACTGTGAGGCAGCAATGCTCACCACTGTGCCACCATGTCACCCTAAAGTTGAACAGTGTGTGAGGGAAGATAGAAGAGAAAGTTAAGAAAGACGTGGTGATGTTTGATGATGCTAGAAAGCATGGCTTTGTTTCTATATTCTCTACTTTCCTCACATTCCCATTACCCTGTACCACCTGTCCTCAACACATAGAAGAATGCACACAAGCAAGTGATTGCACACAGTCTGACAAAAGGATAACAGAATTCTGACAAGGTAAGTATGATGTGCTTGACCAGGAAGGGGCTTGTGCAATAGCATGCTTGTGAAAGACACTGTCAAGGGAAGATGCACCACTAGTCTCCTTATCTCACCGGAGATAATCATCTCTTCCCATTCACAATGCAAATGGAAAGATACTACAAATGCTGGTCTCGAGTGACTGGAAATAATGATAAGCTTTGTGTAATGCCTTGCTCAAACTAAAGAGATTTAATGAGGATTGAAAGAGTGTACACTACATTGTACTAATGAAGATGTGCTTTTGCATTCTCTCATTTACTTTATTATTCAAAGAAGAGGGAGCTGCACAAAACAGAATGATCTTGAATTTACTCTGTGCTTTTTGCTGAATTAGTTCACCTGAAGTAGGGTGACAGTCACAGCATCATAATCCATCTTAATGGGACTTAGTTGGAAAGAGAAATATTGGACGAGGTTAGTGTCAATAATTGCTTCGTACTCTGAACGTTAAAAGGATGAGATGAAGTGGATTACAGATGCAAACAAACATTAATAAAACCACAGTTTTTCATCTTTCATTGCAGAAATGCAAATAATAATCCTGAACACACTATTGACAAAACAAACTGATGTTTCTGTGTAAATCAGCTGCCCTGGGACTTCCCATGCATCGATTCAAATCCCAGTCAACTTAAACCCTCTCTTGCAGACGTCCTTGTATTTCAGACATGGGTAACCTGTTGGTCTCATGCAAATAGCAAGCTCACTATAGGGCATGTCTTCAGGATGCAGCTGTTATCTATTCAGCTAGCATGACTGGAAAATCATAGAATGTCACAGAATCCCATTATTGCAGAAATTGTCATTCAGCCCCATCAAGTCTTCAGCGGCTGTCCAAAGCGCATCTTGCAGCATCCCTACCTCTCCCTCCACCATCCCCACAACCTTGCACATTTACCATGGCTAATCCCACGATCACATCTTGGAACACTAAGGGGCAATTTAGCATGGCCAATCCACCAAACCTGCAATTCTTTGCATTGTGGAAGCGAACGGTAGTAACTGGAGAAAACCCACACAGACACAGGAAGAATGAGCAAACTCCATACAGTCACCCAACATCAGAATTGAATTTCGGTTCCTCGTGCTGTGAGACAGCCATATTAACCACTGTGACCCACCCAACGGAGCCACCACTAATTGAAGAGAGCAAACATGCTGGGCCTTAGTGTATTTCCACGTTCAGCACACTGTCTTGTCAGGAAATGACCAATATTGGTCTGTGACAGTGGGGGTGAGTTGCTTTGTTCAGCTTGGATACTTTGTCCCTGCATTGTCACTGTGAAGGAGAGTGTTAAGAACAATAGCTTGGTAAACATGGAGCTTTATTCTTTCAGTTAGTTTGCTCTTGGTCCACACATGACCTCTCAACTTTGACATAACAGCTGTGGCCTTGGCAATATTGGTGGTGATTTCAGCATTAAGGAAGCTGGTAATTGCTGAGCCAAGAAATGTGAACCTGTTGTGATCTCGAGTTTTCAATGTTGACAGAAGATGGAGTGTCTACATCTGGACTTTGATGCTAACTGTCAGCCTGAACTTTATGCAGACCTGGGAGAACTTATCTATATGTTGCAAATTAACTCCAATATGGGATGCCAGCATGGCAACATCAGCAAACAACAACTCACGAACAAGGGTAATGCTCATTTTGAACTTGCTGCAAAATGTTGCCAAGTTGAGCAAATTACCATCAGTTCTAGCATGCAGGTAGACCTCCTAATTTGAGTTGCTGAAGGCATACAATAGCAGCATGGAGATAAATATGCCAAGGAGATTTGGTGCCAGTTCAAAGTCCAGTTTAACCCTGCTGCTAGTCTTGTAAGGCTTCAATGATGCTCCATTGTAACTGGCAAACTTTACACTTTCTCGTGGAAACTTGAAAAGATATCCACAGTCCGGGTGGGCAGTATATTTCCCACAGCAGTCTAAAGAGTGCATCTCTGCTAACAAGGTTGAAAGCCATGGTGAGATGTCTGAAAGTAATGTGGGAATTAGAACATAGAACATAGAACATTACAGCGCAGAACAGGCCCTTCGGCCTTCGATGTTGCGCCAACCAATTAGGAAAAAGCAAAGACCCTCTAATCTAAACCATTCCCTTTTCGTCCATAAACTTATCTACTGACCTCTTAAACGCCACCAACTTGGCGCATCTACAACTGACGCAGGCAGGGCATTCCATACCCTAACCACCCTCTGGGTAAAGAATCTACCTCTGATATCCGTCCTATAACCACCACACCTTAATTTAAAGCTACGTCCCCTCGTGTTAGCTTTCTCCATCCTCGGAAAAAGGCTATCACTGTCCACCCTATCTAAATCTCTAATCATCTTATATGTTTCAATAAAGTCTCTTCTTAGCCGCCTTCTTTCTAACGAAAACAACCTCAAATCCCTCAGCCTCTCTTCATAAGACCTGCCCTCCATACCAGGCAACATCCTGGTAAACCTCCTCTGTACCCTCTCCAATGCCTCCACATCTTTCTTATAATGTGGGGACCAGAACTGCACACAATACTCCAAGTGCGGCCGCACTAGAGTTTTGTACAGTTGCAACATGACGTTGCGGCTCCGAAATTCAATCCCCCTACCAATAAAAGCTAAGACTCCATATGCCTTCTTAACAACCTTATCGACTTGATTGCCAACTTTCAGGGATCTATGCACATATACACCAAGATCCCTCTGTTCATCAACACTATTAAGAGTCCTACCATTAGCCCTATACTCTACACATTTGTTATTCCTGCCAAAGTGAATTACCTCACACTTTTCCACATTAAACTCCATTTGCCACCTCTCGGCCCAGCTCTGCAACTTGTCCAAGTCTCTCTGCAAACTAGAACACCCCTCTTCACTATCTACCACTCCTCCGACTTTGGTGTCATCCGCAAATTTACTAATCCATCCTTCAATACCCTCATCCAGATCATTTATAAAAATTACAAACAGCAGGGGCCCCAAAACAGATCCCTGAGGTACACCACTTGTAACCGAACTCCATGACGAATATTTTCCATCAACCACCACCCTCTGTCTTCTATCTGCTAGCCAATTCCTAATCCAATTAGCTAAATCACCCTCAATCCCATACATCTGCATTTTCTGCAGAAGCCTTCCATGGGCCACCTTATCGAACGCCTTACTGTAGTCCATGTATAATTGGCTGAACTATTCGCAACACTGCTCCTGTAACTGCAATGCAAGAAAATCATTTCAACTTTCGATCTGCTAGCTCAGATGCTGTACTGAGGCCCAGGGTGGACGCACGTTACCAAGGTCTGCAATCCAGTCAAAGCAATGTGAGAGACCAGCAAAGACCTTCTCCTCAATACTCAATCTCTCAATACTGACATCCTCTATTCTATAAAAGAACCCATCAATTATTGTAGTGTTATATCATTCATAAAAAGCTGGTAACTAATTGCTATGTGAATGTATCATTCGGAGTGTCACATCTGACTACAGCACTAGAGCTATGTGTCAACTGACAATGTTTGAGCCAAGCAGCCACATGGAGAGATGAAATAAATACTCTGTGAAGCTCTGAGTCTGTGTCAAAAGTGTGATTATTTCAAACTCTGGGAACCAAGAGACATAACATCTATCATCTAAGTTGTGTGATTTTATTTTTTTTTGCAAGCATCAGGACAGAAACCAGAATGCCAAATTTCAAAGAAAGCTGAATTTATTGAAAATGAGAAAAGGATGCTGATTGACTGGCAAACTGACTCTGATTGGTCAAGGCATAGCTGTGGGAATACACCTGGAACTACCGTTGCACACAATTCTGTCTAATTTAAAAAGGCACTATGCCCAGAAGGTCCCTTTGTTTGCCGAGAACAGGTTCCTGTAAGTCAATGTATGTAGCATCTAACAAGTGTAAATGAGTCTCATTGCGAATGCAAGAGAACATCTTAAATTGATAGTTAATCAGCAAATTCTGTCAAATTGTGGAATCATATCAAGAGTTAAACATTGGACAGAATCGTCCCAGAAATCGGCAAACTTCAATTTCAGGGGTGGTTGAGGGCAGGGGAGGGGGTGTAGCGGTGAAGTAATATTTGACCCACGAATAGCATCTTCTTAGACTGCATTGTGTGACACTTGGTTTGAAAAATGCAGAGACATGGATTTTACATTGGATTGCAGGTGGGCAGCCTCTGATTCACTTCGCCCTTCAGCACCCAGCGCTTCAATAAACCGGGCTGCATATTTAAAGGCCACCCCCTGCACAAAATAAGCACATTTCAAGCAAGAGGAAGCTTCTCAAGTCATAGGTGCTAAAGTTAAGAAGCATGCTGGCCCAAATTCACTGATCATTCCCTCAAGTGCCAGATGGATGCAGTAGAGACCCACTTTGATGTACTCAGCCCACGGTCTGGGCAAAAACCTCAAAGGCGATCAGTACAGCATGAGAGGCGGTGGCACAGTGGTCAATGTCAATGCCGTTCAGAAGTTGATAGCCATCTAGTGTCACAACTGGATGAATGATCTCCTCTGTTCTGCCAAGTCATTCTTTTTATCAACAACTCACACATTCAAACACCCAACACACATCTACAGGGATCTCACTCAAGAGCTAAAGGGATACCATCACCAAATCTCCCACACACAAATTCATCTCCCCTGGGACTCACGTCCTCATTATTTCCAGAGCCCAATCACTATTCATACATAAAGGAGGCGTCTTATGTTCTGTCTTGGAATGTATCCTGCTTACATTCTCACGATCTGTCCTCATGTAGGGCAAGCTAGCACACAACAACGGGAGATATCCAAGACTGGTGAAGAGATTCCAAACTGAAGGCCATCATGCAGATGTAATAAACCAGTTCCTTGGACATGCACAGTCTCAGTGATTCTAGTTCTTGGTCATCTGCAGGAATGACAAGTGTCGTTTGTCGACCCTGGATCTAGCAAGGTGTCTGTAAGTGATAGCTCCCTGGGTTCATTCTCTACATGCAGAGAAAGCCCTACCACCTCTTGCTCTTGATGGTAAGCCAAGCACTGCTGTTGCATTCCTTTTCAATTCAATAAGTGATGAAACAGACATCGAGGTCACCTGCCTGTGTGGTCTCCTCACTGCAATACCAACAAAAAACACTCAATGGTCAGCATTTGCCCATTCATCATCAGCAGCTACCCCTCAAGGTCGCATATACGCATATCCCGGCCACAACATGAATGGCCAGTCTTGACTGCTATGATGATTCAGTGAAACCCTACACCACTGCTACCCAATTCCACATGATTCTGTGACAACAGCTTCAGTCATTTGGCTGTATCCTGCGCTACTGCCTCGGGTGCAGCCACTGTCTCAAACTTACAGTCCAAGTCCTTGCTATCTGTTTGGAACATTGGAGGCACTTGTCAATCAGCATCCAGCATAGGGCAAAGGATTAGGATTGCTATTCTTCAGCAGTGTACCATGGCCATTCTATCTCAACAGCAAACTTCTCCACTCAGTGGAATTGAAAATTCTGAGAGTCAGGATTTAACTGTAGAGCAACAATCATTGGCACTCTCACACATTAGTGTTGCTTGAGTGGGGACAATTAGGTGACTAGTCTGACTCCAAACATGTTAACTGAGGTCAAGCTAAATTGTCTCAGCTTCAGCAGAATGCTCACCTTTGACAGGATTTTTTAGGCTAGCTTGTTCTTATCTTCAGACCACCTCCAAATGCAACTGCCTCCCCTATCTCTGTAAATGTGTGAAACTTGCAATGTATGCTGACTCTTCACTCACTCTTTGCTGTTGGAAAGTAACCGGTGATAAATAACATTGTATCCGTTGTAATGTGACCAGTAACAAGCTGTAAGGGTCAAGTGACCCAGTAAACTATGCAACCAATGACTGAATGATATGTGGATCAGTTGACCAGCTGTCTCGATATGAATAAGAACCTCTTGGGAATGTTACATTGTTTGGAATGGCCCAGGGTGAGGTGTCAAGCTTGGAGTAATAAAATTTCTTTATTAAACCTTTTTTTGATTCATAAGTTGGAGTTAGTTTTGATATATTTTTGTTGCCAATGTTGGAATAATTCCTTCTGGGTCAACACTTACTGCACCGAAGCCCGAAGCCAGGTACTCCCTTCCCTCCCTTTAGCCCTGTATTGAAGCCTGTGCCTTGACACCAACAATCACCCCAGCCTCCCCCCTCCCCCCCACTGCTGTGACAACCATCCCCTTTCCCCGCCAAAGATACAGAGCCTCTCAGCGAGCACTATGCCTGGTTGAATGCATTCATCTCCAAGTTCCCCTGGGAGTTCAGCCCATCAGGTGAATGCCTTTTGAATCCAATCCTACTTTGGACATCACACTACCACAAAAAATTAACTCGATTTGTGGATGATTTCAAATTTAATGAGCAAGGAAAATAGGAAGTCAACCAGCAAATACTTGGAATAGTAAAGTCTCAAAGCCATCAAGGCCCATATAAGGGTATCAGAAGTTGAAGCAGGTTGACTGGTCTTGTTTGTGTGTGTAATTTCAACAGAGGCTAGGGAGAGACAAACCTGAGCAAGTTCAGTTCCATTCCAAGTCTGTACTCTTTTGAGTAGACACATTCTTGAAATGTTGGATGAACCTTTGCCAGAGTTAGGTAATATTGGGATCATAGTAAATACCAGGAACAATCATCTATATCTCTCAATACAGTTAAAAGCTGAAAGACTGTGATTTTTAGAAAATTGATTTGTCCAGACATGAGTTCTCAGCTTCCATTTTGGCTGGTAATTAGAAAATAAAACATCATATTCTGGATGTGGGGGGAGGGTGAACAGTCAAATCAGGAGTCTGAAGCTGCACAATTATCTGGATCTTAGCTCATTGTGATGAGGGAAAATCACCAGTGAATCAGTCACAATAATATCCAGAATTCTCTGACCTCGCCTGCAGTTGGGATTATCCCATCGTGCTGCTGTGAACGGAGGTTCAGCCGAGCGCTAAATTCTCCATTCTCACGGACAGCGGCAACAGCGGGGGCAAGACCGGAGGATTCCAGCTGACTTTTTTTGCATTTGCCATAATGTAAGTCACTGCATTCACCATTTTTGTTAACATGCGTATGGTCAAATTGAAAGGCAAAGGGTTGATTTTCCAGCCCTGCCCACCGCCAGGACCATTCCAGTTTCACCACAAGTCCAATGGGCTTTGGGCTGGTCCACCAAACCTCTCATGGCAGCTCCTACCTGCACGATGGGCCGGGAAAGCTCAGCCAAAAGATACATAACCAAAAAGAAAATAACCTTTAAATAAGTACCCTGCCAATTTAGTTGAAGAACTTGAAGGGAAATGTTTTTCAAGTTTTTAATAAACTTAAACTCCCAATGAAATTACATTTACATAATTATTAATATTTAATTGTTGCAAAACTGAAAAGGTACATTAGTTTTAGAAAATGCCATAAGAAATTTTCAATGATTAAGGCAATTGCAATCTGTATAAATTTATATGCAGAAAAAATGATTTGAACTTGGTTTAATTAACTATGCTTTAAATATTAACATATGCAATCACATAAATGTTTATATCATATGCAGCAAGACAGTATTTGCACTTCTGTTCCGCTGCAAATAGTAAGCCCACAAAGCAACAAGCTAACTGTAATACCATCCTCTTACATCCTGAGATGTTACATTGGCACGGGCAACATGATGGCACAGTGATTAGCACTGCTGCCTCGCAGCGCCAGGAACCCAAGTTCAATTCCGGCCTCAGGTCACTGTCTGTGTGGAGTTTGCACGTTGTCCGTGTTTTGCGTGGGTTTCCTCCAGTGCTGCGGTTTCCTTCCACAATCCAAAGATGTGAGAGTTAGATTGATTGGCCACACTAAATTAGCCCGAGTGTTGGGGGATTAGTAGGGTATATGTGTATGGTTACGGGGATAGGGCCTGGCTAGATTTTTGATCGGTGCACACTTAATGGGCCAAATGGCCTCATTCTATACTGTCGCAATTCCTTATGATACATTGTGGTCATCAATAATGTTTCATTCAGTATGCCACTTCTTTTTCCTTATAATTCAGAAAGTACAGCATTTCTGTAACATGTCCTCAAAGTGTGAACCTGACACATGAGCAACTTTCCTATGCAGTTTGTGTAGTTCAGGGTCAGGATGGAAATAAAAATGTAGAAAATCTGGAACAAGAACTGAATCTGCCAACAAACACTTCTCGTTTTCAAACAAAACCAGAGGAAGGTGACCAATCTACTCAAAGGAAGTGGGTTAGTTATTTAATTATTATAATGAGGCTCTATGCCTTCATTGTGACAGTAATTCTATTTTTCCTCACAGACTTAGAAAATCTAGCAGTTTAGGTGTGGTGAGAAGAGGCTGAATCTATCAACACCTTTACAACACTGCTTTGTAGGCTGGTAGGAACAGGCCAAACAAGCTTAAGGGCAGCACATTGGTACAATGGTTAGCACTGCTACCTTACAGCATCAGAGTCCTGGGTTTGATTCTGGCCTTGGCTGACCATGTGGGGTTTGCACATTTTCTCTGTGCCTGCATGGAGTTCCTCCAGATGGTCTGGTTTCCTCAGTTCAAAGATGTGCATATCAGGTTAATTGGCCATGCTGAATTGCCCCTTAGTGTCTGGGGGATTGGCAAAGTAAATATGTGAGGGCTGTGAGGATAGGGCCTGGGTGGCATTATTGTTGGTGCAGATTCAATGGGCCAATTGAGCACTTAGAGGTTCTAAACTCCCATTGCAATCTGCTTCCTCTCCAACATCACAACAAACTGATCCCTGATCATCATTGGAATTCCCTGTCAACCCAAACCTATCAATACATCACAATCAGAGCTCCACAGGCCATCAACTCTCTAGGGAGGAACCCAACTTGAAGGAGTCTTGTAGTTGGATTCTGCAGGGCATTTTGCAAACCTCTTCTTCAAGGCATCCCGACCTCACTATGTCACCCACATGGGACTTGCCTCCCGGTTTAAAATCCAGGTCAACAGTATCTCGTCACTGTTACGCAGATACATGTGAGGAAATGGTTGAACATGTGGTTTGTCTTGTGAATGAATAATTAAAGCAGAATCTGTGCTTAGAAATCAGTACTGAGTTGAGAAAAACTTGTATGTCTCAGCAACAACATATTATATTGCAGGAGGAGTTGGAAACCTGTCACCTTCCAACAATGCCTCTGAGCAAACCAGTAAACAGACTGCAGTCAATGGATCCACATGGTTGAATAACAATTGACTGCAAGAAGAATGCATGTAAGAGAGAATATCTGGTACTTCCTGACACAAATCGCAAGAGTATTGTTACTATCGGGTTCGAAGGGGTGAACTTATCCTACTCCTGGGTAGATTATAACAAGAGTTTGAATTTTAAAAAGTGATACTGCGAATTCAGTATGTATTTATCCGTGCATATTTCAATGAAGAATTAAGCCAGCAGATTCCTTGAGTTCCACGTAACGAATCAGTTTTGGAATTGAAGATTTAATTGAGGTAACTTAGGTAAAGATCAGGTGAGGATTTTCTGCTCCAGTTCTCAGCCGGGTTTGATGGCGGGAGCAGAAAATCTCTCGAGGGGCCCAAATCACGTTTTTTGTCAGGAAGTCTCATCGCAATTGTCCCCGCTCCTCCTCCTATTGTGATTGTGCCCATTATAATAAACATTAATGCAATTATCAGGTCTTTGCACCATGAGATTAACCATTCACGTGGGCATGTTGAGGGAAGGGTGTTATGCGCAGGCAGTTCCTGGGGCAGTGTCAGGGGGGAATGGGTGTTACATAGGGTGGCGGGACTCCTCTATTTTTACCTTTGAGTACCAGAGCGGCCTTTAAATCTGTCACCCTGATCTTTAAAAAAAATTACAATTGCTGGAGGGAGCAACCAGTGTATCATCGTGTGATCTAGACCTTCAATCCTTTTCCACAAAGTGCTCAGCAATATGGAGGAGAAAGCAAGTATTGGGACTGGCGGTTTCAATATCACTTTTCCCACCCACAACCACACAGTCTGTGGGAAAAAAAAAGAAAAATTTCACCCACAAAAATCGACAAAAGGATGTAAAAGGTATGAATATTTCTAACCTCTGATTAATGCATAACACACACAATTTCGTAAGGCATGCAGCAAAGAAATAAAAATTTGCAGATAATCAGTTGTTAAAACATGGCCACAAAAAAAAAAATGGCGCAAGTCACAAAACATTACTCACAGATTGTCCAAATTTTTATCCACAGCTAGAGAGTCACTTTCCACGGTGGCTACTAGTACTTTGGTTTCTCACCAAAACAGTTGCTTTGCAGTTGAAGACACGGGAGTTGAGATGGATTCCTCCGCAAAGGATTTTTATGTTATGGCTATGATGTTTCTGGGGATTTTTAAACCACAATCCAGTGTCAGCTATGTTGATGATTCTTTCAGAGAGAGAGGTGGCGGTAGGCTTGGGGGGAGTGGGGTGGCGGTTTGGTGAGGTTTGTAAAATTTGAATTCCATAAAAATCTGGAATTTAAAACCTAATGATGGCCATGAAATCTTTATTGACTGTCATAAAAGCCCATTGTACAAGGAAATCTACCATCCTTAGCTGTGACTCCAGATCCACAGCAAAGTGGTTGATTCTTAAGTGCCATCTAAAATGGCCAATCAAGCCACTCAATTCAAGGAATGGGCAACATACCCCCACACCTCAAATTCATCTTTGTATAAATTGTTCCATGCTCCACATCACTTACTGTCTCTGAAAGCTTTCATAGAACCCCGACTGTACAGAACGAGCCCACTTGGCCCATCGAGTCTGCACTGACAACAATCCCACCCAGGCTGTTTCCTCATAACCCCACATATTTACCCTCTAATTCCCATGACACAATTTAGCATTGTCAATCAACCTAAGCCATGCATTTTTGGACTTCTTCTTCTGATTCTAATTTCTGGCAGATTGCTACCCAAGCCTTTACTCTGGGATTCCTAAACATTAAAGACTGATGGCATGCCAACTTCTACTTCTTCAATACTATTCTTAAAATCTAACTTTTTTTTAAAACACAATTTTAGATCATTTCTGCTAATATTTTCATCAATAACAAATTATATATTTATATAACACCTCGAGATGAAATAGCCCAAGTCTCCACCAAAAATTAGTATTCAGAATCATAGATCATGCTTAGTCAGCTGCGGCACCATCACAGTCATTTACCAAAACTGTACACCAGGAGCACATGCTAAAATTTGAATCTTCCCAGTATGCCATTCAGTGACTGTCACAGTTAAGACTGAGGTTAATAGCAGAGCTTGACCCATGCACTCACAGCTTAAAGCCCAAGTGAGCAAGTCCAGAAATGACTTTGGTGGGAGGGGGGCGGGGAGAGGCGGGCGGGTGGGGGGGATGGAGGGGCGGGGAGGGGCGGGGTGGGGCGGGGGGTGCAGGGAAGGTGGTTATCATTTTGATAAAAAGTCTCAAGCAATCCCTTTTTAATCTGCTAACTCAAAGTACTAATTCTGTCAAAATGAATCATTGATTCGCTGGTTCATAACGTAACCACGGAAGGTATGACACATAGCCCTGTTGGCTTTCCTCGTTAAAAGTAACGTTCTACGAGATCAAACCCATTTTTAATGCCTCATTCTTCTTGGACAAGTGTGCCCTCGCTCTCTCTCTCAAAATCCATGTTTATTTCGCATAAGCTACTGATTTCTGTTCACAAAAATTCTGCAGTAAATTACAATACATGAGCATTTTATATCTCACAATCTTAAATTTACGACATGGATGTGTCAAAATATTTTATATTTTAAAATATCAACATATTATTATATTCTAGCATCAGAAACTAGCTGGGCAACATTACAAATTAGGCTCAATAAATGAAAGCATCATCTCTTAAATCCACCATCTTAAATGTTGAAGTGTCCTAATTTGACAGTAGATCCAAGCAATTATACAGGAGTTTTTTTTTTTAAGCATTTTTTCATTTGGAAACTAGACATTTTGAAGTATTTGTCCAATTATACAAAACTGCAAACTTCCATCCATCCAATTTGCATGTTTCTGAATACTAATTTTCAATTACTTCCTTACCCATAACAATCTGCTACTCTGGGTGACCACAGACAAGTCCATTTCCCTCATCTTCCTAAATTGATTTATAAGATGTGAATAAAGAAGTGTTCTCATCAGTTTACCCATGGGTGAGATGTTCGACTCAAAAATCAGTCCATATTAAAAATCTTTATTTTCAATGATTATTTTGTCTGCTGTAATCTGCTTATTTAATCAGAACTTAATTACATTGCATTTGTTTCCAAACGCAATGGGGCCTCATTATTACGATGTGCTATTCCCTACTTAGTCTCTAAAATAAGATTTTTCTCTCATCCCAATGGAAGCCTCATAACAATGAGAAAAGCTCAAAGTGTGATCAGATGAATTTCTGATAAGAGGAATTGCTTTGCCAAAACCCAAGGGGTCATAATGATGTTTGATGATATAACTTTTATCAAAATGGATTAACTGTGTGCACGTTCACTTTCACAAACTGTTCTCTGTCACTGACAATTCACTTCAGCGAACTATATCAGTTCTCACATGTACATAGATATACAGTTCAACCTGAACACCAAGTTCAACCTGATCACCATCTCTCTCAACTTGTCATTCTGCTTCTCTGATATCTCGTACTAGATGAACATCCCTGATTTGGGAAAACCAGACATTGTGGAAATTTCTGGCCCTTGCCATCAGTGGGATCTCCTGGTCCCGCCAAAGGTGACCCACCTTTTCTAAGTTTATTTATTAGTGTCACAATTAGGCTTGCAATAAAATTATTGTGAAAGTCCCCCAGATGCCACGTTTTAGCATCTGTTCGGATACACTAAGGGAAAATTTAGCATGGCCAATGCACTCGACCAGCACATCCTTTGGAGTGTGGGAGGAAACAGGCACACCTGGAAGAAATCCAGAATGACACAAGGAGAATGTGCAGACTCCACACAGTCAGAAACCCAAGGCGGGAATCAAACCTGATCCTGAGTGCTGTGAGACAACAGAGTGCTAACCATTGTGCCACCATGCAACCCTCTTGTGGCAGGTTCCTTGGCAGTGAGGCATGACAGCCATACAAAGCTCAGCAAACCCCCAGCAAAGAGTCATAGGTCCTGATTTTACTGGCTGCCCACCCCTTGCAGAACAGCATCCTCCATTGGCCTTGGGCATGATCTTACAAGTCTCCAGTAAAATTCCAGCCACAGAATCATAGAGGTTTCCAGCAGGGAAATAGGCCCTTCAGCACAACTTGTCCTTACTGTCCAGTTTTAACCACAAAACTAGTCCCTATTGCCCGCATCTGGCCCATAACCCTTTATACCCATCTTACCCATGCTGGCAGCCAATGACAAGCCACCTCCATTATTAAGAAACATTACATGGGAAGAGCGGGGGTTGAAACCCAGCCAATGTCTTTGTGCCCCTGCCAAATCATCCTGGCAACACCATCACAAATTTAATTTTCTTGCCACCCACTTAAAAAGCCAAACTACAAATGTTAGAATCTCTAGATAACTACCTGAACCACTAGCAAATTGATACAGAGTAAATATGATTGAAGAGTATGGCTCAAAGATTTGCAAGGGAGAAATGGGTCTTGACTCTTGGGGCACTGACAGCAATGTTGGGAATGAGAGAGCTGTGCTATCGGGATGTCCTTTGCCTGAACCATGTCAAAACCAATGTATTAGTGAATTGTATAACTTAGGCTGTAGAGAAGGTTTTAAATCATAGGAGAATGAGGGAATGGGCAGTGGGTGAAGGTTTACAAGAAAATATTTGGAAATTTGAAGAGAAAGGACAACAATGGTTATGCAATGATAGCAATCTTGGGATAAAAAAATGTCATAGGAAGGGACAGTGCAAACAAACACAATAGTAAACGAGCAAATAAGGTCAGGTTAGAGAAAATGGTTAAAAAATTAAATGTTATTTATCTGAATGCAAACAGCATTCATAAAGAGAGATGAATTATTCAAGGGTATTTTGTATTTCAGAAGGACAGGAAGAAAAGAAAAGGAGGGCTGGCTCTGTTAATAAAGTACGAGTAAATAGTCTGACAACACCAGGTTTAAATGCAACCATTTATTTGATAGTAAACTCACAAGCTTTCGACCCTATGGCCTTTATCAGGCGAAGAACGAGATCAGTCCAGTAATGAGAAATGATCTTAGTTCAGAGGATCAAAATGTAGGATTGATTTCATTGGAGATAAGAAAGAGCATAGCAAAGTGGGAGCGGCTTATAGATCATCTGACAGGAGCTATAATGTAGGACAGAGAATAAATGGAGAAATAATCAGGATTTGTAAGGAAACCACTAATAATCACAGGAGATTTGAATTTTCATATAGATTGAATAAATCGAATTGGCAAAAGTAGCCTGGAGGATAAATATGCACAGTATATTCAGGACAGTTTCTTGGAAACAACATATTCTGGAAACAACCAGGGAGCTGGCTATTTTAGACTTGGTAATGAGCCAAAATTAATTATTGACCTCATTGTAAAAAATCTCTTCTAGATAAGAACGATAATGATTTGATAATAGGGGAAACTATGTGGACGAGAGAGCTAAGCTTGATGAAATAAACTGGGATGCTAGGCTATAGGATAGATCAATAAAGAAGTGGGGGATATTTCAGAATAATTGTATTCCTGCTACAAAAACAAAATCTAAAAGAGGGGACCTATCGTCCACAGTAAACTAAAGTTAAGGAAAGCATCAGACTTGAGAAAAAAAAAACACCTAACTGTGTAAAGGTGCATAACAGGTTGGATGATAGGTCAGAATATAAAGAACAGCAGAGAAAGGCTAAAAGGTTAATCAGGAGAAAAAAATCAGAAGAAAAAACTAGCTAAGAATATAAAAACAAGAAGCAAGAGTTTCTACAGATATTTTTCCCAGGATGGAAGAGTCAGTTACTAGAGGGCACAGGTTTAAGGTGCAAGGGGCAAGGTTTAAAGCAAGTGTATGAGGCAAGTTTTTTTTTAAAACACAGTGTGATGGGTGCCTGGAACTCGCTGCCCGGGGAAGTAGTGGAAGCAGATATGATAGTGACTTTTAAAGGGACGTCTTGACAAATACATAAATGGGATGGGAATAGAGGGATATAATCCTGGGAAGGGTAAGAGATTTTAGTTGTCAGTCAGTGCAGGCTTGGAGGGCCGAAGGGCCCGTTCCTGTGCCGTGATTTTCTTTGTTCTTCGGTGGGAAAAGAATAAAAAAAGTGAACGTTAATCCTCTAAAGGATGAGAACGGGGAGTCAATAGGAAATGATACAGAAGATGTGAATGAACTGAACAGGTATTTTGCTTCTGTCTTCACTATATAAGAAACGTTCCAGCAATAGCTACAAATCAGGTGGTGGAGGGGAGAGAGCAACTTGGTGAAACTACAATCAACTAGAGTTGCAGTGTTGAGAAAATTGGTGAAGCCGAGGGCTGGCCATGTCTGAGTCCAGACAGACTTCATCCTAAGGTCATTAGTGGGTGCATTGATTACAATCTCCCAAAATTCCCTCTGTTCTGGAAAGATCCCAGTGGATTGAAAAACCACAAATGTAATACCAATGTTCTTGGAAGAAGGAAGACAGAAAGCAGAAAACTGAAGGTGAGCTCTGCAAAACAGCCTCCCTGCTGCATGCCACAGCTTCCATGCATCTCTGTGGCAAAGGTTTTTAGAGCCATTAGAGAAATTGGCACAGAGCTGATTTAAGAACGTAAGAACTGAGATCAGAAGTAGGCCATTTGGCCCCTCGAGCCTGCTCCGCCATTCAATGACATTGCGGCTGATCTTTTTGTGGACTCAGCGCCACTTACTCACCATAACCCTTAATTCCTTTACTGTTCAAAAATTTATATATCCTTGCTCTAAGAACAATTCAATAAGGTAGCCTCAACTACTTCACTGGGCAGGAATTCCACTGATTCACAACCATTTGTGTGAAGAAGTTTCTCTTCAACTCAGTCCTAAATCTGCTTCCCCTTATTCTGAGGCTATGCCCCTAGTTCTAGTTTCACCCGCAAGTGGAAACAACTTCCCTGCTTTTATTTTATCTATTCCCTTCATAATCTTATATTTTTCCATAAGATCCCCCTTCATTCCTCTGAATGCCAATGAGTATGGTCCCAGTCTACTCAGTCTCTCCTCATAAGCCAACCCTCTCAACTCCGGAATTAACCTACTGAATCTCCTCTGCACTCTCTCCACTGCCAGTACTTCCTCTCTCAAGTAAGGAGACCAAAACTGTACACAGTACTCCAGGTGTGACCTCACCAGCACCTTATACAGCTGCAACATCTCGCTGTTCTTAAAACTCTATCCCTCTAGCAATGAAGGACAAAATTCCGTTTGCCTTCTTAATTACCTGCTGCACCAGCAAACCAACTCCTTAAAATTACTGTACAAGGACATCCAGATCCCTTTGCACAGCAGCATGCTGCAAGTTTTTACCATTTAAATAATGGTGCATTTTGCTGTTATTCCTACCAAAATGGATGACCTCACATTTGCCAACATTGTATTCCATCTGCTAGATCCTTGCCCACTTAGATTATCTATATCCCTTTTTAGACTTTCAACATCCTCTGCACATTTTGCTCTTCCACTCTTCTTAGTGTCATTTGTGAATTTTGACATATTACACTTGGTCCCCAACTCCAAATAATCTATGTAAATCATAATCAATTGCGATCCCAACACTCATCCCTGATGCACACCACTAATCATTGATCATCAACCATAAAACACCCATTTACCCCCATTCTTTGCTTTGTTTGTTAACCAGTCGTCTATCCATGCTAATATATTACTCGTAACACTGCACTTTTATCTTACGTAGCAGTCTTTCAATGTCTAAATTGGGATCTGCATCTGTTTAGTCGGCCTGGGATTGAAGTCTCTGGTCACTAGTGTCTCCCCCCGCCAGTAATGGTTCAGACTCGAGGGGTATACTACTGCTCCCCACGAACAGGGAACTGGAGCTCCGATCCCACTGGCAGAAACAAAGACCATGGAGGCATTCCAGGACTTAGGAGGTAAAGCAGGGGGTGTCCTGGTAGTGCCAACCTGGCCCCCTGGCACTCCCACAGAGGCAAAGGCCAGAGAGCATTGAAGGGTCAGCGAAGGGCAGGTTGCAGGACTGGCCAGTGATCAGGAGGCTGGTACTGACAGATTAGTGTATGCACAGTGACCCGCTCAGCACTATACTGCCAGCTTCTGAAGTGAGAAAAGGCCTCACCCCCTGATTTTCAGGGTGAATCCCGTTAGGGTTCTCTGCACTACTCAGAGTGTGGTAAATTCATCTTATAAATCCTGATTTAAAAAAAAAGTGAGAGTTACTCCCGTTTTCACATGATTTGGGGACTTAGAATTTTTTTGGGAGAATCCTGGTTATAGTGTATTGGAATTTCAAAAGGTGCTGAATAACGTGTCACATAAAAGGTTTCTGCCAAATGCAGCTCATAGAGTTGGTAGTAAAATGTTAATGTGGACAGCATATTAGTTAAATAACAGTAAGTAGAGATAAATGGATCAGATTCAGGTTAACGAATTGGTACCAGTGGAGTGCCCTAGGGATCAGATGTGGGTCTCAATTATTTACCACCCACATTTATCGCTTGAACGAAGGGACCATCTGCACTATGGCCAAATTTTCTCATTGTATAAAAGACAGGTCTGAAAGAAAATCATGGGGAGGAAACATTCAATTTGCATAGAGATTTCAATAAATTGAGTGAGTGGTCAAAATTTGGTAGATAAAGTACAATGTGGGAAAATGTGAGGTTGTCCACTTCCAGGAAAAACAGAGAAGCATAATGTTCTATAAATGGAGAGAGACTGCGGAATGCTGCAGTACAGAAGGATCTGGGTGTCCTTATACATGAATCACAAAATGTGAACATGCAGGCAAATCAACTAATTAAGAAGTCAAATGAAATGTTGGAGGGTGATCTTAACACTTTTATTCTAACTGCTGGGTGGGCTTGAAATTAGAAGTGTTTCAGATCAGAGTTTTTAGGCTCAGTTTTAGTCACCCCCATGCGCACTCTGTCTGCAAAATTTTGAGCAAGTCTGTTTTTTGTTGCAGAAACCAGTGGGTGGGACTTAACACACTGAAGGATTGCAGAGGGAGGTAGTGCGTATGTGCAGGCCTCTGATGTTGCACAAGACCATTAGCAGTAGTGCACTCTGACGGACAAGAGGGAACTATTAGGCCCCCACTAGTGCAGGTTGCCTGAAGCAGCTTCCTCTCACTGCAATCACGGGCCTGAGGCCCAGGATGCAACCTCCACCGACCCAACCCCCAATGCTCAGCCGAATGCGAACCTGCCACCTTGTCCCCATGGATCGCTGCAGAATGGCAGTGGCGCCCCACCCATCCATTAGCTTACTGGCCTCACTCTGAAAAATTGACCTTTTTGCCAAGGTTGTGGCCGTAATTTTCCAAATAATATTTGGTGTTGAGTTTTGTTCCATAATGTGACTGAAGCACTTTTGGATATATTACCACATTGGAGGTGGTTGTTACGAACCCTTGGGTGTGGGGACAGGAGTGGGGAGGGGAGGGGAAACTATAAACCCAAATAAAAAATTTTACTGAATGAATGAGCTACAGGCGTTTAGAGATGCAAGGATTGATTAGGGACAATCAGCATGACTTTGCGAGTAGAAAATCATTTCTCACAATTTTGATTGAGTTTTTGGAAGGAATAATCAAGAAGCTCAATGAAAGCAGTGCACCTGATGCTGTCTACACGGACTTTAGCAAGGACTTTAACAAGGTACCACGTGATCGGTTGTTGCATAAAGTTAAATCTAACAAGAGCCAGGGTGGGGTAACTAAATGGATAGACAATTGGCTTGATTACAGAAGCCAAAGGATGGTTGTAGAGGATTGGTTTTTAAACTGGAGACTTATGCCTCAGAGATTGATGCTGGGTCCATTATTATTTGTTATTTATATTAATGATTTGAATGAGAATATAAGAGGCGTTGTTACTAAGTTTGCAGATAACACCAAGATTGGTGACATAGTGGATAGTGAAGGAGGTTATCTCAGATTGCAATGTGATCTTGATTAATTGAGCCGGTGGGCTGACAGATGAAGTTTAATTTAGATAAATGTGAGGTGATGCATTTTGGTAGGTTGAACCAGGGCAGAAATTACTTAGTTAATGGTAGGGCCCGGGGGAGAGTTACAGAACAAAAAGATCTAGAGGTACAGATTCATAGCTCCTTGAAAGTGGAGTCACAGGTGGACAGGGTGGTGAAGAAGGCACTCAGCATGCTTGCTTTCATTGGTCAGAACATTGAATATAGGAGTTGAGACATCTTGTTGAAGTTGTACAAGACATTGGCAAAGCCACATGTGGAATAATGTGTACAATTTTGGTCACTATTATAGAAAAGATATTATTAAACTAGAAAGAGTGCAGAAAAGATTTACTAGGATGCTAGTGAGACTGGATGGTTTGAATTATAAAGAGAGGCTGGATTAGACTGGAACTTTTTTCTCTGAAGCATAGGAGGCCAAGGGATGATCTTATAGAGATGCGTAAAATAATGAGGAACACAGATCAGCTAGGTCGTCAATATATTTTCCCAAAGGTAGGGGAGTCTAAAATGAGAGAGCATAGGTTCAAGGTGAGAGCAGAGAAACACAAAAGAATCCAGAGGGGCAATTTTTTCAAAGGGTGGTGAATGTCTGGAACAAGCTGCTAGAGGTAGTCGTAGAGGCGGTAACAATTCTATCTTTTAAAAAAACATTTAGATAGTTACATAATAAGTTACATAATAATATGGAGGGATAAGGGCCAACTTCAGGTGATTGGGACTTGCTTAGGGGTTTAAACAAAGGCTGGCATGGACAAGTTGCACCAAAAGGGCCTGTTCCCATGCTGTAAACCTCTATCGCTTTATGACCCCAAATGAAGAGATTATCAACAATATTCCAATTTTTATAGCATTTCCTTGAACATGAATCAGAATCCACATTAAGTTAAATGTGAACCAACAGGCAAATTAAATTGTTATGACTGTAAATTACACATGGGATCGCAGATACAACAAAGGCTATCTGGAGAGATTGCTGTTTAAGAAAATTACAGTTGATCCCTTTACAATTGAATCAATCTCTTGGAAGATATTTTTATATAGTCTAAAAAAACAATTACAGGTTCCACAGACATTTTAAAAACAAACACATTTCCCTTTTGGTACTGCTTCCCATCAAAGGCCATCAAAATACATAAATACAAACCGACACCTACGATAATTATACGACAATTACATTGGGAAAAATGTTGGCTGGGATTTGCTCCAAAAAAAACGAAGTGCCCAATGGGTGGGAAAATGAGAGATTTTCCTGCCTTTTTTTGTTGGGTGTAATTAGCTGAACGGATTTCCAACACTCTGTGCACCATAGTGTGCCTCAGAGGAATTCACAGCACAAAATGGGGGCTGGGGCTTCCTCCTGCACCAGAAGCCGGCATCAGCGCGTCGATTGGGCCACTGCGCATGTGCCAATCTGTCAATGGCGACTGCCGCACGCGTATTGGTCCCCCCATCGCCGACCTCTCCCTCACAGTTGCTGGTCCACCGGATGCCCCCCATGGCTAGCCCCAACACCTCATCCTCGGCCAGCCCCGATCTCCATCTCACATGACTAACCCCGCCCCCCCCCCAGATGGCCTCCTCTCTTTCTCCTCTACTGAGAGGCAGCAGGAACACCCCATCATTGACCACCCCTAGTAGGCCCCGCCTCTCAGTATGCCCACGCTCTGGCTCACCCCTTAGCATTGCCCAGTGTCTGTGCAAGTTCCAGGCTGGCATTGCCCAAGGGGCAACTCCCCACCCCCAACCTGCCAGGAGGGTCTCAATGACCAATGTCCCCACCAATGGAATGAGATTGCGTGTTCCCCATTAGAGGGAAACAGTTTAAACCCTGCTGAGGGGAACCTCTCCTGGTGAGGGTGGGGAGACACTGGAGAGCCTAGAGACCATAGTCCCAGGCCCGTTGATCATATTCAAATATTAAATTTCAAAATGCTAATCATCCCCCCCCTCCAACCCCCTGAATTCTGGCACGAGGCTGATTACACAAAAAAGGCAGGCCTGGGTCACTGGCGATCAGTCGGTCGTGAGCCGGCCCACTGATTTCTCCCAACCCGCTGTGCTACCCGAGCTGGCAGGATCCCAGCTGTTGTGTTTCAGTCAGGAACTGCATTAATGGAACTGCATGACAAATAAGTAAACAACATTTGGAAATGCATCCATTCAAAATTTAAGACATTTTTCTATTTTGTGCAGACACCAGCATCACCTTAGAACAATATCATGAGCAACGAGCTGATGCAAATCATTAGATGACAGAGGACTCGAGATGGGAAATAATGCGCTTCCATACATTACAGGAAAATTGAAATCCTATTCAAGTGCCTGTAATCAAAATGTGATTTTAATAATTATTGCTTAAGGACCCAAAACAAAATAGGCTGTGGTAGTGCTTTCATTTCCCAGCAGTTAGATGTTAAAAACCATCCTTAATTTTGCACAATTGCTGCTAATTAGAAAGTCTGATTCAAAGCAGTACTCAGAAAGATAGGAGATATGCTGGTGGATTGGGTTTACTGTGTACTTTCACCCTTCATCTTTTTGAGTCCCCTCGCTCTGCGCATGATTTCCCAGATTCTAGTCTGGCTTAACGTTTCTTTCTCCACCATATAAGGAAACTTTAGTCTATTCCCTATATTGGCCTTTGATGGCATCAGTACAGTCACACAGAAATGTTAAGATAGCACAAACAAAGAGTAGTTTTTGGCCACTGTGGAAAATTACAAACAAATTTAATCCATCATTCATAACTGTTACATCACTGTCATTTAGGCCGGATCATCTGAAATTAGGGTTAAAACACGCCTGCTCTCCATTTTCCTTTATTGTAAACACAAGGCTTATTTATAGCAGAAGGGGATGGCCTAGTGGCATTACCATCGGACTATTAATGCAGAAACATAACTAAATGTTCTGGGGAGCTGGGTTCAAATCCCATCACAGCAAATGGTGGAATTTGAATTCAATAAAAAATTATCTGGAATTCAGAATCTACTGATGACCACAAAGCCATTGTTGATTGCCAGGAAAACCCTTCTGGATCGCACATGTCCTTTAGTGAAGGAAATCTGCCTTATGCAGTCTGGCCATGTTCAGATTCCAAGACTTGAGCAAAAGAAGATCACATTTCCAGGACAGTATTGAGTTCTGCACTGTTCGAGATACCAAGTTTTGGATGAGGTTTCAAACCAATTAGAATGGGTGGAGGGTGGGGGAGAGGGAAACCACATGTGCTTTTTTGCAAAGGAGTTATCCTCAGTCTTCTGTTAAAGCATCAATCCCTGAAGCAACATCACAACAGGTCAGGTTCACTATATCACACTTTCTTTTCTGAGTGGTTAATGAGTGTGGCACGGTAGCATTGTGGTTAGCATTGCTGCTTCACAGCTCCAGGGACCTAGATTCAAATCCTGGCTGGGGTCACCAACTGTGTGGAGTTTGCACATTCTCCCTGTGTCTGCGTGTGTTTCCTCCAGGTGCTCCAGTTTCCTCCCACAGTCCAAAGATGTGCAGGCTGGATTGATTGGCCATTCTAAGTTGCCCCTTAGTGTCCCAAGATGCCTAGGTTAGAGGGATTAGTGGGTAAACGTGTAGGTACATGGGGTAGGGCCTGGGTGGATTGTGTTTGGTGCAGACTCGATGGGCCGAATGGCATCTTTCTGCATTGTAGGAATACAATAGAATTATAAATACAAATTAGCTGCTGTGAATCCACAAATACCTACAAAATTACTTAAAATCATCATTCAAGTCATCTGTTATGTGGAAAATACCACAAAATCCATAAGTCACTGCATGTCACTGTACAAGACATACTGAGGTGTTTTAACCCAATACTGGATAAATGTCCTATTATTGCATACATCAAAAAAAGCAAAAGCCACAGAGTACGCTCTGTTGTGCTTCATTTGTAATTTCTCACCATCTTGTAGCTTCCATTTCTGGCCACCTCCTAATTTTTGGTTAATTTAGTTATCTTTTCAATAACAACTTTACTTGTCAGCCTCATTACCTCAGCCATTAATCACCAATGAACAAACTATCAAAAGAAGTGTCAAGAAATTAGACGTTGTTCTACTTTCTTCTCAATTACTTAACTACTTTCTTTGGTCATCACAGAAACCCAAGTACATAAAAAAGAGGTTTGTTCCTCTTATTACTTACATAGGGCAGGATTTATTAGCCCCAGTGGTGACAGAGCGTGGAGGCAGGCTGGCACAAAAATTCATATGGCCAGCTGGATTGCTGACTTTCTGGCATCATCCCACCACTGGGCCATTTTCCCACAGGCAAGATGGGAGGGGAGAATCATGGCAACATGCTTGCAAATGGCAAGTAGCCAATAAAAGGTAAAGACCACTGAAGGTCAGTTGTTAGAAGCCAACAGGAATATTCCAGGTAACATCCAGGATGCAAATTGTCATTGACTAGGTCAGCTGTTTAGTGGGGGGGCCAGAGCTTCAGGCAGGCTTTGAGCACCCCATCCCCAATACCTGTCCGGTTGCTGAAAACATTTATTATTTGCAACTTCAAAAAACTGGAAAGGGTACTTCAAAAATGGAGGTGCCCAGTTGCGCTCTTTCCTGAACTCCTGGCCACAGCTTCTTCTAAGCAGGAGGGACCATCCCATAGGCCACCAACCTCAGGGGATCACCCACTATTCCCTAAGGTGGGCAGCATACTTACCCTCTGGCCAATGATTGGTCAAATCGGGGAAGTCATCCCTCATCAGTGCGGGGTGTGACTCCCAAATCCAGATCCTGAACTAAAACCCAAAATCCTGCCCATGGTTTCAATGTTTATTACATTCAAATAACATCAATAAAGTTGCTACTGCAAGGCACTGGCCAGAATCTCCAGCCCTTCATGTCACATTAGCGCTGCCAGCAAGGATGGAAAATTTGGCGTCAGCCAAATCTCTGTTCACTGCAGAGGGACCAGAAAATCCCACTGGCATGAACAGCTGAAAAATCTGGAACACTACCTCATCACTGTTAATGTAAAACATCACCAATGATTTTACTGCTGACCTTTACTAACTTGGTCAGCATAAAATTATATGCAAGTTTCAGTTATTTAAATACGTACAGCCTTAAAGGCAGAACACTTGGTAAAAATTTAGCTCTTAAGCTCGTCACAAGTAAATCAGAATAATGTAATGGGAGCTCTCCCTTTAAATTTTAACTCCTTTCACGTAGTTATACGCAAGAGTTTTTGAACTGAGAATGGATAATTCAACTCACAGCTCACCATTTAGCTACACCACACAATGGTAGCAATGTGCTGCACTGCCTTAATGTTTCTTCTGAAAAAAAATTAACAGCAACTGATCAGATATCAAGTTATGAGGAATCATGACTGAACTGTGTTGCTAACATTTTAATGCCATTCAGAATTTTATTTTGCACACGTTTCATAAGCAGGAGAGGGTATTTTGTCCTGCTTCCTTTCCTCAATTGCATGTGCATTGAAATTAAGGTTCAAATTTTTTAAATATTGTAAATGCCCAAGCCCAAAGCATACCCAAAACAACAGAGATATAACGGAAATACAATAGTGCTAATGTATTATTGAAACTACACCCGGGTTTCCACAGAGTGGTAATAACTCAGCAGAACTTCCAAAATGCCCGACGGGATCCAGAGGCAGAAATCCCACTTTTATTTATTACTTTCATTTTCACCAGTAAGGAGAGAAGGACAGGGAATGATACACATGAGAGAAATCCAAATTCTGCAGGTCTGCTTGAACTCAGTGCCAAGTTCAAACAGACCTATTTTTGCTGTGGTGAGGACCTTCATCTGCACTATAGAATACTGAATTTACGGAGTGGACATAATCTCAAGAACTGTAAAGATGTTTAGCTATTTAAATCCCCAGCTCCTAAAACATGGAAAAAAATTACTTCCTGTATGCATCAGAGAAAGGTTTGAAAAAAATCTCTGTTCTCGCAGTTCCGATAGCAGTTTTTTGACTGTGAACAATAATTCACTACATGGGGGATTTTCTCCCCAGTGGGGGCACTGAGTCAGGAAATTTCCTGCGACCCGATTCGGAAGTCTGGGCCACGTTGATTTGGTATCACGATGCACTGTAATTTATCTGAGATAAAAACAGGAGTACTTCAATTTTTTATGGCTAAACAATTTGGCTTTTTAATGATTCATTCAAGCATGGTTGATAAACTCATGTCACTCTTAGATTTAAGACAATGACCGACACAGCAAAGATCTGAATAAGATATCTCAATCATTGCTGTTTTCGCACCATAACAATTAAGACAGCCCATAGGTAATTCTAACTCATTACAGAGAAATAGCAATAGATGCAATATGAATATAAATTAAATACAAAGTGCTCAAATCTTGTATTTCATTGCTGTAAAGATTCAACTGAGTGAACTGTAGTTAATTGGGAGTGATAAAGATAAGAGGCTACTGTCTCTCAGAGTCAAGTCAATACTGGATATTCTAGCCTCCGCAGTCTCAAACTGCCTTAGATTTGTAAAATACTTTAGACCACTAACAATAACAAACATTTGCCCTGTCAGGATCCAGAAATAAAAAGGGAAAATTTTCAATTCAAGAAGTTTAACATCACACCCAACAACTAAGTTACTCCCTCTTTGGGAAGGACTAAGACTGTTTCAACTGCACATGGGCTAGGGGAAGATAAACCAGCCACAAAAGCAAATTAATGTCGGGGAATTAAATGTGTTTGCATTTAATTTCAACAGTTTTTCAAATATCCATGGGTGGCCCCAATAGCAGAAAGTCCTGACCAAGGCCAGTGGGCCTTTGCATGTTTTGTGTCCTGCCTACTATGATTTTTCTGGTGGGTGGGATGGGAAAATTCTAGCCCACATCTTCTGACATTTTTGTTTTTCCTTCAGGGAATACTGGAGAAGTGGTGGAAGGATTTTTTGACCAATTATCAGCCTGTTAAACCAAGTCATAAATGCTTCATCTGTAGGCAACAAGTCCTGGCTTTGGACTTGGAGCTTTTAGTCCAAAGGTAGGGACACTATCTCTATACCCAAAGACCTCCTAGTATTTGGAGAACATGAGCCCGATTTTAACTCTTGTGCATAGTTTTTTGACCAAGGTGAAATCTCATTCTCTATTTCTGATGGTGTAATGTTTTAGCTGACCAAAGCACTGGAATTCATGACAAAAAAAAGAAGACAATTTGCTGAAACAGAGTTTGGTGAATTGTTGCAGCACATATTGCAAGTGATACACATCGCTGCCACTGTGCATTAGTGGTGGAGGAATTGAATGTTTAAGGGGGTGGTGGTAAGGGCCTCCTGAATGGAGCTTCTTGATGTTGCTGTTGTTGCAGGCAATTGGAGTATGTTCCATCACACTCCCACCTCATGCTTTGGACTGTCAGATGGCAAGTCATTTGCTGCAGAATTTTCAGTTTCTGATCTGCTCTTGAATACGTGATTGATCCAGTTAAATTTCAGTAAATGGCAACCTCCTAAATATTGGTGGTGAGAGTTTTCACTGATGAAAATGCATTGAATGACAAGAGGAGATGGTTAGATACTCTTTTGTTTGTGATGATCATTGCTGGCACTTGTGTGGCACAACTATTACACATCATTTATCAGCCCAAGCCTGAATGTTGTCCAGGCATGGACTGCTTAAGCATTGGAGAGTCTTGAATAATACAGAATATTGTGTAGTCATAGTGAACATCCCCACTTCTGATGTTATAATAAAGGAAAGGTCATTGATATCGCAGCTGAAGATGATTAGGCCAAGGGCACTACCTTGAGGAACTCCTGGTACTGAGATGAATGGCTCTAATAACCACAACTACTTTCTATGTATTAGATATGATTCTAGTCTTTGAAATGTTTTCCCCCAATTCCTATCAACTTCAATTTTATGAAGGATCTTTGATACCTCTTGGTCAGATGCTGTTTTGATGTCAGGTGTAATCACTCCCACCTCACTTGCATTCAGTTCCTTTAACAATTTATGGATTAAGGCCATAATGATGTCCAGAACCAAGTATTCCATCAAAATAAGTCATTTGTTCATTCTGATGAAGGGGCATATCTCAAACATTAACATTTTCCTTTTCACTACAGAGGGTGTCTGATCTGTTGAAATGTTTGCTAATTTGTAGCATTTGTGATATTGGTCATTGTTTAGTTATGTCTGTCTGAATTTGGCGAAAATTAGAAGAGCTTCCAATTCTTTGATTCTAATGCAGCCATATCACCAAAACAGCCTCAATCTAGACTCTCATATTATGCATCTATTATAAAGATAAGCTACTTCTCTTTCTCCTTTATCTGCCTGCTGACCACATCATCCTCCTCCAATAGTTCTCCATTTCATTAAGCTAGATGATCTGGTTCCACTGCAGTCACAGCCAGAGCATCACCTGCAATGGCTTCTCCTCACATTCCTGCACCATTATCTCGAATGTTCTATCCTCTAACTTATTGACAAGCTGCCCTCTCAGCAACACATCTGAAACACATGTTTTTTTTCTATTTCTACTAACTGCACCCAGCTCTACTGAAACACCACATTTCTCAATCTCTTCTCAGTCTCTAATTTGCCAGACTGCATGTCTGACATCTACTACTTGGTAAGTAGAATTTTCCTCCAACTTAACATTGAGAAGACTGAAGACATTGACTTTGATTCCCACCACAAACTTTATTCCTTGCACCGACTTTGTTCCTTTCCTCAGCAGCAGTCCGAGATTGAACTCGATTGTTTGCAACCTTGGCGTCATACTTGACATGATGTAAAGATGCCGGCGTTGGATTGGGGTGGTAAAAACTCAGTAAGAATTTAGCAACACCAATTTTTAATCCAACCGATTTATTTGATAGTAAAATTGCGAGCTTTCAACACTCTTGTGTCTTCCTCAGGCAAATGCAGTGTTTGCAGAATGCAAAACAAAAATGCAGAACACTGCATTTGCCTGAGGAAGACACAAGAGTGTTGAAAGCTCGCAATTTTACTATCAAATAAATCGGTTGGATTAAAAATTGGTGTTGCTAAATTCTTACTGAGGTCATACTTGACCACAGAATGAATTTCTGACCACATAGTGCCACATTGTTAAGGCTATCCTCACTATTTCCAATTCTGTACCATCACTTGATGACATCCCATCTCAGATATTAAAACCCTCACCAATGCATTTTTTCCTTCCTGACATGACCATTCCAATGCATCTTTGACTGCTTTCCCCTGACGCTATCCAAGTTCTTCCTTGCACCACATCCCAACCACCTATCTACCTGAAGTTCACTGACCTGCAGTTCCTGCTAATTAAACAATGTCTCAATTGTTAAATTCTAGTCCTTATTTTCAAATCCTTCACTGACCTTTTCCCCTGTCAATGTATCAGCAAGTACATGCTTTGGCAACTCTACTGTTGAACTAATTGCTTTATTAAACAACAGGTGATGATTGTTGGCTCAAATTCCAAAAAAGAGTATAAAACAACTCAACTGGAATAGTTGGGGTGGAGGGAATTGTATTGAGTTTGTATCTTTGAGTTGGATGTGGAATAAATGTAAAGAAGGTAAAAGACAAATTGCTGTATTATTCCTCTACTATATAACAGCATTGAAATTATATTTTTCTATGTATATTCACCTACAATCCTAAAATCTTCTTGGTATCATACAAGACCCTGCCATTCCTGCAATTCTGCCCTGTATCCTAATTTTAATCACTTATTGGTTTTATGAAGCACAATTAAGTTTCCTCCTCTGTGCCTCAATGAAGTTTCTCAGCCCAAACCTCAGAAGAACATCAGTCAAATTTCCCTTTCCCTATTTTGCACACTCTCTACTTTTAGACACGACTGAGAGAACTGCCAATTAATCTTGAATACCACTTGCAAAAATTGGTCAAGTCTCGGATAGTTGGTTTAGCACAGCAAATGTAAATTCTCATCTCAGCCACAGAATTTTTTGTTATTCTAAGTCTTTCTCTCTCAAATCCTTCCCAGAGATCACATTGCAGCATACTGAATGTTTCCATTGCAGTTCCAACTTGCAGTTTGGTCGCTTTGGTCTGAGGAAGGGTGTTCTTGCTCTCAAGGGAGCGCAGTGAAGGTTTACTGGGCTGATTCCGGGGATGGTGGGACTGATGCACGAGGAGAGATTCACTAGATTAGGATGACTTTCACTGGAATTGAGATGAATGAGAGAGGATCTCATCAAGAGACTTAAAATTCTAACAGATCTAGATAGGATAGATGCAGAAGGAATGTTCCCAATGATGGGTGTGTCCAAAACCAGGGCTCAAATCTGAGGATTTAGGGTAGATTATTTAGGACAGAAGTGAGGAGACATTTCTTCACCCAAAGAGTTGGTGAGTCTGTGGAATTTATTACCACAGAAGTAGTTGATGCCAAAACATTGAATGTATTCAAGAGGCAGCTAGATATATCACTTGGTGAATGGGATCAAAAGTTATGGGGAGAAAGCAGGATTAGGCTATTGAGTTGGACAATCAGCCATGATCATGAAGAATGACAGAGCAGACTCGAAGGGTCAAATGGCCTCTCCTTTTTTTTATGTTTCTATGTTTTGTTGTTTGTTTTTTTTTTCCATTGACTTCCATATTCCTGATTGCTTTATAGTCCTTGAAAAACAAGGGATTTGTTGGTATCGATTCCGTTAAAGAGTTCTGGTGGGGCTTATCCAATTCGCATATTAAAGCCATGATTGAATCTGCTTCCACCACTCTCTTGTATAGTAATTTCCAGATTACAGCCATTGTTCCTCACATTGCCATTGACTCTTTTGCCAAACACTTTAAATAGGGCTCCCTTGGTTCTTGATCTTTCACCAATAGAAGTGATTTCTCGAAGATTTACTCCATCCGGACCCTTCAAAATTTTGAACACCTCTATCAGACCTTCCCTCAATCTTCTCTTTTTTAAGAGATCATTTCCAGCTTCTTAAATTCATCCATAGATACGAAGGGGTAAATGTTCTCATTCTGCCCACCATGGGAATGATAGTAGGCGAGGGACAGTTCATGGAAAGGTCTGTTGACCTTGGATGGGATTTTCTGGTCTTGGGGCAAGTACAGCGGGAAAATTCTGCGAGAAATTTTTATCATAGAACATTACAGCACAGAACAGGCCCTTCGGCCTTCGATGTTGCGCCGACCAATATAAAAAGCAATGCCCCTCCAAACTAAACCATTCCCTTCTCTTCCATATACTTATCAACTAACCTCTTAAACGCCACCAAACTTGGCGCATCTACAACTGCTGCAGGCAGGGCATTCCACTCCCGAACCACCCTTTGGGTAAAGAACCTACCTCTGATATCCGTCCTATAACTATCACCCCTTAATTTAAAGCTGTGTCCCCTCGTGCTAGCTTTCTCCATCCTAGGAAAAAGGCTATCACTGTCCACCCTATCTAAACCTCTAATCATCTTATATGTTTCGATAAGGTCCCCTCTTAGCCGCCTCCTTTCTAACGAAAACAACCTCAAATCCCTCAGCCTCTCTTCATAAGACCTGCCCTCCATACCAGGCAACATCCTGGTAAACCTCCTCTGTACCCTCTCCAATGCCTCCACATCTTTCTTATAATGTGGGGACCAGAACTGCACACAATACTCCAAGTGCGGCCGCACTAGAGTTTTGTACAGTTGCAACATGATGTTGCGGCTCCGAAATTCAATCCCCCTACCAATAAAAGCTAAGACTCCATATGCCTTCTTAACAACCTTCTCGACTTGACTGCCTACTTTCAGGGATCTATGCACATACACACCAAGATCCCTCTGTTCATCAAGACTACTAAGAATCCTACCATTAGCCCTATACTCTACACATTTATTATTTCTGCCATAGTGCATTACCTCACACTTTTCCACATTAAACTCCATTTGCCACCTCTCGGCCCAGCTCTGCAACTTGTCCAAGTCCCTCTGCAAACTATAACACCCCTCTTCACTATCTACCACTCCACCGACTTTAGTGTCATCTGCAAATTTACTAATCCATCCTTCAATACCCTCATCCAGATCATTTATAAAAATTACAAAACAGCAGGAGCCCCAAAACAGACCCCTGAGGTACACCACTTGTCACCGAACTCCAAGGTGAATATCTCCCATCAACCACCACTCTCTGTCTTCTATCTGCCAGCCAATTCCTAACCTAATTAGCTAAATCACCCTCTATCCCATACATCTGCATTTTCTGCAGAAGTCTTCCATGGGCCACCTTATCAAACGCCTTACTAAAGTCCATATATACCACATCAACCGCCTTACCCCCATCCACCTCCTTAGTCACTATCCTTTGAATCATTTTCACCAATCTTTTCTGCACCCTCTCTCGAGGCTTCACATCATTCCTAAATTGTGGTGCCCAGAATTAGACATAATACTTTAGTTGAAGTGTTTTATAAAACGTTCATCATACTCTTGTACTCTGCCTTTATTTATAGAGCCCAGGATCCCATGTGCTTTTTTTCAAACAAAACTTTTTCTTAACCTGTTCTGACAGCTTCGCTGATTTGCGTACACAGTCCAACTCTCTCTGTTCACGCACATCCTTCATTATAGATTGCTGGCTCTCATTCTTCCTATTGAAAACGTATCACTTTGTACTTTTCTGCATTTATTTCATTCCTTTCAATTATAATTGCCGTTATAAAAATACCCCTGTGGCATAATTCAAAATTTACCACAATGCTCAGTAAGAATAATTTAATAAAAAAGATACCAAAAATAAATTCTTCACAAAAAGCATCTCAAGTTAACACACATACTTTCTCGAGTCTCACGCACTGCTACACTTTTGGTTGTGAAACTCCAATACATCATTGCCAATCATCACTATTTTCCTTTATATTATCAAATCAACTCGAATCATTCTGTTTAAACAAGTAAATTTGTTATTACAGCATCAAGTCAACGTCAAAAAGAAACTGCAAATGAATACTAGCAGTTCACTAATTTTCACATAATATAAAGAATGCTGAATGGATAGACAGGAATTACAGACAGAAATGCATCCTCAGGGGTTCCAGTGAAATTCAAGTGTTTTAGCTTTCCTGATGATTTATGAAATCAGCTATAATGCTCGACTGAATTATTGCTGCATAATGTACTTATAACAATTCACCAACTTATGCTTCTGACAATTGAATGAAGAAATATCCATGGAATTAAGAAACAGATTTTCTCAAATGTAATATCAAAGTGACAAGCAACTCCTCAAAGGCGTTTTATTGGATTTTCTCAGGCAACATTCAAGCTGTAAAACTGCTGACAATCTTAAGCTGAAAATAAAAGACTGACTACAACCTATTGATTAACTTAGTGAAAAAAAATGTGCAACATTCCCTGTATTTTTCTTTTAGTGTGCATTGGTGATTTAAGTGCGTGGCCCTTTAGGGTTTTTTAACATGACCATTTGCACATATTATCTTAAAGGGCCACCTCGTGGTGGACTGCCATGTGGACATTCAGGTAGCTGGACTGCCACATACTTGATGTCTGTGTCAATGTGCATAATCTTCTTGGAGATCCTCTCCACTTGGATCCAGCAGTTTGCGGTGTTGATGGTAGTCCAACACCAGCATCTCCACATCACGCCTGTCACATACTTGACATGGAACATTGGTCACGTGCATAACAGGCAGTCTAGTTTTCTTCACAACAACAAATGTTAAAATCGATTTTACAGCGAAGTGGAAACAGATAAGATATGACATTTTAAGAGAAATAAAATATGTTTCATTAGAAAATAATGAGCAGCAAGTAGGCATGGAATGGCACAGTGACACAGTGGTTAGCGCTGCTGCCTCACAGGGACCTGGGTTACTGTCTGTGGGGAGTTTCCACGTTCTCCCCACGTCTGAGTGGGTTCCCTCCAGGTGCTCCAGTTTCCTCCCATAGTGCAAAGAAGTGCTGGTTAGGTACATCGACCATGTTAAGTTCGATGTCAATATCCCCGAACAGGCACCGGAGTGTGGCAACTAGGAGATTTTCACAGTTACTTCTTTGCAGTGTTAATATAAGCCTACTTGTGACACTAATAAATAAACTTTAAGCATGAAACAATGTACACAGCATGATTCAGCATACAAAATCGAAGCATTGACCTATACGTGACAATTGCTACAAATTTTTATGCAATATTTAATAAACCATTAGCATTGAAAATGTGCTTTTTTCATCCCAAAGTTCAAAGTTATTTACAGCACGACTGCAAAGGAGGAATATATGCCAATTGTAAGGCTAAATTAAACATATTTTTTAATAAATTTAAATTTCCTATCTTTGTAACAGCTGGCATTTAGGAATGTAAAAGAGTTTATGAGCAGAATTTAAATTGCCAAGCAGAGAGGTGGCATCAGGTCAGGAATTCAATGTGACCACACCCAGTCCTTATTTAACCCAGTTGGGATATGCAGGCAAGCTGGAAACTCCTGTAGGGCTGTCAGTAAGGTAATTAAAACATTCAGAGAGGTAATTAATTTAGGATTGAAGGCTTTAGCAGCCAGTACATGGCTTTGCGGAACTGCGTGAAACTCCCCAGGAACAACAAGATAAAAGTATAATGGGAACTCATTGACTAATGATGCTCGGTCAGTCACAAAACACAAGGGTGAAATTGTACAACTTATGGCCAGCAGTGAAAGGCTGATGCTTACAGGATTTGCATCGAAATGCTGATTTTGAGCTAATTTCACACCAAGAACAGCAGCCATTAGCTGCAGGACCAATGGTGGCAGCAACAGCAAGATGGGCAGCTGCCTTCTTCGCTGTCAAATGCAACTTCATGGGACAGAGAGGACTGATATAAAAGGAATCCTTGTATAGTGACTGAGTAAGCTTCCTCTTATGGTGGCGCAACAGTGTCTCCAGAGGTTCAGTCTTGTGATCCTGACTTCTACAATCTCCATGAAGATTTTCCTTCAATAGGTGGGCACATAATCTCAGTGGACAGAAATATCATTACAGCCTGGAATTTCTAATCCTCCTGCACCTTCCAGGGACTTGTTGCTAAAACCTCCAGGATCTCATCAGCTGCCTCCCACCTCAGGTCACCAATGCCTTGTTTAACAAGGTAATCACTTGTGTCACTTTTACCATGGATGAGGCCACTCAAAAACAGTGGACCATGATTTCTATTTCAGTGGCTGGATTCCAAACACATACACATTGATCTGTGGAGTCTCCATTAATCATAATGTGTTCCGCTCTCGTAAATCTCTCAAAATAGAGACTATTAGGAGGTTTCCATTCCTCCAACAACCAAGCGGCTGACTCCTCCAAGACCTGGTGATAACTCCTGCAATGAACTCTACCAGTGAGCAAGAGGAGAAGTGTAACATGACCCACTTGACCACAAGGGCAATAACTGAGCAAGTCATTCAGTTGCTCAAGATGCACTTGTGGTGCCTCGACAGACCTAGATATGGCTTTCAATAGAGTCTCCAGAATGACTGTTATCTGGTGTGCCCTGCACAATATTATGCTGCAGAGAGGACTGGATTGCAGAAAGAGGAATGTACAGAACGACTGTCATCCTTCAAGCAAGAGGAGAAGCAATCAGATATGTTCGTGGTGCCCACAGCCAGTAGTTGGCAGAGAAGACCAGGATGGCTTCATGCAGGCACACTATGTCAAATCTGAGTGCGTGGCAGTATCTCAGCATACCAGCAGAAAGCCACTAATCTTCCCAAATACACTTCAAACAACTTAGATTTATATAATGCCATCATCATATTAAAAAGCCTCAAAATGCGTCACTGGAAAGTTAGAAAACAAATGAATAAAAACAAGAACATATGGAAATAGAGATACATTACCATGGACAAGCAGGAAGTAAAAATTATGCATGAACTATATTTTCAAGTTTGCAGACGGTGACTAGTGGGGTGCCATATGAATCACTGCTGGCACCTCAGTTATTTATATTAATGACAAAGATAAAGGGATGGAAAGAAATGCTTCTAAGTCTGCTGATGATAGAAAGCTAGGTGAAAACATAAACTGGGAAGAGGAAAGAGTGGCTGCAAAGAAATAGACAGGTTAAGCGAGTGAGCAATAAAATAGCAGATGGAGTATAATGTGGGTGTGTGAGGTTACTCACTTTAGTACTCAGAATAGAAAAGCAGAATATTTTTTGAAAGAAGTGATTCTTCTGAATGTTGACTTTCAAAGATTTGGGTGTGTTTGTATGAGGAGTAAAGAAAGTTAGCACGTAGATATAACAAGCAATTCAGAAGGAAAATGGCATGTTGATCTTTACTGCAAGAGGATTGGAATGCAAGAATAAAGAGATCTTACTACAGTTGTACAGGGTTTTGGTGAGACCACACCTGGAACACAGTGTGTAATTTTGGTATCCAAATTTAAAGAAGGATATACCTTTTTGATTTGATTTGATTTATTATTGTCACATGTATTCGCATACAGTGACAAGTGCGGAGACAGTATAGCAAAAATTTACTAAATTGGTTTCTGGGATGAGAGACAAAGTAAATTGGGCCTATATTCTTTGGAGTTTAGAAGATCGAAAGACAATCTCATTGAATGACAATGTTCTGAAGGGGCTTGACTCTAGACACATTTTCACCGGTCAAGGAATCTAAAACACTGGAGCAGTGACAAAGGATAAGGGTCAGATAGTGGAATAGGCTAGAGAGATCATATGGTCAACCATTTTTTAGATTTTTGTTTGTGGATGTGGGGATAGTGGAGTTACAGAAATAGGAAAGGATATGGCTATGATCAGATCTGAAGCATGGAAAGAAATTTTAAATTCGAGAACTAATCAAAATCAAAGAGCTAAGCTGAAGTAAAGTTAAGAGGTGAGAAATGGGCGGGCTTAGTGATGGCATAAATGTGTTGTCAGGGTCAAGTGGACATGAAGATTGCAAATGAACTGACTTAGTCTCAGATTGTTGTCATGGAGAGGGATTGAGTTGGTAGCAAGAAAATGATGTTTTCACCAGAGATCAAAAACAATGGCTTCAGTCTTCCCAATATCGAAATGGAGGAAGTTTCTGGACTAGATACACACAGTAATTTTGCAACAGTGGAGGAATCAAAACAGGTAATAGTGAGGTAGAGCTAGATGTTGATAGCATACACGTGAAAACTAACTGTATTTTCAAATGATGTTGCTTAGAAGCAGCAAGAAGCAGAAAAAGTGAGTCATAGCTGTGATATTATCATGTCATGGATTTTCAAGTTTTCTAGCTTCTCATAATCCACAAGCTTGGCCACTTTGGGTTAAAATGTGTACCTGATTCCTCATCACAAGAAAATTTCAGTTCCTTCTTCTTCACCCATTCTCATCCTTGACTTTACCTCTGTTTATAAAGCCCAGAACTCCATATGCAGAATTTGCTACAAGGCTAGTTTTTAATCTTCCATCCCAAACATTTGGTATTTGCACTGAATAGAAGTTGTGTTTGGTATGGAGAGTGTGGGACAGATCCAGCCACATAGAAATGATCTCTGGAACCTTAGGGTCAAGGAGCAAGCCAGGTTATAGGTAATTTATAATGAGAGGGCTTTTGCAGAGTGAGGGCCTCATGGTAAAGGGGTTGGAGCAACCCCAAGCCTAAGAGATGGCAAACAGTCTATACAGGATTCCTTGTCATGCATGTCACATGGCAATAGGCCCACCTCCAGCGAGACTAGTACTCATGCCATTGGGAGGAGGCCCTTAAGTAGTCATTAATTGGTCACTAATAGCCTCAATTAGCAGTAGGTTATAAGACCAACTATGAGCCTTCTCCCCATCAACAGCAAGACAGTGGGATGCTGATACATCATTCTCTACCTGATTAAATATTCTCCTCATCCAAGACAAAGCAAGCCACTTGATTAGCGTGTCATACACCATCTTATCCATTCATTCCCCCCACCAGCAGGAGGCATTGTTATCAGAGTCTATCATCTATAGAATACACTGCTGCATTTCACCACACCTGCCTCCAGACCAGTGATTTTGATCATCTTCAAGAACTCTTAGCATCAAAAAGAACAAAGCTTTGAAGCTTATTTATTTGTCACAGGTACACTTACATTAACACTGCAATGAAATTACTGTGAAAATCCACAACTCGCCAAACTCCGGCACGTGTTTGGGTACACTGAGGGAGAATTTTGCATGGCCAATGCATCTAAGCTGCACATCTTTAATGCTGTGGAAAGAAACTGGGCACCTGGAGGAAACCCACGCAGACACAGGGAGAATATACAAACTCCACACACTCAGTCACCCAAGATGGCAATCGAAGGTGTGCCCTGGCACTGAGACAGCAGTGCTAATCACTATGCCACTGTGCCACCCGACTGAAATAAGATAGAAGCCATATAGCTATCCTGAAAAATATATCACCATTCCTTCACTGTCACTGGATTAATATCCTGGCAATCCCTCCTTATCAGTACGGTGGATGTACCTACACTTAACGGATTGTAACGGTTCAACATGGCAGACCACCATCAACTTCCCAAGGGCAAGTCGGGATGGACAATAAACACTGGCCTTGTAGCAAGATCCATATATGGAATCTTGGGCTTTATAAATAAAGTCAACAATGAGAACGGGTGAAGAAGGGGCTGAAATTTTCTTATGACAACGAATCAGGTCCACATTTTACACAAAATGGCCTAGCATGCAAATGTCATGATATGGCTTCTGAAACCCATTGTACAAAGAATCCCCAGCTTTTGTCGCAACACTACCGACTTCCAAGAGGAACTCAGCACTCATGGAGCAGTTGAACCAGGGACGCTCCTCATCACAATGGATGTCTCAGCACTCTACACCAGCACACAACAATGGCATCGCTGCAACTGCCTCAATACTCAATGCCGACAACTGCCAATTTCCAGATTGCAATTCTACAACTCATTTGCTTTATCCTCGACCACAATGCCTTCACCTTCAACAACCAGCTCTTCATCCAGACACACGGAACAGCCATGGGGACCAAATTCGCATCTCAATATGCTAACATCTTCACATGCACAGGTTTGAACAAGATTTCTTTACTGCCTTCAACTGATGCTATATATTAGATGCATTGATGACATTTTCTTCCTTTGGACTCATGGCAAACAATCATTGAAACAAGTAAATGATGACATCAACAAGTTCCATCCCATCATCAGATTCACCATGGATTACTCTCTGGAATTGGTTACATTCTTGGACACATGCATCTCCATCAAGGAAGTCACCTCATCACCTCACTGTACTGCAAGCCCGGGGATAACCTCACAGTAGTTCCATTTCTCCAGCTTCCATGCTAAACATGTTAAAGAAGCCATCCTCTATGGATAAGCTCTCCATATATACAGGGATCTGCTCAGATCAGAAGGATCACAACAGACTCCTACTGACACTAGAGACCATATCTCTTAAGAGCAGGATATGGCACTCAAATCATTGATTGACAGTTCTGACTTACCACAGTGAAAAACCGCACAGACTTCCTCAGAAGACAAACACAGAATACAGTGGACAGAATACTCTTCATTGTCCCGTACTTACCCGGGGCGGAGAAGGTATGGTATCTTCTCCAGAGCCTTCAGCAGGTCATCGATGAAGATGCACATCTCGCCAGGATCACCTCCACACCTCCACTATTCTCTTCAAACCACACAACCTCAAACAGACATATGCAGCAAACTACCCAGCCTTCAGGAGAACATTGACCACGACACCACACAACACTACCACAGCAACCTCTGCAAGACATGCCGGATCATCAACACAGATGCCATTATCTCACGTGAGATACCAGGTACATACTCTTATGACTCAGCCAGCACTGTCTATCTGATATGCTGCAAGAAAGGATGTCCTGAGACATGTATATTGGCGAGATCATGTAGACACTATGACAATGGATGAATGAACACCACTCGACAATCACCAGACAGGAGTGTTCTCTCCCTGTCGGGGAACACTTCAGCAGTCGAGGGCATTCAGCCTTCGATCTTTGGATAAATATTCTCCAAGGCAGCCTTCATGACACACACCAACGCAGAATCGCTGAGCAGAAACTGATCATCAAGTTCCGCACACATGAGGACAGCCTTAACCGGTATCTAGGGTTCATGTCACACTATCTGTAACCCCCAGACTTACCTGAGCTTGCAAAGTCTCACTGTCCTGCCTGTAGACAACTCATGCTTCTTTAACCTGTGCTTAATCCTCTCTCCACTCACATTACTGCATCTGTAAAGACTTGATTATCTGGTAAGACTTGCATTTCAACCATTATCTTATAATTGAGTTTGGGCCTATATATGCTCTTTGTGAATAGAGCTTCCACTCACCTGATGAAGGGGCAATGCTCCAAAAGCTCATGGTACCAAATACACCTGTTGGACTTTAGCCTGGTGTTGAGACTTCTTCTTAAGCTTGTGGATTGAGAGAGGCTAGAAAGTTACAGCACTTCTGCTGATGTCTGGTTGAAATGCAAATGGTTCCAAGCGTCGGCAAATTGCATAATGACACTATCACACGTAAAGGTTAAAAAGCTGACATTTACATAGGTTAACACTGGTTGCTAATCCAATTCTAATTTGTTTTTTGATTCCAATTATGTTATTTGTGACTGGCTTTTAAGGAAGTTGCTGATCTTGGTGCAAAATGGCCTTAAAGACACTCATTGCAATATGTGTAGCACCATAACTGCCTTATATTTAAGCCGAAGATACGCAGTAAAAAAAATCAATCCCCTGTTTGATACAATCTTTATTTTCAGATTTTTTTTCTTTATCACATTACTGAGATATTTCACCAAAGTGGTAATGGATTTTCTTTGTGCGCACACTTCATTTCAGCATCTTTGATGATGATATATGTTTATATCCTTCTCACAGCAGGTCTCTGAAAAACACCTGTGATGATTGCTTACAGGGATTACTATTTTCAGCTGTAAATTTATTTTTGAGGTGGAGGTTGGAAAAACATTGCAAAAGGGCAGAATTCCAAAAGCTAAAAGTTGGAATTTTGCCAAATGGCAGAAATATCTCATCCTTGCAAAGAGATGACGTAATGGTAATGTAGCTAAACAAGTAATACAGAGATCCAGAGTAATGCTCTGGGGACATGGGTTTGAATCTTACCACAGCAGCTGGTGGAATCTAGAATCAGTCAATCAATCTGGAATTAAGAAGCTAATAATTGTAAAAGTGACAATGAAATGATTGTGGTAAAAACCCATCTGGTCTATTCATGTCTTTTCGGGAAGGAAATCTGCCATTCTTAATTGGTCTGGCCCACATGCAAGTCCAGATCCACAGCAATGCGATTGATTCTTAATGGCCCTCTGAAATGGCGTAGCATGCCACTCATTTGTATCAAAACTCAGACAAAGGGCAGAATTGTACCAACAAAGGGCAGAATTTTATCCCCCCCACTCGAGTTCATACGATTCAGCCCGAGGCTAAAGGAGAATGCCATTTTTTGAGCCTCATCCACCCCCAGAATTGGTGAAGACATGCTGTTAAAATGCTGGCAAAAGTTTATGAAAATGAGTGAAATTGGTTGGACCACCTGACATAGGCATAATCACTGAAAACAAAGTCAAATCTAACTCTGTCAACCCTGCAAAGTCCTCCTTACTACCACCTGGGAACCTGTGTCAGAATTGGGACAGCTGTCCCAAGGAATAACTCGACAGAGTCATACTCATGGAATCACATGTTACAGACCATGTTCCATACATCACCATCACTATCCCTAGGCATGCTCTGTCACAGTCTCCAGTGGGCCACAGTCAGGAGTGGGGTTAAGCTGAATGGTCTCAACATTGATTCTGGATCCCATTAAATTTTATAGCATCAGGTCAAATATGGATAAGGAAACATCTTACTGACTATCCTTATCCAACTGATGAACCATTACACCTCTACGTTGAGTAACTTGGAGGAATCGGGGTTGGAGGGGGGGATGTTGAAACAAGGGCACAAACATATTCTAGATGTGGGACTTCGATGTTGATCATCAGGAATGGCTTGGTACTACCACTACTGAATGAGCTGTCAAGAGTTGTGAAGGACATAGCTGTGAAACTTGCTCTACAATAGATGGTGAGGTAATCAGCAAGGAGGAAAAAAGTATATAGCCTCATTCTCACAAACCTACCTGTCGCAAATACATCCATCCATGGCAGTATCGTGAGGAGTGAATGTCGCACAGTTCTTGTGGAGATGAAATCCTATCTTCACGTTGAGGATACCATCCACTCTTTGATGTAGCATAATCGATGTGCTAGTTAGATAGATTTCAAATAGATCTAGCAATTCAAAACTTTGAAACCAAGAGAAACTGAAAGTCATGAACACAAGCAGAATTGTACACAACCACAATTTGTAGCCTCATGGCCTGGCATTACCATCAAACTGGTGAATCAACCCTCATTCAGTGAAGAGTGCAGAATGGCATGTTGCAGTAGCATCAGGCATACCTAAAAATAAGGTGCCAGCCCAGGTGAAGCTACTTGCATGCCAAACACTGAAAGCAGTATGTAATGGACAGAGCTAAAATCAATTAGATCTAAGCTCATGGTACTGCCGAATCAAGGCATGGATGGTGGTGGACAATTTGAAAAAAAATTGGAGGACGAGGAGGCTGCACAAATATTCCTATCCTCAATAACGGAACAGCGTAGCACATCAGTGTGAAAGACAAAACTGAAGCATTTGCAACAATCTTCAGCCAGAAGTGCTAAGTGTTGCTGATCACAGATGCCAGTCTTAAACCTATTTGATTCACTTTCACTGATATCAAAAAACAACTGAAGGCATTGGAATCTGTGAAGTCTTATGTGCCCTGGCAACATTCCAGCACTAGTACTGAAGACGTGTACTCAAGAGCTACTTGTGCAATTAGTCAAATTGCTCCAATGAAGTCACAACAACTAGCATCTGCTGGAAAATTGCCTACATGTGTTCTGTCCACAAAAAAGCTGGTCAAATCCAAACCAGCCAATTACCATCCCATTAGTTTACTCTCAATCTTTCGCCAATTGATGGAAAGAGTCATTAACCATACAATCATGCAGCACTTATTCAGCAATAACCTACTCACTGACTTTCAACTTGGGTTCTACCAGGGCCATCCAGTTCCTGACCTCGATACAGACTTAGTCCAGACACAGATAGAAGAGTTGAACTCCAGAGTTGAGGTGAGAGTAACTGCCCCTTCACATCAAGGCTGCATTCAACCAAGTGTGGCATGAAGGAGTCGGAGCAAAACTGGAGTCAATGAGAATTGAGGGCTAATTCTCCTCTGGTTGGAATCAAAACTAGATCAAATAATCTGGTTGTGGTTGTTGGAGGTCAATCATCTCAGCCTTAGGATATCACTGCAGGTGTTCTTCAGGGTAGTATCCTAGGCTCAACCATCTTCAGTTGCTTCATCAATAACCTTCCCTTCATCATCAGGTCAGAAATGGGGACGCTCACTGATGATTGCACAATTTTCAGCACCATTTGTGACTACTCAGATACTGACATAGTCAATGACCACACACAGCAAGGCCTGAACAAAATTCAGGCTTGGTCTCTTAAGTGACAAGTAACACTCGCACCACACAAGTGCCAGCCAATGATTATCAACACCAAAAAGAGAATCCTAATCATCTTCCATTGGCTTTCAATGGTATTACCAATGCTAAATCCCCATTGTCAACATCCTTGACATCAAGGCTGGGCTCAACCGAGGGTGGCATCAAGGATTCCTAGCAAAACCGGAGTCAATGAGAATCAGGGGTTAACTCTCCTCCGGTTGGAGTCAAAACTAAAATAAATAATCTGATTGTAGTTGTTCACCAGAAACTGAATTTTACTTGCTGTATAAATACTGTGGCCACAAGGGCTGGTCAAAATCTAAGAATTCTGTGGTGAGTAACTCATTGCTCAACTCCCAAGCCTGTCCACCATCTACAAGGCAAAAGTTCAGAGTGTGATGGAGTGCTCTACACTTACCAGGATGGGTGCAGTTTCACACCATCCAGCAAAAAGAGCAACCCCCTGAATGCTGACTGGCATTCACATTCACCCACGTTCAATATCCACTTCCTCCACCACATGGACACAGTGGCAGCAGTGTGCACTGTCCACAAAATGCATTGCACAAATTCACCAAGACTCCTTCAACGACACCTTCAAAGCCTGCAAGCTTTACCACCGAATAAAGACAAGGGCAGCAAATGCATGGGAACACCATCATCTGCATGTTGACCTCTAAGCTACACATCATCTTGACTTGGAAATGTATCATCAATCCTTCATTGTCACTGGGTCAAAATACTGGAACATCCTCCTTGACAGCCCTGTGTGTGCAATCATGCCAGATAGACTGCAGGAGCTCAAAAAGACCATTCATCACCTCCCTAAGGGCCATTATGGACATGCAGTAAACACTGGCCCAGCCGGTGGCGCCCACAGCCCAGGAAATAATTTTTAAAAAGACCGTATTGATAAATCTTTATAAATCACTAGTTGGGCCTGAACTTGAGTTTTGTTCTAATTGTGGGCACCACACTTAGGATGACAAGACCTTCGACATGGTATAAAGGAAATTTACCAAAGAATTTTAAAAAACATAATTGCACTTCAAAAACATAGTTTTCAATATACTGAATTTACAAGGATATATAAATTCTTGCTTAAAGCTCAATACACACACTATTGAAGAGTTCAGCTATTTTTGAAAATAATTTGAGCAATTCATGTTTTATAGTTTTAATTAACCAATTTTCCATTTTTTAACCCAATAGCACACCTAGACTAAAATTCACTGCAATATTGCAGTGTGAAAATGAAGACAAATGGGATATAAATATAACACGCATAACAATTACAATATTGATGCATGAAGCAGCATCGTAAGCTGTAGTATATGACATTCTTGGGTTGAGAAAATAAAGAGGGGTTGGTCCCAGATGCTTTTTTGAAAACAAACCAAATCTGTCACCCCAAATACCTCATAGCTGAAACATATTGGCTTGCATTTTTCATTCCACAACATTAAAGAATAATATCTTCTTCACAAAGCAATAAGGTGCATCGTATAATGTTTCAATGGGACAAGAGGCCAAGCACTCAGCAACTCACAATGTATTTTTTTTTTTAAAAGGACGATATTGCAGTTAAGAACAGCTAAAAATCGCTGGTAGAATTTAACATCAACAAATCCCTTTTTATCCTGATCATGATTCATCTTGACAGCGCAAGGAAATGGAATCATCTCTCATTTTCCTGAACTCAGTGACAGCATTCAGTACTCTCAGGTCACGTGTAGCATGAATGAGATACAATGAAAGAGTTCCCTCCACAATATCCAGTTAATATTTTTTCTATTCACTTAATCAGTGCCTTCGTGCCTTCTGAATGGTCTTGCCAGATTATTACAGTTCACTCAGCAGAAACTGTAAATTTTGTTTTGTTTTAAATTTTCTTTGCATTCCAGATATTCCTACTTGATTCAGATTCAGAATATCTGGTATGACTTGCTTAGGGTAGAGTCCTTTGCCCAACCACTTTCAATTGCTTCATCAATGCCTTCCTTCCATCTAATGGTTAGAAGTGGGGATGTTCTCAGATGACAACACAATGTTCACAATTTACGACTCCTCAGATACTGAAGCAGTTCACGTGCAAATGCAACAAGATCGGAACAATAACCAGTCTTGGGTCGACAAATGCCAAGCAACAACCACTGCCAACAAAAGAGAATTTGACCACTGCTCCTTAATATTCAATGGCATTGTCATCACTGAATCCTCTACAATCAATCATCCTGGGGATGACCACTGATGAGAAACTGAACTGGATGAGCTATTTAAATACTGTGGCTCCAACAGTCAATGACAGCCTCAGAATTCTGTCATGAGTAACTTACCTCCTGACTCCCCAAAAACTGTCCACAATCTACGCAGCAAATGTCAGGAGAGTAATGCAGTTCTCTCTACTTGCCTGGATGATTGCAGCTGCAACAAGAAGTTTATCACCCTTTAGAATAAGAAGCCCACTTGATGGGAGATGGGGTGGACTCCTGGAGGAGGGTGGGGGAGTTCTTTGGTGGCCCCTTAGCGGGGTGTCGCTCACTTGGTGGGGGGAGGTGGTGCTGGTATCAGCGAGTAGAAGATTTTAGCTAGCAAGTGGGGGAGGTGGAGGCAGTGTGTAGGGTTGTCTGGAGATTGGGAGGCCCTTCTGATCTCTGAGCAGCTGGACTTCCTGTCATCTTCAGATCTCCATTCCAAAAAACATTCTCAACATAGAACTCAGTGAGAATCTCCCCAGGCTCCAAAAAAAGATTTCAAAGCATAGTTGGACTGAATCGCGCCAAACCACCCAAGGGGATTCTCATCGATTTTCTGGTGAAAACAATGAGAAATTCTTTGGGAAAATTCCTCCCTAATTTGAGAGCCTCTGGAACAATTCCAAATGGTTATAATTAGTGGAAAATTCACCATGCTCATAAATTTGTTCTGAGGTTGTAGCTAGTTTTGTGCTTGCAACTGGAGGTGTAATGTCTTTGTTTTAATCAACCTAAAAGACTGTGAAAACTTGATTAATACTCAATGCATCTTAATCATTGCTCTTGAAATTCCTTAATCTTTTCAACTGATTTTGTGCAAACTGCACTCTCTTATGGAAATTCTTTACTGATGGTGTCAACTGGTATATCGTCAGTAACCAAAGGACATAGATTTTAAATTATTAGCAAAAATATTCCAAGAAGTTATGAGAAAAGACTTTAAGCAGAGAGTTGTTACAATCTCCTTTGACCGCCATCATGACAGCTGCACTACCACATCCTTGCTTTTCTAACATTATTCTTTGTAAAGATTAGCAACAAATACCAAATATTGTCATGTCATTTTGCAAAGAAATTGTGTCCATTGTGAATTTATTGGATTAATTGCATTGCCAATTTTATACACAAAACAAATTAACAGTATTATGAAAACTATACTTACCTCATTGCGAGTGGAGGATGGGAACTTCAACTTCTATCGGACCTCAGAGCTTCCATGCATGTTTAGGCTGCACATACACGGTTATGTAATGTTTATGTTCTTTGGGCCTAATGTGCCTGCACAAGGAGGAAATCCACTTGAAAATCTATATCAGAAGACTGGGAATGGAGTGCCATGAAAGACTAGTGTACCAAGGAGGAGACAAGGGGAGGGGACAGGAGGAAGTCACAGAAGAAGAATCCCACAGCAGTGACAGTGAAAGGAAAAGGCTCCAAACAGGAAGAGGGCGGCAGGAACAGACTTTAAGTGAAGAAGGCAGTGACATGTTGTGAGGTAGATCATTACTGATGCCACCTAAATTGGAGCAACCTTTCGAGAAAATTCCAAGGTTACAACCTCGAAGATTGAAACTGTCATGAAAGAGACAGAATTTCAGTCAGATCAGTAGACTCAGTGTTATTGATGTCTGGGTGAGTTGTTGAGATATCCATGGGCTTTGTCTTGGTTGCTTCTGCCACTATCGTGTAACATAACTGGCAATTCACATGTACCTTGCGCTTACTCTGAATGTTAGTGTAAAGTAAATTGATTTTTCTTTTCAACCATGTAAAGTTTATTTTTGACCATGTAAAGTTTACATTTGTTTGTTCACAACCTACGGAGTCTTGTGGGTTAAGTATCCAAAATTTCAAATATTGGCTATTTTGGTCATGAATGAACTTGTATTTTTAATCACTTCTCCTTAAATAAACTTCATGGTGTTGTCTTTTTACTATACACAATAGGTGACAAAGGAGTACTGACGCATTTGTACTTTGTATTGACATGTAATAAGTACAAACACAAACAAAGGACCCAAACTGAACTAAAGGTGACAAGTTATATGAACAAATCCCAGAAATGAACATTGACATCCACTGGAAGTGTGGAGTAGATTGCCAAGACGCGTATTGCCACCATTGCCTGATACAGATATAATGCAGTGGGTGGATAAATGATAAATAGTTAATGGTTCCTAACCAAGTATCTCCAAAAAAGCTAGGGGTCTGGTTAATGATTTTAATAATGGTCATTCCAACTTTAACAATGAGTTAAATGATAAAATCAAAATCAGAAGCAGCATGCTTTGGAAATTCACTTCTGAACATAATTACATCCTTGGCCTTGATACTGCCAGTTATAACGTCTTCTTTACATGAGCATCTGCTATCTCCTTAAGGTGAAAATGAAAGCCATAAATTAGTCAGCATGCATCAGTCATTCTTACAGCCTGGAAGACCAAAATGACCTAAGGTGCGCACTCATAAAACTGGTTATAGGAGCTTGCTGTCGACTTGTTCTTGTTACATTTTTACTTATCACAAACCCATATTACTGTCATTTGAATTCCATATCCTTACTGTCACATAATGAGCATGTCATCAATAAAGATACCTGATATAAAGATTTGCATCTTGCTAGTATACTGGAGAAAAAATAAAAATGACTGTAAATTCTCACTCCATATCATGGCTACAGAGGTTGAAAGAGTAGAATTTGGATGGGCACACAGACGAGCAACTCAATTTTATGCAGAAGTAGCAATAATCAGAGCTCATCCATTTGGAGGACCTGCCCATCATTGCTACTTTACCTGATGGCACCATTTAAAATGAACCTACTTTAAGTGAACGAGAACGGTTGAGGATTCATTATTCATCGTGAAACAAGATTTTAAGAACCAAGTCATGAATGAACTTGTATTTTTATCACTTCTCTTTAAATGAATTTCATGGTGGTGTCTTTTTACTGTACACAATAGGTGACAAAGGAGTACTGATGCATTTGTACTTTGTATTGGCATGTAATGAGTACAAACACAAACAAAGGACCCAAACTGAACTAAAGAAGACAAGTTATATGAACAAATCCCAGAAATGAACATTGACATAGACCAAGATGATTTGTTAATTTGGATTCAATTTCTGATCACTAGGATCCTACTAAAATCTAATACAAGTGCAATGACATTAAAGCACAGATTTTTGTTTCTCAGTCATGTGCACAGCGACAAAGAATTACTGGCTTAGAGAACAAATCTCTAAAATGATTACCTGAATTTCTGATTTTTACTGGGCTGGAATAGGAGTGAAGGTGGGCACTTCTGGAAATAAAGAGTGGTTGGAGATTGGGTGAATGGGGCACAAATAAAGAGTGGTCCTTTGTAAAGGCCCATTTGAGAGATAATTCATCAATGGTGAACTGTCTGCGCCATACTGAGCACATCATTGTCTTGTCAGGTGAGTCCCCCAAACTGTAAATGTTATTCAACTGTTAGCTCACTCGAGAATTGATGGCCCATCATGTGCTTTCCCTGTGGTAGAATTGTCACAGTTGCTGGCTAGGCAAAGTGCACACTAGTGAACCACTGGAAGTATGGAGTAGATTGCCAAGACGCGTATTGCCACCACTGCCTGATATAATGCAGTGAGTGGAAAAATGATAAATAGTGCCATGGCCATTATCCCATCCACTTGTTCTCTTGCCACCTATCAGGATCATGGCAAAAACTTGACGCAGGGGAAGGAAACCATTAGGATTTTCAGTGATTGCGGAGCACAGCATTTTACGTTGGGATCACAGACACAACATACATGGCATCAAACGTCAGTAATCACTGATGATATGGTAAAAGTGGACAGTGCATGTAAGCACACAAAAATAAGTGAGAGTTTTGTATTCTGAATGATCCATGTCTCACTTTACCTATATATTTTGTTCATGGAATGTCACACACAGGAGATACAAGGGAAGGAAGGGATAAGCCCAACTGCCCCATATTTTTCTGATGAGGACCTTGGTGGAAGAGCTCCAGAAGAAGAGGTCAGTTCTGTATCCAACTGGTTGCCATAATGCTACTGTAGCAACCAAAATGGCCTAGATTCAAATATCAGCACCACTGCAACATCAACAATCAGCACAGGAGCTGAATAGCCACAGAGAGCTCCAAGAGAAGGGTCAGATCCACATGGAGCAGTTAATACGTGAGGCATGGTGCATACCTTCGTTTCAGCATTGAGGCTTTTTGTGTACTCAGCTCGTGTGACTCGTTATGATCCCAGCTGATGTTAATACTGGACAAGTCAAATCCCAGAGTGTCATTGATCCTAATACTTGTTTTTAAACTATGAAGTTCAGCTACTGAGAACATTCACAAGAGTCTGGCATTGTACCTTTAGCACAGTGACTAAAACATAAGAAAAATGACTGTAATGCACTAGACAAAAAAATTGTAGGGATTTAAATACAAATGCTATAAAATTTGTCAAATTCACACTACTCTCTTTATCCTAGCAAGACTTTACACGCACAGAACCCCAGTGAAGATTTACCACTATATCAGCAGGCTTTTTGTTTGGGCTGGCTCAGTTGCAAACAATTTTTATCCAGGTTATTTCTGGGCATTCACCAGCTGTTTTTCCCCAGCTGATATCTCTCCCTGAGACACACAAAAATTAGAATCTAAATTCGTCATTGCTCCAAGTTCAAAACAAACACGAATTCCCTAAACACAGTTCCCCAAACTCAGTTTCCCTAGTAGTTGTTTAGGATTTGTTACCATGTAGTTTAAAACTCCGGCCTTCACTCTCTGGTGTGCATACACTGACTGCACTGCTCTGCTGTCTTTCCCTGTGCCTCTATGTATCCATGCTCCTTGCCTGAGGAAGACACGGGAGTGTTGAAAGCTCGCTTTTTTACTATCAAATAAATCGGTTGGATTAATAATTGGTGTTGCTAAATTCTTACTGAGTCCATGCTCCCCTGTCAGTCGGTGACAGCACAGTTTCTTCCTACTTTTTTTTTCTTAAATTCACCTAACTATTAACCAGTTGTCACAAGGGTTGTAAAATGTCATTAAAAATGCATGCATACAAATATGGCACAAACCAATTCCAGCCTCCTGGTTTATCAGGATCCACTACAGTTTGCCTACCATTGCAACAGGTTCACAGCAGGCGCCATCTCCCTGGCCCTGCACTCAACCCTGGAACACTGAGATAAAAAAGACACCTATGTCATATTCCTATTTATTGACTACAGATCAGCCTTCAACACCATTATTCCCATGAAACTCATCTCCAAACTCCCTGTGACTTGGGCCTTGGCTCCTCCCTGTGACTGCTTCCTGAGCTTCCTAACACAGACCACAATCAGTAAGGACAGGCAATAACCATCCTCAACACCGGCGCCCCACAAGATTGTGTTCTCAGCCTCCAATTATAATTGGAGAGACCTGCTATTCAAGTCTTAAAGATAAAGACTCGCATTCTAATCAGTAATGTGTGTACTGTCTATGCTGTTACATGCTCTGTCTGAACCCTAAACTCTCCATTTTCCTGACAAAGGGACAAACCCCGAAAGCTTGTGAGTTTACTATCAAATAAATTGGTTGAACTTAAACCTGGTGTCGTCAGACTTCTTACTGCGGTTACCCCAGTCCAACACCAGCATCTTCACATTACATCAATGAGGACAAAGTAGAAAGTGCTTCATGTTTTGAGACGTCCCAATCACCAACAACCTGTCTTGATCCCCTCATGTTGACCACATTGTTACGAAAGCCCACTAATGCCTCTACTTTCTCAGAAGACAAAGGAAATTTGGCATGTCAGCTACAACTCTCACCAACTTTTACAGATGCACCATAGAAAGCATTCCTTCTGGTTCTATCACAGCTTGGTGTGGCTCCTGCTTTGCCCAAGACCGCAAGAAACTATAAAAGGTCATGAATTAGTCCAATCCATCACACAAATCAGCCTCCCATCCATTGACTATCTACACTTCCTGCTGCCTCAACAAAACAGCCAGCATAATTAAGGACCCCGCACAGGATATTCTCTCCTCCACCTTCTTCCATCGGAAAAAAGATATAAAAGTCTGAGGTCACATGCCAACCAACTCAAAAACAGCTTCTTCCCTGCTGCAGTCGGATTTTTTAATGGACCTACTTGTATCAAGCTGATCTTTCCCTATATCCTAGCTATGACTGTAACACTACATTCTGCAGTCTCTCCTTTCCTTCTCTATACTTCTTCTGTATAGCACACAAGAAACAATACTTTTCACTATATGCTAATATATGTGACAATAATAAATCAAGTCTAATCAAATCAAAATACAAACAGGATCTCCAGACTTCCTGGCACCAAGCTCACAAAAATCTTAATGAAACTTAAACCACATTTCACTTTGACACAAAGGTGAATATAATATTGTTCCTAACAAGGTGCACACACAACATACGTTTGAGCATAGGTGCATTGATAAACAATAACCCCCCCCCCCATACACTAAATAACAGTTCAACATAAATTAATGTTGCCACTGAAATCAAAAAAGGCAAAGAATGCTGTGGAGATGGCTTTACTGGGAGTGATTCAGCTTGGCTGATATACACGTATCCTATTGAACAGATGGCCATTAAGATTGCCAGGAAGACTGATCAGTGGTCAGACTGTTTACGTATCTTGGCCTATTATAGAATCCCTACAATGCAAAAAGAAGTCATTTGGCCCATTGAGTCAACAGCAACTCACCATGTACTCTTCTCCTAGCTCAAGTGCTGTGTGACCTTCTTAGCACCTAAGTGTCTGAGTAAATGAGGGCAAAAATAACTGCCCTGCCAGACCCACAGAAGGCAGTTAGAATTTGTTTGGTGCCAATTTTGGAACTGTGAATAATTTTCTAAAGCAAATTCCACAGGGGTACCCTCCCTCTCCAAAGGTGTCATCTGCCCAGAAAAGAAACAAGGCAAAATCAGACTTGCTCTTTGGAGGTTTATTTTCTTAACTCCGGGGTCCATATTCATAGACTACTGACATCAGGTTAGCATAGAGGCAATGCATGTTTAAGCGGCCAGCTGCCTCTGTAAAATGCTTGCATATGAAATATCCCCATCCCAATTTCCACCCACACACAAATGGGAAGTGCCATGTTTGAAGGGGTGGGGAGGGACACATCATTCTACTATTACTATCAGACAGAGAGACTCTCCGTCACAGCAAAAGTCTGGGTTTAAATGTTTTGGTTTCTGATATATTTATCATGCTGCATCTTGTATCAAATACATTTCATTGTGCCCAAATAAAACTGAGGAACCAACTGCTGTGAGACAACAGTCACAAGAGATTTGAAAACATGTGCAAGACAAGAAAGCCAAGGATAAAAACTGGACTGTGACCTTCTGGACAGCATACTGTAATGAGGGAGTGCAGTGAACAGATGGTTATGTATAGGTTAGGCAACCTTGGAAATATAATATCCTCATCTGCTGTGTACTAACTTCATTCAAAGTCTGACGTGGATGTGTTAGTTAATCATGAAGTGTCCTCGTGCACAATACTGTGAAATATTATAGAGGATGTCAAGATGTTCAGCTGTGCAATAAATAATTCAATTATCAGACTGTATGGCGAAAACAATGTCATTTCTACAGCAGTTTCTTTTTGGCAATGATTGTCACTGCAGCTGCAAGTGCATGTTCATGGGATCACTGACAGTTCATTAGTGTAAGAGTTAATGGGACAAGAATTTGCTGCCAAAACAATGACAAGTTAAAAGGTTCTCACCATTATTGTGTAAATCATCCAGCAACTTGCGACAAGGAAGAAGCATGAATTACAAATCTCAAGTTGCTGAACGAATTGGGCTACTCAGTCATTTGCATCAGATAAACGAGAACTTGCCCTCAACCTTCCACGAGATTTTGCATTTGTGCATTATTTATCATATGAATTCCCTACAGAATGATAGAGCTGGAACTCAACAACACAAGTACCTTTCTGATTAGGAGATTTATGTTCCTGTAATGCCACTCACTCTCAGTCCTACAGATATTGAATTGTTGTCAGAGATCTTTTAAATTTAAAACTTCAATTTTAAATTTAATTTCAATTATTTTCTCCCTGCTCTGATGTCACTTTTTGCTGTTGCCTTAAATCTAAGCTTTCTTTCTTTGTATTTGGCTTTTGACTTACTTAAACCTTCTCCTCCTGCTGATCTGATTTCTTTCTCCATCCTTAAGTTTCTCACTGGTTAACTGTTGGACTATCATTCATTAAGGTCCCAAATGCTCAGCTCAACTAACTTCTGCCAAGAGTTTCTGTATTGGAGTGCAAAGGAGAAAGTCTATGAGAATTAGAAAATTCCTACAGTGCAAATGGATGTTAGAGGCAAGATTGGACCTCTCAGGGACAGAGGAGGGGATCTATGCTTAGAGCCTGAGGGAGTGGGGGAGATCCTGAATGAATACTTTGCGTCGGTATTCACACAGGAGACTGGACAGATGTCTGTGCCTGATGTTGACAAAGTTGAGGATCGGTTGAGGGAAATAAGGATTACGAGGAAAGAGGTGTTGGGGCTGTTAGGCAGCTTAAAGACATATAAAGCTCCGGGGCCTGATGGCATTTACCCCAGGCTGCTAAGGGAGTTGAGGGAAGACCTAGCTGGGCCTCTGACGCAAATCTTTGTCTCTTCCTTGGACACAGGTGAGGTCCCAGAGGACTGGAGGATAGCAAACGTAGTACCGTTGTTTAAAAAAGGTCAGAGGGATCACCCAGGGAACTATAGGCCGGTGAGCTTGACTTCAGTTATAGGTAAGCTAATGGAGAGGATCCTTAGGGACAGGATGTATGAGCATCTGGAGCGCTGCGATCTGATCAGGGATATGCAGCATGGCTTCGTCAAGGGGAAGTCTTGTCTTACAAATCTAGTGGAAATTTTTGAGGAAGTGACAAAAACAGTTGATGAAAGACATGCTGTTGATGTCGTCTACATGGATTTCAGTAAGGCGTTTGACAAGGTTCCTCATGGTAGACAGATAGAGAAGGTGAAGGCGCATGGGATACAGGGTCGGGTATGTAGATGGGTCGAGAACTGGCTCAGGAGGAGGAGACAGAGGGTAGTAGTGGAAGGCTCTTTTTCCGGCTGGAAGCCTATCACTAGTGGAGTGCCACAAGGCTCAGTACTAGGTCCTCTTCTATTTGTGGTCTACATAAACGACTTGGAAGTTGGGGTAGGTGGGGAGATCAGCAAATTTGCCGACGACACCAAGATGCTTGGATTGGCGGGTACAGAGGAGCAGTGCCAGGCAATACAACAGGACATAGATAGGTTGGTGGACTGGACAGATAGATGGCAAATGGAATTTAATCCGGATAAATGCGAGGTGATGCATTTTGGCTGGAAAAATGTAGAAGAGAGTTATAGGATAAAAGGTAAAACTATACGGAGCATAGAGACGCAGAGAGACTTGGGGGTGCAGGTTCACAAGTCTCTGAAGGTGTCCTCACAGGTGGAGAAGGTGATAAAGAAGGCGTATAGTATGTTAGCTTTCATAGAAAAGGGTATAGAATACAAGAGTAGGAGTTTGATGTTGCAGTTGTATAGAACGTTGGTTAGGCCTCACTTGGAATACTGCGTCCAGTTCTGGTCGCCGTACTATCGGAAGGATGTGGAGTCCTTGGAGAGAGTGCAGAGGAGGTTTACCAGGATGCTGCCTGGTATGGAAGGACTGTCTTATGAGGAACGATTAAATAGACTGGGGTTGTTTTCCCTTGAAAGACATCGGCTTAGAGGGGATCTAATAGAGGTGTATAAGATTATAAGGGGTATAGATAGAGTAAATGGAGGTAAACTTTTTCCACCTTCAGAAATGGATAGGACGAGGGGTCATGGCCTTAGGGTGAGGGGGGCTATGTATAAGACGAATATTAGAGGGCAGTTTTTCACACAAAGGGTAGTGGGGGTGTGGAATGCACTGCCGAGTAAGGTGATGGGAGCAGGCACGCTAGGGCTGTTTAAGGGTCTCTTGGACAGCCACATGAGCGGTATGCAGATAGAGGGATATAGTAGGACTGTTTAACTCCGGCTTTTTTTCCCACAGGTAATTCGGTCCACACTTGACCAACAAAGAGCATGCATTCGGCAGGTGGTGCGAGGACAGTTCTTGGATGTTGATTCATGGGTTGCCTGGTACTTCATGTTGTAAATGAGTGCTTTATGTGGACCATCTGAAGGGCACCATGACAGCTCAGAGACTATCGATGTGGCTGTGCAGACACTTGGAATTGGGCCAGTGTCTGCGGGAGTTTGCGCGTTCTCCCCGTGGTTGCGTGGGTTTTCTCCGGGCGTTCCGGTTTCCTCCCACAACCCAAAAATTCACTCTTAGGCTGACTGGGAAACAAATTGTCCCTATAGTGAGAGTCTTCCATATTAGGAATAACCTAAATTTATAATAGGATAATGGAATTGCTACTATATAGTTATGATGGCGGCGGAGGCTCGTTGGGCCGAAGGGCCTGTTTCCTGTGCTGTGTTGCTCTTAACTCTTAACTCATTTGGTCCAATGAACCTGCACCAAAACAATCCCACCCACGCCCTATCCCCAGGACCCCACATATTTATCCCTACACTCAAGGGAAATTTATCATGACAATCAGCCTAAACAGCATATTTTTGGAGTGTGAGGGGAAACCAGAACACCCAGTGGAAACCATGGAGAGAATGTGCACACTCCACAAGTACTGTCCTGTACCATGGATTTGCTTTAAAATGCTACACCAAACTCGAGATCAACATGAACCAAGGCTGCTGATATTTCGGGGAAGCACAGTAAGAAGTCTCACAACACCAGGTCAAAGTCCAACAGGTTTATTTGACAGTAAACACACAAGCTTTTGTAAATGTTGTTACTTCATCAGGTGTGTGGAAAGTTCTGATCAGAGAAGGGCATATAAAGGCACACACAGTTTACAGAATAATCCACATCATGATATTTAGGGGAGGCAGTAGTGCAGGTCAAGATCTAGGGATCCAGGTTCAGCATCCAGTTGAACTCTAATGATTGAATCTAATGATGACCATGAAACAATTGCTCATCAGGGAGACTCATCATAATTTTATGAAAATATTCATAAAACACTACAGATGTTGAAAATCTAAAGCAGAACAAAATCAAAAAAGCAATGCTAAGCAAATTAGTCTGCTGTTGTGGAGAAAATAAATGCCGAGAGATTGCCTCCCCTTGTGGGAGAGTCTCGGACTAGAGGGAAAATCAGTCTCAGAGTAAGTGGTCACCATTTAAGACACAAATGAGGAGAAATTTCTTCTCTGAGGGTGGAGAACATGTGGAGCTCCTTACTGCAGAGAGATATAGAGATTGGGTCATTAAATATGTTCAAGGCTGAGGTAAACAGATTTTTAGTCAGTAAGGGAATCAAGGATTATGAGGATAAGGCTGGAAAGTGGAGTTGAGGATCATTATAGCACATCAGTCATGATCTCGTTGAACGGCAGAACAGACTCAATGGGCCAAATGGCCAACTTCTATTCCTGTTGGTTGCTGCAAAAGCCTATCACGTTCACAAATGTTCATTAAGAAAAGAAATCTGCCTTCCTTACTTGGGCTGGCCTATATGCAACTCCAGATCCAATATGATTAACTCTCCAATGTCCTTAGAAATGAAAGTCAGTTGGTGATGGGCAGTAAATGCTGGCCCTGGCAATGATGCCCATATTCCATAAACTAATTTTTTAAAATTCTCAATTTCAAACAATCACCATTTCAATTCAAAGCAACAGGAATATTTTTGTTTAGTTGAAGAGAAAACTTATCTTAATTGATTGAAATTACTGGAATGAATTCAAAACAAAAATCATTAAAAATAGAAACATAGGTTAATAAGACCCTGTAAAAATAAACAAAGCACTGGGATTCATTTTCACTTGGGTCAGCCCTGAAAAGTAAAATAAATTAAACCTGTAAAGAACATTGGTTAGATCACACTTGGGAGTACTTTGAACAGTTCTAGTCTCCATGCAACAAAGGATAAAGGCATTGGAGAAGATGAAAAAAGGATTTAGTAAAATGATACCAGAGATAATGCCAACATGAAAGATTGAACAGGTTCGGTACATTTCGTTTGGAAAAGAAAAGTGACCTGACAGAATTATTTCTGATTTGGAATCCTCTATTCCAGGGGGTTGTGCATGCTCCATCATCAAATTGATTTAAGTCTGGAATTGTCTCAGGGTAATAAAGGATATGGGAAGCGAGTAGAAGTTGAAGTTCATGATCAGTCCATAATCATATTGAGTGGCAGTGCAGGCTCAAAGCACTATATAGTCTATTCCAGCTGTTATTTCTTATGTTTTAGTTCTATGAAAGGATTGGATAGGATGGAAAAGATTTCCTACTTGTGGGCGAGACCAGAACAAGTGCCCATCAGTATAAAATACATTACAACATTCAGGAAAAATGTCTTTAGTAAAGAGAGTCATTAGAACATAGAGCTTGTTACCATAAAGGATAATTGAGGAAAATAGCATGCATGCATGCATGCAAGGCAAAACTAGATAAGCACAGGAGGAAGAAAGGATATGTTCTTGGGGTTAGATGAAACAGAGTCGGGGGAAGAGATTCCAGTGCAGGATAAACACAGACATGCAGTTTTTAATCTAAATTCCTGATGTTTGTGCTACAAAATGCAAAACATAATGTGAACACTTTATTCACACAAACTAGTCAGCTCTGTAACATATCCACCATTCTAACTGTTAAGTTTGAATTATCTAGCAGCATGCAGTTTTTTCAATTGGAGACCAGATAGCAGTAGAAAAACCAGCATGAGATTGTTCACAACACAAGTGTCAAATGAATTGTTTCTGAAAGTATTTTGTGGGACATGTTCATTGCAAATTCACATCTCTACTATTTTGGTGCAGGTTAAACAAATGGTTATGCTGTGATAGCCCAAACTCCATTCCTCTATCCTTCCTTCCTTCTCAAAACAAACTTCTTCATATTTAATTCCTACACAATGATCCATGTCCCTTAGGATCATGCACTGAGATGCACTGTGTTCTGACATAATGTGACAATATTCAGCAACAGCATCTGGACAGTTAAAAGAACAGACCACAAGCTACTGAGCTCACTGAATGTCCAGGAAAGATTCACCAATAGTTAAACTCACACAACGAATAAGACCTTCTGCTTTGGGAGGGTGAGTCCCTCTGCTGCTCCTTGTGGCCACTGTTTAAAATGTAGGTAATTAGATACTTAGTGAAAGAGGATTCACCAGGTAGGAACTCCATTCCTCTATCCTTCCTTCCTTCTCAAAACAAACTTCTTCATATTTAATTCCTACACAATGATCCATGTCCCTTAGGATCATGCACTGAGATGCACTGTGTTCTGACATAATATGACAATATTCAGCAACAGCATCTGGACAGTTAAAAGAACAGACCACAAGCTACTGAGCTCACTGAATGTCCAGGAAAGATTCACCAATAGTTAAATTCACACAACGAATAAGACCTTATTCGTTGGCAGCGAAGGAGTGGGGGAGAAGGGAGGAGTGGGGGAGAAGGGAGGAGTGGGGGAGAAGGGAGGAGTGGGGGAAAGGGAGGAGTGGGGAGAAGGAGGAGTGGGGGAGAAGGGAGGAGTGGGGAGAAGGGAGGAGTGGGGGGAAGGGAGGAGTGGGGGAAAGGGAGAGTGGGGGAGAAGGGAGGAGTGGGGGAGAAGGGAGGAGTGGGGGAGGGAAGCGAGTTGGGGGGGAGGGGAAGCGAGTTGGGGGAGGGAAGCGAGTTAGGGGGAGGAGGGTGGGCAGCAAGCAAGTTGGGGGGGACAGTGAAACTTATTCCCTCTTGGTGGATGGGAGGACTCAGTGGAAAACATCATTGTGAACTTAACAATTAGAATGGTGGGTATTACAGAGCTAGCAAGGTGTGTGTGAACGATATTGTTTACATTATGTTTTGTTGCATTTTGTAGCATAAACATGTGGGTGATCTCCTGTGAACAGACTTCCATCATCCTCAGTCACAACAAAACCACTGCACAATATACTATATTTGTACACCACCGATCTGCACTGAACTCTGAGACCACCACTTGGACTCCTCTGTTGCTGAACTATGAGGCATTGCTTACTATAACCATTCTTACAAAATAACTATTCCCTTGTAGTATTTTGTGTTCAATGTCACTCTAGTAGATTTACTTCACAATCTTCCCTTTTTCCAACCTGCAGTCTGGACTGCATTTTAAACAATCAGTCTTAATTACCTGCCTTTGCTGCATTATTCTTTATTCAAATATAAATTCTTTTCTAAAAACAGCAAAACTAGATCGTTATCTGAATCATATAGTGTTGAAGTCAAAACTGCAGGTTTTCTGTAAATCCAAAAGAATTCTTAACAGAGGGCTTATTCATACTATAGCACTATTTTTTGTGCAAGCTATTATTTCAACATTTGATTTGACAGAGCATTGAACCATAAAAGCCGTAATAGAATCCGTACGGAGAAGAAACATAGAAGACAGGAGCAGGAGGAGGCCATTCAGCCTTTTGAGCCTGCTCCGTCATCCAACTCAAGTTTAATCCTACCTTCCCCCCATAACTTTTGATCCTGTTCATCCCAAATACTATATCTAGCCATCTCTTGAATACATTCAATGTCTTAAAAGAGGCCATTCAGCCCAGCAAACCTGTACCAACAACAATTCATCCAAGCCTTATCCCGTAACCCCATGTATTTACCATGCTAATATCCCTGACACTAAAGGGGCAATTGAGTATGACCAATCAACCTAACCCATACAACTTTGGACTGTGTAAGGCAACTGCAACAACCAGAGGAAATTCATGCAGACACAGGAAGAATGTGAAAATTCCACACAGGGAATGACCCAAAGCCAAAATTGAACCCAGGTGTTTGGACCTGCGAGGCAGTGCTAACAATTGTGCCAATATGCCACCCTAAAAAAACATGCTATGTAATATTTCAATATTGGAAAATTGCCACAGTTCCAGATGTTCATAGGCTGAGACTGGTGGTGGTTTACCCAGAGGATTAGCACACGTCAGGCAAAGGGCAAGGTTGCAAAGATGAGCCTTCGTGAATAACTTCAATTTGCTCCACCCTGGTGCATTACTGTATAGAGTATAGTTTAATCAATTCAGGTCTCTACCACAGATTTCAAGGATTTCAACGCTGCATTCTATTGCGTGACATTACATAATAATAGATGTACAGTGTTGAATCATATACAATACTTTCCTTTAGTCCTAAACTTTCAATGAACATTAGCACAGTACTCACGGACGCTTCATTTTCTGAATAATAGCTGCCAGCACAAACCCTTAAAATAGTGGATTTAAGCAATGTTTCAGACAAGGAGTTCCATCAAAAATCTCAGTTTTTTTATTCATTTCAGAGGTGCTTTAGAAACTGAAGAGCTACATAACAATAAACTGGTAATCTTAAAATGAATATTCAGTTCATTGGGAAATATTTTCGTTGGTTCCATTGCTAACCTGCTCACATTGATCCCTGAGCACGTTTATACATTCCCAGAGATATTAACGATTAAAGGATTCATATTGGCATATTTTAACTCACAGTGCATATATATGTACCAGCTAATTCAAGAGAACATTTTTCCTTTCTTAAAATGATATGATTCTTATTCTGCCTCCTCTCCTGGAACTGTTAATTTATGCCAACAGAAAGTTTCTCTCCGTGCTGGGAACCCCTTCAGCATTTCACAGACAAATAGATGGAACTTTCTGTTCTTTCTCCTAAGTGCTGTAAAAGATGAGACAAAGCTTACTGACTCCACATATGGTTTTTCTTGACATATTCATAGAATCCCTACAGTGTGTAATGAGACCATTCTGCCCATCAAGTCTGCACTAACTCTCTAAAACAGCATCACACCCAAGCCTTCCCCTCCACCCTATCCCCATAACCCCACACATTTACTGTGGCTAATCCACCCAACCAGCACATCTTGAGACTGAAAAGCTCCTGGAAGCATGTTTCATGCTGCCACTCTGATGGGACAGGGACTAAAAGAGCTGGAAATGTCTTGCTTCCGGAAATGGAGGCACATTTTTAAGGGATTCTGGTACAAAAAGTGAAGAGCATTGCACCCCCCTCCCCACCCTAGATGTGGAAAAACACCTGCCCACATGTACATACACTCACATGTTGAGATCCCTCAAGCAATATGCACGGAGAACCCCCACCCATAATGTATGCATAGAGAACCCCCACATGTAGAATAAGAACCCTCTCTATTTGGCTCCCCAGTGAGGGCTCTTGGCATTGCCCCTAGGCACAATCTCTGTCCCCTGTTAGTGCCCCTTGACAGTGCTGGGTGACAGTGCCGGGTGACAGTGCCCATGCATATCCCAAAGAGGGCTGCACTTACTTCTGTTCACCTGGCGTGGTCTCTTCACCTGGTTGATGTTACCCCAGACCTGTTATAATCTTCGTCAATGTGATATATCAGCGAGGGTGGAAATCCTAATATTGGGTAGCAGATATAGCGAGAAGTCCCATCACGACATATTAATGCATATAAATGAGATTTCCAACCTTCTTGGGTGGGATCTGTATGACAACAAATGGAGGGGGAGGGGAGTGAGAGGTGTGTCGGGGAGAGAAGCATCATGCTGTGAGATCTTGCCAGTAAGAAAATCATATTTGATCTCTTGTGGGGCTTTGCGCCTATGCTGCCATTCTCATTTATGGCGAGCCTGAGTACGAAATCCTATCCAAAGTGCATCAACAGCCAAACAACATAACAAGGAATCCCACCTTTTTTTTTGTCTGCTCATTGCCAACAGGGTGATTTAATAGATTTTGTAGCTGGTAACTTCAGCAAATTTGTATCCCCACAATTTATGAAAAAAATACTGGGGTCAAATTTAATCCACACGAGTGGGTTAGGGAAAAACAGAGAATTAATTCTGAGTTAAGAGAATGGGAAATATGAACATGAATATATGGCTGAAGTTAAGTGATTAAATCTAATGCAAACAGCCATGAAGCAAACTGAAGAGGAGGACAAGGATACTGAACTAGTTGCAGCAGAATAATACAAATTAAGGAAACTGGCTAAGGACAGAGAGGAGGGTTTTATATACAAGAGGACATAAGCCGTGGAGCTCAGTATCATTTGTGAAGAGTCAAGAGCAGAATTCGGTGAAAGCAACATGACAGAAGTCAATCCAAGAGAGGTGATGAATGCATGGATTAGGGTAAGAAAATAACACTGAATATCAGTACTCATTGAGATTTCTCTTCATCACTGAGTAGTTTACTCCAACAGCTTTGTTTTGTATGCAGAATGTACTGCAGGTGGCATAGTGCTTAGTACTGCCACCTCACTGCTCCAGAGACCCGGATCCAATTCCTGGCTGAGGTCACTGAGAATCTGCACATTCTCCCTGTATCTGCATGTGTTTGCTCTGGTTTCCTCCCACAGTCTGGGAGACCTGCTTGTTAGGTGCACTGGCCATCTAAATCCTCTCAGTGTATCCGAACAGGCACCGGAGTGTGGCAATTAGAGGATTTTCACAGCAACTTCATTGCAATGTTAACGTAAGCCTCCTTGTGACACTATTGAATAAATTTTAAGCAAATAAAAAAGTCTTTTAAAATAATGTTCCTTCTCTTTCTCTTTTCCTGGTTCTCCTCTCACCTTGTGTCTTACGTGGTGTGTTGAAATTGATGCTAAAAGTTGCACTGGAAACAATAAGTTATCTTTGGCTGAGATTACAATTCTCCAGTCTTCTCCATTGTGGCATGGCTGAGATCAGGAACTCAGTACATGTCTCACTTTGAGGATGAATATATCATCTGACAAGAACGTGGTAGCAAATCGCACAGTATTTTGTTTCTTCTTCCCTTGGGTTTGCACCAATATGAAGAATGTTTTGAAAAATGGAACACTTTCTGACCATGAGGACTCAGCATCAATGCCAATCACAACCAGTTCAGATCAGGTCAAAAATAATGAGAGTTCTTGCAGCCCAAGCCTCTGGCCTGTCTATTTTGTATTGTGAAAAATTTGTAACACATTTGCAACATACAGGTATTGCCGAAAGTGCAATAGTGAAATGGATTAATCTACCCACCTTCATTCCTTAAACCTAATACTATTGTTAGATTTTTGTCAGACGATCTCAGTTGCGAAATTCACGTTTGACTGCACATCACCAGCTTTTTCGGAAATCTCAGATTTCCACAATTCTTTGTGAGACAAAGTGTTTTCTGATGTCATTGCTGAAAGGCCTAAATCTAATTTTACAGTTATGTTTCCCAATGGTACCCCCACAAGAAGAAATTATTTGTCTCTGACCTCTCTCAACTCCTTCAGTTATCAAAAACTTCTGAACTAGATCACCTCCTAATCTTCCATCAAAGGAATAGAAAGCTTAGTCTACTGCAATCTGGCTGCAATAATTTAATCCTTTTAGTACTGGTATCATTCTGGTAAATCTGCTCTGCCCAATCTTCAAGGCAGATATATCCTTCTTGAGATACAGTGCCAAAAACTCTAAATGCAGTCTAAGCAGAACTTTATATAATACCTTAAGTTCAGTGCCTTTATACCAAGAACAAAGAAAATTACAGCGCAGGAATGGGCCCTTCGGACCTCCAAGCCTGTACTGACCATGCTGCCCCCTACCCCTCCAGGGACCATATCACTCCATTCCCATCCTATTCATGTATTTGTCAAATGCTCCTTAAAACGATCGTATTCCAGCCCTTCTGAGAGCAAGGCCGCAATTCTTGGTGGCACAGTGGTTAAGCACTGCTGCCCACAGTGCCAAGGATCCGGGTTCAATTTCCAGCTTGCAGAGCCTGTATGTTCTCCCCATATCTACATGGGTTTCCTCCAGATGCTCTGGTTTCCTCCCACAGTCCGAAAGATGTTGTGATTAGGTGCACTGGCCATGCTAAATTCTCCCTCAGTGTACCCAAACAGGTTCTGGAGTGTGGCAACTAGGGGATTTTCACAGTAACTTCATTGCAGTGTTAGTGTAAGCCTACATGTGACACCAAAAGATAAACTTTCAACTCTCCAATCTCTCCTGTAGCTGGGATTCTCCAGTACTGCTGTTGTGAATGGAGATTTGGCTGAGCGCCAAATTCTTTGTTCTCATTAGCAGCAGCAGCAGCAGGGCACGTGAGGCTGAAGAATTCTGAGCAAAAACATTCATTTCACAATCTCTTAAATTATTCCTCTATCTGTTCATTAGCTTTTAGCAATTTCTGTATATTGACCACAAAATTGCTCTTCTTAAAACTTTGTTTAAGATAAAGATCAGCCAGGATGTTGATAAATAGTGGAACAGGCATGAGATGAGCACTCTTGTTTTATTTAAGAATAGCATTTTGGCAATGGGACCATGAGGCTGGCTGGTGGGCGTTTGGGTTGGGGGGAAGTGGCAAGAACTGTGTAGAGGATAGGAAACATCCTCACATTCTGGAAGATAAGACTATTTGGTAGACCTTTGTCAGTTGAAAACAATGGCAGGTTTATCAGGCACAGTGACACAGTGGTTAGCACTGCTGCTTCACAGCTCCAGGGACTTGGGTTTGATTTCTGGCTTGGGTCACTATGTGTGGAGTTTGTACGTTCTCTCGTGTCTGCATGGGTTTCCTTCAGGTGCTTCGGCTTCCTCCCATAGTCCAAAGATATGCGGGTTAGGTTGATTGGCCACGATAAAAATTGCTTATTAGTGTCCCAAGATGTGTAGGTTAGAGAGATTAGTGGGTAAAATATGAAACAATGTGGGAATAGGGCCTGAGTGGGATTGTGGTTGGTGCAGACTCGATAGGCTGTATAGTTTCTTTCTGTACTGTAGGGTTTCAATGATTTCTATGACAAGGGACAATAAAGAGGGACAGGATGACCCCTCCTGGCTCAAGGCTAAGGGCTTCTGATCCACCTGGCTTAAAGTGTAGGCCATAAGCAATCTGCACCATGTGGGAGGTAGTCACCCAATGTTACACCCCCCAGAGTAGCCAGCTCATGGTGAGTCAACAAGCTGTTGAAGCTGGAGCTCCAATCAGAGACTTTGAGACAGCAGCTAAGTAAGAGAGAGAGAGTGCTGTAAAATACTTGTGTCCTGTCTCCGAATTTTTCGATCTTTAAATTAAAAATCGATTTTGCATCTAGGCCAGCAGTTTGGGGACAGAGCCCCTCGACAGGTTGGCCGATAGCTGCTATGGTTTTCAAGCAGACAGGGAGGTCTCCAGGTCAGCCTGGAGTCCTGGCCTCCTGGTCTGCTACTGTGCTGTCACCTCCAGATAGCTAAACTGCTTTCCGTCACCTCTAGTAACTGACAGGCCAATTGAAAAATTCCAGTAAGTCAACAATCAGCTCTTGGCCACATGCAGCCATGAAGACCTGTGGTAAAAATGGCCTGGGACAGAATGGAGATAGCAAACCGGTTTGCAGGCAGCAACGCAATCTTTAAAATCATAGATTAACTGAATCCCTACAGTGCAGAGGAAGCCATTCAGACCATCAAGTCTGCCCTGACTCTCCAATAGAGCATCTTACCTCGATACAATCCCAGCCTAACCCCACAATCCCACACATTTACCCTGCTAATCCCCTATAGTGGGCACTAAAGGTCAATTTAACATGGCTAATCTCCCTAACCTGCACATCTTTGGATACTAAGGGTCAATTTAAATATGGCCAATCCACCTAATCTGCACATTTTTGGACTGTGGGAGGAAACTGGAGTACCTGGAGGAAATGCACCCAGACATAGAATGTGCAAACTCCAGTGATTTGAGGCCAGAATTGAACCTGGATCCTTAGCACTGTGAGGCAGCAATACTATTCACTGCACCACCATGTCCACCTTCCTCAAATATCAGCCTCAGTGAGGGCTAAAAATCAAGCCCTTGATGTAAACAAAGTGATACAAACAAGAAATAATGCAATGTCAGAGCAATGTGGAATTAGTTGGGGTGAGGGAGGAGTACATTCAGGATTGTATTAAGGGTCGAATGTATACTGGTGCGTCTAGTAGCAGTGGCCTAAACAAACAATGACAAAAATTGATTATCTGTAACTGAATTACTGATCATTATGACAAATGTCCGAATACCTCCTGTCCATTTCCAAAGCACAATTTAGACCAATTAGACAATGATCAAAGCTCAATAAATTATTTTTAAAAATTTAGAAAAAAATGATTTGATTCATGGCGATGACCAAAATAAAAGTTTATTCAGGTGAAAGAAGAGCTCAAGAGCTCAAATCCCACTTGATAGCTTCTTCTGCACTGTAGGGATTCTATGATTCTAAAGGAGTGTGCATATTGGAAAAAAAAATAACTCAAAAGAAAGATGACGTGTGCTCAAGTTGTGATTGTTATACAGGAGATTTTAACAGAACAATTTTTATTTCTTTCCTGCTGAGGACTGAAAGTAACAACAAAAATCTTAGGCCTAGAAATCATTCTGTGGGATATTCATATGCAAATGATTAACATGCTCATCTGAAATTCAACTCTTAATTTATAATCATAGAACAGAATCACTGAATCCCTACTGTGTAGAAGAAGGCCATTCAGCCCATTGAGTCTGCACAATCCTATCGAGGTCTTATTCCTGTAACCCCACATATTTACCCTGACAATCTTGCTGACACTAGTGTCAATTTAGCATGACCAATCAACCTAACCAGTACATCTTTGGACTGTGGGAGGAAACGGGAGGAAACAGTCATTGGTGGGGGGGGGGGTGGTGGAATGTGAAAATTCCACACAGTGACCCAAGGCAGGAATTGAACCTGGACCCCTGGCACTGTGAGGCAGCACTGCTAACCACCATGCTACTCCAGTGGAACAATTAAAATTAATGAGTTGTGCCTCTATTCAGAGAGAATTTCAAACAAATATGCTGAGTGCTAATTTGATATTAATTTGTGTATAATTTCAGGATTTAGCATTTGTATGTGGGGTCACTGGAAAATGGGAAGTCATGATAATAAAATTTTGCATGGATTCTGGATTGAGATCAATTGAGAATGTTTGGCCGTTTCTTACGCTAAATTTTAAATATAATTGCATACATCTAATTTCCTAAGAGTAAGGACAATTTCTCTCTTTTGCATTCAAACAAGTCTCCCCATCCCCCCATATAACATACATATGTATATATTCAGAGCTCAATAGATGTAAAATTTTGCTACTGTGGTACATTGATTGATGTTCAAAATATATGATTTTCAAAAACAGTCACCACTCTCCTTGATGTCCGTAAAATTAATCTTGGCAAATAGTCAACTCAGATTTCTGAAAATGTAACAGTTTTAGAAGTGGTGTTATCAGCACTATGGTCAACTGTTGTGAGTTTAGCGTGCGCCTTTATGAATTGAAGAACCTTGAACTGACTCCCACGTGCTTTTAGCTGTCTCCTTCTATTGAAACGAATGTGTAATTTTACTGCCCTCCCCCAGGCTGCCTATTACCTTACTAATGTATAACAGTATCTTTGTCATTTGTCACTGAGTTACTTCTCCTGTGAGGCATTGTGCTAAATGTCTCATCGTCAAAAAGAAATAGAACTAACGACGTTTCTATACTATAATATAATGGAAAATAAACCACCATTGTAATTCTGATCCTCAGCAATAATATCTAATCCAAAAACATATTCTTGAGCACCAATTACATGGGTTAATTAAAGCTATTATGTGGCTCGCAATATTTGCTTTATGACCATTTTGTTCCTTCTTAACTGTTTATCATCTACCTATTTTATCACTAACTGAAGATTTCGCCAGGGCTTGGCAGTTAATCCACTCCAGTCTCCACCAATCTATGGTCTCTTCACTCATCATCCAAACCCACGCACGGATTTCTTCAGAGCACATATGCTCTGATATAATTTCACATCAAATTGAATGGAGATGAAAACAGAGGCATCAATCTATACAACACAAGTATATATCAATATTATATGAACATTCAACTATAAATGACAATAAAAGACCAGCTGGATGACTGAATCTTGTCCATGGAGTAACTTTTGCACAGAATAACTCCAATCCACATGCACTATCCGCCTACCAGTCACACATTCATCTGACCAAAATGGCAATTTCTTTCTGACGTCCAAATGCAATCAAATAAGTTTCATGTAATCATGGTGACTGGGGGGCGCCGCCACTGGCCCCACCATCTCCTTCCCTTGTGTTCCCATTATCAATCCAAAAGGCATAGTTATGTTGGCCATAGGAGTTATCCAGTTCCCAATTAAAAGTTTTGGCTCTTTCATTTCTATTCAGACTTCAGTCATCTGATGTTACATTGGACAATCTGTCTCTTAGTTTTTTAATTATTTCTCATTTTTCTTTAATCAATACAATTATGATGGCTCCACTCGTCTTCTCTTGAACCATTTGGGCCAATTTGTTTCTGCCAGTCAAAAAAGCTATCCAGCCAAATCCCATTTTCCAGCAATTGATCATTACTCCTGTAGACAACAATAGTTTAAGTGCTTAGTCAAGCATGTCTAAAATATGATGATAGACGTTTGTGTGAAAATAACTCAAATCAGTCTTATACAATGACATTTTCTAAATGCAATGACAAAGAGAAATTACCCCAACTCAGGAGGCTCAGCATGAGCCTGTAAACAGATTTGTGGCATTCATCTGTAGGAGAGATAGGAACTTCATACAAACTTGAAGCTGCCAATAAAAAAACATTTTTCCTATTTCATTGCCATAACATGCCATCATCAATGGTGACACTGTAGAGTTGTGATGGGCAAACTTGCATCCATTCTAACAATAAAACAGGTCTTGAAGCAAACATTGTGATGTTCCTCTGTTACTCCAGCTACTTTTTCCTGTTTGTAATAGAAATAAAAATTTTTGAATGCAAAATAGGTTTTACATTTTCTGTGCTTTTGTCTGTGCATACTCGGCGTGTTATTTCTCTCAATTTGTGCATTATTTCTCAACTTTGAACATTTTGCTGTCTTTTTTGTTAATTTCTGACCATTCTTCCAAATTGTTTTTTCTTTTCAATGTATATTATTACCTCTACCATTGGAGGTTAGTATTTTCAGTCATAGATTTATAGAGGTTTACAGCATGGAAACAAGCCCTTCGGCCCAACTTATCTATGCTACCAAGCTTTTACCACTAAGCTAATCCCAATTGCCCGCATTTGGCCCCTATCTCTTTGTAACTATCTTGTCCATGTAACAGTCTAAGGGCTTTTTAAAAGACAAAGTTGTACCTGCCTTTACTATTACCTCTGGCAGTTTGTTCCAGACACTCACTCTCCTCTGAGTGAAGAATTTGGACTTCTGAATCCTTTTGTATCTCTCCTCTCTCACTTTAAACCTAGATTTAGAATCTACATTTGGGAAAAGATATAACTATCTACCATATCTATGTCCCTCATTATTTTATAGACCTCAATAAGATCACCACTAAGCCTCCTATACTCCAGGGAAAAAAAAGATCCCATCTATCCAGTCTCTCCTTATAATTCAAACTATCAAGTCCCAGTACTATCCTAGCAAATCTTTTCTGTACTTTTTCCAGTTTAATAATTGATAGGGGGTGGTAATATAGATTTCATAGTATGTGGCCATTCATTTTAGTTTTACTCTAATAAGTAGGCTAGTTTAAGGTAATTACAAAGTGCCTTATATATATTGTGAGAATTCAATGTGCCTGGAACAAAATATGCAAAGGTATTATAAACTGCATAACCACAAATTAACCAAGTATTATAAGCTAAAATTGTATTTTCAAGATATATGTATTGTGCGTCTTGGCCAACTTCATTCTGAATGCAGCATGATGGAAAGCTAGTGATAAACAGGCCAAATTCTTTTAATACAATACAACACAGAAAGGCAGCTTCTGTTATCAGTTTTTGGATACACGAAAATAAGTTTAATCATAGGCCTGCTACTTAAGGGAGTAAATTTGTTCATGGGTAGCAAAGCTTGAGCATCTCTCAAACTGATAAAGAAAGCCCTGGTTCCCCCAAAGAGTGACTCCTTTCACCAATTAAAAATCACAGATGTTGACAACGGCCTTCGACACTGCTATTAACATAGATTAAATTTCCTTGGTAAAGGGGAAGGAACTCATATGGGCAATAAGGTAATAATCTCCCATTCCTGTTGATAGGTGGAACGTTATTAGCCAAGATTATAACGTTGAATATTGTGATTGGGCCCTCCAGTCTGATTGAAAAGACTAGACAGGATATTGAAATGTTCAGAATAATTTAATAATTTCACCTTGCAATACCATCTCAGAAAGAACAGTTAAACCTCATTGACTGTGTCTCTCTCCTGAGCATGCATTATCAAATTTGTATCTGGGGTGACCATTACAGATGTCAGAACAGCTTTCTTGAAGGTCAACCCAAGGAAAGCAACTGGCCCGCATGGGGTACCCAGACATGCAGTCAAATCCTGCACAGATCAGTTGGTGGAGGTATTCACAACACCTTCAACCTCTCTTTACAATAATCTGGGGCACCTAACTGCTTCATGAAGATGACCATCATCCCAGTACCTAAGAAAAACCAAGCAATGTGCCTTAATGACTATCGGCCAATGGCTCTGACATCCATCGTTATGAAGTGCTTTGAAAGGTTAATTATGGCACAAATCAATTCCAGCCTCCCGGACTACCTGGATCTACTGCAGCTTTCCTACTGCTGCAATAGGTCCATAGCAGATGCCATTTCCCTGGACCTGCACTCAACCTATGTCACCTAAGGACACCTATGTCAGACTCCTAATTATTGACTACAGCTCAACCTTCATCACCATTATTCCCATGAAATTCATCTCCAAATTCCGTGGCCTGAGCCTGGGCACCTCCCTGTGACTAGACCCTGAACTTCCTAACTCACAGACCATAATAAGTAAGGACAGGCAACAACACCTACTCCACGATTAACCTCAATACCAGTGGCACACAAGGCTATGTTCTCAGCCCCCTGTAATACTTTTACACCGATGACTTTTTGTCAAATTCCCCTCCAATTCGATTTTCAAGTTGCTGATGACACCACCATAGTGGGTTGTATCTCAAATAATCATGATGTAGAGATGCCGGCGTTGGACTGGGGTAAACTCAGTAAAGTTTTGCAACACCAATTTTAAATCCAACCAATTTATTTGATAGTAAATCCGTGAGCTTTCGACACTATGTTGTGCCTTCGTCAGGCAAATGCCATTTGCATTTGCAGAGTACAGGAATGCAAATAGAGAATCTGGTGAACTGGTGTGGCAAAAATAATCTCTCCCTCAAAGACAACAAAGTGAAGGAGACTGTCATTGACTTCAGGGAGCGTAAGGAGAATATGCCCCTTCATGGGGATGAAGTAGAAAGCTTAAGAGTTTCAATCTTTTAGGTTTCCAGATCACCCACAACCTGTCTTGGTCACCCCATGCCAACACTATAGTTAAGAAAGGCCACCAATTGCTCTACTTTCTCAGAAGACTAAGGAAATTTCACATATCAGCTGGGACTCTAACCAACTTTAACAGATGTACCATAGAAAACATTCTTTCCAGTTGCATCACAGTTTGGTATGGCTCCTGCTCTGTCCAAGACTGCAAGAAACTACAAAAGGTCATGAATATAGTCCAATCCATCACGCAAACCAGCCTCCCATCCATTAACTGTGTCTATACTTCCCAATGCCTCGGCAAAGCAGCCAGCATAACTAAGGATCCTACGCACCCTGGACATTCTCTCTTCCATCTTCTTCCTTGTGGGAAAAGATACAGAAGTTTGAGATCAAATACCAGCTGAGTCAAGAACAGCTTCTTCCCTGCTGCCATTAGACTTTTGATGGACTTACCTTGCATTAAGTTGATCTTTCTCTATATCCTAACTATGATGATTTGGGTTTGATGGCAGATAACAAAAAACAAAACAGCACGGGAAACAGGCCCTTTGGCCCAACGAGCCTGCGCCACCACATCTCTACCCGTGAGTGGGTCAGAATTCCAGGATTCCAAGCCTCATTCCTGAGCTGCACAATTTTCAGGAATGTCTTTTAAGGATATAGGCTTGTTCAGCTCATATGCTCACACCTGGCACTCCCAAACTGGCCAGCTCCTCTGCAGAGACAGGTATGTCTTACTGGATTTGAGGCTATTTCTTTGTACTTTGGTTGCCAAAGCTCCTGTGAAATTTCTGGATTATGTTTTATGAAAACCATTGTGTGCACGAGGGAAATTTGATAATTGGGCCAAGTTGTTAAATGTTCACAGCACCTCAATCTGCATGACGGAAGCTTAAAAATTGAGTTTGAAAGATCCTCCACATTTCCCCTTTGCCAAAATAGAATGCATAATGAGATTTGACTGAGAACTCTGAAATGTGTTACTTTGATGAAATACTTCATTCCTCCCAAAATAAACACTACCCAACTGACAGCTCTGACTCTGATTTTTGTTATCAATTGCATAAAGTATGTCTACAACAGATTAGGAAGCTCAAGTGCTTACAAGTTTTGTTATTGATACTTTAAAGGGCTGGGTGACTGATACGTCTACTGAACATTAGTGAAATGACTATTTTGTGATAAAGTGAAAAATAATTAATGAAATACAGTTTATTTAAAAATGCTACTGTTGTGATCAGCTTAATTAATTCCATAGTGTATGCTGAATCTATAGTGTATGGTGAATAAGGAGATATGGGAGTGATACAGCTTTTTAACCACAAGAAAATGGAAAAATGGAGACTTGGCAGTGTAGCTAGAGGACCATTATTTGGCACAAGGGCCATGCAAGACCGAGATATGCGTAACATGTTCTGGCATGAGGAGAATAAGGTGGCATCGATGGGGAGTGTGTGGGGACTGAAGGGTATTTCCATTTTATATTAACTGGGATGAAGTTCCACAGTATCGAGGTGGATCCTTTTAAATATGCTGCCTTGGCATCCAATACTTCATTCTACCTACTATCCTTTTCCAGGTCAGCTGGCCAGACTGTAACTTACACCAACTTCCAGCACAATAATCCCTCCTTTCCAAGCTCTCTCGAGAGAGCAGCAGGTTAAACTAGGATTTTTTCTGACTCCTGCCATCAGCTTCGGTAATGAAAATCCAGGCCTATATCTGAAAAATGAATCAATATGTTTCAATGAAATGAAGTGGCCCAAAGAAGAACTGATTTGTTTCTGACAAGGATGCAATCCTTTCAAGGCCCATCTATTTTCACTGGTATAAAGGGCAAACTTTCACCTTTTTTTAAGCATGTCACGGAATGTTTTATCACGCATGTCACTCAGTGTTTAAGAATGTTATGGACTGTCTCAGTTGCTGTGGTGCAACATGTCAACAATGTCAATATGTGAGCAGAGTTTTCAGAGCAAGTATTTGGATATGGATTTGCCTGAAGGTCTTAATGAAAACAATGTTTTTCAGCTTTATAGTTGCAGAGGCAAGCAGGGAAAAAGCTTGACCAAGAGCTTGTAATAGTTTTGACTTAATACAGCATGGTGATAATATGAACTCTGACAAGATAGTGGCCCAATGGACTGATACATTAGTCACTAAACTAGTGACCCCAGAAACCCTGGGTAATGCTCCAGGGAGCCAGGTCTGAATCACAAAATGGCAGATAGTGAAGCTTGATTCCAATAAAAGGTCAACTTAAAAATCTAGTGATGACTATGAAACTTGTTAATCGTCATTAAAATCCATCCTGTTCACTAATGTCCTTTAGGGAAGGAAATCCTTACCTACATGTGACTCCAGACCCACAGCAATGTGATTGACTCTTAAATGCCTTCTCAAATAGCCGAGCAAGCCACTTAGTTCAAAGGCAATTGGGGAAGAGGGAAGCAGTAGCATAGTGTTGTCGTCCTGCGCTACTAATGCAGAGACCTGTGGCAAAACTGTGGACCTGGATTCAATCCTGCTCAAAATTGAATTCAATAAAAATTTGGAACTTGATATCTAATGATATCAAATGAAACCATTACTGATTGGCATTAAAACCCATCTGGTTAACAAATGGTCTTTAGAGAAGGGAATCTACCTAGTTTGGCCTACATGCGACTCTGGATCCACAGCAATGTGGTTGACTCTAAAATGCTTTCTAAAATGGAGAGTAGTTAGCGATTAACAATAAATGCAGACGCGGGCAGTGAAACCCACACGCTGGAAATGAATAAAATCAGCATTTTTAAAATTTTTCTGGCTGGTCTTAATGCTACGTTTGAAATATTCCAATTTTGATTGTAGTTTTAGGTCTGAGGGACATCCAAATTTATCGGTGAAAAATAGCCAAGAGATTGAGAGAACGAGGAATGCCCATAGAGAAGGTAATATATCCTGGAGTTCAGTATTAGAGACTGCAGCCAGGAGAAACTCAGACTTTGTGCAACAAAATCAGATTTTAGAAATAAACAGAATGAGTCATGAAAAATACTGGGAAGTGATTACATTCTCTCACATCAGTTTTCTTCCCTACAGTTACATATTTCTAAGACACAAGATTCACTCTCAGTCACATGCATTTTGATACTGCTACTTTAACATTGTAACAAAAGCTAGTGTTGATCTCCACACTATCACATGGCGAGATTCAGAACCTGAACTTCGATTTTTATTTTAAAAGCCATGAGCCACAACAAAATCAATACTAACGCTTTTTTTTTGCTTAACCACTACTGTGGTAATTTTTAAAAGGTAAACTTTTCTCAGAATTTAAGGTATGTGGAACTGTTAGAAATAGTGTGATGTGCAGATAAACTGACAGGGGCAACTCAGCATGGAGTCCTTTCAAGTCTCACTAAAAATAGCACTGATCTCACTTGTGTCTTTGACAGTAAAGTACAACATTTCAAGACTAATAGTGAATGTGATGCATCAAACAGAGTCTCAAGCTTTTCCTTGCATTTAATTGTCTTCAACTCTTTCTGGCTGCATCAATAATAAACTGTATCTGGTGATCCTCCTCCAGGCTCTCATGCACTTTGGAGGTTAACGCAATATCTTCTTTATTTCCGTCCACTGTGACGATATGGGCTTTGAGTCACAAAGATGGATGGCAAAGGGGCCAAACGGATTAAATGAACTGAAAACTTCTCAGGTCCACAGAAGAATTGATACATCTCAACTTTGAAATGAGCTGCAAACGCACAACATTAACTATACAATTCTAATTAAATTCTAGTGCTAAAGGGATCAATGAACAACATGTTAGAACTACTTTAATTATAACTTACTTCTTTCCATTTCATACCAGACCATTATTGGTATCACTTTGAGAGAAAAAAAACACCACTGCGGATCACATCTCTTCAATGGATTGGGAGAATAAGTCACACTTATTTGTCATGTTTTTCCTTCAGCATTTTATATTCAGTAACCAAGAAAACCTTTTGAAAGGACATTCTCCACCAACTTCAAAAACTATGCTTTGGGCAAATTTTATGACCCCATTGCAGCTGTCAAATGTGGTGAGGTGTTCAAAAGTTCATTGACTTTAGCAGGGCCATAAAATCCCACCTGTTAAAATTCTGGTCATTGTTTCATAGGGTTAGAAATTTACCTATTTTTATTTTGCTAAAAAAATTTGCTTTTCATTTTGCATTCATTGGGAGAAATTTGCAACAACACTAAATCTCAAAGGAAACAACAATTTACAAGAGACGTTGCCGATTGGTAGAGGCATTGCCAAGGAGAATGCACCAGGGAACATTAACTGCCAAGCTCTTCTTTAAATACAAATAAGGCAGATAGCTCTGACTGCACAAACCATTGCCCAGTGATATTAAACAAGTTCTCCCAGCCTTTTTTTTAAGTTGAAAAGGACAATGTGTTGACCATATTCTGTTTGCAAAGGGTCAGATCCTGGCTGGAATTCTCTGGCCCTTCATGCCCTACCACTGCTGAAAGCGAGGACAGAGAATTTAGCGTTTAGCAAATTTCCTTTCACCGCAGTGAGACCAGAGCATCCCACTTGAGCAAGTGGCCAGAGTATTCCAGCCCCTGTGAGCAAACGAATGCAGTTTCTGGATACATAGCAATGAAATAGGACTATGGACAGTCATCATACAGGATGGACACATTTTCCCTGTATCTTGCCCGTTCCTCTTGCTCAAAAACATGTTAAGATCAACAATTCTCAAGGCAGTTGGCCTGGCATTAAGCACTTGACAGGCTGCTATTGACTTTCAAAAAAAAACCTTTGATATGTTCGGTTTCACACCTTTTATTTACTCAAGTGCTCTGATTATATGCTGGGAACACTCGGCTAGGTTATGAATTGTTCCTCAATACCTATTTTCATCTTAAAACTGAGTTTTATCTTGTATAAAAGTATTTCATGTACTATCTAAATGACTGAGTATCTCTATCTTCTAAATGCCACTATGTATTAGCCCAATAAACTTCACCAAAATGATTATACATCTCTGAACAAACATCAGTGTGAGAAAGTAAAGCAATTTGGGCTGAATGAATATATAAGCAATAGAAGTATATATAATGGACAACTAAACATACTTAATAGCCTAATTAACCAGATTAGTCGATTTTGTATATGAGAGCTTAAGATGTTCATATTCTCTGCCTTTCCCTATTATTTCAATGTAGATATAAACCCCCATATTTAAAACATTTTAGTGACTCCACATAATCTTCACGTGTTAAATATTTACTGAATAATTTATGGCACAGAAGGGACTGATGAAGGGAAATCCTGACTTGAAAGGTTGACTTATTCTCTTTCCACAGATACTGTCAGACCTTTTGAGATTTTCCAGCATTTCTTTTTCACCAGTTCTGGGTTTTTTTGTTCAAACACTTAAAACTCATGAGTTGTGTTCTTTGATCTGACTGTCACATGTAGTATTGCCACATGCAATAGTATACAGTGAAAGTATTGTTTCTTGTGTGCTATACAGATAAAGCTTACCACACATAAAGGAAGAAGGAAGAGACTGAACATCTGCACATCCCACAAACAAAAATTTACACTTGCACCTATTTCCATGAACTATGAATGTGCAAACTACAACAAAGAACAAATCAGCACGGGAACAGGCCCTTCGGCCTTCCGAGCCTGCACCAATCATGTGTTCCTAACTAGACCATCCATTTGTATCCCTCTATTCCTGCTGATCTTGCTGAAAATGTTGAATACCAGGTATAGAGCTGGAACTTTGGAATCCAGTTTCTGGTGCCATTTTTGCTAAGCTAGAAACCCATTCCATTGCCACAAAAATTCAGGCCCGAGACTCAATATTTTCATCCAGTCAGTATTAAAATATGGAGTGACATATATCTCAGCAAGTCAAATCTGAAACTTAAAAGTAAGATTATCAGCTGGTTATAAAAGCAAGTGTCATCCAGTCAAATTTGTCAAAAACAGAGGGATATTCTGTTAAACAATTTTTGGCTTTCAAAGCACAAAATCAACCCCAAAAAAACTCATAACTATAATTGTTATGCTGTAATTAACAAAGAATTGACATGCTGTGTGTGTGCCCACTCACGTTATAGGCAACTAAATGACTGAAGTATGACTTAGTTTCAGTGCCTGACTTGAGGTGATAATATTTTAGCAAAGATACACTGCGGAAGTAAAGAAATTTCCTCTGCAAAAAATGTACAGGTGCAGACTAAGGTTTAACACTCAGTCACAGGTTACGTGCCAATTTCCTGGAGCTGTCTATTTGGCCAGGATATTGTATGTCCAGCAGTCAAACTGCCAATATCTGAAAGAAGGACAGAGAAACTTTAATTGACCAATTCGATATGAAAGACATATTTTGTTCTCAACTAACAGCTCATTATATGCATCAATGTTAAATTTTCCACCATGGAATTATAAATTTTTTCAACATTGGTATATTAAATGAATTCATTTAATCTTTTTCAAAGCTCATGACAAATGTACTCACTGCACATACACATTTTCACTGAAGCTTGGAGAGAAGCCAACTCAATCCCTGATAAGAATGTATCAGGGATTGAGAGAGAGGGCACTCAAGATTCTCCAACATGGCACTGAAGATTCTGTTGGAAGTGATACAAGAGAAGTGGAATGTTCTATACTTGCAGGGGAGATTGGGGAAAGGGGTGGGGCAATGGTATGGCGAAGAGACAGCAAATATATCACTTGTAAGAAGAGATTGCTCAAGAGATTCAACCATAAGCCCTGGCGTCAGGATGTGGCTTCAGTGCCTCAAGAAATGAGATAACTTGACATGTGTGGTCAAGGTAAGACACCAGTTCACAAACACAATGCTCAATAATAGCACCAACACCAGCATCTTAACCTTAATTGGTAATCCTGATATGCTGGGGGGAATTCTCTGTGTAATAAAATGATTCAATAAAGTTGATTTGAAATATCATGAATGGACTTAAAAATTACTTTTAAACACAATTTTAGAATTGACTGAAATTACAGTGAGTTTTCTCGATAGCAGGAGTTGGCAGCAGGATTCTCTGGTCCCACTGCTGTCAATGCGATTTCCCATCGATGTCACCCCATGCTGCTGCAAAACCTAGGGGAGGCTGCGCTACCAGCAGGACCAATGTGACCAGCCAGGAAATTCCTGCCATTAACTGTGTTTCTGTCTATAGAAGCTGTCTGACCTGTTGAACATTTCCAAATCTTTGGGGCTGATCTTACTGGCTAGCCATGCCAAAATCTGGGGGAGGGGAGGATGGAAGGAGTGACAGATCCACTTGCACTCAGAACATTGAGAGATTGAAGCACATGCACAATAGTAGTCCTTGCAGTCAGCAGCTGGTTTCTTGGCAAGAATGGATTTTTTCAACACCCTCTACTGGCATGAATCACATTTTGGGCTTGAATTTACCATCATGTTGCACCTGTTTTCAGGCACAAAGACTTGTTAAAGCTATGCATGAGGCGAGTAGCATGATCTGCACCCATTCTCCTTTACCAAAACCTGAAATTTGCCACGATTGGGACGAATGCATTAAAATTGACTAAATAGGATGCACACTAACTTTACCAGCACTTCCCCCTTTACCACCGTGCTGCCCTCTGGAATTGTCATGGAACAAACATGCTCCTTTAAGTCCGATCTGGGTGCTCCATCAATGAAGGTTAGTGAGGAGGTAAGTGCTGAGAATCCGATGCCTCTCTTCTTGAGATCAGCGAGGGATGGGTAGGGATGGTGCAGGATGGCGCTGAAGGTAAATCCATTGTCACTCTGCCTGAGATCGGGGGGAGGGGGAGAATCCACTGCCATCCTGCCCGAGATCAGTAGGGGAAGGAGGTTGTGGGGGGGGGGGGGTGGTAGATCTCTGTCTGAGATTGGTGGAGGGCAAGAAAGGGGAAGGGCCCTGGATTGGTCTGGATGGCAGAGGGTATGGGGGAAATGGGGGGGATAAGTGGGTCAGTAATGTTGTGCGAGTGGGGCAATATCTGCGGGGGCCAGGAGGAGACATTAGACATTATCTAGCCTGGAAGGGATGTGGCAGTGGAGCAGCATTCTATCTTTTCTTTTCCCTGCATATACACACAGTTGGAGGCAGCAATCAGAGCTGCAAGGTCTTGGGTGCATCAAACCTCAACCACAGAGAGAAATGTGGTTTAGAGAGAAATGAATTGATTGGGGATAGTCAGCATGGTTTTGTGAAGGGTAGATCGTGCCTTACTAACCTCATTGAATTTTTTGAAAAAGTGACTAAAGAGGTGGATAGGGGTAAGGCGGTTGATGTGGTATATATGGACTTTAGTAAGGCATTTGATAAGGTGGGCCATGGTAGACTTCTGCAGAAAATGCAGATGTATGGGATAGAGGGTGATTTAGCTAATTGGGTTAGGAATTGGCTAGCAGATAGAAGACAGAGGTGGTGGTTGATGGGAGATATTCATCTTGGAGTTCGGTGACAAGTGGTGTACCTCAGGGGTCTGTTTTGGGGCCCCTGCTGTTTGTAATTTTTATAATTGATCTGGATGAGGGTATTGAAGGATGGATTAGTAAATTTGCAGATGACACTAAAGTCGGTGGAGTGGTAGATAGTGAAGAGGGGTGTTATAGTTGCAGAGAGACTTGGACAAGTTGCAGAGCTGGGCCGAGAGGTGGCAAATGGAGTTTAATGTGGAAAAGTGTGAGGTAATGCACTATGGCAGAAATAATAAATGTGTAGAGTATAGGGCTAATGGTAGGATTCTTAGTAGTCTTGATGAACAGAGGGATCTTGGTGTGTATGTGCATAGATCCCTGAAAGTAGGCAGTCAAGTCGAGAAGGTTGTTAAGAAGGCATATGGAGTCTTAGCTTTTATTGGTAGGGGGATTGAATTTCGGAGCCGCAACGTCATGTTGCAACTGTACAAAACTCTAGTGCGGCCGCACTTGGAGTATTGTGTGCCGTTCTGGTCCCCACATTGTAAGAAAGATGTGGAGGCATTGGAGAGGGTACAGAGGAGGTTTACCAGGATGTTGCCTGGTATGGAGGGCAGGTCTTATGAAGAGAGGCTGATGGATTTGAGGTTGTTTTCGTTAGAAAGGAGGCGGCTAAGAGGGGACCTTATTGAAACATATAAGATGATTAGAGGTTTAGATAGGGTGGACAGTGATAGCCTTTTTCCTAGGATGGAGAAAGCTAGCACGAGGGGACACAGCTTTAAATTAAGGGGTGATAGTTATAGGACGGATATCAGAGGTAGGTTCTTTACCCAAAGGGTGGTTCGGGAGTGCAATGCCCTGCCTGCAGCAGTTGTAGATGCGCCAAGTTTGGTGGCGTTTAAGAGGTTAGTTGATAAGTATATGGAAGAGAAGGGAATGGTTTAGTTTGGAGGGGCATTGCTTTTTATATTGGTCAGCACAACATCGAAGGCCGAAGGGCCTGTCCTGTGCTGTAATGTTCTACATTCTACAGGCTTGTACAGCATGATTCAGACTCGCTGATACTTTGCGGGCAGATTGCATATGGGAAGCCTCAGAAAAGGATCTAAAAGTCAGGTCTGAAACACTCCCAGTTTCAAATTCGCTTCGCACTTAGAATCAAAATGTTAAAATAGAGGCCTTTGTCTCACATTTTTTGCCTCCGAGACCTCGCCCAAAAAAAAATACTGGTGCAATTCCCTTCCGTTTTCATGCTCAGTCGGCCTTTCGAATTGCTTTGGTAAGATCACTGTGTTTTTATTTTAGATTTCCAAAGCACTGATCTGCAGTGCTTTCCTTTAATTTATCTCATGATTTTTCAGAAAAAAAGTTTACAAGGGACCACTTAAGCTGGTCAATAATTTTCAACCAGTATATCCCTCAAATATTGGGCAACTGATTGCAATGATTCTTAGTTTAATAAATACCTACATCTGCTTAATTTTTGATCTACTTTGAAGTGGAATGCAAGTTAGTTTTACTTTCATCTCCACCCTCAAAAGATGGGTCATTTTCCAGCTTTACAAGGCTTTTTGAAACTCAAACAGATTTTTATAATGTAATTGTGGCTATTATTCTCTTTTCTTCCATCTATCTGTCGAAAATTTACAAGCTTTCTGAGATCATGCTACACTACAGAGAATTTGTCATTTGTATTATATACTCAGGAAACATACACTGCAGATCCCACACAGTTATGCATGCATAATATTGTACATGTTGAGGGTTGGCAGGGTCAGAAGTATCTTCAGTGGAAGGGCTCATGTCTACATATTTTTCAAACTATTTTAATTCACCTCTTTGAATTACTGCGAACTTCATCAATATTTAAATCGCTAAGGAGGAATAATTGAAGAGGAACTCATTTCAAAACTGCATTCCAATGAGTTGGTTTGAAGTTTTCTCTCTATCGATTTGTACAGGAGCTGTTGCCTCAACTGCTGTTAGTGTGTTCTTTCTCAAACAGTTATAACTGGCTTCGACTTTTTTTTTTAAAAGAAACTGAAGCTCTATTGTGTTTAATGTTCTTTTGTATGTAGGTGTTTTCAGTACATTTCCCTTGTGTTTTCCAGAAAACCATAGTCAAAAACCTGCTTCTGGGGGAATATTAGATGAAAGTTGTATTTGTTCAAATGTTGGAAAAAGTGAAGAAATCATCTTCAGCTCCCGACAGAATCTCAATACCTTGACTGCCGAATACAAATCATTCACTGGCCACTGTCAGGCTGAAGTAGGTTCATGGAATCACAGAATCTCTACAGTGTAGAAAAGGTCATTCAGCCCATCAGGTCTGCACCAGTTCTCTGATAGGGGTGTGGACCTGGGTAAGATACCCTGCTCTCTCTGTAACCCCACACATTTCCCATGGCTAACACCCCACAACCGCCACCCCTCCCCCGCAATCTACACATTTTGGAACACTAAAGGACGGTTTAGCGTGACTAATTGGCTTAACCTGCATACCTTTGGACCAGATCCCTTCCCCTCTCTTGCCCTCCACCAATTGCAGACGTGGGGAGAACATGTGGAGTTTGCACAGTCACCCAAGGTTGGAATTGAACCCAAATCCCTGGTATTATGAAGCTGCAGTGCTAAAGGTTTTCAAAGTCTTGGCATCCTACCAGACTTTGGGTTGTGCTTCTGACTCTGTCTCCTCCCAGTCATAAAGACTGTCCATTCTAGCACTGCATGATCACCTTCCTGAAACCATCCATAATGATATACATTTTGTCACCTCCTTTGACTTTTCTGAAATTCGACTGACTGGTCTCCCAACCTTTGGTCTTTATAAATTTCAGCTCATTCATGCTGTCCATTTCCTTTTCCACACCAAGTCTCACTCACCGTCACTCATGGCCTCACTGATTTATTATGGCTTCTACTCCCTAAACACTGCAAATTCAAAATTCCTAGTCTTCCAAGGTCTTGCCTCTCGCATTTGTACACTGTTGGAGCCAAATTCTCTCTGTATTAAAAGCAAAATACCTCAGAGGCTGGAAATCTTAATTAGAACAGAAAATATTGGAAAAGCTCAGCAGGTGTGGCACAATCTGTGAAGAGGGAAACAGTTTATTTCCCAAGTCCATATGATTCTTCCTCAGAGCTTCTTCTTTTAGAACAGTCATTCAGACTCAAAATGATGGGCCGAATTCTCCAACTTTGCTTGTAGCTGGGATTTTCCTTTCCTACTACTCGAACAAAGATTTGCCTGAGCGTCAATTTCTCCTTTCTCACTCCGATAATGGGACACGAGACCAGAAGAATTCCAACTGATGGCTTTGTTTCTCCCTCCACATATTCTGCCAGACCTGCTCAGTTTTTCCAGCATGTTCTGCTGTCTGAATTATTAGACTCATTCCCACTTTCTGACATTTTTCTGACCAAGTCCCATTCTCATACCTTCCTTCCATTCAACCTTCTATCTCTCTCCATTTAAGAATTTTCTGAAGCTCACTTCTTGTGCCCAGCTTTTGATAAACTCTTCCAATCTCACTGCTTTGGTTCATCACTTACTTTTTTCTCATATCATTGTGAAACACCAAGATATTTGTTTTTGCTTTATATAAATGTTAGTTGCAGTTGTATCACATACATTTGTCTGTTATTTTTGGAGAATAATTGATTTGTTCTCAACTAGTAGGTTAAAGATTAAACTTCAGAGGCTGGGCAAAGAAAGATAAAGCTATTAAATATTAATCGACACATTCCGCCGAAAATAATTTCTAAACTTGAGTTTTGTTGAACAAAGAATTATGCTGTTCAAACTTTTTGTCTTTTGCTCAACAGGACAGACAACCAAAGGTAGGATTTTACGGCTTCGTTCGTCCTGAAACAGTGAAATCCTGCCCAAGGTCAATGCACCTCTCTATTATCCCCTCCTCAGTTCCTCCATTCTTGTGATAGGCGGGCAGTAACATTTTGGCCCAAATCTCAAAGGAATCAACAATTTATAGCGGATAAGAAAAGGATGTTTTTGTTTAAATTCATATCAGACAGGTCAACTCTGAATGCTCAAAGCATTGCTACAATGAATGAGCCAGGCAACGGCTGTCCCCCACATTTTTTATTTAGTTGGAAAGGAAGCAATGTGTGCATATATTTGCAAAGGGCAGGACCTGATGCCTTAACATACATATGCAAAATATGTAAGTGAGCCATACAGAATTCAACATCTTATTTTAAATTGGTTTGTTTAATAATTTCAGGATTGTTTAATCAGAGTTGTCCAATCGTGGAGTTGCACTACTATTTGACAGTATTTTAAACTTTGCAAGCACCGACTGAGTTCTGCTTGTTGTGAACAACCAAAGGGATGTGCTATTTGTTCTTATCCACCTGTCATTGGGATGTACAGCCTGCCTACCTACTATCAAAGCTGAAACTAACAAACTAGGTTGCTTATTTTTGTGGGAGGCCAGACGGGTTTTTGGCTTAATGGTAGCATTCATTTAATGAAGAACCTCTCATTCATATTGTTGCTGCATAGCAACAGTATGAAAAGGCTAGCTTCACGTGTTGCTGAAGTGTTTGAGAGACCTTAACCTTCCAGGGTAACTTAAGGTAAACCTTTTCAGGATTAAAAATGTTGGCCTTCAGCCCATTCATGAGTTTGCACGAGTGAGAAACAATCTGATTGGGGTTTTGGATAGCCCACAGGATAGTTTTAACGTCCTGTATTTAGGCACCAAACTTGCATGGGCCTTGGGTTCTATTTATAAGATTATCGATCAGACCAATTTTAAAGTGCATGCAACTGTCGGAATCACATTGTCTATATTAACTCCTGAGGGCAGGCTTTAACCTTTACCAGTAAATAACCTACTAGCAGATTTCTCAAGCAACACCTGGAATAAAAGTACCTCTTCTGACTGCTCAGTTTCAAAGATGACTTTAAGCACAGAATGGTGACCACTAAGGTGCGCAAGGAAATTTTTACATGCGGCCACAAATAGCAAATATATCAGGTGTGACCGGCCCTTCTTACCACACTCCCGCTGCAGCGAGGTCAGAGAATTTGGTGCTCATCCAAATCTTCGTTCACTGCAAAGGTGGTAACAAAATACACGGGGGTTGAGGGGGGGCATTAATGGCATTGCATTAAAGACATATTTCTCATGGAAACTGACAAGATTTTGGTGTGAAATGGGCCAAGAGGGGACTCCATAGCAAAAACAACCTATTTTGGTGTAGATGTTATTAAGACTGAACTCAACTCTGAGTTGCTGAGTTCAAAGGTTCAATGAACAGATCATAGAACCCTACGTGCAGAAAGAGGCCCTTTGGTCTATCGGGTTTGCATTGAACACAATCCCACCCAGGCCCTACATATTTTACTCTAACCTATGCATCCCAGGAAACTAAGGGGCATTTTTTTCTGCAAACTGATTCAGAAATGGCAATGTGTCTTGATCACCATGATATGGTGACATGACTATGGCTTCCTTGAATAAATTCCTGTAGTAAATAGACTAACAATGTTAACAAGTACGTGAACATGACATGACATATGTACATGCAAGTCCTGTTAGTCATTGCAAAGAATCCTTTAGTCTGTGCAGTAAAACTTGCTCAGAATTAGTTAAAGCAACTCATTCAACAACTTGGCCGATTCATGGTGTGTAAAATCAGTCACAGACAGATGACCACATAGCCTTGCTCAAACCCTGCTCAAAAGCCGATTAGAAAAACATTTTTTGGACTCATGTAACAGTAACAAATGGCTGCTGGTGTACATGATAGGATTTGTCCTCATGGTTCACCACTTCTAAGTATGTTGGGCTTTCCAAGGCGCATATATATATATATATATAATATATACATATATATAAATCATGTCCCTTTACACCCCATCTTATCCATGGCTGATTTTGTACAACATGAAGCAGTCAAATAAACTTCCTTTTCTCAACATGCTCGCTGAAAATTCTGCCAATGAGCTCTTTTCTGTTGTTTATCATAACTCTACCTTCACTCGTCAATGCCTTGAAACTTTTCAAGACAAGGGGATCAGATCAAATGACACATCCCTCTGGTTGACCACAACAGACAGATTATTCAACCAGCCTGTGTTTGCAAAACCCAGAACATGATAGGGGAGGTTTCTGGGCAGTAGCATGACACCCTGGCAGTGCCAGCAGGGCAATGCCAGCTGACGGAGCACAGAGCGGGGCCTGCATGCAGACCCACAGTCATAATTCCATTACCTGGGTGGGAAAGAAGTGGAGGAGAGGAAGGGGAATGCCCTTATGTTGGTGATTATGAGAAGGGGGGTGGCTGATGCCAGCAACTAAAGGCAGAATAGCACAATGCTGGCATGGATGAGTGATGTGAATATTGGGCCCTCTAGGATAGAGGGTTGGGGGTCTTTCTTTTATTTTCAGGGGGCTTTTATGTCCATGCTGTAAATAAGGCACTCTTTCCAAAAGGGACCTCAGTGAAGCCGAGCTTGTTGGTACCTTTAGGCTCTGCCAAGTGATCATCACTCACTTCTCATGTAGTATAAGTTGTTGTTCCCTTTGGGATTTGGTATTCTTGCAAATCTGTCCTGATGAGTTCAAGATGGAAAGATTCGACAGCAAGTCTCTTTTTTCAGTAAGACCCAAGTTCTTTACCACCAACTGACAATTCCTAAAGGTTCATATTTATAGCAAACATGCTATTTGTCACAAGTATTTAAATTTTAAGAATTCTTCTACCAAAAACAAATTAATTGCTTTAGATTTCCAAAGATTAAGATTCACATTAATCTGCAACTTATAATTAATATTGCACTTACTTCCAATGACCAGGTACAGAGTATAATTGAAGACTGATGGATAAATAGAAATTTATCCTGATTGTCATCCAGTGACATTTGCTGGAATACATGGATATCAAACGATAGCATGTTGAAACTCATTTCTAAGAGCTCCGTCTCTCCCAAACCCAAAATCGTCCAATAGCTTGCCAACATTTGTAATTCAATCTCAAGAGTCTAGTTTAAAAATTTGCAGCAATTAGTGTTCTTGTTTAAGTTTATGTAGTTTCATACACTGAATTGGATTCATTCATAATTGATCAATTCAATCAGGTTAATTTAAAATATCCTCTGTTCAGCTCATGGGACAACATGAAGTATGATATCTTTTCACTTAAATACTGTTTATTCTTTGTGTAGGATTAGGCATGGATTTGATTTGTTATTGCCACATATATTAGCCTATAGTGAAAAGTATTGTTTCTTGCATGCTATACAGACAAAGCATACAGTTCATAGAGAAGGAAAGAGTGGAGAATGTAGTGTTATAGTCACAGATAGGGTATAGAGATCGATCAACTTAGTGAGAAGTGGATCCTTTTAAAAGTCTAATGGCAGCAGGGAAGAAGCTGTTCTTGAGTTGGTTGGTGACCTCAGAGTTTTGTATCCTTTTCCTAAGAGAAGAAATTGGAAGAGAGAACGCCCAGGCACGAGGTCCTTAATTAAGCTGACTGCTTTTTTGAGATGTTTGGAAGTGTAGACAGAGTCAATGATTGGGAGGTTGGCTTGCGTGATGGATTGGGCTACATTCATGACCTTTTGTAGTTTCTTGTGGTCCTGGGCAGAACAGGAGCCATACCAAGCTGTGATACAACAACCAGAAAGAATGCTTTCTATGGTGCCTCTGTAAAAGTTAGTGAGAGTCGTAGCTAACATGCCAAATTTCCTTAATCTTCCAAGAAAGTAAAAGCATTGGTGTGCTTTCTTAACTGTAGTGTCCGCACGGGGGTACCAGGACAGCTTGCTGGTGATATGGACACCTAAAAACTTGAAGCTCTCAACCATTTCTACTTTGTCCCCATTGATGTTGATGAGGGCATGTTCTCCTTTATGCTTCCCGAAGTTGATGACAATCTCATTTGTTTTATTGACATTGAGGGAGAGATTATTGTTGTCACATCAGATTCTCTCTCTCAATACTGTACTCTGTCTCATCACTGTTTGAGATCCAACACTCACTGCAATGAGTTCATCAGCAAATTTGAAAATCGAATTGAAGGGGAATTTGGCCACAGAGTCATAGCTTAAATCAACCAGAGCTACTTTCTTTTCTCCATGCTCATGTTGGAAACAATTAGAATAGTCTGAGTAATCACACACAGAGATCAAAAATAATCATTTGGAATAATGCATTCAAAATAAATAAAATGTTGTTGCAATCACAGCTATGGCAATGGTGATTTTGTTTTCATACTCTTGGTTCAACTCATGAACTTTTGAAAAAGGACAGTCAAAGACTAACTGGAGAATCAAGTCTGTTCCATCTTGGAATGATGCAGCCCGCACACATCGTCAACTAAATGCCATGTGTACTCGTGATTAAAAATAAACATCCATCTCAGGAAAAATTGAGAATTTTCCATTCCAAGGCCTGAAGGCAATCACGGCACTATTTTTTTTCCATCTTGAGTGATGTTCTACACAAAACACCTGATAAAATTCCCTTTTGAAAACCTGCAAGTACTCTACTTCAACTCATGTACTAGCAATGTCTGTTAGGAGTCAATGATGCTCCATGGAAGTTACTTTATCCTAGCAGCTAACCTTCCACTATTCTATATTCTAACTTGTCCTGATGATCCGTAGTGCCTCTCCTACCCATACAACTCAAACAACAAGAGCACTTGAATCAGTGTAGTATCTCTTTTAATTTAAGAATCTGAATTATATCCACTCACAGTCTATTTGTTTAAGAGTAGAGAGGCCCAGTTTCTCAATCTTATTCTGTTAACCGTAAACTCTCAGACTAAGTACCAATTCAATAATCCATATTTGCATCTGTTTTGGGGCTTTGATATCACTTGTAAAAGTTGCATTTATAGTTCTACGTTTAATTATCCTGGTTATATATTCGGAGTCATATTTATATTTATAGCAGCCTTCCAGCGAGTATCATGGATGTCCTTGGTTCATAGTATGTAAGCCCAGGTTCTTCTCCTGCTCAGCAGCTTTGAATAGGCAACGTTGAATTGTATATTTATGCCTAGAATAGCTCTTTCCAAATATATCTCACTGCAATAATGACATTAAAAACATGTACTGCATAGAGTGCCATACTCTTAATGCATATAATCCACCTACAGAAGATCTATTTCAATGAAGGCCCTAGCTCCCACAAATGATTCAATGGACTAGTTTCCTTATTTATTGGCCTGGACAGAATTTTTGAACATACACTCAGAACAGGACGGAAATAGAAAACAATTGAGTGATTCCATTGAACAGATTTATTCAGGAGACAGATACTGAATAAATATCAAACACATGGTTCCAAGTGAGTACCTTCAACATTCCGTAGAATTATATAATGTAGTACAGCACAGCATTTGACCCATTTATCCTGCAACCCACTTCCTGGCTCTTTTCCCATGGCAACACAGTTTTTTTTTCCCCTCATTAAATTCTTATCCAGTTCTGTTGTGAACACTATCAGGCTGTTTGTTCAAAATCTTAATCACTCATGGTGTTAAATCTTTTTTTCTCATATTGCACCTTATTCTTTTTCCAATCACTTAAGTCTTTACCCTTGGTTTGTTATTTTTGCAACCAATGATTAAACAGAAAATTATTTGTTTTTCTTTCAATTTAGCATTCACTACTGATGAAGAAATTGCCTCGAAATTGGAGAGACCAAGCGTTCATTGAATGATGGCTTTATGGAACACCTCAATTCAGTCTACAAAGGTAACCCACGAGCTTCTGGTCACTTGTCACTTTAATTTTCCAACAATTCTCAATCTCCTGAACTGCCAAATAAACCCCTGCAGAAGCTTAGAGGAGTGTCTCACTCTTGATTAACTGCTATGCAGCAGTGCAGACCTAAAACACAATCCATTTTTATTTATAGTTCCTTCAGACCTACCTCTTTTTTTTAAAACTTATCCCATTACCATCCCTTTGTGCCTCATATTATCAACCTCTTTTTTTTTTAAATCATAACTGCCATCTTTTTAGACACTCTTCCTTTTCTCTGTCCAGCCCTCCCCACTTTCATATCTTTGTATGTACTTAATACCTATTATATCTCAAACTTTCTTCAGTTCTGATGGTAGGTAGGTCATCAACCTGAAACATCAACTCTGTTGACCTTCTCCTGAGATACTGAACTTTCACACAATTTTCAGCTTCTCTTTCTCATTTATTTCCAGCCAAACATTTCATGATTCCGATGACCTCTATTAAACATTTTCTTCACTTTCTCTACTTTCTAAAGAGCAACACAGTTTTCTCAGTTTTGCCATGTAACTCTGATTCCTCATCACTGAGACCATTCAAACCAATTTATGTTCTATGTGCTTAGTGAATTCTGCTGACAACAGAAACCACAACACTGCATACATTTTAAAACTTCATCCATTAATATTACTTAGTTTTAAACCGGACTTCTCTGATGGAATAAAGTTAGTTGACCTTCTATGGGGAGTCATACCCAGTCATCTCTAGAAGAAAACAACTCTTCTTTAAGTTAGGGCAGCACTGTAGCACAGTGGTTAGCACTGCTGCCTCGCAGCTCCAGGGATCTGGGTTAGATTCTAGGCTTGGGTCATTCTCCTCATGCCTGTGTGGGTTTCCTCTGGGTGCTCTGATTTCCTCCTACGGTCCAAAGATGTGCGGGTCAGGCTGATTGGCCATGCTAAAATTATCCCTTAGTGTTCTGAGATGCTTTGGAATTAGTGGATTAGGGATTAAATATATTAGGGATTAAATATGTAGGGCCTGGATGGGATTGTGGCTGGTACAGACACAATGGGCCAAATGGCCTCTTTTTGCACTGTAGGATTTTTATGATGATTTTGGGAATGATAATGGTCACGGTGTGGAGATGCCGGCGCCGACTGGGGTAAACACAGTAAAAAGTCTGACAACACCAGGTTTAAATCCAACCATTTATTTGATAGTAAACTCTCAAGCTTTCAGGATTTACACCTTGTCACCTGGCAAAATGAAATGAGACAAAACTCTTTCACTGAGAGTCATGGGTTTTTGGGACTCTTTCCCAGAAGAGGTGGTAGAAGCAGCGCTTCTAATGTTTTTAATGTAGAAGTGGATAGACTCTTGATATACATGGAATCATAGAATCCCTACAATGCAGAAGGAGGCCATTCGGCCCATCGAATAGCACCAACTACAATTTACCCTGACCCTATTCCAATAACCTGACTTATTTACCCTACTAACCCCCTGACACTAAGGGGCAATTTAGCATGGCCAATTAATGTAACCTGAACGCAAAATGTGAGAGGAAACCAGAGCAGCCGAAGCAAACCCACATAGATAAAGGAGAATGTGCAGACTCCACACAAACAGTGACCCAAATGGGAACTGAACCCAGGTCCCTGGTGCTGTGAAGGAGCAGTGCTGACCACTGTGGCAATTATGCCATCCCAAATTATTAACAAAGGACGTCATGTTATTAAGGGAAGGCAGGAATGTGGGCTTGAGATGACATCAGATTGGCCATGATGTTATTGAATGACAGAGCACGCTCAAGAATGTAAGCAGCCTACTCCTGCTCCTAATTTGTATGCTCCTACATTCAAGTTGTGTGTTACCTGCAAATTTTGAAAATGTACTGGGTATCCAAATTTAACTTATTAATATATCAGAACAGTAAGAAGTCTCACAACACCAGGTTAAAGCCTGACAAGTTTATTTGGTAGTACAAGCTTTCGGAGCACTGCTCCAATTCTGGAGAGTATTCCATAGTGAGTCTGATGACAGGATGGAACTTGATGATGTCATCATATAGGTGTTTCAGTAACTGTTCGCCATGAGTACGGTCACCTGAGCACTTCACTGTACCACAAGCTCCACTTCTCCAGCTTCCACCCTAAATACATTAAAGAAGCTATCCCCTAAGGACAAGCCCTCCATATATTTAGGATCTTCTCAGATGAAAAAGATCACAACAGATACCTAAAGACACCCTCATAAAGAGAACCCGATACGATCCTCGAATCATCGATTGACAGTTCCAATACACCACAGTAAAAACAGCACAGACCTCCTCAGAGGACAAACATGGGGCATGGTGGACAGATTACCTCTCGTTGCCATACTTCTCTGGAGCGGAGAGGCTAAGACATCTTCTCCGGAGCTTTCAACATATGTCATCGATGAAAACGAACATCTTGCCAAGGCCCTCCCCACACCCCACTTCTTGCCTTCAAACAACCACACAACCTCAAACAAACCACTGTCCACAGCAAACTACCCAGCCTTCAGGAGAACAGTGACCATGATACCACACGATCCTGCCACAACAATCTCTGCAAGTCATGCCAGATCATCAACATGGATCATCTCATGTGAGAATACCATCCATCGGAAACATGGTACATACTCTTTGACTCAGCCAACGCCGTCTACCTGATACCCTGCAGGAAAAGATTCCTGAGGGATGGTACATTTGTGAGACCATGCAGACTTTACAACAACAGATAAACGGACACCGCTTGACAATCACTAAGGAATGTTTTCTTCTTGTCGGAAAACATTTCAGAAGTCAAGAGCATTCAGCCATTGATCTTCTGATAAGTGTTCTCCAAGGCGGCCTTCACAACACATGAAAACACAGAATTACCGAGTAAAAACTGATAGCCAAGTTCTGCACACGAGGGCAGCCTTAACCAGGACCTTGGTTTCGTGTCACACTATTTATAACCCCCACGACTTGCTTGGGCTTGCAAACTCTCACTAATTCTCTTGGCTTGAGACAATTCACACTTCTCACCTGTGCTTAATCTTTCTCCACTCGCACTGTCTGCATCTGTAAAGATTTAATTATCTGTAAAGATTCGCATTCTAACGATTATCTTGTAAATTGAGTCTGCGACTATATGTGCCCTGTTTTTGAACACAACTCTTCAGTCACCTGAAGGAGTAATGCTCTGAAAATTCATGCTACCAAATAACCCTGTTGGAATTTAACCTGGTGTTGTGAGACTTTTTACTGTGCTTACTCCAGTCCAACGCCAGCATCTCCAAATCATATACAAGAGCAGCAGTGATTCTAGTATTGATAAACTGATAAATCGATTCTTATGCAAAACACAGAATTGTGTATGATTGGTAGTAAATACTTAATGCAGTACACTCCAGGCATCTCAAATGTTAATATAAACTGAGACAGTGAACCTCAAGAGGCTTAGACTTGCTCCCAGGACAAAGCGAATTATTTCAATTCATTTTTGTTTTAAATAGAACAAGCAGATGTTGTCTTCTGATCCTTGATCAGAGTTGGTTTGCTGATTTGAATTGCTATTTACATCAAGATGTTTTCATCAAAATTGAATGTATTAATTGTATGACCATTGTGAAACTGAATTATCTTTTTACTGGAAAGAATTACCGGCTATTCACGCTGATGGGATCTTCTGGTCCTGTTGATAGCATACCCTCTTCACAGGTTTCCTAGCAACATGGGGTAGAGTCAATAGGAAATCACGTTAACAATGATGGAATCAAAAGACCCTGCCGGAGGCCAAATGCGGGTTACCTCCTGCTGTGAGAAATGCTCTGCAAAGAGGCCAGAAAATCCTTCTCTGTATCCTCCTGCTAAGTGGTTAAATTCCTACCGAAGTCTTCACCTGTATAAATACATTTGTTTCAATGATTATGTTTGTAGCATTGTCAGCAATAATGGTACAAATTTCACTGGGATGGTGAGTGACCAAATCTATTGCACAGAAATAGGCAAATCAACTCAACTGGTTTCTGCACCGTTTATTACCTATTCAAATAACACAACAGCCCTCCTATCTAACCCATCTATAAGCTTTTAGTTCCTTTCTCCCTCTTGTGCTTTGGTAGCTTGCCCTTCAATGTATATTTACGTTTATTTACCTCAGGCACTCTTAGCATTTGTTGGCTGAATTACTTTATCCTGATTTTCCTATTTGATTGATTCATAACTATCTGATCTAATTTTGGTTTCCTCCTGCAAGTGAATACATTTTCTCTATGTCTATCAAACCCTCTCAATCTTGGAGACTGCTATCAGATTACCCCAATATCTCTTTATTTGTTTCATATAAGATGAACAGAATTGTTAACAGTATTTTTTGTGCAAGTTCTTTGTAAATTTAACACAACATTCATGCTTTTCAATTCAAATCCTTCAGAAACCAACCCTAGTACTTTTTTTCTCCCTTGTTTTTAATAATTTTCTTGACCTGCGTGATTACTTTTAGTAATTTGTCTTTCTGTACCACTGATTCCTTTTCTCCTCTCCCTCATTTAAACTGTTATCTAACCAGTATGTAGAAGTAGCCTCATTTCCCTTGTCAAAATGCATTTTCCTCATCCTCAAAATCTTCTGGTTAAAATTGTCAATTAAATGACTATTCTGCACACTTGTTAAATGTCTTCCTGTATTTTATCACATTCTTCTTTTGTGATAGTTATACAGCCCTGGAAATTTTGAAATTGTCCATCCACTTCCAAATCATTGATACATATTATAAGCAACAGTTCCAATCTGTAAGAACACTATAGCCCACTTTTCTCCAGCAATACAATATAGCCATCATTCCAGAGGAAATTCAGGAAAAAACATTTTCACCCAAAGAGGAGGCTGTGGAATTTGCTGCAACAGGGAATGGTTAGTCTGTCCAATGAAGAAACCTGTAATCTGGTGAGCAAAGTGCCCATATATTCAGCATGCTTTAAAGGCTTCACTGCGTTCAGTTTTAGAGCCTTTGTTGATGTAACTGAGCAATGGAATCCATTATGAATGCTTGGTTGAGCTCCAAATTCAAATTCTGCAGGATTTGTTTACATAGATATGAAGGGACTTTTAGCTTTGTTTGAAAGATAATATTACAAACATGCAATAACTTGATCTTTCTCTCAAATGGTTTTGATGTATTTATTTGGACAAAATGAAGAGGCTTGAAGATGATTAATGCTTCTCAATGAGAGTATGAATGGCTGTTCTTGATTAATAATTTTAAAAGCTTATGAGATGGCCAACTGTGTTTTCTTATAAGCATTTCAAAATCTTACCAATGTTATGATAGGATTTGTGTCACATGTGCACTCTGAATACTGGAAGAATATTTCAAAGGCTTAATATATTTTTGTATTTTAAATCAATCTGATGATGGAAGCGCAGGTTCCCAATGACACATTGAAATCGAATTCTGAATTATGTTGAGTACAGAAGAATCCTTTATCTATTGGACAAAGTATTTTAATGCTCATGAACACAGACACAATGCTTGTTAATTTAACGGTCATTTACCTTTTAAGGCAGAGCCCGACAACTATTTGTTGCATTAAAAACATTTTAACTTACCGTACAATACCTAATTATGCCAGGTGAAGTTGTAAAGTTCATTTAGACTGAATGTCAAAAGGTTCCCAACTCCACAAGTGGCTCCCCCCCATGGTTTAAAGTCTTCAGATATATCTTGATTTATGTCTTCTGATTAAATAGGCCTGACTCATGTTGCAACAAAATAGTCAAGGGCATGATGCCAACTGTGGGCTCACACCCTGCACCCTTCTCCCAATATTTTAAAAATTCCACACAATGAAAATGGCTGCAGAATCCCAGAATAAGTCCTGCTGACCATTTCTAAATCCCTCGTGCCTCCATTATGAAATTTGAGCCTATCCCTTTGTTTACAAAGCAATGTAACAACATACATTCTTAGCAGCTTTCTCACCATATCTTGCCATCCTCAATGATTTCTGTACAGGTGAACACAGGTTACTTTGTCCTTTATTAATTATGAGATATTCTTCAAATTATTCCAGTTTGTTTTGTCTTTCCTTATCTTTTCCACCTACCAAAATGCACCATTTCACACTTCTCATGTTAATTAAATGTACCATGTCTCTGTCGATTTCACCAATTTGTCTTTGTTCTGTGAAAATTTGCTGCTGTTAGCCTTATCACAAAGATTCTGAGTTTGTATCATATGCAAAACTCAAAGTCATGACCTGCATACACAAGTTGAAGTTGTATATATACAATAAAAAAAAGTGGTCCTAATACTAATGCCTGGGCCCACTATTGTATATTTCTGTCCTGCCTACAAAATAATCACTCGCTGCTACACTTGACATTCCTCTTAGCCAATTCATAGTCACAACCGTTACTATTCCTGGATTCCTGTGAATCTGTTTTGATAGCAAGTCCATTATGTGGTGCTTTACAAGTGTCATTTCTAAATTCATGTACAATGTATCAATCATTATTCCTTTCCAGCTCTCTATTTCATTAAACTAAATTAAGTTAGTAAAATGTGATTTGCCTCTAACGAGTTGGTGTTGGCCTTTGTTTATTAGTCCATGGTTTTACAAAGTGACAATTCATTTTGCTTTTTCTTATTGGGTGGGATTTTGCAGTTTTATCTCAAGACTGGAAGTTCCCAGCCAGGATCAATGGATCTTTAAATGGCCCACTTCACCCGTGATGATTTCTGGGGTGGGTAGAATTAGAAAACTTACCCCATTGTCTCTAAATGTTTCCTCGAAGTTAACTGACCTCTAGTTGTTCATTTGTTTTTCCTTCCTGCTTTTTTGACACAATGTAACAAACATCAGAGAACAAAGCATACTTGGATGGACTGTATCCATGCGTAGGCAAAGTACCCAATGAACATAAGTTGACACAAATCTAGATGGAAGTCTGAGTTGCGAAGTGGAAGTAAAGATGCATCAAGGGGATTCAGAAAGGCTAACTAGGTCGGCAAAGATTTTAGAAGATGGGATACAACATGGAGAAATGTGAAGACATCATTTTAATAGGAAAAAAAACACAAATAATGGGCAGGATGTTACGGCCTCGCTTGTCCTGAAATGGTAAAATACCATCCAAAGTCAATGGAGCTTGTGCCCCTCATCTATTTCAATTCCCATGGTGGCAGGAAGGTAAAGCTCTGGCCACAGATATACAGATATTGCTTAAATGATAAGATACTGAGAAGTGTTGAATTCTAAAGGACTTGGGTGTTCTTGCTCATAAGGCACTGAAAAGTAAAATGCAGGTACAACAAACAAGGAGGCAAATAAGGCGGCAAATGGTATTGGAGTAGAGATATCTTACCACAATTATATAGAGCCTTGGTGAATCCTGCAGCTCCCTATCAACGCTACGCATGTATCTTCACCACATAGGCTGCAGCAGTTCAAGGCGGCAACTCACCACCACTGTCTCAAGGACAATTAGGGATGGGCAACAAATGCTGACCTAGTCATCAACACCCATATCCCATGAATGAATTTTAAAAAAGTATTGTTCAAGGCAACAAAAGGCATGCTGCCTATCATACAAATGACTAACATGTGTATGAATTTCAGTGCCAGTGTGATGCTAGGTATGTAGGCCAAATGTCCCAAAGATTGGCAGATCATATCAAACAATATGATCCTTCTGTTGTCCACAACGGGCAAGATACAGATCATATCCAACCAGCCTGTACTTGCAAAACTTAAAGCAGAGTGCTCAACATTTGATGTATTTCTATGATTGGGACAATACTTGCTAAATGATCCCCATGGTGGTAACAATTATGCCATAAATCAGTTTAAGATTGAGCTCACAGCGTCATGCATTTGCCTGTACTGGAAGCCATACACATAGATATTAATAGACAGAGCTTTGTTATTTGCAGACAAACAGAACACATATCCACATTTAAACTGTTCCAGCTAAACAATATCAATGAATGCATTCACTAGTTCATTACTCAGAGCAGTGCCTTGACCAGAGTTAAGCTGCCAGGTTTAAAATTTCAAATAATGCTCGGCAGTTAGGTTTCAGTCACCATAAACTGCTGCATTTTCCATGGTAACATCTCTACCAATCAGCTCTACTTGTCAACAAATTAGCACTCTCTTCTCATATGTTGATTTCCCTTGCATTGTGTTGTCATGAAGGTCCTGATAAGTGAAAGACAAAAAACTTTGACAAGAAATGTCTCTTTTTTTTAATCCGATACTTCAACCAAATGACTTCTACCAAACGATTAAATCCTTTATTCTATAAACTTCACTGGCAATTATATTAAGTTAACTGAATTGTTTCTCAATTATAAGTTTACATTATTTATGCTGTCTTTTAACATGCCCTGGGAACAAAGTACATTATTTGCAACCAACTACACTGAGTACACACTGACAAAATACATGTTAGACTAATCTGAGATAACACAAATAATGTTTCTGGCATAAACCAGTCTGGTGGAAGGATGCTCCACAGCACCTCTGTGCCACAAGTGCTCACGAGACCTGATCAGTATGCATTGTCTGCAAGACGTGAAAAGCAGAAGCCAAGCAGTTCAGCATGCAGAGTAGAAAGAAAGGATAATGGATGACTGGACATATGGTGTGTGACAGCCCTGATCCTTAGGCTCGACACCAACATGAAGCCACCTAACCACTGTTTATTAAGTCTGTGAAAAGACTGCTGAAGGATTAAACTGTCCATCTTATGGGAAAAATGCATTGATCTTTCACACTGTTGTGAACCATCCATGTGCAGTTTCGCAGTGTTGTAGAGAGAGCTTATTCCAAGGAAACACTGACAGTAATATTTTTCAGCACTTGCAGCATTTTACAGTTCACACTCCCGAAAATTTCTGTGTCAAAATTGAAAACAAAATAATTGGGCTGAGTTTTCATTATGGGTTCAGGGATTAAAAGTCAGGCTATTTTCCAACATTATGTTCCCAATATGTCAGTAAGCGTATTACAGCATATAGAATCATGGGACTTCTACTGTACAGAAAGAGGACATTTGGCCCACCAAGTCTACACGACAACACATTTTCCCGTAATCACATATATTTACCCTGCGAATCCACCAAAACTAGAGACAATTTAGTATGGCCAATCTAACCCGCACATCATTTAACTGTGGGATAAAACTGGAACACCCAGAGGAAACCCATGGGATTGTAGGAATGGGCTATCATCTCTCAATGCAGGCTCAAGGTGGGAGCAGAAATGGACAGAGATTCCAAGGCCATCAGGTTAAAAAACCCTGCTTAAATACAAGGTCATAGGTCCTTTGCTGTAGGTGACTATAAGGCTCACTCTTCCCTCACATCTCCACCCAATCTCCATAGCTCTCCATTTGCACTTAGATTTTTCATGGCCCTGGACTTTCCCTTGCATATCCACTGATCCATTATTCACATGGATAGAACTCAGACTCCATAATAACATGAAAATCTTTAACACGCACTTAAAATATTAAAAGGAATCATCTGTTCTTACTCCACTGGAAAGCAAATTACTCCTTCATTTAAACCCTACTTGAAAACAACTCTCTCTTCTCAAGTGCTCTTCAATTTGTCAAAATAAACAATTGGCTATTCATAAAAACTTCAAAATACTTTAATCCTGTAAGCTGCTCAGGAAATTGGGAAAATAAAGTTCACAATCTCATTCACAGCTATGCAAAGAATCTGTACGGAGCTAAATCCATTTAGTAGTTTTAAACCTAAGTGAATCATTCAACCCTCTAGAGTTAATACAATAATAACATTCCCCCCAAGACTCAAAACAATGTGGATTTTAAATCCATATAAAAATCCATGTAAAATTCAAAACATGGGGTTCAGATTCCCTCTTAAATTAGATTTCCAATACTGACAAATGCAGAAGGACACTTTTTCTACTGGAGGAAGCACTCTGATGCACGAGAGTGCTTACACAATGCTGATTAATTTAATCATGAGCTTATGATCAACTATAACCATCACATGCAGACATTTGTCAGACTTTTTAAACCTGCTTGTCAAAAGTTTCCTGTCTTTACAGCAGGCTTCTTATGAAGTTCACCAACTGACTGACTTGATGTGTTTCACACAAGAAACCATCTACCTCACTAAAGATATCAATACGTTGAAAAGTCACAATTCAGCAGGCATTTAAAAGGCTGGTCTTGTTGTCACTGTCTATAATTCAGGTTATGAAGTCTGCTTGGATCATGAGGTTTGGCAATTTAAATTTGGCAAAGGTAAGCATGGGATGTTTCACTTCAGGCGGAGTTTGTCTGACCCACCAGTGAGATTTTATCAAACAAAGTTTATTTCAGAATACAATTAACATGTATAGCAAGAAAATTAGTAAATGACTTTTACCAATTACATACGTAAGCTGCCCTTCTCCAAATAACTAAATGATGAAAGAAACAGGTTTCACACTACCACTTTACAGACATTTCAACTCCAGAGAATGGATATGAAAAATTTTATTTTATCATGATGTTACAGGAACAGGCAAGACCCGGATGCCATTATTTGTCAGCAGAGGATAATGGAAAAGGATGCTTTGGTCACGAAACAAAAGCTCATTTCCCTATGAGGAGATTTAATTAGGTCTATTTCTGGAGCAGAGAAACAAAACATCTAGATCAGTGAAGCAACAAGACCTTCCTTGAGAAGCACCAGAAGACCGGGATTTGGGCTGGCCCAGAAATGGTCCAGGTTGTGCTTCAGGGCTTCAATAGCACACAGTGACTGAAGTGGAACAAGAGATAAAAAAAAGATCATCCTTTGTAAAACTCCAGGCTATTTTTCTTTTGGGGAACAAAATGAATTACAAACCTGCATTGTTCCAATACTTCACCATGGGGACAAAGCACACGTGACAAAGAGCTCTCTGAACTCTTGTGACTTAACTGCATGGTGTGTGCGCCTATGTGCATGAGTGTGCAAATTGAATATGGTTGCATATAAAAATGAATCTTTAATAACAAGCAGTCATCTTCTGAAACTTGTAAGAAAATCTGTCATTTTTTTTGCTCCTGACAGTTGCAGCACTCAAGGAGTGAAAACACTTTCTAAAACATGCCATTTTGGCACATTTGAGAGCTGAAAAATGTAGGAACCATCCCAATCAGCTTCCCCCTGTTCGTAACAACCTGCTTGATGTGTTGCTAGTAGTTGCAGGCAAAGTGCACATTGAGGGCATGGAATCACTTCCCATTCTTGGATACCTCTTGAGTTTAAATGAGAACTTACACAGGCACATGCAGACACTTAATGGTTCCCTGGGCAATGGGGAATCTGCTATACTGGTCCAAGCCTCTGTAGTGGGAGTTCTCTGCTTACGGTCTTCTCTGAAAATAGGAATAATTGTAATTCATCAGAACACACAGACCCACAGAGACCTCCCTTTTGGGGACTGGACAGAATGGAGATGTGATTTATATCAGCCGTGCAGTCGAGAAGGTTCCAGTGGTATGAAGATTAGCTGCCACAGTGACCTTGAATGCCAACAGCAATGTTGTGATTGCGATGACAGCAATGTCAAAGATCTTTGTGCCTACCTCCTTGCTAAAGTACAACCTCCTCATGGCCTTGGGTTATGTGACTGAATACTGTTCTCTGAACACCCTGGATGGATGGTACTTCCTGCTAACAGCTCTCCTTTCAACCACTCCAGCCCCAAACCCCATCCATCTACTCTTCTGCTGTTGCTGTACCTGGAAACACATTCTTCAATCTGTCCTGTAGTGCAAGAGAGAACTCCAAGCACAATCTCCCTGGGAGGTGCAGAGAGATCTGGCCTCCTTCTGCATACTACAGGCCACAAAGGCAATGCACACTTATTCTGGATAAGAGATTTACAAATCCCTACACGAAAATCTTCAATGACATATTCCCATGTTGTATTACAATTTCTGGACCTTAATAACCTAACGCTGTTGACCTCACCACATATGCCATGTGTCCGAAATCAATTAAGTCATTATGGTTGTGAAGATGTCATGTTCCACTCATTCATAATCTACCCACTCGTGCGACTAAAAAAAATGTATAGTTTGATAAGATAGATCTTTGAACTTTACTTAGAGTAAATTCAAAAAGCACTCTCCTATAAAAGTAAAACAAAAAATAAGAATGTGTGACAAAGCTGGTCCACATATAAATCAATTTGTAGAGGACAGCAGAAAAAAATGCTTTCTACGCAGAAGGATTTTTGCTCTCCCTTTGAAATTGGCTGTTGTTCATTAAACTACGTCACTCTTTTCACTACTAAACTTCTTGTTTACCTGGTGTGAAGAACTATTTATGAACAATTCCAGTAATGGTATTACTGTTTTTAGATGCCCTTCACTCAAAAAAAAAAGCCTCACAGATACAAAATCTTACTGACTGCACAGGACAGAGCAGACAGATGTGCTGGCATGCATTTGTCTATATACGGTCAGGAAAGCATTCTGAAGCTGTATGCGGTCCCAAGTTATCCTGAGGCTCATACTGACTCAAGCTTGCAAGTACAAGTTATTCATAACCCACCATCTGTTCTCTCATATTGAATCATATTTATCTTGGCAAAACTGTTTTCACATTTTTGAGATGTGTGGTGGCAATGGTTGCAGCAAGTTTGGTTTCGTGATGTCAGGTACTATTTTTCGGCTTTGAGAAGAGAACGTGAAAGTGGGAAGACTAATAATTCTAGTCAGATTTTTCACATGACAGCAACAGTTAGATTATTATGTCCGAGACTTGAAGACTTTTCTGCATAGCGCTAGCATGATTCAATCATGACAAAAAAATTACCAAATATTTAAATATTGGCTACATAATATTAAACAGGAAAGTATCAAAGTATTACATTCCAGCTGTCATTATTTGTTGAGTTGCAAACCAACCTCATCAGGTTAGATGGCCCTGAACTAGATGTCTAACCCCTAGTTCTAAACAGCGAGGCTCTACGTACATAGAAACATAGAAACTAGAAGCAGGAGTAAGCCATTTGGCCCTATGAGCCAGCTCCACCATTCATTATGACCATGGCTGACCATCAAATTCAATGTCGTGATCCCCCCCTTCCCTCCCATCCCTTAATCCCTTTAGCCCCAAGAGCTATATCTAATGTCTTCTTAAAATCAGACAACGTTTTGGCTTCAATTACATTCTGTAGTAGTGAAATCCACGCATTCACCACAGTCTAGGTGAAGAAATTTCACCTCGCCACAGTTCTGACAGGTTTATATCTTTATCCTCAAACAATGATCCTAATTCTGGACTCCCTACCAATGGGAACATTCTTTTTGAATCTACCCTGTCTAATCCTATTAGAATTTTATACGTTTCTATGGGATCCCCTCTCCTTCTTCTAAACTCCAGTGAAGATAATCCAAACCAACTTAGTCTCTCCTTATATGTCATCCCAGGAATCAGCCTGGTAAACCTTTGCTGCATTGCCTCTATAGCAAGGACATCCTTCCTCAGATAAGGACACTAAACTGGAAGACATAACAGGCTACAAGATGAAGGAATGCAAAATTGCCCACATAAAAAGGGTGTCATAATTAGATGCAGCAAGTGTACAGCCACGGGAGGTCTGCATTTTAACATATTCAATTTGTAATGAGTGCAAAGTCACGAGTCACAATACATACAAAACAATCCTAAAATTCTCAATTCTTCTCAGCTGCAACTTAAAAAAAAAATCAATTTGCAAAGTTTCCTGACCCAAAAACAAATTAACACTGATGGGTAAAAACTTATAAGCGATTCCGCTTTCTGACCTCAAAAGAACAGCAATCCACTCTGCCGCGGAAGCAGCAGATTTTAATGAGTAAAATGCTGAATCTTGGACATATTTAGCAGACTGCTTTGACAAGCTGAGAATGGTGCTCTTGGGAAAACTTGTTCAAAACTTGCTGAACTGTGAAACGTTAACCTTGTTTTTTTTTGAGCTGCATACAAGAAAGATACAGACCGTGATACTAGACTGAATGGGGCCACAGTGCTACGGCTAAGGCACCTGCAGCCAGATAAGGTTCATACAGAACCCTACAGAGAGAAGGAGACCATTCAGCCCATCGAGTTTGCACCGACCATAATTCCACCCAGGCTCTATCCCCATAACCCCATGCATTTACTTTAGCCAAGCACCCCAATATTAAGGGACAATTTACCACAACCAATCCACCTAGCCCACACATCTTTGTGGACTGAGAAAAGAAACTGGAGCGTCTGGAGGAAACCCATGCAGACATGGGAAGGACATCAGTGTGATGAGTACATGGGATTAAATGGGATTGGGAGTTGCAGATAGTTCTATGGCCCAGTAGGTATGGATATGATCAGCGCAAAATATGGGCCGAAGGGCCTGTTTGTGCTGTAGTGTTCTATGTGCAAACTCCACACAGACAGTGACCTAAGCAAGAAATCAAACAAGAATCCCTGGTGCTGGGAGGCAGTGGTGCTAGCCACTGTGTCACCATACTGCCCCCAGGTTATGGATCTTGAGAATTATACTAAACGGGATATAAGTTAGCAAGTTTTTTACTGCATCTAACATTTCTGAGAGTCATGTATCAAAGAATACCCCTATGCAGGATTGAATAGGATGAAAATTTACTGAAACTATGTAAAATCGATTGTGACTTAAAGACATCAGTCCTACAGTCAGGAACAGGTGACTTGTCAACAAATCCTCAAACTGATCATTGGCAGATAGCTGTATGCAAGTCCTCTTGTAAAATTTTGAATTTGCTGAAAGTAAAGTTGATTTTTAAGTAGTAGTCACAAAGGGACTTGATGAGATTTGACATAAGAGCCGGAACTTTACTGCCCTGCCCCCCCGCAGAAATCAGAGTGAACAATGAAAAAGTCTGTTGACCTCAGGCAGAATTTTAGGATTTCAGGACAAGCAAGGCTGTAAAATCCCATCCCCGAGTGGAAAAATGATGGACGCACTTCTGACTAGATATGTTATAGGAAAGATGGTCCTCAGGGAGGGATAGGTAAGGATCATAAAAATGGAAATAATCATTAGGACAGGCAGAGGAATGGACAGAGGGGTAGTGCTGGTGGTCGGGAGTTGGTGATTTGAGGAAGGGGAGTGATTGGTGTCCATGTGCCATCCAGCAACGATAAATGCAATATGACTAATGGCAAACCAACAGGGGGTCAAAAATGATGAATGTGAGAAAATAGACTAAAGCAGGAAGCGAGTGACCAGGAAGCAGTGATGATTTGACTCTTGAAGGAACTCGATGACAAGCAGGAAAACAAGCAGAAGTTGGAGGAAAGATTAGAAAAGGTAAAGGAAAAGATGGTGTAACAGAGAACAACATCTAGAAAACTAGTGCAAAAACAAGGGGGATGAAATGAAGGTTGCAAAGAGGAGTCTGATAAGGAGAAAAATAAACTACTTGCACTGAATCCAAAGCTGTTCAGTGGCTTCCCAGAGACAAAAAATAGGAGGAATCTCTGAGATACCGAAACAAAGAATGCTTTGGACTTTGAGAGGCGGGAAGGGCAATCTATTCCAAGCAATGCTGTAGATAGAATAGGGCCTAAAAGAACTACCAGTGTTGTTTTTTGTCTGGCTATTCCTACTTTTTCAGCTGCAATCGGCTGCAACTGGGAGGATGAGATGACCTTCAGGGGCAGGCCTACACTAATTGGCTGCGGACTCTGCTGATTGGAGGGACAGCAAGTTATGGGAATCAAAGTAAAATTTTGATCCACAGGATAAGAATAACAAGTGAGAAAAGGCTTTACATTTTGAACTGATGCAGATGGGTGAAAGGAATTCTGGATTGATTAATAAGCAGACATATATGAAATGAAGGCACCAATCTTCAACATTGGCAACAAGCGAGGTCGATTCCTCTGCCACTCATGTCTGCTTCATCAGAATAAGGAGGATGACAACACGTTCGTAACATGTAGGGAACCCTCGCAAAAATTAGGTTGCCTCAGTACAATCAACGGTCAGGGGAGAAACTTTTTTTACGTTGACCACATGGTCCCTTCAATCTAAAGCGATGCATTGGAACTATAAGTATGAAAAAGATTATCCCGACTTTTTGTGCTATTCAAAGTATTTATCATTGCTCATTATCAGTAATGGAGAACAATGGAAATAACATCCACTATTACACGAGTCAATATGTAGTTGAAACCCTGCAGACAGTTGAATTGAAAGTTCATTCCAAACCCTCTCCCATAAAAACACAACTCATGGATCCCACAGGTTTTCCCAAACACAACTCAGGACCAATGAACTTGTGGTAATCCCAACCCCAAGGTTTCACTTATAATCCATGTCATCGACTTCAGGAAGCATACTGGAGAACATGCCTGTCTACATCAATGGGGACAAAGTAGAAACATAGAACATAGAACATAGAACAATACAGCACAGAACAGGCCCTTCGGCCTTCGATGTTGTGCCGACCAAAATAAAAAGCAATGCCCCTCCAAACTAAACCATTCCCTTCTCTTCCATATACTTATCAATTAACCTCTTAAACGCCACCAAACTTGGCGCATCTACAACAGCTGCAGGCAGGGCATTCCACTCCCTAATCACTCTTTGAGTAAAGAACCTACCTCTGATATCCGTCCTATAACTCATACCCTTAATTTAAAGTTGTGTCCCCTCGTGCTAGCTTTCTCCATCCTAGGAAAAAGGCTATCACTGTCCACCCTATCCAAACCTCTAATTATCTTATATGCTTCAATAAGATCCCCCCGGTCGAGAACTTCAAGTTTTTAGGTGTCCAGATTACCAATCAGTCCTGGTCCTCCCATGCTGATACTATAGTTAAGAAAGTCCACCGACACCTCCACTTTCTCAGGAAACAAAGGAAATTTGGCATGTCAGCTATGACTGTCACCAACTTTTATAGTACACCATAGAAAACATTCTTTCTGGTTGAATCACAGCTTGCTCCTGCTCTGCCCAAGACTGCAAGAAGCTACAAAAGCTCGTGAATGTAGCCCAATCCATCACACAAACCAGCCTCCCATCCACTGGCTCTGTCTACACTTCCGCTGCCTCAGCAAAGCGGCCAGCATAATTAAGGATCCCACGCACTCTCGACATTCTCTCTTACACCTTCTTCTGTCGGGAAAAAGATACAAAATTCTGAACACAAACCGGAGAGACATTCATTTGCCCCCATAACATCGTTAAGTATGCAGCTCCATGTGTGGGTTCAAATTGTTCACGTGGCATAAAAATGTGCAAGACGAAACACTTTCTGTGAGATTGTCCGCTAAGGGAAGAGGTAAATATTGTGTCACTACTGTGCACTGGGAATCCCTGGACAGTAATCTGATCTATCCTACTGCAGTGAAGACGTTTTGTTTGTTTCCACCTGACCTCTAAGAATTGGGTCATAGTATTACTACGTATGTATTCACATAGTCAACTGAATACTTGTGTAAAGAATGAGCTAAAGGCATACTCACACCAATATGCCATGAGATTTGGATATGATATCACCCCCTTGCCTGAGCTCTTGATTAAATTGATGGACAATGTTAATAATTATAGAAGATTGAGTCCGTGAACTAATCATAGAATACTTACAGGATAGGAGGCCAGGTGGCCCATCTAGTCTGTATTGATTCTCTGACAGAGCATCTTCCCCAGCCCTATCTCCATAACCCCTCATACTCACCTCATTAATTCCCCCCTAACCAACACAGTTTTGGGGACTCAGGGCCCGATTTTACCATTTTCATTCTAAGTGCTGAATCCGGGAGCAATTCAGATCCAATTGGAAATCTGTTTTCAGGCGCCCCCCCCCGCAACTTGGCTTGAAAAAGAAAATCACCAGTTTGAACTGCACTGTGGGCGGGGCTTAGTGCAGCCAAAACAACCAGAGCTCTGAACAGTGCACGCGCAGTTAGAACAAAACATTGAAAATCATGCCGCTGTCACATCATTCCCGGGCCCCAAAAAGCAGATAAAGCAGCCCGGGAGCAATGGCCCCCACAGGCATTGCCCTACCTCCACATCATAACTGTCCCCCTAATCCCCCCAGTACCTCCACTACCCAGACCAATTGCAACCCTCTGCTCCCCCTTTCACCCCCCACCGATCACTTACAGAATGGCAGCAGATCTCTCAACTCTCCCCCCCCCACCCCTTGCCCCCCTAACTCTCCCCAGAAAATGTTTGAACTCCCTCCCACTCCACTAGACAACAATCCGGCCTTCCTCTGTACCTCCCACCAGACAACGTTCGGACCTCCCTCTTACTCCCCCCCCACCCAAGACAATGACCGGGCTTCCCTCCTCCCTCCTCTCCCAATCCCAGAGATACATCTGATCCACCTCCCGCCTCCACCAGAAAATGATTGGGCCTCCCTTTTCCAGATTCCCCCCTCCACCAGAAAATGATTGGGCCTCCCTCCTCCAGAAAATGATTAGGCCTCCCTTCTCCAACCTCCCCCCATCACCAGAGAATGATCTGGCTTACCTCCTTCCCCCCTCCACCAACAATCTGAGTCAGAATGCTGCTGGAAGCTCTAAATTTACACCTTCAGCAGTTGGATCGCCCAAAACAGACCTTGCTGAGCATGTCTGTTTCTCGCTGAATCTGGACATGTGAACGTGATGGTAAAGGGGGAAGGCTGATAGAGTTGGGTGGGCAGTTCATTAATTTAATTTAAATGCATGCAAATGCATTTAAAATCACTGTTGCACCCATTTTGGGTATGCTTCAGGCCACAGCCATTTTTAGGCCTCGGTAAAGTGGGCATCTGCGTGAACTCAGGCGCGGATCGCATTAATGGCCTCACGCCCAACTTCACCATACTTTCGTGCCCATTTTTGGGCACAATGCAATGGAAAATCAGGCCCAAAGGGACAACTTAGCAGGGCCAATCCACCTAATCTGCACATCTTTGGACTGTGGGAGAAACCGGCACAGCCAGAGGAAACCCAAGGAAAATATGCAAACTCTACACAGACAATCACCCAAGGTTGGGATCAAAGCCACCAGGCCACCCTAGCATTACACTTTGGACTAGAAGTATCATCAAACCAGAGGGAAATTACACATAGTAGGGAATGATTCATCCTGGAGGGATATCAATACGAATATCAGGATTCATCCATGGATAAGGACCATCTCTCCTGCTTTGATCATTGTTCAGTTGATGATGATGTTATGCCTGTTAATGATAACCTGACATGTTAAAAGGGGGCACAAATAGCAAGAGTTAATCAGGTTGCTGCAGAATGAAGCCAGCAACCCTTCCAACCAAGTATCTACAACCCACAACCTGGATACACAGCACTCGAGGGTATACCGTAAGCAGCAAATATTAATGAGTGAGTTTTGAAAGTTTATCAAAATTTAACTGCATGCTTTGACAAACTGCGAGTGGGACTAATGTGAAATCATCTTGAAAACTTGCTGAACTGTAAAACATTAACTTGTTTTTGAATTACTGCCAAAGAACAGGCAATACTGTCAGCCTGAATTGGGCCACACTTCCACAGCTGAGACAGCTGAATCCAGATCAGGATGCGCAACTTGAAAGTTCTGCAGAACTGAAGTTAAGATGTTTTTGCGTTGTGTGCACCACTTCTCTAGGTTACACTTCGAAGAGTAAGGAGGTGCTTTGATGCAAGGTCAAACAGGATGAATGTTTCCTGAAAGAATGGTATAAAGAGTGTGACTGAAATACATTGATGGTGCAGTCCAGAGGGAATAATATAGCATTCACTTAGGAAGAGTTACAATCAATGCAAAACTAATCATTCACAGGGGTCATATGTATACTCTCTTGTAACATTATTGGTGTGATATTCAAGCTTTGTATCTGGTTATAGTAAAGTAAGTTTTTAAGTGGCACATTGTATGCGTGTATCATTATCAGGATCTTAAACTTGCAAGGTCTAGGAGTGAACTTTACAATAATAGTGACACATTGTGTATTGCATCATGTAACATTCCACAATTCATAGAATCCCTGTGGTTCAAAAAGAGGCCATTTGGCTCATCAAGCCTGCACTGACAACAATCACATCCATAATGTCACGTATTTACCCTGCTGATCCTCCAGACATTGAGGGGCAATTTAGCAAGGCCAACCCACCTAATCTGCACATCTTTGGAGTGTGGAGGATACCAGAGTATCTGGAGGAAACTCATGCAGACATATGGAGAACATGCAGACGCCACACAACCAGCCACCTAAGGCCAGAATTGAGCATGGGTCCCTGGTGCTGTGAGGCAGCACTGCTAACCACTGTGCAAACATGCTGTCCATATATCAGTGCATTATCAGACCTTCCGTAATCAAAGTTAGACTTGTTGCAACAGTTGCATTATTCACTAATAACCAAATGAAATGAGAACAATATTATACCTATCTTTGTTTCGTATTTCCAGCATTATCATCTAACAACCTGCCTTCCTGACTGGCCTAAATTAAATATCTGAAAACAGCAACAGATCAGAACTCCAGCTATGAGGAATTATGAGTAGGAACTGAACTTATCAAAAAACTAAGTGGGACTTGGCAGTAGTATCTGATCGAGGAGCTCCTCATGAGTTGCTGGAGATCAGGGTGAAGGAAACAAAGGAGGAAACAGAGCTGGAGAAGGTCATGGACCTGAACATTTCTCTCCACATATGCTGACTGACCTGTCCAGTTTTCCACCATATCTTGTTCTTATTACAGATTTCCAACATCTGGAAGATTTTGTTTTCATTTCAGTGTTTAATATGATAGTTGACAATAGAGAAGAGACCAACCTTTGTAATTCAGGATAATGCTGAACTAATGACCAGGTAATTGCCAGATATGAACAGAAGCTACGTGCCAGTTAGAGCTAATGGTGAACATGTATGATATATCCATTCAAGTCTGCTTTCCTTGGACTTAAAGGGACCAGAAATGAGGTTGGTGCCAGAGGAACAGTTAGGATGAGGGAGAGTCATGGTTTTAACATGGTCAAAGTAGAGCTAAGGGTATGGTTGAGTGTATTTTGAACTACAATTACATCATGAAGAAAGATTCAAAGGTTAAAAATTGTTGAAATCTTGAAAGAGCAGCTTGAAGTGAATTAGACAGCTTTGTTTTGGCACTGGTGTACAGACAGGGGTGAAGGTGGGAAAAAAAAAAAGTGGTTGTGGGTGGAGAGCAATGCAAGGAAGCAATCAGAGATGGCCTTACATGTGATAGACCTGATAAGAATAATGGCGCACATTAGATGCATGGTCATGGGTTGGTCACAAACATGGATTAGGAGTTTATTTGGAGGGAGAGATTACAGGAGAATAAGAACACAGGAAATTAATGAATTGAGATGGAGATTGAAATAATTGAGGATGAAGAGCTGAGAAGATATCACTGTTTTAAAAAATGGTATGCTATTAGTCTTATGGAGCTGTAAATCCTTTCCCCTCAAGTATTTATCCAAATTCTATTTTGAGTTTTACTATTTCATCTGCTTTCAATGGTTGGGGCTAATGAGATAGCATTTTCAAAAGGCCAGCCATTGGTCAAATGATCTCTTGTACTCCATCGCTGGAACTCTACCCCATCGCCTGCCATGGAAACGGAATGGACAAGGGACAGAGAACAGAAATGGCAGGTATTTCTAGTCTTGCTTGAACAAGGCCTTAAAATCCCACCCTATATTTCTATTAAAAATGTGTGGTAAGCAAAAAACAATTATCTCTTTTTTTTATCTGGGCAAATTGCTAAAAAAAAATTAGACAATCACAACAGTTGCCAATCTACAGACAACTTCTGCAACTGACCAAAGAATTTGATTGGTTCGGCTGCATCATCACAGGGAGTGCCTGAATACTAGTCTTAAAAATGGAAAGGCTTGGTTTAAACAATGGTAACATTATGAGTAACTGACTATCACAATTGTACCCTGAACCCCTTACTACCTCATGCAGTGCCTCAGCAGCTCAAATAATATGGAAATCAAAACATAAAATGCTTATAATTTAAGGGTGATGTTCCATTTGTAAATAATGATAAAGGGTTGTGCACTCTATATTGTCAACCTACTTCATTCCTGAGCACCCAGCCCACCCAATGTGCAGTTCCAACAATTTATTTCAGATTCCCAATAATAATACTATTCATTTTACCACAAGGTTTAAATTCCCAAACAGCAAACTAATGGAAAGCTTTAAGCATTTTCTTTAACTGTTGTCAAAATACAGTCCTTAAGGTAACTATTATCAGTTGAAAAAGTATCAGCAGCAGAATAATGTGAACCTGGTGACGTGGTTAGATAGATAATGTTGTCAAGTTCTGCTATTTGATTGTATCTTGACTAATCTGTATCTTAACTCCATTTAACCACTTTAGAAGCATAACCCCAATAACCTTGTTGAAAGAAAATCTATCAATCTCAATTTTGACATTTCCAACTGACCTAATCAGAACAAGTGTTTAGGGATATTACGTCCCAGATTTCCACTACCATTTGAGCAAAGTCATTCTCGAATGACCTACCTTTCATTTATACCCTCTTGCCTTCGTATTGACTCCAGAATGAAGTGTTTTTTGTCTTCCAATCTATCAAACACTTGAAACACCTTGGTCAGAATTCTCCAACCTTGCCTGTGACTGGGATTATCAGGTCTCATTGTTGTCAATAGGTATATGGTTGAGCAACAAATCCTCTGCTCTTGCAGACAGTGGTAGTTGGGTATGCAAGACCGCAGAATTCCATCCCGTAAATATCTCAATTGTAACACCTTTCAGCATTCAACTCTCAAGCAACCTGTCCTCAAAATTTATCCTCCTCAACAGAGTATGGTTCTGCTGAATCTGTGCAACATTCCCTCAAAGGCCTGTATGCCCTACTTGAGATATACAACATAAACTTTCCATCTTGTCTGCAGCTGGGATTCTCCAGCGCATGTTACACGATGCTAATGAGTTAGGTTCAAAATAAATGACTTCACATTTCCCACAATAAACTCTAGATTTTCCCACTCAATGAATCTATCAATATTCCTTTGCAACTTCCCGCTCACATCTAGGCTATTGACTATGCTATCTAATTTAGCATCATCAGCAAACTTGGATAAACTGAACTCTGTATAAATTTGCCATTTTTGTTTTCAAAAATGATATTTGTTTTAAAACAAGCAATTTGGAATAAATAATCGATATGCAACATTACAAGTGAAAAATTATAGAAAATAGTTTGCATGTGAAAATTGACAAACTGATTTTCAGCGTATAACTTGCTTTCATTGGGGCTTACCATGACGAGCTGAAATTCATACACGAAAAGTTTATGTGCTTATAAAATGACTGTATGCAATAGGATTTAAACATCGACAGGATGCTCCTATTGATGTCTTTCATACAGATTTCTAATACTTTCTCTACTGGCTTTCCATAAGTGTCACTGAGAATTTATTTCAAGAGTCATTCTACCTCCACTATCTCGCTGTCAACCTCAGATCTTGTTAAAGGTCCAGTACATTATTTGACTTTTGAGGCAGAGCTGATCCCAATTCAAAACAACTCCTGAGTTATTGGTACCTGGTTGGGGGATGTTAATTGTCCTACAATTATGCCAAATCCAGTGATCTGAATAAGGTGCCAGCCATGGCTTGGTGGATGGACACTGTCCTCTCTGCACGAGTGAGATAAAGGTTCAGAAACCACCCAAAGACTTAGGCACATCTTCTGAGTTGACACTCCCAGTGTCATGCACTATTCATTGGGAATTCATTTGCTTTATGAAAGGGAGGATGTTCCCATTACTGAGGGGGGGGGGGTGAAATCAAAACTAAGGGTAATAAATAGAAGGTAGTCTCTAATAAATCTAATTAGGAATTCTGAAGAAACACCTTTAACTAGCATGTGGTGGTGATATGTGGTACTTACAACCATATGAGCCAATTGAGCTTTTAAAGAGAAGTTGGATTAACAAGAGGGATGAATAAACGGAGATTGAATGGAGAAGGATGTATTGATGCATGTAGATAAAATAAAATGGAATTTGACTTGTATGATGCATCATTGATTAGATTAACGTGGTGCTCAGGAGGTACTTTCATTTGGATGAGGGCCTTACTTGCCTTCTGGTATGGACTTGGATGATCTCTTGATGCTACTTCAGGATCAGCTCTCCCCAGTTTCTTTCTTGGCTAGTGTCAAGATTCAGATTGTTAGATCACTGCCACATTGCTGGTAGTGGATTCTTGATGTGTACAAATTGCCTGCTCTATTTCCTGCAACATGACAGTTACTATACTTGGAAGTCATCAGTCACCTGTAAAGTGCATTAAGTTGTACTGGCATCATGAGGGGGGTGTTACATATTTGCACGCTGATTTTTTTCTTCCTTTCATGCAAAATCTCCCTGATGTTAAATCCTCAAATTTGTTAGAATTGGCAAGTCTCAATTGTGATGAATCTCCATTTTTCTTTGGAGAATCTGCTCTTTCTACTCATTGTCCAAGTTCAGCAATATAGAGTAAAGGCACAGGTGGCTTTGGATAATAGCAGCCCTGCAGCTTATCCAAACTTTATTGAACTTAAAGTTGTTTAACAGTGACATCAGGGGAGGGATGTTGAAGTGGGTTATTTGCCTTTCTTTAAGTTATTATGGTTAATGTTCATCCGCAAATCCTTCCCACCAATAATCCAGTATCTTAGGCGTAATGATGCAATGGTTTTGGTAGTAACTTGGTCCATGTAATCTTTTGAAGTAGTTTTGACTGCTGAGTGTGTCAGGATGGATTTTCCAGAGTATTTTTCCCCTGTATTACCTTTGGGTTTTTGTCTCCCCCAGGGATTTCGTAGCTTCAGGAAAGGAGTGAGAATGAAACTGCAAAGATGTTTAAACCTTGTGATTGTGGGGCATGTTCACTCAACACAGCTAATCTGTTTCTGCCCATCAATTCTCAATATTTTTAGGTACACCTAACCTTCACAAATCTAACAAGTATTATTTTGGTACTATCAATGGCTTCACAAGAAGCAGCATTACTCCTGCTTACATGTCTCCATCAGGAATTGGCTTAAAGCAAGGAACTTTTAGAATTGTTTTTACCCTAATTGACCTTTTTAATCCAATATTTTCCCTCTCCCTGAAGATTACACAGTTTTTGGCAGTTACAGTTTTAATCTAAAGCTCAAGACATTTAAGGGAAAACTAGAAGAGATACAGACTGCAGAAGGAATGGCATAATAATTCTTCCTTCCATTAGCATGTTTGTGCTTGATTGACTAATCTCAGTCTACAGTTGGCTTCATTATTCCTGATCTACAGATGGGAAGTAATTTCCACCTTTACTTATGACAGATGTTCCAAACAAAAAAAATCACTGTGGGGTAGATTGGATGGATGGAGTTTAAAAATAGAGGTTAGGTTGGAGCTATATAAGATACTGGTGAGGCCACACCTGGAGTATTGTGTACAGTTTTGGTCTCCTTACTTGAGACAGGATATATTAGCACTGGAGCAGGTGCAGAGGAGATTCACTAGGTTGATTCCAGAGTTGAGAGGGTTGGCTTATGAGGACAGACTGAATAGACTCTAGAATGAGGGGAGATCTTAAAGAAACATAAGATTATGAAGGGAATAGATAAGATAGAAGCAAGGAAGTTGTTTCTACTGATGCGTGAAACTAGAACTAGGGGGCATCACCTCAAAATAAGGGGAAGCAGATTTAGGACTGAGTTGAGGAGGAACTTCTTCACACAAAGGATTGTGAATCTGTGGAATTCTCTGCCCAGTGAAGCAGCTGAATGTTTTTAAGGCAATGATAGATAAATTTTTGAACAATAAAGGAATTAAGGATAATGATGAATAGGCAGGTTAGTGGAGCTGAGTCCATGAAAAGATCAGCTATGATCTTATTAAATGATAGAGCAGGCTTGACGGGCTGGATGGCCTACTCCTCCGCCTAGTTTTTATGTTGTTATATGTTCTTAAATAAGGTAGAGGAATGAACAAATCACTTGCAGTTAATTAAATGTTACACTGGAGGTTGACAGGGATGTAAAAATTCAAACAAAGCCGTAGAGGCATATAAATGAAAACCAGATAACCTACATTAAATGTATGTAGCATTACAGTTACATCATATGTAACATTGTGAAAGGTTTCACTTCCCTTATTCCAAAAAGAAAGCTATTGCACTGCAAAAGGCATTAAAGTATTTTAAGAGTTACCTCTCAGATCTGACATTACTATTTGGCAAGTTGGAGCAAGCTCCTTTATAAACTTTTACAACACAGAAAGAGGCCATTTCACCCATCATGTAATTGCTAGTTAACACAGATCTGACGATACACTAATCTCATTTCCCATCACTTGGCCCATAGTCCTGGAGCTAATGGCTACACAAGAGAATACCTAAATATTTTTTAAACGTTATGCGAGTTTCTGACTCAACCACCCTTCAGGCAGTGAGTTCCACTGAAAAGTTTTGCCTCAAGTCCCCTCTTAGCCTTCTACCTTAAAGCTATGTCTTCTAGTTATTGACCCCTCTATTAATGGAAAAAGTGCCTTCCTCTCCACCCTATCCTCATAATATGATGCACTTTTATCAGGGCCCCTTTCAATCTTCACTGCTCCAAAGAAAACAGCTGAAGCAGATCCAAAGCTTTCCTCCCAGCACAAACCCTCCAGCCCAGATTTGTCCAGTGCACTCACATCCTTTCCATTATATGGAAACTAGAACTGCATGCAGTTCTCCAATTGTGGCCTAACTGGTATTGTATACAGTTTATGCACAACCTCATTGCTTTGTGTTCTGCATCTCAGTTAATAAAGGCAAGTACCCCATGTGCCATCTTGACCTCCTTATCTACCTGCTCTGCCGTCTTCAGAGACCTGTGGATATGGACGCCAAGGTCACTCTGATCTTTTGTAGTTTCCAGGGTCTTACCATTCATAGTGTAATCCTTTGCTTTTCGAAAGGGAGGATGTCCCCAATTATTGGGGCATGGGAGGTGGTCAAAACTAAGGGTAATAAATAGACGATAGTCTCCAATAAATCTAAGAGGGAATTCAGAAGAAAAACATTTTTGCTCAGAAAGTGGTGACTACATGGAACTTACAATCGCATGAAGTAATTGAGCTTTTAAAGGGAAGTTGGATGAACAGGAGAGAGGATGAACGTCTAAGTAAATAGAGAGGAATGAATGGAGAAAGCTGTGTTGATGCACGTAGCTAAAAGGAATATAGCTTGTGTGACACATGACAACTTAAAGTAAATGGCTTCATTTGAAGCTGTAAATTCCATGTTTAAATGCATTGATAATATACAGTAACATTGAAAATGGTCATTTCCAAGAAATAGCCTATTCAGTGTGATTTCCTTCAATACCAGCCAAAGAGCACAAAATTTAAAAAAAAAGCTCCAGAAACCATTGCACTTTTCAGTACCGAGAGTAAAAAAAACAATTTCCTAAAATGATCTTCAGGGATAAAAAAAAAAATGGCTGATAATATATAGTTCAGTGGAGGAATCTGCTTACAGCGCCTCAGCTTTTAACACCAGCAATAAAACTGTAATTCACGTGTAATTCCTATACCTTAGGGCTTTAGCATCATTGGTATATAAAGCTGCATAACTGCTGCATGCTTCATAATTATATGGCAGTTTTACTATCATTTTAATTTCCAGTCTCTTTTCCTGAAACAATACATTTATCTAATCTTTTGAATTAATTATGGCAAATGCACTGAAACAGGCTGCACCGAGGACATAACACAACTAGTAGCAATGCATTATTTTGAGATAGTATAATCACACTTCATGTCTCATTTTATTCCACATAAATTTAATCAACAACAGTCACTCGAATCTGAAGGAATGATCAAAACACCTGCAATAGCTTGGAAATTGTCCATGTTGCAGTCAGCGGAAGATTAAAATGGCTTTCTGTGTCTTCATGTGAAGCTCTGCTACACAAAGAAAATACCTACTGCTTATTTTGACTGTGTTCTTTGGTATCCCTAAAGGACCAATTTGCTCACTGCAATGGAGAACTTCCGAGCCTAAATGCAACCCTTGCAAAAGGTGCTCGATAGAGAACTACCATTGGGTTAGAAAAATATCAGATTAATCCGAAAGACAGAATTCCTCGATCCACGACACGTGGATGTGATAAAGGATGTGGAACATCTTTATCACAATACTACTCAATAACACTCACTACCTTGAAATTGGTTTGTGTATTGAAAATCGGAAAAGTAAAAAGAGAATCAGCCAATTAGGTCAGCATCTTCGCTGCAAACTGTTTTTATATGCATGTTGACTCTATAATTCATGTCGACATGAGACTTATAAATAAACACAACAGATCTTCATTTGAAACTGTTCGCAGTGTACACAAAAAGAGATAATTGGCAATGCAATAGTTCTCTTGATTCTAGGTACGATTCATAAAAATTTCAGTGCCTAAAAACATCATTCAGCGACTGAACCTATGTTAATTCCTTAAAGGAATCTATCTCGATGAATTCTAGCTACATGACTTTTCACAATTATCTTTTGCATGCTCTCTTACCGAGCACTAATTCAATTCCCTAAATGTTCATCTGTGCTAAAATACTGCATGTTGTAATAATCTTCTGTACCAGATATCATGCTTCTGTTGCTGAATAGATTTAGATTTTTTTTATACTATTTGTTCCTGAGAAGTCTCACTGGCAAGATCAGTATTTAGTTCCATTCCTTATTGCCATTACGTAGATGTTGGTGAGCTACCTTACAGTCCATGTGTTTTAGGTACACTCACAGCGCTGTGAGGGAAGAAATTTCAGTTTGAGCTCATTTTTTTGAAAAAGAGATTGTACTCAACTCTGAAGTGCTACCTCCAAAGTGTAGCAGCTCAGTCTGGGCTCATTTCTTAAAAGGAAATTTTTCAACATCTCATGCCTGAACAGCATGCCTTTACTAGAAGCTGCTTTTAACCAATACAAGCAACTAGCATCACTCAGGCATTAAAGTGCAAAGGTTCCTCAACGAGAACCTTTTCACAGCCATTGTTGAATTCTGTGGATAGACAAAATGACCACGCCAAGGTGATCGGAAGCCACTCCAGCCCCCGTAGATGATGGACATGCCTGAGCAGTGCCTTGGCATTGCTCTCTGCCCCCAGCACTGCCAGGATGCTGGGAGCAGTGTCAGATTGGCACTACCAAGTCAGAATTGTCAGGATGCAATGTCAGATTGGCACTGCCAGGTAGAACTGTCAGGGTGCTGGGGGCAGTGTCAGATTGGCACTGCTGAGTCTGAACTGTCAGGGTGCAGTTACAAAATGTGGGGCCTGAAAGGAGTGAGGCCTTTGGCAATGCCTTGGTGAAATATCATTCACTTGTGGGTGAAGGATCATGTGATTAAAAGGGTGGGATATTTGCCAATGTGAAGGGAAATCTGCAATATTATTATGAGATTGAGGTGCCCTATCTCTGATGAGCCATCCTTTCTGGTGTGTTTAGGCACCACACATTTCATTCATGCAAATCAGTCTAAGCGCAAAAGAAATACCTAAGTATAGGTGGATTGCCATCAGGTTCGTGTCAAAGCATCTGGGTGCGGAATTGTGTTCCCTGCATAAATTGAAAGGTACAATGGAGTTTGGAAACTTTAGTTGACATCCATTCGGAATGCTGTAAGTGTTCTTCATTCGTTACTCTTAAATTGGTTTAGTTCAGCTGGGTACATTGGTGAGGTTCACCCACTGGTTATTCCACCCAGCTGGATTCAATATGGATTTATTTATAACAGATTTCATCAGAAATACAGATTCAGCAAGCAAGACACTCGCTCAAAAACAGACCTACATCTTTATGTCTGTCTTGAATTCTGAGAACTGTGGGTAAATCAAATGGAAACAGGATTGATAAACTTTAGGGTTGCTGTGGAGAGTTAGGAATGAAGAAAACAAGAACATTGTGGCAACAAATTCTGCTGTAATTGTGAAAATGCCAGTAATTACACTGAGCAAATTTGCTGATGTGAAGGGCTACCATTTACTACCAAGCAAAGTATGCCACCAAAGCTCGAGGAATTAGTACTGCTCTTTGTGTAGAAATATACAATGCTAAGTGCAGATTATTTGTTAAATTTGCTACAAATAAACTCAAAAAATTCAAACTAGATGCCAAAATTAATTCTAGTGTGCTGCATTGGTAGCTTTATCTATCAGAATGTCAAGGAATGCAGCAAGAGTGTCAATTAAAAGTTTACAGCATCCTTTGTCCCATCTTGTCCATGCCGCCCAGTTTTTAATCACTAAGCTAGTCCCAACTACCTCCACCTTTTTCATATAACTGCCTAAACTTTTTAAAAGACAAAATTATATCCACCTCTACTACTGCTTCTGGCAGCTTGTTCCAGACACTCACCACCCTCTGACTGAAAAAAATGCCCATCTGGACCCTTTTGTATTTCTCCCCTCTCACTTTAAACCTGTGCCCTCTAGTTTTAGATTTACGTCAACGAACAAGGATTTATGAGAGTCTCAAAGGTAAAGTGCTCTTCAGAGGCAGGAACCGAGAGGTCTCAGCTCTGGGTGTCAAGGAAGACAAATGTCTACTTACAGAGATCAGCTCAGTAAAAAATACCACAGACCCATCCACAGGACTGTTTTACAACCAGGAATAGAACAGTGCCCAGATTCTCCAGTCCCACTATTCCAAAGGTCACAGCAGTAGTGTTAATATTCAAGCCACTCGGCAAATGGCTAATTGGTTACCTTTGTTAATACTAGACCCAGAATAAGGAGACTTTAACCAAGCTTCTTTTAATAAGCTCAAAATAATTGATCTATTATGAAACAAATCTTTGTTTATTTTTCAAAAAAGCTGCAAAACTGGCTATCATATTAGTTGCAAAGTGAAAATTTAATCATTTGCCCCCCTTTACAAGTACCAAGACAAACACACAACAAAGGACAATTCAAATTAAACCTCTGCAGAGGTTGGTATAAGGAAACAGTATGAAAAGGATAATGTTCAAAAAGGTCTTGACATTGTTGATCTGAGAAAGCACTGGTCATAGCAGTTAGCTGCAACTGTTTTCATTCAGGTATTTGGTGAAACATCTTTATTGACTCTAGCATGTCACGGCTGTGTTGGTTTTCAATAAAGACAAGGTGTACTGAGATGAGAATTTTCTGGCTGAAGAGGAACACTCCACTCTGGGACAAAGGTGTGCCTTTTAAGCAGCCAGCCTCTGTACCCAGCAGTTCATTTGGCTGTCTCCAAACTTACCTCTGCTGGATAGTCCCCACTGCCTCCTGTCTTGCACAGAATTTCAGCTTCTAAACATTTCCCTGCAGCCTAACCCTGTGTTGGAAGGTTCATTAATGGATGCAGTGAGAGGATATTGTGCCTCACTTCCATAATGTTGATACAACCTGGCAAGAGGCAAGTAAATCTTTAGGTGCTCAAGTGTTTATATTACCCACACTTTTGAAAATATAGGATAAATTGAAATCTTCAAGTGAAACTGATTTCCAATATATTTGGCACAGCGGTCAGCACTGCTGCCTCACAGTGCCATGTAGCCAGATTTGATTCCTGGCTTGGATCACTGTGTGGAGTCCACACGTTCTCCCCATGTCTGCATAGATTTCCTCTGGGTGCTCTGGTTTTCTTCCACAGTCCAAAAGACATGCTAGTTAGGGTGCATTAGCCATGCTAAATTCTCTCTCAGTGTATGTGAACAAGTGCTGCAGTATGTCGACTGGAGGATTTTCACAGTAATTTCATGCAGTGTTAATGCAGGCCTGCTTGTGACACTAATAAATAAACTTTAAACACTCTAAACTTTGTGTTGCTATCATCTCAATGTTTTGCCAAATCAGGACATGAACAACACAAGTTGTTCTGGACATATGAAACCATCTCAACTGTGGCAACCAATTAATGTCATCCTTTGTTCAGTATTAGACCTGGCAAGCAGAATGATACTTTATATTCTTTAATATGCAGAATTTATAAATGTTTAAAATGAATGGACAAATACATATTTTCTTTGTTTACAGAAGTAATCCTGCAAGGACAAAATTGTGATGAGTTAAGGATTTATTAATTCCAATTGACTCGGCTACGGAAAGTATGAAGATTATATTAAAGGACATAGTCGCTTAACTAGTTTGGATAATTTTCATCACAAACGTAGTACAATATTAAAACATTATCAGTTGTTTTTTTAGAAGATCAATCTTGCACAGGTATTCATTTTAAACAAGCTAGGAAACATGTTCATTTCTCATTGTGGCAACGTTGCATTGATTCCTTCCTCAAATCTTAACTCAGTGTCCTCACCATTCAATTCAGATTTACTGTTGCACTTTACACTGAAATCAATGATTAATCTTCAGCAGTAAAAGAGCCTTGGACCACACAATTCACAGAGGTACTGTTTCTTGTACATTATATTTCTCACAATCCTGGCATAAATACCTTTCTCTTAATTCCAGCAGATAGAAAATAACAAATGTAATACCTTCTGCTTTCCAATGAATGCATTTTATTGCCACAGGATTACTTAGTTACTGAAAGTCTGAATTTAGTTAACATCAAAATCAAAATCTAAAGACCCAGTTCATCCTCAAACAGATTTTTCAAAAAGTTTGACTTGTACCAATTAAAATTGCAGTGCTGCTAGGATATAAATCCAACAGGCTGACAATTCACCAAATTCCAGAAGATATTTGAGTCTTGCACAGATTTGACTAAATGCCAGCAGCAATATATTTGCATCCATTGAAAAGTGAACTTTTCAATGAAAAATTTCCTGGTGAATGTTTCAAACTTCAGGTGAAATGTTTCAATTTAGCAAAGAGCTAATTGTCTCAATCTTTGTTCACAAATTTAAAGGAGTAAATGAACATTACTATTGCGATGACTGCACTAGACTGGTCTTTCCACAAGAATATTAGCATTAAGCAGAAAATCAGATGCAAGCAAGTATAACTCAAAGCTCTGTTTTATCTGAGCACAAAGCTGTTAATGTAACACCATGCTTCAGGCATACAATACATTACAGCAATACTGAACTTATCAAACTCTGATTGATTAAATTGGGATATTTACAGAGAACACGTTATATGGACACATACAAGGGAATTAGCCAGATCTGCTACGACTCTCACCAATTTTTACAGATGGATCATAGAAAGCATCCTTTCCAGATGTTCAAAGTTGGATATGGTTCCTGCTTTGACCAAGACTGTAAGAAACTACGAACGGTTTTAACTGTAGCCCAGTCCATCACACAAACCAGACTCCCATCCACAGACTCAGTCTATAGTTCCTACTACTTTGGATGCCACGTAACCTGGATATACTCTCTTCTATCTTTCAGGAAAAAGGTACAAAAGTGTGAGATCACATTCTAACCAACTGAAAATCAGCTTCTTCTCTGCTACCATTAGATTACTGAATGAACCTATCATATATTAAGCAGAACTTTCTCTTTACCTCTGACTGTAATGCTACCTCCTCTCTCTCTCTCTCTCTCTCTCTCCTATATATTCATCAACAGTATGTTTTATCTGTATAGAGCACAAGTAACAATTCTTTTCACTGTATCTTAATTTAAAACCAAGGTGAGGAGCATTTCCTTCTGAAGGTAGAGAATCTTTGGAACTCTTTATTGCAGAGAGCTGTGGATGTTGGGTCATTAAATCTGTTTAAGGCCGAGATGGACAGATCTTTAATAAGTAAGGGAATCAAGGAGTTTGGGAATAAAGCAGGAAAGTGAAGTGGAAGATTATAATAAGATCAGCCATGATTTCATTGAATGGTAGAACAAACTCAATGGGTCGAATGGCCTACTTCTGTTTCTATGTCTCATGCAGGCATTAGGCTGATGATACATTCATGTGATGTGAAACACACATTTATAAATGTTATGAACACATCTCAATTTTTTTTTGTTGATGAGCTGTACGGAGTATTAACTTACAGCCTTAATTGCTGCAGTAGAAAATGTTACATTGTCGCCATTTTATCCAGGCATCCTTCTACTTTGAATCCTCAAAAAAATTGCACCATCATTCTGACTTCAAATCAGACTTAGCTTTTGTAAGTGTGAAGTAGCAACTACTTTAGAATGCTCAATCAGGCCGAGAACTCAGATAAGAGGATATTTAATTTAATTTAATTTGGGATATTTAAAACCTAACAGGACCTTATTTTGACAGGTTCCTTGTTCCATAGGGGGTTGTGGTAGAATGATAACAAATGCGTCAGGTCCATTGATGTCCAATGTTATAACTTACAATGTGAAGGTAGTTGTAGAGATTGACTCGTATGTTGTCGTATGAATGTCTGCATATGATAAAGCCCAGGAGAACTCTATGATTACTGGAAAATGGTTTATTTTACCAATATTATTCTTTGGCAGCACTGCCTGAACTAAACAAATTACAATTATATATCAAGGTTTATTTTGCTAGTATTTGATTCCATTTGGCATTATGAATGGAATTTTGCTCCCCCCCCACCTCAAAATATTCTAAAGGGCAAGGTTTTCCAGCCATACTCACTGCAAGACTGGAAAATCCTGTCCCAGGTTAATGGACTTTTGCATGGTTCTGTCCCACCCGCTACAATTCCTGTGATGGGTGGGGTGAGAAAATTCCAAAGTATCACAAAGTCCGAAAATGGAGAATTTTGCTACTTTTTTTTTTAAACAAGTGAGCTACCACATGCAATCTTCCCATATTCTGTCAATCCCCTTGGCAGTGGAGAGTTTCATGCAGGTAAGGGTGGAGGGAGGAGGTAACCTGAGGTCGCTGGAGAAGCAGACTGCTAGCCATGGACCCTGATCTCCAAATATTCTGTACAAGTCTATGTAGGCTCTCGCCCTGCACCCCCACAACTAACAAAGCACCCCCCCCACCCACCTCCGATCACCGCTCCCCCAATGGACACAAGTTTTTGTCATGATTTGGCACATAAAGATTAGCTAAGAAATGGTTAACAACTAAAAAAAAACACCTGAAAGCAGAGCTTGTAATTTTAAAGTTCTCAGTCTCGTATTTAGTAGTATCAAATAAATATTTTTGGTTATAGACAATGGTTTCTATGAAATGTTAGCATGGACCAATGATTCAATCAAGTATAAAATCTCCGGTTCTGTTCTGCCTATGTTTTATCAAAGACAGATCTTTAGCACATTGTTTGCTGATGCGACATCCTGAGCTGTTTTTCCTTGGCAGTTTTTGTTAATGGTGATTTGCCTTCCACTCTCAGGGGCTGGTTATTAACTGGTGTAAGCATTATCGCTAAAAAAAAATCTGGTCCACTATTTAAATCAGATTTTAGTGCACTTAGAGGCTTGGTTTTGATAGTATACAAAAATATTTGAGGTTTCTCATGATAACAAAAAATATATTAAAATGCTGACAGCTCTCCTGTAATACTGTGAATTGTTAGTGATACCAGGACCACTGCTGATTTGAGACATTAAAGATACGTTTTCTCATTGATTCTTGGAAAATGAGTAAACATAATTTGCTTATCCACTTCCAGTTGATGAATAAGTGCCATTCTCACACAATCTAGTATAAAAGGAGACTAGGGAAACAACTCCAGGTGCGCGTGTGCATGTTTGCGCGTGTACGCTATTTATATATAGCGATAGACTATTGACAGGATGCAGAGGAGATTTACAAGGATGTTGCCTGGATTGGGTGGCATTGTTTATGAGGATAGGTTGAGGGAGCTCGGTCTTTTCTCCTTAGAGAGACGAAAGATGAGAGGTGACCTGATAGAAGTGTATAAGATATTGAGAGATATAGGTTGGATGGATTCTCAGAGGCTTTTTCCCAGGGCTGAAAGATTGCTATAAGAGGACACAGGTTTAAGGTGCTGGGCAGTAGGTACAGAGGAGATATCAGAGTTAAATTTTCACGCAGAGGGTAGGGAGCGAGTGGAATCAGCTGCCGTCATTGGTGGCGGAGGCAAGTTCGATAGGGTCTTTTAAGAGACTTCTGGATGAGTATATGGGACTTAATAGAATTGAGGGTTATAGATAAGCCTAGTAGGTAGGGATATCTTGTGTGCAACTTGTGGGCCTATTGGTGTTGTAGTTTTTCTACGTTCTATATCGATGAAAAGTATAACATTTTACTATATCTATTTTATACTATCACACTTCAAATTAAAATGAGACAAATATGAACAAACAACTCTGGTCGAATGCACCAAACTACACATTAAATGGCAGACGTGACCAAGACATGACCCATGAATTTCTCAGCAAAACCGAGAGTAACAAGATCTTGGTAAAACTGTTTCCCTCAGTACAGCTTTCAAGTCCTTATTGAATTTGCTCAAAAGCGTCTCTGATACATTGTCTCAATGATTCAATGGCTTTTAGTCAATAGCTAGACAGTCAATATCTTTGCCCAAAGTTAGGGGAGTCTAAAACGAGAGAGCATAGATTTAAAGGTGAGAGCAGAGAGATACAAAAGGGGCATTTTTTTTCCCCCACACAGAGGGTGGTGAGTGTCCAGAACAAGCTGCCACAGGTAGTAGTAGAGGCAGGCACAATTTTGTCTTTTAAAAAGCATTTAGACAGTTACATGCAAGACGGATATAGAGGGATATGGGCCAAATGCAGGCAATTGGGACTAGCTAAGGGGTTTAAGAAAAAAAAGGTGGATGGATAAGTTGGGCCAAAGGGTCTGTTTCTATGCTGTAAAACTCTAGGACTCTTTGACTCTACTTACCATCTAATGTCTTAATCTTTTCACAGTGCTTCTCTTCCATGTCTAATCAGCAGCACAATTCCAACTAATGCATAGCATCCAGAGGAAACCCATGCAGACAAGGGGAGAATGTACAGACAGTCACCCAAGGTTGAAATTCAACCCATACCCTGGTACTGAGGCAGCATTACTAACCACAGTACCACTACTTGCGCTGAATTGTCCTGGATGTCCCAGGTGTTGGAGCTGCAATCATCCAACTAGTGCATTGATACCTTTGACTCCAGTTTTGCTCGGGCTCCGAGATGTCAGACATGGTCAAATGTCATCTTAGTGTCAAGAACACTCATTTTCATCTTACCTCTGGAATTCAGCTCTATTGCCCATATTCATACCAAGGTTGAATTTGCATTTGTAATGGAGTGGTCTTGATATAATCAGCAAGTGTTGCTTGATGGTAACTTCAGTCAACAACACATTCTACCATTTTGACACTGACTGAGAGTAAACTGAATTTGTTGAATCTGATTTGTCTTATGCTGTCCAGCACTATCTGGGGATTTCTCACTGTCTCACCAGCATTTTAACTGAATTAAAACAACTTGTCTGGGGACGTGGGTGCTTCAAGATCAAGAGCATAACTTTCCATTGTTATACCTCAGACAGTTAGACAATGAAAGTAGACTGAAGCATAGTCTTTATTTCACACTTAATATTTTAGAGACACAGTGGCCGGAATTTTACCATCACACCCGCCCCGATTAATGAGATGGGCAAGACTCGGACAACAGCATTTGCCGTTGGCCTTGGGCAGGATTCACAAACCTCTGTAGGAGATAAATAAAATGAATAGAGATCATGTCAAACTTCGAGAAAAGTTTTTAATTCCACACGCATGAGGGAGGGACCTGAAATCTCAGGTTGCCTGTGAGCTCTCTTTGACCTTGATAGATTTGTACAGGTTATTATACTTTCTCAAGTCACAAAGGTTTACATTAACATATTAATTCCTCGAGTTGGATACAAAATGGTTTTTCTAATCTCGTTATACAGATTGCATTGTTCAGTACAACTTTGTTAATCAGTTCTTGGATAGTTCCATTTACCCGATGATAAATGTCAATGCGTTGTATTGCCCAACTAATTTACAACAATGTGTTAATCATTCCCCTTCCTCTACTGGGTGATCATGTTTTACAGAAGACTATGCCCTCCCTAGACTATATGGAGCCTGGATGTCTTATTGCCGGTTCTCCCAAATTTGTGATAATTCAGAACGATCTCCTGCACATCAAAAAAGTTGATAGCATGCATTAAATTATTATCTGTAGGTAGAATAGCCTCTAGCTGTCTGCGTTGACCCTTCTCTTCCCTCAATGAGAGGCTCTGGACTTGCTTTAGTAGCCCTGTGTGTGTTGCACTGAAATTAAACAAAATATGAATGGACATATAAACTAAAATATAAAAGACAGGATCCCTGATATTACCTCACAATAGTGCCAGTAAAATTCCACCTCATAATGTGTACTTCAAACCCAAACATATTTTCACACTACTATACAGAAGGGTACTAACGAATCTCCAATTAATGTTCAGCACCTGAATGCAATTAAGCATCCAATTAATATAAATGAACATTAAATGGTACAGTCTGGTCACTGATGGGGTCAATAGCATTTGCTGTATTTAGTATATTCAGCTACTTTTTGAAATCACATGGAAGCAATAAAAGCACAGAATGAATCAAACTGACTGAAGAACAGCAGCTGTAGTGGTAGAGACAATGAGGAGGAGGTAGGGCTAGATCCATCCACTGGGCCTTTCTGGTTGTAGATATATGGAAATGCTTCAGCATCATCTTTTACACTTGTGCCAGAATCCACCATGACTGAAGATGAGGCTAAATGTAGAATTGCTTCCTCCCCCAAATCATTTACCCACAAACATTCACGATGGCAGGGATTCAGAGATTTGACCTGAACCATTAGTTGTGGGTCACTTAGCCCAGTCTATACCATGTTGATTTTCCTGTTTCCTACCAATGTTATCATGAATATGCATTTATGACAGGTAGCTTGATGAGAACTAGGTCAGGGAATCTTTCCTTCAAACTGATCCCATTGCTGCCAATTCAGCCATCACTGAGGGAGAGAGGAAAGGAGGAAGGTAGGGAGGGAGGTGGTAGTTAGCAGGAGGTTTCCTCACCCATGTTTAATTGATGCCATGAGACTTCATGGAGTCAAGGCTAAGGACTCCAAGGGTCACTTTCCATCAACATGAATTAACTTGTTTGACTGCATACCACCTCTGATGGGTCTCCCTGTTGATAGAACAAGATATACTCAGAATTGATGAGGAGGAGGACTGGTTGAAAGGTATGTTAGTGTGAGCACAATTATGTTAGGCTGCTCTAAGTAGCTCTCCAAATTTTGATAACTGACACCAGATGTTAGTAACTAATACTTCACTGGGCTGATTGGGCTAATGGTAAAGTCAATGCCAGGTGGTCTGTCCTCTTTTATTCTTATTAAATATTTTTATAGCAATTTGAATCAACTGAGTCATTTGCTAGGTATTTCAGAGGGTAATTAAGTACAAAATACATGTCAGCCAGATCAAGTAAGCAGATTTCCTTTCCTGTGAAGGCATTAGCGAACCAGATGAATTTTTATGGATATCTAAAGATTTCATGGACACAATTGTTGGTATTAGTTTCTTGTTGCATATTCTATTCCAGAGTTGTTATGATTCTTGACCAGATCTTTAAGTCTTCAGTAACATTCAGCTGCAGATCAAAAATATTCAAGTTAGTGCAAACTAAATTTCAAGGCACTTGCTCAATGAAGAAGGCTAAAAGATTTTATAGGTTAAACAAAAATAAAGTTTACTGTACAAGATCAGAAAAATAAAACAATTTACAATGTCTACCTTCTGCTCTAACATTCAGGAGTAATATGGAGTACATAAGAAAGAAGAGGTAAACTATGGTCAAAAATACTGCATGATAAATGCAGATGCAACCAAAACAGATTCCATGAATTTCTCAACAATCCACCCAGATGTCAGAAGCACTGAGTCAACCAATCTCACTGAAACTGCCATCTCTCTAATATGGGGTTTCAATCATCACCAAAGATTTCACCTTGGACATCTCTCTGAAAGTTATTGCAACTCGAATGACTTCAGCAACAGCCCACTTCACAGGATTTCAGATTCCAGCATCTATAGTAATTTGCTTTCATCACAGAATTTCAATTTTGATTCCCAAGATTCCATTCCCCTGAACTCCTGTATATGCTCAAGCACAATTTCAGATTCTTGGCTGTGTCAAGAATCTTATTTTTCTCTCTAAGTGCAGGTGCACCAGATCTGTCCTAGGCACAAAGTTAAAGATGCAGATCTGCCAAACTGCGTATGTGCAGAAAGCCTGAGGTTTTGTCAGGGCTTGGAATTCCTGACCTCCACTCTCAAAATTCAGTCTGGATTCAATAACAATCTAGTTAATGAATTTAATTTATAATCGCAGCTGCCATAGTAAAATCTGAACTTGTTTCTAGGTTATTAGCCCAGTTGTCGGGTTGATGAAAATTTCTGTAACAATTTGGAATACATGACAGGATTCAAAGTGAAGTCACACTCATCAAGACATAGGCCAGAAACTCCAAGATGTTCGATGAAGTTAGCCTAAGTTTTACATTTGATTTTGGCATTGATGAGCTAAAGATATTTCGCTTCAGGTATGATTCAGTGATCCACTTGGAAGCTTTTATCAAACAATGTTCATTTGTGAACACAGAATATCACAAAAAGGATTAGCATAATCTTTCCCAATTGCAAAACTTAAACGTAACACTGTATAACTCCTAACAGCTAGCTACCTCTGTGGCTCCAAAATAAAACAATATCCCACAGAGATACCGCCTTCTTTAGCATTAGTTAATGTATGGGCAAGTGTTTTCACATGATACTGGATTGCAGCTTTTTTAACACTTCAGGATAGCAAACCTACAGCAGTTTTCAGAGAAAGATATATTTGTAAAACAGCCATAGTTCAGAGAGGCAAACTTAATGTCCACCAGCTTCCAGTCTTCAGACTCCAGGAGAGGAAACGCACTGCTGTTTCTCTCAACTTCAGCTTCTGAAAACCAAAACTAAAACTGGAATGCTCTGTGAAAAATAACTGTCCACAATCTTATCACCTGACATGTTAATTATCCCCAATCAAGTTTGATTCTGCAATCCCAGGGGAAAATTAAAACAGCAGAACACTGCATTAATACAGATTAAAACCAACATGATGACAATTATGCTGCTTCAGTAACAATAAATGACACCAGCTACAGATAACATGATTCCAGCAAAATCCTAAGGACCAATACAACATCCTGTAGGGAAACATGATTAAATTACATTTCTTAAAGGCAGAGTACCATCACACGCTTATCATACCTGGAACATGCAATACTTTCCAAATGAATCACCTTTAACTCGTGATGACCTATAGGTTGTTCTTTCAATAGAAGTATATATATTGGACCTTGCTTTTATGTTTGATGCAGAAGGGAGCTAGTTCTAGTTACTTCAACTCACTGTTGCTAAGAGTGCTTCTTTTTTAATCAATATAGTCAGTGGCATTTTTTTTGTTTAAATAGAGAAAATCAGGGAGCAATTTCACAGAAGTCCTTAAAATCATAAAAGACAATCAAAATAGATAAACATTGATTGATTCTCATGATTGGCTGGATATAGATATAGGGAAAAGAGCAGAAAACATTTATATATAAATGGATAATGTGAAGCGATGAGCATGTCAACTTTTAAAGAATAGGCTATATTTGGTGTATCTTTAAAGACCAGGAGGATAACAAAATCTCTTGAACAAAGGTCAAAAAAAGGATGAGGGGAACACGTGGTTTGGGATATTGCTCAAGCAGTTTAGCTGTAAGAAACAAGAAATTTTATGTGCTTCTAATCTGTTGCCAATGCTTGTATTGTTCATCTCTTCATTAAATTAGAAATGCAAAGCTGAGATCGGCACCGTGTTAGTGGTGTCTGAAAAGCACAATTAGTGTGTAGCCATCTCATCTTTTTGGAAAAAGTCAACCAGAAATAAACTTTTTTTGTAAGGTTACCTTCATACAAAATCTTTCTATTCATTCATTCTCCAATTAAGGAGACTGATACAAGTAATTTTGCAAAAAAAGTCTTTGATTCCTTCACATCCATTCATTTTCCCATTCATCCCTTTTCTCTCCCCTTTCCCTCCTTCTGCCCCGGCCCCTATGTTTTGGTTTTCCTTCATTTTATTTTTATCCTTGAGTTTCTGTTATCTATTGCTCTTCTTGTTGGTAGGATCAAAGCTAAAACTGAAACCAAGACACAGAGCTTTTCTTTATCAACAGAATTTATTGCCTCATTCCATCTCACATCCCTTTCAATCTCCCAGTGTCCCAGCTATCACCAATTTATACGTGCTCAATGTCAAATAATACCTACCACCTTTTTTTAAACCTTTTAACCTCAATAATGTAATTAACAAAACATTAGCATCCCTGGCTTTTGGGATATGTACATATGCAAAAGGTTTGGGAGTTTTCAAAATGGAAAAGTGAAAGACAATTAATTTGGGAAGCACTGAGGGTTGCAAGAAGCTATAAGAATTTTGGTTGGGTGGGGGAACAACCAGGAGGATCAAGCATCACCTGAGCCAGAATGCATCTTTCCTGATGCTGCACTGAATCATAAAGCTCAGCAGATTGATAGTAATGATGATTGGAGTGGGAAAACACTGTAGAGCAGCAAAACAGTTCTTAAACAGAAGAAGATTCATGAATCCATAGTCAAGAGAAGTAAAAACTTTTGCTTTGAATATGGCCATTTGCTGAACATGAATTCACACAAGCTCAGAAATCGGTATTGCATCAATAACCTTCACACAAGAATGGAACTCAGTCTATTTGAACAGAAAAGGTAACTTCTTTTTGTTACAGTATTTATGGTTACTCCATCAGGACCCAAATTTAATCTTTCAATTATCATTGTTCTTTAATGTTGCATGCAAGTCTGAGGTACATAAATCTCAATACTATTCAGTAGCTTTCACACTTCCTGTATTGTCTTTGGAGGCAGAAGTTCCTTCACAAAAATCCCTTTATTTACCAACGGTCTCTCTCCGGGGGTATCAGAGAAACTGACACTCCCAGTTAGTACAAGGCAAAGACTCTCTGACTCGCCCATCACTTGGATCCTTAATGAGGAAGTTTATACTCCAATAGGCCAACCTCAACACACTGTCGCAAATTATGACAAAAAATGGATTTACTGACTATTGATACGACAAACATGATATTGCTACTACTGCACAGATCAACAAAATTTTGTAATTGACTTAAAACCATTTTAGCAGATTGAAGACAGTGAAAAATGAGCAAACACAAGAAGGGACATGGAACTGTTAAATGTAACTTGGCACATTACAGTTTCTTGCCATGATATTTCTTTTTCTTCATGTTGTACCAGTGAATCGGGCAGTTGTGGGGTTATGGGGACAGGACCTTGGTGGGATTGCTGTTGGTGCAGGCTCGACAGGGCGAATTGTCTCTTTCTGCACTGCAGGAATTCTACAATTCTACAAATATATAAATTTACTTGGGACATTTGATTACCAAACTGTTAAATTATAACTAGCTAAGTATTTATAGAATTTTTCCTGTCAAGCTCTCTGAATAATCTGTCCTTTCCCAAAATAAAAGCAGAAAATGCTGGCAAAATGCAGCACGTCTGTTGAGTCCTGAAATGTTAACTCCATTTTTCTCTCGACTGCAGCTGCTAGGCCCATTGCATTTCGCCAGCAAGTTCTATTTTTGTTTCAGGTTTCAGCATCTGCAGTATTTTATTTTTACTATAACGTAATTTTCCAAACCCATCTTGGTAAATCCAGCTTTTGTCATGTGGATTCAGGATCGGGCTTCTGAATAAAGGAAGAGACAAAGTCATTGCTGATGTGCTGAAAATTGCTGTGTGCCAAACACATTCTACTGGAGTCAAGTTATTCCCTCTTAACTTGCAAGATTTATTTTGAAACAACTTCCAAGCAGTAGATTTTCACAAATCAGTCTGAATTACTGATGGATGGCACAGTGGTTAGCACTGCTGTCTCATAGTTTCAGGAACCCGGGTTTGATTCCCATCTTGGGTCACTGCCTGTATGGAGTTTGCATTTTTCCTGTGTCTGCGTGGGCTCTCCGGTTACTTCCCACAGTCCACGGTGAGCAAGTTAGGTGGAACAACCATGATAAATTGCCCCTTAGTATCGGGGGACTAGTTAGGGTAAGTGCATGGGATTATGGGGATAGGGTCTGGGTCGGACTGTGGTCAGTGAAGACTGAATGGGCTGAGTGACCTTCTTCTCCACTGTAGGGATTCTATACCAAATGCTATTGTGGTGCATGATAAATGACAAGTATAGAATTCAAATGTGAAAACAGAATCCAAATGACTAATCAAGATGGCCTATTCCTGCTTCTATTTCTTCTGTTCTTATAACAAATTCAATTCTACTGCCCTCACCCACCAGTACCCTTAAGAATTGGTGCTGAGAGTGGAAGAGGGTGCAAGTTGGAGGAAATGGAGAGTAGTTAGCTTAAACATTGGGATCAAGCAACTCACCTTAATGCTTCTGCGCAAATTCTACAAATCGACTCCAGATGATCTTCAAAATTTCTGCAAAAAACAGACCTAATCTCTGCAACTTAAGGTTGGGAGGAGGCCCCTATTGTCACTGCCTGATCATGGAACAAAATTGGGAGTTGCTGATTGTCTGAGGTAAGTACTGAAGATCAGCTCTATTTAGCACTCCATACAACTTGTGGACCAGGCATACGAGCTCCCAACCTCGCTCTTAACACCCCCAAAAGATTTAAAATAAAGTCTTTGACCACTATCTCCTCATGGTCCCAGAGTCTGCACAGTGGTTTGCATTGATGCGGGAATTAAACCTGGGTCCCAGATTCAATTCTGGCCTTGGATCACTGTGTGTGGAGTCTGCCCATTCTCCGTGTCTGCATGGGTGTCCTCTGGGTGCTCTGGTTTCCTTGCACAGTTCAAAGTACATGCTGATTAAGTGCACTGGCCACGCTAAATTGTCCCTCAGCGTACCCAAACAGGCGCCAGAGTGTAGCAACTTGGGGATTTTCACAGTAACTTCATTGCCACGTTAACGTAAGCCTACTTGTGATGGTACTAAGTAAACTTCAACTTTGGAAGTGCGGTCTTCTTATGAAGCCTTGGCCGATCCACCCAGTTCCAACGTTCTTCCCACTAACTGTTAGGTGCTATCCAAAGCTTTGGTCTCCTGCCGCTGCTTACAGCAATAACAGCCTTTCAGCCAAATAGTCAATTTGGCCAGCTGTCAGGCAGGAGTCAGATACAAAATCATCCAAAAGAGACCCTGTCACACGTACAAGCAAACAGGAGGGCCAAAGAGCATTCAAGATGGAAGTAAGAAACAGATGGGGCTAGGAAGTAGTCAGGATGTGTGCAAAGCAGTGACAACTACAAGAGCCATTAAAACTGGCAGGACCTCTACACCCCGGCTTTGCCAGGCTCTCTGCCTGCTTCCAGGCTCCTCTACAGCCTGCCGCTTTGTTACCTGAGTAATATGTACTGCAGCTGTGAGCACTGGTACAATCAATAAATTCATAAAAACCCTTTTTGTCTTAAAGTTATCAATATATTTCTCTCTCTCCCGGTGAGCACTGCCCACACATGTGCTCGTAATGAATTGTTCAGCTGTTGAAAGATTAAAGGAAAGGTGCTTCTTACGGGATGTTCCAGCTGGGAGTGCAATAGGACTAAATGGTATTCATGCTGAGAGGAGCAATGTTCAAACAGATGTAGGCTGGAGATTTATTTGGTGCAGAATTGTGCTCTTTGGATTATTCTGCTCTTCCTCACAACAATATAGCTTAATCTTAAAAGGAGAGCTGATTAAGGAAATACATTTAATTAAAGGAATATGACAAAGTAAACGATGACAACCATATCATGACTGTGAATCATAAGTCATGAAGAATTAATCAGAACCCACACAAAATATTACTTAAATGTACAAAATTAATTAACAGCGGACATTTAAACCAACCTAAATTCAAAATAACAGGACAGACTATGACAATCCAGTCCAGGTCTCACCAACAGTAAGTGTTGTAACGCTGACACTCACACAGTTTAGTGGATCTTTTGAAGAGGAGGGAATGGAAGAGTAGGAGTGAGGTTGAAAACAGTCTGAAGAGATATAATATGTGGTGTGGCAGTTTGGAAAGTGCAACAGCGCACTCCACGCCGCGCGCCACACACAAGTGCACTCCACGCTGCACCTTCCACCTTGGAAAAACCAACTGCCAACGTAATACCTTGAAACTTTCAACCATTTCTACTTCATCTTCATTGATGTTGACATGGGCATGTCCTCCACTACGCTTCCTTAAGTGATGATAACTATCTCCTTCGTTTTGTTTACTTTGAGGAAAATATTATTGTTGCCACACCAGTTCATCAAATTCTCTATTTCATTTCTATACTCTGTCTCATCATTATTTGAGATCCGATCCACTACGGTGGTGTCTTCAGCAAACTTAAAAATCGAGTTGGAGGGATAATTTGGCTATACAATCATAGGTGTAGTCAGGGCTGAGGACACAACCTTGTGGGGAATGATCATGGAGAAGGTATTGTTGCCTATCCTTAATGATTATGGTCTGTGGGTTGGCAAGTTCAGGATCCAGTTGCAGAGGGAGGAACCAAGCCCCAAGCCATGGAATTTGGAGATGAGTTTTGTGGGAATAATGATGTTGATACCCCCGCAGAAGAATATGCCCTTTCATAACAGGACAGGGAATATATTGAGCAGGAAATGTTTCTTTGCCATTCTTAAGGAGTCACTATGCAAGGTCAGAGGAGCTGCCGGGGTGGTCAGGATGGTAGATGGGGAGAGTGGGGAGGATAATGGCTGCGAGGAGTGTGGCGTTGGGGAGACTGGGACTGTCGAGAAGAAGGTTGAGGGAGGTCAGGGACAGCAATTGGGGGTGAGGGGGACTGTGACGTAGGTGAAGGGGTTTGCTGTGCTGGCAGTGCATGGTTACTCAGTACGCGCCGATCTCCACTCGGACGGATCAGCACTCCGCAATGGCTTACTCAGTCCTGTGCTACCGGCCTCTCCAGTGGGAATAGGCTCCACCCACTGATTTATCATCATGATTCACCCTACGGCACCTTATGATGCTTGGAATGTGGGAAAATCATTTTAAAATCCCACTTAAAAAAAATTGGTGGGATTTACTTGAGTTTTTACGCAAATTCGGCACTTAGAATTTGTTTGGAAGAATTCCCCCCTGGATTTTCGAATTTAAGATGTTCAGAGGTAGGCTTGGGGTAATTAATAGGAAGAGTTTCAGAGAGCGAACTTCTTAATGTTCCCACAGATCAGTGGTCCAAATAATGAGCTGGATTCCACCACTTTGCACAGCTCCGGGATTAGCAAATTACTTCCATGCATCATCAGCATTTTGTCATAGAACGAGTGGCAGAAACAGCTCGAGAATCATAGAATTACAGAATCCCTGCAGTGCAGAAGGAGGGCTTTCAGCTCACTGACTGTCCAACAGAGTATCTTACCCAGGTCCTTTCCTCCGCCCTATCCCCATAACCTCACATATTTAGTATGGCCAATCCACCTAATCTGCACATCTTTGCACTAACAGAGGAAGCTGGGGCAACCAAAGGAAACCTATAAAGACACAGGACAAATGCACAAACTCCATACAGACAGTCACCTGAGACTGGAATCTACCCGCATCCCTGGCGCTGAGAAGCAGCACTGCTAACCAATGTGCCACCATGCCGCAACTTACAGTTCGAAATACAAATAGTTTTGTGGTAATCAGGAGATTCTTAATTCAAGATATTGATTTTATCAAAATCAAATTCCATCATTTGTTGGACAGGATTGGATCCCAGATCCCCAGAACAAATAATCTAGCAATAATACCAAATACAATTACAATTTGAAATGCCACAATTTGGCCTCAATTCCTAATCTGTGTTGAGCCTGTGTAACTCTGTTAAGGTGGCAGGTACAGGTGATAAAATTAGTTCAACCCTTGCAGGGAATGGGAAATTTAACATTGGTGACAAAGTTATTTAATTTTAAAATTGTAGACCACAAATTGTGAAATATATAACCTAACCACTGACCAGAGTGCTATTAAATTTCTTTGGAAGACAAACCGTAAAAAAAAACACAACTAAAGCTATTAGCTATCACATTTCTTTGCCAATACAGCATCAGATTGTATATTAGAAAAGTAGTTAACATATTTCCAGGTCTTATGAAATTTGTCATTTATAAAAGAGCTGAATTTATATCAGACTATTTAATGCAGTAATCTGCTCTTGGGGGAGAAAAAGGTCTGTTGTAAAGCTTGTTACCTTTAAAGTCTTGCAGCCAGTGTTTATAGGACAATAGAAAGCAGGATTAACTCCATTTCAGAGATAATTGGTGCTACAAAAGGAATTCTTTGAAGTCAAGTGGAAGTTCCTGTAACTCGATGAACAGAGCTTGTTTCAGAATTGTTCAACTCTGCCCTATTTTGGCTAGAATGACAGGTTGAAACCAACGGCTGTGGAGATGTTCACAAACATAAGAGGCCAGCAACAAAGCGACCACAACCTCACTACAAAGCACTATCAAAAGCATGAAACTTCAAGCATTCTCTGAGATCTTGAAAAATGCCCCCATGTCATGAGTGCCACTAATCAGAGTTTCACACGTGCCTGCGACATTTTTGATTGATAGCTGGATGTTACCTCGAAGCACTATGTTAACTTTGCCCAGAGTTGTTCAGATGATCAAGTGTTGTTCATGCTCAAACATAGAAATATAGAATTCCTGCAGTGCAGAAGGATGCTAATCAGCCCATTGAGTCTGTACCAACTCTCTGACAGGGCATCTTACCCAGGCCCACCTTACTGCCCTACCTCCATTACCCAATGTATTTACCCCACTAATCCACTTAACTTAAATATCTTGGGACACTAAGGGGTAATTTCGCAAAGCTGATGCACCTAAACTGAACATCTTTGGACTGTGGGAGGAAACCCACACAGACATGGGGAGAACACGCAAATTCCACACAGACAGTCACCCAAGGCTGGAATTGAACCTGGGTCCAAGGTGCTGTGAGGCAGCAATGTTAGTCCCCTCATGGGAAGTTCACTATAAGAATTAGCATGAACTTTTCAGTGTTCCAGTCTATTTTCCTCCCTTTTCCCTTCGTTTCCCAATGATTCCTTCCATTTCTCTCTATAATTTGTTTGATTGTAAGATTTGTTGGTTTTGTATCTTTTGTTCTCACAAAGAAAATTTAGAGTTCCAACTTTGTACTGCTCTCTAAATTTGTCCCCTTATTTTTGACATCTTACAACTTCAAAAGGAAGTCTCCACCGCCTTATAAGTTGATGAGGTGTCTGAACAGAGTAGACAAGGAACAATGGTGAAGGGTCAAGAATGAAGTTTTAAGGTAATTGGTGAAATAAAGCAACAAAAGCATGAGGAGAAGCTTTTTCACATATCTAGAATACACTGTCCAGCATTATAATGAAGGTTAAATCATGGCATACATGAGGGAATTATATTATTACCTGAGAAGGAAGGAGTTGCAAGGTTAAAGGGATAAGACAGGAGAACAGAACTTGATAAATTGATCACATTTGGACAATTGGGGTAGACAACAAGGCAAATAGCTTCCTATATTGCTCTGAAAATTCTGTGATTCTTTGAGTTTTAAATAGAAATGCACAGGAACTAGAAGTCCAAAAATAATTTTAGTAATCTTGTTTTTCTTTAAAACCCCTTTTCACAAAATTTAACTTTTGATTAACTTTCTGAAAAAAAAAAATCAGTGTGATTTTGCAAGTGATGAATACCATATTTATGCTAAGGTTGCTAAATAAATGCTTATTACAACAGATACCGAGAAGTGGGAAACATTGTGGCGAGTTTCAAAATGCTATATAATCATTGCAGAATATGTCTTTGGAAGTCTTCACATTAGCTGTGAATCACTAAAAATGCCTTCTAACCATTAGCTTGAAGTATCAGGGAGGTAGGCTCTTTAAGCATGTTTCCCATTGAGCAACCTATGCTGGCATAAGGACAGGTTCAAAACTGATAGCAAACTTGCAAATGGTCTCAAAGTACAGATTTGTAGCATATTTCAAAAGAGAATTCATGTATTATATCCACGCCCCTAATCATAAAAGCATGTAACTTTGGATCTGATCTTTGCAAAATACTGTATAGCTAATATCATTGTGACATACGAGAACTACTACTTGCAAGAATATTTAGAGAACAGTCCTCAATTGTCAGTTCTGGGTTGAACAAGTTCACTTTTTCCTATGTTGGTTCTAAATTAGCAAAGATACTGGAGTTTACAGGTTTTAAAAGTAGCTCACTCCAGATATATTTGAAACCAAAAATTTGAATTTGCTATGCTACAGAAAAAAATAGATTTCAAATCAATACCGTGTTGTTCTATCCCACTACAACTAAACACATATTTAAATCAAAAGTGTGATTTAGCAGGATGAAGGTGGCCGAATTTTTATTCATCAGGATGCTGGAGAGTCTACAAGTACCTACTGCCTGGTGAAAGCAGGAGGATGATGATGCCTCAAAGTGAGGAATGGTCTGTGATGCTCCTCTGACTGTCTGGCTCATAGAACAAAGAACAAAAAACAAAACAGCACAGGAAACAGGTCCTTAGGCCCAACAAGCCCACGCCGCCACCTCAATGTTCCCACTTCTGTCCATGATCCCTGTCTATGTTTATAAATCTATGCATTGAAACCAAATTTGAGACAATTTAGGGAGAATTTGTTCTGCCAATTAGCCTAAGAGCACATTTTTGGGATGTGGGAGGAAACCGGAACAGCCGGAGAAAACCCACGCAAGCACGGGGAGAATGCGTAAACTCCCACAGACACAGGCCCAAATCTACGTATCTGCACAGCATAGCAATAGTCACTGAGCTGTCATGTTGCCCATCAAATGGTCCAGGTTAAGCGTACACTAATGATGTGAAGCACTAGGATACTCGAAAAATCCAAGAGCAGCCCTCTCACAACCCATCGCGTGTATGCCCCTTGTTAGACAACAAGGTGGACCAAAGTACCTGTAGGATAAAAACAAATACATCATATTTGAATGAAGTTTGGCCCTACTATTTCTTTGTCCTTTTGCTCTGCAGGATAATTGGGGATGAGGGTTTAGAGTTCACTGAATCATGCCCAAGTCCTATTACTAAAAATGAAACATTCGCACTGCTGAGATGCATTAATCATTTGGCTGGCATGGAGGCCCAATGAGAACAACTGTGTCCTGAAGGGGAAAAGTATCATGCCATTGGGTGTCAGATTGAGATTCTGAGGTGTTAAAGTAGTGAGTAACAACAACATTTAATTCAGTAAGAACTCTCAATTTGACAAGTGTGGGAATCAGGACTTGATTGAATAGATGCAAAGGCTGTTGGGGGGGAGGGGAAGGGAGATGATCGTCAGTTTTTAACTATTTCAATGTGTTTTTTTTTTAAAATGTCACAGTCTTTAAACTAAGTGAAACAGGTTGCTAGTACCACTGAGGGGAAAAAATAACTTGGTTCTAGCAGTTACAATAGCCATTTGCTTAAATTTCTCTATGAATGCTTAGCTGAGTTCCAAAATCTATAATTAACTCCACAAGGGAATCCTACTCTCAGTTTATTTGATAAGTCAAAGAGGCCAATAAAGGATTAGTAGTCTTTGATGTGGAGTTATGAATAGAAATTTGCTTGTTTTACAAGAAATTAATCAATTAAGGTGATGTAAAAGGATTGCATAGGCTTTCAGAAATTGACTTTTTCATAATATTGAAGGCTAAGTTGCATTTTTAGAACTTGCTTTCCAATCTCAATATTGCTCCTTAGGTCTGCCTATACTGGGGACTGGTGCAGTTGGCATAGACGAGATAAGGGTCGATGGTGATGGCTAGGTTGGCACAAGGGTTATAAAGGGCTATTGTGGAGAGGGTTATGCAATGGCATGGAGGGGGCATGGGGAGAAAAAAAGAGCTATGTTTACGTGTAAGGTGTGAAGGCTAGGAGGACTTAAATTTAGTGGAACAATTCCCAGAGAATCCAGCCAACCTGCCTTGGTACTTGGACCTCCTGTGGCCGTCTCCCGGAAATGGGCATGACTTTATCCTGTGTCAATGGGAATAAAAATTAAGTCTAACAGGACACCTAACAAGACAAGTCTGCTTTGTCCAGAAAGATCAGTTTGATTACCTCTTTCCCCCTCCAGCCTGTTGAGCGTTCCCAGGATTTTCTGATTTTTATTTCACCCTCAAAGTATAAATGATTTAAATCCAAAGACAGGGAAAATATTGGTTGACAATCACCTTTATTTGCTAAACTTGACACCAACACATTCACACCATTACAATTTTTATGCTATTTGTTACATCTTTACCAGCAAAGAGTATAGAATCATAGGATCCCTACTGTGCAGAAGGAAGCCATTTGGCCCTGAGAGTCTGCATTGACCTCAATCCTACCATTGCTGTCAGTTCAGGTTTGGTATGCTGAATAGTCTCCTATTCATTGCACTGTTGGGATTCTACGATTCTTTTCTATGATTCTAGGCATACACACTATACATTGCATGAAGAAAGCACTTTGCATAAGATTTCAGCTCGATAATTATGACTTGCTTTTAGTATAGTTAAAGCATCTTAGTATGCTTTCATTACATATTTACACATATGTTTGAATTTCTGTCGAAATAATGAAATTTCAGTCACCCATGACTCTAATTTAATAACTAAAGTATAATCTTGCTTTTAAAATACATTACAGAATTTATAGGCTGTCAGACGGTGCATCGAGCATCTGATAGATTACTCGATTCAATTATTGCAATAAATGATTTGAATTCTTTCTGTCTCTTTGACAGAGCTGAACCAGTCTAAGTTGACTGTTATTTGAAGCAAATCAGTTCTGACGGATAAGAATCCCCATAGATAGGTTTTCTTTTAAAAAGAGGCCAAGATGAAATTTAGTGACAAAAGTCACAAGAAGATAAGCAATTACCTTTAAATGTCAGCACGTTAAAGCTGGCATAAAACAAACTGCGTAGAAAGCTCACTAAGGGCTACACCAAGAAAATCCAAGCTTTAATCACTGCAGGGTCACAGATTGCAGTTTAGATGGCAATGGCGTTACAATGGATTTTCGTCCACCTGAGCTACAAAGGGCAGCATTAGTCAATGCACCACTGATGCTGGAAAATTAGCCAAATTAATGTTGCAAACAACAACTTTGAGTTCAACTCTTATGTTTATCTGGATGACTAAAACTGACTGGTTTGACCCATGAAGAAGTATGCTGCTTGTAGATATGTATACATCCTAACATGAGTTGGCACTTCTGAGCTTGGTGGTAAAAAAAAAAATCATTCCCAAGAATCTGTTTCCTTTATTCATTTCTCAATCATTTGCACTGCACTTTTGGCCCATCTCCAACAATGGATTACTATACTGTCTACTTATGTTAATTATAAGTAATTTTTTGCTCAAAAGAATTGAAGTGACTCGCATTTTGCATAATTTTAATTCATATTAACAATTTTAATTGAATGACTTTGAATTAAAATGTATAAACAACCTTTGAAGTGATACACTGTGCAGGTGTCTTTTTCCCTACTGTCATGCTTTCCATGATAAGAAGGTTGAATAAGCAGTCATTCATTTACTGTTTCAACAGGCGAGCAACTTCAACCACATTAAAGCTTTTCACAAACGATTGCCCTCTGACAGGGCACAGTGGATAGCACCGTTGCTTCACAGTGCCAGAGATCCAGGTTCAATTCCAGCCTTGGGTGACTGTGTGGAATTTGCACATTTTCTACATGTCCGCGTGGACTGCCTCTGGGTCCTCCAGCTTCCCTTCACAGTCTGAAGTTGAGAAGTTGGGTTGATTGCCATGCAAGATGACCTCTTAATGTCAGGGGGACTAACAGAGTTACACAGATTGTTGTCGCTGCAGGCTCAATGGGCCTCCTTCTGCACTGCAGGGATTCTATGATTGATCCAAACATGATTTGCCTTCAGCAATACAAAATGATCATTCAAAAAAGGAACAGTGGTAACTCAGTTTATTTGATAACATGAGCTAGCTGTAGAAATACTGAAATTTAGTTCATCAATCCAATTCTCCAATTTCAGTCAATTGGAAAGATGTGCCAGCTGTTTCTTTTCCCCTTCTAGAGAAAGCTCTAACGTGCTACCTTATACATGTGGTGTGCAACATATTATAGAAAAGGCTTTTCATCTAAACATTGCTGCTCAAATCCTAACTTGGATAAATCCCATCCATCACTCCAGTGCAACAATAACACTCAGAATGATATTGTACAAATGGTATTTGGACTTGAAACATCAGCTCTTTTCTTGCCTTACAGATGCTGCCAGAACTGCTCAGATTTTCCAGCATTTTCTCTTTTGGATTAAAATTTTCAAGCTTGTTTTTGAAGCTTCAGTGGCCTCTCCCCTCCCTATCTCTACAATCTCCATCACCCTGACCACCTTCCAAGATCTCCAATTCCAGCCTCTTGGAAATCTCATTTCAGTACTGGCAAGAAAGGTCCCAAGATCCAGAGTTCCCTGCTGAAATGTATCTTCCTCCAAGATGATTCTCAAAAGCAACCTCTTTGACCAGGCTTTTGGCTACCTGCCTTCATGATCTCCTTCTATAGCTGGGTGTCGAATTATGTTTTGTCCTATTTTGTGCAAACCCTTCTGATGTTTTTCAAATTGTAAAGGTGCTAAGTAAGTACAAGTTACAATTCAGATATATGCAAACAAGCAAATGCCCAGATTTTCGATCCTCGGTTGGTTCGAGTATTTCAATCGTTGCAAACCCAACTGTTAAGAACAGCCTCCTTAATCCTGACTTTTGTTCCAGGAGAGTAGACTGGATTCAGTGTCGGGCCACCATCCCTGGAACAAACGCAGTAGCTGTCAGGTGCAGATGTGGGTTGGGCGCAAGGTCCATCTGTGCTCCAAATCTGCATTGAATTTAATTAAACATAAACAAACAAAAAGCCAACGGAATCTCACCCACTCACACGTCCTATGGCCCATCCATGCCAATATGTTCTTTGACAACTTTGTAGTACCTTTGACAGTTCCAATGAGTTCATGAACTTCTCAGGCACAATCAAGCTTAGTTATAACAATCACAATGAAAGCCTTACCTCTCCCAAAGGGTGCCTTACCTATCCTAAAGGTGCTCCAAGACAATATCCAGAAGGGACATTACCAATCCAAACAGTGTTCAAATAAATCTACCAAGTTCATAACAGCTTTTACTTGGTCTAATCTGCAAACTCCAGAAGAGAATTTTCCAGCCAGCCCTGCCCCAAAACTGGAAAATCCCACCCAAGGCCAACAGACTTTGTATGACCCTCCCTGCCTGCTTGCTACAATTCCCATGGTGGCTGGGGTGGAAAACTCCTCCCAGGGGTGACATTTCTGACCTACCAAAATCTCAACGAAAATCCCATTTTAGTTGAGGTAACTGGTAACTCAAATAGCCAACTAAAATTTTGTAAACTGTGCACTTTGTAAACTGGAGACCTGTCTCCAGTCCTGCCCCCACGAAAATAGGGGCTGCTAAATCTAGACCAAAACGTCAACTTTAGCAAAGGGAAAAATTATGAGTCCTTTAGTACCTAAAGTTGTTTGATTTATAATAGAAGAGTTCTTATTACCCTCAAAAGATCATGCTGGTTGAAAATCTGCTAGTACTGGAATGATATCAATAATCGACAACATTTATTTAATTAAAAACAAAGTGTGAAAAAGACATGTGACTGTCTGTTCCATATTCATTTGAATGCTGTAAAATTTACAAGACAACTTTTGAGTACATTTAAGCACAGAATCAAGTCTAAATCACAGAAGAGACTTATTGAATAAATTGCAGTACTCCCTCCAATGTTAGAAAAAAGTAGTACACTACTTCATTGTATGTTAGAAGGTCTAAGGGCATCAAGGTTTCCAGCAGACAAGTTTTAGTAAATGTATCCATTCTTGAAGCAACAATCCGACTGTTTAATTTGTACTGCCAACTCACATGCAACTTGGCTTTGTCAGCAGAGGTAAACCAACAAATTGATTTGTCCCTGGCATCCGAACCTGTTATAATTTTAATTAATCTACCACGTTGATCCTTTACATTAGATACAACAGGACAAAAAGTCAACCTATTTATTAAAGGCAAGTGAGAAAATAGGCTTTTTTTTTCCCATAGCTACATGATTCAAAGCAAGATTTGCAGCAAAGTCTTCTCAGCAGCATACTAATACAACAAAGGCATTAGTTTGATTATATTCTTCAGAAGAATGAACACCAACTAATCAAGTTTCCACTAGAAAGAGCGTTTGCATTCAAGGATGCAATGTAGAGACAGTGCCAATGACTGTCTCTTCAGTGCACAGTTTAATGGTTAGAACACCATCAAATGTATCAATAGGAGGTCTCTGAATTTCAGCTGGGGCACAGTGCCAACAACTCAATGTCCCATTTATAATAAACACATAAACACATTGGGGAGAGCAACGTGGCACAGTAGTTAGCACTACTGCCTCACAGCACCAAGGACTTGGGTTCAATTCCAGCCTTGGGTGACTGTCTGAGGTTTACACATTCTCTCCGTATTTGCATGGGTTCCTCCAGGTGCTCTGGTTTCTTCCCATAGTCTAAAGATGTGTAAAGGTGGATTGGCCATGCTAAATTGTCTTAGTGTCCCAAGATGTTTCGGTTAAGGGGATTAGCGGGATAAATATATGGACTAATGGCTATAGGACCTGGGCTGAATGATCTGTCACAGATTTGGTGCAAGCTCAATGGGCTGAATGACTTCCTTCTGCACTGTAGGCCTCTATGATTCTATAGATAAGTTCATGGTCACTATGTTAAATGTATTTTATTTGAACCTTTCTTCTATTTTATATTTGTTGATGTCAGGTGTTAATGTTGCAGAATTATGGCAGGGATCAAAGTCTGCATTTGGTGACTTGCTATGACACAGTTAGCAATGTTTCTACTAACGTACTGGTGTCCCATCAAATGCAACAACCCTTATGTGGACTATGTCGTAGCCAAGTTAGTTAATCATTTTCACAGCTTTAAAATACGACACACCGTCCCCTAATCACTAACAGATTAGGATATTCATGTCATTTCTATGAGTAAATGGTGCCTGTGTAAAGAGCAGATTCTGTCATCTTCTGAACTGTTTGTTCCCCTTCAAGGCACATGCATTCATAGAACATAGAACAATACAGCATAGGAATAGGCCCTTCAGCCCATAATATTATGCCGAACATCACACTAAGTTAATCTAATTCCTTCTGCCTGTCCTTGGTCGATATCCCTCTATTACTTGCATATTCATATGCTTACTTATCATATCTGTTTGCACCACCATTCCTGGCAGTGTGTTCCAGACACCTACCACTCTGTGTAATACACTTGCCCCTCTCTGTTAAGTGCATGTCCCCTAGTATGAGACATTTCAATTCTGGGAAAAAGATTCTGATTGTCACCCCCATCTATGCCTCATTCCGCAACTTTCCTCAAATAATGACAATCTCAATGTTGGGGGATTGCTAAACTGTCAAGATGCGTTTTTGATGAGACATTTGTGGGAATCGGAGCAGATGCAGCTCACAGAACAATGTTCTCCTTTGGCCTTGGGTGGGATCTTATGAGCCTTGGGTGAAAAAGGTGGTAAAATTCCAGCAACTAAATGGAGTATTGAAAAAATATTGAAAAAGCGCAAAAGATAGCTTAGAGTCAACAACACTGAACAAAAAAATCTGATCATCAATATCTAATTTTTGGATCTGTTGTGCTTATATTGGCTGTCATTGCAAAGTTATGCATGGTGGTATGCAAGTCAAGCAAATGTACACTCATTGCAACTCTAAACTTCATAAATCTTTTCTCTACCTGCCTTTCTTGCACAAAAAAATCCATATTAGCGATGTACTTAAGGGTATTTTCCAAGCATACCACTTAGGATAAAACTCTCACCCATAGTGAGGGAAGAAAATGCTGTTTCTGAAGAGAAAGATTTAATGATGTGGATACCTTCAGTTGAAGAGTTGTCAACAGGCTCATTAAATCACCACTGGAATAGTAAACAATAGTAAGAAATGAAGGAGTTTAAGAAAACAAAGTAAAACTGCACAAAAATGATGGAAGAAAACAATTTTTAAAAAATGAATGAATAAATCAGTGTGATTACTGAAGTTACAAATGAGAAAGTTAGGGTTCAAGCAAATTCTAAAAAAAATGAACTGAAAAGTTATGATTTTGTTTTGCTTAGAGAAAAGAGACATTCTATTGAATTTTTTCATTTTGTATTCATCAGGATAGAATCTGTCGGCAATAATCCTATCAGACGACTAATTATTTTTTTCTTGGACACCATATCCTGAATAATTGGATTCAGATAGAATGGGAGTCAAACACTTGGGAAATGTTTTAATAAAATAAGATAGGCTGAATGTCCAAAAGCATCTGATTTCCCAAAAAAAAAGTATAGATTATCTTCTTCCTACTTTCTTTAAATTGTAAATCATTCTCACTGCATTCTAATTTTCCCCTATCGAAAATACAATGATTTAATAATCTCATGGAAACCACACCAGTAGCAAAATTCTGGAGAAATCAAGCTTGAAATGTTACTCATCTGTGGAGGAATGATATGCCAGAAATCCTGGTTCAACATCCCAACTTTCCTACAAGCATTCACATGAGAAATAACAAATTTACGTTAATAATGTATAAGCATATCAAAGGACAATTTACTATTTGTTCCTTTAAAGAAACACAGGTTAAAAAAAAAGTCTCAATAGAAACCAAGGGTCAGCAGTTATTTTAAGGTTTGCTTTAGTTAGTTGCCATTCAAAAATAATAAAGTCATTCATTGTGTTACTGAACACTTCCACTTCTATGTTAATTTAATATGGAGAAGTGCACTGCGACAGAATACCAAATAGTACTAAGCCCTAAGGAGCATCTGACTGTAATGCACAGGAAGAGTGATGGCATGAATATGAAGAAAAGTGCCTTCCTATTAGTCAAGTAGAACCTGGCATGAATACAAATGCCAAGAGAATTATGAATAATGAAAAATTTACTTCCTAAGATCCCAGAGTTATAAATAACAATGGATTCAGGCTGAAAATAGAGCAGTTTAATTTGCTTGTAGTTCAAATCAAATTTGGATACAGCAGACCAAAGCAGGAGTAATAAAGAGGAACATCAACTATCTATTTCTGAAAATTAAATTTCGATTCTCCACACTTAGTACCCTAATAGTCATTTGAGTTACTCAAATATATTCTACTACCGAAGCTATCTAGTTGAAAATTGTCTTCTACATGGTTAAATCATTGAAATAAGCAGTTTTACAGCATTACTCTTCATAAATATTCCTCTAGTCTCTAAATAGGAAATAAAAAACCATTGCCATACAAATACATTAACATGGACAAAATGTTCATTTATTCAATATAGTGGCTTGCTATTGCTGTCATATTCAATCCGCCGATCAAACAGTGACAACAGCAGTAAGAGAATAAAGCATCATGTTTTTCAAGATAAGTTTCACCATTCAAAGAAAACAGATTTTCCACAGGGAAGTATTTCAAATACATTAATGCCTCAACAGAAATATAATGTGCAATTAATTTGTTTTTGGTATCTCATAATTAGATTTAAACTAATTGGTGAAGAGATGAGCATTAGGATGAAACATTGGAGAGGAGAAACAAGATGCGAAGAGGAGTGAGAAATCACACCAACGTCAGAATGGTTCAGAAATAGGAGAGAATTTGGGGTGGCATGGTGGTTAGCATTGCTGCCTCACAGCACCAGGAACCCATGTTCAATTCCAGCCTTGGATCACGGTCTGTGTGGAGTTTTCACATTCTCCCCATGTCTACAGAAGTTTCTTCCAGTTGCTCCAATTTCCTCCCAAGATATATACGGGAGGTTACAGGAATAGAGTCTGGGCATGATGGTGCTTGATGCAGACTCAATGGGTGTCCTTCTGCACTTTAGGGATTTTTTGATAAGACAAGGAGCAATTGCAAGATGGATTTAAGATGAGTTTGCATGTACCTAAATGCATGTAACATGGTAAATAATGTTGATGAGTTGTCGGCACACGCAGTGACATGTAGGAACAGAGAAACTAGAAACTGAATTAAGCCATTTGGCCCTTTGAGCCTGTTCCATCATTCATTTTGATCATGGCTGATTATCATATTCATAATCTTGATCCCCCCTGCCTCCCACTGACCTGCTGCTACCTCCCCACTCCCCCCAAATCCCTTGATGCCTTTAGTCTCAGAAGCTATATCTGATTTCTTCTTGAAATCAGACAACTTTTTGCTCTCAACTACTTTCTGCAGTAGTGAATTCCACATTCACCAACCTCCATGTGAAGAAATTTCTCCTCACCTCAGTTCTAAAAGTTTACCTCCTATCCTCAAACTATGAACAATAGTTCTAGACTCCCCCATCATTGGGAACATTCTTTCTGAATCTATTCTGTCTAATCTTGTTAGAATGTTATCTGTGAGATAATAGCAACAACTGTCATCTGACTCAAAGGAGGAGATGATGGGGATTCCTGGCTCGTGAGAGAAGATGGGGAAGTAAAAAAGGTAGTGTAGATTGCAGTATTGATCACACTACCACTAATGCACTAAAAAAGATTCTGCGGCTGAGGGGCAAAGACAAAATCGATTTGCTTAGATTTAAGCAAGATGGCTAAGCTATTATGGGGGCATATGATACATGTCACCAATAACGGGTTGGAAGTACAGCAGATTTGCAAGGGAATTAATGAAAGTGTCATGAACAATAGAGAAATGATTCTGAGAGAAGTTGGTTATTTCAAAACAAAACAGACCCATAATCAGGAGGTCAAGCAGCAGCTGTGGAGAGATGCTGCCTGCCCTGCTAGATTTCTCCAGCATTCTCTACATTTCTTTCACATTTCCAGCACTCACAGTATTTTGCTTCAAACAATACAGCTTTGGACAGTTAAAGTGTTGGGAACCACTGGAGACTTATAAGCGTGGCAAGTGACTGGCACTCAGCATCCTCAGAATTAACACAGCTCCTGACCATCTAACTCACACTGCCATTTAACTTCCACTTGAACAATGATTGGCAGTGGGCAGGATTTAGTTAATGGGTGACATGGTAACACTGCTGCCTCACAGTGCAAGGGATCAGGGTTCAATTCTGGCCTTGGGTCACTGTCTGTGTGAAGTTTGCACGTTCTCCCTGTTTCTTTTGAGTGCTCTGGTTTCCTACCACAATTCAAAGATGTGTGTTAGGTTGATTGGTGATACTATTATGACTTTAGTGTTGGGAGGGGATTAGCAAGTAAATGTTTGGGGTTACAGGAATAGGGCCTGGATGGGACTGTGACTAGTGCAGATTTGATGGGTTGAATGGCCTCCTTCTGTACTGTAGGGATTCCATGAATTATATCCACCCTTGGAAGAAAGTTCCGCCAGCAAGACCTCTCTAATTGACTGACAGCTCTTCAACTCAGCCAGATATAGTGCTACAGTGGTTGAGAGTGGTACTGCAGTGCAGTGCCTGGGACTAAGTACTGAGATTTTGAAGAAGTTAAGTCTTGGCGGTGGGAGGGTAGAAGTTGCCAGGGAGGTTTGCGAGAGTGTTACAATTACTACATTGTAGGGTAGGCAAGGAAGGGAGGGGGACCCGGATCTCCAGTGTCATGAGGGAGGGCATCCTAAGTCTGAGGGACCCTATAAAGTGAGGCATCAGCCCACTTCCCACCCAAGATTGTAAAAGATGCAAATGTTTCTTTTCTGCCAGCCTAAAAACTGACGCCGGGGCAGAACAAGCCCTTTAAGTCGCCATTAAGTGGAGAGTTCCAGGAACTGGTGGGGTCGTGGACGGAGTGGAGGGTGGTGTGGATCCAATCCATTCAATTTTACCCTCCTCCTTCCTCACAACCCAGGTTGAGGGAATATAAAATTCTGCCCGTAGAGCAATTACAGCACAGAAATGTGCAACCTTACCCTTTGATTCAATGCTCCATCTCTCTGTGGAACAATCCAGTCAGTCCCATCTCCCCAAACACTATCTATTATCATCCCACTTCCCCTCCAACACTGCCAAAGGCCTGCAGGTTTACATTCTTCAAGTACTCAAATTTCATATTAAAATAATGAACATCCCAGGTTCTGCCACCATCCTCAGCACAGGTCATTATGACCAGCTGACTATAGACAGTTCTCCATCATAAGCCCCTGCATTCCAATAGGTCCTATAATTATACTTAATTGACCTCAAATGGCTACCTGCCATTTGCCAGTGGGTGGCCAGTCTGACTGTTCGCCACACTCATTCAGTTGGCTGGGGTCAGAAACACAGTGAGGAATGAGTAAAACAGGCTGGCAGCATCAAACCGCAGACCTGCCTGCCTCCGATCCAGACTGTTAACACTTCCTACTGCTTCCCAGTGGCAGGAGATGATATTAAATGGGAAATTCCACTGACAGCAGCAGGACCAAGAATTCTGCTGTCAATGAACGGTGTGCCAACTGCCATGGCTGGATAAGAATTCTGCCCAATGTTATTTATGAACATGTGCACTCGCTTCTGGAGAGAAATATGGATATGGAGGGGGAGGGGAATTTAAAGATATGAGTTTTAGTGCAGAAGAGAATCTTTACATTCCAAAAGGATTCCATAACAGTAAGCAGTTTTTTGGCAGTGTAGGTAATATTTTATAGCATTCAGGCAGATCTGTTGAATAGGATGGCACAATGACACAGTGGTTGGCGCTGCTGCCTCACAGCACGAGGGACCCCAGTTCAATTCCGGTCTTGGGTCGCTATCTGTGTGAAATTTGCACATTCTCCCCATATCTATGTGAGTTTCCTCTCAGTCCAAAGATAGACTCATTACAGCATGGAAATAGGCACCTCAGCCCAATTTGTCCATGCCACCCTTTTTGGTTTAAACCCTGAAGCTAATCCCAATTTGCCTGCATTTGGCCCATATCCCTCTATACCCATCTTACCCATGTAACTGTTTAAATGCTTTTTAGAAGACAAAATTGTACCTGCCTCCATTGAAGCTCTGGCAGTTTGTTCCAGACAGTCACCACTCTGTGTGAAAAAATTGCTTCTTTGGACACTTCTGTACCTCTGCCCGCTCACCTTAAACCTATGCCCCCTAGTATTAGACTCCTCTACCTTTGAGAAAAGATATTGACTATCTAGCTGATCTGCGCCCATCATTATTTTATAGACCTCTATAAGATCGCCCCTAGCCTTCTACGCTCTAGAGGAAGACTCAGTCTATCCAGTCTCTCCTTATAACTCAAGCCATCAAGTCCTGGTAGCATTCTAGTAAACATTTTCAGTACTCTTTCTAGTTTAATAATATCCTTTCTATAATGGGGTGACCAGAACTGGACACAGTATTCCAAGTGTGACCTTACCAATGTTTTGCACAACTTCAACAAGACGTCCAACTCCTGTGTTCAACACTGACTGCTGAAACCAAGCATGCTGAATGCCTTCTTCCTACTCTGTCCACCTGTGACTCCATTTTCAAGGAGATATGAACATGTACCCCTCGATCTCTTTGTTCTGTAACTCTCCCCAACGCTCTACCATTAACTGAGTAAGTCCTGCCATGATTCAAACCTACCAAAATGCATCACCTCACATTTATTTAAATTAAACTCCATCTGCCATTCATCAGCCCACTAGCCCAATTGATCAAGATCCCATTGTAATTGGAAATAATTTTCTTCACTGTCCACTATACCACCAATCTTGGTATCATCAGTAAACTTACTAATCATGCCTCCTGTATGCTCATCCAAATCATTAATATAAATGACAAGTAACACTGGACCCAGCTCTGCTCCGGATTGTGGGATGTATGGTTAGGTTGATTGGCCATGCTAAATTGACCCTTATGTCAGGAGGATTAGCAGGGTAAATATGTGGGGTTGTGAGGTTATGGGAATAGGGCCTGGGTGGGTTGTTGTCAGTGTACATTCAAATGGGCCAAATGGCCTCCCTGCTGCACTGCAGGGATTGTATGATTCTTCTATTCTATGATTGTCTGCTACAAACATTTAAGTTTGCATTCCTGGGACAATCGAGGAGAGAAGCCAGGCTTAGAAAGAATAACTTTGAATGGGTACATGGGCATCAAAGGTGGAGATGAGTGATATAGAGCAGATTTACAGCTGTAGAATATTATGGTGAAATGGAGAACAAAAGATTCAGCAATTAGAATTTTTTAAAAAATAGTGCCATAAATAAATTTTTAATCCTCTCCCCACTCCCACCCCCCCCACCTATCCTCCTGAAAGTGAAGGAAATGAAGTTGGGAGGCAGAATGGGAAATAGTTGAAGGAATATGATCAGAGACCGTGGGTTTTCCAGCCATGCTCCCTCCAAGACCGGAAAATCCCATCCAAGATCAATGGACCTTTGCATGATTCCTGTGGCAGACAGGACAGGAAAATTCTGCCGTGACTGCCCCAGTGTGGGTCAAGGCCACACTGAGACAGCAAGACCATAGGAGTGGCGGATAATGGTCATGGAGTTTAGATGGAAGGAGAGATTACAGGAAGGCAGTAATCTTAGACCTGAGTACATGACAAACTGAAATGGAGGTTGCAACTGCTGAGAATGCAGAAGCAGAGGGAATGATATCAGTGTGAAAACTAACATGGCATTTGGAGGGACAGCAATTTTGTTTGAGAGGTTTGCAGCGTAGAGGAGTCTGGGGAGAAAAAGTAGCAACTGCTGACTTAATCCTTTACTCCCTAGTTACAGCTCATTTAGAATTTTTGAAGGTACATGCTGACTTATTTTTCACCTGCAGTTATTCTGATACCAAAACTGATGCAAGATAACAAGCAAACCAAGGTGAAAGCAATAATGGATGTCATCTGTCAGAACTACTAACAAGCTCTGCACTAATCTTAAAATACGTTCATGGATATTGGTATGAAAATGCTTTGATTTCCTGTCCCATCTGCAAGAATGGTACTGGGTCGGAAGAAGACCATGCAAAAGTCCATTGACCTCGAGCAAAGTTTTATGGTTTTGGCGTGGGCACAGCCAGAAAATCCTGCCCCTTGTGAAATGCCAATCAGCTACAAATAAAGCTGCCCATCGCAGGACTTAGATAACATCCATACTTAACAGGCAACGCCCGTCTTCAACAAGCAAAGTACAACCATTTAGCTGAATCTTCAAAAGGTCCCACCACCTAGGGGGTTAGCAATGACTCAAATTTCAATTGGAACACCCCCAGCAATAGCAAGTTGCAAGCATAGGACAGAGGTTGTTACTCTATGACAAGAGCTGCACCCAAAATCCTCCATATGATCTACAAGGTTCAAGGTGGAATTGCTTGTCACATGAAAATGTATGCAGCCACAACAAGAAACACTCAAAAAGCTCATTGTTATCAAGGACGAAACAGCTTGCTTGGTCAGTGTCCCCATTACACGTCTATTTCTCCAATCATTTTCTCCCACTGAATTCAATTCTTTACCACTTCAGAAAAAAAACTTGCCTTTCATAATCTCTGAATATTCTGAAATGTTTTACAGCTAATTAAATACTTTTGAAGTATGGTCATCGTTCTAATGTTGGAAGTATGTTGTTAGTAACTTAAAAAGCATTATTTTCTATTAATTATAAGCACACTGTGCTTGGTTGGATTTATGTCATTTCCACTAATTAAGCTATGCCCTATAAAATCACTTATGGAAATTGCATGTGCCCACAATTTTTATGGCATGATGGCAACAATTTATGAGAGAATAAGGCATTTAATCCTCCCCCCCTAGTAAATAAAGAGAAAATATGGCCACATTTTGTTCTGCAAAATCGTGAGTGCATGGCTGGCTAGCCATCTGTTCTTTAATTAAAGCATTTTCAGCAAATGTCGAGTAGAATTATAAACACCAGCTGTATTCTTACTTTGTTTCCCTTTTCAGTCCCAACCTTTCCTCATTAAAGTCTTGTTTCTTGTCTGTGACATAATTCATACAAAAGCAAGTAGCATTATTGAGAATCTAGTGCCAACTAAAGCTGTAAACAGCTTCTTTTATCTGTCCAATATCTTACATAGCTGACAGTATATTCTCCGCACATACTTGACAGTCACCAAGTCTGTTCGTATCTAGTCAAAATTGTAGCATGATATCTTTATAACCTGATTTATAAGCTGTGAAAAGCCTTCCCTATTGAAAAAAGCAGAAAAAGATTTGGAATTAATTGCTAGCCTTAAGTGCCTTAAAAGAATAGCTTTGCATTTGGTATCTAGAGCGGTGGAATTGCTTCAAAAAATGTTTAAATGGCTACATAAAATGCACCAACACATTGTAATGGCGTTGATAAAGATTGGGATATATCAAGTTTACAGCATCACTAATTGTGATATTTGTGCTACGCAAGGTAAAAATTGAAGGCTTCAGTAGAGAAATTGAACAAACCTCAGGCAAGTTTGCCAAACAAATGTTATTCCCATTTATCTAAAAGCACATTCCTGATGTATAGTCTCATAAAACGAGGAGGAAAACGTGTTGTAGGATTTTGTCAAAATGAAGAGTAGCCATCCTCTACGGCGCTGCACAATGTGGTCTTCAATGTGGCAAATAAGCAGAGTAGGTGGGATAAGGCAAATTAAATCTCATCTCCAATTTAAGGTCAGGGATACTATCATTATTTTTGTATTTTTTAAAATTACAAATCTATTTATATTTAAGATATAAACTGCCTGTGGACAGTCATCATGCTACAACTGCCCCTCCCAACGGTTTGACACTGCAGGATTCCAGGGAGATGGGAAACTTAATTTCAGCATTTAAGAAAAAGGTTGCTGCCATTGCAAAGGTGATAAAGGAACTTCCAAGTGGGGAAGAGCATCAGAAATTGCAGGTAGGCAAAATATTAAGATATTATTAATGATAGACTGTAATGCTTAAGATGCTACAAATACATAGCCAATTGAGTAAACTCAGGCAATAATTTACTTTATATTTCAGCCATTCTCATTTTGCTGTAAATCTTTAGCCTGTCTAAAATCAATGGATGTAATATGTCATCCAATATCATGTATTGCGGTAAGGAAAACAAGCCCCTGTTAAAACAATTTCCAAGCAGGAACATTCAACCAAAATAGTGCTGAAAGGGGAAAAAAAAATAACAGTTTCAAAATCAAAAGCTGCAAAGCAGCAAAAACCAGATGGTGCTTTTAAGACCAACAAAGAAAACATAAAGCCAATGGAAATGTTTGCAGAAAGAGGACTTAACAAGATTACATAGGACCCAATGGGCCTGTCCAAGAAATACACCTTATCAGATAGCTTGTCAGCTGGATGGTTGATTTTTTTTGTGTTAGCCAGAGAATCAATTGTTACTATGGTTTTCACATGATGGGATTTACTGAAAGGGAGTCCAAGGTGGACAGTGTCATGCAGACTTTAACCTGAAGATTCAAACTGCAACATGATCCATCATTGATATCATGATCTAAGACAATCATTGAGAGGCCACTGAGGACTCAACACTGTAGTATCCTCTCTCACCACTGAAATATATAAAAAAAAGCTGCTTAGATAATTTCCTGGCTGCAAACAAGCAATGAGCCCAACTGATCATGAAAGGATTGCAGCAGGTAAAAGAACCAATCAGCAGAGCGGAAAGCAAGAGCATGTTGTGTGAGCTCTGTGGTATTTCTTTGAATCTGTGAAGAACATTGATTGCAGATATTCCACAGCAGAATCAAACCTTTTTTTATTGCAAGAATGATGCAACAAAGCTAATTCAGATCTGTGAGAGTGCTCTCGTTATTTCTCATAATTCTTGAGCCAGACTTTTGTCTTCAAATGGAGGTAATGAATGAATTTGGGAAAGCTGAAATATTTAAATTATTCATCACAGAAACAGCTTCCCTCTCCCTTTCCAACCTCCAGCGGGTCAGGAATACCTCGCTTATGACTCTGCACACACCTCATTCTGAGGTCAGAGTCGTATAGCACATTTGAAATTCCTCTCCCCACCTCCTTGAATATTTGTGTGTGTGGACTTTCTAAGCTCTTAAAAAAAAAATCCAGTGGGAGAGATTGTGACCCTGGGGATAACCTGCTGAGAAGTCTGTAATATTCTGACAGTTAAATGTTAAACAATTTGACAACTTCAAATGTCACTGTTGGATGCAATATTATAATGTAGATGTGCAGTAATTCATCATAGGGAATCTGCTCTGAAAAATAACATTGACCAGCATCATTTAAGTGTTGAAATTCATTATAGTTTTTGCACCCTATATTGTCCTTCTCCCCTATGTACTTCACAAATGCTATGGTTTTGTCTGTATAGCACATAAAAAACAATACTTTTCAATGTAGTCCAGAACATGTGACAATATTAAATCAAAAGCATCATAATGCATTCAAAACAGTAGAAATCTGTGCTGGAAAATTTTGGGCTGTGATTTAAACATCAGGTTTTTTTTTGGTCTGAAACAGATCTGTTCTACTGTTGAAAGTAATAAAAAAAAGTCTAAGCATCTCTTCGACTCCATTGATTGACAGCCAGATTGCTTTAACAAAATGAAACACTATCCACTGCTGAATAAACCATTTCTTTCCTCCACTGTTAACATTTCCCATGGTTTGCCAAGATAGTTAAGCCTATTATAAATGCTTGTCTGAGGGCCCTATTTGATCTTTGCCTTGTGCCCATTTTTGGGGCGCAAAAACGTGGTCAAGTTGGGTGAGAGGCCATTAACGTGATCTGCACCCATGTCCAGCAAATAGCCACTTTACCAAAATTCAATTTAAATGCATTTGCATGCATTTAAATTGAATTAATAAATTGCCTGCCCAGATCTATCAGCATTTCTCTTTTTACCACCGTGTTTGCCAATCCGGAACCGCGCTGTAATGGACCTGCTATATAATAAAAGTCTGAATCTGGTGCTCCAGCTTCTGAAGAGTGCGTTCAAAGCTTCCAATGGCTCTCTGACTCAGTAGTCATGATGTAGAAATGCCAGTGTTGGACTGGGGTAAACACAGTAAGAAGTCTGACAACACCAGGTTTAAGTCCAACCGATTTATTTGATAGTAATCTTACAAACCTTCGAGGTTATCTTCATCATGTGAATGAGCTGTTCTGGTCACGTGCCCAGAACTCCTCATTCACCTGATGAAGAGGATAACCTCAAAAGCTTGTGAGTTTACTATCAAATAAATCAGTTGGACTTAAACCTGGTGTTGTCAGACTTCTTACTGTGTCTCTGACTCAGATCAGTGGTGGGGGAGGGAAGAGGCGGGCCTGATCATTCTCTGGTGGAGGGAGGAGAGAGAGGAGAAGAGGGTCAGATGTATCTCTGGCAAGGGGGGGGGGGGGGGGGGGGGGGGGGGGGGTGAAGCTGATCGTTGTTTGATGGGAAGAAAGGAGGAGGAGATGGGTCAGATGTTCAGTGGGTCAGGAATACCTCGCTTTGACTCTACACACGCCTCAATTAAGGCCAGATAATTCTCTGGAAGGAGGGAAGCTAAATCGTTGTCTGGGGGGGTGGGGGTAAGGTGGTGAGCGAGGCCAAACCATTCTTTGGGGGTGGAGAGAGGGAAATTGGGAGATTGAGAGAGGGTGGAGAGAGGTCATTGTCGGGAGGGTTGGGAAGTTACAGGGAAAGGCCTGATTGCTCACTGGGAGGAGTCGGAGACAGATGGATCTCTGGTGGAGGGGCAGGAGGTTCGCTGCCGCTCTGCAGGCGATTGGTGGGGAGAGGGGGGTGCAGAGGTGGTGATCGATCTAGGTAATGGGGTGGTAGATAAGGAAGACAGCAATGTGTGTGTGGGTAGTGGGGGTGTGGGTAAGGGGAACAGTGATGTGTGTGGGTAATGCGGGGGGGGGTGGGGGGGGTGGATAAGGGGACAGTGATGTGTGTGGATAATGGGAGGGGGCGGCGTGGATAGAGGGACAGTGAATGTGTGTGGGGGCCATCGCATCCAGGCCATTTTCTCTGCTTTTTGTGGCTTAGGAGCCATCTGACACAGGCACGCTTTTTCAATTTTTTCTTCCAACTGCACATGCACAGTTCAGAACTCTGATCGTTCTGGCAGCCCTAAGCTCCTCCCACAGCACAAATGAGACTGGAGGTGGCCGAGTGCACACGGAAGCACCTGAAAGCAGATTTCTAATCCGGATCTGCATTACGCCCAGATTCGGCACTTAGAAAGAACTGAGTTTCAAAAGCTCCAGAATCACTCAGCAGAGGATGATGTAGGCAATGTTAATAGATTATTGTATATTTTTCATGTGGTTAGTGAAATAGATGTTTACTGTTATTCCCAAGCACCAAGTTGGACTTTCTAAGAGCTGCCTCTACACCCACACTCTTCCCACACTGCACTGTGGCTTGTAAAAGCCAAACACTCCCTATTCATGTCTCACCGAGAGAAAAATATGATGGAAATGGGGCTCAGAGGTAGACCCACATGTTGAAAGCTGCCAAGGGCCTGCTTCATATTTTCTAATCCTATTGCCTTGCGTCTGAACTGTAGAATAACCCATCAAAGCTTGAAGGTTAGGCCCTACAGATTAAAGTCAAATCTTTGCAACACTACCATGACCAAAAAAGTGTTGATATTGAAAAATAGAGGTTGTGAGTTAACAACCATGCTTGCTGCTGGCACAAATCCCTTAATGGCCATTAAATCTCAAGAAAGGGCAAAAATGGGAAATACGCTGACAGGATTTCAGATTCTGAAGAGTGCAAGCCCTGATTTGCATACATTATAATCTCATTAGCAGGCTTTTTGTTGCTATTTCTCCCTCAGTGTATATACCGATCCAGTTCGCACATTTTTAAAAATGAAGACCAGTTGCGATGACCACACCAAGGGCACACAGGTAAGTATAGCCCCTGGTTAGTGATATGCTGAGGCTCTAATACTCAAGGTTCCCCTCATGTTTGGTGGGAAAGGCATAGCTTTATGCTTGTGGGATAGGGGTTGACTTGATGGCTCTAGGGGAGGGGGAGGTGGTGTAGAGGGGGTCCTTCATGTCCTATTGGGGGAGGGGGGGTATTTTTCTACACAAATTGGGTTGCAGTTAAAAGGTGGCATCTGATTGCCTTGCAGCCAGCCTGCCTGAGTGATCCTGGAAATCACACTGAGATTTCCTGTGCCCTGCCATCAGGAACATTCTCGTTGCATCCACCTTTTCCAGTCCTGTTCAAACTTTATAGGTTTTTATGAGACCTCCTCTCATTCTTCTGAACTCCAGCAAATATAATTCTAAACCAATCTCTCCTCATATGTCAGTTCTGCCATCTTAGAATCAGTCCGGTAAACCTTGCTGCACTCTCTCAACGTCAAGATGGAGTAGCATGATGGGAGGGATGATTGTTCCTCACGCAGCTTCTTGTGTTGCTGAAGCTGCACTCATCCAAGTAAGGAGAGAGAATTCCATCACACTCTTGAATTGTGCCTTCCAGATAGTGGAGAGGATTTGGAGAGTCAGAAAGCAAGTTACTCACTGCAGATTCCCAACCTCTGACCTGCTCCTTAGCTAGAATGTTTAAGTGGCTGGTCCATTTGAGTTTCTGGCCAATGGTCAAAGGATGTTGATTGTGAGGAATTCAGTGATGGTAACGCCATTGAATGTCAAGAGATGATAGTTAAATTCTCTCTTGTTGGAGATGATCGCTGACTGATAATTGTGTGTTGCGAATGATACTTGTCACTTGTCAACCCAAGTCTGGTTGTTATCCAAGCCTTGTTGCATTTAGGCATGGTCTGCTTCAATATTTAAGTGACCACAAGCATGCTGAATATTGTACAACCATCAGCGAACATTCTCAAGCCTGACCTCAAGGTGAAAGGAAGATCATTGATGAAACAACTTAGTAACTTTTTAAGTCTTTTAATGACAGATAAAAATCAAGCATATTGTTGTGGGTCTACAGTCACTCAGTAAAGATAGCAGATTTTCTTCCTTAGAAACGACATTAGTGAACCAGATGGATTTTTACATCAGGGTGTTAATTTCATAGCACCATCACAGAGGCTAGATTTTTATTTTAACTTTATTTAAATCATAGAATCCCTACAGTGCAGAAGGAGGTCATTTGATCCATCAAGCCTACATCAACAACCTAGGTCCTCTCCCTGTAAACCAACGTATTTACCTCACTAATCCCCCTCAAACTAAGAGGGGATTTAGCATAACCAATCCACCGAACCTATACATCTTTGGACTGGGAGGAAACCAGAGCACCTGGAGGAAACCCATGCAGAAAGGGGGAGAATGTTCAAAGTCCACACAGTCACCTGAGGTTGGAATTGAACCCAGGTCCCTGGCACTGTGAGCCATCTTCCCGTCATTGAATTTAAATATCCCAGCTGAAGTGGTGAGATTTGACCTCATATATCCAGATCAGTTGCCCAGACTGCTGAATTACTGGTCCAGTAAAATAAGAACTGTGCTATCAATCTGTTGAGATATCGTGATAGTGAGTGAAGTCAGAGGGATTCAGGATATATTTTTGAGGAAGGCAGGCAAGGGGATGCGAGGTGGTTGTTTTGAAGTTGAGAATGATTAACATAAAAAGGATGAGCTACTTATAACACAGAGTTAGAAATGGAAAAGCGCTAGTCAGAAATTTAAAAGATAAACATTGATAAAGCAAGAGAATTGTCATGGATGTGTTAGGCTTGCAGAAAGCAGTCTGCTTTCACGTTGGTTGGGCATTGGTTAGCATGTTATAGGTAACTGACAGAACCCCAACAGTGCAGAAGGTGGCCATTCAGCCCAACAGGTCTGCATATACTAAGCATCTCACCCATGACCCACCCTCCATAACCTCAGGTATTTACCCCACAAGGTGCATTGACTCTGAAAGGTGCTGGACTGTGGCAACTAGAGGAATTTCACAGTAACTTCATTGCAGTCTTAATGTAAGCCTTATTGTGACTAATAAATAAACTTTAATGTACATATCTTGGAATGGTAAAGGGCAATTTAACATGGCCAATCCACCTAACCTGCACATCTTTGGACTGTGGGAGCTGCCGAAGGAAGTCCACTCAGATACAGGGAGAAAGTACAAACTTCATGCAGATAATGACCTAAGACCAGAACTGAACTCAGGTCCCTGACACTGAGGTAGCAGTGCTTACCACTGTGCCAGCATATCACCCATCATCATGTCATCCTTCATCCTCCTGCTGCTACCACGTTTGCAGCACTCATTTCTTTCAATGGCAATTCTCTGCACCATGCTAATGTTTGATTTCTCAAGATCATGTTGCAAAGCACTGCGTGAAATAAAACTTTTTTTCCTTCAAAAAAAAAAAAAAAAATCCACAGGTCTCTGAAAGATTTTTGCTTCTTTCAAGTCATAATTATGGGATCCTTCTTCATAGTGTTTTGAAGTTCTACTGATGTGTTGTCAACCATGATTGCAGTGTGATACTGTGCACCTAGAGAAAGGAGAGACACTTGATGCTGAGTTCACAAAATGATTCTGTTAAATTCATTAACTTTTTTTTCACACCTCTAAGTTTTCCCTCCATCAATTTTGTGTCAGCTTCAATTTTGCACTAAAATTTACCAATGCTGTTCCCTCGCTATAGTTTTGATTGTTCCAAGTGATTCCAGTCAGAGCATTTGTCACTGTTGAGGTGCTACTTTCTTCTGCACTGCTTCTTGCTGAAGCCAACAGCACACGTTATGCAAAACAAGGCCACAGAGGCTCCAAAACAAACATCTGAAACCTTGAATCTCTCCTGCTCTCCCTTCTCCTCTCAGTGTCTCATGTTGTGCACTTAGAAGAGAAGGGAGAGCATATTTTGAGACACTTGATGCTGAGTTCACAAAATGATTCTGTTAAATTCATTAATTTTTTTTCTCACCTCTAAGTCTTCCCTCCATCAATTTTGTGTCAGCTTCAATTTTGCAAAATTAGCAAAACATGCACATCAGCAAAATTTTGATGATATTTTCTAGTTTTCTGTTAACTGCTGTTCAACAAGAAAGAACAATCTTCAGCATATATGGAATTTGGTTAATTGAATAGTTACACCAAAGAGTTAGCATAGGCACAAGGCCCAAATGACCTCCTGAATCGTTCTATGACTCCATCAGGTCAGTGTATTTTTCTTAGACCTGGAAGTAATTTTAGGACTGTGGTTAAGAGTTAGAATCTACTTTACTAACAACAAAATTAGCACATTATTCTGACACATCAACTGTAAATTCAATTCTCTCAGCAATGTGAACCCAATTGTGTAATGTGCCAGTAATGGTGTACACTCAAGGAAATTAGTACATCACTCGTTCTTTCTTCCCAGGGCCAATTTCTTTTTCCCCTGCTCCTGTGGGACTTGCTTGCCACTGATACACAAACACGGTCACTTATTTAAATATTGCGCCCACACCACAAAAGCCTAGTGTGTATTATCACTATTGATAATTGCCATTTTTTTCAAATTATGGGTGATTCTCTCAAAAGCACTAGATTGGTGGAAAAATGTTCCAGATCATGACTGTTTTCTGAGGGCAGATTCGGATCTGAATCTTCCCACTTTGTGCAATGCAAAGGTCACAATTAGGAATATAATTAAAAACCCAGGCTGGGGCCTATTCCTGCTGGAGTTTGACAAATCTGGAACTCTGCACGTGTACAGGGGTCCCGAACTGTCAGCCTCCCTGCTTGCTGGCCAGCCCAGAACCACCGCAGTGTTGCCCCTCCAGCGCCCCCCCACCATGACCCAATCGTGGCCCCCACAGCAATTCCTGGGCCAGCCTTGAATCCCAGAGTTTCCTGATGTACAGCCTACGTATTCCCCAGCAGTGGCAATCCCCGCACCTGCTCATCCTGGCAGAACCCCCAACCCGCTGACCACAACTCTGGGGTCAGGCCCTGCCCCTGCCAGAGGCAGTCCTCCCCCCTCCCCCACAGCCAACCATCACCCCGCCCTCAGCTCACCCCAATCACTGCCCTCCCTCCATAATCAGACCGATCTTGTTTGCAGAATGGCAGCGGGACTCCCTATCAACACCGATCTCCCCTCGGCCTCACTCACACAAAATAGGTCCCACTCCCTTGGCACTACCTGATGGGCAGTGCCAAGGTGACCCTGTGCATGGGCACTTTGTCCCTCTGGCATTGTCAGGGTGCCCATGCCCAGGGGAACCACGCTCCCACCGCCTGACAGACCACACACATGTGGACTATTGTGCGTGTGTGGGACCCAGGGGAGATCAGTGTTGATAGGGGGTCCCGCTGCCACTCTGCAAACAAGATCAGTCTGATTATGGAGGGAGGGCAGTGGCTGGGGCCATATGCATCTCCCACCATTACCCATCATGTTTCTACATGTTCCAGTCATTAATCAAATTGGTTTTCCCAATAAAATCTCAAAGTCAAATTATATCTTACTGCTTCATCAGTACTCTGCGAAATGTGCATAGGTACTTGCCACATTGAATCTCCTTAAGGGACTTCTACCCATTAAGTCTCACTTACAGAGAATTCCTTAATGAAAAGCTGGCCCTCTATCCAGGAAAAGAATATATTATGTAAAAATGCTTATCATTTATCATTGCACAGAACTCCATACACTGAGGATATTACCATTCATGCCCAAGTTCAAAAAAGTGGTGGTTTCAGAACTATTCTTTCATTAAAAAACTTGTTCAGCAAACAAATGCAGGTGTGCGTGTGTGCGTGTGTAGGGGGGAGTGATTCTCCCATCCAGAAAATTCCAGCATCTAAAGTCTCTGGGCCTCTACCTTTCCCCCACCCCCTAGAGTAGTTCACTCTAGCTGGGATTATTATTGCACCCCGCTTTTGGAGAGCTAAAGGCCCAACCCTGCTGGAGTGAAGAGAAGCAATCGAGGCCCCCCCGGATGGACAGGCATCACGGGTGAATGGGATCGCTTGGCACTGCCCCTAGCCAAAGGGCAAAGTGACACTACCCAGAGGCACCTTGGAATTATTCATGGGTGGGGGGGACAAGGGCCTGGAGGCAAGATGATCTGTGGGTATGATGGTCCCCCTACACTGTGCAAAGGGATTGGTGGGGGACGGAGAGAAGCAAGTTAGTGGGGCTGGTCATTTGGCTTGGGTGGAGAGGGGGGGGAGAGTATCAGCTTGCTGAGGGGGTCAGGGATGCCGAAGGGGTCGGAAATGGGGGTTGCGGGGGAAGGGGATAGAGGCTGAGCCGGACGTGGTCGGGAGCCCCAGCAAAAGGAAAAAACAAAATTGGGTCATGCGGGAGGTGAGGACCGGCAGTATTTTGATTTGATTTATTGTCATGTGTGTTAGTGTACAACAAAAGAAGATATTATTTCTTGCACGCTATACAGACACAGCATACCATACACAGAGAAAGAAAGGAGACTGTACAGGATGTAGTGTTACAGTCATAGCTAGGGTGTAGAGAAAGATCAACTTCATTAGAGGTAAGTTCATTCAAAAATGTGATGACAGCAGGGAAGAAGCTGTTCTCAAGTCGGTTGGTACGTGACCTGAGACTTTTGTATCTTTTTCCTAGCAGAAGGTGGAAAAGAGAATGTCTTGGATGCATAGGGTCCTTAATTATGCTGGCTGTTCTGTGCACAGGTCAGAGTTTGTGATCAAATTGCACCTTAATGAGGCACAGAGGTCAGGTATCATATTTTCAAAATATGTTCCACCTACTGCAAATATGTTTTCATTTCAGTGTCTGGCTCATGGAAAGATAAAATTACCCCTTTTTCAGAGAAAGCTCATTGTATATAATGAGGAGGCTCTACAAACAAGCATACCACGCAGTGTGTTACCAAATCATGGTAGACCATGAAGGCTTCAAATTTAATCTCTGAACTGTGTTGAATTAGTTGAACAATACAACTGACTTCAGTATCCTTCCAAAAAAGGAAGTATTTCTCTCCCCGGTTGTTATCCTGACTCCCTAACAGCAAGTGCGTGTGAGCATTGAGCATCATGCCATGACCAATGGTTTAATGGTATGCTTCGAATCACTACTTCAAATCACATTTAATAAAGAAATTGAAGAACATTAATACCTACAAAACTGCTGTCACTTGTTAAAGTTCTGCGTTTCTCTCCTTCAACACCCTCCTTCAAACCCACCTGTCTTAGGCCAACAGTTTGGTTACCCTACCAGCCTACCTGTACTTGGCTGTGATAGTTTTTTTCTTCTGTATCTGTTAAGGGTTGAGGTGTTTATTCTATCATAAATGTTCGAAAAATCTAAGTTATCATTTTAATTAATACCCTGCTGGAAGCAGTTGGCAAATTCTGCTACCTTGGATCCATAGTGACAAGACAATTTGTCTTTTGATGCAGAATTCAATATATGTATGAGGATATATTCATGGAAATCACAGAATCCTATAGAATTCCTACAGCACAGTAGGAGGCCATTCAGCCAGAGTCTGCACCACAATTCCATCCAGGCCCCATCCCTATAACCGCATGCAATTACCCTGCTATTTCCCTGATGCTAAGGGGAAATTTAACATGGCTAGTCCTGCTAAATTGCACATCTTTGGACTATGGGAAGAATCCAGAGCATCCAGAGGAAGGCCACGCAGATATGGGGAGAATGTGCAAACCCCAAACAAATAGGTGACCCAAACCGGGAATCGAAACGGGGTCCTCAGTGCTACGAGGCAGCAATTCTAGCTTCCTTTGCTTTGACTTTTACATGACCTTTGCCAGCTGACAAAATCTGAAGCTGACTCTTAAGACCAGAAAGCTGGATTAAGAGACTGTGTTCTTAGCACCTTTCTGCATGGCTGCAAAATGTGAACAACTTACAGCTATTAAAAAAGAAAACTCAATAACTTTCATCTTTGATGTTTAGATTACATTCTCAACACCCTAACAGCACTGTGGGTGTACCTACACCTCAGGGACTGCAGCTCACCACTTCCTGACGTGCAACTAGGAATGGGCAATAAATATTGGCCTGGCCAGTCACACCTAAATCCCTTTAATTAATTAAAGAAAAAACTCCTGGAAGAACAAAATCACAAATGCGACAATCCTCTTAAATGTAAACTTTCAAGACTGTTGCACTCAAACTGAGGTGACTTCACTGCCTGAGGTACGTCCGCAGACTGGGAGATGGATATATAGCTGGAACTAGACAACCAGTAAGGCACCAAAAGATCTGTTTAATGAATGCTTACAACTGTGATATGAAGGCTCTAAATGTGGATTATCACATCTTGGAGAAACTAATAAACATCACTCTGGGCTGGCATGCGGCAACATGGGCACCATGACAACTGGAAGGTGGCACAGTGTTTAGCGCTGCTGCCTCAGCTCCAGGGGTCTGCATTCAATACCAACCTCGGGTGACTGTCTGTGTGGAGTTTGCAGGTTTTCCCTATGTCTGCGTGGACTTCCTCCAGGTGCTCTGGTTTCCTCCCACAAAGATGAGCAGGTTAGATGGACTGGACACAGTAAAATGCCCCCAAAGTGTCCCAAGTAGTATACATTAGGTTGATTAGCCATGGGAAATGAATTGTGGCAGGGATAGGGTGAGGGAAGAGGGCCTGGGTAAGATACTCTGTCAGAGAGTTAGTGCAGACTCAGTGGGCCAAATGGCCTCTTCGACTCTATAAGGATTCTATGATCCATAGTTACAGTAGCTTGTCAACAGACTCCAACATCAAAAACAATAACGCATTATGATGTCTGATAACCGCTTCACGTGACAGAACCTGCTTCTCATTAGATTGATATCTCCAGCCATAGAGAAAAGTGCTTCTTCAAGACGTGAGTTATAACTACTAACTCCAAGGGGGGATTAACCTAGATTGGTTACAGTCCCTCAATAATCACACTCACTCAAGTGCAAAACATCCACTTCATACAAAGACTTATTGTGAGTCTGAAAAAGTGAACTACTTCTCCCATAAGAGACATTATCTTCTTCCATCTAGCCTGTTAATTCATTTATAGGCCAGCGAACATGACCTGGATATTATAAAGGGTCTGGGTATCTTTCTTTAAAAATGTGCATCTTCCTGCTTCCAGAAAATACAAGAGAGGTTGGTGCTTAAAACTGTTTACAGGAAAACTACAAGAGAAATTATAGTTTGCTAACTTAATTACAAATTTATTAAAGATAACTATTTAACCTGCAATAAACTTTAAAATGGATCTGTATGTCACAATATTAAGGAGTATCAAAGATTTTTAAAAATACTGGGATGGGATTTTCCAGCCACCGTCACCACAATGCTGGAAAATCCCATCCAAGGTCAGCGGACCTTTGCGTGATCTGTGTCCCATGGCGGACGATACAGGAAAATTTGACCCCTAATCTTAGTTTGAAAAGGAATTCAGTGAAAAAAGTCTTTAAAATACAGTACAGTTAAAATCAGTTTTGGATATCCATCAAGTATTCAAAGTAATGTTTCATCTTCAGTACCTGAGTGCTTCAGTTGCTGGGGAGTTGGACACAAAAAGCTGTCTGCTTTAAGATATCCATCCCCTTGACAATTAGAGAAATACTGGAAGATTCAAAACACATTTGAATCTTTTTACAATATCTCTAGTTTCTTCAAAAGAAACTATGTTCATACCTTTCGGAACAGGATTACATCAGCTTTAACAACTGCAGGTGCTGCTTCCTTGATTGAACTCCTCCCTTTTAATTAGTTTTAATAATCACTCATTATTTAATTGTTAACAGTGTTTTATTTTATCTTTGCTAAGAGTTGATAGCTGGTCAAAATGCTAAAATTTTGGTGGAGAAATTAAGGTTCTTTTTTTTTTCTAGTTTCGGTAGAGCAGCATTCCAACAATACGTCCAATGCTGATTCACTGAGCTAAGTTCTAGGGATGTCTTCTTAATATATAATGGCAATAGTACCAAGTTGTGTCAATATTAATATTAACTAAATTTCCTTTGCTTGTGAATAAGCAAATAAGATCATCTCTATTTCCAAAAAACAAAAGAGACCCAGTGAAAGCTAAGTTATGACACAGATGAGGTACTATCTAGATTTCAGACTAGTGCTGCCCATTACTTGTATGAAGGCTTTGGGACGAAAATGCCTCTCTGTTAACCTATCCTTTTTTAAAGATATTTCTTATAAATTCTAATAAGGTATTAGATCCTCAATATATATGAATTTTACCTATTTATTTGAGTATTTCTGTCATACCCAACAGGACTGATTTCCTGCATTGGAATGATCTTTCACATGAGGAAAGATATCAACACAGGACCTACTGTTGTTCCAGTGTGACTTACCCCCTTTCAGGACTACAGAAATGATTAGGAAAGAAGCACATCAGTGCAATCTATCTTCTCAGACAACTCAAGCTTCTGGCTCTATCATTCTCGACATTATGAAAGTAAATGACCATGTTCCGAGAAAAATTAAACGTTTTTATTCATGTATAGGTTTAAGCAAAATAGATACCTAAAATGTGACAACACTTCTGAATAACAATGCACATGGGATACTGAAATAAAATAACATTTCAGCAGATTTTTAGAACATCACATTTCCCGTCAAATCTATCTATCTTGTGGTATGCACACATACCATGCTCTCAAGAGGAAACCCATTCAGAAATAAAACTAACTATACTGAGCCTGAATAAGTGATATAATAATGAGCACCAAAAAGTGAATGATTTGGGGAAAGAATAAGGCTTTCTTTAAGCCTGATTCAATCCTGGTGATTTTTTAAATACAATAGGGATTTACCTTTATATCAGCAGTCTTCAGATAATGCTTGCAGTCTCACAAATACAATGGATACATAGTCATATTGCAACTCTGCATTGCTGCAAGGACTTTAATTTAATCATAAGGTTAAAAATCCTTCAGTGCTGTTTGTAAAGCAGGTTTACTAACGCAGTATTTTAGAAACACAGATAATAGATCCTCCAGCGACAAAGGTAATTAACTACCACAAGTCAGTGAAGTTTCCTCCACACGTATCTGATATACATCAGCCTCAAATAGACACTAGCAATTGAAATACATAATTTTAAGGTAATATGTTTCTATTACTCATCAAAAGTAAAGTCCTGTCACAGGGCTCAAATAATATTCCTCTGTGAAAAAGTCGCAGGAATGCTCACATAATATGAAGTAAGATAATGCATCTACAGATACCGTGGATGAAATGAAACCCTCAGGGCTTTTCAGCAAGTTCTGCTATAATTTCCATAGAGACATTCACATTATTTTGATGTCTGTGTTAATTTCCAGATAAAAATATACTATTCAAAGTGAAGCATGGACAGGTTAGAAAAAAATGCAAGCACAAAACAAAAGGCAGCTTATCAGTCATCTGCAGCTTCAAAGATTATCCGAGCACATTCAAGCCTTTGCTGTGTCTATTAATCAAGCCCATGTCCAACCGTTGTTCCTTACTTCAGATACCTGTGCACCAAGGGAGAAACTTGCATGTGCAAATAAATTGCTTACTGTCCTTTTACAAGTGAATCTCTGATGGCGACTTTCTAACTGTAGTTCAGAAAGCTTGCCATGAAATCAGCAAGCACAATTATGCTTAATGGAAGGAGAACTTCAGTTTTAAAAAATGAAAACAAATGAAGTATTAGTTAAGCACTGTTTAAAAATAAAGGGTTGTTCACTTAAGACAAAGATGAGGTAAATTTCTTTCTCAGGCAATCTTTGAAACTACAGATGACAGCTAAGTTGCCTTTTCTTTAGTGCTTACTTTATTTTCTAACCTACATTGGGGCAGCACAGTGGTTACTACTATTGCCTCACAGTGTCAGGAACTCTGATTTGATTCCCAGCTTGGGTCACTGTCTGTGTAGACTGTGCACAGAGAGACAGTGTAGAGAACACTGTCTATGTTCTCCCTGTGTCTGCAATGGGTTTCCTCCAGGTTGCTCTGGTTTTCTTTCACAGTCCAAAAGTTATGGTGCATTGGCCATGTTAAATTCTCTGTGTACCTGAACAGGCTCTAAAGTATGGCAACTAGGGGGTTTTCCCAGTAACTTCACTGCAATATTAATGCAATCCTATGTGTAACACTAATAAATAAATTTCCGTTCGAAAGGTATATTTTACCAGGAAATCAACACTGATATCAAAACGATATGGTTGCTTCTATGAAGATCTAATGGAACATTATTGTTTATTGTAAAGAGAATTAATTACAAAATTAGGGAGGTTAGAAAGCTGTACAGAACATTGGTGAGACCACATCTGAAGTATTATATACAGTACTATCTACTTATATAAAGGAAAGATGTAAATACATCGGAAACAATTCTGAGAAGGTGTACCTGACTAACACCAGGAATGAGCTGGTTGTCTTACAGAGGAAAGGTTGGCAAGGTTAGATTTGTATCCACTAAGAGTTTAGAAAAGTGAGAGATGACTTGTTGGAAATCTTTAATATCCTGAGGTGTACTGACAGGCCATACGCAGAGCAGATGTTGTCTTGTGGGAGAATTTTGAATCAACAGGTCACTGACTAAAAATAAGGGGTCGCTCTTTAAAGATGGAAGATGAGAAGAAAAGTTTTCCCTGAGGAGGTGCGCGAGTCTTTGGACTGCTCTTGCTCAAAAGGCAATGGAAGCAGAGCCATTGAAGACTTTTAAAGCAGAGCTGAGAGATTCTTGATTAAAAAGGGGGTGAAATATTGGTAAGCAGTTATGTCGGGTTGTGATGATGATCAGATCACCCATGATCTTATTGAATGGCAAACCAGACTTGAGGGGTCAAGTGACCTACCCTGCTACTAATTCATACGTCTGTATGTTCTACCCCTGTATACATTTACTTGTCACAAAAACAAAGTCCAGCAAAGACCTTACAAAAAGGAATGGCCCAACCTTCTCCTGGAGGAGGTCAGGATAGAATTAAATAAAAGATGTGTTTGATATATTCTTCAAAATACTAGAAGCTCTCACTAATAGGTATTCAAAAGTAACTTGTAAAGTGTTGCGTGGCATCTCCAGCACGCTTAACAGAACTAAATGCATGTCATTTGAACTTGATGAAAGTTTAATTGATGTGTTACAACTCACTCAGGGAATCAAAGTTGCTGTGGCAACATGACGTTGTTGTCTGGGGCTGTACGCTGATTAGTTAGATGTTTTGGGCATTGTTCAATTCTGAAATGAGAAGTGCAGTTACACAGAAAGAGGGTCTCGTAGTCACTTGGGCTTCTGCGAAATTCTCCTCCATATGATTGGGCTAAACAGCATCACTAAGACAAAACAGAAATTAATCTCATTCCTGGATGAGAAGGGACACACCGCAATGCCCCTGAATATCAACCACTCGAGACTAATGTGCTTTACCTAAAAAACAGTAAGTAACACATGGCAGTGAACACATTTGTCCAGGACTCTTATAGACTATCCTGCACTACAGGATAACAACCTAGTCAGTGTGATCAAATCCTGTTCTCAGTCTGTGGCAATTGCCAGCAAACTCAAAAAAGCTAGAATAAATACACCATGAGCAGATGAATGATGAACACTGTGTTCACATTCGTCACAAATGCAAAGTCCCAGTGGAATGGTGATGAAAACTGATTCTGGAGCAGAGGAAGCAGTTTACCATAATTGATGATTTGCTGGTGAATGACAAAAGGCTGGTGATTCTGACCTCACTCTGACTAGCGATTTTAAAAAGAATGTAGCAGAACCACATGGGCATCAGGAAATGCACAGCACAAATCCAGTTTGATCTGTGGTGGCTGGAAAAATCTAGATCCAGGTATATGAGGTAGACAGACCAGGCCAAAGGGAACACCCCCACACCAACTCAATTCCATACTGGAGAATATCCAGGTGTGGTGATTGATCCTTGAAAGATCAATCTGCAGCAACTTGAATTAATCAATGTTTCCTCAGGTTATGTCATGATAACAACATAAAAAGGTTTGTTACAGCATACATGATTTTGTATGTCTTTAGCATGTGCTATTTTCCAGAGGACAATGGAATATCTGTTGCAAGTGCTGCCCTGAGTTACAGTATACCTTGATAATATAACAGGATTGACAGAAATCAAGCACCTAGTTAACTTAGGGCAGATGCTAAAGAAGTTTCAAGAGACTGGAGTTCACCTTCAAGCCACCATAGGAGGCTACCTGTGGTACCATGTAGATGCACAAGAATTACACCATGGAATACAAGGTCACAGCCATAAAGGAGGCACCAAAAATACATCTGAGCTTAAGTCATTTTTTAGAAATGGTAAATTACTATGTTTTTTTTTACTGAATTTGTGGACAATATTGGCCTCCTTGCATGTTCTGCTAAAGCACCACCAGCACTGGTTTTGGAAGATGCCCCAGAAAGAAGCTTTTAACAAGAAAAGTAATTGCATTTTTCAAACTTGAGTGCATTTTGGCTCATTCAAGAAATTGGTGTGAACCTGCAATGCTTCTCTATCCAGCATTCTCCCATGAGATGGGCAACAGATCTGAAAGGCCATTAAGATATGTCTTAGGAATCCTCTAAGAAGCTGAAAAAGGCAAGTCACAAATTCAGAAAGAAGGATCATCAGTAATTTTTGGTGTCAAGAAATTCCACCAACATTTGTACAATAAGCACCTTGCAATGTTTCTGATCACAAATCGCTTTTGGATCTTTTAAAGAAGACAATACTATTCTGCCAATCTCATTGGCAAGAACTCAGCATTTGCTGTCATTCCTCTCTGCTTATGAATACAACTTCAAGCACCAGCCTGGAATTCACAAAGCCAATGTGGATGCATTTGGTCGCCTGTCCTTGCAAGAGGTTGTTGCACCTCTTCCAGTACCACAGGGAATTGTCATGTTGACAGTCTTGATGAAACAGATCAAGAATTGGCTCAGTTGGGATCCACTGCTGTCCAAAGTGTTGCACAGGATAATAATGGATTGGACTAATGAGCCAATTTCTGAAGTGATAAAACCATATTTTATTCAAAAAGAGCAGTTGAGTTGCAAGGAGACATTGTGATTTGAAGAGCAAGATTATTCATCCCTGTACCAGGAAGAGAGTTGCTCTGAATTCCGAGCCCATCTAGGTATATTTAAGATAAAAATGCTCACCAGGAATTACGTCCAGTGGCCTGACACTGATGCTGACATTCAGATGAGTCAAGCACAGTATCAGTGCCAATTGCAACGAAGGTAGCCTGCTATATCCTTTAAGTTGCCTGACTGCCCATAGGTACGCGTCTATATTGATGACGTTGGTCCATTCTGGACACAATGATTTAGCTCCTTGTTAAAACACATTCAAAGTGGGTGGGAGTGTTTGAGGTGAAGTCACCAACATTACATGTTGCAGTTGAAAACTTATACCAATGTTTTTCCACTCATGGAATACCTGAAGTCATGTACGATTTTACAACCTCACAAACTTCCACCCAAGGCTAGTGGAGAATTCCCTTCTTTTAGCCCCACCACCCCAATTCGGGGACAGGTGAGACAATAAAATTCCAGCCATAGTGTTTGATAATGGAATAGCCTTCAGTCATAGAGTTTCAGAACTTCACTGCCCTCACTGTTATCAAGCATTTTAGGACTTTGCTGATTAGCTGAACAAGCAGTTTAATTCTGGCCTAATTTAAGCATTCAGGAGGGATCCTGGAGACCAGAGTCTCACTATTCCAAGTGGACTGTAGGACCACTTCTCATGCAACAATAGGAGTCCTGCCAACACAGTTGTTAATGAAACAGCATATCAGAATGAGACCGAGTCTCGTGTTTCCAATTTTGCCAGGGAGGATCGAGGCCAGCCAATGTTGTCTGGATGTAAATCATGATTCATAAGTCAACATGGTCAATTTCATTGGATGACAATCATAAGTCAACATGGTCAATTTCACTGGATGAAGCCACGTATGTGAGATATTTTGGAAGTGGCCAAATTGGGTCCGTGGAGTCGTATCCAAACCTGGACCTCTGTCTTATCAAGTGAAATGGAAAGAAGGATCATCCAGAAGCATGTTGACCTCTTGACAGAGACAGAGTTGCTCAGCTATCAGAAGCTGCATAGCCATCTGGTAACATTATTGACAGTACCTGGTCATTCTGTGGCAGGCATAACCAACAGTTTCATGGAAACAGGTGGAGCTGAAAAGCCTGTGTCTGAACAGGCACCTGTCATTGTTTTTGGCTGACAGCAATCCATTGGAAGTGCCCCAGATAGAAGAGTTGTGCCACTCCCGTGTACTAAATGTTTAATTATCTTGCATCATGTAAATTGAGTGCTAACATTTATATAAATGGACTTAAGAGGGGAGAGATGTGGTGATCGATCTGTAGACTAAGGGTCACATGACACAGGAAACCAATTAGGGAGCAGGATGGGGTGGCTGGGGAGGCCAGCCCAGTGAGCTCGAGTTTCTATTCCAGAACTTTCTCAGTACTGACTGCAGTCATGACGCTGCAAGCCTCTATACAGCCTTTATCTGTAAATAAACACATTGTTTTCCTTTATCTGGTGAACAGGAGTTATTATACCAGGGATGGATCTAGTCAGGTACAAAGGAACATCTTTCCTATATTCTATTTCTCCAGGTTGATCAAGGTTACAGTGTTTATAAAACAATGACCACTGAATTGGTGTCTCAGGCTTTGCAATACATCGCCTTCTGGACCAGATGGTCTCCAATAACATCTCGCAATTTGCCAATGACTACTTCTTCTGTCCCACAAAGAACAATGGAAGTGTTGGAAGTTGAGGACTAACAAAGACTGAGAGCAATCATACTGAAAACAGCAGGCATCCAATCAAATCCAGAGCTACTGTATCCAGGAATTTACCCAGTTCAAAGAAAAGAGACAAGTATTGATAAAAGACTAAGGCAGAGAATGAATAATTGTTTAAATAGATAAAATTCAACATTGATTCCATATTGTACACACTCCAGAGGGTAATAGATGGAGGAAAAAGGAGAAATCTTATCTTCACTCCTCAAAGACAGCCATCCATCCTACATGTGGAGATGCAGATGCTGGGTGACAAATTGACAAGACATCAGGTTGCACACCTCTCACTAAAGACCAACCGAATCAATGAAAATAAGTTCAAAGAGAGATTATCACTTTTCCAAACTCGACAAACACGCAGATTCTTGAAGCTTCCTGATAGATTGAACCTAAAGTCAAGGATCTGGAGAGAGATGGGGCAGGATATGAAATACATATGGATAAAAACTTGTGGGTGGAACGTGAAGTAGTACGAGTGTGATCAGGATTGAAAGGATTAATGTGTGGGACTGTAGCAACCTCACAATACTCTCCACGATGACGTAAACATTTGTCTGAAGTTATCCTTATCCAATAAACCAGTTGTAATTCAGACATACCTATGTCACAATAATCATTCCTTAGCCACTCACAACTAACATACAACAGTCTCCATGATTCTCCTTACAACAGTTAATTAACTTCCATGATGGACTACTATTTGGTCTACAGATGGGACACCATTCTACTAGCTGGCTGTCGGGGTTGTGTTGTGCAATGGACCGCGAGATTCACGCTATTTATCAGGCTTCCCGCTGGGCGTCACGGCCATAGCAAGTTTCTAAGTGCCGGATTTCTGGCGCCGTCAGCTCTGCACCAGAAATCAGAGTGGAGCTGAACATACTATTATAATGGCCATTTCAATGCCATTTTAATATCATCGACGAGCCTGAGACTGAAGTCTCCGCGCCCGCCAGCTCCACCCCACTGCCAGGAGTGCTTCACTCCGGCGGGTTTACGACAGCTCCCCACATGCAAGGAACTGGCGGCCTGACCCCACTGGAGTGAAGGGAGGTCATCGAAGCTCTCTAGGAGGTGAGGGGTGTGACCCCGTGGTGTGAAGCTGGCCCAGACAAATATGGAGGTGGGGGTGGGGGTGAAAACAGCAATTGGGCCATGCCATGTTCGCACAGCTAGTGATACACTAGCCCACTCAGCGCTGTGCTGCTTGCCTTTCCAGCAGAAAAGGCCCGCCAACTGACTTTTAGCATGATTCGCGCTCGGGCACTCTGCAGCGCACAGAATTTGGGAGATTCATTTTGAAACTCTCACTGGAGAAAAAAAGGTGGGATTTCTTCCAGCTTTCATGCAAATTCGACACTTAGATTTTTTCTGGGAGAATTCTCCTGCCGATTTCTAGCTAGTTAAGTCATGGTGCTCATTTATGGAATAAGTTTAAAATAATAAACAGGTTTCTCCCAGTTGTTCCAATTAATTCCTTCCCCCAAATGACAACAGGGCATAACTCCAAACTGATAATTTCCTGTCTGGTATGTGTCCTTCCTTCTTTTGTTCCTGTCTCATCCAGAAAACTTAAAAAGCCATTTTGAAAACTGGGTTATATAACAATGGAGTTACCTTCCTTAGATACAAAATTAAGCAACCTGCTAATGCAACTTGATTATTCCTCGAATCCTGGCATGAAGATATCAACCAACAACTGAACATTAATAATTTCAGGGGTGACAGACTCCTCGTCTCCTCCACTTTAAATTGCTGTTTCACCCAGATTTCTTTTAATTCAGTGCACTGCGTTCACACTGCTCAGAATGCAGGGTGCTCTACGTGAGGAAGATCAGATGCAGATTAGGTGACTGATTTACAGAACATGTCTGCTCAGTCCCTATGTGTGATTTCGAGCTTCCGGTGACCTGCCGTTTTAATTTCCCACCTTGATCCTACCTACACTGAAATCTCTATCCTCAGCTGTCTGCGGTGTTCCAGTGAAGCTAAAGCAAGCGCAAGGAATGACAACTCATTTTTCAGTGAGGCAGTCCACAGCTTCTGGATTCATCGAGTTAACAATGTCAGATTGTAACCTCTGCTCCCCCATTTAGCTTCTTCTTGGTGCAGGTTTCAGTCATAATCTCGTTTGTACTTTTGCTTTCGGCCAGCAGCTGTTCATTATTCTGCCATACGCACCTCCTTTGGATATATCCTTTGTTTCTTTGTTAATTTGATTCACCCAAACTGCATGCAGATTGAAAGCACCCCAGCTATTGTGATTCCTTTCTTGCAAGATCAGGTTGCTTCTTCATTTATACTCACTTCCACAGTGCAGCAACTGTCAGGGGCCCTACAAGCTACTGACCCCTTGAAACTTCCTTTATTTGCTATTTCTTATCTCCACCCAAACTGGTTCTACATTTAGATCCTCCAAACCAAAAAATATTTCCTCACTACATTACTGATCACATCCATTATTAACAGAACGACTCAATCCCCTCTTCCAAAATATTCACAAAAATCGTCACTGCATTTGTGTACAGCAAGACTACTGTCGGTTTGGGAAGTTTCACATCTAGAATTCAGATGAAATTCAGCATTGAAGAAGGTGGGAGAAAGAGGGTGGGATTATCTGGCCACACTAACTTGAAAACTGGAGATTCCTGTCTGACTTAAATGGATCTTTACATGGTCTGCCCCCTCATCCACTAGAATTTCAGTGGTGGATAGGATGGGAGAATTCCTGCCAGAATTTTCAACTGTATTTGTAAAATGCTAATTGAGAGTGGTGACTGTATCAAAGTAATTCACCTGATGTCAAGTATTTTGGGATGTTCCAAGGGAGTTTGCAAGTTTGGTTGCGGCAGGAATGAATCACATCCCATGCATGCGTTCCCTTCACATGTATTTGTTTACTCGTGTCACAAGTAGGCTTACATTAATATTGCAACGAAGTTACTGTGAAAATCCCTAGTCACTACACTCCAGCACCTATTCGGGTACAGAGAAAAAAAATTTAGCACGGCCAATGTACCTAACTGGCACGTCTTTCAGACAGTGGGAGAAAACTGGAGCACCGGAGGAAACCCACGCAGACATGTGGAGAACATGCAGACTCTGCACAGTGACCCAAGTCAGGAATCGAATGCAGGATCCCTGGTGCTGCAAGGCAGCAGTGCTAACCACAGTGCCAGTTACTGTAACGTGGATCACCACTGCACACTGCAGTCAATTCAAACACATAAGCGTATTATCTGGAGTTGGGCCACAATCCAGAAACTTCACTTGATGCAAGCTAATCAGCGAGTGAAACAAGCTCCTGAACCTCAAAACTTTGAGACAGGTTCTCATTAACAGTGTTTACCAGTGAGGCTGAGTATATCATTTTCACTTGGGCTGTGGCCTTTTCCCTTCAAAAACAATAATCAGAGCAGTATATTGTGTGTAGACAAAAGACTCCATTGCAGCTGGCTGATTATTTATCTGAAACAACACCAGGACTAAAATATGCAGAGATTTCTTATTAATCAAAAACCCATCTGGCCGGAGTGTTAATGAAGCAGATGGTTTCCTATTGGCCTTAGATTAACTTAAGATCTTGATCCAAGCTTTCTCGTGTCAACTGAGCTTATGCAATAAAGATCAACTTCATCCTCAAGCTCCAGATCACTCAGTATTATTTACTCGATATCTCCCTTTACTTAGATAATTTTAAATGTAAAACATACATTTTTAGATATATATATACATCCTATTGAAGGATTTTTGTTTTTGAAGTTTGGCTCAGGATTCTGTTGTGGGTATCCCAGTCCCGTACTGTGTGGGGAACAGTTACTGGACAGTGATTTATTTTTCCAAACTGGCCAATTAGTCAGTTGCCACAGAACATGCTCACCCTCCAACTGAAGAATGCCCAGTGGCTTCTCAAAACTGAAGGGCCATCAGGTGATGCTGTGGGTCAGAAGGAGCTGCAGACTGCAGTTCAGCTCAGAGAGAGAGAGAGAGAGAGATCAGGAACCTTCACCTCCCAGCAGTTTGGAAATATTTCAATTAAAAAAAAAGCCACATTTGCCAGCCAGCTATCATGCAACTACACCTCAGTTGTACGATGGTAAGCTGGAAAATGTGGCCATTTGCCAGCCTACCATCTGTCGTGGCATGCCTGGAGCCACGGCCTCCTGAATTGCCATCAGAAGGCTGCCTCCAGCCAACTGGCCTGTTCCCCTTACTCTGGTGTTCTCTGCAAGCTGACTGGGAATTCCAGTCGGCCTTTGACAATTGACCATTTACCAACTTGAAATTTATTAACCATCATATGCATACTTCCATTTCTGATTCAACTTCCAGGAAAATAGTCGAGGAGCAGGGTCATACTACACAATCAGCCCACCTCAGTTTTCACACTCATGGGTGAGTGGGGGTGGGGAGCAAAACAACCTTCCCCTCATTGTGTAAAAAAAGAACCTTGTCTCAAGTTTCTCCTTTTCCAATCAAGTTTCAAATATACCATTTCCAGAATGTAAAAGTCTGAAATAACACTTAGTGCTCCTGATGAGAGCTGCTCAGACTCCTAAGAAAGCACAAAACAATGACCACAACAAAAGGCACTTTGATGAATGTGCTGCATTCCTGCAGACGTAAAATGTTTTGCATGGACATTCATCTTCAAGATTTCCCCTGATCATCATTAATAACCTGCTCGCCAATGCTTCATTTGGGTTCCACAACACCAGGTTTAAGTCCAACCGACTTGAACCTGGTGTTGTCAGACTTCTTACTGTGTTTACCCCAGTCCAACGTTGGAATCTCTACACCAGTTGCGTTCCCCCAGATTTACTCCAGACCTCATTACCAGCACTATCCAAAAAGAACACAGGAGCTCAATTCCAAAGTGCAGAGACATCAAGGAAGTGTTAGGCTACGTATTGCAAAAGAGGATCTTTAGTAAGTCTAAAACCATTGAGAATCGAGTTGAAAGGGGTGACATTTCACTAACTTGAATCATCCTTGACATAATAGGGAAGTGTTGCACTGTCTGGAGCTTAGTCATCACAGTCAAAGAACATCACTGCAGGAATTCCGCAGGGCAACGTTTAGTTGTTTCATGCATTGCCTTCCAGAGAAATACCGGACTTACGTGAAAACCAACTAGTTTCAAGGGTAGATTTGTTAATACCAGATTTCTATTTCCATGTTAATTGTTAAATTCAAATTCTGCAATTGCCAAGTTAAGATTTCAACTCAACTTTTGAGCTAGATTTCTGGATTGCTAATCAATCTCAGAACAGAACCATTATTCTCACATTGCTGATAGAAATAAAAGCATCTACTAGCTTAAAGGAATGGAATAAAGAACAATAGATTTGTTTGGAAGAAAAATAGGCTGTAAAATATTGTGTATGTATTTAAAGGAGGTGGGGGTATTTTTGGCACATAATTAAATACCTTGGTGATGCTCTAGAGATATAGACCGCAATTCACCTGAATTGGCAGTAAATGCTCACACCAATGGGAAACTCAAGTGTATTTTCCAACTCAGAGAATGAGGTGGGTCAAGTGAATGAAGGCATCAGTGGAGAAACATTGAGGGAACAACATTCAGCATATCACAAAAAATTTCAATTAGTTATGGAAAATGGCAAGATGTAATCGAAAATAAAAATACTTCATTTGAGGTTTCGCTCAGTTGGAAGTGGACTTGTCCTGGCTAAACTGGAATGAAAGAATATAGGACTTGGGAGGAGGAGACCATTCGGTCTTTTAAACCTACACTGCCATTCAGCAAGATCACCGCTAATCTGACTGTGGTCGCAACCCACTTTCCCATCCGCCTTGCTTAACATTCGATTCTCTTGTCCATCATAAATCTAACCCAACTTTGAATAAAGATAAATAATCCAGTCTCCACTACTTTTGGGAAAAAAAAAGAGACTGACAATCCTGAGAGAAAAAGGCTTTCTCCTCATCTGTCTTAAAAATGATGTCTTTTGTACCTCTGTGTCCTCTAGTTCTGGGCTAGCCCTCAAGGGGAAACATCCTCTTGGTGTCCACCATCTCAAGCCCTCTCTAGGAAAAATAGAGAGCGTTCTTTCTGGTTGTATCACAGTTTAATATGGATCCTGCTCTGTCCAAGACCGCAAGAAACTACAAAGGGTCATGGATGTAGTCCAATCAATCAATCACACAAACCAACCTCCCATCCATTGACTCTGTCTCCATTTCCCACTGCCTGGGAAAAGCAGTCGGCATAATTAAGGACCATGCACACCCTGGACGTACTCTCTTCCAACTTCTTCTGTTCCGAAAAAGATACAAAAGTTTGAGATCACATATCAACCAACTCAAAGGACAGCTTCTTCCCTGCTGATGTCAGACTTTTGAACGTACCTACTTCACATTAGGTTGATTTTTCTCTACACCCTAGCTATGACTACATTCTATACTCTACGTACACCTTATTTTGCAGTCTGCTTTCCTTTTCTATGAATGGCATGCTTTGCCTATATAGCATGCAAGAAACAATACTTTTCACTGTATACTAATGCACGTGCCAGTAATAAAATGTTAATGTTTCAATGAGATCATCTCTTCATTCCTTGAAGCTGCCTCAAACTGGACAAGCAAAGCCGTATCTGAACAATGGGTTGCTTTTCAAGAAGAAATTGTTTAAGTACAAACAAGTTATGTTCCCACAAGAGGGCAAAGCAAATAAAGTCAGAACTCCGTGGATTGACAAGAGAGAATAAGATGAGCAAAAAAAAAAATTGAGCACGATTTTCCTGGCCTGCTCTGTGCTGTTCGAGTAACACAGTGGGTCGAGAAACGTCAGCAGGAGAGAGAAAATGGAATTTGTGACTGGCTGCTCGCTATCTTCCCGGGCCATTTCTTTTGCACATAATAAGCTTCACGTTGGGGAACAGCACAAAGTTGTTTACAATATGCAGAAACTGCTCTGCATATACTTAGCGAGCTCAGAACTCAATCATCTGGGCTAACTAAAATTTCCAACTCTACCGCTGGAGGTCCACACCACTGAGGTTCACATATGGTCTCCATAACTGGGACCAGGTGTGATGGCTTTGCTGGTGTGACTAGAGGCCATTGTGGCCTTCTGGAGATTGGGTGCAGGAGTGTTGCCCCTTGGGCAGTGCCAGCCTGGCACCAGCTGGCACAAGTGTCAAGGGGGTGCAGGATTAGGGGATCTTTGCATTGAAGGATGGGGACAGTATTGGAGTTAGGGATCGGAGGCCAAGTCTAGCATTGCGTTGGGCATCGGGGTCAGCAATCAGGATTGAGGGAGGAGAAATTGGGGCCTGTGGTACAAGTCAACCAATCTCCATTGGAAATCGGTGTAAGTGCACTGGCCCCTTCTGCATGCTGCTGCCAGGTTCTCAGGCAGAATTATGCCCCACTCCCCCCTCACAATGGCATCAGTCTCCTGTGACCTCTGTGCTGCACAGAGTGCTGGAAATTCATTCAAGTTTGCCCAAGAAATGAACAAGAAAAGTTCCTGTATTCCATCCCATCGGGCACTTAGGTTGTGTGTGTGTGTGTGTGTGTGTGTGTGTGTGTGTGTGGGTTGTGGAATTGTGCCCACAGTATTTAAAAGATGTCAGGCTGATAATAGAGTGGGAACAAGATGGAATGTAGGACATCTAGAAAGGAAGTAAACAACAAAAACTGGAAGTCAAACAGAAAGTACGAGAAGAGAATAGCAACCAACATGAAAAAGTGAATCCAAAAGTCTTCTTGTGGAATATAAATAATAAAAAAGGGCAATAAGGGCTGACTCAAGCCTTAAACAGGATCTACAGATCGAGGCAGAGAATATGACAGAAGCTATTAAATGAATATTTGCCATTTGTCTTTCACATGATAGGAGATATATAGTGGGTCAACACGGAAATAGACAAGACATTGGATGAGTTAAACACTGATAAAGGAGACTCTTGGGAACAGATAACTATTACGGTTGCTCGGTCACCAGGACTGGTGACATATCCAGGAACACAAAGAGAAGTAAGGGAGGAACTCATGGACATATCAGCCATAATCTTTCAATCCTTCTTCAATATAGGTTGGTGCCAGGGGCCTGGGAAATTGCAGACGTTGAACCTCTTTTTCAAGAGGAGTGCAAGGATAAACCCATCAACTACAAGTGAGTGAGTTTAACCTGAGTGGTGGGAAAATGTTTAGGTATCATAATCCAGGATAAAATTAGCATGTCATTTGGACAACTAATTGAGAATTTATTGAGAAGTAAACAGTGTTTTATCAACATCAGTTAGTTTTATTTTTAAGAAATAATAGAGGGTTAATGAGGGAATCGGGGTTGATGTGGTCCATGTCAAATGTCCTTTGGAAGTCCATTACCATGTCATGTTAAAGGTTTGTGAGCAAATCTGAAACTCATGGCGGAAAAGGGAACTGGCAGCATGGTTACAAAGTTTTCTGAGCACCAGGAAACAATGGTGGTCAATAGTTGATTCTTGAACTGCAGGAAAGTATACAGTGTGATTCTCCAGGGGACAGCACCAGGAAAAACAGGGATATCATTTGTTGCATCGCTGCTGATCTCTGCTTCCTAGTGCTACACCTAAAGACTTAGCAAAAAGCACGTCTGCAAATACAAGCACACATAGGGCAGAAAAACCATTAAAACAAGCCTTGTTTTGTACAGATTGCATTGATTGTTAACAGACATTTATTTTGTGTGCTCTGAACAAATTGAGTCAACACATTTGCGCAGAATTCACTGCCTTGAATTACTATCTCTAAAATCTATCCCAACACTGAGATCAAACTGCCAGGCCTGTATTTATAGGGCTCATCTTTATGCTTTTTTTTGAGCAGATGTATAGCATTTGCAATTTTCGTATCTGCAAATCTGGCACAATCTCTGTATATGGAGGAGGATTGGAAAATTATGGTCACTTGCTCTGCAATTTCCACTTGCTCAATATTCAGGGATGTATCTCATCTGATCCTGGTGACCTATCAACCTGGAGTCAATCATCTAAAAAGACCTCCTTAGTTACCCATCCAATGTCTCCATTGTTTCCTCTCTCACTGATTTGAACTTGTTTGTAAAGACAGATGCAAAGTTCTCATTCAGTATCTCATCTATTTCTTTGTCAAATGGTCCTACTCCTTTTACCATGTTTTCACTATTTGTATACTGATAGAAGACTTTTGTATTCCCACTTATGTTGTTGCCAGTCCCTTCTCAAACTTTTCTATTGCTTATTATATTTGTTACTTTACTTTCCCACTAAACATTCCATATTGAGTTTGGTTCTCAATTGTATTATCCACCTCACATCTGTCCTTTGCACCTTTTTTCTGCTTCATCTCAAACTCTAGCTCGTGTCAACTAGGAATTGTTTGTACCTCAACTCGATACACAACTTGTCATTATGTGATATGACCTCTCAAATGCTTCGGTTATTAATCCAATCGTAGTGACCAAATTACCAGTTTGTATACATTTACGGCACGTTCCCCAAAGTTTTCCCTGACCCACTGAATACTCCTCACATTTCCTCAAAATTAATTGAATCTGCCAGTTTTCTGTCCATTCCACTGGCCTGCAAGTTCTTCTACCTCGTTCCTTACATTTTTCTCTGCTTCCTTATTTCTTAGCAGTAAATGTGGATAGTATTCTTTTTGTATCTTTTGTTTAATCTTTTATACAAATAGATGTCAAGTGCACAACACTACCCAATCCTTCACTATCACCATGGCTTTTTGTAACCAATTCTCTCCATTCGTAGTAGACATTTGCCCAGTTTTTCCAAGAAATATTTTTGTTACTTTATTAATCAGCTAGTATTCAATAATAATTTACTACATCCACAGCCACTACATTCTTCTCATCTTCACACAATAGGACCCTTACAAAAAGCCTGACCAGTTGTTTACAAATCCATGACGGATGCCCCTCATTGGCCCTTGTCTTTAGAAATGCTTATTAACCTCACTCAGATGCACAATGGTTAGCACTGCTGCCTCACAGCATCGGGGACCCAGTTTCGACTCCCAGCTTGAGTCACTGTTGATGTGGATTCTGCGTATTCTCCCCATATCTGCATGGGTTTCTGCTGGGTGCCCCAGTTTCCTCCCACAGTGCGAAAATCATGCAAATTTGGTGCATTGGCCATGCTAGATTCTCCTTCAGTGTACCCAATCAGGCGCTGGAATGTGGGGACTAGGGGATTTCACACTAACTTTATTGTGGTGTTAATGTAAGCCTATTTGCAACACTTATAAATAGACTTATATTGATGGTATTAGAAACTTAATCACAATCAAATGAAGACCAATTTACCTACAGTGTACTTGTTCTTCCAGAATCCCTTCCACACCACTCCACTTCCCAGGTCATTGATATCACTGCTTCCTCACTTGGCACGTCCTAAACTTAAAGTCTTCAATATAAGATTGCATATTATATTGGGAAACCTTGGAGAAGGTAGCAATGGCATAGAGCTATTGATCTAGAAATCTGGGGAAATTAATAAACTTACAACTCTCTAGAGCAGCAGTGAGTTTCTTGGGTGCCAGCAGCATAATGCTTTACCTAATTCACTAAGAATTTTCTCTGCCCATGATTATTTTAGTATCAGAAATATGGGGTGAGATATAATTATTTATACATCATGAAATCATTCTGAATGCTAATCTTGTAGATTTAATAGCTATGGTTAAATCTTCAGAAATAATTAAATGATCAATTCTATTAAAATGCCAATTGCTGTGAATTGTTTAATATTTATAATTGGATTTAAATGCAATGCATGTTATTATGCAAATGCAGTTCATCTTTTTGACTTGCTGTTTTGCTGTGTTCGAACACTATTTCTACACTATTATTATTGCAACCCAAATGCTCCTTTGATCTTCCTGTACGACAGTTGTTATTGCAAGACCAAAGGAATATCCATAATCCAGCCACCAGAAATGCTACATTGTAGCTCAGATACAGCAAAGCTTGCAATCAGTAGCTAATCCTTTGTTGGTGTTTCTTTTGTGATCTATTGTATTTCTTGACATGAAGTGTATAGTTAAATAGAAGCAGGACAAATTGCTTGTTGAAAGATAAAAGGCAAACAGGGTCGCAGTATGAAGAAACAAGAGGGAATTGCGAGAGATGGTACTGATTTGGTGAAACAACAATCAAGAATATTATAAATATACTGAGTGTAGTTCAAAGAGTAGGCCAAGGTTTGCTAAATAAAGCTGCGGAGAATAGGCAGCTGCACAATACCACAGTACATTTACAGTACACTTCAAATTGTGTGACTAAAGTCTTGCTGGTTCCCTTCACTCCAGGATGGGAGCAACCTGCTGCAGAAGAGCAGTCGCGATGGAAAGGGGTCAGGTTGGTTGCTCACCGTATCAGTCAAGGCATTGGTGCGTGAAAGAATCTATCAAAGAGATTTCTTCTCTAAATTGTGCAGAGTATAAGTCATAAAAACCATGGAACCTGTCTGTCTGCTGAGCCTGACAGTCTAAGACCACCAGGTTTGCACAATGTGTTTGAAAGAAATTATAAAAATTAAATATTTGCATTAAATAATCAGAGATTTGAGTTGTTACAAGCAAATAATGCAGATTTCCATTTTTATTCTTCTCCAACTAAAGAAGCAAGTTGCAAATTTGGTTCTCGACAGCACTTGGACATTGCACACGTTTAGCAAGCGAACTGAATCCTTTTTGAAATGACTCAGAAATTTGACAGTGACGCTTCAAGGGTGATAGACAGGAATTACACACTCAATGTGCTGTTTTTTTATAACAACGCCACTGAATCTCCTGCACTGTTCAGCTCATTGTGGTTTACAAGATACGCTATTTATAACAAAGTTGTTTGCGACACCATATGATACATTCTCCCACTGAAATGGGAAATATTCCTAATTATACAGGAAGCCAAAATTGAAGGAGGAATACATTCTTACACAGAAAAAAAACTTAGACCTCAGCACTCTATTTTAAATAGATCAAAAGGAGAACTCACGTTTGTTCCTCTCAGAGTTGAAGCCTCAAGTAGTTAGTTCAAAAGAAAAAATAAAATTGTTACAGCAAGACAATGGTGACAAATATTTCACCCATAAGCCATAGAATCAAAATTTATCACCACATCCATAAATACTTTGACATGTCACTCATTGGTCTAGAGAAATCTTCAATATTTGTTCTGCTTGAAAGTACAAAATAATAAACTTAGAAACTATCCACTGAAAGACAGAAGATGACCATGGGGCTAAAAAGTGCAAAATTATAATAGAAATATGAGATAGGAAAAATGACATATTTAAAGGAAATATACCATTCAGGAAGGTTTATTTTTAGCACATTATGAGCACATGTTCTGCAGCACTGTACAAGTGAGTGAGCATGTTAGAATGTTTCTATTGAAAAATACAGCCCAAAGTTTAGGACACCATCAAAATGAAACGATAACTTCCAGCCACATATTTTTATATATACACACACACACAGAAACCTGAAATTCAAAAGTGATGATCCTCCATAAGCTTCCCAAAACTCATCACCTGACTCCCCATTCAAATGTAATTTCACAGCATTAAATTCCTGGTTTTATCTCATAAATCTGAACCAAACCTGTCAAGTGCTGAGAAAGTATGAGGTTTTGAAGATTATGTTTGGTTCAATATCTTTATAAAAGACAGGATGAGCTTGATTGTTAAACACCTAATTTAAGGGCAGCATGGTGGTACAGTGGTTAGCACAATGCTGCTTCACAGTGAAAGAGGCCTGGGTTCAATTCCAGCCTTGGGTGACTGTGGAGTTTGCAAATTCTCTGTGTGCTCCAGTTTCCTTCCACAGTTTAAAAGATGTGTGGGTTAGATTGATTGGCCACGCTAAATCACCCCTTAGTGTCAGGGTGCTTAGCAGGGTAAGAAAGTGCAATTACAGGGATAGGTCCTGGGTAGAATTGTTATCGGTGCAATGGGCTGAATGGTCTCTTCCTGCACTGTAAGAATTCTAAGAAGACATTTTATCACTTTCCTTGGATGCCAGAAGAAAATACCAAATAGCAGGTAGGTGCTTTGGGTGTGGCGGAGGACAAGTTCATGATAGTAATGCCACTATGTAGAATATGTCAATCTCCTGAAGGCAGGCATTGCCATGATCTACATACACAACTTTCCACATGGTGCACTTCACTACCAGTATCCTCACCTGCACAATTCTGTTTGAGTAAATTTCTCCCACTCAAAATGTTTAGCAGTGGGGAGACAGTGAGTGATAGCACTTTGGTAAGGGTTAGGATGAAAATGAAATACAAGTTTAGCAGCAAAATAGTGTAGGAATGGAAAGTGAATGGAATTCCTGGGATGCCCATGGATATTTTTGTAAATTCAGACATGGCAATAAAGGTGCACATACAGTTTGATGTTTTTGTTTGAATAATGGAACAACTGATTCCCAACAATAAATAAAATACACGAGTACACAAAAGTATAAGAATTCCACTTCTGATATATATCTGAGGCAAATACATGGCTTTTTTAATTACAAAAAATGGAAAATATTCAAATTATTCAGCAAATCGGGCAGCATTTCTGAAGCGAGAATCAGAGATAACATTTCAGGTCAATGACCTTTCATCAGAACTGGGAAATCTTAAAAATGTAGTAAGATTTGAGCAAGGAATGGGTGGGACCAATGCAAAAAGAGGGTCTGTGAGAGAGCAGAAACCAGGAGAGACTGAAAGATAGAGTCTACCTTCGAGGGCCAAAGGGAAAGATAATGAGTCAAGAAAAGAACACTGTAACAAAAGATAAACAAGAGCACAGACGCTGCTGTGTCAGAGAAAAAAGCCATATTATGCAAAAAATAGTAAACAGAATGGAGAGACTGAGTCAATTATCTCACACAGTTGACCTATACGCTGAGTCCAAAATTGCAGAATCGAAATATAAAAGGTGCTGTTCTTCAGGCTAACATTGAGCTCCACTGGAACTGTGCAGATCGAGGACAGTTTGTTTGTATGAGAACAAGATGAAAAAATAAGACAATTCAGCAAAGCTTGGGGTCATGCTTGCAGACTGAACAGAGGTGGTGTTGTCCACATAGTTGTCACCTAATCTGTATTTACTTTCCCCAGCATAGGAAAGATTGCAGTGGATGCAGTACACTATGTACAGTTTAAAAAGTTATTTTCACATCTGAGCAAAACTTAATTATTTTGCAACCCTTGCAAAGAGCTGGGAATTCTAATAACCATCTTGTCAATTGCTTCCAAAAATTGCTCAAGATAAAAGGACACATAATGACATATAAATTACAACACAGAAATAATTATTTGGCCCAATTAGTCCAGTTTATCATACATATTATCAGTAAAGGCTAACCAAATGCGCTTGTTCTTATTGCTAGTATTGCCTTCAGCAAGCTACCTAACCCATTCTTAAAAGTTGACAATAGTTCCTGCTTCAGTCACTAATTCTTGTCACGCATCTTGTCATCGCCTTACAGGCGATGTAAAATATTGTGCTCTCTCTTCAAATCCTCTTTTGTTTAGTGTTACTTCACTCAGTTTCATCCAACTCAGCTCATCCATATTGAAGCCCTCATCCATGCCTTTATTTCTTCTAGATTAATCTATTCTAGTGCACTTCTAGCTGGCTGGCTGGTCTCATATTCTACCCTCTGTAAACTAGAGGTCATCTGTCCACATCTTCCCTTTTCCTTCTGACGACACAATGGTGCCCAGTCAAGCAATGTGTTGGTTTTAAAATTTCCATCTTGTTTTCAAACTTCTCCTTGGACTTATTTCTCTCTCTCTCAAATATTTTCCAATACTTAGAACTCAAGTTTCTATGTGTCCAGATCACCAACCTGTCTTGATCCCCCCCATGCTTACACTATAATTAAGAAAACGCACCAATGGCTCTACTTTCTCAGAAGACTAAGGAAATTTGGCATCTCAGCTACGACTCTCGCCAACTTCTACAGATGCACCATTGAAAGCATCATTTCCAGATGTATCACAGCTTGATATGGCTCCTGCTCTGTCCAAGACACCAGAAAACTGCAAAGGATCGTGAACAAAGTCCAGTCCATCAAACAGACCAGCCTCCCATCCATTGACTCTATCTACACTTCCTTCTGCCTCAGAAAAGCAGCCAGCATAATTAAAGACCAGATATACTGTCTTCCATCTTCTTCCGTCAGGGAAAAAGAATACGGAAGTCTGACGCCACATATCAATCGACTTAAGAACAACTTCTTTGCTGCGGCCATCAAACTTCAGAATGGTCCTACCATGCACTCAGTTGATCTTCCTCTATATCCTAGCTATGAATGTAACATTACATTTTGCACTCTCTCTCTCCCTTCTCTGTGAATGGTATGCTTTGTCTGTAGACCACATAAGAAATAATACTTTTCACTGTATACATGTGACAATAATAAATCAAATCAAACTCATATCTGTACTCCTCTCATTTTGGTCTCTTGTCCTTTTCCAATCATAACTGCTCCACCATTGGTAACTGTGTCTTCAGCGGCCTTTCTGCCTCACTTTCCACAGTTAAGATACTTTAACAAACCTATTTGATAAAGCTTTTGGTCACCTAGCCTACTATCTCCTTAGAGGTTTCAGTGTCATACTTCATTTCATACTTTTCCTGTCAATTGCCTTGGAAGGTTTCATTATGTTAAAGGCATTATATAAATTGTTACTGTTACATGGTAGAAGTAATCTCATCCTCATCTCTGGTGGCATCTCTGTGCTGCTCCTTCCATACTACCTCAACATCCTTCCCGTAGTCGAACACAAAACCCTACATAATGCACAACTATGTTTTTAGAACATTCACCATTGTATCTAATTTTTATGTCCTACCATAAAACTTAATGTCCAGAATTCTCCGATGTTGTATGCCCACCACCGCTGCCAGCAAGAGTGGAGAATTTGTTGTTCAGCTAAATATCTATTCACTGCAGTGGGGCTAGAGAATCCCAGGCGTGGATGAGGTCAGAGAATGCTGGCCAGTATTTCATCATTCTTTTATATAACCTTTCACACTTGAGGTGCTTATTTTACTATTTTGAGAATCTAAGCCAATGCATCAACAGTGCCTTTATTTTATTTTTAAAAGAAATCACCTTCCATTTGTTGGGATTGCTTTCTGCTTGCCTCATTTATTGGCTATTTTTGCCAGACTTTTTACATCCCTCTATAGTTTATTCTTGTCTTCAGAATTATTTATTATACCTCCTAATTTATCATTTTCAATTTTGGATACCACTTCCTCTGGCCCATTCTGTAATATATCAGTGAACAGAAGCAATCTCAGCACAGACCTTGCAGGGCAATGCTATTAAGTCCCAAGCATTCTAAGAAACTGCCTTTAACTACTAATCTCTTTTTCATTTCTCTTAACCAGTTCTCATCCAGTTGGCTGGCCTTTGCTTAATATTCTCCATTTGTACTATCTTTTCAGAGGCTTTCCCAGAAGCTAGTGCACAGTATGATTGGAAACTTTTGACCATCCATGACAGTAGGATTTTTCCATCTCGCTGCAGTGAACGGAGATTTGGCTGGATGCCAAATTTTCCAACCTCACTGAAGCAAGAGCCTGGCATGAACAGTCAGATAGATTGCATCCTATGTCTTTCACAAAGTACTCAACCTGGTTTCTCGAGCATAATTCCTGAATTCCAGGAAGGTTACTTACTTATAGTTGTTTTCTCTTTATTTAGGTATGTAAGAAAACTAAATTAAAACAGAGGTCACAAAACATTCTCTCCCACAAAAATTGAGATATTGAACCTGTGATCAGCAAGTTTATCTCAGATTTCACTTCGAAAAAATTGTTTTTTTTTTTTACACTGTTCACACTCCTCAGGCACTATTCACACTCAGTGGAACAGCAAAATATAATTCCTAGCACCTCTGCTATTTCTTTTCCCATTTTCCCAGCATTTTTTTGGAAATTTTCCATCAAGTCCTGAACGCTTAGTTCAACTAACTTCTTTAATACATTCATTTAACTTCATCGCACCTTTCGCTGATTATGGGTGCATCTCTCAAACGCCTTAACTTCTGTAACAATGTAAGTGAAGTATTCAATAAATATCCCTAGCAATTTCAACGCATCATGAATATCATTGCATGCTCCCAATGTTATCCATTCAACTGCAATTAAACGGTCAACTTCAGGAATGTGCTTGAATCACAAGAGTAAAGAGATAGTAAATCTCACTCATATTTCAAGCATTTAGAAGTTAGCTTTTATTTAACATTCATCACCCATACTGTATTAAGTCATTTCCATAAAGATACAGGCTGAAATATGTACAGTTTGATATTAAAACAGGAAAGAAGAGATATTGAAATTAAAATAAATGAAACAGACCACATGTGTGCAATCATTACTGTCAGTCATTCTTGGAATGATTTTGGCTCATCACAGATACTCTCTTCTCTCTGTCATATACTCATGCAGAATCCCCAGGCTTTAGCAGCACAGTGTGCAGTTTATCAGATGCAGAAGACTTATCACCACCGTGGTTAATCAGCAGTGCCACTATTATTGAATCTTGTGCCACCAGGATAGTCGAAGGTTAATTAAATAGATGCTTATCTTTCATCTGACAATACAAAGGTGACATGGTGCAACAGTGGCTAGCACTGCTGCCTCACAGCATGAGGGGCCTGGGTTCAATTCTGGACTTGGGTGACCGTGTGGAGTTTGCATGTTCTCCCTATATCCGCATGGGTTTCCGCTTGGTGGTTTAGTTTCCTCCCACAGTCTATAGATGTGTGATTTAGGTGGATTGGCCATGCTAAATTGCCCCTTAGTGTCCAAGATGTGTAGGTTAGGGGGATTAGTGGGGTGAATATGCAGGGTTAATGGGATAGAGTGGGGCCTGCGTAAGATGCTCTTTTGGAGAATTAGTGCAGACTCAATGGGCTGAATGGCCTCCTTTTGCATTGATAGTATGAATTCCTAAGTGCCTGAATCAGCCCAACTGGTTGAACCTTTGTTTTTTGAAGGCACTGCAGAAATATGAGGAAGAATTTCAGAAACTTGATTGAGAAAACTTAACTTAAAAAACAAAGAAACTGTGGATTCTTTTTCTTTCACTTGTGGGTGAGACAGGCTTCTATTTGCACTGAGAAAAACATACCAATGCATGCTGGTATTATTTGACTCCATAGAGAATGCATGTTATAGTCTTGTGATTCTGACAGAAGATGATCTCTAACAGACAAAAAGGTTTTTGATTTGCTCTATCTTCCTTTAAACTGGCAGATCAGAAGTGATTTGAAAAGTGGCTGCAAGATTTATTTCAGAAACTTTTGAGGTGAAATTTCAAAGGAAAACTCTTAAGTCAGTGGTTTATTTTTAAGCTTTTAAAAAAAAAAAATTGCCTACTGAAATACCTGTTTCCACAGCTGCAGTGCGAGTGGCAAGTCCTGGGAATTGTGGACACAGGTCTCATTCGTAACTTGTTTCAGCTGACAAAGTGAGAGCTGTCACAGAATATTAACACCAAGCCAGCGTTTTGAGAGTAGCAGATGGCTTAGTGTAAGAATATCAATTAAAATGCTCAGTAACACCAGAATCTATAGACATAGATGTAATCACATTATGAAATGTGAATTTTTTTCAAAATGTTTTTTTCATCAATACACCTCAGAATAGAATCCCACAGTGCAGGAGGAAGCCATTCAACCCATAGATTTTGCACTGACCACAATCCCACCCAGGCCCTATTTCCATGCATTTACCCTAGTTAGTCCCCATAACACTAAGGAGCAATTTTAGCCTGTCCAATCCACCTAACCTGCTTTTCTTTGGATGGTGAGAGGAAACCCACGCAGATACAGGGAAAATGTGCAAATTCCACAGAGATCATGACCCAAGCTGGGAATCAAACCCAGATCCCTGGCACTGGTGAGACAGCAGTGCTAACCACTGTGCCACCATGCTGCCACCTCATTCAGTTTGTCTCCAGGAAAAGTTGCCAGCAAACATGTTGAAAATCTGATTTGTTCAGGTTTGATATTAGTCACTTGCTGAGTTGTCACACTTCTACAAATGCACCATTTGTGACAGTCAGCTGCAAGTGTTCAAGATCTTTGCCACAGAGAACAGACTATAATCTATGCATTTCAGTGAACTAAATATTCCAGGCTGCGAATCTTGAGGAAAGATTGGAAGATTAAGAAAGGAAGAAGCGTGACAATGTTGATAACAGTTACAATTGTCATAATGGATAGACGGGGTTTCACCAAGAATGTCTGAACAGTTGAAGCATTATAGATGGAGTAACAGCAAAAAAAGGGAAGACGTCAAAAAGAATTGATAACATATCACAACAGTAACAAAACAGTCATTGGATACATAAATATAGAGGTCAATCTAACATTCAACATAGAAGTGGTTATAAGAAATTTTAGTTTCACATACTGGCAGAAGCTTTTTTAGCATATACTCAGGGCAGCTTTGACACCATTTAGAAATGGTAAACGAACATGTCATATTAATCTAGTGATGAGTAATGAGCACTAATTAGTTTTCTATTTCATTTATTCATTGATGGGATGTCGGAGTCATTGGCAAAGCTAGATTTATTGTCCATCCCTAAATGCCATTGAAAAAGCAGTGATGAGTTGCTTTCTTGAACTGCAACAGATCATGTGATGTAGGTGTGCTCAGAGTGCCATTAGGCATGGTGTTCCAGGATTTCAACAGAGAGGCAGTGAAGGAATGGTGATAAAGAACAAAAGTACAGCACAGGAACAGGTCGTTGGACTCTCCAAGCCCATTCCGATCATGATGCCCTAGCTAAACAAAATAAAACCCTCCTGCCCTCACTTGGCCTGTATTGCTTAATACAACTGTAAGATATTACAGTGTGTGACTTAGAGGAGACCTTGCAGGTGGTGGAAATCACAGAAAATACTGGAGCTTTGATGAGTTGCTATCGTGCAACTGCAGGTGGCACACACTGTTGCCACTGTTTGTTGCTGGTGTAGAGAATGAATATTTAAGGTGGTGGATAGGATGCTTTGTCCTGGATAGCGTCAAATTTGTTTTGTCTTCTTGGAGTTGCTCTTATTCAGGCAAGTGCACTACTGACATACAACTTGGCAGTGGACAGGCTTTGGGGAGTCAGAGGTATGTTATTTACCTTAGAATAGCACCATTGCCTCACAGTGCGAGGGACCCGAGTTCGAGTCCTGGCTTGAGTCATTGTCTATGTGGAGTCTCCCCATGTCTGTGTGGGTTTCTTCCAGGTGCTCTTACTTCCTCCCACAGTCCAAAGATGTGCAGGTTAGGTGAACTGACCATGATAAATTGCTCCGTAGTTTCAGAAGGACTAGCTATGGATGGGCTAATGGGGATAAGGTGGGATTGTGATCGATGAAGACCCAATGAGATGAATGGCCTCCTTCTGCACTGTAGGATTCTGTGAGGATCTGGCAATCTGAAGTCACACATTATGGCTGCTGCTTGTCTCAGGCACACAGCTCCTGTTCCTACAGGCATTCAATATCACTAATCGATCATCAAAATCACCTCCGACCCAATTAGGCAATTTGGGCAGCACAGTGGTTAGCCCTGCTGCCTCACAGCATCTGGGACTGGGGTTCCATTCTTGGCTTGGGTCGCTGTCTGTGTGAAGTTTGCATATTCTCCTTGTGCCTGCATGGGTTTTCTTCCAGATGCTCCAGTTTCCTCCCACAATCTGAAAGGCATGTTGGTTAGGCGAATTGGCCATGTGAAAATCTCCCTCAGTGTACCCAAACAGGTGTCAGAGTGTGGCAACTAGGGGATTTTCACAGTATCGTAATTTGTAGCGCTGATGTAAGCCTATTTGTGACACTAATAAATACATTTTAAAAGCTTTAACATAACACACTAAGCCAGGACCTCTATATTAGTTGACCATGGTGGTATGTTAGAGTGTCCATGAATCCTGAGAAATGTTTCTCAGCAGCTCATCACTTCAGCATTTAGAAATATCAGATGAAAGAGTTAATGCAGGGATGTTAAGCTTCAACACTAGAACAAATGGGACATCAGCTAGTTGAAGCATATCACAATGAACACTGTGACTGATTCCACTGACCCTGCTGCTGAGAACCTGTTTTATCCTCTGGGGAAGCTAGAACTAGGGGCATAGATGAAGTTTGTAAAAAGATGAGGTGGAAATTCTTCTCCCAGGGTTGTGTGAATCAAGAGAATTGTCATTCACAGAGCATTGTAAATGCTCCTTGGTTGAAAAAAGGCTGAACTAGAATATTTGAATTCTGAGGAAAGCAATTGAGATGGGAATTGAGAAGGATAGTGGAGATGAAGTCAAGGATCAGCCACAAATGACCTTGAGGGCCTAACTGACTTCCTCCTACTGATTGAGTTACGTTCTTATTCTCTACAATTCCATGTTAACATGCCTTGGGGAATAAATCAGAAATCTGCTGATAATGAACATGACCCCACTGTTTAGCAAATAATCTGTTGTATACTCAACTTTAAAATAAAAATCCTTGTCTGACGCATTGATTGCCACATCTCTCAGTACAATTGGCTATGAGGCAATTTTCTCACTTGTTTGGTTAGGCAATTTTAAATTTTTATCTTGATCCCTTTTTTACTTCTGCTATCCACTGATCTTGTGTGAATTCCCTTTGTCCATTTCAATTGTCTGTCCAAACATCATCTTGCACAAGTGAAATCTTGCAAGTTAGTTCTGCCATGCATCTTTTGTACCTAACCACCTGGATTACAGGGTATGAATGATAAGGAGGGCTGGATAAATGAGGACTGTTTTGTTGGATTAGTAGAGGCTGAGGAGAGACCTGATAGAAGTGTATAAAATTATGAGAGGCATAGATAGGGTTGACTGTTAGAAACCTTTTTCCCCCCCAGAGTGGAAATCTCTAATACAATAGGGCATTCAATTAAGGTGAAAGGAAGGGAAGTTGAAAGGAAACGTGAAGGGGCATTTTTTTTTATATACAGAGAGGCAGAATTTTTTGTTTGAGTTTATTATTGTCACATGTATTGGTGTGCATTGAAAAATATTGTTTCTCGTGCAATATGCAAAGAATGATCTTCATAGAGAAAGAAAGGAGAATGGAGAGTGTAGTGTTACAATCATAGCTAGGATGTACAGAAAGATCAACTTAATGCGAGGTATGCCCAGTCAAAAATCTGAGGGAAGAGCAGGGAAGAAGCCGTTTTGAGTCGGTTGGTACTTGTCCTCAGACCTTTGTATCTTTTTCCCCCCACGGAAGAAGGTGAAAAACGGTATGGGGATGTGTGAGAATCTTAATTATGCTGGCCTTTTTTCCGAGGCAGTCGCGCGAGTAGACAGAGTCAACAGATAGGAGACTGGTTTGAGTGACGGATTGGATTTCATTCACGACCATTTGTACTTTCTTGCGGTCTTGGATAGAGCGGGAGCCATATCAAGCTGTGATACAATCAGAAAGAATGCTTTCTGCGATGCATCCGTAAAAGTTAGTGACAGTCGTAGTCGACATACCACATTTCCTTAGACTTCTGAGAACTATAACTTCTTAACTATACTACTAGCAGATAAGGACTAGGTCAGGTTGTTGTTTAACCATGATTTTGTCAATGTCGGGTTCTGAATGAAAACTGGCATGCATCTCTCCAGATGTACAGTGCAGTTTTCAATCCAGATTTTCTGGATGGGCACAGAAAATCTGTGGGTGAGGTTTGCACTGTCACTAGCAAGGTGGGGACTGGTAGAGCTGGCAAGGCTGGCTCCAGAGATGGCAGGAGGTCCACTTTAAAGGGAACCCTGAACAGAACGCGAGTTAAACCCCCACCTTTCCCCTAGTCCACGGCCATGGAGGACCAGAGGGCCCATCCTTGGCACTGATCCTGGCACAGGTTGGCACAGCTAGGTTGCTGGTGGAAAATTGGGAAGCAGAATCTTGCTGGTGAGGATCTCATTTACTGGCCTTCGCAGAATTTAGTACCCATGTTATTATTTACATCTACATTGGACTCAAAATTCAGCCCATTGTTTGTCATCGTCCACCTAGCAGTTTATTTTTCTCAATAATTTTCACTAACACTTGTTTAAAATTTGTAATACATTCAGGAATGCTCACAACACAACTGCCCTCAGTTTTTCTGGCATGGCACAGCTCTGTCCTGTTAAATAAATAACAATACCTGCTAGCTGATCCAAGGCTCTATAATTCAGCCAGAATACTTGGAAGTATCAACAGGATATTGAATTGTTGATCGAGAATCAATTTCTGACAATGTGAGGTTATGCAGTTAAATTAGATTGACACCGAGTTCCTTTACTTAATAATAAATCAGTTCTGTCTGTTAATTATGGAACAAGGTATTCAATCTGTATTCAGTATTCATGAACATGGAGAAACACGTTACAGTTAAGAATGCTGAAAAGTATCCATCTGTTTTATTGTAAAACAGGAAATCAACAATATTGGTAAACCCAAAATAAACACTGTTATTCAATTTCAATCGAAAACAAGAACAAATTAGTGTCAACAATTAACCAATTAAAATGAGAAAGCAACCAGTACCAAGCAGCTATAGCAGTCTAAGAGAATTTGTTACAGAAAGTGAGACACAATGAGGCATTCAACAAGAAGAGATTTGTACCATCATCCATTCGTAAAATGGATGGACATTTTTAGCAATAAAAGTCAAACCGTGGAGTTGCTGAAACTTCTACTTACTTCCTGTTTTAAGCAAACAAGAAACAGGATTGTATGAACACAAAAATCTATTTAGCAAGAGTTGTTCAGCAGCTTAACGGCTCCAGCCTGCTCCCTAAATGCCTCCCGTCTAAGATCCAGTGAAGGTGTGGTGGAAGGACAAAGTACGGCCCACAACCAGAACAGCGGCCACACAAGTAGACAGGCTGGTAAAGAACACATGTGGCGTGCTTGCCTTTATTAGTTGGGCATTGAGTGCAAGAGTCAGGATGTCATGCAGCTTTATAAAACTTTGGTCAGGCCGCACATTATGTTCAATTCTGGACACCACATTACAGGAAGGACGTAGAGGCTTTGCAGAGGGTGCATAAGAGGTTTATCAGGGTATTGCCTGGATTACAGGGTAGGAAATATAAAAAGAGGGTGGACAACTTAAGTTTGTTTTCTCCAGACCAGCGGAGGCTGACGGGAAACCTGATAGAAGCATATAAAATTATGAGAGGCACAGATAGGGTTGACAATCAATTGTTTTCCCCCAGTTGAGATGTCTCATACTGTGGGACATCTACTTAAGATGAGAGGGGAAGGATTCAAAAGAGATGTGAGTGACAAGTTTTTTTTTTTACACAAAATGGTAGGTCTCTGGGACATACTGCCAGGGCGGTGGTGCAGGCAGATATGAAAGGGACACTTAAAGGGACTTTTAGATAAGCACATGAATATGCAAGAAATTAAGAAACATGTACCAAGAGCAGGTAGAAGTGATTAGTTTAATTTGGCATCATGTTCAGCACATCATGTGGGCCAAAGGGCCTATTCCTATGCTACACTATTCTATATTCAAAGCATCAAGACAGCTTGAAGCAAATGTTAGGAATACATGAGAGAATGTCCAGAACAAGTTCTACAAACTTGAAAGAAAGAACATAAATGCAAGTTCAGGGTATCAGCAAGTTTCGGTATGAAGTGAGAGTATAGACCTTTGTCCTGCTGGCATTTCAGCTATTATTATTGTATCCATCAAACAATCTTATAATCATTCATTATCATTAATGTGTGATTAATATGGGGGTGGGATTGTCCAACCACGGTCTTCTGAAAATTGCAGATTCCTGCCTGACTTCAAAAGGATCTTTACCTGGTCTGCCCTCTGCACATTAGAATTCCAATGGCAGGCAGGATGGGAGAATTCTGGCCATAATCTCAGTCAGTGCTCATTTCAGTAGCTTAAATTACACCCTATAGAATTAAAGATTTTGCTCAGTTCTTCCTAGTTTACATTTCATGCTATTATTTTCCTTTGCTTTTGTTCCCTTTTCGTCTTTTGTCTTGTGCTTGCAATTTTTCATTCTTTTATCCATTAAATCAACTTTATTCATAATCTTCCATTGCCAGTAGATCATTTACATTGTCATGCAAAACTGCACATCATTGTAATTTTCACAAAAGATTAATGCATAAATAATGCAAATACTAGGTATAATTTTAAAAATGATGCATACATAATACGACAGATCTGCAGAAAGCATTTAACCACTCCCCAGTAACAGTAAAAGCATTCTCCCGGAATTATATTTTTTATTTTAATTTTCTCCCTTTCTGTTTAATGCACGGGAGTTGGGGGGGTGCGATTTGCATTGAATCAAACAATATTCTAGACATCCCATATGTTCAGTTCAATACTATGAGGAAAAAGACTTCAGTAGTTTGACGAAGAGCAGTTAAAACAATTAAAAAACAACCTATTACAAGCTTCAAAATTGAACGGGAATAACCCAGTTCATTCACATGACACTAATGTCAGATCTAAATGTAATTTCTTTATAGGTGGATAGTCTGAGTGAGGAATAATTCTTCAATATACAGGACTGATATATTAATAATTCTTAATTGTACACCATCTTCATCCATGGTTAACCAATACTAAAGGTTGTTAGAAAGTAAAATATTTTTATCAAGTATTTTTTCATAATGCCTCAAATAAAGTGCATACATAGATTTGAAATCTTTCTCAAAATTGGTTAATCTATAGTGGCATAAAATAATTTGAATATATGTTACTGCAAACAATAATAGGGATATTTTCTGATCAAAAACCTCCCCCCCCACCCCCCACCCAAGGCATTAAGCTGGGATATTTCATAACTTGGAAGTGAATACCTAGCACAATATCCCAGATCCCATTTTAACAAGGTTGACTTCATTGACTTCAAACTCTTTCCACTGAGACGTACGAGATTCCCTCTCTACAAAGTGATATCAGCAATGCAATTGCGGAGGCAAGACAACCACAAATTGTGGAGTTCCTCCGGATGGTGGTACAGTGCCAGGGACCCAGGTTTGATTCCAGCTTGGTGATTGACAATCTAAGATACGCTTTCCAGTAAACTCACTGGGCTAAATGACCTCTGTCTGCACTGCAGAACTCTATGGTTCTAAAAAAGTTGAAGTACTTTGAACATAAAAGTGCTTTCCCTCAGGCTTCTCAGTTAAAAAACTCCAAAGATTGCTTCAATTTGCAAACCATGCAGAACAGCAATTTAACCAATAACGCTTCTCATAATTGCAGTCAACGAACTGAGATTGAAAGTGGTTACATTAAGTAATTTGCTTCAAAATTATAAGTTAGTTGAAACTTACTTCTACCAATTATATGTCCAAATGCAAATTAAAACCTTAAGTATCAATTAAACAACACTTGAATTCAGCCTCTGGTTTTCCTTAATATGTTCACATTTTTAATTTGGTGATATATCAGTTATCAATGATGATTCAGCCTTTCTAGATAGATAGCATTTATTCTCCTAACTCAGCAGCCACACAAATTGCATCTCATCCCAGTTGTTTTTCTGCATCATTCTCTGCAAAAATAATTAGGTTGTTCGTTTTTCTAACAAAATGAAGTGTAATAACTCTAAAATAATTAAAATGCTGATTCTTCACAAGTAGGAGTTGGACAATGGCAGGGATGTCTATCTTAATTGGAATAAAGTGGCAATATGATGACAACAATACTTCTGATCAAAATATATTCTGTCCAATTAATGAGTTGGAAGTGCAGAAGCTGCCATCAAGGAGCAGCTAACAGAGCAACATCACAATGCTATCTTAAAAATATGATACTGAGGCTAATTATTTAGCAAAATGGTGACAAGAGCATATTTTTGGATATTATAATTCAAATAGTGCGGTTTCTGAGAGTAACAAAAGGAATGGCCATTTTTCCTTATATTATGTTGGTATAGTGGTTAGCACTACTGCCTCCCAGCACCATGGACCCAGGTTCAATTCCTACACTGCAGGAGGAGGCCGGATAGCACATCGAGTTTGCACTGACCACAATCGGACCCAGACCCTATCCCCATAGCTGCATGCATTTAACCTACCTAGACCCCGCTGGCAATTTAGCATGGCCAATCCATCTCACCTGCACATCTTTAGATTGTGGGAAGAAACCAGAGCATGCAGAGGCAACCCATGCAGACACAGAGAGAGAATGTGCAATCTCCAGCCAGTAACCCATGCCAGGGATTGAACCCGGGTCCCTCACACTGAGGTAGTAGTGCTTAGCCACTGTGCCACCCTTACTCAGTCTATTGCAACTGATCACCCAACAGGTGGTTAAAAGTTGTTGTGCTTTCAGTACTAATTGATTGGCTTAATCATGCAAAGGGAACAACTGTCCATAGATAAAACATTGAGGAAATAAAGCTTCAAAAAGCCTCCCCAGCAGCACAATGAGCAAAGAGGCTATTTGTATTGCATTAATCTCTACAAACCAGTAGGTTTCAGCTTTGACTCTTATTCTATCTTGGATAGCTGATCTCAGCCAATGCAACACTTAGGCCATTCTAATTGGCCCAGCTAGTTAATCACAGCCATGTTTCCTCCTCTTGATTGCCCTCTGGTGAACAGAAATACATGCTCATGTCATTTTAGCTACTCAGTTATCTCAGCTCGTTGGTGCGTGTGCCCCTGAAATTGGATCCAGCAACTTCAGGGGATGAAGGGAGCAAAGCTATGGAAAAAGCAGCAAAACTAAAATTAAAACACAGTTTGTGGGGTGACACTGGAAAATTCCAGAATATCAAATGTAGTAATTTTATTTTTCAAAGAGTTGAATTCCTCACGTGAAACTTTCACATTTCATTTGCAAATGATAACCATTTTTTAAAATTATTCACTTGGAAGTAGGTGTCGCTGACTAGGCAGGCTTTTACTGCCCACTCCTAGGTGTCCTTGAGAAGGTGCTGGTAAGCTACCTTCTTGAACTGAGTTGTAAGCACATCCACTGTGTTTTTAGGGAGGGGATTCCAACCCAATGCTTGTGAAGGAACAATGATATATTTCCAAGCCAAGATAGTGAATGACTTGTTTGGGTACTGGGGGGCGGGGGCAGGTGGAATCCTCCAGGTGCTGGTGTTCACAGGTATCAGGCCCTTATCCTTCTAGCTGGTTGTGGTCAGAGACTGGAAGGTGCTGCCTGAGGAACCTTGCCAAGTTCTGTAGTGCATCTTGTAGATGATACACACACTGCTGCCACTGTTTAATCGGTGGTGGAAGGATTGAATATTTGTGGAAGCAATGTCAATGTCAATCAAGTCAGCTACTTTGTCCTGGATGGTATCGAACTTGTTGAGTATTATAGCAACTCCAATCACATAGGCAAAAGAAGAGTATCTCATTCCATTCCTTACTTGTGCATTGTAGATGGAGGACAGGCTTTGGGACTTCAGGAGGGGAATTAGTTGCTGCAGGATTCCTTGCCATTGACCTGCTTGTAATCACTGTATTTATATGGTTGATATTCAGTGATAGTAATTGAATGCCAAAGGGCAATAGGTGGATTCTATCTTCTGTTTAGGACAGCACAGTAGCACAATGGTTAGCACTGCTGCCCCACAGCGCCAGGGACCCAGGTTCAATTCCCGTCCTGGGTCACTGTTTGTATGAAGTTTGCACATTCTCCTCATGTCTGTTTAGGTTTCCTCCAGTTTCTTTCCACACTCCAAAAGATATGCAGGATAGATGAATTGGCCACGCTAAATACTCCCTTAGTATCCCTGAACAGGCACCAGAGTGTGATAACGAGGAAATTTTCACAGTAACTTCATTGTAGTGTGAATGTCAGCCTACTTGTGACTGATAAATTAACTCTACCGTTGGAGATGGTCAATGCCTGGCACTTGTGTGATGTGAGTGTTGCTTGCCAATTGTCAGTCCAAGCCTGGATATTGTCCAAGTATTGCTGCATTTGAACATGAACCTCTTCAGTATCTGTGGAGTTGCAGACAGTGATGAACATCTTCTGTGAAGATTCTCATTTCTGACCTTATTATCGAAGGAAAGTAATTGATGAAGATCAATGAAAACTGAGCTGCATTTATTCCAATTGTACTTAACCCACGTTGCATCAGGGGATATTTAAATGCAGGGTGAATGAAAAAGCTCAAAAACCATGAAGAAAAAATACAATTTGATTAAAAATTTAGTCTTGTTAAATTTTCAATTATATCCTCCAATTTTGCAATCTCAACATTAGTTCCAACACTTGCTTCAAACTGCATTAGTATTTGTGGACTGTATCTTTCTTTCTTCAGACTCCTTAGCAGCACAGGGAAAAACATTTTTTCACTTATGATAAGAGATTTGAAATGGATTATACAATGGTTACTGCACTGTTGAATTCTCCTGTATTGTCCTCTTAAATTTCAAACCTAATATTCTTCTTCTGCCTCCTCACTGGTTTAAAGTTAAGACACATCATGCTTTCTGTAAGGACCGCTCAGTTGTGGAACACCTTTCTTTCTTCCTACAATACACCACTTTTAAAATCCACTTAATGTCATATAATCACTACATCTCTATTTGTCTGATTTTTCTCTACTCTATCACAACTCATTTGTCTCCACACTGACCCCTACATCCTTGATAATGGCTAACAAGACACTACTTTGGAAGCAATCACATTGCAATTATTGTAATGATGGGAATGTTTTATTCCAATGCTAACCATGCGCTTACATGAACTCAGATTTGCAATATTTGGTCAATGTTCCTGTAAAGAATGTATACTTCTATAGTTTCTGTTCTGATTGACTTGGGTAAAAGCATTGAAAAACTTTCAGGAATAGTAACAACCACCATTGTGTTTTACTTAAATATAAATAAAGACATCCAAATAGAAAGACAGAGTAAGTTCTCATTTGCTGAACATTCTAATGGTGAGCAGTAGGGTGGCACAGTGATTAGTATTGATATCTCTCAGTGCCAGGGACCCAGGTTTTAATACTGAGTAGTAGGATGGCACAATGATTAGTATTGATGTCTCTCAGTGCCAGGGACCTCGGTTCAATTTCCGGCTTGGGTCACTGCACTGCAAGCTCTGCATATTCCCCCCATATCCATGTGGGTTTCCTCTGGTCTGATTTCCTCCCACAGTCTGAAACATGCTGGTTAGGTGCACTGGGCATGCTAAATTCATCCTCAGTGTACCTAGACAGACACTGAAGCATGGTGACTAGGGGATTTTAACAGTAATTTCATTGTACTGTTAATGTAAGCTTACTTGTGACACCAATAAATAAATTTTAAACGGTAAAACAGCAGTCATGACTTGTGGAACCAGACAGTCATTTTTCAAACACTGGAAATTTGAATTCCAAGCACAAGTTGGAAAAATTCCAAGCACAGGTTGGTCATTCAACATTTAGTGCATGTTTTGAAAAGAGAATGGTTTTGAAGTGTTTCTATCCAAAATAACAATGTTCATCTTTTGTTTCCAGAGATGTGCATTTCTGGCACTTTCTGACTTTATTTCCAAAACAATTCATTGGTGTCTATTCTACTGAAGGTATCTTAAGAGAAGTGCATGAGTACAAGTATATTTATATCGAGGAAGATAGCATCCAGAGGCAAGTATAAAAAGATAGATTGAAAAAATATCATTCCTTCTCAGAGGGCTGCAAATGAAATCTGGTGGGAATGGAAAAGTGTGGAGCTTGGAGTGGAAGGAACAAGGCCAGGGTGTGAAGAGGCGTGAATATTCCAATGCACTTCTAGATAGTCTGACATTTACTCACTGGAAATCTATTGGTAGAAGCTCAGTTGTTCGTGCCTAAACTTGCACCAGATCCCATTGCCCTACTGCCCCTGTGCTCACTTAATGCATTGGCTCTCACTCTTGCTTTCCATCCAAGGCCTCATCTGCTCCCTACATCTAATTGCCTACAGCCCCACAACCCTATAAGAAATCTGTACTCCTCTAATTCTGGCTTTCCCTGTTATAATTGCACCACCATTGCTGTATCTTCATTAGTGTCAGCTCAAAACACTGGAATTTTCTCCTAACCCTTCTCTGCTTTTTGCTGCCCTTACTTTGAGACAATCCTCAAAAGCCAATCTCAAATCAAGATTTTGACCATCTGATTTAATATCCTGTTATATGGTGCAGTGTCACATTTTGGTTTATAACACTCTGGTGAAGCTCTACGGAAATGGTTCCTGTTGTTAAAAAGGTGCTATAAGTTATAGCTGTTGTTTAAAAGGAAAAATTTTAACATGGCCCACCATTTACTTTTGATTCTGGAACAGTCCTGGCAGATTGAGGGACGATAAGTGTAACCCCCATATTTTAAAAAGGGAAAAAAAAACAGGAATTACAGGCCAGTTAGCCTCACATCAATAGTAGAGAAAATGCCAGTCTAAGGGTGCAAACAGGACATTTAGAAAATATCAACCAGACTAGACAAAGTTAAATGAATTTGAAAGGAAAATTATACTTAAGAAACCAACAGTTTTTTTTTTGAGAACATAACAAGCAGAATAGATCGGAAGATCAGGTGAATGTGAATTTGGATTTTCAGAACAATTTTGATATATTTCCAGAAAAAAAGGTTAATTAAAGCACATAGGGTTTGGGATAATATGTTGGTATTGATTGGGAATTGTTTAGCAGACTGGGGACAGAAAGTTGGAATAAACTGGTCTTTTCAGAGTGGCAGGCAGTGACTAGTGGAGTACTTCAGGGAGCAGTGCTTGGCCCCCGGCTATAAGATGTAGCTATGATTTGGATGAAGGAGCCAAATGTAATGTGATGATGCATAGTTTCGTAGAAATGCAAGTTGCAAGGAAGACGAGGCTTCAAGACAATTTAAATAAACTGAATGAGTGGCCAAACACATGATTGATGCAGTATAATGTGGATATGTATGAAGTTATCCACTTTGTAATACAAGTAGAATGGCAGATTGTTATTTTCTTGTGATAAATTGTGAAATATTGATGTACAAAGTAACTTGCATGGCTTAGTACACTAACAGGCTCCAAGGGCCAAATGCCTTACTCCAATTTTCCATGTTTCTCAGGACCATCCAAGATCTCTCGTTTTTTATGCTTCTGCACTTTGCTTTCTCCATGCTTGAAATTTAAATGTTCCATTAGCCTTTGAAATAAACTTTATTTACGAGTGGCACAATAAGGTTTACATTAACATTGCAATGAAGTTACTGTGAAAAATCCCCTAGTCACCACACTCCAGTGCCTGGAAGATGCAGTCATTTTCAATTTGAATGATCCATAGGGAGGAAACTATTTGCATCTCTATTTTGTGCTTAATGATGCATTAATACTGTTTGAAAAGGTGAAGACGAACTGCCTTCCGGAAATCAGATGACAACTGAGGCCTTCCCAGTTATACTTGTTCAGAATACATTACATTAGCTAACTTTCAAAACTAGCTCTGTCCTTGCCTAGTAAAATACCATGACAGTGCCATGAAATTTGCCATGTATTGGTAGTCCTGTTAGTAACATCTTCAAACTGAGAATATATAGTTATTAATTATGCATAGCTCACATTTTAGCAGAACATGATTCTACAATTCAGCTCTGCCTTCTCAAAAGCAGATGTGTTCCATCATAGCAACATAACTGATGACTGATGTCAATGGTGAAACATGCCCTAGGCTACAATTTTCGGAGTGGTTGCAACACTTTCCAGACAGGATAGCCTATGATTTTCTGCAGTACCCTTGCTACCTTATGCATTTATTTCAACTCCTCCAATATACTGCATGCCGATTTTGCCTCATTCACATCAATTCCTACTGCGGGATAACATCAGCTGCAAATAAGAGCCAACAATACATTTCTATTGCTATTAAACCTGAGGAAGTTAGGGGAAATAACTCAATTTCTCTTTCAAAAAGTCATTAAATACAACATTAGTTTGGTGCACTTGGCAGATCTACTCTCTGAAGCAAATTTAAGGGAGCAAGGCAAAGGTAGCACCCATCCCCTTAACATGAATACAAAATGATCATGGATTTATCCAGTCAGCCTTCACAGTCTGGCTTGCCAATTAACAGGACTGATTTGATTTTCATGCACACAAAAGTTGACCAGTAGATGGAGCAATCTGCAACTCAACCATTCTAATTTATGACCATTTGGGTGAGCCGTCCAAATGCCATTTTCAGATCATTATCATCTTAATTCTGTCAGCAGAGGCAATTAGCATTGACTTCTAGTTGAAACTAGACGGTTTCAACAAATTCACACCTATGTCCATGGAAATTGCATGTGGCATGTTAAAAAAGTTTCACACCAAAAGTGAAAGACAAATCAGAGATCAGTAAGTTGCATATTACAGGGGCACTCAAAAGGACAAAATTTCTTGAAAATACAGAATGAGTAAATCTGAGTGGCACAGTGGTTCCCACTGCTGCCTCAGTGCCAGGGAAACAGGTCAATTCCAACCTTGGGTGACTGGAGTTTGCACGTTCTCCGTCTCCACATAGGGCTGCCTCCAGTTTACTCCCACAATCCAAAGATGCACAGACTAAGTGGATTGGCCATGCTTTATTGACCCTATGCCAGGGGGATTAGAAAATTACATGGGGTTACAGGGGTACAAACGTGGTTGGGGATTGCAATCAGTATAGGTTCGATGGGCTGAATAATCTCCTTTTGCACTGTAGGGATTCTATGATTCTAAAAAGCAAACTGTTGTCTATTTCCACCAAAATAATTAAATAACAGAGGTACAGCAATCAAAAATTCTGCTGCCATTCATTCTCAATAATATGCCACACACATATCACAGAACATAACGCCGTGTAACAAAATATAACATCAAATCAGATCAATATGGAACAACAATATTTTGATTACAGTAAATGTGGTATTGTCTGGCCTAAGAGAGTATTGATGCAATGATCATAGAATCCCTACAGTGTAGAGGGCCATTTGTCCCATCAAGTCTGAACCAGCCACAATCCCACCCAACCCCTATCCACATATCCCCACATATTTATCCTGCTAGACTCCCTAACATTGTCCATATTAAATTGCCTAACCAACCTAATCTGCACGTCTTTGAACTATGGGAGGAAACCCATGCAGACACATGGAGAATGTGCAAACTCCACACAGACAGTGACCCCAAGCAGGGAATCAAATCTGGGACTATGAAGCAACAGTGCTAACCACTGTGCCACCATGCCACCCATGTACTACTGATTGGGCAATCCCAAACAACTCCTGTTGGTCCCTGGGAAGAAACAGAAGCAGAGAAGTGAAGGGCCATAGTGATCTTCACTGCTGCCAACAAAAAGGTGCCACCAACATGAGAGCTCAGCATGTCTATCAACATGGCAGAAAGATCTATGACAGTCTCTTTGGACAGGTGCAGTCTTTAGCAATACAGCCACTTCAACACCTGGTAGTGGTGTCTGCAGATTCTTGTTACAAGATACCACCTACTTTGCTTACAGTCTGTGACCTATTCCCATATCCCCAAACCATGGCTGCCTCTGAAGTTGCCTATGGAGTGAAGAACAAAATAAGCCAGACAGTGTTAAGTAAAGCAAACAGCAGCAAGTGATATGGAAGTATTGCAATTCAAACGTTGCAAGGTTGCCACTCTATATAGAATGACACAGTGGTTAGGACTGCTATTTCACGGCTCCAGGGACGTAGGTTTGATTCTCAGCTTGGGTCACTGTCTGTATGGAGTTTGCACATTCTTCCTGTGTTTATGTGGGTTTCCGTTAGAATCATAGAATCCCTGACGCAAATCTTTGTCTCTTCTTTGGACACAGGTGAGGTCCCAGAGGACTGGAGGATAGCAAATGCAGTACCGTTGTTTGAAAAGCGCCAGAGGGATAACCCAGGGAACTATAGGCCGGTGAGCTTGACTTCAGTTATAGGTAAGCTAATGGAGAGGATCCTCAGGGACAGGATGTATGAGCATCTGGAGTGCTGCGATCTGATCAGGGATACGCAGCATGGCTTCATTAAGGGGAGGTCGTGCCTTATGAATCTAGTGGAATTTTTTGAAGAGGTGACAAAAACACATAAAAAGATGAAGGACAAGCCGTTGATGTCATCTACATGGATTTCAGTAAGGTGTTTGACAAGGTTCCCCATGGTAGGCTGATAGAAAAGGTTAAAGGTGCATGGGATACAGGGCCAGGTATGTAGATGGGTTGAGAACTGGCTTGGGAGGAGGAGACAGCAGGTATTAGTGGAAGGCTCTTTTTCCAACTGGAGATCTGTCACTAGTGGTGTGCCACAGGACTCAGTACTAGGACCTCTTCTATTTGTGGTTTGTATAAATGACTTGGAAGAGAGGGTAGGTGGTGTGATCAGCAAATTTGCTGATGACACTAAGATGCTTGGATTGGCGGGTACTGAGGAGCAGTGCCAGGCAGTACAACAGGACATAGATAGGCTGGTAGATTGGGCAGGTAGATGGCAAATGGAATTTAATCCAGATAAATGCGAGGTGATGCATTTTGGCCAGAATAATGTAGAGGGGAGTTATAGGATAAAAGGTAAAACTATCCAGAGTATAGAGACGCAGAGAGACCTGGGGGTGCAGGTTCACAAGTCTCTGAGGGTGTCAGTACAGGTGGAGAAAGTGATAAAGAAAGCGTATGGTATGTTAGCCTTCATAGGAAGGGGTATAGAATACAAGAGTAGGAGTCTGATGTTACAAGTGTATAGAACGTGGGTTAGGCCTCACTTGGAGTACTGCGTCCAGTTCTGGTCGCCGTACTACCGGAAGGATGTGGAGGCCTTGGAGAGAGTGCAGAGGAGATTTACCAGGATGCTGCCTGGTATGGAAGGGTTGTCTTACGAGGAAAGATTGAACACACTGGGGTTGTTTTCCCTTGAAAGGTGTCGGCTGAGAGGGGATCTATTAGAGGTATATAAGATTATAAGGGGTATAGATAGAGTAAATGGTGGTAAGCTTTTTCCACCATTAGAAATGGATAGAACGAGGGGTCATGGGCTCAGGGTGAGGGGGACTATGTATAAGACGAATATTATAGAGGGCAGTTTTTCACACAAAGGGTAGTGGAGGTGTGGAATGCACTGCCAAGTAAGGTAGTGGGAGCAGGCACGCTGGGGTTGTTTAAGGGTCTCTTGGACAGCCACAAGAGTGGTCTGCAGATAGAGGGATATAGCAGGACTGTCTAAATATCTTATTTGTTTCCACAGGCAATTCGGTCCACCTTGTTGACCAACAAGGTGCATTCATTCGGCAGGTCGTGCGAGGGCTGCTCTTGGATGTTGCTTCAGGAGTGGCCTAGTGCTTCAAGTCGTTAGTGTATGCTTAAACTGGACCATCTGATGGCAACATGACAGCTCAGAGACTATCGCTGTTGCTGTGCAGACACATAGATTTGGGCCTGTATCTGTGGGAGTTTGCGCGTTCTCCCCGTGGTTGCGTGGGTTTTCTCCGGGTGCTCCGGTTTCCTCCCACATCCCAAAAATGTGCTCTTAGGCTGATTGGGTAACAAATTGTCCCTATATGAGAATCTTCCACAATAGGCATAGCCTAAAGTCATGGATATGTCATTAAGACGTTAGAACGGCGGCGCGGGCTCGTTGGGCCGAAGGGCCTGTTTCCCGTGCTGTGTTGCTCTTTGTTCTTTGTTCCTACAATGCAAAAGCCCATCAAGCCTGCACCAACCACAATCCCCAACCACATTGTGTCCCTGTAATCCCATCTTTGCCCACAGTGCAAAGATGTGCAGGTTAGCTGCATTGGCAATGCCAAATTGTCCCTTAGTATCAGGGAGATTAGCAAGGCAAATATGTGGGGTTACGGCAATAGGCTTGAATAGGACTGTGGTCAGTGCAGACTCAATGGGCTGAATGGCCTCCTCCTGTCATTGTAAGGTTTCTAAACCATTCCGAAAACAAAAGTTCAATAGGCAAGTTACAGCAGCAATTCATTGCACAAATTCTCCTGGGACTATGACGAGAAATTTACAAAGATGTTTAAACAAAATACTAAGAGCAAATATTTCGTCTTCTTGAAAAAAATTGTAATAATAATAATATTCAGTAAGTTAAAAACTAATCAGGACAAAGCAGTCTGGTTGATCAATGCTCCATTCACCAATGTTAACAGTTCTTTTTACCATCAACAGGCCACGTATATAATTTATGGGATGGACTGCAACAAATTACCAAAAGTTTCTTCCACAGCTCATTCCCAAATATTTGATCATCATCTTGATATTAAGGGCAATAAGTGAATGTTTCCATCTTCGCAGATAGATCAATAGTGAGGGAACTCAGATTTCAAGCAATTAGGTGAAAATGTATTCTTCAACTTTCTCCCTAATCTTGCTCCCAGATGGTTGTCCAGGCATATATCCTTCTTGCATTAAAATAAGATACAGGGATATGCACTTGAGGTGCTGTCTGTAACCTATTGGGCTATGAACTAAGAACTGGAAGGTGGCATTAGGTTGTAAGGCCATTTCAACAGTGAGGACACAATGGTTTTCTCCCATATTGTAAATCTTTCTACACTCCAAATGACTTTTAAGTCAGACCATAAATGTGGCTTGGACATAAATTGCTATTCCTTTATTAATCACTGGATCAAACTCCCCAAAATCCATAGATAACAGTACTAGTGAAATATCTTGTCCACACATGCTGCAGTGGTTCAAGAATAAGGTCAATTATTACCTACTCCAAAACAATCATGGATACACTATAAATACAGTAAGAAGTCTCACAACACCAGGTTAGAGTCCAACCAGTTTATTTGATACTAATCTCTCAAGCTTTTGGAAACAGTGTTCCTTTGTCAGGTGTGTGGAAAGTTCTGATCAGAGAAGGACATATAAAATCACACAGTTTACAGAATACTGATTGGAATGCAAGTCTTTACGGCTAACCTACTATTCAAGTGTTAACTAGCCTCCCTGTACATGCACGATATGGCTGTCTTCTGTTCGGACTCCTCGTCTATGTGCAGGGTCTTCCAGGTCTGCGAGCAGTTTAAGCTGACAACCAAGGCAAGAGCAAGGCCATGTTCACTGGGAACCAGGCTGACAAATCCTTTGTCCCCTTCACCATCAGGGCAGATTACTTGATGAGGATATGGTTTGGAGCAGCAAGGGCATGCGCCAAAAACTGGGACAAGTGCATCGCCAAAGCCAGGCAAAAACTGGGCTTGTGAGAGCAATGCTTCCTCTCCATCACTGGAAAAAACCTGGCGATCCAATGCGAGGTGCTGTCCGTGTTGTTGTACGTGGCACAGGTGTGACCTATCCCCAAATCCTGCACTGCAGCAGTGGCCCAGGCCTAGACTATAAACAACAGCTTTAGCATCAATGGCAACATCCCACAAAAATGGGATAAAATGTGAATGGTGGCGAGAAGTCAGTATAATAGAGAGTTACTGTCAGCTAGTCACAAGATATGTTGAAGGGTAATGATCATTTGTAGCATAATTAATGACATCTGTGTTACACTGATTGGCCACAGCACTCAGCTACAAAAAGCATATTATCCATAATAAGTGTGTAACTCCACAGCAGATAACATGGCTAATGATTTTCTTGTCACGATAGCAAAAGCCACAACAAAGATACAGGCCACTAATCGCTTATCCATTAAGCAGTGACAGGTTAAAAAGTTAGCACAAATGGAAGGAGGTTTTCTTAGGCAATAGCAAATATCAAGTAATTATAATGCAGCATTTCAATAGTTTAGGTTCAACATAAAGATGCATCATTTCCATTCATCATTCCTTCCCTTGGTTAAAGAGTATGGTTAACAGTCAGTACAAAGTGCCCCTAATTTAGTGTCAACAACAGATGCCCAGTAACTTTCAACAAACTATGAATGAAGGGTTAAGGACAGAACAGTTCTGAACAGGAATCTCACCCAGAAGGCACAATCTGCATAGAAGCTTAAGAACTGGTACAGTGTGCTGCACAGATGGAAGTCTTTAAGTGAATCAGTTTAACAGCATGAATAGTCACGGGATTGCCTAGCCAAGACAGCAGACATGGATGGGCTACTGCATCCAGAATTCTGCAAAGCTGCAGCAAATAAGGGTTGCAAAGGTGATCTTTGAGAACAGTACCTTTTTAAGGGTCACAAATAGGATTCTATTTGATAGAAAATAGGAAGAGGAGCAAGCCATTTGGCATTTCAAGCCTGCTCCACCATAGCTAATCAGCCAGTTTGGTCCCACCTTCTCCCCAAATTCTCTGATTGCCTTCTCAAAACACAGAAGGGACGATTCTCCCAGCAGCACAGCAGCCCAGGGGAATAGGCAGAAGCTATTTAATGGGCTTCTTGCTGGGCACCATGGTCTTTGCGTGTCCAGATTTCTGGCAGATGATTAAATATTTAAATCTTCAGTCTAGTATCATTAGTGGGCCCGTGACTGAAGTCTCTGGGCCCACAAGTTTTTCCCCCACTGCCTGGAGTGTTTAATTCCAGCAGGGTTTACAACACGGAAAGCTGGCAGCCCAACCCTGCTTGAGTGAGGTAAGGCCATGGAGGCTGTTGAGGAGATCTGGGATGGGGGGGATGCCAGCCTGCATGCTGCATTTTACTATTAGTGTATAGGGATATTCAAATCCCTTTGTACTGTAACGTTCTGCAATTTCTCCATTTAAATATAGAGTTTGGGGCCGAAGGGCCTGTTTCCCATGCTGTGTTGCTCTAATAAAAAGAAATAATATTCTGCTAAAAGAGACACACTACAAACCTTTTTTTTTTTATTGCACTCATCAGGACAGATGCAAGAGTGCCAAATTTCAAAGGTAAGTAATCATTTATACTACAAGAGATAAGATTGGTTGTGTCTTTGATGAATGCAAAGAAAAAGATTTGACAACATGTCTTTTTCAGCAATAATCTCTTCTGCCAAGTGACTATTCTGCTTTTCTATTTTTACCGGCAAGGTGGGCAACCTCACATTTTCCCAATCAGCCAATTTTGCCCATTCTTAATCTATTCAAATCCCTTTGCAATTTTTTTGTATCCCTCATAACTTTGTTTCAACAGCAAATGTGGCTATAATTTAGTCAATCCCTTCATCCCAGTCATTAATATAAATCGTAAACAGTTGAGGCTCCAGCTCTAAGCCTCGAGTTACTTTTCTAGTTTCATTTTGCCAACCTGAAAATTACCCATTTATCCAGACTCTGGCTACTTAACAGAAAACTATCATCTTTTCACGCTAATATATTATCTCCAGTGTTTGACCTTGCATAGTAACCTTTTATGTGATACCACATCAAATGCCTTTTGGAAGTCCAAATATGCTATATCCACTGGTTACATTTTATCCACCTGACTGCTCCCTCATACAACTCCAATATATTTGTCAAATACAATTTCCCTTTCACAAAACCATGTTGACTCTGCCTGATTGCATTATGATTTTCTAAATGTCTCATCACTACCTCCTTAATTATGGATTCTAGCATTTTCCCAATGACAAACATTAAGCTCACTAGCCTATAGTTCCCTGCTTTCTGTGTCCTTGAATAGTAGTGTTACTTTTATTGTTTCCCAATCCGTTGGGATCTTTTCAGAATTTACAGCACTTTGGAAGATTACAACCAATACATTCACTCCCTGTAATGCCTTCAGATGCAGGTCATCAGCTTCAGGATACTTGTCAGGCTTTAGTTATCTTAGGTTTGTGATTATTTTAAGATTCCCTCTCCACTTTAGCTCAATTTTCTAATATTGATGGGATACCTTAATATTTCCATTGTGATGACAGATACAAAATACTTGTTCAAAGTTTGCTAATGATACAAAGTTAGGAAGTAAGCCTTTTGTAGGCACAAAGAGGCTGCAAAAGAAATGTAAAACAAAAACAAAATTTTTTTTAAAAAAAAAAGAGAGGTCAAGGATCATTCGATGGAATCATGGAATGTTTACAGCACAGATCAAAGCTATTCAGCTTGTCTTATCATTTCTCTTCAAATAACAATCCAATTCCCCTGTAAAAGGTGACACATTGATTATAATATGGGGAAATTTAAGGTTATTCACTTTAAGGATGGACATTTAACTACTCCTGTTCAGAGGTATCTCAATCAGCTCTTACAAGAAACATAGAAGTCAACATAGATACAATAAACTGCTAGGGAGACAAAATGGTACCTTTGCTTTTATTGTTTACTCATGTACCCACTCCTTTGCAAATCTTGTTAGAATTGTACAAGGCATTGTTGAACTGACACCTGAAGTATTTTGTACAGTTTTGGTCTCCTATACCTAAAAAAAAGGATATATTGGTTTTAAGGTTCACTGGCTTGATTCCTGTGGTGAGAGAGTTTGAGCACTCCGAAGCTCTGTACTTTCTGAAGAAGAATGAGAGATGATCTTATTGAAAGAGATACGATTCTCAAGGGGCTTGGCTAAGGGCACAGCAATTTTGGACAGAGATAAGGAGAAAATTCTTCACTCTGAAGGATGGGAATCTTTGCAATTTTCTACCCAAGAGGACTGAGGAGATTCAGTTACTGAGTATATTTGAGGCTCTGGTACATAGATTTTTGGGTCCCCAAGGAAACAAAGGATACCAAGATCAGGTGAGTAAAAGGACTTAATAAGATTGTGGCTGATCCTCTACCTTAAGTGATGGCACAAGCTTGATTGTCCAAATGGCTTATTCATCCTTCTGTTTGTTGTGTTCTTATGAAACTATGCCCGGGACAATGAAATGCAGTGTTGGGTACAATGGGTTCCCTTCAGTGCAAAGCCTAGGCAAGGCCCATGATCAGGGTCCAAATTTCTTCAGGGGATTCAGAAGTCATTGGCAAATCCAGCATTTGTTATCCATCTCAAAAATCGCTCAAGAAGTTGGTGGTGAACAGCTATATTGAATATTACTTCGCCATTTCAGAGATCAGTTAAGAGTCACGCACACTGATGTAGTCTGTAGTTACATGTGAGTCAGATTGAGATAGGATGATATGTTTCTCTCCATAAAGGACATTAATGAACCATATGGAGGTTTATGACAAATTGGTTCTTTTATAGTCACCATTAACAGCCTCTTATTACAGATGTATTTCAATAAGTTAAATTTAAGTTCCCCAACTGCTGTGGTGGGAGTCTCCAATCCACATCTGGATTATTCATCCAGTAGCATAATCACTATGTTTCTGAACATGTATTTAGATCTCACACAACTTCAATTAATAGAAATCAACCTGAAACTGGTATAATTATGCTCTTAATCTCAAAGTCTTCATTATAAAACTTACGGGAGAGATTCAAAATACATCTTAATTGATTCTGAAAGAATCAGCACTTTACACCAGGTGGAACTTTATTCCATATGCTTGTAATTTTCAGAGAAAAACAAATCATGCTGTTTTCTGCACCTCAAATGATTGGAATACAGAGATCAATTATTGTGATGAAGAAACTGAGTTAAAACTTGTAAGTTCCTGTAAATAGCTCAGCAGAATACCCCTGCAATTTTGCATTTTGGCTAGATTTAACATTTATTTTGACTGGCTAAATATTTTCCTCTTAAGATTCACCTAAACAAAGATTCAAATCCTCAGAATGTTTCTGCTTCTTACTGGAGACTGATTTATGGACCAGCTCACAATTGCCATCAATTATGCTCCATTATACACTGATGAGCAATGCACATCTCAATTTGAGTGTCTTCCTGCAGTGTAAAGCTCCATCTAGCAGCCAGGCCCAGAATTAGTAAAGCTTTTACAATGTTAGCACACTGTTTAGAAACGTATCAGAGCCTCAAATTCAATAGTAAAACTTTAAATTAGGAGTCTATGTGAGCTGGACTGAGCTCCTAAACCAGGCTTGTCAGTCTAAATTTAGCCCAAAACCACTTTGGCATAACAGAACTAATTTTTGAAAGAGAACATCTCAACAGAGGGTTACTGAGACAATGAAATAACAATGCTGATGTGTTACGACAGGTTCTAAATCACTGATAGTAGAGGCTGTACAAAGAAGGAGACGATGAAGCACATTATAGGAATTACTTACACTCCCCTCAAAATGGAAATGTTGCCATTCTTTCTCATCTACCACTTGTGATCCTTTCAAATGTACTTCTTATTCTTTTTTGGTAATATACATTTTACCAATAGCTCGTCACTTCAATTTAACTACACCTCAAGAAACTTCCGACAATCTATTCTAGTTATCAATAATCAGGTTACCATTTTACCCGATGGGTACATGACTCAAAAGAGGCTTGCAAGGAAACAAGAAATAATGCAGCGCAGACACATCATGCAACTGTCTTCTGAACATTGTAAAACATAAAAGGCATACAAAGTCAGTGGACAGCTGATTCAAAGACATGATTCCACTTTCTTGCAAGTCTAATCCACTCAATTCACAAATTCAGTGAGTTTTCACAGCTGAAAGAATAAGTTGCACTAGCCCACTCTCCAGTAAGGCATCATAGAGATCATACATGATGCAAACCTACTGCCCTTTGACCTATTGTTCCTGTTCAACTCAAGATTTCTGAAAAGATGTGTAAAGCTAATCAATTGCAGAATTCTTACCATGTGAATCTGCAATGATTGCATTAGTCAATCACGTACAAATCAAAAAAATTGGAAATTCAATGTCAGTAACAACTGTACGACCATAATGCACAACGCTAGATTAAAGTCCAACTGGTTTATTTGGAGTCACGAGTTTTCAGAGCGCAGCCTCCTCATCTGAAAGCTCATGATTCCAAATAAACCTTTTGGAGTTTAACCCAGTGTTGGGAAGCTGCTTACTGTGCCTACCCCAGTTCAACACCAGCATCTCCACGTCACGACTACCATAATGCAACAAACCAAGAATAAAATCCTTTCTCAATGTTATAAAATATGCTTTTCAAAGAAAACAAATTATCAATTGAGATATGAATGCCTTAGTACTAGAATTGTATAGTAGTACATCAATAAGAGACAGGATACAAGTATCCATCGTTTCTTCTCACTCCAATTAATGCATACATTCACTGGGGTATATTTTCATCTTTACCAGCTTGGTGGTAATCTAGCATTGCACCTTTTATCAAACTATCCTGATTTTTAAACTCTCAAAATTAATAAAGTAATCATGAGAGGAAAGGGAAAAAAAAGAGTGGAAATTACTTTCTCACAACAATCTTCTATACTGTGTGGTCCTTTCAAGCAACGTAAAATCACAGATATGGGGAATTGACAAGCAAATACCAAAAAAAGAGTTGGTGATCTTGTCAATTCCTTTTTCTGTAAGCTACAGTTAGGATGCCAGTTTCACACTGTTACTTCCCTATTCTGATACTTACAATAGTTGGGACAGATTTACAGTTATGATAAATGCACAGTTATCGGATAAACAACACCTTTATTTTTAGAGAAAAATGTTTTATTTTGTTCCCTCCTCGTCTCTCCACTGGAGTGCCAGCATCACAGGTAGCAGATGTTCCAAATTCTCTGTTAATGCTCCTTGGAGGTGTGTAAGAGCTACTTGGTTTGCTTTACCACTTAATCTTTTGCCTTCCAATACTGCTCACCTACCTCACTATAGGGGCAATAATAAGCAGCTCCATATTCTTTTATAGCGATAGCACACTGGCATTACTATACAATACTATGAAAAATTAATAATTTTTATGTAAAATAGCAGTGTTTGATGAAATCATGCTCATTTTAGGATTAAAGACCCCAGTTACTATTTCCACTTCATACTGAATTTGCTGCTCCCAGCAATGTGAGATGCACTATAATTGGGTTACAGAGGGGACAATCAGCTAGACCATGCTTCTGAATGCAATTTGTTAAATGTTCATCTATACAAACTTCATTCAGGGGTAGAATTAGACTCAACTACAATGCCTCAAGTCAGTAAAACAGTACTGACAAACTATCCAAGTTCACACATTTCAAACTGCCTTTGGGAAAATGGGGCATTTACCTAATGTGCAGCTTGTTGGATTGGTAGAAGCTCCTCCTGTCCCACAAAAAGTGCTGTCAGAGCACATTTACCTCCTTTATTCAGCCCTTTTCACCTCCTGTTATGTTGCCAGGTTTCCCAATTCCTGAGAACCTCATGGTTAAAAGTCGGTTTACAGCCTGTCTTCATTTTCATAATCATTGTAATATTTAAATAACCACACTATTTTATGCATCTTCTCCCCTGTCCCTCCCATGTTTGAACTTGAAGTGGGCCTGATTTTGCAGTAGAAATAATGATGAGGTTGAGGTTATCAACATCCACTGATTTTAAAGGAGATAAATGGACACCAACTTCTTTGGATGGCATGGTGGTACAGTGGCTACTACTGCTGCCTCAGTGCCAGGGACCAGAGTTCAATTCCTGGCTTGGGTAACTGCCTGTTTTGGAGTTTGCACATTCTCCCTGAGTCTGAGTGGGTTTCCTCCAAGTGCTCTGGTTTCTCCTACAGCCCAAAGACGTGCGGGTTCAGTGAACTGGCCATGCTAAATTGCCCGAGTGTCAGGGGGCTAGATAAAGTAAACGCATGGGTTTGTGAGAATAAGGTCTGGGTGGGATTCTGGTTGGAACAGACTCAATGGGCCAAATGGTCTCCTTCTGCACTGTGAAAATTCTATGTACACCTGACGTGTACACCTTTAATCCAGAGGTTGGTGTCCAAGTTGTCCAGAAGCAATGATTATTTCACCAGCGTCTTGCAAAACTGTTCAGCATTAATATACAAGGAGGGTGAAACTACAGTTTGAACCCACCTGACATCCACTAAAGAAGCCTGAAAAAGTTACATTTTGCCTATAGTTTTAATAACAAGTATATTTTAATAATTGCCAAGTCTCTGACACTAAAAAAGTTAACTTAGCTAAGTGCAGGGTTTCAATCTTTCCGGCTTTAATCATTGAAGGCTTAACTGAACTTTTCTTTTATTTCTTGTCTCCTGTATCTTCATCCCAGCTTTCTTAACCTCATATTTCACTTTGTGATTTTGCATTAAGATAGTGCAAGTGCAACAGTTATCTGGATCAGAATCTCTGGCCTGAAATCTTAAACTACAAAACAAAGTTGCCAGTCACGTCACAAGTTGAAATCCAACTATCTGCAACAATTATTGCCCACTTCCAGTTCAAACATGGGAGAGGGGAGCAGATGCACAAAAGAGTGTGTGTGTTTTTGTTTAAATTTTACAATGATTGTGAAAGAGAAGACACGCAGTAAACCCACTTTTAACCGCGAGGTTCTCAGGAATTGGGAAACCTGGCAGCATAAAAAAGGTGAAAGAGCTGAATAAAGAAGGTAAACATGCCTTTCCAGCATTTCTCGTGACAGGAGGAACTTCTGCCAAACTAACAAGCTACACATGTTTCCAAAAACCACAACCAGTTTCTTCCCTTCCCCAACCCAATCCTCAGAAGACTAAAAACTCCAGCCCCCAAAAAACATCCAGCATTGAAAGAGGCAATCTGAAATTCACCACACTGAACAGTTTTTATACCAGATGATCTTCTGTCAAATATTTCAAAAGTGGATTTCAAGACATTGCCATTACCAAAGCTTACTATTACACAGCATTGGTGACACTGCTCTAACATGATGAAAGATCAACAGCAAACCTTTCCAGTTTAAAATGTGTTGCTTAAAGTCGAACATCAAGCAAAGACTTGACTCATCTGTGAATCTACATTGGATGCCTATGCTAAAAGAAACCTTGGTACATTTCAGAAAGGAAACCCTGGGTACATAAGCAGGTTTAAGTCACAGAAGAGCCCGGTGGATGTTTGTACAATGGTCTGTTATTTTTGGCCTTGGCTAGTAGCCACCCTCCTCCCCCAGTACAACCAACTGCTCTTGCAGACTTCATCTTTATGAAGCAGTTTTCATTCTGTTAATTTGCCTGTGGGTAGGGAACACAAGCAAAGAAACAACCAAGCATTCTTGCTGTTTTCCAGGCTTCCCCGCTCATTTTCCTACCCTCAACACAATAATCGCAACCTTCCATTGTCACCCTTTCCGGCTAAAACTCCCTTCCAGGATAAAATCCAGGCTTGTATGTCTCAGCAAGAATTCTTCAATTCAATTTGTAAGAAGACACCAGTTGCTTGCTCTGTCCCAAGATCCCTTACAGAGAAGGCTGTGCCATTCAGACTCATTAAATAGAACATCGTCCAGTGGAAAAGCCCACAGATGTCTGTGGGCAAGTGTACTGAAAAGGAAATCATCTTGCAACACCCTTGGCTTGAAATCAAACACCAGAAATGCAATTTCACAAATCTTTTTAAAAGTGACAATTTTTTAATATTTCTCTCCTTGGTGTAACATCCACAAATGTTGATACATTTGCCAATAAAAACAGACCAACTGCTATTGTGTAAATGCAACTGCATTTGAAAAGAGAAACATGGTTTAATGGCATACAGCACAAAAAGTGACTTGCTACACCAGAAGGTAAGAAAGTCTGTTGAGTAATGGCTTGCCAGTTGCAGGATAATAATCAAAGTTGAGCTTGGTGAAAAGCTAATTAAAACATTTAATGCTAAATGTTTTAAGTTACAAATTATGGTTTTACACATCTGATAAAATCAATGATGCTGATGCACAGTATATGACGAGACAATCAAAATGGCCAAGGCCTACTGACATCCAGCATATTATCACAGCATGACTTTATTTTAGTTTTGCAATGACAATGGGGCAATCAAGTTCAGAACTTATGCCTGGATGAGAAGATGTAATTAGATTGTGAAGTGTCAAAGAGTCACTTTCCAAAGTGAACACAGGAATGCAGCAAAGACACTGTTAGCAACTGTAATGGCAAATACTTAACTGGTGCTTGATGCAGAGATCATGTTAACTTTTAAGAACAGGTTGAGTCAGAGGGTTTGCAACAAGGATGGCCCTTAAGATTAGAACTAGTTTTCATGTTATGGGAGCTTGCAGACATGAATATTTGGGCCAAGCAACCTCTTTCAGAATTTTCATATAATTCTACTTGAATGATAGTTCATCACCATGTTGGTGCTCTGCTCACAGTCTGGGTATTTTATGCAACTTAAGGAATTCTGTATTGGTTTTCAATTCAATTATACACACACACACACAACAGTAAAGTATGGTAACTTTAATGATTTAAAAGAACACTGTGCACCCCTCTCTAAGGCATCTGCGTATAGCTATTCTGAAGCACAAATCACTGACGGGCCATTTGGGATAATGACCTACAATTTACACTGTCCACTAGCAAACTCCAAGTAGTATTCCTTGTTGTTACATAATAGTTCATGGGAACATAACATTTGAGACAAAAGGCAATGCAAAACATCGATTTTTTTTCCCGACACTAAATTATTTGCAACACACGTTCCACTCAAGTAAGATATTGCACTTTTTACCTCTTAGTGCAAAATAATTTTTTTCCAGATGTAATGAATATGCATGGGAATTCTAAAGGCAATCAATCTCAGAGGCACAAGTCAATTATATTTTTTATACAACACTATTTAAAGCTGTAATAACACATGATATTTCTTGAAGCATGTGAAGAGGTTTGCTCCACATGGTATTTAAAAAAATAACCTGTTCCAAGTGCCAGGAAATATTTATCCCAGCACAAAACAAAACGCTGGAAAGATTTGGACAAAAAGGTCAATAAGCCCGAAGTGTTAACTCTCACACTCTCTCTCTTCACATACGCTGCCTGGCCTGCTGAGCATGTTCATTATTCTAAGGTTTTATTTCAGGGTTTTGCAATCCATAAATATTAAAATAAAAGTATATCAGAGCTGACAATTAGGCTGAAAATAAGGACATCCAGGATTACTGCTGCAGACAATAATTTCACACACATTATAATGCTTAAATTGCAAAAGATTAGTCTCCAAGGGATAAAACAACAAATCATCTTCTTGCACGTAGGGTTTCCCACACTTTCGGCAAAGCCAATCAAAATGGAAAAATGCTGAAAGTACACATGATGCATAATTAGCAAACCTTTGCAGATTTCCATTTATTGATGCAGCTTCTAGGAGCTTTGCAAGTCACTTGGCGATATTATTGCAGTGATGATTGAATAGTCAAACCAGAGGCTGTTAATTCCATGGAAAGAACATTCCTGCTGCTGTGAATCTAAAAAGGGTGGCATGCTGGCACAATGGTTAGCAATGCTGTCTCACAGTATCAGGGATGCAGGTTCGATTCCTGGCTTGGGTCACTGTCTGTGCAGAGTTTGCACATTCTCTCCGTGTCAGTGTGAATTTCCTCTGGGTGCTCACACTTCCTCCCACAATCCAAAGATGTGCTGGTTAGGTACACTGGCCATGCTAAAGTCTCGAGTGTGGTGACTAGGGCATTTTCACAGTAATTTTGCTGCAGTGTTAATGTAAATCCACTTGTGACACTAAAAAAAACTTAAACTAAAAAAGAGAAAGTTACCAGCATATCAGTCATAAATCACAATTTAACTATTGTTTGCTTAATTACACAGATAGGGAATGATTTATTTTATGGTTCACACATTCTCTTGAAATACTTAGAGAAAAAAAAATCACATGATAGTGCAGGATTATATACAGCTTGGTGCTGAAGTTAATTAGAGTTAGAATGATAAATACATTGTCACACTGACTCAACCAATACAACTTGCTTAACACTGAATGCACAGATGGCAATACACCAATAGTTATTCTCAATGGAGCAATCTTGCTATTCTAGTAAACGCGCTATAAACAAAACAATATCCCAGAACACTTCAGTTAATACATGCAGTCAGGCTTTATTGCTATATAACTTGAAAATAGATGTTCAAGTTGTACAGCCATAAAGTTTCAACAGTTTACCATCATGGCATATGTCAATACCAGCCCAGAAGCCCAAGTGTGAAAAATGATTTTAAAATCAAAGCAGTCTTAATGGAAGGGAAACACTGCAACTCTCCACATTATTAAACCTTTCAGGATATTTCTATAGTGTAAAATACATCTTTAAGTCCCCTGGAGGGCACCTTTTGTACAGTCATTGAATATACTAGAGATAGATGTTTTTAATGCTACTTCATTCAGTTGAGTCAGTAGTCATTCTTTTAGTTACTCAGTGCGAGGAACAAAATGAATGACTTATTTCAAACTGCAGAGATCAATATATTCACAAGTATAGTTTAACACACTTAGCTTTCCCAATGCTAACTGTCAAATTGAAAACATGGTTGGGGTAAAATAAGCAAACCACAGGGGAGATTAAGGAATTAAAAAGGAAGTTGAAAATAACCCCATTCATTTTATAGCCTGGGTTACACCACCTCCATCCCACTACTACCTCCACACAGAGTTCAAGAGTGCTCCCCATTAGCTTATCACATGTGATTCTGTGGTTGTATTTCAGCAATCAGTTACCTGATTTTTAACAGAAAAAAGCTTTTTGCCTTACCATGTTCAAGAAATTTACAGTACAATTAATTATGCAATGAAAATTCTGCATCAATTCCAGCAATAGTAATATCAGTGACAAAATGAAAATCAGCTACATTTTAGACATATTTCCAAGAAAAAGGAGAAAGTAACTCTTGGCAGTGTTTAAACCATCTACTGATCAAAGTAAAAGGAAAAGGAAGTCTCCAGAATATTAAGACTTCCTTCTTAATCATTCTCTACTTAAAAATTGTTGGTATTGTATGAAATGTTTTTGTTACAATTTTTTTAAGCATTATTTTCTTCCAGTGTAGAACAGTAGTTGGAAGATAAAACTGAAAATGAAATGAAAAACACCATTTCAAACTTCCCCCAGTGGAACAAATACAGTGCTCCACTTTGTGATTCAATGATTCATCTAGTTGGGAAACGTATCAAGAATGGAAGGAAAGAAACAAGAAAAGCAGTGCAGAAAGGAAAAAGAAGAAGCAATCTTAATGAAGTCTCCAATAGAGACTTAATAAAGAAAAATATATTCTTCACAGTTCTGAAATATGATCAATCTTTATTTCTGAATAGCTTGCTTCTAAATTGTCTTTTTTTGTTGTCAGACTACAACATTTACTTTAGTATGTTTATACCATATGAACATAGCACTGAGTAGCTTTGCCTGCAACACACCTCAAAACTAATGGAGACACTGAGCGACATGCAGTGAGTACACTGTAACCCAAATGAAATGTACATGTCATATCACTACACAAGAGTTTGTTTGCAGCTTTGATCTTCTTCTTTTTGATCAGATCAATCACAAAGCCACTCCATTTTAGCTTCTCTCACTCTGTCTCTCCAGAGGTTTAGATGTCACAGCTCTATACGGATCTGACAAATCAGTTCTCATTCTGATAAATCTCTTCTGCACAAAGGAATGAAAGTTGTGCATTAAATTTGACCACAGCCCAATCTAAGGGGGTAGCAGAAGGCTTTTGACCTTTGATTTTATCTGATTAAACAGTTTATTTAACATTATTAAGGATCTCTAACAGAAATGCATTTAACAGCTTAGTCTGCAAGCCATTTTTGGTTTCTTGCAATCGTTTGCACTGACAGCTAACCTAGATTCCATCTCTCGTCTTCTCAACTGAACCTCAAGGGAAGGCAAAATATATTTTACATTGCACTTTGCCTAAAGGGCTTTCAGTAAAATTTAATTTTCTTACTGCATTGATTTTTCCATTATAATGTGCAACAACCTAGCAATATCTCAAGAATTCTGAGTGTTAGAAAAAATTTGATTGATTTTGCAGAACTGTATTAAAGCTGCACCAGGATTTTATTCATTTTCTTTCCAAAGTTTCACTGTCCTATTATAACCAAAAAGTACAAGTTCCTTTTTCAAGTCAACATGTTCACAGTTACCATTTGATTTTTTTTTTGAGTGGATTCAATGCCATGAAAAAAAAACCAGCCAAGTACTGAATCAAGAGTGAAATGAAGAGGAGACCCTTCATGGTGTAGCTTTTTCTGAACAGTTTGATGTCTTGTTGAAGTTCTATGACTTGCAGCCCTAATGAAAATGAATGACTTCCAATCTACTGGGAGTGAACCACTTAGTCATTCCTACCTGAGGATAGAAAACTGCACAGGAGGGACAAGGTCACAAGCCCCTGTCACAATTATTCTGTTTAATGAGGTATCAGAAGCACTGAACTAGTTCAAAAGTCTACAGAGAGGCAGCTTAGTGGTAAAACAGGAAAACAATGTTCAACCTAACAAATGTGAAAATGCAAGAAAATATCAAACCAATTAGGTCTACAGTACACCATTTATATTTTCCTTTTAATAATGGGTGAACAACTCCAAGTGCACAAAAATAAAATACCAACACCTCAATGCTAAACAACTGCATCACCCCCTCCCACATATACACAAGCAGACATACAAAGAATGCAAGTATGTTTTAATGTGGGAAATTTTATATCCAAGAAAACATTAACAGAATGTGACTTAGTTCTATGGGTTCCTTGTTTAAAAGTAAAGGCATATGCTGATGCATATGTTATGTGCGTACACATGCATACACACCCACACAGATACAGGCACATGCATACATGCCCATATCTGTAGGAGATGCTTTTTTAATCAAACTGAATCAGATATTAATTTTTGAATAAACTTATAAACTTAGCTCCATTCAGTACATTTTCTCTGAAAATTTGCTCTTTGTTGTCGTGTTGGGTTGGTGAGAGCTATCACAGACAATATTAGTGTTCCATACTACAAAACGGTAAAAAAAAACCCTGTTCTGCACAATCTGGTCCTTTTTGAGGTTAATAATCTTTCACTTGTCGAGATGTCGGTAATTAGCGACATTAGACAATACATAATATCCCTATTACTACGACTAACCTGATGCACCGAAGTGTATTTTGGGCACATTTGTGCTAGTTTGCGATGACTCTCACAAGAGGTTATAGAATGCCTCGTGTCGATCAGCCAGCTCGGGTCTATTCATAGAGTTTATACATGCCTAATTAATTTATGGAAGCAATTAAAATGAATTCCTTGCGTGAAATGCGACGGCTATTCAGTTTTCATTCACGCTTGTTTTATCTGAGATTAGGAAGTCGCTGCAATGTAACCTTCGGAGTGTCACCAGACGCCTGAACACGGTCATAAATTGGTGGGACTACACACCGTTGATGCCTTGCACATAGACGCTGTCCTGTGTATGTGTGTATTAACTGACTTTTTAAACGTTTCTAATTGGGGGGGTTGTCAAAAGGCTCGGGAAAGGAAACGTTTCGAGCAGACAGATTCGGTGACAAAGCGGGAGTTTGACTCTTCACCCAGCCCAGTGCCAAGTGTTGGCAGAGAGGTTCCGAGAGACCAGCTGGAAGTGGGGAGACGGAAGTGAATGATGAGCTTGGAGAGTCTGCATCATTCCAGCTCTGAGCAGCACGCTGAAGCTCCCTGCTCGCTGCACTCACAGCAAACAGGGGAGACGGACATCACTTACAATAAAACACAGGCAAAGTTGGTTTTAAATTGGTTATTCTCATAGAAAAAAACAATTCAAATCGAGTCCAAACATAGTCCCCCACATGGAGGAACAGACAAGCAGACACGACACGACACTGACATCCCATCTTGGGAAAGGTATTCGAAAACAAAATCTCCACTTCTAAAAACAAACTTTATTCAAGAATTGGCATCAGCTGGGATAGTTGCAACGGCAACTAAAAATAATGATTGAAACAAACTTCAGTTTTGTTTCTCTTTGGGACTATTATGGTAGTTTATTTGTGTGTGTGCGGGGGAGAGCGAGAGGTGCAAAAAAAAGATACCTTCCAAGTGAACCTGTTACTTCAAACCCAACCTTGACACGCTGCTTTGCAAGACTTTGGAACACGAGAAACAACGACACAAATTCAACATCAATCCAACAAATCCCATTCCCGCGATAGAGCTTCGCCAATAAACTTATTTCAGATATTCCGAGTCTATTTGAGGGATGGGGAGGATAATCAGTCCCCCCCCTCCCCCCAATAATTTCTTCACAACACCAACCATTGCAAAAACAGCTCAGTGGCTAAGTTTAGAAAACGTTGTTGGGGCAATAAAACAAACACAATTCAGATGTCGGGGGGAAAATAACGATTGAAACTGACCCCTGGCTGAAATGCCACGCGATACTAACAACAGCAAATAAGTCACAACGCAAATCCAAACAAACAATCCTTTTCTTCTTCGTATATATAATATAAATAGTTCGCCAAAGGCACCATGCAACAGAACAAGCCCGTCACCGACTTTGTTGGAAGCATTAGAAACCACAGCACTTACTGTCCTCGTCAATAATGTCGCCCCACTTGGAGAAAACAAAACCCCACAAGGATTTCTCTTTTTCTCTTCCTTCAGTCACAAAATAAGGACTGTTTGTTTTTTTTTTCAATTCCGAATGCAGGCCTCGTTCGAGCTATAAGCAAAAAAATAATAATAATAGCACACGTCAGTCTTCCCTCTCTGTCGGAATTTTCAAATCGCAAATAAGTGAGTGAAGAATATCATCTCTGTAATATTTGTTGGCGGACAGCTGAAGCGTCAGCCCTGTAGCTTTACCTGCGCGTTGTGTGAGGTGCTTTTTTATTCCTCGGACCCTCACGCTCTCACACACACACACACACACACACACTCGCACACACAGTCCAGAGAGAGACAGACAGACAGGGATGGGAGGCGGTGGCAGCCCGAGAGTGTGCTACACTCATCAACTGGCTGACTGACTGGGAGAGCGTCTCTCTCTCTCTTTCTGTGTTACCGCTGCTTCTCTCAAACTCAGCAACACAGCATAAAGAGAAAGTGGGTATGAGCGAGAGCTACTGCTCCGATTGCACACACTCACTCTCTTATCTGTACCTGCATTTCTTGAGAGAACCGCTTGATGGCTTCCATGGAGGGACGATTAAAAAAAAGGAACCTTGCCTGTCTCCTCGCGGTCCATTGCTAGTTAATTGACAAACTCGGCTCATAATTCTACAAAAAGGTGCAGGTTTTTAATTTCCTCCTCCAAAAAAAGTTTGAATGCAACGTTAAGTTATTTTAAATTTTAAAACGAGGGATTATTAGTACAGATAATCCCATAGGTTCATCACATGGGTTCAAGGGCAGGGCAGGTTATAATTCTCGTCATCAACTCCACTGAATTCACAGCAAAGTCGCCGGTCACTTGATCAATATTATGTATTTTCACTCCCTTTTGAGTGTTAATGGTGGGAGAAAAGAAGTGATATCTCCGTATAAATTCATGATCTGCACAAAGGATATTGTGTGCAGTGATAAAATGTAAGTACAACCAAGAACCAATTAGACCACATATTGCCATATTTTTCAAACAATATTGGTTTTGCTAAAGCCAACTATTTTCCAATATAGCCCATTGGTTACCCTTGTTTGTACTTGGTTAGGTGTGGAGAAACTGATGCCTGCAAAGGTGCTGGAGACTGCGTTGACAATGGGACAACAGGTAGCACAGTGGTTAGCACTGCTGCCTCGCAGCGCTGGAGACCCAGGTTCAATTCCAGTCTCAGGTGACTGTGTGGAATTTGCATGTTCTCTCCATGGCTTTCTCCAGGTGCTCCCACACTCCAAAGATATGCGAGTTAGGTTGATTGGCCATGATAAATTGTCTCTTAGTATCAGGAATTAGCAGGTTAAATATGTGGGATTACAGGGAGAGAGTTATGGAGGTTTGTAGCATTGAAACAGGTCCTTCGGCCCAACTTGTCCATGCTGCCCACTTTTTAACCATTAAACTAGTCCCAATTGCCCACATTTGGCCCATATCCCTAAAATAGGGAAAGACATCCTTGTGAAATAATTTGACTGGAGAAGCTGTGTGCTATGGCCACAGCTTGCAATGATTGACTTGTCATCACTTAGAGCAAGAATTTAGATCAAATTCAACACGAGTGAAAATAGGGCGACCCCTATTCACACAGTGTTGCAATACCACTTACACTTCTCTACCCTTTGTAACCTTGCCCCGAAGTCTCTCCCCTTCCCTCCCAACAACCCACTGACTGAACAATGTAAAAGGAAACTAGGAGAAAAAAAGAAAAACGGAGGCTCTCATTTCAAAATAAAATAACCAGATAACAAGGTGCCCAATTCAAATTGGACATTGAATGGGAACAAATTATCAGAAAACTGAATGGATGGTGTGAAACTGGATAAAAGAGCTGCCCTAGCCCCTGGTGGGAATTATATTCATGATGTAAAGATGCCGGCGTTGGATTGGAGTGGTAAGAACTCAGTAAGAATTTAGCAACACCAATTATTGATCCAACCGATTTATTTGATAGTAAAATAGCGAGCTTTCAACACTCCCGTGTCTTCATCAGGCAAGTGCCATTTATATTCACATGGATGAGTCCTTAATTGATATGGAGACAGGTTTCCTGTGAAAATTAGGGCCAACCTACATCACAGGAGCAGCAGAATCCCAAGACATTATGGAAGAAAGAAAGACAAAAAGGGAAAGGAGGCAAAGCTACCATCACATGATTCACCACTAATGGTAGAACTACCTGGTACTGACCAGAAATCTATGCTGCAATGAATTTGAATTTTCAAAAAGCTGGTCATAATCAATTGAGGAAAATAATGGAGGCAGATCTAGCGAAATATGGAACTCATCTGAACATACAACACAGCTAACACTGAGGCTAGTGGTGTCCAGAGGGAGAGAATTATGGTCTGTTCCTAAACCTCGTGCTGCAGCAGAAGAGAGTGAGATGTCACAAGGGTTTGGCACCTAGGGTGGGGTAGATCCTTGCTTCATAGATGCCAATCTGGAGGCCATCAGGGTGAAGATTGACATTCTCTTCCAAGAGGATAGCAGAGGAAGACTGTCTTCTGGTACAATGAGAACACCTTTCTGTTCAGTGTCATCTCCCTCCAGCTTCAATTGCTCCTCTTGTCTCATATCCTGTTATTGCTTCTCTCCAGATGAGCTATCTGCTGGGGCTCCCTGTTCTTAAGGTCCATGCTTCTCTGGAGGACCATGCCACTGACCATTGCAATGATGGCAACCTTTGCAGGAGACTATTGAAGGGCACCATAAGTAGTCCAGACCACTGAAAAACATCTTCACAAACTTGATGGCCTACATAGTGGTGGTCCTGCTGAATAAATGACATTGGTTGTACTGCATCTGTCTGAGTTATCTGTAGAGGTCAATAGCCATCTTTTCAAGGGATTTCCCTCGTTTCCTAGGAACCATTAATGCATTTAAGGGTTAATGAGTCATTGTAGCTGCCAGGAAAGCCAGGCTGGAAATTGGGGAAGCTGATGTTTTGGTTGCTGACCAGTTGGATGTTGGGCAAGTGGAATCTCTTCTTGTTAATGACTCTCCCTGTCTGGTTGATGGATGCCATGATGTGGAGATGCCAGCATTGGACTGGGGTAAGCCCAATAAGGTTAAAGTCCTGAGAAAACTTGATGTCTGTGTCGATATGTGCGATCTTCTTGGAGACTCTCTCCAGTTGGAGCTGGTAGTTTGTGGTGTCGATGATAGTCATGATGTGTAGATGGACTGGGGTAAGCTCAGTAAGAAGTCTCACAAAACCAGGTTAAAGTCCAACACCAGGTTGTGCAACCTCTTACTGTGATTGATGGGTGACCTTGCTTAATCCCCTGCACTTACAGCAATCCAGAAGCAAAATTCAGTATCCCCCTTCCATGCAAAGTTGTAATTACTGTTAAATTAATATGTTCTCATAAGAATGTAAGAAATAGGAACACCAATTAGCAATTTGGTCCTTTGAACCTGCTCTGCCATTCAATAAGTTCAGGGCTGATCTGATTGTGACCTTAACTTTCCTGTCTGCTCCCCAAGATTCTTGAATGTCCTGTTGTTCAGGAATCTCCCTTAACTCAGTCTTGAATAAATTCAGTGGCCCAATCTCCATTGTTCCTTGAAGTAGTGAATGCCAGAGAATATTTATCTTCTGAGGGAAGAAATTCCTCATCGTATCAATCTTAAATGAGAAGCACCTTGTTTTGAAACTGTGCCCCCTAATTCTAGATACCCCCATATGAATGAACGTGCTCTCAGTAAACACTCTATCAAACCCCTTATATCATACAAGAAGATCATCTCATTCTTCCAAACTCTACTGAGTAAAGGCCCAACCTGCTCATCATTTCCTCATATGGCAAACCCTTCTTTTGAGGAATCAACTTCTCTGAACTTCAGTGCAAGCCTAGCACTTCTTAAGTAAGAAGGCCAAAGATATCTTTGGCAAAGAAGGCAGCAGTGACCAGTGAGATGAATTTGTGCTTGATCGTTTTTGAAACAGCACCTGAAGTCGGCAGACCAATCTTGGAATGAACTGAAAATAAAGAACCACAAAGCCACAATGACCTTGGTATGTATTCACAGGACATGGTAATGAGTGCTGTGGAATATTTGCACTGGTTCCCAGTCATCTCAAAGTAGCTCAGTCTTTGGTGGCCCCCATTATGTGTTGAGGTTTTGGCTATGTCGCTTTCTTGTCCTTTTCATCTCTTCCATGCACTTCTGATGCCTGGGTTTCTGCCCTTCTTCCCCTCATTGCCAACAGCCCAAATCTGACAGTTGTGTCCATTGATAACTAGAACCTTACATTTGGGCAGGTGACCATCCAGTTGTCCCTAGCAACCTAGCCCCTGCTGTTCTGCCAGGCAGTTGTGAACTCAATACGGTATGTGGTTGCAGCATGCCAACTTTCCTGTCACCTGTGCAGCACCAAATGCACTCCTTTACCAAGGGGAAAGTCCTGATTTACTCAGCTGCCCCTGGAATGGGTTAGGAGTGATCCCCTTGTAGCAATAAGTGGATGCTCACTACGTAGCTGCCTCCCTTCAGATGATCACGAGTAACCTGATTAGCCCTTAAAAAAAAAAAATTGAACTTTAACCTCCTAACAATAGTGTTAATTAGGAGAGAGCAGGATTATTGCACTACTCCTGTTGTCGCAATTATTACCTGGGATTGGTGACTTTGGATTGAGATCGCAGGTAACACTTTTTTTCCCAATGCATCCTTCCACCCCCAACTCCCACCCAATCCCAAGTTCAAAGGGATTTGGAATTTCAGCCTTGGGTATTGCCCAGACTCACCAAGAATCAGCCCAACTGATGTTCTTTTCAAGATGCTGTCAACTTCAGAAAGAAATAGATGGGCAAACTAGGAGATAACATAAAGTCTTAGTAAAAGCAAAGAGAAATTTCCCAATTAATTCACAGAATCAGAAAATTTGTATGGTGCAGAAGCAAGCCATTTGGCCCATCATGTCTGTACTGAGTCTCCAAATGAGTGACATGGCTTACAGCCATTTCCTTGTGTGACATTGAAACTATGATAGGGGCTGTAGGTTTAAAAAGAAACAATGAAAAGAATGTAGTTTGTACAGTAGTTTCAAACTAACAACAACAATTTATTCCAGGAGCTCTTGCTTGTACAGTGGACAAACTGAAACTAAAACAGACAAATGACATTGCTTTGAGAGCTAGTCATATGATTTGATAGTAATCATGCAACCAATTAAATATATAGCATCCATTCCCCTTTTATTTTTGTAGCCATGGCAACAAATTACTATAATGTTATACTTAGGATCAGTACTACTCTAGACATAGTGCTACGAACCATTAATCATTGTACATAGTCAATCAGGAGGAATTCTATTCCTCCTTGATTGCACATAATGTTCTGGAATTTATACGTGACCTTAGAAATGTGATTTTTGGAACTTTAATAGACACTTCTAGACACAATATGCATTGTCAGTAAGTTTGCAGATGACATCAAGATTGGTGGCATGGTGAACATTGAGGAAAGTTATCTCCAATTGCAGCAGGATCTTGATCAATTTGGCCAGTGGGGTGATAATTGGCAGATGGAGTTTAATTTAAACAAATGCAAGGTGATGCACTTTGGTAGATTGAACCAGGACAGGACTTAAATCGGTTAATGGTAGGACTTTGGTGAGAGTCATAGAACAGAGAGATCTTGGGGTACGTGTCCATAGCTCCTTGAAAGTGGAGTCACAGGTGGACAGAGTGGTGAAGAAGGCATTCAGCATGTTTGGTTTCATCGGTCAGAACAATGAATACAGGAGTTGGGATGGGATGTCTTGTTAAAGTTGTGCAATACATTGTTAAGGCCACATTTGGAATGCTGTGTGCAATTGATTGCCCCATTATAAAAAGGGATATTATTAAGCTAGAAAGAGTGCAGAAAAGATTTACTAAGATGCTACCAGGACTTAATGAATAGAGAGTTTATAAGGAGAGGCTGAATAGACTGGGACTTTTTTCTCTGGAGCGCAGAAGGTTGAGGGATGACCTTATAGAAGTCTGTAGAATGAGAGGCATAGACAAGGTAGATAGTCAATATCATTCCCCAAAGGTAGAGGAGTCTAAAACTTAGAGGACATAGGTTTAAAGTGAGAGAGAGGAGAGATACAGAAGTGTCCAGAGGGGCAATTTTTTTTCCACACAGAGGATGGTGAATGTCTGGAACAAGCTGCCAGAGTTAGTCATAGAGACAGGTACAATTTTATCATTTAAAAAGCATTTAGGAAGTTACATGGGTACGATGGATATAGAGACACATAGGTCAAATGCAAGCAATTGGAATTAGTTTAGGGGCTTTAAAAAAAAGGCAGCATAGACAAGTTCGACTGAAGGGCCTATTCTACATTGTAAACCTCTATGATTCTATTCTCTTGGAACTAATTCTGCATCATTCTCACATGGTATAATAGCAAAAATACAACAATCAGGTAACTCATGTTTAATAAAGTCTTTTGTAGTATTATTCAGAACATTGTGACTAAAGAAAATAATACTTTTGATGATGATTCAGAGAAGCCACTTTGAGCCACAATTGGTCAGCGTAGCTTCACCAAATTAGTTCACCATGTAAGAAATTGGACCTGGTTTTGTGAAAGCTATGGCTGCTACTTATTTTCATGATGCGGACATGCCGGTGTTGGACTCGGGTAAACAACTAAGAAGTCTCACAACACCAGGTTGTCCAACAAATTTATTTGATACTAAACCTACTAACTTTCAGGATCTGCCCCTTTGTCAGGTGAATGGAGATGCTTTTATTTTTCACTCATGGCATAAATACGCTCTAAAATTCTCCTCCTTGAAAAGGATGTTGTTTTGCCCTCACTTCTTGTCTAGCAAGTTGAGATTGTTGCAAATGCTTTACTATTCACTAAATTTCTGGAGGTAACAACAAATCAAAAGCAGTTTTCAGTTTTCTCTTCAAGACCAGTAACACACCTGAACTTTGGCTAGTGACATAAATAGTGTTTTTCTAACATGCCAAAAGGCTATTCACATGTTGTTATAATGAACCTTGCTCTTTTGAAGTTTTTAAAGAATGTTTCAAGAATTGTATGATACTTTCAGCTAACCTATTGGTTGATGGATGATAAAAAGTAGAGTTATGCTGAAAACTATTTACTTTGAGATAATTCTCAAACTCTTGTGAACTAAATTATGAACAGTATCACTAATCTGTTTCCATTTACCAAACTTTGAAAAAGTTTCATCAAATTTTTCAATAGTTTGGTCAGTTGTAGTGGATATCTTCTGGCCACATTGAGTGTGCATCAATTATGATTAAAACATGTAACCCTCAAACAGACCATCCAAGGCTGTGAAGGATACAATGGTGTATACTACTTACTCGTGCACAGGATTGACACCGTCCCACTTTTTCTTCAACCGACCACTAAAAATAACTATATGCTAATGCCTATATCCATATTATACAGGTATGTTTCATGTAGTTGTTCAAGAACTTTTCCTCAAGCTTGGAGGAATGATGACTCTGATTTTCCACAATAGTCACCCACCCTAGATGGAATTTGAGAAGCTGTCACAGGCAAATGATCTACAAGCAAAATTTAAAGATGATTAACAAAACTAAGAGGTGCCATCCATGTGATAGGTAAAGGTAAGTGTGAAAATGCATCAGCACACTACTTTGACAACACATCATATCATTGGAATGTGCCAATGAGATCAGCAACCATCTTTTCAATTGGCTAGCAGTTAATGATACTATGCCTTAATAATAGTTAAGAGTCAATGATCAATCAATAATGTGAAATGACAACCACATAAATAATAATCAAACCTTCATGTATCAAAAAATATACTCAGTGCTTCTTTTTCTAGCTGAGCATAGTTAGATTCAGCACCAGTCAGAATATGCAAAACGCAAGCTTTTGGTCTTTCTTCTGCCGAAGGCATAATATGTGAAACTACTGCTTCTACTCCAGAAAATGAAGCATCACAAGTAAGCAGAAATAATAGGTTTGGATCAAAATGAGCCAATACTTTAGACTTCTGCATAGCATTTTTGACATCCTTGTATGCTTTCTCACGTTTTGTTGTACCGTCTCTTGACTGTTTTACACAATGTAGTGTTACTGAGGACATTGCATAATTTACTAAATTAGGAACACATTTGCCATAATAATTTACCAGTCCTAGAAAATGCAGAATTGTATCTGTGATAACGTTAAAAGTTTTTTTCAAATCATGTTCTCTGCAGTTTATAAGCAGTTTTTTTTTTTTAAATTGTCACACAGGTTACCTGCTTAAAATGTATTTTTTATTGCTTCTTAAATGGTTTGAATGGGATTTTGTTTATTGAAGTACTGTGGAAAGATTGACTAACAAATCAAAATCAGGTGTTTCCTCCACAAAGGAATCCAAAGATTCACTTTCAGTTTGGATTAGAAGTGTTTTACTTCAGGCTGGATGCAGTATTCTGATTCTCTCTCTCCCTGGTATTATAGATTCTGCTGACTAGCCAGAAGTAGGTCTTCTTGACCTCCTAGAGTGAGATGTCTGCCTCTTGCAGTGGTTCACTGGCTAAAAGCTAGAGGCCAGCAATGGCATTATTGCTAACTTGAGGTTTGTAGGAAGTTACAAAGTAGGGAAGTCAATTTCAATTCTCCAACCAAAGGATTAGATCCCAGCATTATGTGAACATTCTTATTTTGTGTGTTAAAGCTGTGGAAGAGGTATGATTATAAGGAAGTTTGTTTTTTTTCTTGTTTGCAATTGGTAAAAGCTATTGTTATGTTACCTGTATTCTTACATAAATTTAGTTTGATTAAAGCTCCCTAGTGGGTTATTTGAAAGTGAACCATTTTATTCTTACCCTTACAAAATTCAGACCATAAAAAAGCTTTGGAGTTTCTCACCTGGATTATAACAATTGGGGGTTCTTTGCATGACTAAAATTTATATTCCTTTAAGATAATTGGACATAAAGATAGTGAATGGTGAGCATATTTGTGCTTTCTCTTCAGGTGTTGTATTCTGGTCTAAATAGGAAATGTCTTCTGGAATGATAGCTCTGAGGTTAAGATGTTCCTGGAAGTGGAAGAAGTCATGCAGGGTGGCTTACAAAAGGTGAATAAAACAAAGCTTTTGGAATTAACCAAAAACATTGCTGTTGACATTCCATGACAGTTTAAAAGGAAGTGGGAGATAATTGTGGTGATAGATCAACATTTAAAATAGCCAGAAACACAATCAGAATAATTGGAAATGGCTGTAATTCAATTACAAATGAAACAGCTTGAACATGATTACAACTAAAGCAGCTTGAATTCAAAGTAAAAGAGAGAGAATAGCAAAAACCAAAGAAATGGATACCAATGCCACAGAAAAAAAGATAGAAACAGCAAGCAAAAGAACTGAAAAACAGTTTCAATTACAACAAAAAAAAAATGAAACTTTTTGAATTATAAATGAGGGAAAAAGAACCAAAAGAAAAGAGAGAATTTGAACTTCAGAAACTGGCAATAAAAAGTAAATATCAGTTTAAGTTGGCAGAGATAAAGGGAAAAAGAAAAAATTGGGAGTAGTGACAAAGACAGTATGAAAAAGCAACAGCGTCATAATCAAAGGACTGATGATGATTTACTTAACTATGTCCAAATGTTGCCAAATTTTGATAAGACGTAGAAGCCTTTTTGATTTCATTTGAGAATGTGGCTGAACAATTGAAATGGCCATAACCATGAAGGTATTACTGATTCTGAAAGAAATTACTATTTTAGGGCAGTTTAAAATTCACTTCTTAATGTAGAACATAGAACATTACAGTGCAGAACAGGCCCTTCAGCCTTCGATATTGGCCGACCAATTAAGAAAAAGCAATGGCCCTCTAACCTAAACCATTCCCTTTTCATCCAGAAGCCTATCCATGGACCTCAAACGCCAAACATGGCGCATCTACAACGGCAGCAGACAGGGCATTCCATACCCTTACCACCCTCTGGGTAAAGAACCTACCTTTGACATCCGTCCTATAACTACCACCCGTTAATTTAAAGCTATGTCCCCTCATGCTAGCTTTCTCTATCCTAGGAAAAAGGCTATCACTGTCCATCCTATCTAAAACTCTAATCATCTTATATGTTTCAATAAGGTCTCCTCTTAGCCACCTTCTTTCTAACGAAAACAACCTCAAATCCCTCAGCCTCTCTTCATAAGACCTGCCCTCCATACCTGGCAAACCTCCGCTGTACCCTCTCCAATGCTCCACATCTTTCTTATAATATGAGGACCACAACTGTACACAATACTCCAAGTGTGGCCGCACTAGAGTTTTGTACAGTTACAACATGACGTTGCGGCTCCGAAATTCAATCCCCCTACCAATAAAAGCTAAGACTCCACATGCCTTCTTAACAACCTTATTGACTTGATTGCCAACTTTCAGGGATCTATGCACATATACACCAAGATCCCTCTGTTCATTAACACTATTAAGAGTCCTACCATTAGCCTTATTATTATTATAATTATAATTATTATTGTTATTCCTGCCAAAGTGAATTACCTCACACTTTTCCACATTAAACTCCATTTGCCACCTCTCGACCCAGCTCTGCAACTTGTCCAAGTCTCTCTGCAAACTAGAACACCCCTCTTCACTATCTACCACTCCTCCGACTTTGGTGTCATCCGCAAATTTACTAATCCATCTTCAATACCCTCATCCAGATCATTTATAAAAATTACAAACAGCAGGGGCCCCAAAACAGATCCCTGAAGTACACCACTTGTAACCAAACTCCATGATGAATAATTTCCATCAACCACCACCCTCTGTCTTCCATCAGCTAGCCAATTCCTAATCCAATTAGCTAAATCACCCTCAATCCCATACATCTGCATTTTCTGCAGAAGCCTTCCATGGGGCACCTTATTGAATGCCTTACTAAAGTCCATATATACCACATCAACCGCCTTACCCCCATCCACCTCTTTTGTCACTTTTTCAAAAAACTCAATAAGGTTAGTAAGGCACGACCTACCCTTCACAAAACCATGCTGACTATCCCCAATCAATTCATTTCTCTCTAAATAACTATAATCCTATCCCTAATAATTCTCTCCAATACTTTGCCCACAACAGAAGTAAGACTCACTGGCCTATAATTCCCTGGAAGGTCTCTCTTCCCCTTCTTGAACAATGGGACCATATTCGCTATCCTCCAGTCTTCCGGAACCATACCCGTAACCAACGACGACCTGAAGATCAGAGCCAGAGGCTCTGCAATCTCCTCTCTTGCCTCCCAAAGAATCCTAGGGTAAATCCCGTCCGGCCCAGGGGACTTATCCAACTTCAAACCCTCCAGAATATCTAGCACATCCTCCCTATCTACTTCAATACTTTCCAGTTTGCAACCCTGTACCTCAGTGTTCTCCACAACTACATTTACATCTCCCTGCGTGAATACCGAAGAGAAATATTTATTCAGTGCCTCTCCAATCTCTTCAGGCTCCACGCACAACTTCCCACTGCTGTCTATAACTGGCCCTAATCTTGCCCTAACCAATCTTCTATTCTTAACATATCTAAAGAAAGCTTTAGGATTCTCCTTGATCCTATCAGCCAAAGTCTTCTCGTGTCCCCTTTTAGCTCTCTTCAACTCACTCTTTAGCTCACTCCTGGCTAATCTATAGCTATCCATTGCACTAACTGAGCCTTCAAGCCTCATCCTGACATAATCCTCCTTTTTCCTTTTAACCAGCGAATTAACTTTTTTAGTACACCATGGTTCCCTTACTCGACCATTTCCTCTTTGCCTGACAGGGACATACTTATCAAGGACTCGCAGTAGCTGCTCCTTGAATAAGCTCCACATTTCAAATGTTCCCAGTCCCTGTAGCTTCCTAGTCCAACCTATGCACCCTAATTCCCTCCTTATGGCCTCATAATTACCATTCCCCCAGCTATAACTACTGCCCCCGATAGGTTCATGCCTATCCCTATCCATGTAGTGAGAACTCATGTGGAAGAGCACAGGCTTAAAATTACAAGGTTAACAACAGAAATGGCAGCTGATTATGAATTAGTTCATAAATCAAAGTTTGGCTTCCAATATCAGTTTCAACCTGTAAGGGTTAGAAAATGGGGAAGAGAAATCCTCAAGTGGTAAAAGGTAAAGGAGATCTTGAGATAGATAATAAAGACAATGTACCTCCTCGGGTTAAAAATGAAATACAGGAGGGTGGAAGAGAAATGAAATACTTCAGATTTTTTTTTTCCCTGTAATAAATTCAAATATGCTAAGTCACAGTGTTAGTGGTTTAAGAAAAGCACTGGGAAGACTGACGTGGTAAAACAAGTTAAGCCAGTGGGTTTGTTAAAGTGGTAATGGTAAGCCTAGTTGACATGAAAGAGGTACAAAATATTGTGTAGCCTGGTCAGGGTTTAATTGATAGTGTCAGATCTCTTTAAAGAATTTAGTTACGTGGGTAAAGTTTACTCAAGTGCACCAGAAGTAATGAAGTTAAAATTTTACAGAATTACGGAATCAAGACAAACTTTGATGGTAAGAGATGCAGAGTTATGTAGTTTAGAAGGAACATTGCCAGAAAAGGTGGTAATGTGGAATTCAGGGTGAGAATAGTAGTATTCCATGAGATGAAGTTGGAGTTCAGTGAAAAGTGGTGAAATAGTAGCCGAAGAAATAGAGATATTATCTAATCCAGAAATATTGTTATCCAAGACAAACAACATAACTGGATCACAGGGGAATGAAGCCTACTGTGGTTGAAAAGTCAGTGGAAAAATCAAATTGTTAAAGAGTGCATATTCTGGGATTTTTCCTGATTGTGTCGTAATAATATCACAAAGTCACAGGTTAAAACAAGAGGAGAAATCAAAGTGAAGATAAGAAAGTTGAAGTTCAATTGTCAGAAATGATTTTTGATCAGATGATTGGAAAAGAGGAAGAACAGGTGGAGGGTAAAGTGGCTATTTTTAGTTCAGGAAAGTTGACAAAGTTACACAAAGAAAAATAAATAAAACAGTTGTATCAGAAAGCATACTCAAAAGGAATCTGAGTGTATATTAGAATGTTATTACTTTAAAAATGACTTCTTAACAAGGAAATGGAGGCCTTTATGTATTCAAGTGGATGAAAAGTGGGGAGATGCTCAAATGATATTGCCGTATGATATAGAAAGGAGCTGTTGTGGTTAGCACATGAAGTACCAGGAGGAGGTCATTTGGGAATAAGGAAGGCTGAAGCTAAAATATAAAAACATTTTTTGTTGGCCTGGACTGCATAAAGATGTGGTTAAATTTTGTTGTCATGTCACATGTTAATTGATAGGGAAACCTCAAGCAGTGATAAAACCAGCACTCTTAATACCTGTTCCAGCAGTTGAGGATTTTTTTTTTAAAACAAGGATCTTTAGTTGAATGTGTAGAACCCCTCCCTAAAAAGTAGGAATCAATATCCACTGAGTATGATGGATAAATCTACTAGATTTTCAGAGGTCATTCTATTAAGGCATATGATAGCTAAAAGGACTGCAGGAGAGTTACTTAAACGTTTTACCAGATATGGATTACCCAGAAATACAAATGGATGAAGGATCTAATTTTACAATCAAAATTATTCAAGGAAGTTATGGATAGCTTGGGAGTGAAACAATTTGAATCAACTGTGTACCATCCAGAATTACAGGAAGCAGATAAGAAATCAAAAATTTGTAGTTTTGTTAGTGGAGGTAAAGTTTTAGTGTTGCTATCAGTGGTAGGTGAAATGTTAATAGGTTTAGAGGACCTTAAAAAAAAATTGAAAGGAAATTGAGTGAGGTGATGTATTTGATAAGAACGCCATAGTGGCACAGTAGTTAGCATTACTGCCTCAAAGTGCCAGGTACCCAGATTTGATTCCTGACTTGGATCACTGTGTGAAGTATGCACGTTCTCCCCACGTCTGCATGAGTTTCATCTGGTTTCCTCCCACAGTCCAAAAGGTTAGTTTGCTTGGAACATTTTCATATAGTTGTTTAACCTTATAAAATATCACGGGTTTTCTTCTTGTTTGCAATTGATTAAAGTGATTATTTTATGTCAACTGTACTCTTAAATAAACTTTGTTTGATCAAAGCTCCCTAGTGGATCAATTGAATCAAATCTGAAGTGAAACATCTCATGTTTACCCTAGCAAAATTCAAATTGCAAAACTTATAATCCAAGCAAACTTCATAAAATGCTCTGAAGTGTCTGACCTGGATTCTTACATATTACATTCATCGGATGTGGTGCTCTAAAATAGCATCCATCTTTTAATGTGCTTTATGTTGGCCTTTATTATCAGTACAAGACTGAAATACTGGACTGATGCCTGGAAAAAAAGTTATATTTTTTTTTCTTGATATGCAGACCTTGTGCTTGAAGATGTTCCAATTTTTCTTCTAAATTATGCAGAAGTTTATGTCCACTAGACCCTGAAATTTGAATCACATCCAGGTAACATTGTACATCAGAGACCACTTAAACTCTGATCCATCAGAATAGGGCTGGTGCAAATGTTATTCCAAAAGACAATCTTTTCTAACAAAAAAAAAAGTATTGAGTAACAATGGTAAGCAATGGTTGACATTCAATGGCTATGTTCATCCATAAGTATACTTGTGAAAGATTAATCTTAACTTTCTGCCTACTTGATAACCCCAGCCCACAAATCTTCAATTAAGTGAATATCAATCAATACACGATACTGGATTTTTGTTTGTTTTAAAATCACCACAAATATGAATGGAATCATTTAGTTTCACAACAGGCGTGATGGGAGTAGCTCAGTCAGTCACTCATTAAAACTGGTTCTAATACACTAATGATAACAAGTCATCCTAATTCTTCTTCGACTTGGCATGAATTGTGTATAGTATCACTCTTGCACTGAGACTTTTTGGTTGATTATTAGGCACTATTTTCATTTCATTTGAACTCCCTTCATTGCACCAAGTATCTCTGAGTACACTCCTTTATTTATTTAGCAGATGCTGTATTTCTGCTTTGGCATTCGCTAACTTCTTGACAGTACTCCACTTTAGCTTTACCTTCTCCAACCATTATCTCCCAATTAGTGCTGGAATATTACCATGAACCACGTGGAGAGGCAATTCCGCTTGTTGTCCAATCAACTCTACATTGACAATGATGTAACCTTTTAATGACACAATCTTTTTGTGTTTGTCATTAAAAAAAAAAATCACATCAGCTGGTTTTAAAGGAAGGTACTTCAGCAATTGTTGGTATGTCGTATCAGGAACTAAAGATACTGGTATTGCTGTATCAAACTCCACCTGAACGTGTTGTCCATTTAATTTCAGAATTTCACTCAGAATCTAAAATGTTTCATCCACATGGATAATACATTCAGTTGGAGACCCTCCTCATATTTCTGGCCACTTCAGTGGCAATTTCTTTCCTTCACATTATATATTCTTCTTGAATGCAATGTCTCCTTCTGAAAACTCCAGCTCCTTCTTCTGAATATTCTTCTTAGGGGAAACTGCTCAAACCAAACAAGCTTTTGCAATGTGACACATTTTGTCATGATTCTTGCATTGACTATTCTTGCTTCAGCACTCACTCACTGGCCCAATCTGCGACATTGTTATTGCTATTTTGACTTCTCATGGGCATTTCCCAACTTGTGGATCTTCATTCCTGCACCAAATTGTAAAGCCTGTTTAGCAGCCAGTTCCATCAACACAGATTCCTATTGCTATTTTTAAAGTTAAAGATTCAGTAAGCAATCTTCTTTGGATAGCTTCATTTTGGAGACCACAAACTAGATGGGCTCAAAGATTATCTTTTAATGACTCAGGAAATTCACAATTTTGTGTCAGCTTTTTTAAAGGTTGCCACAAACTATGCAATGTTTTCATCTTCCAGTTGATTCCTTCAGTGGAACATGAACAGTTCTGTGATGATCAGTGGCTTTGAAGAATAAATGTTCAAGGATTTTTGTCAAGTCATTCTAAGTATTATTCCAGGCTTTGCTGTATGAACCAAATTACAGAGTAAATTGAAGGTTTTACTTCCTATTGTACTGAGAAATTTTAATTGCTTGTGCAAAGCACTGAAAATGTTTGTTTGACATCGGAATGCCATGATTCATGTCCTTCATTGAAAGATCCTATGGATCCTATTTTATCCACCATTTCTCTTGCAGGCACAAACAACTCTATTCTCCTCAGCTTTGCCTCTCACCAAGGTGTGGTGATCTTCAGGTTAAGTCACCTCTAATCATCTGTCTCCCTTAAAAGGGGAAGGCAATCTATATCATTTAGGACAATGGTGACTTTAGCTTTTATAAACTGCAGCAAATTGTGCTTATGGATAACTGATTTATGACAGATTATTGCCAAGGTATTAAATGAAGTTTTTTTTTAAATACAGATTTGGGAAGTTTTAGCACTGGTGAAACCAGTGCAGATCACGAAGGAAACAAGACTTAGAAAACAAAATCGGTTGGCTTCTGGAGAGAAGAAGAGTGTCCATGGAGATAATTGAATGCAGCCTTTCAATTTTTTGGCCATGCAATGTGTTTTGAAGTTGCATATGTAAGGTTAAAATTGTGGCGTTTCAAAATATAACCAGTGAAAAGAAATGCTAAGCGATCTAAAATAAATTATATTGCATTGTCTCTTTAAAAATGTGTCTGTGGATTTTAAACTGCAGCAGCAGGTTTGTAGCATTTGTATCCAGCTGAGCAAAACAGGCTTTTGAATTGAACTAGTGAGTTTAAAACAAGCCCAAAGAAACACAGAACCAATAGAATTCAAATCTGAGTCAGTTTGTGGAACTACTGTGCGATTGTTCTGCGTATAGAAACCAGGTTTAGTGGTCTTAACTAGAGAGTAGAGAGCAAGAGTTGAGGAGTAATCTTGCCACCTCCTTAGTCAAAAGGAGGGAGAAGCATATAGAATGTCACAGTTTAATGTATGTCTTTGTAAAATTTATCTACTGTCAGAAAACAAATCAAAAAGATGTCAGATCTGAAGAGCAAGGACCTTCAGACTTCTAACAAGTGCCTAGTTGTGTGTGTTATATATATATATATATCCTTCACACACATTTACTTATTATGGAGGTGAGATAGCTCTTTGGAGGGGAGGTTCCAAAATCATGCAGAGGGAACAATTATCTCCACGCTATAACAAGTAGAAAAGCATCCAAAGTTTAAGTGCACTGCTGTGGTGGGAACTAGGTACACAAATGAGAAGAATGTCCAAAGGGGTCAGGGGAATGTACCATAACTAGAAAATAGACCATTTCAAAACCATCTATAAAAAAAGGGAGAAAATTTTAAAAACAGAGCAACATCCAAAAAGTGGAAGAGGATCTGAACAGAAACCAAGTAACCTGGGGAGATAAATTATGCTGAAAACAAGTATTGGATTGCTGAATAAAAATAAATATTGAGTTGTACATCACCGTCCAAGCTGATATGAAATCAGACTGTCTTCTTCCCCCCCCAGGAAAGTCCCTTACCAACTGTTGACCTAAGTCAAGGTTGGAATAGAGGTGATACAGCAGCAATGAGTTATTTCAACATTCAGTACGCTAACAAAACGGAGTTTACGGCCCCAAAATCAAATGGTTCTATCAGAATCCGCATGGATTTAGTTCAGCTAAACAAAGGAGTGGAATGGGAGGACCACTTGATGACTTTGGACAAGAACTGAGCAAAACTAGTCAACAGCATTTTATTTACCATTTTGGAAGTGAACATCACAATTTGGCATTTGCCTCTGGGCAAATAATCCAGACATCTGACCACATTTATAATGTCCCTTGGGCACTGTTGTTTCAGTAGCTTACTCTTTGCAAGTGTGCCTGTTCCAGAAATTTTCCTGAGAATTATGCCCGCCCCATTAAAAGGCGTGGAAGGGCTAATAAGCCATATGATATATTCATTCTTGGATCCAGGAGAAAGGATTATGGTCACAGGTTAAGAACAATCCAGAGGGTTTTGACAGGAGGTAGTCTAACACTGAGTGAAAAATGTGAGTTTTCCAAATATATGTTTTTTTTGTTTTTCAGTCATATGATACAAGCCACTGGAATCAGAGTAGATCCACAAAAAGCAAAAGTTAGAAGATAATTTCCAAAAATCAAGAAAATTACTGAGCTTCAAAAATTCCTAGCGAAAATGAACCAAGCAGTCAAGTTCTTAGCAAATCTAATAGAATTCAATCTACTCTTGGAGACAGCTGTTGAGGCAGGGTCCAGTAACGGTGCTGGAATGTAAACAAAGAAATAATTTAAAAATTACTAAACAGATTTTAATCTTTCATGACACAGATTTACTAACCATTGTAGCGATGGAAGAATTATCTACAGGTCTGGGGACAGTACTATTTCAAAGGCAAAAAGACAGCTAGTGTAGAGTGACCTACTGTGCCCCTAGGTCACTAACAAATAGAACAATGCTACAGTAGAAATATGATTTGCAACAACATAGATACATGGAAAATGTTCAGACTATGCTATGGGATTTTGTTTCAAAATCAAAATGGATCATAAATTGCAAAGATGTCACCCAGAATCCAGCAGTTTAGATCAAAATTGAGATATGACTCTATCATGGAGTATGTGCAAAGCAAATGTCAAAAAACAGCAAACACACTATCACAAAAACTGAAGAATAAACTGAAAGAGGATTTAAACTTCATCAAGGAGTTTGAAGCACATGTCCTGAATCAGTCAGCACTTAGCTACTTCAAGAAAGTTACAGGAAATAAATCAAGCCACGATATAGGATGTAGAACGTCTTCAAATCATAGATTGTTACTTGTAAAGAAGGCTACACTATATATATCCAGTAATTCAACAGTACATCAATATTTAGAACAGCACAAGAAGCTTACTGTCATTGATTACTTCAACTAGAGATTAGTTGTAACAAGAGCGCTATGGCTTGATATTCTTTAAAGATTTCACTAAGGACCTTCAAAAATTATGAAGTGCCATGTGAGGGAGCAACAATATGCTGGCCAGGTATTACTCCCTCTAAAGGAGGAATGATTTCTAACTCTATTTCTTGTACTATAAATAGTCAAGAACAAAAAAATAACGACAACAAAAACTATTACTTCTCCTTTCTCAGTATCAAAGACCCTGGTTTGATGCGTGTCTTGGGTCACCGTCTGTGTGGAAGTTGCAGACACCCCGTATCTGTATGGTTTTACTCCACGTGCTCCAGGTTCCCCTCAGTCTGAAGGATGTGCCATAATAAATTGTCCCTCAATGTACCCATACAGGTGGCGATAATGGGATTTTCACAGTAACTTTATTGAAATGTTAATGTAAGTCCACTTGTGACACTAATACATAAACTTGATAAAAAATTAAGGCCATATGAATACTTGGGAATGTTTGAATTTAAGAGGAAGACCTTTGTACCAATTATTGATTATTATTCATGGTAGAATGAAGTAAACTGATTGCACAGTATCACTGAAGCTGTCATTAACTCCCTCAAGAGAATTGATTCAATGCATGGCATTCTGGACATAGCAATATCTGAAAATGGATCACAACTTGCAAGTCAACAAATGAATATAACTTCATTCATGTAACCAGTTCACAATATTACTCTCAAGCAAATAGAAAGGCCGAAAGATATCAATGAACAATTAAAGAGTTATTAAAGAGAAACAAAGACATTAATCTAACTGGGTTATCGATCTTCATCATTACAAAACTGTTTCACACCACTAAATTTACAAATGGGGAGAAAATTGAGAACACAGCCTCCATCTCTGACACAAAAATTCAAACCCAATATCATCATGAATGACAAGAGGGTAAGACAGCATGAGGAAGAGTAGAGAATCAACCAGGCTTGGAACTTACATCATAAGCACGTAGTACTTGGGTTTTCAGTACTGAAGCAAAGGGATACTGGGCGTGGGATTGAGATCAACAGCAGGAATGGAAAATAATTGGAAAAATTTCACAACCAAAATTGTACAGAGGTGACTTGTCAGGGTGTCATAAAGGGGAAACCACTGTGCCACAATATCCTTGAAAACAAAGCTAATGGGCTTACTGTTCAGATCTTGAAGAAGAAAAAGGTAAGTTCTATCGTCTCCCAAGGGAAGGATACTCACACCAACAGAAAGGAGAGCATTAAATATCCTTGACCTAAAAGAAGATCAAAACAAGATCAGGGAGATTGGTTAAGGCACCTCTGGGACTAAACCTGTGGAATCTGAGAATTTGAGGGAGAAGATATAGAATAATACAAATATGAAGGTGATTAAGAATTGGGGGAGATGCTGAGTAAAAGGTTAGTATTAGAAGCATACATGGTACTGATATTATTATTATTGCAACAATAATATAATAACAATAAATCACACAATTTACCAAATGTGTAAATACTTGCTACAAATATATAGTTCTGGTTAAAAAGACTCTGGACTCGAGCAACAGACAATCCCAAATCTGATCAAAATCTAACTATCAACTAAACACACTCCAATAAAAAAAAAAAACTGGTGAAATAGAATGAACCACAAGTTATATCTAAGGATGTATATGATCTCTTTTGGGATAATCCTGACAAATCACTTCCAGTAACTGTTTCTTTCTCACTGATTTTTTTTTTGCCTCTTTCTATTTTGCACCTCTCCATATGGTGCTCACAAACCTTTTTACTGTACTTTTGTGGCTCTTTTATCACTGTCAATTTCTTTAATCTGCCGAGAGAAAAAGTAGGAGATTGGGAATAATTAGATAACTTTTCATAGAGCCAACACAAAATGATGGACTGAATTATGTCCTTCTGTACTGAAAGATTCTTTGATCTTTTTAAGCTCTCAATAATGTACCTTCACTGCTGTCAAGCCAACACATACCAGATTATAGGTAGGGACAGAGTGAAGATAGCGTGAGGTACTGGGGTAAGAGACAATGTCGGAGTTGAAATTGCAAATAGCGAATCACGGGACAAAGGTTTTCCTTTGCCATCAATGTATTCATAGAATGTAGCCAGAATTCTCCAGCCATTTACACCAGCAGGATTCTCTGATCCTGCTAGTGGCACACCCTCTGCCACAGGTTTCTGGCAAGGTATGGTGGCTTTGAATGGGAATTCCCATCAGCAACAATGGGACCAGAGGACTCCGCCATCAGCAAATGGCATGTGCTTCCTACTATCAAGAAAACTGCTGAGGGGAGTCCAGAAAATCCCACTCAATGTTTGGGTAGGAGCTGAGAGTTCTACCACTGTTGCCATCATATATTCTGTTGTTGCTATGTTGTTTGCAGGACACTGCTTGGACACCATGAAGCAGTCTTATATAAGTCACAAGGAGATCTTTATTAATAATACTGGACTATGTAAATATTTACAGTAGGTAGGAAGAGGACTCCAGACTCAGCCCTTATGTATTATGACTCATTTTTATACTGGCGTAACTCTAGGTCATATGACTTCACATCATGTGGGCTGTACTGTACTCTGTCGCAGGTTAACTCTTCAGGTACCCATTCTACTGCACCTCCCCTCAACTCTTTAACCCCTTCATAGGAGACTGACATGAGTTTATTTCCAGTTTACTTCAAATCTTGCATTACCACAAGTCTTATATACTACGTTACAACTATATTCTATTCATACCAAATGCTTTGTCGTTGAAGGCAGTCCCCGACCTTATGAGATTTGAGTCACAACGGATTGCATTCCAACATTTAAAAGTTTACACCCTGTTTTGCCTCTACGATACCATGTGAGTGAACAGTTTGTCATTGTTAACTATTGCATTCCTTAACATTCCACTTTTTACAATCACTGGAAGAGCAAATTGCTTCTCAGATGTAGAAATTTCACAAACTTTAATGTGACAAAAAAAAAAAATGAATTTAAACTAATTGACTCAGCAGAAACTGATGAGCTAAATGCCTGTTTTTCATGGGGGGGGGGGGGGGGAGTTTTTACTGTCCCACCCACCGTTGGAATCATAATGGGGGGGGGGTGCAAACCATGCAAAAAGGTCCGTTAACTTTGGGCAGGATGTTTTGGTTTTTGGGGCAAGCCCATTCAAACTTCATATCCACTGTCAACTACTTTTCTCTTCAAAGCTACAAAACATCAGATAAAGATGAATTAATGGGTGGGATTCTCTAGCCATATGCAACTCAGACATAGAAATTGACTCCCAAGTTCAACAGACCTTTAAAATTGTTTGCCAATTTTTTCATCTCGCCCGTTACAATTCCCATAGCAGGCGAGACAGTAGAATTTCAGCCTATTTTTCTGTTCATAATGTCACAACCGCAAGATAATGGAAAGGGAGCATTACTTTTTAGTGAAAATAGGGACCAGGAACCAACACCCAATCATAACATTGTTCCTGTGGGGAAATTGATTCGAGTTGCAGCTTTTTAACTTGCAAGGCCCAATTTTATCATTTTGAACCTAAGCGCTGAATCTGGGAATGCTTCAGATCTAATTTTTAAGACCCATCTCAGGTGCCTCCATATGCACTCTGCTGAAAAAAAAAAATCAGTGATTCCCAATTGCACTGCATTGCCTGTGGGTAGGGCTTAACATGTCTGAAACACTGGGAGGCTCTGCACAGTTGAAAAATAATAGGAAAACACTCCCGTGCCACATTGCTCCCAGGCTGGGTAAATCCTTCCCTGGATCACACAGATATTGCCCAACTGATACTTATCCCTCCATCCCCCCGCTATCTAGACCAATTGCACCCCTGAAAACAGGTGCAACTTGATGGTGAAATCGGGCCTGCTGTGTGGTTCTTAGGAACCAATTGAATGTTAAGTCTGAGAATTGCCTTTATAAACATTAACGGCTGCTGGTGGGGTCTTCCCCATGGATAATAGGAGTGCAAATGGATGCATTCTTTGTTTGGAACTATTCTTTGCAGAGATGTTGAAGCCAAGTCATTGATGCTGATAGGTTAGTAGTGACTGAGAGTAGACTACCATTTCAGTGATAAGGTAGTGTTGTGGTTGGTCAGTCATAAGTTCTGCAGATGGCCTTTCAAGGACACCTGATTATTTCCCTGGATGTAGACTACTTTAATGCAAATCACATGTGGTGTTGCCAAAACCTTTAGATTTTAGGCAGCATCATGGTGAGCTCCTTTAGCAGTAATTTATGGTTTGACTCCATAATGATTGAAGTTGGCAACATAGTCAGAAAGCTTTTTGGAGGCCCATGTGACCACCAGGCCTTCTTTTACAATATCATCGCTGGTTTCCCTACCAGATCGTCCTCTAGGTGTGCAGTAGGCACTCATTGCATGCTTTGATTATTCTTGAAAGTGGGTTGCTCTGAGGCCATAGACCAGGCGTCAGCTGCAATGGTAGTGGGTGGGCCAGTTCATAGTGGGCCAGCGTGCCTGTAGAGAACAAATGATGTTCCATGATGAGGGCAAATGTCTGGTCTTGCAGGATGTAGCAAATATACACTTGGTCCATCTTAAAGTAGGTGACAGTGGTTGCGTGACCTGTGCCAGTGAGGAAAAGCTTTGCCAGCTCATTCATCATGCCCAGGATGTGTTAGAGGTCTTCAATGAAGGGAGAGGTGGGGAAAACCAATGGCTGTTTTGGTTTTCTGAGGGGTGCCCACCTCTGCTGCAAATAACACGTCCCAGGAACTGGATCGAAGTGTCGGAGAACTCATTTTCAACATTCAATATCAGACTTCCTTCTATAGCCATTCTAGGAATGGTTGGAGCCATTTGCCCAGCTCCTACACCATGCCCACCTTGACTAGAATGCCATCGAAGTGGTAAATGATGGCTTGAATATCCTGCTGGATGTCTTACATTGGAAGACAAACATCATGGTTAGCACGCTGCCTCTAAGCGCCAGGGACCAAGGTTCAACTTTGACCTCAGGTCTGTTTATGTGAAGTTTCTACTTTCTCCTTGTGCCAGTGTGGGTTTCTTCTTGGTACTCTGGTTTCCTCTCAGTCCAAAAATATGCAGGTTAGATTGATTGGCCATGCTAAATTGACTGTAATATCAGGGTGGGTATTAGCAGGGTAAATGAGGTTCTAGGAATTGGGCCTAGGTAGAATTGTGATTGATATCAACTCGATGGGCTGAATGGCCTCGTTCTGCACTATGATTTTATGATCTCTAGTACAATCCCAAAAAGGTAGATTCTGCTTCAAATGTCTATCACTATGGGTAATGAAAGTGCTTTGGAACCAGGAATCCTTATCGTGAGGAGTTGATAAAAACTGCTATTAGCTTCTAATTTAAAAATAACAGGTACTCCATGAAAGCTTGGTCAGGCTCTCGTCCACTGATACCATAAGATGGGCATCCCTGGCTAAGACCTTGTTAAACTGTGTGTGACACAGCTAAGAGGAGAGCTTTTCTTTACCTGGAGACCATCCCCAGATGCCAAATAAAAGCAAATCACTGCAACTGCTGGAATCTGAAACCCAAAGAGAATGTTGGAAAATCTCAGCAGGTCTGGCAGCATATGTAAGCAGGAAAAAAAAAAAAAAGCTGACTGAGTGCAGATAATCCTTTGTCAAAGCTGACAAAGGGTCACCCTGGACTCGAAACATCAGCTCTTTTTCTGGCTCCAAAGAACATTTGCCCGAATGTCAAACAATAGGTTGCTCTACTGGGGAAACACCTCCCATGTTATCATGTCCTCGAGCTGCTGCCATACCTGATCCATGTAAGGGGGCCGGGGGGTGGACGTGAGGGACCTTCAGCACAGCGAAGAGGCAGAGTAACTTGCCATCATTCCAGAATGGGATTTTGTAGGCATTTTTAAACTGATCCAGTCCTGTGAAGAATCTGTTGCCTGTATTTTGAGCCTAACTTTTTTTTTTATTCATTTGTGGGACATGGGTGTCACTAGCCCATTCCTGGTTGCCCCTCAGAAGTTGGTGATGAGCTGCCTTCTTGAATTGCTACAATTTATGTTCTGTGGGGTGACCCACAATGCCGTTAGGGAGGGAATTGTAGGATTTTGACCCAGCGACTGCAAAGGAAGGATTATATATTACCAAGCCAGGATGGTTAGTGGCATGGAGGGGAACTTGCAGGTAGTGGTGTTCCCATGTACCTGCTGCCCTTGTCCTTGTAGATGGAAGTGGGTTTGGAAGGTGCTGTCTAAGGATCTTTGATGAAATGCTGCAGTGCATCTTGTAGAAAGTATACACTGCCACTACTGAGTGGCAGTGGTGGAGGGATTGTAGTGCCAACCAAGTGGGCTGCTTTGTCCTGGATAGTGTCAAGCTTCTTGTGTAAGTTGTTGGGGCTGCACTCATCCAGGCAAGTGAAGAGTATTCCATCACACTCCTGACCTGTGCTTTGTAGATTGGGGATAGGCTCTGGGGAGTCAGGAGGCGAGTTACTTGCTGCAGTATTTCTAGCCTCCGACCTGCTCTTGTAGTCATTGGGGGATTGGCAGGGTAATTACTTGCTGGTTGACCTCACTGACATGTTGCAGGAATTGGCAGCAAGTCGTTGCTCAGGAATCTCTCACTCAGAGAGATGTTGCAGGTTGGGAACAGTTTGGGAAGATGGAATTCTCTCTGGTTAGGAGGCTGAAGATTAGTGAGCTACTTGACTTTTTGGAAAAAAAGCAAAATTCTCCATTTTCTTATTACTTTTTCCTTTATTCCATTCCAAACTCAGATGCCACGTGATGAAGCCGCTGAGCTGGAGTTTGGGCTGAAATTAATCACAGCATTTCTACCTGACTCAATTAAAATGAGAGGATTCATAGGACTGGCACGCCAGGAAATTTAAAAGATTTTTCTGCTGGCTCTGCTTAGTTGAAGCTGAACTTCCACTGGGGATTTAGTGGAGTCTTCTGGCTGAGTTTAAACTTCTACCTTTTTCCTGCTTCCAAGCTCTTGTGGCTCTGGAGATTCTCTGGTGAGCGTTAGTTTCTGGAGTTAAATTGCTTCAGTGCAGAAAACTTTGACTATGTCCTTTTGTTTTGTCCTGCAGCATTATAGGGAGGATGTGAATTACTTTATCAGCTGCTGCCAAATTGATGGATTCTACAGCTATTACCACAATATGTTCTGTTGTGGCTATTATTGAAGAAACCACTTGGACATCTTGTATAAGTGGTTGTGGCTATGAACGGTCAGTTATCCCAACTCCAGGACATCTCTGCAGGAGTCCATCAGGGGAGTGCCCTCAGCCCAACAATCTTCAGCTGCTTCAATGACCTCCTGTCATAAGATCAAAAGTGGAGATGTTCGCTGATGATTGCACAATGTTCAGCACCGTTTGTGACTCCTCAGATACTGAAGCAGTCCATGTTCAAATGTAACAAAATCTGAACAAATTCAGACTTGTGCTAACAAGTGGCAAGTAACATTCATGCCACACAAATGCCAGGCAATGGCCATCACCAATAAGAGACAGTCTAACCACCTTGACATTCAATGGTATAGCCATCATTGACACCCCCACTATCAACATTCTTGGAGTTACTATTGTCCAGAAACTCATCTGGACTCACCACATAAATAAGAGCAGATTAGAGGCTAGGAATACCGTGGTGAGCAACTCCCCTCTTGACTCCAAGGCTATCCAGCATCTACAAGGCACAAATTCGGAGTGTGATGGAATATTCCCTACTTGCCTGGATGGTGCAGCTCCAACAACACTCAAGTTTGACACCATCCAGGACAAAGCAGTCCACTTGATTGGTAACACATCTACAAACATTCAATCCCTCCACCACTGACGTTCAGTAGCAGCGGTATGTACTATCTACAAGATGCACTGTAGCAATTCACCAAAAAAATCCTTAGAGTGTACCTTCCAAATCCATGACCACTTCCATCTAGAAGGACAGAATACCACCACCTGCAAGCTTTCCTCCACATCACTAACTTGGAAATATATCACCGTTCCTACAGTCAAAATCCTGAAATTCCCTCCCTAACGGCATTGTGGGTCACCCAAAACATGGACTGCAGCGATTCAAGAAGGCAGCTCACCACTACCTTCTCAAGGGCAACTAGGAATGGACAATAAATGCTGGCCAGCCAGTGATGCCCATGTCCCATAAATGAATTTTTAAAAAAGTAACAATTAAATTTTTATTAACAAGACTGAACTATGTACACTTACAGTAGGTATTGAATAAGCTCCTTATTCATAGAATCATAGGACAGTGTAAAAAAATATTTGGCACATTGAGTCTACACTGACAACAATCATACCCATCCTTATTTCTGTAACCCCATGCATTTACCCTGCTAATCCCCCTAACCTACACATCTTGGGACACTAAAGAGCATTTATCATAGTCAATCAGCTGAACCCACACACCCTTGGACTTGGGGGAAGCTGGTGCACCCAGAGGAAACCTGCTCAGTACTGGGGGAACATGCAAACTCCATATTGACAAAGCTGGATTTGAACCCAGATCCCTACCACTGTGCCACCCTATTTTTCTTACACTTAGTTCCTCATCTCAAGCTGACATGGCTTTGGGTCATGTAACCTATTACATCACCCTGTGGGCCACACTGCACTGTCTCCTGTTAACACTTTATGTACCAGATCCTTCTACTACTGAAGCAGGCCACAAGTTTGGGATTGAGGTTTCATTTTGGTATAATGCTAGCAAGGACAGCATTTATTCACCACCTCGATAATATCTGAGAATGCATAATTCATGCTGTTGGGTTGCCGACTGCATAGAACTCAAAGAAGCTAGGTAGTTATTATTTATGATATTTGAATCCAACAAATACTGTGTCTATTTAAAAATCAAAATCACATCATTGGCCTCTTCTCTCCCCGCATTTTCGGATTGGTAGCTCCTAACTCCTGTTTGTTATGGCCAAATTGGACTGCAAGCTCATTCCCTCGCCTTTTATTGGTCATTCTTTTGAAAGTAATGGTGGGAATGTATAAAGATCACTGTTCACCAGTTTAGGGAAAACATAACTCACTTATTTACAGGTTAAAACTATCCAGAAGCTTGCAGCCTCGTGGCTGGTGTCAGCTCCAGAGATGACTATGACCATAAAATCTCAGGCTTAACAATGTGATTCTCCGCTCTGGTCCTCTATTGGTTCCTCATGGTCATGAGCCTTATTCTGCAGATTATCCCTTTCAGAATCAACCACCACATCTAAGTCCTTTTTATACAAATGTCAATACTCAGTTTACACAGTTCAAGATAATTAAATATTTAGTACATGAATTTAGCCAATTATAAATAAAATTTTTCAGGGAATCCTGGGAGAGCAGTAAAACTCTTCAGTCTGCAACACTTCCAGAGAACTGTTATCAACTGTACAATAATGCATGCCTCTTCAGACACCAATGGTTCAGTTTTATCTGTTTGCACAGAAGATGTTGGTTGTGCCTGACACAGGATAACTAGATACTTCAGCGTTGAAACAATCGGCAACATTTCCTGATGGGTAATATATATTCCTGATGGCAAAACTGGCTGTTGAGGCAACTCTCTTTCTTAAATGGTCAAGGTTTTCAGATGATCCTTCTTCTACTTGCACTTGATAAGACAGGGTTTCAGTTTTAGAAACAACAATGCCAGGGACCTATTACCAACATCCTCACATACAGCATCATCCACCATAAATGATGATGTTGACTAGAATGAATTGTTCATCATTTATATAAGTGACATAGATGACTATGTGAAGGGGGAGGATCAGTAAGTTTGCTGATTATACAAAGATTGGACAGGTGGTTAACAGCGAGGTTGAGTATTTTAGTTCACAAGAAGACATAAATGAGATGGTCAAATGGGTGGGTAAGTGGCAAATGGAATTTAATCCTGACAAGTCTGAGGTGATACACTTTGGATGGAATAATTTGACAAGGAAGTATACTGTGTTTTTCAGAAGTTCCCAGTGTCAGACCTTTTAAAAGGGACATTTGTGTGTTTGTCCATAGATCTCTGAAGGTGCATAGGCAACTTAATAGTATGGTGAGAAAGGCATATGGTAATACTTGCTTTTATCAGTCAGGATATAGATGACAAAAGCATTCGGGTTATGATGGAGTTGTACAGAACTTCAGTGAGGCCACAGCTGGAATACCGTGTGCCGTTCTGGCCGCCATATTATAGGAAGGATGTGAACGCACTGAAGCGGGTGCAGAGGAGATTCACCATGATGTTGCCTGGTGAATGGAACATTATAGAGGTTAGATAACTTGGGCTGTTTTCTTTTCAGCAGAGAAGACTGAGGGGTGACCTGATTGAGATGTTTAAGATTATGAGGGGCATGGATAAGGTGGATAGAGAGAAGCTTTTCCCCTTAGTTGAAGAATCAGTTATGAGGGGATACAAGTTAAAAGTGAGGGAAATTTGAGGAAAAACATTTGTACTCAGAGGGTGATGACAATCTGGAATGCAATACCTGTGACTGGGGTGGAGGCAGGATGCCTCATCCTTTAAAAAAAATAGCTGGGTGAATATTTGAAATACCATAACATTCAAGACTATAGGCCAAATAGTGGCAAGTGGGATTAGGGCCTTTCAAGTGTCGGTGCCAAATCAATGGGCCGAAAAGCCTCTTTTGCACTGTAACATTTTGTGATTCTGAATCATGGTTTGTTTTCTGACAGCTTTGGCTGGCCTGTAATCATGCCAGCATGTTTGGAAATACAGGGTCAGTCTTGTTCTGAAATGGCTCATGATCAACTCTACTGGTGGGACTCCTATTGTTGCACATGGAGTGGCCCAGTTGCCAGGAAGGAAGCACGAGATTCTGATCTCTGGGGTTCATCCTGTTTTTTTTTCCCCCAGAGTGGGAAATGTCCAAAGAATTCAAAGTCTGTGGTACTGGAGTAGCTGTAAAGATATGCAGATGCACTTAGCTGCCTTTGCTATGTACAATCTAGATCAGCACCTGAATGGACAGGCAGAGGCGGACAGAATTAACACTGCATGTTGAATTTTTGCCTCTGATTGGTGGATTAACCTGGTTTCCTTTAAAAATACCCAAGAAATCTTGTGGCTAGAAGCAATGGTCTGTGTCTATCATTTAAATAGTGGTGGAATTTCTTGATACCAAAAGTTTTTGATAGCTCTTCTTTCTTGATTTGTGCATAGCTTTTTTCAGCTTCTGACAGGGTTCTTGAGACATAGCTTACTGGTCTTTCACATCTGTCATCCATCTGATGGGACAACACACCATCAATACCAGATAGAGAGGCATTGCAGCTCACAGATTCCTGAGACAGATCAAAATGTACCACCAAGCTCAAATAATGCAGCAATTGTTTTACTGTGCTCAAAGCTTCCATTTTTGGAAGTATTCAAGGACCAGTGCTGCTGAGCCTTTAGCAGAGTAGGCAAGCAGGATCAATAATGTCAACAAGTTTGGCAATAAAGTGTCCATAGTAATTTACAATTCCCAAAAATCACATCAGCTTAAATGATGTCTCCTTTATAACTCTGACCCTGGGGCGGGATTTTCTGGCCACACTCACTCCATGACCATCCTGGGCAGCACAGTGACACAGTGCTTAGCACCGCTGCCTCACAGCGCCAGCACCACAATTCCAGTCTCAGGTGAGTGTGGAGTTTGCATATCCTCTGAGTCTGCATGGGTTTTCTCAGTGCTCTGGTTTCCTCCCACATTCCAGGTTAGGTGGATTCACCATGCTAAATTGCACTTTAACATCAGAGCAATTAACAGGGTGAATACAAGGAGTTATGGAGATAAAATCCCACCCAGATTCTGCCTGTGCAGGCTTGTATGATTCCATGGCCAGTGTCCCACTTGCTACAATTCCTGTGGTGGGCTAGATGGGAAAGTTACGCTGCTTGTCTTCCATGTAGCATAATCATTGTGCATCTAACTAGTACCCATGTAGTCTAGCTCAGTAGGATACATATAGAAAGTACACATCTTCTTGTGGTGAACTCCAGTCTCTGCTCTGGTTTCCTCCTACAGTCCAAAAAACATTCAGGTCAGGTGCGTTGGCCATGGTAAATTTTCCCTCAGTGTAACCAAACAGGCAGCAACTAGGGGATTGTCACAGTAACTTCATTGCAGCATGAATGTAAGCTTGTGACACTAATAAATAAACTAAAGACTTGGTTTATTTCAGGTTATAGCTAATGTTTGCTGTAGGCACAGATCCACTTGGAATTGGGTCACAACGACTTATTCCTTCTCACTTGAGTCTTTTGAGACCTGGGAGAGAGGCGACTTTCTTCTCATCTGTATGAGCTGGATTCATACGTGTTCCAGAGGGAAATGATATGCTGCACCAATGAGTCTATCAGCACATGACTTAACTGTATAATCCACAATGAATGAACTCTTTTTCATCCTTTATTTCTATAACACACCATACCTACAGAGAGATAATCTCTCATTTCTTTTTAAAAATCTTAAGTATAATATATTCTTTTCAAATTGCAATTGTTTCATGAATTTAAATGCTTATCCATTCATTCCAAGGTCTTTCCAAAAAAAAAAAAAACAGCTACATGTTTACACTTGACCCCAAATCATATTCATTATTACTGAAGTACCCCTAATCTTGTAATTCCTATTTCAGGTAGTGCCATGTAAATAATAACATTTTTTTAAAAAAAATCTTGTTTGACATTTTGTAGCATAGCATGCCACGAGTCTCAAACGGAGACTGTTTTGTGGGCTTCCCATTGGGTGTCACAACTTCCACAAGTGGCCGGCAGCTGGATTTCTGGTGCCAACAGCTCTGCATCAGAAATTAGTGTGGGAAACGCATAATATATGCAAGTCTTCATTTTAATTTATTTTACATATCATCAGCAGGCCCAGGACTGGAGTCTCTGGGCCTGCTAGAATCTTAAACCCCAGAATGTTTCACTCTAATGGGGTTTACAATAGCTTCCCACTTGCAGGGAGCTTGAGACCCAACCCCTCTGGAGAGAAAGGGGGCCATTGAGACCCCCCCCCACCAAAGAGGGCCAGGTGTAACGGGGGAAGCACTCTCTAGGCATTGCCAGCTTGGTAGTGCCAACCTGGTTACCTGGCACAGCCCAAGGGGCAAAATTGCATGTTTAAGGGGGTAATTGGCACCACCCATGGGGCATCAGCCAGTGCCAAAGGGTTGGGGCCAGGTTCTCTGGGGGATCCCACTGCCAGTCTACACTTGGGCTGAGTGACAGAAGGAGGGAGTCTAGCAATAGGGATGGGGATTTGGGGGCTGCAGCAATTGGGATATCAGGACTGAGGAGGGTGGGGCTCAGAAGTAAAATCAGGATATTGGGACTGCGGGGTGGGGGCGTGGCCGTGGCCAGCTGAGGGAGATTGAGTCAAGCTGGGGGGGGGGGGGGGGGTGTGGGAGGAGGGTGGGGGAAAAAGGGGTACAGGATTGTGGCTGGCCGTAATGTCAACCAGCAATGTATATTGTTGTTGCAGCATCTTAAGTTATTTCTAATGGCTAGAAATGGGTTTTAATCTAAAAAAAGTTGTTCTCCTATTTTCCCCTGAGATTTTGCAGAGTGGGGCTTCATTGGGATGATTGGCAGGTATGTGTTGTGATGGTGGAAGCTAGGCTTTAATCACAGAATATTCAAGCTTTTGAGTTGAGAAAAATCTCTCACTTCACCCGTCTTTCAAGTTGGAACTAAATTCTGCTTGGATTTCAATAAATAAGTCTATGTTTTGAAGATTCTGTATGAGAGGTGCTGCTTTGGAAGCTGCAGAGGGAGAGGTATCCTTTTCTACCTCTGGGGCCTGGAGCTTGTGAACTGTCAGAGACTGAGTTTGTTTCTCTAATGTTTTGAGAATATATCTGTCCAGAAATATTAAAAATCCAGCATCACATGAGCATACTTGTTTTTCTGAAGAAGGGTGTATGAATATAAGGTATGTTTTAAATTAGAACAGCAATAGCTAGCTGTAAAAAATATACTGGCCAGCATTTTACTATTCTGCCTGCCACAGAAATTAGAGCAGGCAAGGGACAGACCATGTGAAGATTTATTGGCTTTGGGTGGAATTAAGATGAGCAAAGCCATAAAATCCTGTCCACTATATCATGTTTCAGTCTTGTAATTGGTTAAAAATATGCTAATGTTATATTTTAATTGTATTTTTAAATAAACTTCCTTTGATAAAAGCTTCCAAATGGATCTTGAATCATATTTGGAGTGAAACACCTTATGCTCACTAATGCCAAAATTAATTCCAAAACTTAGGGTCAATGCTAACTTCATAAAAACTCCTGAGCTTCTAGACTTGATCTTAACAAGCTTATTGCGGGATTCAGAATGGCTTGGCTGAGTTCGCATGCAACACAAGTGTCTGGTAGCACTGTAAAGACTCAAGGCCTACCCAGACATACTGGGCAAAGAGGTTGGAATAATCATGCTGAACAAGTATGATAATGTATGCCATTCTTAATAAAGGGTTAAAATTCATGTCCAATGGATCTACCACTCAATGACCGGACAGTTTTGCTCAAAAGCAAGTTAAAACAAATTTCTTAGAATTGAGCCACCAGGTGATACCAATGATAGGATTCTTCCTCATAGCTCACCACACCTGTGCATATGCAAGTTGCACAAAACACGCAGAAATGAACTTCCTTTTCATCTAATCTGAGCTATGGCCACTTATGTACCCAACATGAATTGGACAAGTTAGATAAGTTTCTACAACCAGTTTTGAACAATTTTCCCATGTACTTGGTGAAGAGTTCCTTCACACTTGCAAAGACCATACTGAACATAGGGCCATGTGTTAATTTAACATCACTAGCCTAATCACCAAAGGAAGTCATAGACGTTTGCACTACTACAGTAGTCATGGTGACCTAAACCACCACCATTGTATGAAAAATTTCATTGAAACTATGAACTCAGTAACTAACACACAGTTGAGCTCAGTTTTAATGACACCTCAAACAGATAGTGTTACCATGGAATCCCTTTTGGACCCAGATGACAAATTTCTTTGTTGGGTTCCCCAAGGGAATGGTCTTTGATAGAATGATGCCTACCCATTGCATATTTCTGATGCATTCTGCTTTCCATTACAGATCTCTAGACTCTGGGTTGATATTGAGGTTATGGATCGCAGTTCTTTATGAAGCTAGGCCAGCAGTGGTGGATACAGTAGGCACAGTGACAGACAATGACCATCCACATGAAGACCTTTTGGACCTGAGTCAGCTCTATTGTGAAGGTAATGAAGAATCCACTGCAGCACTTATCTATTGGAAGATGAGGGCCTCAAGTTCAGTCGATCAAAAAAAATACACCATATGGAATCTCTTTTTTTAAATTTGAGAAGTCAGTTGTGATTTTTGCAGTTAAACAGAATTCAGGTCTTTATTCCACTGAACCAACCAAAGCAATAGTTCATCGATCACTGGTTAACCATGAAGAGTCTTCCAGGGAGACTGATTGGTTTGATTTTGTGCCAGACTTCATAAAAGGATCACACTGCCAAAGAAATGGTAATGTTTATTTCTAAGGGTCCATACTTCAATGGCAGCTGAAAATCTTCTTCCCAATGGAACTTTCCTCAGCACAGAAGCAGAGACAGAATCTTCAGAATCCTGCACAGGAAACTTGTTTCTCACCTATTCTTCTCCAAAACATTCGTCTCCCCATTGGAGAAAATGGGGTCATCATATTTGCTTATCTTAGAAAATCCTTGGATGGGGAAGCAGCCTCACATTGGAGGTTATCCCCTTCCCTGAATTTGCTATTTAACCCTTCTAATTTGGAGGTCAAACCTCAATATCAATGATCCAATGCAAACTTTACTTGTGTTACATAAAGCCTTTATTAACCTGAATTACTAAGCATGAAATCAAGGTTGATGTAAAAAAAAACTGATACAAAATATCTGGTGATATGTACTCATAATCCAGATCTTTGGTTTCCTGAGAGACAAAGAAGATTGGGTGATTAACCTGTCCTGTAACTCATGATAGCTGACCAGTCTAACCTCTCTTCTAACTACAGCCATGAGTCACCTGCACATCTGTTTCTTATACCCTTCTGAGAGACTTGCATAGTAACTTTGTAATGATGTCACTTTCTTATTGGCACTGTTCTATCAATCTCAAGTTATCCCCCACTGATATGATGGGTCCTTGAGGTCATCACAGCTATCCACATCCCGAGTTTAATTCACGCTTGCCTGGTTCTTTGTGTCAGTGCAATTTGATTTGTTTCTGTTTACATGGGGGCACGTTCTCTCTTCATTCTGACCATTGCTTATCCACAACCTAACCCTTTTTCTGTCAGTTCTCAGTCCATCAAGTAACCGTTTGTATTATACTAAAATTGCATTCAACCTTTAATACTACGTTTAGTATGAATTCAACAAAGAAAACTAATTCATAAATCACTTAAAATATGGATGGAAGAAACAAACAAGAGTATCAATACCAAATCATCATCTGGAATGGCACAGTAGTTAACACTGCTGCCTCAGTGCCATGGGGCCCACATTCAATTCCAGCCTTTGATGACCATCTGTGTGGAGTTTGCATATACTCTGCATATCTAGGCACTACAGTTTCCTCCCACAGTCCAAAAAATGTGGGTTAGGTGGATTGGCCATGCTAAATTGCCCTAGACTATTGACATCAATAGTCATGTCTCTATTTCTCTCTCAAGGACAGAATCATAGAATCCCTACAGTGCAGAAGGTGGCCATTTAGCCCATTGAGTCTGCACTGACACCAATTCCCTCCAGGCCCTATCCCCATAATCCCATTTATTTACCCTACTAATCGGCAATTTAGCATGGCCAATCCACCTAACCCACACATCTTTGGACTGTGGGAGTAAACCAGAACAGATACGGGCAGAATGTACAGACTCCACACATACAGTGACCCAAGGCTGGAATTGTAATCGGGTCCCTGATGCTGTGAGGCAGCAATGCTAATCACTGTTATCATGTACATTATACTCAGGACAGACATTTACTCTGCAACCTGTTTATATATTGGATGGGATTTTCTGGCTGCACCCACTTCCAGGATTGTCTGATTCCACCGATAGTCAATGGACTTTTAGTTGGCATGCTCACCATATCCCCTATGGTGTTTGTCCTTTTTTGAAAATATAAACTTCTATATATATATATATATAAAAAAGTCCAGTATGTCCATACATAACTCTAGGAATATCTCTCCATCAGTGATAAAAGAAAAAAAAAAAGGGCCTCCAAGACATTCTGGGGGAACAAATATTGTGGATAAGGAGAAACTGTTGCTTTGAGAGTTTGACCAAGGGGAACAGATTACAGCCAAAACTCAAAGAAGCATTTCTTTATGCTTATTATGGTAGACATTCAGATCTCTTTCACAAATGAAAATTGGTACTTTACCAAGCGTCATCTTTAAAAGTGATAATTGATTCATAATTGTGAAGCAAAGTCTTTAAGAGTTATTGGACAAATGATGTTCTATGGTGTTGCAATGCAGATCAGCCATGTTTTTGATGAATGGGGAAAACAGGCTTGAGAGATTACATGTTCTGCTGCCCCTGTGTTCCATTTTAAATTGGACTCCAGCAACAGCTCAATGCCTGATTAAAGGATCAAAGTTTACTCCCAGTTATGTTAAGTTAGATAATCTTAGTCAGAATAGCAATTGGGGGAACTGCAAATGGTCTCATCACCTTCTGCTGGAAGATAAAAATTAGTCAGTATTCCTACCCCTGACTACTAGCCAGTCACTTTTGCTAAGAATGCAGTTTATTTATTAGTATCACAAGTAGGCTTATATTAACACTGCAATGAAGTAACTGTCAAAATCCCCTCATCACACTTCAACATCTGTTTGAGTACACTGGCAGAAAATGCTAAACTGGCCAATCCACCTAGCCAGCACATCTTTCAGGCTGTGAAAGGAAACTGGAGCACCAGGAGGAATCCCATGCAGATATGCAAACTCCAGACAGACATTGACTCAAGCCTGTAATAGAACTTGGGTCCCAGGCACTGTAAGGCAGCAATGCTAACCACTATGCTACCCTTGTTGAAGATCAGGGTCAGATTCAGGTGTGGTGCACATGAAAGTTTAAAAATTGGTTCATTGTCTAGGTCTATAAAAGTGTGTGGAATGGCCACTGGAGTTAGATCTTAGCTGATTGCCAGCAAGCATGCCATTGCACTCCAGTTAGCATTTTCAGGAAGTGGGAGAAAAAAAATAGGTTAAAGATTAAGAAATTTACAGCACATAATCTAGAGCATTTGCAACATTAACAAAATGTACTCCAGCAACAGCTCAATCCTTGATTAAAGGGTCAAGATTTATTCTAAGTTATGTTGAGTTAGATAATCTTAGTCAGAGTATAGCAATTGAGTACTGTAAGTGGTCTCATCACCCATTTGCTAGATACCAAAAATAGTTAGTATTCCTACACCTGGTTACTACCCAGGCAGCACTACCCACGCAGGATTGATGTGGACAGATTGACTAGGTTAGGATTGTATTCACTGGAATGAGGAGACTTATAAAATTCTAACAGGACTAGACAGTAGATGCAGGGAGGATATTCCCAGTGATGGGACATCCAGAATCAGGGATCCCACTGACGATTTAGGAGGTGGGGAGACATTCTTCACCCAAAGAGTGTGAGCTTGGAGAATTCACTTCCCCAGAAAATAGTTGATGCCAAAACATTGAATGTATTCAAGAGGTGGTTAGAAATAGTACTTGAGGTGAATGGGATCAAGGATTATGGAGAAAAAGCAGGATTAGGCTACCAAGTTGGAAATCAGCCATGATTGTAATGAATAGCAAAGCAGACTTGAAGGGCCAATGGCCTCCTCCTGTACCTATCTTCCATGTTTAAAACAAAGGGAAAGCATATACTTGACTTTTTTTGGATTTGCATTAATTGTTCATATTAACTACAATTCCAACAAGTGACCAAATAATTTGTAAAATATGGTGAATTGCATGCAACGCATGAAACCATCAGCAAGGTTTACATTGGTTCTTTTAATTTGCACAAGTTGTAATTTAATAAGATAGTTATGACAGCAATTTCTCTTCTTGTTGATTGCCTACCATTTCTAGGCATATTCCCAGTGACAGGTACTTTTCCCCATAATTTTTGATCCCATTCACCCAATGCTCTTGCCGCTGCTTCAGAGACTAAGTGCCTTTGATTCATGTTCTCCCCATAGGAACTGACATCCCTGGTTAAGTACAAAGCAAGAGCCTCCCTGGTTTGCACATCAATTTGACTCTTTATCTGGAGTTCATATTTTAACAGGCCCACTCAACTGTCTGATTAAAGTTGTTACAGGTTAAGAATTAAATCTAGATCAAAACATCTCCCCTTGTTCTTCTTCAACATAGTGATGAGGGCTCCTTTTCATCTACACAAAAGGGATGATAGGACCTCAGTTTAACTTTTCATTCAAAAAGATGCACCTTCCATAATCATGCAATCCCTCAGTTCTGCCCTGGAGAGTGGAAGTATATTTTTTCCCAAAAGTAAATTTTTCTTTTAAAAATAAGGATGACTCTTATTGGTTAGCACTGCTGCCTTACAGTTCCAGGGATCCAAGTTTAATTCTAACATTGGGTGACTGTGAGTTATCCCTTCTGCACGCATTTCCTCTGGGTGTTCCAGTTTCCTCCCATAGTCCAAAGGTGTGCAGGCTAGATAGATTGGCCATGTTAAATTGCCCCTTAGTGTCCTAAGATGTGTAGATTAGGGGGATTAGCAGGGTAACTAGATGGGGTCACAGTGATAGGACCTTGGTAAGATGCTCTGTCAGAGAGTCAGTGCTGACTTGATGAGCCAAATGGCCTCCTTCTGCATTGTAATGATTCTGTGATAAATTCCCTTTAGTGTCCCAAGATATGTAGGCAAGATGGATTAAAGGGGTAAATGCTGAGGTTACAGGGATGAGGCTGGAGTAAGACACTGTGGGAGACTCAGTACAGACTCAATTTGTCACCTAGCCTCTTTCTGCACTGACTTTTAAAATTCTGTGAATTATCCCTGGGTGCTGACCAGGAGCTTTTTCTGAAGATTACATGTTCACTTTGAAGCTGTCAACAAGCCTGTTTGTTTTGTAATAAATCACCTGACCATCATGGTACTTGAGGGAAGAGTTTTGTTTTTTTGAACTACAATTACTTTAATTGTTAAAAGCAACTGTTGAAGAAAAAGGCTAGTGATGCATTTGAAATCACATGACAGAGGAGATTTAAGTTTTGGATCTGATCTTTTTGAACTGTTTGTGCTTGAGCCCTAGATGTGGAGTTGTACTCAGACAATGCAATAGCTAACTCAAAACTACACTACCAAGTGAGCCACAGCAAACTGGCATTCAATCCATGTTGTTAGTTCTATGTCATGTGTGAAAAGGCAACGTTGTGGCACAGTGGCAATATGGTAGCATCCTGACTTCTGGTCTAGAAGATTCAGTTCTAGATCTGTTGTGGATTGTGTATAGTTTGTTTTATTTATACAAATGCTTCATTACAAGATGTTTCTGTCTATGCAATTGCATTTAAATGCTAAACTTTTAAAGCTAACTTGAACACATTTTAAACTCAGCAGGCATGCTGGGATTAGCTTGAAAAATTGACTGCATTATTTTACATTACAATGCTGGCAGAAACAAGTCTTTTCATAAGCCAAAGTTTTCATGGCCAAAGGTGCAAATTGTTTATGGAAGTTAGAGAATGCTTGTACCAAACAATTTCAATGAGATAATGGAAAACTTATAATTCTGTATTCAGCCATATGTTTTCAGTTTGGGGTCAAATCTGATTTCAAGATCAGTATGATACTGATTTGCTTATACCTCTCTCTGTCCAGCTTTTTTGCCATCTACAATGTGTTAATTTTAAGTTCTGCTCAATAAGAGAAATTCAACATATCTGTTCTGTCTCTGTCTATTCTGAGGAATGAATGGACCCTACAAAGTCCAAAAATTACGACGAGTTGGCCAAGATACATTTGTATTATGGTTCAATGAGCTGATAATCAGCTCAGAAATCCTACAACAAATTCCCGAAGGAACTTAAAAAAAAAAATACTCAGCATTGGCCCTATCACTATGACAGCAATCTGCACTGATTTTCATTCAGATGAACATTGTGAAATCCCAGTGTTGGAAATATATATTTCTTCAGTGACAACTTTCCTCATTTGAAAAAGGAGCAGAAAACTATAGCTCAGCTGGTTACAGAATTAACAATGTTTTTGTGGCTGTGTCTAAAGCCAAAGTATTGCCAGTCATTGTTGCTTCATTGCAACTGAACGACAAAAAAGCTTTCACTCATTTTGATCAGTGAAATAGTTAACTATTGCTCTGAGATAACCAGGTATGGTCTCCATTGCACTGTGTTAATCAAAAAAAAATGATGATAGACATTGTCCTATTGCCTGTTTGTATCAATTCATGGAGAAAAGATAAAGATATTGACGATAGTTGCAACAAGTTGCTGGGCAGAATTTCTTTAAAAGTTGAGGTTCTCCATTCTTGCAAAAATAGCAGTGAAGGCCTGGAGCTGGAAACTCTCTTCCTGAGGCTAGCTACCACCATTTTTGCAGGGTAGGGGGTTTGGAAGGTGACTGGGCACAAGGCAGATTCTAAATGGCAGATCTGTGGCTCATGGATGAGTCTACACAAGTCTGACCTGGGAAAATGTGCTCCGGAAGTTCTCATTTTTGCTGCAAGGTGTCAAGTCCAGGGGAAATTGGGGACTGTGGTGGGTAATCCTGGTACAAATTGGAGGGGTGGGGGTGGCAGCATGGTGCCTAGGTGCTCTGGCATTTTGTCGATGATATCAAAAAAAGGAGCAACAGCCATTCTGGCATCAGTCCTCAAAACCCTTTAACCCATTACATATCCTCATGCCTCATACAAAATTGGGAAATTCATCCCTCAGTTTTCAATGGCATGCTAACTTTATAATTGTTAAACACCCTTACTGGCCTTGAGAAGATATTGTTTCATTTTTGGAATGTCAAATTCCTCCATAAGAAAATCCACATGTTTAAAATAATGTTTTTAGAAGCTTGTAAATGAAATATTTTAGCTTCTATCTGAATCAAATTCCAATCATTTATCTTGCTATCTGAAAATTTAAATTCGAAGTGAATGGATTCAATGCTTTCCAGTTCATTGTTTGCTGCCTGTGAGAATACTTCAAGGCTGCTTACATGACTGTGCTGGGCTTTTGGAGATTCCCTTCAGTTGTAACAGATTTAAATTGTCAGCAAGAATGGGGATATCTACTCTTTCAGGATGGTGTCCCTGTGGCATTGGAACGGACCTCAAAATCCAACCCTAAGTTGGAAGCCATTATAACTACCATTTATATATAAATCAAATGTGGAACTTTATCAAATTTTAAACGCAAATCATTCTGATACCACATAAAATTCATTTAAAGATGTAGGGAAAACATATCTTTAGGTTTTATTCGTAGAACTCTAACAGTGTAGAATGAGGCCATTTGGCCCATTGAGTCTGCATTGACAGTCTCATCCAGGCCCTATCCCTGTAGCTCCACATATTTACCCTCTAGTCCCCCTGACACTAAGGCACACTTTAGCATGACCAATCAACCTAATTCACACATCTTTGGAGAGGTGGGGGAAACCCAATCAGACACTAGGAAAGTGTGCAAACTCCACACAGACACTGACCCAAGGCTAGAATCAAACCCAGATCCCTGGCACTGAGGCAGCAGTGTTAACCATTGTGCCAGGGTGCCCATCCCAATTGGGGAGACATTTTTAGAAGTCATTGGGGTAAGAGAAATTGCCATCTGCTCTTAAATCTGTCAACTTGAAAATTAACTCTTTACTTCTCATTTTTTTTTTTTAAATCCAGTCTTCCATCCAAGGCAGGATTTTCCTTTCCCACCTGCCACAGGAACCTTGCAGGCAGGAAGCAGGCCATGCAAAGCTCAGGCAGGATTTTCCAGTCTTGGGACAAGTGTCTATTTATTACCCTCAACCTCATTAACACTCATGTGTAGGCAAGACAATCAGACATGACTTAAACAACATTGCTGGAGATGATATAATCCATTATATGACAGCAATGTAGTAATATCATTGAACTAGTAACCCAGAGGGCAGGCTCCAGGACAATGTGTGTATAATTCAATGCATATGCCTGGAATAATTTGATAGGCTTAATAGTTGTGGCTATGACAACTAACACTGTTCTTAAACCCATCTAATTCACCCATGTCCTTTAGAGAAGGAAATCTGCCATCCAATTTAGCCAACTTGTGACACCCGATCCATATCTGGCTCCTAACGCTCTGCTAAAGTGGCCCAGCAAGCCACTCAGTTAAAGAGAAATTATGGATGGGCAACAAAAGTTGGCCTTGTCAGTGACACCCACATACAGCAAGAGAATGAAAAGAACACTCATGCAGTTCATAAATTTACTTCTGAAGTATTTAATACTATGTCATCTAGCAAAAGGAGAATTCAATGGGAGATCAATGAGACTTTGCATTTGAGAAGCATCTTAATCCTGTCTATGAGGTACACAAGGACCTTCTGGAAAGGATTTCATCATTTTAAACACAAGAGGGTCAACACTGCTGCACATCTGTAGCTGCAACAGAATATCTGCAAAATGTGGCTTGAGTTCAAGAGTAAAGAAAATAAAAATGAAGTATAGCAACAGACAGGAAAGAAGCAACAAAAGTCATCATACTTACATAAATGTGTTAAGTTGTCCAATCCTAATTCAATATCCCTGAAAGTAGGCAGTCAAGTCGAGAAGGTTGTTAACAAGGCATATGGAGTCTTGGCTTTTATTGGTAGGGGGATTGAATTTCGGAGCCGCAACGTCATGTTGCAACTGTACAAAACTCTAGTGCGGCCGCACTTGGAGTATTGTGTGCAGTTCTGGTCCCCACATTATAAGAAAGATGTGGAGGCATTGGAGAGGGTACAGAGGAGGTTTACCAGGATGTTGCCTGGTATGGAGGGCAGGTCTTATGAAGAGAGGCTGAGGGATTTGAGGTTGTTTTCGTTAGAAAGGAGGCGGCTAAGAGGGGACCTAATCGAAACATATAAGATGATTAGAGGTTTAGATAGGCTATCACTGTCCACCCTTTTTCCTAGGATGGAGAAAGCTAGCACGAGGGGACACAGCTTTAAATTAAGGGGTGATAGTTATAGGACGGATATCAGAGGTAGGTTCTTTACCCAAAGGGTGGTTCGGGAGTGGAATGCCCTGCCTGCAGCAGTTGTAGATGCGCCAAGTTTGGTGGCGTTTAAGAGGTTAGTTGATAAGTATATGGAAGAGAAGGGAATGGTTTAGTTTGGAGGGGCATTGCTTTTTATATTGGTCGGCGCAACATCGAAGGCCGAAGGGCCTGTTCTGTGCTGTAATGTTCTATATATTTAAAAAGAATCAACAATATGATTTAGGTACTAAAATCTTGTAAGTACAATAAGATTATAATATTGTATTAGTGATGGCACAGGGTTATAATATGTTTTTACATAATCACAGCATGATACTTTCTTTCATGTGATGCCATGCTGTAATATCTTAAAGACATATTACAACAGCACACAGATTTAAACCACAAGTTTAACCCAAGGTTTGGGAAGGGGATAGGATGGAATGATGGTACTGTGACAATATTAAGCTTGCCATCATGCCAAATTAAGGCCAAGACATTTTAACTCTGGGTCTTATTTAAATATAAGACGGTTAACTCCAAGCATCAACATTAATTGATTAGAGCTATTTGAGAGTGTAATAGAGCACCATAGTTGAGAATGATCACTAACAGGCAACTAGATTGAGAGTTGACAGTGATCACAGGCCAGGATAGTGGAAAGGCTTAAGTCTCAAATTAATTGATTTCTTTGACCCTCATTTAACTACATCTTGTAATGCTAGGTTTCCTTGGCAAGGCCAGTGCCAAGCACTAAGTGTATGGCACAAATTAAAATTGTGCCCAAGTCTGATTGGCATCATTAAACTGTAACTTTTGAACCTCTGACTCAGATAGATAAGAGTCTAGCACATTGCTGTTCTCATTAGGTATGGCATGCATTTCAGTCCAAGGTAATACAATGAGGAAACTTCAAATCACAATGTTGATTTAACATTAAGTATGTGATAACCCTCATGAAGTCCATGGGGAATCATGATTGATCTCCCTATGGGGCTTGGTGAGTATGAATTTGCTGATAACTGGCAATGGCCTTCCCAGTTCAGAATCATTACCTAAGCCTTTTATAAGCTAGGCCCATGATTGGGCTACTGAACTCTAGTACCAAATAGAGATAGAGTGCATACACCACTGGTTTTACTGTGCATTCTATAATAAACTATTTTCCTTACCAGTCAGGCTTCCTGAGTCATTACAAATAACCACAGTAACTGTACAGAGAAGCTTAGCACAAATACATAGCCACTCTCACCAACTCCTAGGCTCACATTGTGGGCTATACCTATATGGACCTGCAGCCAAACACACAATCAGCTCAGCTGTGTCTGTCCCTATGAGTTTCAGGATGATCATGTGATGCATGAATGATTATCTCTTAAAGGGACCAGACAATCATAATGTGGTAAAATCAGGACATATTCTTAAGACTTACCTTATTCCTCCGCAATGATTTCAATTTTCAAGTCAAGACAGAATGTTTATCACTGATGTGGAATTGCTGAGCAGAAAAGATTGTCAAATTCAAGACAATGATCAAAAAAGTGATGGAGTTAGTTCATGAATGCTTCACGAACTTATGAGACAGATCAGAAAGCAGGTGAATACTGAAATGGGCAGGGTGGATGGGGGGTGGGGTGCAGGTTGAGCTGAGCGAAGTTATGGTGGAGAAAAGAAAAGGAAAATTGTAGGAAAGTTTGTTAAATTAAAGGCAGCCATTTTGCTCGTACCTGTTTACTTTCAACAACAACTTCTAATTTAAGTAGCATCTTTAATATAATAAATGTCCCAAGGTGCTTCACAGAAGCATTAGTAAATAAAATTTGACACTATCTCATATTAGGTGATATTGAGACAGCCGCCTAATAGCTTAATCAAAGAGATAGGTTTTAAAGAGCATCCTTAAAGGAGAAGAGGCAGGAAGGTTGAGGGAGTGCTGTCCAAAGCTTAGAACCTGTCCTAGGATTCTGAAGAAGAGGAGAAAAAAAATTGCTAATGAGGCCCCGGGAAATTGTATGGTGGATCGTTGAGGAGTGCTGGAGGACTGAAAGTTGTTTTGTGTATGTTTCCATGGGAGATGAATAGCCAAAATTGCTATTTTCACATCTGTGATGGAAAAATGATTTAAGTTTTCAATTTAGTTAAAGCTTAAAACATTATTTATTAGTGTCACAGGTAGGCTTACATTAACACTGCACTGAAGTTACTGGGAAAATCCCCTAGTCATTACCCTTCAGGCCTGTTTGGGTACACTAATGGAGAATTTAGCATGGCCAACACATCTAATCATCTTTCAGAGGTAACCAGACCATCCAAAGGAAACCCACACAGACACAGGGAGAATGTGCAAACTTCGCATAGACAATGATCCAAGGTAGGAATTGAACCTGGGTCCATAGTACTGTGAGGCAGCAGTGCTAAGCACTATGCTACGGGATCACCTGCAGGAAAAACTGCCACTGAAATATTTGACAAAGCAGTAGCCAGCATAGATTCCAAAAATGTTTTGCTTAACTAGAATTCTATGAGGATCAAATGGATTCAATCAATAGGGGAAATGTAGTAAATGGACTTTAAGAGGCCTTTTGCAAGGTAACACACAGGAGATTATTATAGAAAATTAAATGGGATAGAATTAGAGGGAGCATAGGAAGAGGAGTAAAATCACATAGAATGGATAAACATGGTTTAGATATCAAGGGCAATTTTTGGGAGTGGTTAAACTGAAGTGGTTGAATTGAAGTCCAAGAGTTCATTTTTGGGACCATTTCTAGTCATTGATTACATCAATGTTTTGGATAGAGGAAGTGGTATCAACATTTACAAATTAGGTTAATGTAGGTGGCATATTTAATTCTGCTGATGATCAAGATTTACTGAATAATGTTTACTGAATAAGCTAAAAAGTGCTTGTACAAAGATATGACAGAAAGTACTCTGTCTATCTCTTCCATTAGGAAATCACAAAGGAATAGCATATAAAGAAAACTGCCCCATATAGCTCATAAAGAAAAACAGGAAACATACTGTGCACATTCACTGTATTTACTATCACATAAATAAAAGCAACTTCCCATACAGGTTAAATCAACTCTTAATAAATGAATATGCACATTAGGCAGATCACATTATCGCTCAGATCTTCTGGTCTTTGGATGATCAGAAACTAGAAGATATGCTATGAAATCCGTAGATTTTCAATGCAATGAAAATGGGAGAATTGCCCAGGAAGTTTGAACTTCTAATGGGCAATTTCCCTACTCCCAGAACCCTTTGGAAATCTTTCCAATTCCATGTTGAAATCAGAAACTTTGGGCAATTCTGATTTACTTATCTGTACAGTTACCCAGGAAATGTTAGAGAGGTTAAAACGTAGTGTAGACCTAGTGCCCTGAACATACTCTGATTTGCATTCTTTGGATTTGATGGGCAATGATGTTCATGTAAGTATCATTGAGAACATAAAAGGCTTTTTTGGCAGAATGGTATCAAAGGTAGATGTAAGGGAAAAGTTAAACAAATTGATGATAGAATGGAAAGCACTACTGCCTCACAGCACCAGGGACCAGGTACAGTCCTAGCCTTGGGTGACTGCCTGTGTGGGGTTTGCACATTCTCCCCATGTCTGCATGGGTTTTCTCTGGGAGTTCAACTTTCTTCCCACACTTCAAAGACATGCTGGTTAGTTTGATTAGCCATGCTAAATTGCCCCTTAATGCCAGGATATTTAGTAAGGTAACTACCTGGGGTTATGGGGGATAGGGTCTAGATGAGTTAGTTGTTGATACAAGCTTGATGGGCTGAATGGCCTCCTTCTGCAGTGTAGAGATTCTGTGTTTCTATTCCATGTTTCTATCTCAGTATTGTGGTGGTCCAAAAACATTTGGGAATTAAAATATATTGCTCTAATTCTTCCATCCCCTGACCACTATTGTAACAAATTATATTATCATATATACACAATATTACTAATGTGGGTCAGGGATGTAATATGTGATTTACGATCTCAGCAACATAAATTTATTCTAAGGTTGTATGTATAATATCGAAGGCTAAAACAGGACTCAAATCTCTTTATTGACTGCTGGTTGTGCTTCACAGCCTGATTCTGCAAGTGAAAAATGTGCTTGTGGTTTCAATAATGTGGAGAGATTCGGAATGGTATCTCATATGTGTGTCTCACCACTTTTATTGTGATAGTGCATAGTAACAAGAGTTTCTGAAATGAATCAACTGCATATTAATTGGAATGGAATAAACAATGATGTATGGCATGAACATATTTACATCACTAACTAAGAATAAATTAAAAGTGATCCCAAAGGTGAATTTCTAGTTCACTCAAAATTTAATTAGGATTTGGCACATTCCCCTTTAAGCACATAATCTATCAAGTATTATCCCATTGTAGAAAGCTCAACATTCTTACAAGCAGCTGTGAAGGGTTTTACATCGTAAAATAATGAGAATGCTTATCAAGCATCCTCAACAATTAGAAGAGGTAGCAGTTTTTCCTCTCTCAGTTCTAACTACACATTCGAAATCCAATTGCTACTGCAAGCATTCTATTGACGTAGTGTTTATCCACTCACAAGTCAGTGTAAATACCAATTTTAATGATTTACAATTAGTATGCAATTTGTAGTCTATGCTCTTATTTGAAAGCACTTCCTAGTTTTAGACATCAGGTTTAATAAGACCATATAACCTTGAAGGATAACATTTTGACTAATCTTTGACTGTTTATTTTTTGTTTTGATTTTTACAAAATGTGAGTTGACCAAAACATAATCAACGAAGAAAAAAGTCCTCGTTGGTAATTCCTTGCAAATTTATCTTAATAATGGTCACCATGAACATGTAAATTTTTCAGGTTGAATTCTAATATCACTTTATGAGGCTGATCTGTAATTCATTTAGTTTGCACTGCAAAGTATAACAGAGAATGCAAGTGGTTTCACTTTTCAAGACAGGAAAATCAATTTGAAAGTCATTAGGATGGCTGGTCCATTTTTCATTTTGGAACTACGCTACAGAATTTTGTTATTACAGATGTACTGTACTCAGTGGAAGCCTTAAGTGTTAGATCTTGGCATCCAGTTTTAAGTCAATAGCAAATCAGTTTCCTTTTTCAAATAATTTGAAAATGTGATTGTTTCTGTTTAAAAAGCCAAACTTGCATTTATTCCAAACCATCCAGGACAATCAAAGTTATTACAGTTAATTCAGTATTTTTTTAGGTATAGTTGCTGCCACTGAAACACGGTAGGCAATTTGTGCACCAGTTCCTACAAATGGCAACGTTTCAATGAGAAGGTAATCTGTTTTTGTCATGTTGATTGAGGGTGTTGGCTAGGACAACACCGCTGTTTTTCTTCACAGGTGTGCCATGGGATTTTTTATGTTCACTTAAAAGTTAGACAGGACCTTAAATATTTTGTATTCATTCACAGGACATAAAAATCACTGGTTGGGCCACATTCATGCATTTCAGAAGGCATTTGAGATATTTTGGGGTCAGACAATGGAAGAAGGATAAATTTCCTTCCCTAAACAAAGTTCTCTCAAGGACGTTAGTGAATCAGATGTGTTTTTACAGCAATCAACAATGGTTTCATGATTGTGATTAGACTTTTAATTCCAGATTTTTATCAAGTTCAATTTTCATCATTTGTCATGGCGGAACTCAAACCCAGAACTTGCCCTGGGCTTCTGGATGGCTAGTCCAGTGACAATGCCACTGTACCACTGCCTCTCCCATGGGAAAGATGGCATGCCATAGAAAAGCTGGAATCTCTGACAGTGTAGTACCTGCTCAGTATTGTCAAGTGCTAGAATGAGATTTGAACCTATGTCTTGCTGAGTGAGAGTGCTATTAACTGAGCAAAGGCTGACACCAAACTATTAGTGAATACTCCTTCCCATGCGGAAACCTGAACCCTGGCTGCAGTGGCGAATGCACAAATCTCAACAGAGCAGCAATAGAAAGTGGTAGTGTGGCTTTCGATTGAGATAAATACAACACTATAATTCTTGCAATTAATGATGTGGAAATGCCGGCATTGGACTGGGATAGGCACTGTAAGTAGTCTCACAACACCAGGTTACAGTTCAACACGTTTATTTGGTAGCGTGAGTTTTCAAAGCATTGCCTCGTCATCTGGTGGTATTCACCTGATGAAGAGGCAGTGCTCCAAAATCTCATGTTACCAAATAAATCTGTTGGACTTGAACCTGGTGTTGTGAGACTACTTACTCTTGTTTTAATAACTGAGGTATAAAATGAAACAAAAAAACTGAGCATTGTATATAAGCATAAATGTATTTCATATGCACAGTGATGTTCTAGATGTCCAGAATACCAGGTATGGCTCCTCCTTGACCAAGACTGCAAGAAATCACAAAGGGTTGTGAATGAAGCCCATACTATCACACAAACTAGCCTATCATCTATTGACTCTGTCTAAACATTCCGCTTCCTTGGAGATGCAGCCAGCACAATCAAGAACTCCATGTACCATGGACACGCTCTCTTCCACCTTCTTTTCTCAGGAAAAATATACAAAACCCTGGGGTCACGTACCAACTGACTCAAGATCTTCTTCCCTACTATGATCAGACTTTTGAATGGAGGTTCACCGTGTATTAAATTGATCTTTCTCTATGCTCTGGCTATGACTGTAACACTACATTATACATCCTCTCCTTTCTTTACCTTTGGACAGTATGTTTGTCTGTATAGGACTCAAGAAACAATAACTTTCAAATCAATACATGTGACAATAACAAATCAAAAATTCCAAAATGTTATACCTATCCAATTCAATGTTTTTATTGTTTGTCCTGGTATTTTAGTTAAAAAAAAGGCCCAGTTACCAAAATAAAATTTAGAAACATTTTCCAAATAGTTAATACCATTTATTTAATATGTAATATGTAAATATGGGGATTTCCCTATTGGAATGACCCATATACAACCTGTATGTATCATTAGTAATCAGTGAGACCTTTTTCTTTTAATTCACCACAAGTTTATTTTTTAACTTCCTCGTTAGTATTCAATGAAAAGCATATATTTTCCAAAAACACCCGTAAAAATAACATGAAGCTAATAATTTGAATTACTCCACTTCTATTTAAACACCCAGGTGGCAAATGGTCTCTCCAAGTTTCAAAAGGTGATCATAAATTATTGCTAATAGAATGTTCCATTGGTTTTCATAACAAGTTGAAATACTATGAAACATTAAAGGTCACGCTGAGATTTAGCAATAATTCATAGTGCACTTGATTTTCAAACTGCCACATCCATGCACCAGTAAAATAACTAAATAAAAATGTTCCAAATAACTTCACTAATTAGAATCATAGAGTCCCTAACAGTTCAGAAAGAGGCCATTTGCCACATCGAATCTGCACCAATCACAATTCCACCCAGGGCTTATCCCCATAACCCCACTTATTTATCCTGCTAACCGCCTGATGCTAAGGTACAACTTACCATGGCTAATCAACTTAATCCGTACCTCTTTGGGTTATGGGAGGAAACCAAAGCACCCAGAGGAAACTCACGCAGACATGGGGAGAATGTGCAAACTCTACACAGACAGTCACCCAAGCTGGGAATTGAACCCTTGACATTGTGAGGCAGCAATGCTAACCACTGTGTCTCTGTTCTGCCACCATAGAAAAAAGACACAAATGTTCAATGATTTCAATAAACATGTGCATCCTGCATTATTGTACGTTACTCAAATAATTGTGCTTTTAATAACAAGAACCTTGCATTAGCACAAAACAGAATTAGCAAGTTTTATTTTTATAGGAAATTAAATATTTTCAGTTACAGAATATAAAAATATACATTTAAAATTTTATTTTACAGTGGAAATGTTTTAGTCTGTGGCCTGGAAATTACTGTGGCTTATGGTATCATACAAACGCTATATCGGGGAGGGATTCTCCGACCACATGCTTCTCGAGGTCAATGGACCTTTGCATGGTTCGCCCCCAGCACGCTACAATCCCCATGATGGGTGGGATGGCCCAAGCATTTTCTTCTCTACTATTTTAACAAAAGCACGGCTCTACCTATGAAAATGAGTAATGCTCATTTAAATGCAATGCTACAGACCCAATTATCAAAATAACCTTTGGAAATACTTGCTGCCATTTATTTAAGATCCCATATTTGGACATACGTCAAATAGTTTAATATCTCTTTTAAAAAAAAGGGGAGTGATTGAAATCATTGACCATTCTTGAAAGGACATCAATAATATTCATTTTCAAGCTTATATAATTATCCTACCAGCTATGATGGCTTGCACATTAGATAATTGAACAAGATGATGTGTGTGAAGTAAAATGGAGCATTTAATGAGCCAAATAGGGAGAAGTAAAACATGGGCTACTGCACTGTTAGTGAATCTGTTCGTAACTCACAGCACGAATATGTTATGGTGGATGTGTGCTTAAGATAGGTCCTGCATTAGCCACAATCATTGCGAAGATTAGTGGATAATTGGTGCTTATTCAAGAACTTCCAATTTACCCATTCCTCCTGCCACGGGGATTGTGGTGCGTGGGACACAGACCTTGAAAAGATCCATTGACCTTGGGTGGGATTTTCTGGACTTGGGGCAAGCATGGCCATAAAACCCCATCCCACATAGTCTTCCAAATATGGTACAGAAATACCTCAGGAAATGGAACGAGATTGAGCAAATTATAAATGAAAATAAAAATGTAGGATTTGAAACTACATTGAATGAAATGAAATTTAAAAGGTTTAAGATATCAGCTGAGAAATTTTAAATGCATTCAAAAGCATAATTTATGGGTTATGGTGACAGCTATTCACCAAAAAATAAGTGTTTGTGGGATCTGAATAAAGCAATATCTTTTGTAAGGCTTTGTCAGAATCCATTTGGAGATGAGAGTCGGGCCCACAGTTCAGGATGGGGCTGGTGGCATGTAGGTGGGAGATTGGGGGATAATCCCATAAGTTGGTTATTCTGGGAAGGGGGCGGAGGAGTGTCCTCTGACGCTTCAGGAGTGTCGAGGGAGTCCATGCGAAGATTAATCTGAGTGTTTAGAATAGTTACGCAGAAGATGGAAAGGGTTTTATTTCAGAAGAGGTTTCATTTAACCTTGGCAGAATCATCCGAAGATAGCACTTTAAATTGTTTTACGGATAGTCTTCAGCGCAGTACAATTGTCTAGAGCAAGTTGAAACTTCTGGCCAATTGCGATGCAAATGTTGACCTGGGAAAGACCGAGAGGGATTTCCCAGTGGACGTTTGGGATATTTTGCCAAATCTGATGCCGTGGAGCCAGGAAGTTACAGCTCACCACCGTATTGTGAATCAGAACTGGAATATAATAGAACTGTACTTTATAACATGATGTTACAATTACAAGTTTACTCTAGTGTCACATCATTACTCCAACTATTTCGGTTGTTGGTGATGGTTGAAAATATGAAGAGAAGTGGCTCTTGTTTACGTTATAGAGACTGAATTATACAATAGTCATATGAACTATCTAAGTTTGGCCATCATATTCTCTTGCAGTAAGTAGGACAGGTCTCTGGGGCGCAATAAAAGTATTGAAGCTGCAGAAGAAATGTCACAGCTTAACATCACATTTAAACAAAAAAAAGTATTACCACGTAACCATACTTACCTTCCCAAAAAAACCCAGGATGATATGACTGCAACTCAGAACATAATCGGTCATTTGTGCAGCTATAGCCGTACAAAAATCACCTTAATCTGGCTTGATCTTGTGTAATGCAAATGATCACTGCTCTTTTCCCTCAAGTTATCAAATTTGGCACCGATGCATGATTGCTGATTAGAATTATTGCTTCACTTGAGCGTAGGCATTTTGGTTAGTGGCATTGTCAATGTACTTGATTCCAAGCATAACTCAAGATGATTTGACCAGCACTGCAACTTAGTCAGAGTTCTGTATAAGAAACCAATTCAAGTAAAAATGGAGTAAGACTGACAGGCAGAAATCTTTAAAGGTGTTTGTGTCTGATGTATGCTGGTCATATGATGGTGTGATGACACACCTATTTAAGGAGTTACGTATAAAGAGCCTGAGAGCACTCTCCAGAGCATGGGCAGAGCTTAAAGTTTATTTATTTGTGTCACAAATAGGCTTACATTAATATTGCAATAAAATTATTGTGAAAATCCCCTTGTCACCACACTCTGGCATCTGTTTGAGTACACTGAGGGAGAATTTAGCCTGGCCGATGCATCTAATTAGCACGTCCTTCAGACTGTGGGAGGAAACCAGAGAACCTGGGGGAAACCCATGCAAAAATAGGAAGAATGTGCAAACTTTACACAGGCAATGACCCAAACCAGGAATCAAATGTGGGTTCCTGGTGCTGTGAAGCAGCAGTACTAACTGCAATGCGACCCATAGAGTTACATCATGTAAGAGTTGCTCAGAGCACTTAATCAACTATTGTTGCATTAAGTCTTTTGTCACCAGTCATTGGAAACCAGAACTTCTGCATGGTGTCAGGAGTTGATGGAATGAACTCAGTAAAGTCCGGCAACACCAATTTTAAATCCAACCGATTTATTTGATAGTAAATCTGCGAGCTTTCGGCCTTTGTGGCCTTCGTCAGGCGAATGAGGTGTTCTGGTCTCCAAAAACACACATATCAGCACAGACAGTTTACAGATTGCTGATTAGAATGCAAATCCTTACACCTAACCTGCCATTCAAGTCTTAAAGTGGCTAACAGCAGACGTTAGAGGGATGTGTATTGTCTCCAGACGGCATAGTAAGTGAGGTTTTTCGCTAACCCAGGCAAGTCATGGGGGTTACAGATAGTGTGACATGAAGCCAAGATCCCTGTTAAGACCGTCCTCATGTGTGTGGAACTTGGCTATCAGTCTCCACTCAGTGACTCTGTGCTGTTGTGTGTTGTGAAGGCCCCCTTGAAGAACATTTACCCGAAGGTCGGAGGCCGAATGCCCGTGACTGCTGAAGTGTTCGTCCACTGGGGATTTTCACAGTAACTTATTGCAGTGTCAAGGTAAGCCTACTTGTGACACTAATAAATAAACTTGAACTATATTGTGCTGTGAACAGGACAATATAATTAAAATAAAATAAAAATATGGTTAAAATAAACAGGAAAAATATGATTAGAATAAAATTCCATCCTGACTTTTAAAACAAAATTACCATGTATTTTTGTATTTGAACTCAGAACTGGAATAGTTAAAATGAATGCTACAGCTGTTGATAGTGATAAGATTTCTCTTTGTCCTTTGTCATGGTTTGACAGCCTGGGGGTAAGTGAGTACAGCCAAAGCTTTGGATTGATGTGACGCTGAAAAGAAAAATGGTCATTGCCTTGTTGTTTAAGGCTTCCTTGTAAAAAACTTCAGATCAGATTTTTTAGGCTTTTGAAACATTGGGTCTAGTTGTTGCTGAAGCGGACATATTGCACCTCATTTATTTGAATCTTTCCCTCACCCTTTAGCTTGAAGAATATTTATGTTCTATATATTGGGACTTGACATTCCCCATGACATTCCCTTTAAGGGAATGTGTTATGTGACCTCAGCTGTGGGCTGAGCTGCTGGGATCTGCCCAGGGTGGGCACTCTATGTTTGGAGTGCATTTTGACAAGACTTAAAATAAAAAGTTGCGTCCCCCAATATCTGCGGCATGGTAGCACAGTACTTGGCATTGCTCCTTCACAGTGCCAGTGACCTGGATTTGATCCCAGCTTGGATCACTGTCTATGTGGAATTTGCACATTCTCCTTGTGTCTGCATGGGTTTTCTCCAGGTGCTCCAGTTTCCTCCCAAAGTCCAAAGATGTGCAGGTTAGGTGGATTGGCCATGCTGAAATTGCCCTTTAGTGTCCTGTGATGCATAGGTTAAAGGGATTATTGGGTAAAGTATGAGGGGGTAGGACTAGGTAGGATGGTGGTTGGTGCAGACTCAGTGGGCTGAATGGCCTCCTTCTGTACTGTAGGAATTTTAATTCTACCTGCCTGTAAATAGTTATTGAAGAGAAGCCTCAGGACTACAAGATTTAAAACATAGCACCTTAAATAGCTGGAAGAACGACTTAATGGTAACGTGATGAGGTCAGCAGGATGGGCAATTTGATGGTAAACAATGTGGCCAAGAGCCTATCTCCTTAACCAATAAACTTAAGGAATAAGGAAAGAAACAAAAGCACGGTAGAAAATAAATCTGACGAATTAGAAGTAAATTTGGCAAAGATAAAAAGGGGATCCAAGACTGTGTTTAATGAAGTTGGAAAGGAAGATGGAATTGATTCTTTAAAAATCTTTAGGAACAATGTGTTACTTACAGGAAAGAGAAGACAGTTTCAGTTGTTTCCTTGCTAGGATGAGTTGACTAAGTGGCATTAAACAAGAACAAAATCCCGTCATTGCAAAGATCATTGCATTGTTAACAAAGAACAAAGAACAAAGAACAACACAGCATGGGAAACAGGCCCTTCGGCCCAACGAGCCCGCGCCGCCGTCCTAACGTCTTAATGACATATAGAGACCAATATAGGGACAATTTGTTACCCAATCAGCCTAAGAGCACATTTTTGGGATGGGGGAGGAAACCGGAGCACCTGGAGAAAACCCACGCAACCACGGGGAGAACGCGCAAACTCCCGCAGACACAGGCCCAAATCCATGTGTCTGCACAGCAACAGCGATAGTCTCTGAGCTGTCATGTTGCCCAGCTGATGGTCCAGTTTAAGCATACACTGACGACATGAAGCACTAGGCCACTCCTGAAGCAACATCCAAGAGCAGCTCTCGCACGATCTGCCGAATGCATGCGCCTTGTTGGTCAACAAGGTGGACTGAACACCCTGTGAAAACAAATAGGATATTTAAACAGGATATATAGGATATATATATATAGGATATATCCTATATCCCTCTATCTGCAGACCGCTCATGTGGCTGTCCAAGAGACCCTTAAACAACCCTAGCGTGCCTGCTCCCACCACCTTACTCGGCAGTGCATTCCACACCCCCACTACCCTTTGTGTGAAAAACTGCCCTCTAATATTCATCTTATACATAGCCCCCCTCACCCTAAGGCCATGACCCCTCGTTCTATCCATTTCTAATGGTGGAAAAAGCTTACCACCATTTACTCTATCTATACCCCTCACAATCTTATATACCTCTAATAGATCCCCTCTCAGCCGACGTCTTTCAGGGAAAACAACCCCAGTGTTTTCAATCTTTCCTCGTAAGACAGCCCTTCCATACCAAGCAGCATCCTGGTAAATCTCCTCTGCACTCTCTCCAGGGCCTCCACATCCTTCTGGTAGTACGGCGACCAGAACTGGACGTCGTACTCCAAGTGAGGCCTAACCAACGTTCTATACACTTGTAACATCAGACTCCTACTCTTGTATTCTATACCCCTTCCTATGAAGGCTAACATACCATACGCTTTCTTTATCACTTTCTCCACCTGTACTGACATCTTCAGAGACTTGTGAACTTGCACCCCCAGGTCTCTCTGCATCTCCATACTCCGGATAGTTTTACCTTTTATCCTATAACTCCCCTCTACACTATTCCGGCCAAAATGCATCACCTCGCATTTATCCGGATTAAATTCCGTTTGCCATCTATCTGCTGTTGAATCAATCTGTTGAAGTCATAACTTTCTGCAGCATTTAACTAGTGCAACCACAGCCACTTCTTGAACCTCCTGGAGAGTGAGATCACATTTTTGTGTGGCTAATTGTGAAACAATACAAATTATTCAGCAATTTGTGGCCATTTGCACTCATCACATATTTTCTCTTCACTACAAATTGCAATACAAATTTATACCTTAATCTGTCAGTGACTCCAATGGCATACCCTCTCCACACTCTTCCTGGCAACAAGAGGTGCATTTAACATCAAACCCCATTGATAACAGCAGAGCAGAGGATCCATGGCAGGCCAATGACAATCCGCATGGTGGATTGCACCGAAAATCCCACCCAATGAGTCTGCAGAGGAAAAACACAAGCTTTATTGTAACATAGTTTACTGCTCTGGCCACAGCTTTCACGAGATCGAACAAATATGTTGTTGCATGTAAATTCTGCATCCTCTTGCCATTACAGTACATTTTGCACTTCTGTGTCATGTAGTGGGTCCATGGACCAGGACATCATCCGTGTGACAATCAACTCCATCCAGTCCTTAGATACTTGGAATTGTCCTCTGTGTAATGCTGATAAGATGCTGAAGGCTAACATAGTGAAGCAAAATCTCCCAAATGGAGTAATGATGGTCGTATTTGAATGTGAAAATGAAACTTTGCACCGACAAATGAAATGTAATAAGTGCTTTATCATTTATTGAATGAATTCATTCCACAAAGATATCATTAACCACCATCAAAGCATTTTAAAACCATTAAATTCATTGGTATCTGATGCAAGTGATTTATGTAATTTACTAGGCTTTCTCATCACAATGAAAATGCTTTGTTATTGAGATCTAGGTTTCAACTGCACTTTAAAAATTACATTGTGTTCCTCCAAAAACAGAGAATTCCTTGGTTTCCTGATCAACATTCCTCCCTAAATCATTGACACCAAAAACAGATAAAGATGCCTCACATTAGGTTTGGAACATGCTGCTAACCCACCACATCAGTTTTTTGCCTGCACAATTTAAATAAGAAATTAATAGAGATATATAGAGATATTTTGATATAAGATGCAAATTAAACATGAGTACCATTCATTACATCCACAAAGTAATGTTACACAACTGGGTAAAATTGTTTTATTTAGAAAAACAATTATACATATTCGTAGAATCATATAATCCCTACAGTGCAGAAGGGGGCCATTTGGTCCATCAAACCTGCACCAACAATAATCCCACCCAGGCCTTATCCCTGTAAATCTATATATTTACCCTGCTAGTCTCCCTAACATGAAGAGACAATTTAACATGACCAATTCATCTAACCTGAAATCATTTGAATGTGGGAGGAGACCAGAGTACTCAGAGGAAACCCACGCAGACATGGGAAGAACATGCAAATTCCATTCAGATAGCACCTGAGGCTAGAATTGAACCAGGATCCTTGCCGCTGTGAGGCAGCAGTATGCTAACTACTGTGTCACCATGCCACCCAAATATTGATTGAGACCAAGGCGCTATCTTTGAACAGCATCTTAATTGACAAAAAGGTATTCTAAAATACATTTTACACTTGTAAAGATCCACAATTGCTACAGCATGTAGAAAACGTAATCACATCTAATTCAATCAGCCCTGGATCTGTTTGTCACATTCTTTGATTCAAAGCACACAGCTCAACACCTCCAGATCGCATGAAGACCTTGTTCCCAAACAGCTATTGGAAACATATTTTGATGAGTGTTTGAGTAGCTCAGAATGCATTGCAGAGGGTTGCAGTGAACAAAAATGCAGAAGGAACAAAAATTATATTCAGAACACTTTGAACTCAATTGAATAATAAAACTCAACAAACTAATTTAAGAAACATTACTTGGGTTAATACAATATTGATCACTATTATTCAATTCATTAGTATTCATTAATATAAATATATAGCTGATATATTTCAAAATTCCCTACATCAATGCCTGAAATTGTGTGGTAACTTCAGCTGAGGTGGTGGGTTAGATTTGATTAAATATGTCTCATTAGTGAATATCTCAGGAATATTCAACAACCTCAACAACACCAATTTGTTATGCCTTTAATAGAATAAAATATCTCAAAATGTCTCAATGAGACATTCTAAAACAAAATATGAGATAGAGCCACATGAGGAAATATGAGAACAAATGACCATAAGCTTGACTAAAGAAGGTTTTAATATGTATTTAATAATGTCACAAGTAGGCTTACATTAATTCTGCAATGAAGTTACTGTGAAAATCCCTAGTCACCACACTCGGGCACCTGGTTGGATACATTGAGGGAGAATTTATCATGGCCAATGCACCTAACCTGATGTCTTTCAGACTGTGGGAGGAAACCAGAGCACTCAGAGGAAATCCACACAGATATGGGGAGAACGTGCAGACTCCGCACAGTGACCCAAGCCAATAATTGAAGCCAGGTCCCTGGCTCAGGCAGTAGTACTAAACACTATGCCACCATGCTGCCTGAAGATGGATAAACAGATTGAGATTGGGAGATTTAGGGAAGGGGTTCCAGTGCTAAAGGTTAAGACAACTGAAGACGTGGCAGCCAATGGTGGAGTGATTAAAATCAGGGATTCTCAAGAGGCTGGAAGTGGAAGATCATGGATGTCTCAGAGCATTGTCAGGTTGGAGGTAATCACGGGGAGAAACTCTGTACTGGCCGGAATCATATACAAAGCACAAAGGAAAATGTCTGTATTTGGAGGCCAAGCATCTCAATCTTAGGACATTACTGCAGGAGTTCCTCAGGATAGGGTCCGAAGCCCAAGCATCTTCTGTTTTCATCAATGATGTTTCCTTAATTGTAAGGTCACAACTAGGAAATTGCACATTTTTTATATGATCTGTTCAGTATCATTCACAATGCCTCAGATATTGAGGCACTCTGTACCTGTATGAAGAACATTGAGGCTTGGGCTGATCCATGACAAGCCCAAAAGTGTTCCAAAAGTGCCAGACAATGGCCACTTTCAATATAAAACAATCTAACCATCTCTCCTGGCTGCTCAATGACATTACCAACACAGAATCCTCCACCGTTAATATCTTGGGTTTCTATTGAACTTTAACTCTTCCAGCCACATAGGGAAGCAGTGAGGAGCAGTACTGTCACTGGTCTAGTAATCCAGAGTCATTGGGTAATGTTTTGGGACCAAGGTTCAAATCCCATCATGGTAGATGGTGAAACTTAAATTCAATAAAAATCTGAAATGAAAATCTGATGATGACCATGAAAATATTGTTCAATTGTCATGAAAATCCATCTGGTTTATTATTATCCTTTCAGGAAGGAAATTTGCCATCCTTACCTGGTCTATCCTACATATAACTCGAGACCAAAGGCAATGTGGTTGACTCATAAATGCCCTCTGAGATAACCACTCAGTTTAAGGGCAATTAGAAATGGCCTGTAAGCGTTGTCCCAGCCAATGACACCTACATCCCCAGAATGAATTACAAAGAGGAGCAGGTCAGAGGCTTGGAATTTTTGGACAAATTACTCCTGACTCCTCAAACCCTGTTCACGATCACAACTGACAAACCCTGGTTCCATCTTTTTTCTTAGATCATCGGTGTTTTTGCCCTGCAAATCTTTCTGCCAGAGTAGAATTTTTCTCACTCTGGGAAAGCAGAGAGCTGGAAAGTGGAGGCAGTATTTCCGAATGGTCTGAAAGAATGCTTAGGGCAACTGTTGCTGTTTCTTCCATTTCCAAATGATAATGATTGCCCATTATCATGCAAATATACTGTTGCTTCTGAAAGATTCATAATATCAAAAGCAATGAAAGCTAAGAGTTGGGAAGGTTCCAGAAAGAAGAGGACTGCCATGCAGAAGAATGCTTGGGTGAAACCCTGTTTAGGCAAAAGATGCTGCCTCCGAAGTATAGGCTCAGTCCTTGAAGGAAAGGGACTGAAATTTTGTTTGGAATAGCTGAGTGGTTGAAACTAGAAAACTAGGACCATACAGGCAGATGAACTGTCCACCAACTCAATGAGTTTGCACTGTTGAATCTGCTGTTCCGTGTGTAATTTATTGTTTGTACAAATTGCTCTTTGCTTGTAAATTTGTGTTTAATTTGTGTTGATTCTGACTCGCAGGTAAGTTCTATAAAATGAACTTTTGATCAGTAGTTCATTCTTCTGAGGGTTCATCTTCTTGCACGTAATGATACATGAGGTAGATAAAACATGTGCATACATCCATTTCCATAGCTAAGCTTTCCCTGAAACATGTTGTTAGCCTGTCGCCAGAGGCTATAGCTTTGGAGGGGGGGAGGGAGGGTTGCCACTCGACATCAGGCATGACTGACTAGGAGACAATCCCTTTCTTATCACCTGCCAGAGGTGTATCAGAAGAATTTACAGGTTGAAAATCAACTTGTTTGGCTACATTGTGAATGCACCTTCTGTGATCATCACATCCTGGAGTTGGACTTGAACCTGAAGCTTCTGGTTCAGAGATAGGAACACTACCCATTGCACCTCAAGACCTCCTAATTACAGCATTAATACTTAGATAATTTGCTGTGAAGCCAAAGTTGACATTGATATGCCCATCAGCCTGCTTTCATTAATCACTCAAAATTGTAAGTCTTTGCTTTACTGAATGTGGAGGTTATATGTTAGGCAATAGAAATGCTGTAACACGCTAATCATAGTGCCAACTTGTCCGAATACTAATTAGATGAATTTTGAATAGACCTCCCTGATAACTTACAAAATCTGAATTCTATCTGAATGAACTCGGAGGACATAATTGTCATGATAAATACTGAAGTAATGAAGTATTCTAATTATCAAGTTCATACGTGTAAGTGATGCTAATTAGAAAATACATTTTGTCTTATGTTTCGAGTAAATTAAATTTGATTTTTTTCTAACCTTAGATGCTTTATTCAACTATTTGGTGATTTTTTTTGGATTTCAATTTGCAAATAAGACAGTCATACAATAGACTCTCATGCAAATCAGATACACACAAAGTGTAATCTGAGCTGTTCATTTTAAATCACGTATTTTTATTGGAATTCCAGCAGATATTAAATTGATCATGAAAGTAGTTTGAGTTGGTGATTAAAATTGTGTCTATTTACTCTATCTAAAAACTTTGAAATCACATCAATGCAGAATACATACATTTAGAAAAATAAAAATTACGATGTAAAATTTCAAAAGACCCATAACTGATATTAAAATCAGCACTCTTTGACTGAGAGAGGACAACCGTAAATCCCCTCACACATGGTATCGTTATTTCGATCAAAATAGTAGGCACATTCATTTTGACTCCATTATTCAGAATTTCTTTTTTAAAAATTGAATTCCATTTTACTGGGTTGAGCGCAGCTCTCTGAGTATGACTTATAAATCCAGGAGAATGTTGATGTGGAAGTCATAAGTGCAGAAAGAGAGATTATGATTTGACTGTATTGAAGATGTTCACTCAAGGGGCTGAATTTTATTCTCCTGGCACAGGTCTCGGCAGCAGCATTGGCATCTCACCTTCAAAATGAGGGCAGCTAATCATGATCATGTGGCAGTCAATCAATTAGCTGCATTGGGGGCAGGCAACAAAGCACTGAGCTTGCTGTCACCCGACTGTAAGGCAGGTGCCACCTTTGAAGAGTTGGCATCCCAACATGCAGTGCTGTCTTGTTCATCAAGATTACAAGGGCAGTTGCAACAATTTTTTGTCTCCAATCTGGACTCCTCCAGCTCTTCAGTGAAGACTCCTGAATTCCAGAAGTTCAACTGAAGATCCAAAGAGTGAGTGATCGATTGGAGGGTCTGGTTGTCTTGATCTATGATGTGTAAGTACTGATTTGGGACTCAGCATTTGTCTTCTTAACTATGACTCAGAACCCACTTACAGAACAGACACTGCACAAGATGCAGAGTTCTTGAACAGCGATGGTTTATTCAGAGCGCATACAAGCATTATGCAGGGAACCCACTACTTTAAGTCATTCTGGAAAGTGATCTGACAATGTTACAAAGCTCACATATTTATAAAGTTCTTGTCTCTCACACACATTAGCCACCCCCCAAAAGTACATCATATTCCATAACAGTTTTCAAAAATAAATTAAAGTATACAGGTAACTAAGCACATTATCTCTTGACCACATTTTCACTTGACCACATTATCTCTTCACTAAATTATCTCTAATTATACGTTATGGCATATCAGAAAATATCTGTGTGCCATTTATTATAAGTATACTCACTTTTCTGCTGATATTTTGGTTTGTTACAATCTACTTACTCAAATCTATTCTACCCTTATGATATTTTCCTTCAGTTATTAACTTCTTGTTTCCCATATTCATTATTTTTCTTGAACAGAATGGAGAGGTTGCAGCCAACTTGCCAGAAGCGAATACACTCGATAATCCATAGGTTTAGCGATACTTCCCTCAATGTTCTCTTCCAGGCTGCAAAGAGAAAGGTCTTTTTCGCAGTGATCAGCTTGACTAAGTGAGACCCCATATGGATTGCAGAAGAGGCCAGCAGCCGTGGGGTCACTCTGCAATCCTGGGTGCAAAGCCGCAAATGGGTCAATGATCTCTGTCTCTCTGCCATGATGATTCCTCCATAATCCTTCCATTTTGGGGCCAGAATAAGACAATGCTGGAGAGTGCACTCGATGGGAAGAAGTGATCAGCCAGGTGGATGCAAGAGGGTGCAGCAACAATATATCTCTTCTAATGAAATGGAGGCAGCTCACCTCATCATGCTCCTGAGAGTGAAAATAAGCAGTCAAGGCTTCCCATCTTGGGCCAAGAGTTTAAGTATTGTTTTCATTTTTGTGTGGAAACCAACTGGTTTCCTTCTTCCATTTGCTGGAGTGATGGAACCAAAATAATAAAGAATGGGGCAAAACAGATGGAGGCCAAATACAGATGTTTGTATTCAGATATGAGCAGAATAAAAAGAGGTACCAGAAAGGGTGGCCCATCCATCCCTATCCCTGTAGCCCCACACATTTACTCTGCTAATCCTCCTTACCTACACATCTTGGGGCACTAAGGGCAATTTAGCATGGCCAATCCACCTAATCTGCATGTCTTTGAACTGTGGGAGGAAACTGGAGCATTCGGAGGAAGTCCACGGATTCACGGGAAGAACCTGCAAACTCCACACAGATAGTGAGTCGAGAGTGGAATTAAACTCAGGTCCCTAGTGCTCTGAGGCAGCATTGTTAACCACTGTGCCACCAGGCTGCTGAGTATAGGTTGAGATCACAAATTGGTAATACATCACTGGTGCAGGCCGACAGATGTTAGAGTCTGACAACCGAGGCTCTGATGGTTGAATGTTTGTCAGAGATTAGGCTGATGCAGAGCCCTGGATTGATGACATGTATCTTGAGTCCACAAATATTATTTGCTGAAGGTGCAGTGGTAGGTGGGTGACAATGGACAGGATTTTACAGCCACTGGAAATTCCCACCCGATGTCAATGGATATTTCTATTATCTGGCCCTTGACTGCTTTGAGTCCCTGGTGGGTGAGGTGCTAAATTACATCATATATGTCTGAGTTGCTAGAAGCTGTACACAGCTATGAGCAGCTGATAGAACAATTACATTCATGTGTGTGTGTGTGTGTTTGCATGTGTGTGTGAATGTAAATGTACATATGCATGTGCGTGTGTGTGTGTGTGTGTGTGTGTGCATGTGCTCACAACTTTTTCCATTGAGAGGTTAGCATCTCTCCTGCGGAGCCAGAACACGCAGACTAGTCAGTTGATGCTATAGAGGCTTCCAAATCTGCATGCTGTCTCTTCTCAATACAGAAGAAATAAGGCATGGGGGGAACAATGCATCTAGAATCTCTAACAGATCCTTGCCTTTCTTTGAGGGAGATACAAGTACGCCTTTCAAGGGCGTTGAAACTCTGCCTTCTCGCTATAAGGGCTCAATTCAACATGCTTGTGTTGTGGACAGCAGGTTCTCAGTTCCTTTGTAAATGACCCCTGTGCCTCCAATAGCTGCAGTAATGGGATAAGTCTTGTGCCTATATATGATCATCCTCAGTGTCTCTTGCACCCAAGAGACAGCACCAAGCTCAGCCATGGACACGAGGCAGCCTGATCACCAGCCTGCTTCCCTCTCAACTGCAAGCACAGTGATGGCACCTATTAAGAGCACATTGAAGCATATTAGGAAGATACATAAACACATTGTGATCACATGTATTTGGGCTTTATACCTGTTATGTCTTGATACAAGAGACACACCCAATAAATGTCAAACTTAATATTGTCAGAGATATCAAAAACATCCTTGCTCCTTCAATACATCTGCTAGTCTTTGAACAAACATATGGTTTGCTGCTCAGCTTTGTTAGTGCAGAAGATAAAGCTGGGCATGGGGTGGAAGTGAGATGTCGAAGATGACAGCTGGTCAGTATGAAGGTGAGTCTTTGTTCCTGGGAACTGTGCACAAACCTGAAGAATCTGCTTTGGTGACCATTGACCACTTCTACTGCTTTGATTCACATAGAAAGCAATAATTCTTTTAAAAAAGAGATGAATTTCCCAGAAACCATCTGAATCATGTGACAAAACTTCAAGTTCTAATGTTGTCACTGTAACAAGCAAACTAAGATCAACATAAATGAAACATAACTTAATCTAGTGCTTCAATCCACAGCAAAGCTACTTCTTCATAAATTAACATAACCAAAGTACTTCATGCTAAGGTCCCAGCATAAACGTAACCATGAAGATTCAGTTTTAAATTCCTTCTGGTTTTTCAGAGGCTGTCCTCTTCCTGCCACATTGGGATGATTCCTCCAGAGAGCTGTGGACACCACTCCATCAAATCTTTTGAGAATCTCAGAACCAATTTCAACCAATAAGGCCCAGTGACTCCTTGTTCCTTCAAGTTCCACCTCACTAAATATAGAACCAGTTCCCATTAACATCTTGCTTGGTTGCAAATACAAGATAAAGTCTTTCCCTCTGCCTGTCACAGCAGCTGTTTCTCTCCATCTCTCCAGGTCTCTGTCAGTCTGTGCGCATTTGTCCAGGAAAACCAGTGGCCCCAAGTTTGTGTCAAGAGCGGCACAGTATATAGTGGTTAGCATTGCTACCTCACGCACTAAGGATCCAGGTTCAATTTCAGCCTCAAGTGACTGTCTGCATGAAGTTTGCACGCTTTTCCCCTGTCTGCATGGGTTTCCTTGCGTCCTTCGGTTTCCTCCCACAATCAAAAGATATGCAAGTTAGATTGATGGAAATTGTCCCTGAGTGTCAGGGGGACTATCAAAAGTTACGGGATAGAACCTGGGTGGGATTGTGGATGGTGCAGACTCAATGGGCCAAATGGCCTCTGTCTGCACTGTGATTGTATGAAATCTATGAACCTTGTCTTTTGATTCTCTGTAAGTTTTGGCATAGTTTGTCTCTAGGTAAAGTTCTTGTAATCATACCATCTCTTATTTAGAACTTTCTGTCTTATTTTAACTTAAAGGAGACAATTTAAAATATAACTATTTTTTAAAGCCATACAGCATAATGATACAATGGAAGCCCTTTCTGCTTATGAAGGTGTAATGTCCTGATGACTCCACATAAATCTATTGGACTTTAATCTGGTGTTGTGAGACTTCTTACTGTGTCCATCACAGTCCAATGCCAGCATCTCCACATTATGTCCTAGCTATGTTAGGGGGGTGTGAGTTTTAAACACAAAAATAAAATGTAGTTTGCACATATAGTTTTAAAGATGTGCAGGTTAGCTGTATTGACCATGCTAAATTCTCCCTCAATGTGCCCGAACAGGTGCCAGAATGTGGCAGTTGAGGGATTGTCACAATAACTTCATTGCAATGTGAATGTAAACCTATTTGTGACTAACAAATATTGTTAGATTTTAGATTTAAAGTACCACAAAGCAAGTTTGTTGAAAGATATGTTCCCTGCACAGAACAGAAAATAAAACTAAGAAGTCTGTGAAACACCCCAGTTTTCTCATGATCAAGCCATGTGACCTGCTTTTAAAGTAATCATGTATCCAATTAAATATATAGGATCGCTCCCCCTTTACCTCTGAGGTCATGACAACAAATTACTGCGATATTTACATAGGATCAATAATACTCGATACATCATTATTTATTATATACAGTCAATAAAAAAGTTGATCGGGAGTGTCTACTCCTCTTTGGTTGTATATGATGTTCTGGAATTTGGTTATCCTTGACCCTAGAAATATGATTTGCAATTTCACTAGGTACTTCTCTTGGAACTAATTTGGCATTATTCCCATATAGCAGTAGCAAAGTTACAATCATCAGGCAATTCAGGTTCAACTAATCTGCCATTGTAACATTAACAGTATTAGGTATTAAAAAAGTTGGTATATTTGGAGGTGACGCAGAGTTGTCAGTGTTGGACTGGGGTAGACACAGTAAGTATCCCACAACACCAGTCCAGCAGGTTTATTTGGTAGCACAAGCTTTTGGAGCACTGCCCCTTCAACAGGTGAGTGCCACCTGTGGGGATAGGGCCTGTGTGGGATTGTTGTTAGTGCAGACTGAATGGGTCGAATAACTTCCTTTCACACTGTAGGAATTGTACGATTCCATGATACTGCGTGGGAATTTACCGATCCCGTTCAGGATGGCAGGCTGAATAGGGCATTAAGGCTATAAGCGGGATTCCACCAGGCATTAAGGTATTTGGGATTCATGGAACCTGCCCCACCAGACCTGATTAGGTTCCCAATAAATACCTGCATAGTAACTGCATGGTAACAAAAACAGAAAACATTGCATAAACTCAGAAGATCTGCAGCATCCGTGGAGAGAGAAACAGAGTTAATGTTTCAAGTCTTTCTGACTCTTCTACAGAACTACTAACTTTTATATTCCTTGTATGAGTGCACCCAAGTCTCTTTGAACATCAATATTTAAAAGTTGCATATCTTTTATAAAGTAATCTGCTTGTCTTTTTTTGACTAATGTGGTATGTTGTGAAAAAGTGAAAGGTTGGGAAGAAGAACAAAGGCAAGTCTGTGATAGAGTGGAAGGCAGGAGAGATTAAATGATAAAAAATTCCATGGTGCAAAGCCAAAGGAAGTGGCAATGGGAGAAGTAAAGACACTCAGGATGTCGGGAGGAGGTTCCTGTATTGTCCCATCTTCCTCCATTTTATTATTTGCTTCTACTCCCCTTTGTGTTTTCTCTCCCAATTACATTACTCTGAATTCAGAAAGCAGCAGTTCGGGAATCTGCCATTCATACTTCCTTGAAACACAAAACACTCAACCTTGAAGGTCATCTGCATTGAGTATGTTCCAGATAATACTTGTTTCAGCAATTTCTGCAGAAGGTTTTCCATTGTTAACAACTAAAACGCTTACATAAAATGAATTAATATAACTTTGCTTGCCACCATCCCTAAATGGTTGAAGATACCAAAGAGAGGGGGAAAACACCTTAACAATGTAGAGGTAGTTATATATGTAAAAGGATTGCAGATTGCTTTAAGAGTTAATCACGTGATGGTGATGTCACTAGGGTGTTGCCACAGACTGCTCTTTCAGGAAACCAGAGCACATGGAGGAAATCCATACAGGATGTGCAAACTCTACACACTCACCAGGGCTGGAATTGAACCTGGGTCTCTGGCACTGTGAGGCAGCAGTACTAACCACTGTGCTGCCCTTGATATTGCTTAATTAATTGTGGCTTATCTAGAACTTGAACAAAGTACTCAAACATCCCAAAGGGCATTTTCTTTAAGTGAAATTGAGTATCATGTAAGCAATCATTTAGACTATCATTTCTTTCCTAGAAACTGAATTTCCAAACAATGTGTAACCCCATCAGACATCTCACAGGCAAGCTGAAAACTTGCAAAAGCTGACAAACTAGTCGTCAAAATTACAATAGCCCAAAAGATGTTGTCAGTACAAATGTATTGCTCATATGACAGGTGAAGAAAAGTAATCAGTAAGTCCATTGGCACAAAACCTCATCTGCAAGGATATCTAATCTTCTATATTCTCTCTTGCTGGGAGGGAGTGACAGGGAGAAGCAGTGCCTTGAAATAATAATTTAAAAAGTCCAGTTCAGAATATGATGAATTTGGAAATTACTGAAGGGGTTGAGGGCATTTGAGTGCTGAAGGTTAGAAGTTTATTCATTATAGCCTGAAGGCAGTGCCAGTACTGGCAAGATGTCATAATTACAGTTTGACAAGTTTACGTGTGCAATTTCCTGTTATAAAGAAATTTATAATGGAATATAAAAATAATAGGGACTGAATTATGTCTACATTCCACTGTCCAATTATTCAAGGTCTCTGGACACTATTGTAGCTGAAGACCGCAGGTCATTATGCCTTCTTGGCAATTAAATTTCTAAAATTGTATAATAGTAAATTAGCATTTAATAAAAGCAATTGTGAGGATTACTGCACAAGTTTATGAGGTTCACTTCTTTTCATTAGATTTTTTCATAGCAGACTTACATTCTTAAATTAAGAATTGAAATATTTTACAACAAAGTCAACAATAATTGCAATCAACTGTGTCATTTAATGCAATAAATAAAATGATACCTGCCTCTACCCTGGATCTTTTGGTGATTATTTGTGCTAAAGGCATTGGTTGAATAATTTCTATTTTTAATTTTAAGTAGCTTCAGGAAGAAAAAAAGGGGTGAGGCACTGACATTGAAGCAGAAGTTGAGAACTGAGTCATGTTGAAGTGGTGAACATTTAAGTTAAAATTTCTTCTGAAGAATGTAATGAATCTCCGTTCTGCTTTTCAAACATTGTTTCAAACATGTTTAAGATCTTGTTTCTCGGGTGACCAGATTTTCAAAGGTTTAAATCAGGGCACATTGAAAAGATTGGAGAAGATGGGGCTCTGATAAATTTGCACGTGTTGAATGATAAAGAGCAGGAGTCTGAGGTAGGAGCAGATAAAAGATCATGCGATGACATCTTTCGGAATATGTCAGCCTGAGTTGGCAACCTTAAAGGCACAGTATTTTTTGGATAATGGTTGCAAATCCCGGACTTTTGCTTCAATAATGTTCATTCCCATTTTCTGAAAAAAAAGCTGAAATAAAGCCTTGTCATCAGATGTAAGAATCCTCTCTTCCTCTCTACCTTAACTGTGTACTGCACAATGATAAGACCAATCTCCATCTGAAAGCCTCATTTATTTTAATTTTGTCATGTTAATTACAATGAAATGACACCTTGGCTTATTTACTGTACAAGACACAAGGGACTAATCTCTCATAAGGAATTGGGTAAACAAATTATAGGTTCATTTATTAAGACTAGGCACATGAGAACTGTTGTATATTGATATAAAGCTTGAAGGTATCAGAGCCGTGTGTGTGTGTGTGCGTGTGTGTGTGTGCGCTCTGCTCAAAGCAACAGTGACACTAAGACTGGATGGCATGACACATTTCCTTTTTAGTAATGTTATGCTGATATTCATTAAAAAGCACATTACAAAAAAAAATTGTTAAAAATAAGAGGTGGAATTTTCCCATCCCTCCTACTACAGGAATCATAGCAGGTGGTGATGAGACTATGTAAAGATCTGTGGACCTTGTGTGGGATTTTCCAGTCTCGGGATGAGTGCGGCTGGAAAATCTCATCCAAGAGGTTCATTCAACTCCAATATGGTAAAGCGATGGCCTAATGGTATTATCGCTGGACCATTAATCCAGAAACTCAGCTAATGTCCTGAGTGCCCAGGTTCAAATCCTACCATGGCAGATGGTGGAATTTCAATTCAGTAAAAGAAATCTGAAATTAAGAATCTACTGATGACCATGAAACTGCTGTTGAAACCAATCTGGTTCACTAACATCCTTGAGGAAAGAAACCTGCTGTCTTTAAATGATCTGGCCTACATGAAACTCCAGAGCCACAGCAATGTGGTTGATTCTCAACTACCCTTGGGCAATTAGAGATATGCAATTAATGCTGGCCAGCCAGCAATATCCATGTCCCACAAATTAATAAAAAAAGCCACACTATTAATCGTCAGAGGAAGTGATGCAATGCCTCATGATTTTGTTTGCTCTTGTAGATCCTCGTGATGAGATGAAGATAGACTCTGAAAATATTCTGTATTAGTGCAAAGTGATCAAGAAAATTATGTTGTGGCAGTGAGCAAAAGGAAAAAGATGAACAATTCTCTGCCATTACTGGAAAAGTTCCAGGCAGGTTGTAGATCTCAACTAAGCAGAATTGTGACTGAATTGGCACTGAAAATTTGCCAGATATCACACACATTGGGCCTTGCTGTGAAGCCAAGCAGTGAACCAGTTGGTGCACTGTTTGTACAGAATAGGGCAGACAATAATGTGCAGATAACACTGGCTATGCAAGAGATCAACAAATAAAAAACTATGTACGAGAAAGTAATAACTACTTCAATCTGTGAAAGAATACTGTTGTTAATTGGGCTAAATGCAACAAATGTATCCAAAGGCAAGGATAAATATTGGTACATTTATGAACAATCTATATATACTTGCAGACGAGTATGGATGTGGCAACTTAAGAGATGGATTAATGAGGGACAGAATTGTTGTCAGATGAAGCATTGGCTGACCAATTAACCTTAGCAAAGGCGTTTCAACTGAGCAGATAAGCTGAGATCAGGAAGCAAAATCAATAGATGATTTGTGGTGACAAGGAGAACCATTTCCCATAAATGGCTGGCTCAACATAATATGTTAGAGCTGGCCATATGAAAGTAGGGAGGCAGGAAGATTAAAAGATTATCTGTCAACTACATCAACTGACTGTTATCAGTGTGGTGGGTAGAGGAGTTGGGGGGGAATGTTGTGGGTGGGGGAGAAACACAGGGATTAAAATTGTTCTACTGAAGATTGTTCTACTAAATGCCATTTCTGCTGAAAGAAAGGCCATGTCAGGCTGTGTGGCTCAGTAAGAAGGGTGCACCGAATAAGCAAAAACAGATGTCTTAGAAGGTAGCTAGATCTGTGAAATAGAAGATATTAAAGATATTGTAATGCCTTTCCTTGGAAAATCTTGGAAACAAGCAGTTCTGATATCCTTGCAGAGAAAGTAAAAGAAATATTTTAAGATGTTCACTGATGCAACAATTTCAGTTCTTTTTGATGCTGAACCATGATTGGAGAAGAGTTCTTTTTTGGGACCAAATTTCTCCTAAGTTTACCCCATGCCATCCCTGTGTTCTTACTTGCATGTTTCTTTATTTTCTCTTCTGTGACTTCTCCAATCTTATCATGTTCAAAGACCAGGGGTGGGATTTTCCGGCTGCCCTTGTCCCAAGACCGGAAAAACCCTCCCAAGGTCAACAGATCTTTCATGATCCATGTCCCACCCACTGTGATTCCCGTGACGGGTGGGATGGGAAAATTCCACCCCCAGATTCTGCTCCCTTTACCTTATTTACACAAAATCACTGGCCACCTGATCTCTCTTTCTTCCTCTTCCCTCACTTGCTGGCATTGTTAATATTTCCCTTGCCTTAAGTTATTGTTTCCTTCCACATTAAATCTGCCATTACCAGTCCTCCCCCTCAAACAAACAAGCCCTCTGTCCTTGCAACTACCATCATATTTTAACATTACTTTCTTAGCTGATGCTCTTGATCTTATTGTTTCCTGCAAAATCTAAGCCCCTTTATCTTGTAATCACATTTTAATTTCCCCCAATCAGATTTCTGTCTGGCCACAGCACCAAAATTATACTTATCACAGTTGTAAATAACAGCCTTTGTCACTGTGATTGAGATACGCTATCCTTCCTTATCCATCTTCCTCTGTCTATGGGTTTTGACACAGTTGATCACACTATTCTTCTCCAGCACGTCTTTTGGAATTGTCTAAAATTGAGATAGATAGATGGGTAGAAAATTGGTTGGCAGACTAGAAACAACGCTAGGAATAAATGGATGATTTTCTGAATAACAGGCAGTGACCGCAGGGAATGGTGCTAGGTTCCTAATTATTAACAATATATTTATTATTTAGATGATGGAACTAAATATAATATCTAGAAAGGATGTTCACAATGATGGGAGTGTCCAGAACCAGAGGTCTTAGTCTAAGTATACAGGGTGTGATGATATTGTGTTATTGATATATTTTATATTTAAGGAAATTGTTTTTAGATTCAGGTTTTTGCATACAGATAGTTTGGAAAACATACAGCCCAGATACTGGGAAAACAAGATAATTATTCATTTTAGCCATATGATATTATTCAGGTGAAGGCTGATGGACTGTTTATAAATGGATATTTTCCCTTTTTTTATTTAAAAAAATGGAAACTGGGGTTTCTGGTTAGGTATACAGGGTCATGTAATAACCTGGTTAATGGGAGACACTAGGTATATAGCAGGATAAGAAAGAGTTTTCTGTTTCAGGTTGTTGGCTGTTTAAAGACAGAAGTCAATAAGCTGCTCTCTCTCTCTCTCCACAAAGTCTCCCTGGAAGCATCAAGACGTTCTAACTCATTTATAGCAAGTATGCCTGGATTTGCTAACTTATTTAAAGTGGCTTTGAGTCTAAGAGGATAGTTGCTTATTTGGAACTAGAATAGTGATAAGTTAGAAATTAGAGTCTTTTTTTTACACATAGTGTTCAACAGTTAAGAGTTAAACTGTTCCTTTTTTGTTAGAGTTATGCTTCAACTGTGTTATGAATAAAATTGTTCTGATAAATGATCCTAATTTGTCAGTAAAATTACTCTTGGAATGAAGCATGCTTTCCTCACATTTATGCAAAAATAGAGAAAAAAAAATAAGCTCTAGTCTGACTTCATAATATACCTTGGGTTCTTGTCTGAGATTCTGACAGGAATAAATCTTTTAGGACTCAGAGTAGGAAAACTTTCTTCACCCAGAGATTGGTAAGCCTGTGGAATTTGAGAACACAGAAATCAATTGAGGCCAAAACGTTATGGCTGGAATCTTATTACCATTCATATTGATGCGATTTTCCAATCCTGCTGCAGTAAACAAAGGTCTGCCTGGCTGCCAAATTCTCCAACCTCACTGCAGCAGGAGTGTAGCATGAATGACAGGTAAGATCTCACTCATTATGTTTTCAAGATGAAGTTAGATTTAGCTCTTGGAATGAATGGGGATCAAAGGGTATGGGGAGGAGAGGGGTTCAAGCTATTGAGTTGAATGATCAACCATGATCAGTATACATAGCAGAACAAGCTCAAAGAGCTAAATGGCCTACTCCTGCTCCTATTTTCTATGTTTTTCGATTGTCTACTTAGGTCCATCCTTTACTATCCACTTGTAATCAGGATTAAGTAAAGATGGACTCTATTCATGCTCTTGTGCCATTAGCTCTGCAATTCCATGGATTTATCCCTGGCTTTCCCCAATTTCTTATTAATGCCCTTAGTCTTGCTAGCATTGTCCAAAAATGTCATATCATGTTCCAAATGTAAGCAAACTATGTAAAGGTCCACCTCAGCAACATCTTTCTTCCCTCTCTATTGTCTCTGTTTTTTTTCTCTTGCTGCAATTGCAGTCTTGGATAAGCAGAAATTTCCTCCAGCTGAACATTTTTCCAGACCCTGAAGACAGGCCTGAATGATGGGTAAAAAAAATTCAAGAAAATTCTGAAAAAATGTTGGATTCGTTTGTCAATTAGTTCATGCCTCTGGCTGCTTTTCCCAGAGACAGATTGGCAACCCACACATTCATGGTGGGGTGTGAATCAAAGCTGTGGAGGAGCTGGAGGTGATTCTTAATGTTTCCAGTTACAAGTGGCAAGGCTGCTGTCATTTCAAGTTATAGGCTTTCCATCCATAGCAAGTATGCTTGTATTTGCTGACTTTACTTAAAGTGGCTTTAGGCATTCACAATTTTAATCCATGTTAAACATACCTCTAAACTGGAGCACTGTATTCCTAAAATTCTCAACCTCTCTCTCTCTCTTCCTGTATTTTCCAGCTTCTTTTTGCTCTCTTTCCATTGTGTGTGGAATTCTTGTCAATGCATTACTGCCTTATCATGAGCCTACTGAGGTCTCAGCTTCCCTCTGAGACCTCCAGTGCTATTTGGCTATTCCTGCTGTTTGGGTCTCAGTAGCACCCTCAACAAGTCCCACAGTGAGGCCTAACACTTTCTTTGACCAACTGCTATAAAATTCAGCCAGAAGACAGACAGCCACCTTTAGCAGTTATCCAATCTGGAATGGATTTCAATGTCTGTTTCCTAACTCTGATAGCAAAATTCATTCCAGAATTCTTTGGTCTCTGCCAAATTTCCATTCTCTAGTCATTAACTTCCTCCCTCTTCCTGTCTATCCTGAAGTTGGTATCATATTTGATTCAGAGATGAATATTTGAATAAAGATGCTTCAGCCAGATCACTTACTTTCAACAGCATTAATTTGTCTGATTTCTCAATAGATCCCTTTCAATTGCTGATGAAACTTCCAATGAGTCTTTGTTACCTCAGGATTTAACATTTTCTTGGCCATTCTCACAGCGTCCACTCTGGGTAAACTCTCCTGCCTATATGCTAACTCATACCAAATCACATTCACCCAGCACCCCGGTGCTTACTGACCTACGAGGTCCTGGTCTGACAAGGTTTTGATTTTAAAAATTCATCCTTGTTTCCAAATGGCTTCATTACAGTGACATTGTTTCCATATCCAAGGCAATGCTGTGTGTGTGACAAACTTTAGTTCTATCCTTGAACTATTTATTCAACTTTGGGCCTTAAATTTGTCCATTCTTCCCTTTCCGCCATGCCCTGAATTTCATTTCCTTTATTGCTACCTTATTTTCTTGCACTGTCTTCTCTCTTTAAATGATTTCATTTTCCCACGCTTGATTCTTTATCCACAAGATCATGTTTAAACCTCTACAACTCTAGAATCATAGAATCCCTACAATGCAGAAGGAACCCATTTAGCCCATCGAATCTGCACCGATCATAAGCCCACCTAGGCCCTATAACCACATGCATTTACTCTAGCTAGCGCATCTGACACTAAGGGGCAATTTAGCATGGTCAATCCACCTAATCCGCATATCTTTGAACTGTGGGAGGAAATGGGGACATCCAGAGGAAATCCATGCAGATATGACCCAATCCGGAAATTGAACCCAGGTCCTTGGCACTGTGAGGTGGCAGTGCTAATCACTCTGCTAATGAACTGCCCCATACTTTAGTCATATAACCCTCCAGAGCACAGGTCCTGGCATGGTTCAGGTGAAAATCGAGTGGTACAGCTCCCACTTTCCCAAGTACTGGTAACAGTGCTCCATGAATCAAAAATCATTTTCCCCACACCAATCTTTGAGTCATGCTTTTAACTTTCTAACCTTATTTACCTTATGCCAGATTGCTCATGGCTCAGGGAATAATCCCAAGATTTGAAGTTCTGCTTTTTAATTTAGCCCCAAGATGCTCATATTTCCCTTAACAAACTCTTAAAAAAGCCTACCAACAGCTCTACTTTCTCAGAAGACTAAGGAAATTTGGCATGTCAGCTACGATGCTCAGCAACTTTTACAGATGCATCACAGAAAGCATTATTTTTGGTTGTATCACAGCTTGGGATGACTCCTGTTCTGCCCAAGACCACAAGAAACTGCAAAAGATTGTGAATGCCCAGTCCATCACACAAACCAGCCTCTCATTCATTGACTCTGTCTATACTTCCCACTGCCTTGGCAAAGTAGCCAGCATAATTAAGGATACCACACACCCCAGACATTCTACCTTCCATCTTCTTCTGTCAGGAAAAAAATACAAAATTCTGAAGTCACATATCAACTGACTCAAGAACAGCTTCTTCCCTGATGCCATCAGACTTTTGAATGGACTTTCCTTGCATTAAATTGATCTTTCTCTACTCTCTAGCCATGTAATGCTACATTCTGCACTCTTTCCTTTCCTTCTCTATGAATGGCATGCTTTGTCTGTGTAGTGTGCAAGGAACAATACTTTTTACTGTACACTAATACATGCAACAATAATAAATCAAATCAAATCAAATTGAATCTTCCCACTCCTATCTATGCCATTAGCATCAACATGCAGCATAATCACCTGACACTGTAAATTCTTCTGTAGTCTAATGAAGATGTCTTGAACCCTGACACAAGGCAGGCAACACAATCTTCTGGCTGTAAAGAACTAAGTCTACCTCTTTGACTGTACTCTCCAGACTATTACTATATGGCTATTAACTACTGCCCTTTTAGATTGGGTCTGAGTTCCATAGCTAGGGTCAGTTCGTTCATCATTTCGCAGCCCTCTCTTCCATCTGTACAGGTCACAAGAGCCACCAATCTGTTGGATAATCACAAGGTTGAGGCTCTCCATCTCTCCCTTTTTGATTCCCTCACTGCTGCACTTGCAGTCAAACCATCACATTGCTAACTTCTGACCAAATCAGAAGACCCGATCCAAAGGGATGTGACTGTAATCACCTCCTGGAACAAAGTATCCCGGTAATAGAATCATACAGTATAAAAGGAGGCCATTCAGCCCACTGAGTTTGCGCCGACCAGAATCCCACTCAGGCCTTAATTTCATAACTCCATGTATTTACCTTAGCTGGTCCCCCTGACACTAAGGGATAATTTAGCATGGCCAATCCACCTAACCTGCACATCTTTGGACTGTGGGAGGAAACCAAAGAGCCCAGAGGAAACCCACGCAGACATGGGGAGAATGTGTAAACTCCACATAGACAGTGAGCTAAGCTGGTAATTGAACCCAGGTCCCTGGCGCTGTGAGACAGCAGTGTTAACCACTGTGCCACCGTGCAGTGCTAACCACTATGCCACCAATCACATTTTCTTCAGCTTGGTCTCCAACACAATCACTCTGAGTTGAAGCTCCTCCAGTTAAAGGCACTTACTGCAGAGGTAGATATTTCATTTGGACCACTGGATGTTGAGGAGACCCAACATTCTGTTGTTGTGTCACATCATTTGCCATGTGATATTTATTATATGTTAATAAATTAATTATTTTGCTAATTAAGTTATAAGTACTAGGCAATACCAGTCCTATTAAACTTTAATACTGCCAGTAAAACTTACAACTACTCATAAAACAATCACATTAAATAATGAGCTTGGCAAGATAACTGAGAAAAAAATACACTCAGAACAGTTTCCCGGAAATAATTCTGCTTGATGTATCTTTCTCAAAATACAATTGGTCAAAAGATTGGGAACAAATGAGCTCCTTTAATAAATGGTTCGCTGTTATCACACTAGTAAAATCTCCACTGTTTTTACTTTGTTTAATGAAATCTCACTGTGTTTAATGAATTCTTTGCTGTTCTCACTCTAATAAATTCTCACTCTTTTCTCACCCTGTTTAATGAATTCCCTGTTGCTGTCACTCTCTTTAATAATTTCTCACTCTGTCTCACTCTGTCTAATGAATTCTCACTCTATTCTCACCCTATTTAATGAATTCTCACTCTGCTTAATGAATTCTCTCTCTGTTCTCACTCTGTTTAATAATTTCTCACTGTCTCATCTAAATGAATTCTCACTGTTCTTACTCTGTTTAATGAATTCTCAATCTACTTAATGAATTTTCACTCTGTTCTCAATCTGCTTAATGAATTCTCACTCTGTTCTCACTCCATTTAATGAATTTTCAGTCTGTTCTCACCCTGTTTAATGAATTCCTTGCTGTTCTCACTCTACTTAATGAACTCTGTACTGTTGTCATGCTGTTTAATGAATTATTCAGTGTTCTGTTGACTGAATTTTATTTCCACTCACATTCTTTAACTTCTTCAAAATACGCTGCCACATTCAGAACTATTATGTATCCCCTGCAGACCGCTATGCTTTTAGACCTTCTCAAAACAACTCAAAATAATACTGATAATGTTATTTTTTTCTCAAGCGCATCACTTTTCACATATACACATTCAATTCCATTGGCCATGATTCTACACATTCCTTCAGACTGTGTATATTGTTGTCATGTCTGCTACTATCTGTGATATTGCCAAGTTTTGGGCCAATATTTGCAAACTTTGAAATTGTACTTCCTGGACCTAAATGCATCTGATATCCAGATCATATAAAAATAAGCAACGTGGGGCTGGATTCTCTGACCTTGCCTGTAGCTGGAATTTTCCAGTCCCGCTGCAATGAGAAGAGATTTGGCTGAGGCGCTGGCGACGGGGAGTGAATGACCCCAGAATCTGACTGAGCTGTAACATTTTCAATCCAGGCCCCTGAGGGACTCTCCTGCATTCTTCAACCTTTTATTTTATTGGCCTTTCTAATAGGCACATATCTTCTTAGGCATTCTTGATTACAAAGGAATCTGAAACACAAACCTATACTCAATTGAAAACATTTGCAGTACAGAACCAGAAGCTGCAATTTACCACACACAGACCAACTGTCTACATTGCACATCACAGTAATAGTCTCTGGTAAATTTCTAAACATGAGAATCTCCAGATCATTTTTAAATTAAAAGTGACTTGTCACGAGTCCAAACCCTGTTTAATTTCCAAGTTTTAACAATTTTGCAAGTGCAGGGTCAGGAATGGCTCAAATGAAACCAATGAACGGATTCATATTAAGTAATTATTTTCTTATCTCTAAAAAACAGCTGCAACAGCTCCTGCAGAAAATGAACCTTTACAGAAGGCAACTTAAGGCCTTACGCAAGGCTTATCCCAGCAAATTCTTTTGAGTAAGAGAGAGAGTGAATATATCTATCGAAGTAAATACAAAATAAACACATTTGTCAAGGCAATTCTTGGAATTCAACAGAATATCATAACTTTGCAGCATCAGGTTTGTATGCAACTAATAGGAGAAGAAAGGAATGTTTAATGCATTTGTTGGTTTTGACCTGCTTGAAGAGGGAACCTTACTAGCACTGAGGATTCTAGAATTATTTGCAGTCAATGATGTTCAAACCCCAGACATTGCATTTACATCATTTTTTAAAATGTGTTCTTGCATGGAATATAGGTGTCACTGGCAAGACTGGAGTTTATTACAGAGCACTGGATTATCTGACAAGGTCTGTCGACTACGCAGACTGCGAGCTTCATACTGGCTTTGTTACTTCTGTGCAGAGAGTGGGAAATTCCACCCAATGTCCTCTTCAATAGCAAGACTGGCCTCCTGTACAGAGAATCAAATGCAGCCGTTCAACAGGTATACGCTGGACCTCACCAATTCCTCGCACATTCTCAATGTCATGTGTTAGGGACTAGATGAGAAACTCCTAGACCCAGCTTATTTGTATTTTGGCATTAGTGTGAGCATAAGATGTCTTTCTCCAATTATGATTCTAAGAGCCTACTAGGTAGCCTTTATTAAAACAAACTTCATTTAACAAACACAGTTAAAATATAATGAAACCATTTGTATTACTTTTAACAATGGAAATACTTAAAGAGGATGGGGTATTATTCTCAACAGCTAACTATCTCTATAGTTCCACAGTAACTAGTAACAAAGACATGCATCCTTTTTCAGAACCAACACAAAACAAATACGCTCATATGATTGCTTTGTTTCCAGCCTTCTCACCCTCTGGACAGATACAGAAGGATATCTATCATCTGACTCCCATACAGCAGACTCCAGAGGAAAGAAAACCTATCTTCAAGCAGCAGAATTCCAGAGAGAATGAAGGAGTCTTTGCTTGATCCAAATTCAGTCATTAGCTGCCAGTGTGTGTTCTCTGTGTGAGCCTAGCTCAGTCCAGTCACATGACTTCTCTTGTCAATCAACCTAGTCAAGTTTTATTCTGAAAAAGCCCCAGAAAAAAAAAACAGAATAACAGGACAGCATCAGCCTAGATTAAAAATCAGTTTTGTTGCCGCAGTAACAACAGGGGTTGAAGGCTATGGACAAAAAAAAAAATCAGTTAATAGAACTGATTGCTAAAACAAATCTTACACAAGATACATGACACAAATACATTTCTTAAAAGCACACAACATCAACACATATGTCAAATAGGCTTGATCAAAATCTTCTGGATTTACAAGGCTTGATTTTAACATAATGTTGTGCCTATTTCTGCATGCAAAAACTTGGTAAAGTCAGGCACAAGATGAGTAATGAGATCCGCACCTGTCTCCATGCCAGTTCTCCCTTTACCAAGGCCCAAAAATAGTTGCCATCAAGATCACGTCCGAAACAGGTGTGACGACCCTTTAAATGTATTTGTATGCATTTAAATTGGCTTAATGACCTGGGTGCTGAGCTTTATCAGCACTTCCCCTATTACAATCACGTTAGCCCATATGGAATCGACATGAAACAGATCTGCTCTATAGAAGTCTGATTCAGGCTCTCCAGTTAGTGAAGAGTGTCTGATGGCTTTTTGCTTGAGATCGGTAAGGGGGGAATGTAGGTCCACTGTCACTCTGGTTGAGATTGTATGTGTGTGTGGGATGGGAGTGGGGGGTGGGGGAGGGGAGGGGGGGAGGGCGGAGGTGGTGGTGGGGGGGAAGGGGGTTCTGCTGCCACTCTGGTTGAGATCTGTTGGGAGGGGGGGGAGGAGGAAGAGAGTGAGAGGCCAGCAATTGGTCTGGATAGTGGGTACGGTGGGGGGGTTAAGGAGAGGTCAGTAATGTTGTGGGATGGGGCAATATCTGTGCGGTCAGGGGGAAGCATTATCTGGTCTGTGAGGGATGTTGGATTGTCCAAAACCAGCATCTCTACATCTTCGAAGGATATGGCAGGAGAGAAACATTCTGTCATTTTTTTCTGTGTATGTGCAGTTGGAGGCACCAATAGGAGCTGCAGGGTTTCAGGCACGTTAATCCCTGCCCACAAGTTTCTGCAGCACAATTTGAAATTGCTGATATTTTTGTGGGAAAAGTGCATATGGGGGAGCCACAGAACAGGTCTAAAATCTAGATCTGAAACACTCCCAGTTTCAAGTCCTCCCAGAACTTTAGAATCAAAATGGTAAAATATCCCACTGATGTGCCCCAAAGTGCCCCCATTGCAAATTCATTGCAAACAGGGAAAAATAGCTTGACCAAGAGAGGGAAGATGGAGAAAATGAGCATGAGACTGGGGCTTTTCCTCAAAATGTCATCACCTCTCACTCATTGCACCCTCCACTTCTTCGTTCAGTGCGACATTCTATGTTGTGTCCTGTGTTTGAGTCTGCCCTGCATTGGTGCAGGTGGAGCAATCCTTAGCAGGACCTTCACGGTCTCCAAAATCCACAGGATGTGACCAAGAGCATTTCAACAGTCAAACCCAGTGCCCAGAGGCTGCATCATGTGGGAGCGGCGCAGAAAGCAAGCATAAAGAATTGAGGTACATTGGGGGCAGTAGGGGGATTCTTATTTATGTGCAATACAATCCTAGATGGTTGAGTTTCTGTCTTTTCTGAATCATACAGACATTCATTGGTTGCAACACTTCCTGTCTTGCTCATTTATGCTTTCAGCTTGAGAAGTGACCTTTTTGCGATGATAAGTAGTGATACAAGACTTGGGATGGAATTCTCTCATTTTGAAACCTCATCCTGTGGTGTGGATGGGAAAGTGGAGAGTTTTCTGCTGTGGAGACTGGAGGGAAAACATGCCAAATCTTCCATCCTGACCTCATTAATATATGTCCAGTGTTTCATACTGCATTCAGTGTTAGGACAGACCTTGATGGCACGTAATCTACTGTTGTGTCCGGGTGCCATAAGTCTGCTGATGCACTGTTGAAGAAATAAAGGCGGATTGCCTGAATATGAAGCTGGAGCATTCTGGGACCAGAAGATGGGTCTCCTGAGAATGAACAGGAATTCCCATGAACATTCTGAGGCTGGAAGATGGACCTTTTCTAGGTCACCAAATCTGGGAGGTTTACTTGATCTAATTGTGGCCTTGACTCCACTTTGCTGCCTGCCCCTATTACCTTTAATCATTTTGTGAGGCAAAAATCTTTCAAAAACTTAGCTTTAATACAGTCAGTGTTCCAGCCTCGAATGTTCTCTGTGGAAGAAAATTCCAAAGACCGATGACCTCCTGAGAGAAGGAATTTCTCCCCATTTTCATCTTTAAATGGGAAGGATCTGACTTTAAAACTGCACCTATCGACATCCTGGGTGTTTTTTTACTCATTCATGGGACATAGGTGTCACTGACCCAGATCAGCATTTATTGCCCAACTCTAATTATCCCAGGGAAGGTGGTGGGGAGGTACCTTCTAGAAACACTGCAGTCCACATGTTGTGGGTAGGTCTACAATGCTGTTAGAGAGGGAATTCCGGGATTTTGACCCAGCGATGGCCAAGAAATGGTGATATATTTCCAAGTCAGGATAATGAGAGGCTTGGAGGGAAACTTGCAGGTGGTGATGTTCCCATGTACCTGCTGCCATTGACCTTTTAGATGTAAGTGGCCATGGGTTTGGAAGGTGCTGACTAAGGATCTTTGGTGAATTGCTGCAGTGCATCCGGTAGATAATACGTACTGCTGCTACTGAGCATTGTTAATGGATATTTGTGGATGTGGTGTCAATCAGGCAGATTGCTTTGTCCTGGATGGTGTCAAGCTTCTTGATTGTTGTTGGAGCTGCATTCATCCAGGCAAATGGGGAGTATTCCCTCATACACCTGACTTGCGTCTAGAGATGGTCGACAGGCTTTGGGAAGTCAGGAGGTAAGCTATTCGCCACAATATTCCTATAGCCCGTGACCTGCTTTTGAAGCCAACTGTGTTTATGTGGCAAGTCCACTTGTGTTTCTGTTCAATGGTAACCCCAAAGATGTGCTGGTAGTCAGTCGCATAAATGGTACGTCTGCAGGAGCAGGTCAGAAATTTTGTGACAGGTAATTCATCTCCTGACTCCCTTCCCCCCAAAGTTTGTCCAGCATTTACAAGGAAGTTTTCAGGCATGTAATGAAATATTCTTCAGTTGCCTGTATGAGTGCACCTCCAACAGCATTCAAGACATTCAACATCATCTAGCACAAAGCCACTTACGTGATTGGCACCCCAAATTGGAAATACATTGCCGTTCCTTCGCATTTGCTGGGTCAAAACTCTGGAATTCCTTCCTTGGCAGTGTGGGTTAACTCACAGCATGTAGACTGCCAGTGTTTCAAGAAGGCAGCTCACTGCCACCTTCTCAAGGGCAATTAGTGATAGGGAATAAATGCTGGCCCAGCCAACAATACCCATTCATGAATGGATAAAAAAAAAGTTTCTGATAACATCTGGGATGTCGATAGAAATACTTTTAAAGTCAGATCTTACCCATTTAACGATGAATTTAAAGACCAACTTGATTGGCACCCCAAACATTTTGCCTTTTCAGAGATATCCACATCTGATAAAACAATAAAAATGAATTAAGGGGAAATATATGAGTGAAAAGAGCACCTCAGACAGCCGCTAGTCCTCTTGTTTAAATGAGCAAAATATATTGCATCAATGTTTGGTTGAGGTCACCTTTTTTTTTGACCATATGGCAGGCAGTGCACTTCCAGTGTGTAATGACAGCCGACTACTTGTCGCCCATATTGTTGACCTAAGAATCTTTTTGGTACACAAAAGGTGAGCAGGGTTTCATTCAATTTCTTGGCAATTTTGTGCTTCTCTACATTAATCTGAAGTTAACACCTACATTGTCACAATTCAAAGGTATCTCTTCGTCATCTATGTACTTGCATGGACAATCTCAGATTGAGCTACCATTGCAACATGATAGGTGGGACTTTACTCCTCACTTGTCCCAAAATTGTAAAATCCCATCTGGGGTAAATTGACAATTTCATTGTCCACACCCCGCCTGCTCCTATTCCCGTGGTGGGTGCAGCAGTAAAATTCTGGCCTATAACTTTATCTATGTTTCTGTAGCACTTTGGATGAATGGGATCAAAAGGAATGGAGAGAAGGCAGGATTAAGCTATTGAGTTGGACAATCAGTCATGATCATAATGAAGCGGAGTGGCTTTGAGAGGCCAAGTGGCCTCCTTCTGCTCCTATCTTCTATGTTTCTAGTTTAGATCTCTTTGGATGTCTGAAGTTTCTGCTAAGTACAAATGCTCCCATGTATGTTACACAGAATACATTTTTATTAAATTGTAAGTCGTTGTACTTGGAATGAATGGTTAGATTTTTGTTTTTTTACATATGTATATGTCAAGTATCATCCTAGACCTCCTGAAATAGATTTTCGTATTGAAGTTTTTATTATAATAAATGAGGACACATCTATGTGATATGGAACTAAGCTTTGCAAAACATCTATGTGACATGCCATTAATGCCAATAGAAATTAGTGTACCAATACTCCATGTGGCATATTTTGATTAGTAGTAATGATCAAATTAATATTATTATCAATAAACCTTACTGAGCAGTGGTAACAGTTAATTATCTGCCTTGGTTGGGCAATATGTCAGCTTAATTGCAGAACCACAGTAAATCAAAGATTTATTCATATGCATGGCTGCATTTCGTAAGTCACTGAGTAGATATGCCTTTAAAGATTATGGAAAATTCATGTTGCGAGTGAGATTATGTGAATTCAAATAACTTCAGTTTCTTGATATGTTCCATATCATTCAGAGTTTATGCCCCAGGGGTGAGGTGACAATAGTTAAATACAAGCTTAGGTAAGCAAAATAAGTGGACTATTGAGAACTGGAATAGAGGAGAACAAAATAAGCATGGTTACAAATTTCCTATTTAACTAAAATATATAACATTATCTTCAAATGCAGTTTATATATAATTCCTTCTGTACGTGGTGTGTGGATATATTACTGTCACTAGGAAGTGAACATTCTTGCCAGCTTTCTCGTTTGCAGCATTGAGGGTAATGGGATATTTTTGCTGCATTTACAATTATCTATCCTATTTCAAATTTTCAGATATAGAGCAGGTTAATCGGTAGTAAAATGAGAAGAGCGTCTGAGTGCTGATGGTGTTGGATTGCTATCGTGTAATTTACATGATGCTGACAGACAGTGATAAATTTCCTCGCAAACAGTTCTATGGATCTGCTATCTAATTGATTTGAAATCACAATGAACTGATAGTTAGTTTTAGTCAGTTCCTAAGCGATAGTTCCAGAAGAAAAGCGTGGCCACATCTGACATTGGTGAAATTTCAACCTCACAGACTTGTTGATGGATTTAATCAACATGGATAGAATATTCCTGTCTTCACTGAGGTATTCCATAATAGCTCCTGTGGCATCAGAGATATACTAGGTAATTGTACTCTGAGATGGTTTGATTTTCTGCCTTCATTTAAGCATTGGATATTGAAAAAAAAACCCACAAGCCTTTGACTGCTTGAGTAGGGTGGAATTATTGGGGGCAGACCAGCTGCGAATGAGAATCAAGCCAGGGGTGCAGGCATAGCAAAATAATGCAACATAATGACATAGAAATTGACCTAAACACAAGGTATGCTGGGATTACCTCAATCCAAAACAGTCTGCTTGGAGACAGGCCCTTTGCAAGAATTAAGATGCACCAGAATACATTAGTGTGTGCCAAAGGAAAGTTATACATGTTCAAGTAAAGATGCACCAGAATACATTAGCGTGTGTCAAAGAACAGTAGTACATGGGACAGACATGTATCAGTGAAATAAAAGATTTGATGCATATTAGAAGCTGAAACGAGACATTTAGGTACTTCTTTCTGGGCACCAATCAAATAAACAAAATCAAATTAACTGAGGGACAACTCAACTAAAAGGAAGGGGAACTGCCCAAAACAAAAAAAAAACAAAGCAGAAAGGAAACTTAAACATCAAATTAAAATGTGATTATCAAGGTCAAAAATACACTCCAGCCCTTGTAGTGCCCAGTGGGCATGGAAGACATTTTGGCATCTAGCACACAAACCACACAGTCCTCCATTGAACCTCATTAAATACCTACTAAAATCCAGTAGCAATGATGTGAAACTAATCAGACCTAAGAACTAATAGGCCTAATCCTTGGAAGATTCCAGAAGGTTCACTGTGTTTGAGAAGAACCACCTCTCTAGCTTCCCGCAGAAGATCATGACACAGCAGCAACAAGCGCAGCTTGCCTCCAGGCCAGAGGAGAGAGAGGGAGAGTAAATTGAGAGTTCAATGTACTGACAGAATCACGAGGATTTGGGGTAGTATACAAATTTCTAAGTGAGCAATTAGCTAGAGAGGGAGAATTGTTCAAGTTATAAAACTTAAATCTTTAACTCTTTGGAATAATGTGATTTGGTTATTTACTATTGATTCATTGTGTAGTATTTTTGCTTGAAATATGCAGAGATGTCTGGGGAAAATCCATTATACACAGCGCTGGTTGAATGAACTCACAGGATATTCGAAAACTCCGGACAATACAAATGCTTGAAATTTCTGCATTTGGTGGATTTTCCAAATAGATTAAAAATTATTGAACATTTTTGTCTTGTTTCACTGCAATTGTATCATTTTGGGTCTAAATGAAGGAATTAATTTTAGTTGACTGGATTCAGTCTATTCAATAATGGAATGTAATCCCTCACACCTTGAAGTGGACTTGGAGGCTGAAGGCTGGTGCACGTAAAATAGGAAGGAAAGGCTGGTGTGAGGAGCTCAGTGTCCATCTCTTTTCTGTCTTACCCTGCTGAAGTCAGGGGATAGGGTGGTTAAGGGTAGCCTTCAGAAGTCAAATGAAGCTCTTAAATGATCAATTAATGGTCACTTAAAGGCTTCATCTTGCTATTTTTGGTATCCTATCTGCATGGAGAGTGAGGTGGGGTGATGTGGGGCATTTTATGCCAGGTGGGGAGGCCATGCGGAAAACTCTGGTGGCCCTTTTGAGGGGTTGGAGAATGTGATCCTTTGATTGGACCCCAGGAGAATGGTGGAGGGGTCTTTTGGAGACAGTGACCAGTCTGCTGAAAGAATCACCTCTGCCATCAACCCCAAACTCCAACTCCCTCACCTCTTCCCCCAATCATTCTTGGGACCTGAGTGTCCTCGGCAAACTCTTTCTCACTTATCCAATTCTGGGGCCTCTTCCTTGGGGGCAATTTTACAGCCTTTCCGACCATTGGGATTTTCACATCCTGCTGATGTCAATGGACTTTTGACTGGCTTGCTGCACTTTCCCACTGAGTCAGAACTGGAAATTCCCACTCCTGGGCTGCCTCTCAGAGGTACCAGCAGTGGTCGCCAATCCTGCTTTATTTTCTGGGAACTGAAACCTCCGATTGGCTGGCAGTTCTCAGAGGTGGGATCTTTACCCGTGCAAGTATGGAAGCTCCAAAGGTAGGCAATTTCCAACTCGATTGGCATTTAATCCTGACAGACTTCCTAAAATAGCTGCAAGGGGTTGTTCCTGGCTTTCCAGCTCTGACAAAGGGTTATCCTGACTTGAAACATTGGCTCTATTCTCTCTCCATCGATGCCGTCAGACTTGCTGAGATTTATTTTCTCTTTTTGTTTCCAGCCATAGGGCTAGGCCATCAACATGAACATTAAATTCAGCCCCACATTTCAGATTCAATTCTAATTAATGGGTATGATTATCATCACCCGACAGATCTTAACACAGTAATTGGAAATAAATTATTTTAGATCTGAATGGATCATCTGCCAAGAACATGTAGTCTTTTACACTTCTCTTCTAAAGCTTCCCTTGATGGTCATAGGGGATAGAAATGTAATTTTTAACAAAGAGTGAAATATTCTTTGTTATGGAAAAAAGGCATGTTTAATTATGGTAATGGCAAAATTCAACTGACAGCAGAAATGCAACATAAATACATGAATGAATGTCCAATACAAAAATATGTTCTTGATGAAGGTGTTCTGTTCTTTATTACTATCCTGTATTATTCTGACTGACGTAATAATGGGCAAACGCCTTTGAAAACCCACATTTTCCACCATACATTATTGCTTAATATTTCAAACTCAGTTGTTTTTCTTATAGCACACTCAGATGACAGGTTTCTACATAATGCGGTACACTTTATTGTTCTTTCAAAGTATATTAGAGAAACATCAAAGTTTAAAGATAAGTTTGACAATAAAAGAATGAAAAAATATTGGAATATATCAAAACGTCTATCACATTTAAAAAAAAACAGAACAGTTGGAATTCCACATGCACTTTTCATATGAGAATCATAGAGTTTTAGAAATGTACAGTGCAGAAAGTGACCATGTGTCCATTGTTGCTGTGTTTGTTGAAAAAGAACATTCCAGCCTAAACCCATTCTTTTCAGCTCCTCTCCTTCTAAATGCAATAAAGGTTTTTGCCTCTGTCACCTTTTCAAATATGAGTTCTAGAACTGCTGAGTGAAAAAATTCCCCTCATCCCCTTTGAATTTCTCACAATTTCTTCAAGTCAATACCAATTGTTAATGACTTCTCTGCCAAGGGAAATGGTTCTCCATATCCACAGTATCCAGGGCTTTCATAATTTTATAAACTTCAGTTTAATCTTTGCTCATTCACCTCTCTTCTGAAGAAAAGAAACCTAGTCAATCTCTCCTTAGAGCCAACTTTTTCTAGTTCTGGCACACCCTTTCCCCTGCACCCTCTTTAACATGATTCTCCCTGTAATGCCAGTAACCAATACTCCAGCTGTGGCCAAGCTGATGTTTGAGCAGCTGTAGCATAACCTTCCAGTTCTTATAACGTATGCATCAGATAACAAAGGGGGAGTATTCTATCGGCCTTCTGAACAATCTTATCTGGTTGTCCTGGTACCTTCAGGAATCATGCAGTTCAGGATCTCTCTATTTCCATCACATTTCTCAGTGCCTTATCATTATATTCCCTTGTTATTTTTGCCCTCCACAATGCATTGCCTCACGCTTCTCTGGATTGAATTCTATTGGCTACTTTCTTTTCTACCGCACTAATCTGTTAATATCTTTATTCAGTCAATAATTTGTTGTCCTTGACAAAGTTTTGCATCATCTGCAATTTTCTCAATCGCATCCCTTGCCTTTAAGCCTAAATCATTGAGAGTTACACATGTCTTGAAAGGCAAAGTGTCAGTACTGAGCCTTTCAGAACCACATGGAGCAGTTGGTCTCCAATCACAAAAGCACCAGTCCACCATTACCTTTTGTTTTCTGCCACTGAGTTAATTTTGGATCTAATTGCTATCTTTCTTTGGATTCTATGGACCTTTACCCTCCAATTTAACATTTAGGACCATGTTAAATGCCTTGTGAAAATCCATGGAACTGTAAATCAAGTGTGTAACCTTCATCATAATTAAGAACAGAAAAAGCTGGCAAACCTCAGCAGATCTGCCAACCTCTGTGGAGAGAGAGGCAGAGAATGTTTAAAATCCACATGGTTCTCCTTCAAAGCTGAAGAGAGGTAGAAATGCAATGGATTACATAGTTGGATAGGAGGCTGGAGGAGCATTAGGTAGCATTAAGGACTAAACAAGGTACTGATAGTGGAATAAAGGTATGATTACAGAATGTATTAACAGGAGAACAAATTGTTATGTTACATAATGAGCTGCACAAATTAATGCTTCAATTTACTGATCGTGTCAATATTTAAATCTATGACTGAAAGAAATATAAAGAAACCTGGGAATGTGGACGGGCATAGATGGGGATTACTGTTCATGTGGAGGACAACACCAGCATGGACTGATTAGGGTATGTTGCAACGTCTTTGCAATTCCATATAAATTCTGCTTGTTCAAATTTCTTGTCATCTTGAATAGCTTCCATGGAGAACTCCCTGGCTTCACATCAGTCTGCTCTCCATAAAAAGCGAAACGTTATAGTAGAAATAATGAGAAAAGGGAGAGAAATGTTTTTAAGTGAAGAAAGTACCCAAAGCCAATTTGCCAATTTTAAGTATTCACTGTGTATTTCTATTAATACATTTTTTACAAGATTTGTTCTGCCTTACAAGTTGACAAAATTAGATTAGTAACATAGTATAAATAAAATACATTTTGTGACTGGCAAGCTAATGAATAAAAATATCTATAGCATGGCTTGCTAAATTTTTGTTGTGACAGTTTTATGGACTATTTTGTACAGTCACAGTGTAGTTAATCCTACCGTATGTGTCTATGATAAACAAAATCTCCAATATCAATTATTGTTCTTCCTGTTCAGATCATAGAATCATAGAATCCCTATCGTGCAGAAGGGGGCCATTTGATCCATTGAGTCTGCGTCGACAAAATCCCAGCCATGCTCTATCCCCGTAACGCCATGCATTTACTTTGCTGGGCCTCCCCTGCACTAAGGGGTAATTTAGCATGTCCAGTCAACCTAACTTGCACATCTTTGGAGTATGGGAGGAAACTGAAACCCCCCAAAAGAAACTCTTGCAGACACAGGGAGAGCATACAAATTCCACACAGATAGTGGCCCAAGCCAGGAATCAAACCTAGGTCCCTGGCATTATGAGGCAGCTGTACTAACCACTGTGTCACTGTAGCATTCTTTTATAGTATTATATATTCATTTTTTGCATGAGGACCTCATGTATTTTATAAGGCATGAAAAAAGTATAGACTTTTATATATTACTTGACATTTTCTACTACTCTGTTAATAAATAATAAATCATTAGATAGTAATCAGTGTGGTAGGATAGGGTGATGAAACGGTATACTGGCATCCAGTGTCAATATGATATATGGTTGTTTGATGTACTGTACTCAAACTAGCTTTAATGTGTTCCTTGTGATAGGAAAAGATCTTCAATTGAATTGGATAGACCAGCAATGGTGAAATGTCCCAAAAGAGGGTGAAGAGGTTAAAAAGAAATGGGTATTCTTGGCTGGTAGTGATACTCACCAGACTGTGAGGATTATAATGAGATTAAAAAGCTAATGTCCATGCACATAAAATATTGTGTTGATAATATTTTAGAGAAACTAAGATTTGCGGAGCATTTTTATTAACTCTTATAAGCTAAATCATCACAGCTATACAGAAACATACGGTTAGCACAGCTGCCTCAGTGCCAGGGCCCCAGTTTTGATTCTGGTCTCGGGTGACTGTCTGTGGTCTGTATTGGTTTCCTCGAGGCACTCTGATTTCATTCCACACTCCAAAGATGTGTGGGTTTTGTTGATTGACCATGCTAAATTATCCTTTAGTATTAGGGTGATAAGCAGGGTAAATACATGGGGTTACAGGAACAGAACCTGGGTAGGGTTAGTGTTAGTGAAGACTCAATGGGCTGAATGGCCTCCTTCTGCACAGTGGGGATTCTATGATCTGAGATTTACAATGTAAGTACTGTGGGTGGTACAGTGGCACAGTGGTTAGCACTGGTGTCTCACAACATTAAGGACCTGGGTTTGATTCCTAGCTTGGATCATTGTCTGTGTGGAGTCCACACATTCTTTTGGTACTTACGTGGGTTTTCTCCAGGTGCTCTGGTTTCCTTCCACGTTCTGAAAGACATGCTGGTTATGTGCATTGGCCATGCTAAATTCTCCCTCAGTATACCTGAACAGGCACCCAAGTGTGGCAACTAGGGGAGTTTTGCAACAATTTAGTTGCAGTATTCATGTAAGTTTGTTAACTATTGTTACAAGTAGGCTTACATTAACACTGTATTAATAATCCCTTAGTCGCCACACTTTGGCACCTGTTCAGGTATACTGAGGAAGAATTTAGCATGGTCAATGTGCCTAACTAATCTTTCAGACTGTGGGAAGAAACTAGAGCACTTGGAAGAAACCCACACAGACATGGGGAGAATGTGCAGTCTCCACACAGATAGTGAACCAAGCCAGAAATTGAACCCAGGTCTCTGTGCTGTGAGGCAGCTGTGCTACTCCACATATAAGCCTACTTGTGACAAATAAATAAACATTATTTCAAACTGTGGATATGCATGGACTGAGTCAACATTTGGACATTGAAACTATATCATTCGACACTAAAATGGCAATGAATAAGCAATTTTCCTGAAATTCTCTTTGCAGTGAGTATTGAGGCTATCAGCATGAGGAGTTAACAGATCAAATACCAGAAAAAGGGAGAGAAAACCTTCAACATTTTTATGGTGGTATCCCATTGTATGATTCCAATAGCTTCTTGAGAGCATTTTCATATTAATTGCACTTGAAAGAAAATTAAAATACAATAAAATGTGCAGACACCAATACAAAAATTGATTTCATCCCCAGGACATTTTTCAGCTGATTTCCATGCTGAGTATTTCTTTCTCTATGGTGTGGTTACTAATGGTAGGGTGAGTTAAATATGAAACAAATGTATAATAGTCACTATCACGCCTTGATAACTTAAATGTTCCATTAACTAAACAACTCCTGTATGTCATTAATCAGAGATCAAATAGTGAATCGTTTTTATGAAGGACAAACTTATAATTCCATCAGGTGATGAAATTGAAGTTACATCATTGCATTTTAGTTTGATTAATGCAGTCAACTTTCAGTTGTATTTAAAACATTGAAATACATGTACTGTGATACTTATGTAATTTGGTTTACTGGGCTAGATTCTCAGGACTCCTTTGCAACAAATGTAAATCCCGTTATATCAGCTAACTATCACAAGAGAGCTGGAATGAGACTTGCACCATTAAGATTTCCAAGTGCCATGTTCCCGGGCCTGCCCCAATGATGTGAAAGAGTGTGAACCAGCTTTTCATGAATTAGAATAGATTTAAATGTAATTAAACAGCCTTAGCACTGCATCTTTGAGCAACGTTAAGATGCTGGTGGGAATCGGAACCAGTCTTGATGGCCATGCTGAGAGTACAAAGGTGAACATAACCTCTATGGTAAGCAATGTGGTTGCACTGTGCAGGTTGGTACTGCCATGGTGCAGTGCCACGGGGCAGAACCCAGAGTGGAGCCATGATAGAGCCTCTAGAGAACCCCACCGGTTCATTCCCAACACGCGAGCCCTCTATCTTCAAGGGTTGGTTGTGTTCCCATCATTTGCTAGGGGTCCTGACGTCCAGGGGATGGGAGGGAGAGGTCCCTTTAACTTTGCTTTGAGATTAGGCACACTTTTTAAAAGGTATCTCAATCTCTGAAAACACAACTTTGTCATTGAGTTTAACATCCCACCACCTCCCTCACTCCCCCTCACCCCATCCCGCTACCCTCACCATCCCATCCCCCGTTGGCTGTGTGATCCTTGCCAGCACTTTGAAATTGCACAGACTGCTGTTTGATCTGGCTGGAAAAGGCAAATGTCAAACCAATGGGTTTCGCACTACTTTTCTCGCCTGATCAAGCAATCTGTGCAACTTTTAGAAAACTCCACCCATCATGTCATGATGATCGCTTTCGCTTAAAAGGCAACATGGTAATATAGAGGCATTGTGGCACAGTGTTAGTAATGCTGCCTTACAGCACAAGAGACTTGGGTTCGATTCCAGTCTTTTGAGACTGAATGTCCGGTGTTTACATGTTCTCCCATGCTGAGTGGGTTTCCTCTGGGTTCATCAGTTTCCTCCCACAATCCAAAGATGTATAGGTTAGGTGAATTAGCCATGTTAAATATATAGGGTTACAGGAGTAGGGTGGCGGATGGATAAGATGCTCTTCAGGGAGATTTTACAGATTCAATGGGCTGAATGACCTTCTGCACTGTAGGGATTCTATGCACAGGGTTATGGGGATAGGACATGGAGTGGGCAAAGGCAGGGTGTTCTTTCAAAGAGTTAGTGAAGATTTGACGGGTTGAATGGCCTTCTTCTGCACTGTGGGGATTTGATGAATGCTGACAACTTGGGGAGGATGTCTGTCTCAATATGGAGGTGATTGAGGAGGTTGACAGGTGCATAAATTTACAATGTTGGCTGCTGAGCCAGTGAACTGGCACCATTCTACCCAAACTATTTGATTGGAGGCCTGTTTCTGGGGCAGAATGGCTACTTGTCCATAAGCCAGCTGAGCTAAGATGATCGACCAATCAAGGACAATTATTAGAGGTTGATGGGAATTTTCTGATCAGTCGAGTCAGAATGTCACCATGCCCTGACAATCAGCAACACTACTCTTAAGCAGCATAAATTGTTGCTTCCTTTGAAATTTGGCATTCTTGCATCTGTCCTGATGAGTGCAAGATTAAAAGCTTTGACAGCATGTCACTTTTTTCAGCAACACTCAAGTTTTTGCAACTGAATGAACATATTGATTTCAGAGTGTGCAAATAGCTTGGGTACAATGAGCCAATTGGTTTGGCATTCATTTCATTATTTGTCCTTTGGGCACACAGCAAGTATCCATTCTGTATTCAGCTCAGCGAAGACAACAGCTAGACCTCCTTTGGTGTCCGCTCATTGCCAGATTGGCAGAACTAAGTGGCCAGGCATCAGCAACACAACAGCTGATGAAATATATCACTCCGAGTCTAACCCTATAGCAATTCTTTCCATAGATTTAGATTGCAATATTCTTTTTTTTTCCTTCTGGGGCTGTTTAGATTTTTATTAGGTAATATAGTTGAAAAGTCAATGACTACATTTTGTTTTCTCACCGTCTGAAAAATGTAATAAAATTTGTTTACCTTTTTATTGCAAACTTGATGAATAAAACAATAGTTTTCATCACTTCTGCTCCTTGTCCACTTTCTCATCAATGCAGGTAATGACTTAGCTTTCTTGTTAAAAATAAAATAAAGAAATATAATTTTCTCATCTGGTGCTCAGTTATTTGAGCATTCTAACATAAATGGCTGCATTTTATCATAAAATCCCTACAATGCAGGAGGAGACCATTCAGCCCATTGGGCCCACATCGAAAACAACCCCATCCAGGCCCTATCCCCGTGATCCCAGGTATTTACCCTGCTAATCCACTTGACACGAAAGGGTAATTGAGCATGGCCAATCCTCATGCACATCTTTGGACTGTGGGAGTACCCAGAGAAAACCCACCCAGACATGAACAGAATGTGCAAACTTCACACAGTCACTCGAGGCTGGGATTGAACCTAGGTCCCTGGTGCTCTAAGGCAGCAGTGTTAACCACTCTGCCACCGTGCCACCCACACAAGTTCTGATTTTCTTAGTACATACAATCAGATATGTACTTTTCCCATAATTGATGTTTTATGTTGGTAGATGAAAAAAACTTCATGAAAAATAACAAATTGTGTATAACTTGCAATTGTGCCTACAAACCACATTATGAAATTTCATTTGTGATTCTTATCATTGGGGTTAAAAACAGCGGCGGGATTTTCCGCCGCACTCGCCTCAAAACAGGGAAATTCCGCCTGAGGTCAATGGACTTGCCCTTTGCCTGTTACAATACCTATGCTGGTGGGGTGGAAAATTCATCTCAATATCTTCCAGGTTCTAATACAAGATAGTAAGAATTCTCATCAGCTAAAACTGGGACATAAAAATCCATGTAAAACAAGTGGAAGTCACTCATTTCTTAATATAACAGATTTAGTTTAGAACAGGTTTAGTTTGGAGGGGCATTGCTTTTTATTTTGGTCGGCACAACATCGAAGGCCGAAGGGCCTGTTCTGTGCTGTATTGTTCTATGTTCTATTCTAATGTCACAGAACTGCATGATTGGCACATTTTTCAGTCTTAAATTGGTAACATTTAAATGCATAGGGGACATGCAGAAATTATTGACAAAATTGTACAGAGTATACCACATGCTGGAAATCTGAACTAAAACCAGAAAATGTTGCACATCTCAGCACGCCTGGCAGTTTCTGTGGAGAAGAAAAGAGTTAAATGGGAGAGTTTCTCTGGCCCCACTCGCACAGACACCATCCCATTATTTCTAGAGATCCTGGGGGCCATAAAGAGATTCTCCCTGCTCCTGGCCAGTGATTTAATCTGGTTCACTCCCATTGAGGCCATGAGCTGGATGAGCATACATTACTGATGATTTAAATGTTGAAAATCAGCTTTGAGTTGAATTCTCAGGGAATGTTAAATGCTCCACCCACAAGCCTTGTCTCCACTCAGGTTGGCATTGCTCCCAATACATTGGCAGTGCTCAACTGGGCACTAGCCAATGCCCAACTGTACCCTACTGGGCATTGCCCAGCCATTTTCTCAACTACCTGAGGGTTTTAATGGCCTCTGAGCCCCCAGTTTTGTCCATCATGCCCAATCTCCACCAGTAGAGATGAATAATGATTCTTGCCATTCTTATATCATAATCAGAAGGTCAGAAGATCCCACTTACACCATTAGAAAGGGACTGGGACAAGTGAAAACTGTTTGGCTGGATGCAGAAACAATTTTATTTATTGGGATTGACACAAGGCATGGCAAGTTTGGAAAATTGGCACATTTTTCAGTCTTAAATTGGTAACATTTAAATGCATAGGGGACATGCAGAAATTATTGACAAAATTGTACAGAGTACAACAGATGCTGGAAATCTGAACTAAAACCAGAAAATGTTGCAAATCTCTGCACGCCTGGCAGTTTCTGTGGAGAAGGAAAGAGTTAAATGGGAGAGTTTACCCTCTATTGGTAAAAAGAACAAAATTGAAGAGCACTGGAAACTTTTTGGATTTTGTGAATTTGAAGTTAAAACAATTACTTTGAAGATGGTAAAAAGTAGGTTGAGGTAAGGAAATCTCATGGGACAATGGTAACCTCTCTACTTCTGAATAGGAAGGTCCTGCCTCAAGCTGAACTTCAGGATTTGGTGGCCATGGTAGATGTACGCACAACGTGGCTAAACAGACCGAATAACAGCTTGTAATCCTTTCCAATACTCGGAGAGCTTCTCGGCCAGCCTTCCTGCTGAAGGTAATAGCAAACCATGCAGTACTTTGCCATCCATAATCATACACCAATCCAATGAACTTCCTCCATCGCCAACACTTTATTAAGACATTGTATCTGGAAGAAGTAAGCAGATACAATTGTATCAAATTCTGCATCAAACAACGGAATGATGGCTTGTGTGTTGTTTTATTTTAGGCACTTTGTCATATCCCAATGGACGATTTTTATTATTTAACAATCAAATATTAAGGATCTGATTTTCTAGTTGTTCTTGCCCCAAAACCAGAAATCCCAGCCAAAGTCAATGGAGCTTTGCATGGTCCATCCCCCACGCCACCCATCCCCTCACCCCTTCTGCCATGGGCTGGGAAAACTCCCCCCTACATATTTATGTAGAATATTATTCCACAATTAATTCAATATACTAAGATGTCATGAATTTTTAACACAAAATGTTCCAATAAATCCTATAGTCAGAAATGCTATTTACATTTAAGCCAGCCACATGGTTTATTTATCTGCAGATGAGTCAACCATAAAACAAATAAGATTTATAGAAACAACCCAGGAACACAATCTTTGGTGCCTTTCAATACCAAATCATCCTGTACAGAGTCTTTCCAGAGGAGATGGGGGCCATTCAGCCCATCGAGTTTGTACTGGCTCTGTTAAAGAGTATTGTATCTATCACACTTCCCTGCCTTATCCCAATAACTTTGAACTTCATTTCTTTTCAGATTGTAATCCAATTCCCTTTCGAATGCTTCAATGGAACCTGCCTCCACCACCCTGTCAGGGAATTCATTCAGACCCCAACCACCCTCTGCTAGACCATTGCCCACTCACTTAAACTATCTATAACCCTTTGCAGGCTTTCAATGTCCTCTGCACAGTTTGCTTTGCCACTCATCTTTCCTGGACGGAAGTATCACCAAACAATGGTGGCCACACATCATCTTCTCTTGATATTCTGCTCAATGCAGACCCCGAGCTTTGGACCTGCAATGTGTAGGTAGTTGGCTGGGTGTTCTTTAAATATGGTACCCAGGCCTTTGACTCCAAGAAGTAATGATAGAGTAGTGATTTCCTGGCCTTCCGTGCTATGAGATTTGTTGTCCTTCCTAGGTATTGACATGCAATGAGCTGCACAGTGCTGGATCACAGGGGGCCAATAATAGAACATAGAACATTACAGCACAGTGCAGGCCCTTCGGCCCTCAGTGTTGCACCCACCTGTGGAACCAATCTAAAGCCCATCTAACCTACACTATTCCAATATCATCCATATGTTTAACCATTGACCATTTAAATGCCCTTAATGTTGGTGAGTCCACTACTGTTGCAAGCAGGGCATTCTAAGCACTTATTACTGTCTGAGTAAAGAACCTACGTCTGACATCTGTCCTATACCTATCACCACCTCAATTTAAAGCTGTGTCCCCTCATTCTAGTCATCACTATCCGAGGAAAAAGACTCTCACCTTCCACCCTATTATAGTCATTTTCATTTCTGCTCCAACCATGCTTATATTGTACTCCAGAACAGAAGATTCTGCCCTTGAAGTGAAATTCCTCCCAGAACTTAATTTCAGAGTTAGAATGTGTTATTGCAAAACAGTTACACTAATAGGGCTACAAGGTCTAATTGACAATATATAATCCCTGGCTTGGCTTCATTCAAAGATTAATTACCATTCAGGTTGCAGGTCACAACCCTGACTTTATTTGTGTTACGTTTATTTACTACTTGTAGATTCAGACTCTGGTATGACTGTTCTGGATGAGTTTTTCTGAAATTAATGTTTCTCTTCATACATTATTTAAGTAAAACACTGAACTTATATTTAATAATTTGTAATCCTTGCAGTGTAATGAACAAGAATTACTTGCAGATTCAATTCATAAAATCCCTACAGCGCATAGTATCTGACAGAGTATCATACCCAGGGTCTCTTCCTCTCTCCCCCACCCTATCCCTGTAACCCCACACATTTTCCACAGGTAATTCATCTAACCTACACTCTTGGGTTAGTAAGGAGCAATTTAGCAGAGTCAATCCACCTAACCTGCACATCATTGGACTATGAGAGAAAACCGGAACACCAGGACAAACCCATGCAGACAGAAACAGTCATCCAAGGCCAGAATTGAACCCAGCTCCCTGCACAGTGAAGTAACAGTGCTAACCACTGTGCTGGCCAAAATGTTCATATTGTTAGATGTCTTGTTGCATTGTTCGTAATGATAGATTGCCATATTTTTTGAGATGATGTCTTTCTGAGGAAATTATCAAGTTTCCTGGTTGAATTTACATCTTTATCAATAATGCACAAAAAAAAATAACGTGATTGCTCACCTTCTGTAAATCACTTTTGGCTTTTGATTTCCAACCACACCAATTGATTCCATACTTCAACAAAGTGCATTCTGATGACTCAAACCAAAATGAAGTCTAACATGATTACTTTTTTAAAAAGTACAATAACAAAAGAAAGAAAAAGTATAAATAATTCCTCAGGTCATAAAATAGAATCATAGAACCCTACGATGCAGAAAGAGTCCATTTGGCCCGTCAGATCTGCACTGAGAACAACCCCACCCAGGCCCTACCTTCATATCCCTACATATTTACCCACTAATCCCTCTAACCTACGCATCTCAGGACATTAAGTGCAATTTTTAGCATGGCTAATTAGCCTAACCTGCCTATCTTTGGATTGTGGGAGGAAACCAAGCCATCTGGAGGATACCCACACAGACATGAGGAGAATATGCTAACTCCACACAGACAATGATTCAAGCCAGGAATCGAACTGAGATCCGAGAATTGTGAAGCAGAAGTGCTAACCAGTGCCCTGGGGAATACAAAATGCATTGCGTTGCCTTGGCTCCTCTGTCAACATATAACTTGCATAAATAAGTCTTTAAAATTGGTGGTTCATGCCCTCTTAGCTGAGCAGGACTTTGAGACCGTATCAATCTCAGTAGTTGATGGTAATCTTAGAAAATAAGAATGAAGAAATTCAGGAAATCAACCCTTTCACTGCTTCAGGGATTCCAATATTTGTGCAAACTTAATGTGACTTTAATTTTCAAATGTAACTTTGCTGGATGGAATTCTCCAGCCATTCATGCCAGCAGCATTCTCCAGTCTTGCTGGAGTGAATGGAAATTTGGCTGAGCACCAAATTCTCTGTCCTCTCTGTGGTGAGGCGTGAATGGTCGGAGAATTCTGGCTGCTGTCAGGGAGTGATTTTGCTTTCCTCACTGTTTCAGTGGTGATGACTTCCTTTCTACATTAACCAGACATTATTCATGAATGGTCAATTCTCTTTATACATCTTCGAGCTGGTTGTTTCCTTTTAAGATTTCTTAGTTTTTTATTGATTGTTTTTCCAATAGAGACTAAAATATTTTAAAATGTCAGAAAGGATGAAACAAAATTGATAAGCGTGCCAGATACCGTTTTGAAATTCCAGGCTATCGCATTAATGAGATTTTCATTACTTTTCCTGCCTATATTCATTAGAAGGGTGACATAATTAGATGTTTGTTAACAATTGATTGCAAATTAGCAAAACACATCAAACAAATGAAAATCCAATTTATGCAGAGCTTAGGACTTTGCTGTTCCTCTTATAATTCAAATGTATTTATTAAAAACAAGTCATAATTTTCACCTTACAGTTCTGCTACATTTTATTATCCGCAGCTTAAGGAGACTGTGAACATATTCCTCCCTTAAGAATTAAAAGACTTCTTGGTTCCATACACTATTAACAAATAAGATAGGGATAATTACTTTGCTTGGCATCCGTGACAGAATTATTGATGTGACAGATCGGTAATTTGATACTGTGCACTGCCTTTCAAAAAAAAATATCAGCGGGTTGCACTAAATTTGCTTTCAGTCAATGAAGTTAATTTGTTGGCTTTGCAAAAGAAGGCAGTGCTCACTGCATTTCAAAAATACAGATAGTGCATACATATCTGAAGCAAAAAGAAAGTTCCACACAGAGTAAATCCTTTACCACTTTTTACTTCTTCTTATGAAATAAAGAACATTTATTTTCTTTTAAGTGATACTGGTTTCATGGTCCCGTTTTTCCATAGCCTTACTGAGAGTTCACATACTTAGGAGTAGAGTAATTATTTAAACATTTTATAATTCAGGCATTGCACAGTGACACCACAACCTCTTAAATCAGGAGCAATGATCAGTTCATAAGTACTGAAGTAAACTTAAGTTTATTTATTGTTGTCACAAGTAAGCTTACAATTAACACTGCAATGAAAATCCCCTAGATGTCACATTCCGATGCCTGGTTGAGTATACTGAGGAAGAATTTAGCATGGCCAATGCTCCAAACAAGCACCGGCACTTCTTCTGGACTGTGGGAGGAAACCCACGCAACACGGACAGAATATGCAGACTCTGCATAATGACCCAAGCTAGGAGTTGAACCCAGGTCCTGGCGCTGTGAGGCAGCAGTATTAACCACTGTGCTACTATGCTGCAAGTGAATGGTAACAGCATTTAGTGAATACATATGCATTCTGACTCAAAATCATTTGATCCTCAAAGTAAGGTTGATTCCTTGAATAGCATATTTTAACAACCCAACTATGAGGCAAAGTTATCCAAATGATAGACTTAAAATGGCACAGCATTGAACCACTTGGTTAAATCCAATGCAAGTCAATCAAGTGTTTTCAAGAATAGCAAGTACATTAATTAAAAGTAGCCTTCTCGCAGAAGTTTGAATGGAAGATGTGAATTTATATTCTGCCCTTCTCATCTGTATCTTATTCCAAAACACTTCACAATCAATAACTTAGTTTTTGGGATTCAATCTGTTATTTTATTAGCAACTCTGGACGCAGGTATCTGGGGCTGAAGTTTGAAGATAGTGGGAAAGTCCTGATGTTAGGGTGGAATGAAGGAGTTGGTTGTGTTTCTGCTGGTTACTGACCTAACAGCAGTAGCCAATCAAAAGATTGCCAATGGGGGTTACTGTCCAAGTATCCCAATGGAAGGGTCAACATGTCCACAGCTTTAACAGCGTTTCCAACACCAGGCAGAGGGCACCACTCTGTTGGGGTGGCCTGGAGTGGGGTTGGGAGCAAGGTATGTAGGAGTGGAAGAAGCTTGCACCAAGCACAATGATCGGGAGATGGAAGTGAGCTCATTAAAAACCAGCAGTGTCTTTTTTTTATTCATTTGTGGGACATGGGTGTCGCCAACCATGGACAATGGTTGGCTGGCCAACATTTATTGCCCATTCCTAGTTACCCTTGATTAGCAATTAAGAGTCAACCACATTGCTGTGGCTCTGGAATCACACGTAGACCAGATCATTAATGATGGCAGATTTCCTTCCCTATCGGGTGTTGGTGAACCAGATGGGTTTTTCTGACAATCAACAATGATTTCATGGTCATCAGAAGATTCTTCTTAATTCCAGATATTTTTTATTGAATCCAAATTTCACCATATGTAGGATTCAAACCTGTGTCCCCAGAATATTTGCTGAGTTTCTGGATTAAGAGTTTCTGGGTAATCTAGTGATAATACCACAAGGCTATTGCCTCCCGCAACAGCTATCTTCATGACATTGGCACGAAGACTGTTAGGAATAGGTTAACAGACATAAAGTCCTAATTTGGTATCAATTATTCAGTGGAAGTCACTGATATGTAAAAGGCTATAGGTGGCACTGAGTGTTGATGGAGAATTGTATGTGGATTTGGATCAAAGAAGTGAAGGTGGTTTATGAAGAAGCAAAACGTGTGTCTCCTCTACTGAACTCCAATCCAGAGGCTCAAACAAAGATAGTTATTGCAACCAATTGGCTTCTGGATGGGCTGCGTGCTGTCCATAAAAAAATGCCTCAGCCCCCAAAATTATTGGGAGACTGTCAGATTTCAAGCATTGATAAGCACAGAAACTTAAAAAAAATGAGGTGGTAGAATAACCCTTAATCAACTGTTAAAATGATTTAATTATTGATCTGGAGAGCCATTTAATCACTAGTTTCCTGCCACTGAAAACTTAGTTTGTTGGGAAAATGCTTGGATCTCCTTCCAATACCTTCTCCATCCATTTTCCAACTTCTTGACCATCATCAAGAGCCTTGGGAAATCAGCTCATGGCTGGATAAACATAAATTCCATCTAATTGTTTGTGAAAAGCATACTTTGTACTCTGCACTGCCAAGGTATTGAAGTGATTAATTCACCTTCAACAGGGTTTGTAGTTATGTCCTGAAAATGATCACTTGACCTTTGGACTTATACTGTACATTGAGATTTTGGAACTTGAAATTTTTGGCAGTTGCACTGCCTTATAGTCATTTTTATATGTACATATATCAAAGTGGAATAAACCATTTTAGTTGAGTATTAGCACCCCATTTGTGTTTCTTTCCTGAACATATATGACAGTTTGATAATAAGGATAGGATAATGCATTCTCTAATCAAAAACATTCAGTTGGTAAATATTTCAACGAGTTTTTTATTACTAAGAAATAGACTCCAAAATTCAGTTTTAGTGAAAAGGCACAGATTGTGTTTCATCTGACTTTCCTGTCTCAGGCTGGGTGAGACATGAAGAGTGATGCAGCTCTGGGGTTTCGGCAGTGAGATGTAAAAGGAGGTGATGGAGATGGACATGCCCCTTCTTTACAACACCGGCTGCCAGAAAGCAGCTGATTTTAAATGGGCCATTGTAAGAGAGAAAGTAAATGGTGAGTGAGCAGGATGTGGAGGTCAGACTTCTGACATTGGTCAGAGCACGTCAGGTCAAAGGGAATAACTGGACCTGACGGGAGGAGGGAGGGAGTTTGGTTGGAAGGGTCAGGCTTCGGGAGGGTGGAAAGCCATTTGTCAGGCTGGGAAGAGGGGGAGTGGTTGTTGGACTAAGTGGGGATGGTAGCTGTCAGGCTGAGCGGAGTATCAGCTGAAGAGGGGGATTCAGGTGAGTGGGTTATATATCAGGCCAGGGGGGCATTTGGGGACAGTGGGGAGTTGGGCTGAGGTGAGTAAGGCGGTGGTGGAAGGTGTTGGATTAGGTGTTGGGGTGTTGTTAGATTAGGGAGGGGTGTTGGCTCACCCCTCACCCCATTTCCTCCTAGACCTGACACCCTCTGCCTGGTGCAATTGTCTCAAGGGAAAGGAGAAGTTAGCCCTTTGGCAATTTCTGGATAAACCTTTCCAGGGGAAATTCCAAGAGGGTTTCTCTAGTATATCATTGTGACACTTGGGAGACAGCAAGTTATTGCCTATAAATGTAAATCATGTCCTGAAATGTAATCTACCTAATAGTGTGTCAAACGTGGAAGATCATATCACAGAGCAATCAGGAGGCTGAGATTTTTTTCAATGTTAGATTTGACAAATGCTTATCTGGAACTTGAGCTAGATGATGCATCAAAGTCCGATTTGACTATTAACATATGTATGAGTCTATTTCAGCAACATACCCTGTCATTTGGTGCTCCTCCAGCTCCCAGAATTTTCCAAGTTGTGAGGAACCAGATTCTGCAAGGAATTCAGGCAGTAGTGTGCTATTTGGATGACATACTTATTATACCTCCAAACAAACTGATCACAAGCTGAATGAGGCACTCCAACATACGGAAAAGCATGGAGTTCAAATGTGAAATGTTTCAAAACTCTGTGGAGTATTTGGGTCACATGGTACCAAGTGTAATGTTAAAAGATAAGAGATAATTGCACATGGCTTGAAGGTGTGGGGTCTGGGGGACAATGCGGTGAGGGATGTAGCCAAACACTCTCTAATCTAACAAACCCCAGTCTGACACCTTCCATCATCCCACACTCGTCCTTGCCAACAACTCCACTAGTCCCAAATGCTCCCTGGACCAACACATACCACATCCAGCCTGATGTCCCCACTGGCCTGCAATGAGAAATGTGCTTCAGAATATCTATGAACTCAGCTCTTTTTTGGGTTTAACAAATTATTACAATGATTCCATACCAATATGGCTAACTATTGAATGGGCTCTTGAGGAAGGAAGTTCCGTGTAACTGAACAAAGGAGTGTGATAAAGCATTACACTTGTGTAAAAGTAAGCAGAAGATGGCATAATGCTTGTTAATTATGGTGAGTCCAAAATAGTGAATATGTATGATGTCTCTCCAATGGAATAGATGCTGTGATCTCCCATGTGTTGGATAATGGTCATCGTACCTTCATGGCTATTTGTACGTGAATGTATATAAAACTAAATTGGAATAAACCTGTTTAATTGGGTATTAGAACTTCATATATGTGCTTCAGTGTTTCTGTTCTGCAAAAGTATCCTAGAAGCAAGAGGACATTATTCGAAATCTGCTTTGTATTATCTCATGTTCTAACTATTGTGTTCCAGCATAGAAAACGGGTTTCAAACTCAAAATTTGATCTGTCATGAGTGTGCATGTTAGATGGAAGTCTGAGAACATTCAAATATGTTTGCATTCAATTGTTCTCTGATAGCTGTTTATAATAATCCATATATACATTATTAGTGATCAAAGAAAAAACATGCATAAAGGAGTTGTTTTGATAAAAAAAACAAGACTCAAAAAGGGAAAAAAAAATGTACCAAGTTCTTCTGCTTATTTTGATAATTTGAGCAATAAGCTTTTTTAGTGACCAATAATTTTTGTGAGTTGGCATGGATTTTGTCCAGGTGTGAAGGAGCTCACAGGAAGGGATTGGGCTAATTATGGTACAAGGATTGGAGAGGGTTAGTAATCGGGATAGTCTGTCTTCAAACTCCATTCGAGCCCTCAGATGTGGGGCTTCCCATCTTCTCCTATTCTCACCTGTTGTATCTCAACCTTCCCCGCTCTAAGACAACAGGAAAGAAGGATCTGAGAGTAACCATATGTTGCATCCATTTGCACATTGCAATTTCATGTTTATTTTTCATATTGAATTCTTAGGGATAAGGCATTGGATTGTGTGGTATGACGTACTGCTCTGCAAGTTGCCCAGAAGTTGCCCAAGTTCTTGCTGAATTTCTTACTATACATGTTAACTAACTATACATGTTATATTCTTAAATCCCTCCAGAATACTGAGCCTATCCACATGCAAGGTGAAGGCTTAGAGAGGCATCTGATTTGTTGCTGTGTCTAAGGCCATTTCACCCTCTATCCCCCCTCCCATCCCACAATCCTACCTTCCATACAGCATTGAAACATTAACCTTTGTATATGGATGTGAGAAGGGGACACAGTGGTAACTCCACTGCAACGAGACTATGAGACACAACTGTGTAGACAAGAACCAGGCAATTGACAATGAAAAGCTTGCATTTGGGCCTTCACTCAGTAAGGAGCCACACATGGCACTGACACAGCTAAGTGTCCCTCCATTTTGAAGGAAGCTAACGCTGTCACTTACTCTGTCTCTTCTCTCACTTACAGGTGCCAACAGGAAGATTCCAGGCCCTGAGGAATAGGATTCTCCTCAGGCCATGGACACCAAAGCCTTTGCAAACTGAAATTCATTGCTTTTATTGTGGTTAATGTTAGCAGCTGAAGTGTTACTTGCCCTGATAGAGCAAATTAGGTCATTCATCTTTTTCCTGCATTATACGGCTTACCTGCACTGGGAAGCCTGGGTACTTACAACATCAACCAATAGCACCTGTGCAGAGCTGGTTTCCCTGCTCGACCTCCTCCTCCCAGCAGCCGGGTACAGTACATCCCTCCTCATCTCAACAGGTCAAGATGGATGAGCAGGGAGTCATGACTAAATTTTGGAGCACATCCTTTACCATTGAATACTGACAGTAGATATAGTTTGTTTATTAGAGTTAAGGAGGCTTACATTAACACTGCAATGAAGTTACTGTGAAATTTCCTAGTTGTCACACATGGGCATCTGATCTGGTCAATGCATCTAACCAACAAGACATTCAAATTATGGGAGGAAACTGGAGCAGCCGGAGGAAACCCATGCAGACATAGGGAGAACATGTAAACTCCACCCAGACCCAAGCTGGGAATCGAACCCAGGTCCCTGGCGCTGTGAGACAGCAGTGCTAACCACTGTGCCACCGTTCCATCCTGTCAGTGCAGAAGGAGATGGTTTGGCTGGTAGAGTCTGCACCATCTCTGAGGAAGAGTATTTTCCCCAAGCCCACCATGGGATTTAGTCCCAGATTGGAGAACTCTGCTCTGGATTTTTAATGGTGTACAAAGTTCTTAACCACTTATAAAAAAGGTCTCTGGCTCAAAAAACTAATTTTATATTTGTGGAAGTTCAAAGTACTATGTTATGGTATAAAGATTTATTTCTTATAATACCCTTTCTGACCCTATTTATAAAATCCCCCATTTTCCACCTTAACCCTGTGTGTATACATCAATCATTAATTTCACTCTTATTTTGTAAAATGATAATTATGAAGTGAAGGATAGTCAGTGCATTTTACTTCCTGTTTGTTTCTTGAGAGAATATTTCAATACAAATTGGAGGCTTATCCTACTTGATGACGTCACTGTTGCTGGACGCATTGAGATGCTCTTGATTGGGTGCCACATTGAAGCTAACAAAGGTCAAATTGGCACCACAGTGATTTCAGTTCTGTACTTTCAGATTTCTTTGAATTTAATAAGTACAACAGCTTGACCTTGATCATAAGTTTTGCATCTTGAATTTGGCTTGGATAAGCATGACACGTTTTAATTCAGATATGATTCAAAAGACTAGAGATCTTTTATCAAAGTTTATTTAAGAATATAGTAAACATGTATAATAACAAAGTCAGCAAGAACTTTTATCAATTACAAAAAAGAAACAAAACAATCTGCATAATGTATAACTCTTAATGAATATCTCTAATGTGTTCCAATTTGTACCAAAACCCATATACAACAAAAAAAAACCTGTTCACAGGTTTAACACAGCACAGGTAAATGCTCATTTGATTCAATGCTCATTTGAATTTGCAGCTCTCACTGAACCATGTTAATGTACCTTTAAGAGTTGTTTTAAATTCATATTCACAGCCTTAGGTGATTCATTGTTGGGAGGAGAAAAAATTGTGTGCAGCTCAGGTGACAGGGAGTTCATTTTCAGTTTCAGTTTGGAGCTGCAAGTTAGAATTGAGTTTTAGAAAGGACAGCAAGCTAAAATAAGTGTTTTCCCTCTCTCCCTGATGTTTAGAAAGTTCTGTTGGTTTCTTGAAGGGTGAAAATCTGTTGTTCCTGGGGGCTGGACCAGAGTCTCTCTCTGTCTTGTTTTCAAACTATTCTGAGTCTCAAGAACATTGGACTGCAGAATTCAACTAAAGGCCTTGATCCCAGTATCAAATAAGCAATCAGCTGTCCTATGTTAAACCTGTGAAAAAGTTTTTTATTGTCTATGGGTTTTGGTTTGAATTGGAGCACATCAGAGATGTTCATTAAGAAACATACATTATAGTGGTTGTTTTGTTTCTTGTTTGTAATTGATAAAACTTCTTGCTGACTTTCTTACTATACATGTTAATTGTATTCTTAAATAAATCTTGTTTGATAAATGCTCCCTAGTCTTTTGAATCATACCTGAAGCAAAACATATCATGCTTATCTAAGCCAAATTCAACATGTAAAACTTATGATTTGAGCGGGCTTCATGAAACATTTTGGACTTTCTGAGCCATATCAACTACACTAAGAATATTGTCTAATCCAGGTCATTGTCAACATGATCAGTAAGTGACCTAAGTCTTTCATGCTGTTAGGGAGTCTTTTTAATCAGGCTGGACTTTATTTATGTTGACATCAAGGAAAGTGAGAAAGTAGTGCTGAAGCAATGGGCACTGATAAATGGAGAGATAAACATTTCTCCTGGGAGAGTACGTATTCCAATAGTTGCAAAGAGATAGGCAGAAAAGGTAGGGAGGGCAAAATTATTACAAAATCTGCATCAATGGGAAAAATACATAGAAAATACACAAAACACAGAAGTCAGAAAGAATACATTACAACTCATAATTTCCACAAAATTTGTGAGATTAAGAATTATGTAGATTCCTAATTATAATGTATTGCAAATATTAAGTAACTAAAAAAAGTTTGTTATTATTTGATCAGAAGAGTGTTAGATTTCAAAAAGATGTCAAATGTTGCTCGTGAACTTAACTACAATCCAGCAACTCCTAATTTAATTTCTGCTTAACTTTCTGAGAGATTAAAATATAAAGGTCATAACAGAAATCTAACAAGATTGAACAGAAATTGTATGGATTGCCTGTAACATTATTTCTCATGAACTGACAACCTTTCCAGATATGGTAAACGTCTGCGCATTTAGAATGTGAATATATGCTGATAATTTCCCTAAACACAATCAAGTCACAGAAATATAAAGGACTCTTTTTTTTTACTGTGAGCATGACAAATATCTCTGTGCACCAAAGTCATGCTAGATGCATTTTAACATCAAAAATGAGCTTATTCCTTCTTCATTACCAGTTTGTATTTGGCAAGTGTACATACCGCTGAAAGTGAGAGTGATATTGATTGCCATGAATATTATATAGTTTCCAGAAAGCATTATTTGTCTCCAATTGAAGAGCTTTATGTACAGACCAGCTATTATCTAGTATAGTGGCACAGTGGTTAGCACTGCTGCCTCACAGCACCAGGGACTTGGGTTCAATTCTGGTCTTTTGTCACTGTCAGTATGGAGTTTGCACATTCTCCTCATGTCTGTGTGAGTTTGCTCTAGGTGCTCTGATTTCCTCCCACACTTAAAAGATGTGCAGGTTAGGTTGATTGGCCATGCTAAATTGACCCTTAGTGTCAGTGGGGTTAGCAGGATATATTCTAGGTTTATAGGGATAGGATCTGAGTATGATTGTTGTTGGGGTAGGATCAATGGGCTGAATGGTCTCCTTCTACACTGTAGGTATTCTATTATTCTATTCTATGATTCTGCTTATCCTTGCATTCACAACTTAGGACCTATGAAAATTTCCAGAGAGCTTCACTTTTGTCTCTCACCATTAATACTTAAGGGAAAAAAGTTAATACAGCAATTAACAACAGAGCCACACCTCAAGATTTCACATTTAAAATAAAAGCAACTATCATTGCATATCTAAATAATTGCTAAGTACTATTACATTAATTGTAATTTATACATATATATACTCTGAACTCAGAATTATATTTTAAAAGTTTTCTTATATATTAAGAATTTTCTTATCTATTACAACAATCTTCAAGACGCATGTACTTTTCTAGAGACTAACACAAAGGTATGTCACAGGCCTGTCAAATTCACTTTAATTCTCCTCAGGATCTTATCTTCAAGGATGCATTACACTATGAGGACTCTCCCATTCACGTTTTGGCTACCTAACCTTTCACTTTTTTTTAACAGGTCTCATGACTGTGGATGCCTCGGTTCTTTGTTTGAGTTGCTAGCAGATGTCCAAATGTTTCCTGACTCTGCTGATTGCTTTCTGTCACAACACTCCATGAGAACCATGTAGATTTCTTATACTAACTCTAGAGGAAATCTTCCAGTTACTTTTTCTCAAAAAATCCAAACTGAAATAGAGGCCTAACCACATTCAATGCTGCAAATCATAAAGTTAGTGTGTTCCCCGCTTGAATTTTTGGCCTAACTGACTGTCATTTTCTGTTGGCTTTTTCAATCCAATGAGACACTATCCATACCAGAGCAAAGCTGCAAATGTCTCTGTCTGTTCCAAAACTGAACCGCATTGCTTTGGTCAGCAAACAGACATAGTTAAACAGAATGAAAGAGACATTTTACTCCTTCATTCTTTTGTTATGATTTTGTGGCATGTTTTGTGATTTCCTCAAATGGAAACTTAAATGAATTATTTTACCTTCACTGCTACTCTTTAATTCTGTTACACACATCAATAATTTACGTTATTAATGGCGTTTTTCCAGACTCCCCAGATCCATAAACAAATGCTCTGCTTTCACACTCCTTATCTGGGCTATGCATAAATAGTTTAAATTTTTTATGGAAGCAAGATTTGAACTGATTTGACTCAATTAATTATTGTCACATGTATTAGTATACAGTGAAAATTGTTCTTGCAGGCTAAACAAACAAAGCATACCATTCATAGAATATGGAGGGGAGAAAAAAAGGAGAGAGTATAGATATAGTGTTACAATTATTGCTAGGGTGTAGAGAAAGATCAGTTTAATATAAGATAAGCCCATTCAAAAGTCAAATGGCAACAGGGAAGAAGCAATCTTGAGTTGGTTGATACGTGATCTCAAACTTTTCTGTATTTTTCCCAATGGATGAAGGTGGAAGTGAGGGATGCGTGGAGTTCTTGAATAGATCTTCTTGCTCCATTACAAGCCCAAGGTTTTCATTTATTGTTAAAACTTGAAGCAAAGATGTAATTCATTGGTTAATCATTACACTTCCACCTCTGAATTTGTAAGATAAACAAGATTAGCTTTTAACTGTAATTAATTCCAATTCAAGTTGCACTTACATCAAAATTGTTCTTACCATCTCCACAATCAGATGACCCAATTTTTTGAGAATTAAAATTTTAATTCCTAAAACTGAAGTGAAGATTCTAAAACAGATGAATTATGAACTAGATATTTGCAACATGCATCCCAGAGGACAGAGAATCCAATAAATGTTGGGAGACGGTATCTTGCAGCTGATAATTTATCCCTAGTAATTGAATTTGGAGGAATTAATATAGATGCAGGTTACCTTTCACAAGCCTGTACTACCAAGTAAAAAAATAATTAAAATGGGACGCAATAGAAGATGCATAATTATTTTGCAATGAAACTCTCCTAGCGTTTACAATGCCAATCTATCATAAATAAAAATGTCATATCTAAAAATGGAAAGTTTGGAGTGGCTTTCAGAGAATCTCAAAGACAAAGCTTATCTATTTTCTCGAAAGTTGCAACCTATGTTGAACAGGAAAGTAGAGTGGAGGCTATGACTCATCCAATTGTCCTTATAGGAGATGGCTTTCGGAAGTTATTCTAATGATTGCAAACAATAAAAGTGAAGTTAAATATTTAAGATGATTTTAAAATAATGTGCAGTATTTCAAGCCGATAAAATATAACTTACTGCAGGAATATTCAACCACTCTTCCTCTCCCTAAATCTTTTTACTATATATCCCTTGCTCCTTAGTAATTCTGAACACTAAAACTGTTTTAAAGTCAGCAATTTTTAACATGTCAATGTTTCATCTCTGTGTGGTTAGTGGCTTGATATATCATATTGCTTACTATACACTGCCTCACCGGATCCCACTCTCTGCTATTTTGATATATAGCTTGGCAAACAAGATTATGTTCTCTTTGTGTCATTCGATACTGTAATGGAAACCTTTCAAAAACATTTTACAGCTAGATTTGTTTTATGAATTCGACATCCTTAAGCTTCATTGCAAGAACCTGCTCAAATTTATTTATATTACCATGTACCTTATGTTAGTGTTTGATGGAGGCCAATGCAATATATTTGAGCAACTTACTAAAGGAAAGGTGAATTCATGTAATATTATTACTTAAATTTAGGTCAATTAAATACGAATTTAGAAAATGAACAATTGCTTCTCATTGTTCTGCAACATCACAACTAAATTTCAAGTTTATTTATTAGTGTCAGAAGTAGGCTTACACTGCAATGAAGAAATTATGAAAATCTCTTAGTCGCCACACTCTGGCACCTGTTTGGGTACACTAAGGGAGAATTTAGCATGGCCAATGGACCTAACCAGCGCGTTGGAGGAAACTGGAGCATCCAGAGGAAACCCACACAGATACATGGAGAATGTAGGGACATGACACAGATAGTGACTCATGCCGGGAATCAAACCCTGATCCCTGGTGCTATGAGGCAGTAGTGCTAACCACTGTGGCACTGTGTTGCCTCAAGTATTACAATCCAGTGTTTTTTAAACTAATGAAAAATTAAGAAATTAACCTGATCCAAGAAAATCAATTGGACATTTAGCATGGAAATATCCAAATATTTTTAAAAATATTGGTAAGGGCCAGAATTCCTTCTAAAAACTTCTAAGCATGCAAACTGGAGTATTTCACATTGTTTTTTTTCACTGGGAGTGCAAAGAAAAATCTCCCACACTCTGTTTGTTCCTTGCGGAGATCACCAGCATATATTTCATGAGATTTCAGGGGCCTATTTCCATTGGAGAGGCTGACAGTAGAGTGCTGAATGGGCCACTGCACGTGCGCCAATGATTCTGTCTCCATGTGGTCATCTTGTTTGGTAAGCCACTGACACAGTGAAAATACACATGTAAGAAGCAGTATCTTTGACATAATTTAACAGTAATTTTAATTTATAAAGTGCCATTATTAGAGAAAAAAATGTCTTAAGGTGCCTCATGAAGCATTATCCAACACAAAGAGATTATTGGGTTTCAGAAGGGGAAATAAGGACAACTTGACTGTAAGAAGATTAGTTTGAAGGAGCCCTTAGAAAGATGGGCAGGTCAGGATGGGAGAGGGGATGGGAGGAGAGGAAGGGAATTCTGTAGCTAAAGCCTGAACAGGAATATCAGTTGCTGTGCAAAAAATAAATTTGTTTGTGCAGAAGGCCAGACTCAAAGAAACTTAGATATATCAGAGCATCAAGCTGCAGCTAATGGACTTTGGAAGGGAACTTGATAAAAAGTGGGATCCTGTGCCCACTCTTGCCATCTCTGGGAGTGCTGAACTGGGACTCAAAATCGAGCAGATATCCGAGAATCACAAATATCACCGACGAGATCGCAATGTCTGATTTTTGCTAACCCTCACCGGCAATGTATCCAGGTTCATGCTCACAATGGGTGTGAAGCTGATTTTATGATATTTCAATACAATAACATATTATTAACCACGCCCCCCACCCCCCTTGCTGTATATTGAGGTGTATTTGTAAACATCGCCGACATGAGGTCATGTCATTGAAGTTTAAGTGCATTCACTCAGATGTGATCCTGTCATGGGAATCCCTTGTAGGCAAGTAAGTATAGCCACCTCCCCCCCCCCCCCCAAAAGGGAAGAGGGGCATTTTTTAGTATTCTGCAATGTTCCTGGCACAGTACCAACCTGTGCTGGGCAGTGCAATGGGTGCACCCCAGTGGAAGAGCCTGATGGGGGAGGGGCACAGGGATTCATTCATTTGTGGCGGAGGGGTAGCTGATGATGTCAGCGATAGCTAGCTGAGTGAGGGGGTTGGGGAGAAGGGGTCTGATGTCGACCATGATTGGGGACAGGGGGAAAGGCTACTGACATTGACAGTTTGAGGAGGGAACTGCTGGCTCTGATCATGGGGGGTGGATAAGAGGGCTGGAGAACGCCTACTCTGATCACATGAAGGGAGAGGGGGGATTGCTGAATGCTTGTTCTGATCATGGGAGTGGGGGCAGTGATTATTTTTGGTTTGATCAGGGCACTGCTTAAACATGACAGACTGATTTCAGTTCAGTCAGTCTTTACCAGTGTTTTTAAGCCCCATGTCTCTCTATGACGGTGTGAAAGATATCCATCTTTTTTTTTAACCAAGTGTCATAGTAGTGGAGAGAAAACCGATCTATTTCTCTGGAGAAAAATGCACCATTTTTGTCACTGGAACTACCACTTTGCCAAATGCTGGTAAGATCATTCCCAAGTATGAAAAGCAAGGCTGGAAATTCTGAAATTGAAGCATTGCCATATTGCGAGTCACTATATGTCAGTGATCACAGGATTGATGGGTGAATGGGATTCTGTGTGAATTATAAGCAGAAGAGCTTAGGATTACTTGTAATATGGATTCTTTAGTGTCTCAATGATGAGATTGTGAGACTTGTGTGTCTAAACATGATCCATTTATTGATTACTTAAAGAGCATAGCTATGTCATGGATCACACAGTGGCAGAGTGGTTAGCACAGCTGGTCACAACATCAGGGACCCGGGTTCAATTCTGGCATGTGGTTCAATACATCACTGTGTATAGTTTACATGGGTTTTCTTCAGGTGTTCTAGTTTACTCTCACAGTCCAAAGGTGTGCGGATTAGGTGGATTGGCCATGCTAAATTGCCCTTAGTGTCAGAGGGATTAGTTGGATAAATACGTGGGGTTACAGGAATAAGGTCTAGGTGGGATTATTGTCAGTGCAGGTTTGATGGGTTAAGTAGATCCTTCTGCACCGTAGGAATTCTATGATTCCATGTTCTCTGGTGTTGACTGATAGCCAAGCTTCACACGCATGAGGACGGCCTCAACTGGGATCTTGGGTTCATGTCACACTATCTGTAACCTCCACAACTTGCCTGGACTGGCAAAATCTTACTAACTTTCCTGTCTGGAAACAATACATATCTTTTTAAGCTGTGCTTAATTCTCTCTCCACCCACATTATCTGTATCTTTAAGACTTGATTAGCTGTAAAGACTCACATTCGAATCATTATTCATGTAAATTGAGTTTGTGTCTTTATATGCCCTGTTTGTGATCAGAACTCCTACTTGCCTGATGAAGGAACAGCCAGTTCCTAAAGCTAGTGACTTTTACTATAAATAAACCTGTTGGACTTTAACCTGGTATTGTGAGGCTTCTTACGTTGTTTCTCCATGCAGGCTGCTTCCAGAGTACTCTCTGTGTTCCTTACCATTGACTCTATGTATCATACCATGAGTAGTTCCATTCTCCAGTTCCACATTAGCCTTTGCTCTGTTGAGCACTTTTACATTACAATGCATGTAGATATCAAGGTTGCTAAGGGTGCAAGATATAATGGCAGCCAGGCAAGCGTTGGAATAGTCAAGTCCAGCGATGACAAGAGGATCCATAAGAGACACAGCAAGAGGGTTATGGCAATGCTGGAGTTGAGTGTGGTCACAGAGGTGATAATATGATGACCCTCGTGATGGAAAAGAGATGGGGTCAGAAGTTTAGCCTGGGGTCAAATCGGATGTCAAGATTACAAAAGTTTGATTCAGTCTATTGCAAGGAGAAGAATGGAGACAGTGGCACAGAGGTTTATAACACTGGTGATGATAACAATAGAACTGAGGTCCTAAAGTTATCACTGGACCCCAATTATCAAGTAATAATATGTTTTCTGGCCTATTTCTAACTTTCAAATAGCTAAGTAAATGAAGGTTGGCTCAAAAACACTTCAGGCATGAACTGTAAATCTCCATTTGTTCTAAATGTGGGGTGGTAGAAATGTCCTCCTGCCTTAACGCTGAAATGCTTTATTAATACACTTAGATTATTGATAATGATACAGTACAGACTGGCAGTGATGTCAGAGGTTGTGTCCTTCTGAAGAAAATTGCTAAAAGTGTTGCTAGCACAGAGAGAATGGATTATTAAAAGAAACCAGAGGGAAATATTCACTAAAATGAATTGTTAGTATCCAATACTTCATGTGTGTGCCAGATTGGGCATAACTTTCATGAATACAGAGGCTGAATTACTTTGTTCTTGATACTGTAAGTAATAGGCATCAGATTATTTTGAATACATCACAATATAAAGGGCACAAAAGTAAAAGTTAAGTAATGAAATCCTAGGATGCCGAAACCTGGGTAGCAAAATTGGAAAAGATTCCGTAAATGCACAAGGGGACAATTATTGAAGTATCAAAAGAAAGAGAAGACGTACTGGGAGGTTATTCAAAGCAAAGTATTGATCCGAGAATTTGCTTCAATCAGGAGAAGTCTGTCGAACCTAAGTTATAAAGACCCTTATGAGGTTCAGGGCTACCAGATGTGATGTGTTATTCATAAGGTGCGGTTATTGGTTTTGTTCAGGCACTGGTTTGTTTTTACAGCTTCACTTTGAATTCCACTATTTCTTCTCCCTGCTATTTTGGAGCATAAATTTGTCACTGCCTGATTTCAGGTGATTTCAATCTGACCACAATATGTGTTTTGTACTAGAACACCCATTGGCCAGTCTGAAATTAAGTCTTGGGCCTCAGTAAATATTTCTTGCATAACCGGCTAGTGCTTGTCATGTTTCGACAGATGGCCTATCCATTTGCACAAGGTGCACATCGGATCTCTTATCTTGCTCAGGGTGATGGGCTGGATTGACCAAGACACAATAGGGAAACCCTCTTGTTAGTCTTGGCTCCATACCATATGACATTAGATGCACAATATTGATTCTCCTCTTCAGATGCACCAATTCACTTTATCCTAATCCATGATTTCATTGCATTCTCTGTCTTTCCTGGCATTTCTATAACGTACTTTTATTCTTTTTCATTTGCTGAGGATCACAAACATCAGCAACTTTTGGGTACCAACCTCCCTCATCATCCCTCTTTCCCTTCACTTTTAATGAACCTCATTCCTCTTTCCAAATTCAATCCTTACTGGGTTTCCTCGTCTTCTCTCCTTTAACTCTAAACTATTTAGCTCTCAATTCCTCTCCCTACACTCCCAACTCAATGAATCTTAACAAGAATACAAAAGCTAAATAATCCAGATCCTGGGAATTTGAAATAAAGTTAGAAAATGCTGGAAAGACTCAGCAGGTCAGGCAGCATCGATGTAGACTGTAAGAGAATTAATGGGCAGAATTTTCCCATCCCTCCCGCTATGACTACCGTGGCGGGCAAGGACATGGAACATGCAAAGGTCCGTTTAATTTATGTGGGATTTTTCGGCTTTGGAGCAAGCGTCCATTTGTGGCTCAGAGCTGAAAATGCTGCAAATGTGTCTGCTGGAGACTCGCAGAGGCTGTGGCACCCAACGGGGAGCTGCGAAACGGCCTCCGCTTGAATCTCCCAGACCACGCTGCTACAAAAGCAGTGCAGCAGGATGGGAGAATTACACCCCCCATATTTTCACAAGTATTGTCCAGGATTGTCCCAATAACATTCTCAGTCTCCAATTCACGTGAAAATGGAAGTAACCCCTACTGTTTTTTTTTTAGTGTGATTTTCAGATTGAATCACTGATACTCTGTTCGTCACAGAATGCACTAGCAGGATTCCCTCAATAACTGAGGGTGAAGCCTATTCCTGGCCAGGGAGCGAGCAGCATCGGACTGAGTAGGCCACTGCGCATGGGCTGAAATGTCAGTGACCAGATGCGCAGTGCCCCCCTCCCACCTCTCCCCCACATTGCTGCCCTTCTGATTATGGTAAGAAGTCTGACAACACCAGGTTTAAGTCCAATCAATTTATTTGACAGTAAACTCACATAAGCTTTCGAGGCTGTCCTTTTTGTCAGGTGAATGAGGTGTTCTGGTCTCAAACAGCACATATAACAGCACAGACTGTTACTGCATAGACTGTTACTGCACAGACAGACACTTCTGATCGTGACTAGCCAGGTGACTGGCCAACCCCCATTGCTGCCCCTCTAATTCCCCCTACTTCCCCCCAGTCACTGCCCTCTCAGACTCTCCAGGCTAGCCCCAATGTCCTGCCCTCTCACTCCTCTCTCAGGAGTCTCTCCAACCTCTGGCCAGACCCAGTCTCCCTGAACTCCCGGAACCCTCATCCAGCAGTCCTGGTGCCTCTCCCCGATGCCTTTGGCAGCTCTGACCCTCCCGGCAGACCTGAGCCCCCCTTCCTCCCCGCCTTTCCATCCGGATGATCAGCCCCGATCACCTCCTCCCAGCCTCTGCCACTGATCCCAATGCAGAGTGGCAGCGGAATTCCCCACCCCCACCAATTGGATCCACCCCAGGCACTGTCCTATGCCCAGTGGACATTGTCAATTTGTACTTTGGGCAGTGCCAGAGAGCCAGGCTGGCACTGTCAGGCTGGCACCACCCAAGGATTACTCCCTTATCCCCACTTCCTGGTAAGGCCCTCAATGGTGTCTGTTCCCTCCAGTGGGGTCGGTAGTCTGTTCCCCCTTAATGGGGGGCAGTAGTGAACCCTGTTGGAGTGAATGACCCCTGATGGTCGGGAAGGGGAGGTGCTAGCAGGCCTGGAGTCTCTCATTACTTGGATTTTTTTTTTAGCACAAAAGATAATAAGTTCACTGTTGGAAAGGGGGGGGCAACAATACCTTTTCCAAGAAATCACCTGACCTGCAAGGAACTTGAGATGGAAGACTGTTTGTGTGCTTTCACTGCAATTATTTTAATTCATGCCAAAAAAAAACTGGTTAAAGGCAAAAGTTAGTTAGCTATTGGAAATCTCATGATTGGGACATGTTTTGGACTTGTGTTTTTGAACTCAGCTGGGGCTAAACTGAGAAGATGAAATGTTGCCCAGCTCAACCGCTCCTGGCCTTGCTTGAAGTAAAGTGGTTGGCAGTAACCAGCTAAAGTTTCTTCGCTCAGTGGATTTGTCTATCTTTGGAAATTTGAGAGACTGAGTCACGTGGGATTGATCCAGCTATGTTTCCCTTGCCAAAGCCCCATGGTGAGAACCTCTATACGTACACATATACTGCCTATATTCACACAAGGGAGCTACAGACTGGCAACATTGAAACCATTGATTGTTATCCTTTATATTATAAAGGCCAATATGTCCAATATGTCCGAATATGTGTGTGTGTGTGTGTGTGTGTGTGTGTTATGCCTGGTTTTATTCACCATATTCCAGGAAAGATGTCAAAGTTTTAGAATGGGTGCAGAAAAGGTTTACAAGAATAGTTCCAGGTTAAGAGTTATCAGTTACATTGATGGATTGGAAAGGTTGGAATTGTTTGCCTTAGGGAAGTGGAAATCATGTGGAGATTTGTTAGAGATGTTTTGCCAAATCATGAGAGGTCTGAGAGAGTAAAATAGAAAGTGATCCCATTGGTGGAAGAGTCAAAAATCAGGGGACACAGATTGAAAATTATAATGTGATGGAATTTTATTTAGGTAGCAAATGATCAGGATCTGGAATCCACTGCCTGGTCGAGGCAGATTCAATTGTGGATTTCAAAGGTGAATTGGATAAACAAAAAGAGTCTGGCCTTTGTGAGACAGCTGGGGAGTGGGACAAGCTAAATTGTTTTTGTAGAGAGACAGTGTTGTGGTATTAGCATGTTTGAGATTGTAGGAATTAATATGGATGGGAAAACAATAACATCCACATTATGATATAGAGAGATACATGGAAATAGTAGAGTGCTGTGGTGAATCTGGTAGAAGTCAGCATGAAGATAACATCTAGTCAGGACTGTATCTTATTTAGTTAGGTGTTATTAATAAACTTATTTTTCAAACATACAAGCCTCCAGACATCTTTGTAAACCAACTTACAATCTTATAATAAACATGAAACTTGATTGACAGGATGGCCTCCTTTGCTATAATTATTTTATGGTTCTATGAGCTGAATTTTATTGGCTGTGGCCACTGCTGCGATAGTAAAAGATCCTGAGGAAGACATGCAGTGATGGAGCTCAGACTGTGAGGTGAGTTTGGGACTTTGCTGGGGCCTACTAGCCAAGCCTTGGAGAAGTGTGAGGAAAATGGGTGTGCGGATGACAAGTCAAGAGGGGGAAGCAAGTAGAGTTCACACCATGTGGATGGTCACAGAGATGCCTGGCCAGGAGGCAGTGCACCCTTAGTCTTGTCCAGCAGGCTAACAGCTCTTGCAATGCGGCCTGGAGACCTGGAATGGGCTTCCTTTGCCATGAGAAAATCCCATTGAATTGGTCACTGAAGGGCTTCAGATGAGCCACAAATAAGTAGGCTTCCAGATGCCTCCCCCAACATGGGTAACATTGATAGGGGTGGAGACAAGTGAGCAGGTAGCAAGCAATGCATCCCTGACAGAGTACCCAATTTTACATGCCCTGCCTGTCATTTCACTCCAACAGGAGTGTAAATTTCAGGCCTAAGATTCCATAATGTGCTTCTATGCCTCTATTGCAGTTTCGAGCTGACTGACCAATAGCATCTGGAAAGCACCAATTCCCACAATCACATTGATAACAGTTCCACACACCCACTTTCCATAAGGACATTACTTCATTCTCACACTGCTGATTTCTCCTGATGATGGCACCTTCCATTCCCTTACATCCAGTGTATCTTCATTTTCCTCAATCGAGGATTCCTCTTCACTATGGTTGACAGGGCCCTCACCCGTGTCTGTTCCATTTCATTCAAAATCCTTCCCCATTATCTTGCATCAATGATAATATTTCCCTTTGTCCCCAGTGTCCACTTTTAACAGTTCATCCTCTGCCATTATTGTCACATTCAGAATGATTCTACAACAACACACACCTTCCTCTTTCCCTTTTCTGCATTTCCAAAGGATACATTCTTCCACAACATCCTCATCCAGCTCATTTCACCTTTTGTCATTTAATCTCTCCTGCCTTCGAATCATCTCAGACTTTATCTGTTGCCCTTCCCCCTCGCTCCATATTTTCCCTGCTTTTCCCTTCATTTAAATGCTCTAACCCTCACCAATACTGATGAAAGATCAATGATTGAAATGTTGAATGAAATTTTCCCAGTATCTAGGAGTCATGTTCAAAGGTTGGGAAAGCAGGAGGTTGTTGAGTGCAAGGGAGGAAGGGAGGGCTGAAAGGGGGACAAATTAAAGGCAAAACATGCCGGGTCAGCTCCTTGAGGTATTTCTGCCTCCACTCACCATTATCAGGGGTAAACCGCTTGATGGCCATGGGCCCGAGAGCAGTGAGAAGTAATTAAAAAGGAGGTGTTTATGTAATGAGGCTCCATTTTCTATGCCAACAAAATGTTTCTGGAGATGACTGAAATCCCTAGAGCCTGCTTGGTTTGCCAGCTCCAAGCAAAGGAAGACTCAACAGCTTCAGCTTTACACAAGGTCCGTAAATGAGCAGAGACAATGGGACTCCTGTGGCCATAGGCAGGCAACATTGCAGTCTGCTGCTACTGAGAGGGTGAGGAATTTGGAAAATCATTTCAGCCCCTTCCTCCTCACCTCCTTCCACTTGCGGTGCTCACTTTCTCTCCCACCGTCAGCGTAGCTGCATTGCTACTGCTGCCTCAGTGCCAGCCTCCCACACCTACTGGCTCCTGATGGCTCTCCTGGCCGAGCAGCCCATTTGACATCATCGATTGGATTCAGGGTGAGGAGGTGACCAACTAACTGACCAGTTCTTGGAAAATTATGTGTGTGGGTACTGCACTGAAAAGTGCAAGTTTGGGACCAGAAATAGTCCCAGCACTGGGGTCTCCTAATACTCGCAGCAACATTCAGCCCATTCATTCTCTTTCACTTGGCACAGGTGCAGCCGGATCTAATAACCATTTCAAACTTTTTTTTTGAACATCCCAGATGGTGGCTACTGCTGAGGAATCTACCCCGCTCATCACACATCAATTTCCCAAAGGCATTCTTCAAGAGACCTTATTCCTCGCACTGGCAATTTTAATGAGAGCAAACAACTGTTTTCAGTGGCCAGCTAGAATGCCTGAAATGTGGGCCTGACAATCTTATAAATGGCTCAAACTGTATATTTGACCATGGACTGTCACACTTTGAAATAATGAGAAATTTAGCACTAGTATAAAATATTTACCATCCAGAAACAGACCAGTTGACCCAACATATCTATTTTGTCCTATACGCTCCATTTAAGCCTCCTCCCACCCTTCTACATCTTTCCATCTTTCACCCTCCCTCAAATACTTCCATTTCCTGCTAAAATGCACTCATGGCTGTTGCTCAATGTGTGGGAGTGAATTCCACTTGCAAACCATGCTCCAGTTAATGATGTTACTGGATTTGTTTTTGTTTATTATCATATACATATGTATTTATTGCCCCTAGTTTGGAAACATTTTTTACATATCTACTTGTCAAATCCTTTCATAAACTTCATAAAGACCTTTGTCGAGTCACCATTCAGTTGTCTTTTCCTGCAGAGAAAAGAATCCCATCACATTCAATCTTTCTTGAAAGGTGTAATCTCTCTGTTCAGTTTTCATTCGAGTAAATCTTTTCTTTACCTTCTCCGATGCCTCTTTTATATAATGGAGACCAGAACTGTTCAATATACTCCAATTTTCGCCTAATCAAAGCTCTGTATTTCTTCAAAGAATTCAATAAATTTGGTCAGGCATGACATTCCCTTTTGGAATCCATGCTGACTACTATTTATTATATTTTCACTTTCTATATATTTTTTAATTACATTTTTGAGTAAGGATACCATTATCCTTCCCACCACTGACATTAGGCTAATTGAGCTATAGTTCACTGGACTTTTTCTATCTCCCTTTTTATATGTAAGAATTATATTAGCTCTCCACCAGTCCTCTGGCATGATTCCATTTCTAATAATTTTTTATATATATGCATTATGCCTCTGCTCTTGCTTCCCTGATGCTGTATTACAGTCCACTCAGGGAGTCTGAGTTGCTGTGGCAACATGCACTTTTACAAGCTTATTGTAGTTTGGAGCAATGGGCAGTGATGGTTAAGGCTCCAACTTTCTTTCCATGACACAGCTGAATAGGGATCTCTCCCACTCTCACCACTTGTCATAGATTCGTTTTGGAAATGTTGCTACTCAATATGCTTGGTCATACTATGAACACACCTTTCTTGACCCTGAAGACCTGCAGTGAGACTAGAGCCTAGAACTACTGGCTGAGAGGCAACAGCACAAACCGTTGTGGCACAAGACCTCCTCACTTCTTTTCCTTAAGATCTTTTAATATGAATGCACCTGGATCAGGTTTTATTATCATTTATTTAGTTTCTTCATCTAATCTCATATCCAGCTTCACAGAAAAGGGTGAGATCTTTACCACCCTCAGCACAATTGACCGTAACTCAAGACTGAAAGAGATGAACACTAGAGCGATGTACAATGTTTCATCCAGCCGAATGTTATGGAACTAGGCCTGAATGCTGCACCGGACACAAACACCCAGGTATATCATGTGGCTTATGGTGGACAGACAATGCCTACTGAAGGTGCAACAGCTCTCACCGAATACAAGGAAATTTCAAGTTCCATGTGTTCCATTAGTTTCATGTTTGGGTGGCACAGTTATTAAGACTGCTCGGCCAGGGACGAGGGTTCACTTCTGGTCTTGGGTCACTGTCTGTGTGGGGTTTGCACATTCTCCCTATGCCTGCATGCATTTTCTCTAGGTGTTCCGATTTCCTCCCACACTCCAAAACTGTGCGGGTTAGGTTGATTGACTGTGCTAAATCACCTCTTGAGTATCAGGGTGATGTAGGGCATGTGTGGAGATTTCTAGAAATAGGATAAATATATAGGGTTCCGGAGATAGGGCTTGGATGTAGTTGTTGTTGGTGCAGGCTCAAAGAACCAAATGGTGTCTTTCTGCACTGTAAGGATTCCATATAGTTAACCAAAACATAAACTAGGTCTTCAAAACTACATTTATATTTGGGACTCATTCAACCTGGTCCAGTAACTTCAAGGCCCAGAGATGACAACTTATAAAGACCCTTTCAAAAGTGACATCATTGGTAAGCTACCAGTTTTCCATCACATGACACTGTTCTCAGATGATACCTTGCAACAACTCCGAGACTCTGCATGAAGCAGAAAGAAGTGAATGAGCTGTCTTGAATGACGACGCTGTGTGTCAAAAATCCGACAGATGAGGCCAGAAAAGGTTTCAACAATGGTGGCCATGATAAAAGATATGCATTGACCCAGGGCATTTGAACAAGGTACTGCTGGCACTTCATCACTGAGTGAAGACAGTTGAGCAGGTGATAGCAGACATATCAGATGAGAATATTTCAGCATTCTTGATATATAATGTGTGTTCTGGCAACCCATTGGATGAGTAATCCTCAAAATTTGTCACACTCATGTGTCCAGTAGGCAGATATCACCTTTTTCATGAAGATGTAGATGTGACAAAGATGATTGATGAGAGCAGAGTAGTGGATGTTGTTTATATGGACTTCAGTAAGGCCTTTGACAAGATGCTTCATGGCAGATTGGCGCAGAGGTGATATCGCATGGGGTCAGTGGATAAGCATATGGATAACATTGAAATAGTTTAGGTTAGAGGGTCATTAGATTGGTTCCATTGGTCGGCGCAACATCGAGGGCCAAAGGGCCTGTACTGTGCTGTAATGTTCTATGTTCTTTGATCTATGTAACCCTGCAAAATCATTGTTTACGACATTCTTGTTTGAGGTCATATTATGTCAGAACATGATGTACATTTGCACCTTGTCCTTGATAGAATCAGAACAGTTGAATCTTAACCTTGCAAAATGCAGATTCGGTCAACCAGATTCCTTACGTAGACCATTTGCCTCCTGATAATAGTGTAAAGCCAGGTCCAAACAGAACATTGTCTGCACAACAAATGGCCATTGCCGTGGATGAACGCACTTTAGAGCACTTTGTTGGTCTGACAAAATATCTTTCTAAATTCATCCCATGTTACAGTGAAGGCACTGAACCTCTTCGTCAACTTCTCCACCAGGAAGTCAAATGGTGCTGGCAAGGGCATCACACAGCAACCTTCAACAGACTCGAGCAGGCATTCAAAGTCCCACTGGTGCTGTAGTACTTTGATGTTTGGGCACACGTATTCATCCCAGCAGCGATCTCCCAGCATGGACTTTGCACAGCCTGCATGCAGAATGACAGAACAATAGACTTAGCTTCAGGAGCTCTCACTGGCACTGAGACTCATTATGCCCAAATCAAGAAGGAACTCCTCACTTTAGTCTTTGTCTGTCAGAAATTTCATGACTTCATGTCTGGTGATCCTGCAAGTGTTGAAACTGATCATCAGCCATTCTTAAGTATCCTAAAGAAGCCTCTCCATACTGTCTGCAGGCTGCAAGACGTGATGCTAAAGCTGCAATGCTACAATATCACTGCCTATAAACATGGTAAGGAGCTGTACATGCCCTTACTAGTGCCTGCTTAACAACTACAGATGAGATAGTCTGTGAGGGAGACAGACACTATGATAATAGAGGTGCTCTCCTCTCATACAATCTCGGAGCTGAACGATGCCTTACAGACAGACATCATATGTAGGAAATTGCATGATGATCTCACAAGGGACTAACCAGAGTCCTCGAGTGAGCTTTCCCATGAGTTCTGAGCATTCTTTGCTATCAGGGATGCACTGACCATATAGAATGATCTAATATTGCATAGCCAGTAATTCATCATTCTGATCGCTGTTCAGGTGTATTACACCCTGGGTAGGAAGCAACCAGATAAAAGGCCAAGGAAGCACTGGCCCTCCATAGACATGGACATGGAAAAGGAAGTTTCCAGATGTGCGCTATGCAACATACTCAGGCTGCATCAAGCAAAATAATAACCATTGCATTACATGAAGTCTTGGACCTCCTATGGTCATTTGCAGCAGCTGATATCTTTGACTGAAACAATAAACAATATTTAATCATGGTTGGTTGGTTGGTTCACATTCTGGTTGCTTTGAACTCGAACTACCTGCCAAGCATGACAAGTAATGCAGTCATCATTGAGCTCAAGAGATAGATCGCCACATGCAGCATCCTACAGAGACTCAGGACAGACAATGCTCAGTGATTTGTCCACTTACCCAACTCATCTCCACGGAATTTCAGAACTTTGCACATAAACAGGACTTGAAGTATATCACCTGCAGCCCAAAGTCAAGTGGTTTGGCACAACTGGCAGTTCAATCAGCCATGCATCTTCTGAAGAAAATGCATGGGATTGAACAGACTACTGTGCTGCATTACTCAGTCTGTGAAACCTTCCATGACATGAGATGCCCTTGTCAGCACAGCAGGCGCACCAGGACCACAATTCCTACTGTTAAGGCTCTGCTGCAGCTAAACTTGAAATCAACATGAATTACAGAACCGTGCAGAAGGAGGCTATTCAGCTCATCATGAATGGGCTGAATTCTTAGTCCTGTCCTCAAATCCTTTGTGATTAAAGACAACATAACATTTGTCTTCCTAATTGTTTGCTGCAGCCACATGTTTCCTTTTAGTGATTCATGAACAAGGGCAGAAAATCCCACCTAATGACTTGAAAATCATGATGGGTCGGAATTTACGGCGCCCATTGAGCAAGACCAAAACTTCCTGCCTGAGATCCACAGAGACCTTCTGTTGTTGGACCTTCGCCCACTCCGATTCCGTGGCAGGTAAAGTAGTAGAGTTCAGCCACCAAGTCACAGAAACAGATTAAGTGTTTATTTTATGGAGAGGAAACTGAGTTTGATAATCTATTAGGTTTTTTTTGAGGTTGGAACTGACATTAAAGACATGGGATATCCAGTTATCCCATATTTATATTTCATAAATATATCCATATTTATATCCAGCATATTTATATTTTCAGGAGCTATTCAACAAGGATCAAAACAGAAATTTGTTACACAAGATTAGGGTTTTGGGATTGGGAACAGTGTAATATTTTTATATAGAGTGTTGATTGTTTTACTGACAGAAAACAGAGAGTAAGAAGAAAGATGTTGTTTAATCAATTCTCAATCTATGCTAATATATTACCCTCAATCCTATGAGTCCTAATTCTGAGTCAGAATGCCTTGTCTGGCACTTTATCTAATACTTTTTGAAAATCTAAATACATTTCACTGACTGGTTTCCCCATTATCCACGTTGCTTGTTATTTCTCTGTAAAGAAACCTCTTAACAGATTTGTCAAACATGGTTTCCCTTTCATAAGTATGGATTCATGCTGACTGCTGAGTATTTCTAACATTTTCTGCATTTTCTCAGGAGGGATTTACCTGACTTATAGAGGAGTTAACACAGATTGACTTTATTGATTCCTCAGATGGAGAATCTAGAACTAGGGACTGATAATCTCAGGAGAAAGATGCAGAGGGGTTGGTTATTCTGGACTGAGGTAAGGAGAAACTTGTTCAGTCAGAGGGTTGTGAAACTTTAAAATTTTCTACCTCAAAGATGCTCGATAGTTTTCATGTAGCAAATTATATCTCATTTGAACACAACATTTGGGTGGAATTTTACCAGCGTGTCCGCCTGAAGTTCATACAATCCTGCCTGAGGCCAGCAGAGGATGCCGTTCTCTGAGCCTCGTCTACCCCTGAAATTGGGATGAGTGTGCCAGTAAAACTCTGGCCTTTGTTTCTGTATTGTACTCAGTTTTTGGGCAGTTAGAGATGGGCAGTAAATGTTGAAGTGCTAGCATTGCCCATGCACCATAAATGAAAAATAAATTCAGCATGAAATCTTTTGTTATTTAATCTCCATAACCTCCATCTTAACACAGGCTGTCTCCTTTATTCTTTCTGCCCCCTCTCCACTTTGAAGTTATCTGATGGGGCTGGAAAATCCACTCCTTAGCATCTAAAAATTTGTAGTTGAGGTGGATTAGCCATGCTAAATGCATGAGGATTTATAGAGAGAGGGTGGTGGGTGACGGAATAGGGGTAGGAAAGGTTATGGGAGGAGCAATACATTTGGTAAGGGGGGGGAGGAGAGGACGAGTTTGTCCTGTGTAAATGCTCTTTTAGACAGTCAGTACAGACTTGATGGGCTGAATGTTCTCCTTCTGCACTATAGTGGATGGTGGCTAATTTGATTCTATATTACCTATACAGTCATTCTGCATGTATAGATAATGACCAGAATTCTCCCATCCCGCAATTGAACAAAACATAAAAAGAGATGTAGCTTTTATGAGTTTAAAGCATCTATGGAATTTATCATAATGAAAAATTGTAATTAGGTTTTCATGCCCAGAGAGGTTGTTCAGTAGTAATTATGATTTAGTACATCAGACAATGTGAAGGCCCATTCACAGTCGGATGGGAATTTCCAGCTTTAAGATGAGCACAGTCAGGGAGAATTCCATATATATATTTAATTCTCTTTGAAAGTTATAATTAAATCAGTTTTCAGGGAATGATTTCTAGATCATAACAGCTTGGTGTGCAAATCAATTTTTCTCTCCCTTTGAGTTCTGTAGCCAATTATCTTAAAAATACAGAACACTTAGTGAATAATAAACAAGAAGAGAGTTTGTGAATATAATAAAATACCATAATTCCCCATAAAGAGACGTTAAAAAATCGAAGAGAACATTACTTTAAACTCTTCCTGCTGTAGTTATGTGTGTATTATGTGCAGAAGTAATGATTCACATTTTGAGGTCGTAATGCTGGCAAACAATTAAACATTTCTGGCATCTGTGCATGTGAAGTTGAGAGTGGAAATCCAGAGTTTGCAGCTATTAATTTCACTCCTCTTCCATATGATGCATTGTTAAATTCCTCACTGTTGGAAATTAATTAGAAATCACTGAATTGATATGAATTTCATTTTCACTTTTGACTTTTCACAAAATTTTCATTTTGACTTGCTATAAAAATCCTGAAAAACAACTTGTTGATTGTGATTTAACTTAATTTCTTGCTTGAAAGACAATTTAATAATCACTCACAAATAGAATTGAATATATATATACATATAATCTGTAGGCATTCAAAGAGTTTTGGAGAAGAAACAAAGGGGTGATGTTCACTGGTGAGTTATGTGACTATATGAATAATGTATAATGCAATTAGCTACCGTCAACTTTTGTAATTTTGGCAGATAAATCGTTGTTGACCAGGAGATATATTTAAAATATCAGGCTGTAATGTCAGAAAGCTCTGTTTCACATTACATAATATGATAAAGTTTTCATCTTCTGGTACTTGGGCAACAGAAAGATAATAGTAATACACAACACAATGGCCTTTTCAAAAATCTGATGTACCAAATCATAATTACTGCTGAACAACCTCTCTGGGCATGAACACCTAATTACAATTTTTCATTATGATAAATTCCATAGATGCTTTAAACTCATAAAAGCTACATCTCTTTTTAAGTTTTGTTCATGATTTTAATCATCCACTTTTATCCCTTAATCCCAATCTTGATTTTGTTCCCTGTAAAGTAATTAAAATGTGAAGGATAATTAGTGCTTATTAATTCCTGATTTGATATCTATGATAATCCTTCAATGTAATTGGCTACTTAACCTGCTTGAAGGTATCATAGTTGCTGAATAGAGTGATTCACTGAAGTGGATGCCAAAATGAAATTACCCCCAGGCAAGGTGAAATTTGCAAGTGGACTTTTCTAGTTCTTTGTGGGAAATTTTTTTTCAAAGCAAGCGCTAAGGATTGCCACTTCAGCATTGGAGCACCATTGTGAGATAAATATACAGCAGTCAAGTCAAAACTGAACATGAGGTTTTTTTAATCATGTTTTATTCTAAACAATGGCACAATGGTTAACACTGTTGCTTCACAGTGCCATGGACCCGGGTTCAATTCCGGTCTTGGGTGACTGTCTGCATGAAGTTTGCACATTCTCCCTTTATCTGCCTGGATTTCCTCTGGGTGCTCCGATTTCCTTCCACAGTCCAAAGATGTGCAGTTTAGGTGGACTGGCTAAGGTAAATTGCCCCTTAGTATCCCAAGATGTATAAGTTAGATGGATAGGCCATGTGGAAATTAGTGGGGTTACAAGAATTGGGTTGGGAAAAGGACCTGGGCAAGATACTCTGTCAGACAGTCAGTGCAGATTTGATAGGCTGAATGGCCTCTTCTACACTGTTGGGATTCCATGATTCTATGGTATACTTCTTAAAACAATTCAAAATCTTATTTTAGTTTGTATAAGTACCATGACACGGTTGTCAACCATATGTTAACAATGCATGATAGACAATCTATTAATAATATTTAAGTATTTTTACAACTGAATTTTAAAACATTAAAACAAATATTAAAACACTTGTATTGTCCAGAGCATCAAAATTCTGATGTAATGTGTTTTATTTTCCATTTTTAAATTGTTAAAGTATAATTTCTGAACTAAAATCAACAAAAGAGACATGTTAGAGATTTTTAATTATTTCCTAAATATATCATAATCTGAAATATACTGTATTGCCTATGTTATTGTTGTGTTTACACAGGCCAACAGGATTTTCCAGTTCCAGTTCTGGTGTGGGCGGCACGGAGGCATGGTTGTTGCTTACGAGTCTGCAGACCAAGGTTTGACTCCTGGCTTGGGTAACTGTGTAGAGTCTGCAGGTTCTCCCCGTGTCTGTGTGGCTTTCCTTCGTTGTGGCTCCAGTTTCCTCCCACAGTTGAAAAGTATGTGGGTGGGGGATTTTAGCCATGCTGAATTTCCCCGTGGTGTCCCGGGATGCACAGGTTAGAGGGATTAGCAGGATAAATATGTGGGATTATGAGGAAACGGCCTAGGTAGGATTGTTTTCGGTTCAGACTTGATGGGCCAAATGGCCTCCTTCTGCATTGTAGGATTTCTACGATTCTATTGAACAATGTTGAAAATATTTCTGGGATATTCAATCAAAGTGATTTGCTATCATGGCAAGATGATCTATTCTAAGCTTTAACATTTGGAGTTAACAACACTAATGCACCTTACAGTTCGATGCACAAAAAGGATGCAGTTCAGTTTGTAAAATCAACAGCAGCGTCAACAATAATTCTAATCCTTTCATCATCAGCAATAACTCCTTCCAGCCCCTTTGCCTCCTGTTATTCCCCTATTTTCTCTTTTGGCCCAATTCTTGTCCCCTCCATACTTTCTTTCAAAGGTCTCCTTCAGATTTTTCTACTAAACCATGCTTTCACTAACCCAGTGTCTGTTTGCTTTCGTCCCTCTGCTTTGATGTCCTGTAAATTGTTGCAAAAACATCTTTGCACCTGTCAACTGGAAAGTTCTGACCTTGTTTTCTAAAATTAGCTGACACTGTTGGGCATTTACCTTGGAGGATCCAGTTTTGTCTACTACATAGGTATGACTATACTGACCAATGTCAAGTCACTGCTCTGGGGGCCACAGCGCTGGCAATCATTGTTGCAGGCAGACTGAAGCCATTGCCAATTGTGAGGCTGAAACCATAGAGATTGTCGATATATTCCTACCTAAATTGTCTTTGCACTCCCCCCCTCATCCTGTGACCCCTCGTGATTTTCAAACTGCAGATGGTGTAAGCATGCTCCTCCTGCTTCTCCTTTATATTGCCATAAGCTAACCCTTGTGCCCTGATCCTTTCAGACCGAGAGCTGCCATCTGGCTAAGAACTGCTGAGGGAGGCTGAAGTCGAAGGGGAGCAAAACACTGATGAAAAATAACATCACTCAATCTCATTTATGCCACCATTACAGATAGTGGAACTGTGTGAATATTAAGCAGGTAGTTTAGAAGTGGAATTTGCACAGAGGGAGTCACAGGGCATGAGATAGAATCATGTAATCATAGAATCCTACACTGCAGAAGGAGACCATTCAGCCCATTGAGTCTGCACTGACCACAATCACCCAGGCCCTATCCTCATAACCCCATGCATTCATTCTAGCTAGTCCTCCTGAGACTAAAAGGCAATTTAGAATGGCCAATTCACCCACCCTACAGATCTGTGGGAGGGGACCAGAGCACCCGAAGGAAACCTATGCAGCCACAGGCGAATGTACAAACTGGGAATCGAACCCTGTAATGGTAGCATAAATGAGATTGAGTAATGCTATTTTTCATCAGTTGGCGCTGTGATGCAGCAATGCTAGCCACTGTGCCACCGGGCAGCATGGGAGGGTTCACGTAAGTTTTCCTAATACAGAACTTAAAGGAGGAGTTTGATGAGGTGGCATACAGGAAAAAGCATACATGTAGAATAAGTTTGGTGTTTTAGCCAGTAATCCTGTTGTCACTGTCAAGGAACGTGGCAGACTCCAGCTTCGACCTGGCACGAAGCTTTGTGCAAATCTTGAAGCCTGCCCTTTCCATCATAGATGTGGCAGCCAACTGCTTCAGAACACCTGCGAATCCAATCGTAACACAGCGTTTGATGACTGATGTCTCAACTTCCATTGGCGCACAAGCCAAAGGCACCTTCTGTCTAAGTGCGAAGACTGAGATCATGCAGTTGCAGCTGGCTGCTAGGCTGTCATGGCTGCAGAACACGTGCTGAAAGGGGACTTGCAGCCATAGTCCAGCAATCTGTGCTCCAGCTGATTACTAGGGTAGGTTTTCAGCGGAGTCGGTGAGAATGAGCCTAATATTCTCTCAGGATGACAGCAATCACGCTTCCACCATTTTGCCCCTGCTGTTGCCTATCAGCCCGCCAGCCCAGACTACTGCTGCCTACACCAAGGTGGGCCAATCTGATGTTGGGTTTTCTAATCCTGAGCCTGCTCGAATAAGACCATCTGCAATCTCTCTACCGAAAGTCTGCTATTTTGTTAGCAGCTGTGCAACAACCATTGGGTTGGCACTGGGACAGGACAAAAGCAACCATAAGGCTGGCACTAAGGGGATGATGCGGAGATGCTGGACTGGAGTAAACATAGTAAGAAGCCTCACAACACCAGGTTAAAGTCCAACAGGTTTATTTGATAGCAAACACCACTAACTTTGAGGGTTCTGCAGCTTCATCAGATGAGAACTCCCTGTTCACCTGACAAAGGGGCAGAGCCCCAGAAGCTAGTGGGGTTTGCTAACAAATAAACCTGACTGTGGGAGGAAACAGGAGCACCCAGAGGAAACCCATGCAGAGAGGAGAATGTGCAAACTGCACACAGTGACCCAAGCCAAAAAGTTAACTCAGGTTTCTGGCACTGTGAGGCAGCAGTGCTAACCACTCTGCCACTGTGCCACAATGTGGCACAAATTCCATTTTTACAACAAAACATAGCCCATAGTGCCAAAGATATAGTGTCACACAGCCCCATTTTGTAATGCTTTCCTCTGAAGAAAATGGCATAAATAAATCATTTCTGAATAGGTGGATGGGAAGTGAAATTTACATAAGAATAGGTGGGATTTTCTGGCTTCTGATGGCATGTTTCTCGTGGTGATGCACCATTGGTTAGTGGGGGATTTTCTGCTGGGATTTCCCATTAACTCCACCACACACTGCTGGGAATCCAACAATGGGGTATACCATCAGTGGGAATAGAAGATCCCTCTGATTTGAATAGCCAAAAAGTTCCAACCTATATCTTTCCAGCGGAACAATGCTAAGATAATTTACAGAGTAGATAGTAAAAAATTAAAATGGGTCAAGGAATGCAGACACTGGGGGTTCAGGTAACCAAATCTTTAAAATGCAATAAAGAGTTGGTGAAGTTATTTAAGTAAAAGCAAACTTGGTTTCATAAATGAGAGATCAAGGCTAAGAAGCAAAATAGAAATCATAGAATCATAGAAACTCTACAGTGCAGAAAGAGGCCATTCGGCCCATTGAGTCTGCACCGATCACAATCCCATGCAGGCCCTACCCCCAAATCCCTACATATTTACCTGCTAATTCCTCTAACCTATGCATTTCAGGACACTAAGGTGCAATTTAAGCATGGCCAATCAACCTAACCTGCACATCTTTGGACTATGGGAGGAAACCAGAGCACCAGGTGGAAACTCACACAGACAGTGATCCAAGCCGGGAATTAGACCCAGGCTACTGGAGCTGTGAAGCAGCAGTGCTAACCACTGTGCTACCGTGCCATCATGATTGATTATATCACAGTGGGTTTTTTTTTAATCTGGTTTGGAAGCTGTCATTTGGCCACTATGTGGTTCAGAATTCTTTTTCCTATTCATCCATGGGCTGCCTACATCCCTAATTGCTCCTGAGCCAAATGACAACACCATGGACTTGATTTTACCAGTTTGATTCTAAGAGCTGAATCTGGGCTTGATCCAGGTCTGACTTGTGAACATATGCACTCTGTCTGAAAAAAAGTAGTAATTCTGAATCGCAAGACACAAGCCTGTGGGCAGGGTTTAGTGCGCCCAAAATACTGCACCTCCAATTGGAGGCTTCAACTATGCAGGCATAGAGAAAAAAAAAAGTTGAAAAATGCTCCCCTGCCACATAGCTGCTGGGTCGGATAATGCCTCCCCCCAGCCTCCACAGATATTGCCCCACTCCCAGAACATTATGACCCCCTTACCCCCCCCCCCGCCACTCAGACCGATTGCAACCCCCTGCCCAACTTCCACTCTCACCGATCGCACGCAGAGTGGCAGCAGAGCCACCCTACACCCTACACCAGAGATCCATCTGACCCGCCTCCCTCCCCACACAGAGAGCGATCTGACCTGCCTCTCTCTCCTCCCCCCCACCAGAGAATGGACTGTCCCCCTCTTTCCTCTCACCACCCCCCACTCCCCCCGCCCCACTCCCACCCTCCATGGATCAGAGAGTCATCTGGCCCACCTCCTTCCTCTCCCTCCCACCACCAATTTGAGTCAGAGAGCCACTGGAGGCTCTGAACTTACCTCCTCAGAAGCTGGAGCGCCTGAATTGGCCTTTACGGACCATGTCTGCTTCGTGCTGAGTCTGAACGGGCAAACGTGCTAATAAAGGGGAAATGCCACAAGTTTTGGCATCCAACCCATTAAGTCAATTTAAATGCATGCAAATATTTTAGGCATGGTCCCCAAGACAGCACTTTTAGGCACTTTGTAAAAGGAGAATGGGTACAGAGCCAATCGGGAATCGTGTTACTCGCCTCACACCCAATTTTACCAAGTTTTTGCATCAAGAAACGGCCACAACTTGCTGGTAAAAATTGGGCCCGGTATGTTTGATTCTGTACTGGCTTTTGAGGTAGCTTTTGAATTGTCTCTTCACCCTACCCGAGAGTGGAAGGCAATGGCAAAAGATCACTGGCAACAAATTGACAAGTAAAATAGCTGAAGATGAAATATCAACAGAGAATGAGCCATGGGTTTGCCTTAGAGCAGAGCACAGATACTTTCTTTTAAAATTACTTATGGGGCATGGACTTCGCTGGTTCGACCATCCCAGCTATCATGGAAATGTCACATAGAGGATAAAGAAACATTTAATGAGACAAAAGCGGACTTTAAATATGAGAAGATATTTGATAAATTGGGCCTCTGTCCAGATGAAGAAAAATGATTCAGATCAGGATAGATAGACATAATTTAGATTATGAAAGATTCAAATAAGGCATATCCGGAAAATCTTTTTCCACTGTTAAATGACTTGGTAACTCTAAGTCCTTTATTTATGTTCATCACAGAGCGTGGTATGATGACACAGTGGTTAGCACTGCTGCCTCATAGTGCCCAGGTCCTACGTTCAGTTCTGGCCATGAGTGACTGTATGGAATTTGTACACCTTTCGCCTGTCTGCGTGGGTTTCTTCCGGTTTCCTCCCACACTCCAAAGGCATGTAGATTAAGTGGATTGGCCAATAGAAATTGTTCTTTAGAATTCTAAGATGTGTAGTTTAGGGGGATTAGTGGGGTAAGTATGTGAAGTTAACGGAAAAGGGCCAAGGTGGGATCCTCTGTCAGAGAGTCAGTGCAGACTTGATGAACCGAATGGCCTCCTTCTGTATTGTAGTGATTCTATGATTGAAAGAAGGGGTGAAGAGAGAAAAACAAACATTTCCACAGAAGATTATTTGAGAAAAGGAATGCACTACCAGAAGCAATGGGGAAAGAATAATTTTGATTGGATTTTAAAAGAGTAGAGTTTGGAAATAAAATAAAGCTTGTAGGAAAAATGAAGATGACTGATGATCATGAAAAGGGTTTATCAGGGCAACAGCAACAGGAAGGATCCTAAAGTCAGCCCATAGATGTCAGTCACATTGAGTTGTGATTGTAATTCACAGCTGCTGGCTGTTAATGTGATAGTGTCATCTCCAAAGCAAAATATATTAAAATTAAAGGGTATATTTGAGATGTGTATGGAAGAATGTTTAGAACAAACAGCTTCCCATCAAATTGGGTACAAGCATGCTTGTAATTTGGCACAACAGAGGACTCAATTTAGGAATGTTAACATAAAGCTAATATAAGGAGAAAACAGGACCAGATTTGTCAGCTCTAATATCGATCACCATGTAAATTAAACTTAGAACAAACAGTCCTAACTTCTTCAATCAATCTGCAAGCCTGAAGTTTGCCATTCCAGGAACAATCCTCGTGAATCTTTCCTTCACTCTCTGCAATGCCTTCACTTCCTCCCTGAAGTGTGGCATCCAGAACTGAGCATTGAAGCAGAGCTAGTGATTTATACAAATTCAACATAACTTATTTGCTGTTGTACCCCATGACTCTGTTAATAAGGCTTAGCATATTGTATGCTTTATTAACCACTGTCTCAACCTGACATGTCACTTCCAACGACTGATGCGTATCCGTACAGAGGTCCTTGTGCAGCTTCACACTTGTTTCTCTTTTGTTAAGTAAAGAATGCAGACACTGACTAGACGCCTGTTACCCTGATTTAGCATCCTGGCATCGCATCAGTTAGTTGAGCTGCATGGTGTATGGATAGTGCCAATTCAGAGCTTTTCAAGTGCAGCATATTGTAACATCTGAACACTTTGTAATGCTCCCCTTTCTATTGGAGAAGTTTTCAACGTGATTGCATGCAGTGGATCCACCTTTTCCTTGGGAGAAGGGATAACTGATGTAGAGATGCTGACATTGGACTGGAGTAAACTCAGTAAGAGGTCTGGCAACACCAATTTTAATCCAACCGATTTATTTGATAGTAAATCTGCTAGCTTTCGGCGTTCGTGCCTTCGTCAGGCGAATGAGGTGATGCCAGGAAATGGGATTAGAATAGTTAGGTAATTTGTCTTTGGCTGGCGCTGTCATAATGGGCTGAAAGGCCTTTTTCTGTGCTTAATACCTCTGTGACTGGCTCTATGACAAACGGTAAATCTTTTCCCAGTGCAGTACACACTTATTTTGTTACAATGCCACAATGGGCTTGCAGGGAGTGAGTGGTAACACACATGATGCAAGTGCAAGATACTTTTTGCTCTGCTTTGCTTATAACAGCAAATAGTTCAAATAACTCCAAGATAGGGGATGTGATGTAGTGGGTGGGGAGGTTTTTTTATTTGTTTAATTATTGTCACACATATTAGTATACAGTGAAAAGTATTCTTTCTTGACCACCATACAGACAAAGCACATTGTTCACAGAGAAGGAAAGGAGAGGGTGCAGAATGTGGTGTTGTAGTCATAGTCAGGGTGTAGTTAAAGATGAACTTAAGAAAAGATATGTCCATTCAAAAGTTGGATGCAGCAGGGAAGGAGCTGTTCTTGACTCAGTTGGTAAGTGACCTCGAACTTTTGTATCACCTTCCTGATGGGAGAAGGTGGAAGGAAGAATGTCAACAGTGCGCGGTGTCCATGATTGTGCTGGCTGCTTTTGCAAGGTATCAAGAAGTAGAGACAGAATCAAGAGATAGGAGACTGGTTTGCATGATGGACTGGGCTATGTTCATAACCTTTCATAGTTTCTTGTGGTCTTGGATAGAACAGGAGCATGGAAACAGGAGAGGTTCCGGAGGATTGCGGATGTGGTTTCTATCTTTAAGAAAGGGAACAGGGATAGTCCAGGAAATTACTGACCGGTGAGTTTGACTTCAGTGGTTGGTAAGCTGATGGAGAGGCTTCTGAGGGATAAGATATATGAACATTTGGAGAAGTTTGGACTGATTAAAAATAGTCAGCATGGTTTTGTCAAGGGCAGGTCATGCCTTACGAGCCTAGTTGAGTTCTTCAAAAATGTGACTGAACACATTGACAAAGGAAGGGCGGTGGACGTAGTGTACATGGACTTTAGTGAGGCGTTTGATAAGGTCCACCATGCAAGGCTTCTGGAGAACGTGAGAGGGCATGGGATCCAAGGGGCTTTGGCCTCGTGGATCCAGAACTGGCTTGCCAGCAGAAGGCAGAGAGTGGTTGTGGATGGGTCTTGTTCTGCATGGAGGTCGGTAACCAGTGGAGTGCCCCAGGGATCTGTTCTGGGACCCCTGCTGTTTGTCATTTTCATAAATGACCTGGATGAGGAAGTGGAGGGATGGGTTAGCAAGTTCGCTGACGATACAAAGATCGGTGGTGTTGTGGATGGTCTGGAGGGATGCCAAAAGTTGCAGCGGGACATAGACAGGATGCAAGACTGGGCGGAGAAGTGGCAGATGGACTTCAACGCAGATAAATGTGTAGTGGTCCATTTTGGCAGGAATAATGGGATGAAGGAGTACAATATAAGGGGTAGGAGTCTTAGCTGTGTTGTAGAGCAGAAGGATCTTGAGGTCCGGGTCCATAGGACTCTTAAATCGGCCTCGCAGGTGGAGGAAGTGGTCAAGAAGGCGTACGGTGTACTGGCCTTCATTAATCGAGGAATAGAGTTCAGGAGTCAGGAGGCAATGATGCAGCTCTATAAGACCCCAGTTGGAGTATTGTGCGCAGTTCTGGTCGCCTTATTATTGGAAGGATGTAGAGGCTATTGAGAGAGTTCAGAGGAGATTTACAAAGATGCTGCCTGGATTGGGAGGCAGGCCTTATGAAGATAGGTTGAGGGAGCTGGGACTTTTCTCACTGGAGCGATATAGGTTGAGAGGCGACCTGATAGAGGTTTATAAAATGTTGAGAGGAATAGATAGGGTGGACTCTCAGAGACTATTTCCCCGAGCTGAAATGGTCACTACGAGAGGACACAGATTTAAGGTGCAGGGAAGCAAATACAAAGGAGATGTCAGGGGTAGGTTTTTCACTCAGAGGGTGGTGAGTGAATGGAACCGACTGCCGTCGGAGGTTGTTGAGGCAAACTCACTGGGGTCTTTTAAGAGACTTCTGGATGAGTATATGGAAAAGAATAGGATAGGGGGTTATAGATAGGTCTGTGGATTGGTAGATGTGATCGGCGCAACTCATGGGTCGAAGGGCCTGTTTGTGCTGTATTGTTCTATGTTCTATACCAAGCTGTGATACATCCGGAAAGGATGCTTTCTATGGTGCATCTGAGAAAGTTAATAGAGTCATGGCAGACATGCCAAATTTCCCTTGCTTTCTAGAATATAGTAGCATTGATGGACTTTCTTAACCATAGTGTCAGCATTACGTGACTAGGACAGGTTGTTGGTGATCTGGACCCACCTAGAAACTTGAAGCTATCAATCATATTTACTTCATTGCCATTGATGCGGACAGCGGCATATCTTCCACATGCTTCCTGAAGTTGATAACTCCAGGTGCCTGATATTATTCAGGAAAGCTGTGGTAAATTCAATAGATCTGTTCATGGCTTTTTAATTCAGGCAACTGATTAATATTTCACTACTGGATTTGCATTCCACATCACAGAAGTAGGTGTAATGATGATCTGCATGTGGCGACACAACTCAAGGTTTTTAAAAGGCAAATGTGAGGATGGAAATTGGAACGTTTGGTACAAAGTTAACAATCATAGAGAATGGGATCAGGTTGTCCTAAGGCTTTAACCACAATTCCCTTAATTTAACATTAGGATGATGTGAGAAGCCAGAGTACTTACTCTTGCTAGGTCATGTCAGGAATAAAACTATGGCTGACAGAAGTAAAGCATGGCAGGAGACACTCATGAAATCCACTGCTTCTGTGACTTTTTGTTTCTTCTTCAGCGGGAAGTGGTCAACATTTGTTGCCCATCCCTAATTGCTCGAGAAAAAAATGGCTTGGCAGACCATTTCAGAGGGCAATTAAGAGTCAACCACATGGATCTGGAATCATATGTAGACCTGACCAGAATAACAGATTTCCTTCTGTTATTTACCAACTAGATTAGTAAACTAGTTGGACTTTTACAATAATCAATAATAGTTTCATTGTCAACTTTTCTAAGACGAGCTTTGAATTGCAAATTTCATTAAATTCAAATTTCACCAGCTGCTATGGTGGGTTTGGAATCTATGTCCCCAGATCTTTAGTCTATCAGCCTCAGGATTACAAGTCCAGTGATATTAACATTATGCCACTGACCCAAACTTACCTACCTAAGTCGTGCAAGGACAGTTTCCCCATTTAGTTGTGTGAATCACCTCAACCTCTTCCTTGTGAAGCACATTCCTTTGCTTCACCTTTTTCTATAACACTTTGTCACATTCCCGTCTATCAATCGTTATGTAATTATTTGCTTCTTCCTCAGAGTTACTCTCACCAAAAGCAATCACCCATCTACTGAGTTACTCATGGGTTAGACCTTTTCCCCATTGGAGAAAAGACACAAGGGATGGAGTGAGACCCTAAGGTGGGTCACCATCTATTTTCCTGCAATCTTTGTTGCCTCCATCAAATCAGAACTGAGATAGATTTGTGTCTCAATCTGCTTTATCTGCAAGTTGCCAGTGGCAAACCCGCTAGCAAGATAGTGTCCTGTGCACTTGAAGCAGAAAATGTGCATGTTCACATCAGGTCCCACTTTTGAGCATTTGGTTGTGACCTAGCACTTAACATATGAGCATTACAAAGTCCAATTTAACCCACAGAAATCTTTTCAGGGCATTAATAAATCTTCAGGAGTGTATAATGATTAATAAGTGCTTCAATTTCTGAGGTCATGTTGTCAAACCTAGAGCACTCAGGAAGAAATGTTATAGCCCAAGTTCCTCGAGGTAAAACATAATCTGAATGTGAACCAGAAAATTAAGTTGGACACTGTATTAGTTTCTGGCTTTTGCAGACTCAAATGATCAAAATTAAATTGTAACCTTCACAATTTAGTTTACGTTCAAAGAAGCTGTCGAAATACTAAATTTAGGGTCTGTGATAACTGGTGGTTAGGTTGTTAAAGACATTGTCAGGTCCGAGAAAAATACTAAGGGGATTTAGCTAAGAAACCATGAAAAGATAAAAGAAAATTGAATCTTTGAAGCTAGTTTAATGAGTACTCAAAATGGGTTTATTCCTGTAAGGGGAGTGCGGCAGCAAATGGTCTCCTTCTGCACTGCACGGATTCTAAGGCTGTGCTGTGCAAAATGAGTTGCATACAATGTGATTTAGATGCACTCTACTGTTTGAAACAAATTTAATAGTGTCATGAGGCCAGCATCAAGAGAATGAGGTTATCTAGTTAAACTGGCAATCAGCTACATCCTACTGCATTGACACCATTCAGGACAAAGCAGCCTGCTTGATTGGCACAACATCCACAAACATCCATTCCCTCCACTGATGCTTAGTAGCAGCATGTTCATCAAGTACAAGATGCACTGCAGCAATTCAGAAAAGATCCTTCGACAGCACCTTCCAAACCCCCAACCCAAACATTCATCTAGAAGGGCAAGAGCAGAAGATGTTTGGGAACACTACCACCTGCAAGTTCTCCTCCAAGCAACTCACTGTCCTGACTTGCAAACATATTGCTGTTCCTTTGCAGTTGTTGGGTTGAAGTCCTGGAATTTCTTTCCTAAAGACATTGTGGGTTAACTCACAGCACATTAAAAGGCAGCGATTCAAGAAGGCAGCTCACCACCATCTTCTCAAGGACAACTACGGATGGGCAAAAATTGCTGGCAAGCCAATGAGCCCATGTCCCAAAAATGAATTTAAAAAAAATCCTGGCAATTTAATCTTTCTGATTTTGGTAGTGGTAAGTAGCTCATCATTATACAAATGTCAGTGTTGAATGAATTCAAATTGGAACTCAATACAATTTTAACATCACATCATTACTCAATGAATGAGTGAAGTATCACAGCTAGAAGAGCCACAGGTATGTTTTGTTTATTACTTCTTTAAAGATTTCCTTTTAGAGTCAGAGGACCAGACAACATAGTTGACATTTTACAACTTTGCTTGAGTGAGGCTTGTAAAATCCTGCCCGAGGCCATTGGAGAATTCTGTGAGCTTTGGAGCGGGTGTGCCGGTAAAATTTTGGCCCGGGATCAGAAATTCTTGCCTGCAGCAACCTCCACATTCTGCACCGCCGTCCTGTGTTTAAAGCAGAACTGGAAGTCATATAATGCCATTTTAAACCGGAGAAGCATGCGATGGGGGTGACGATGGAAACGGGGGTGTTTGTGATGGTGGTTGAAAAATGCCAACGTGTACGGGAATCATCTCCAACCTATCGACTTTCTGGTTTAGCAGGAGGACATTCAGAGGTTAGTGCACAGCCCACTGAGAGGCCAGTTACAAGTTAACATGCACTAAATGCTCAGTTGTAATAATAACTCACTTTCAAAATGAACAATAAATGTACAGGTTTCTGCAATTCCCTAAAATCTGTCATTCAAAACAAGATGAGAATACATCAATAATTAAGAGGGTCAGTTAGCCTCACTGCAATAAATACTCTACTCGCAGCTGGTGGCAAAGACTTTGTTCACAATACTATGGCAAAGGGAACTGAAGAAGTGTCATATTTAACTCAAAACTTTAACCCTGTTTCTCTCGCCACAGATCCTGTGAACATGTTGAGTTTTTCCGTCACTTTCTGTTAGGTCAGATCCCTCATCTGATTGCTGAGAATGCTCTTTATTTTATTCTTTCATGGGATGTGGGCATCGCTGACCAGGCCAGTGTTTATTTTGCCCATCCCTTATTATCCTTGAGAAGATAGTGGTGGGTAGCCTTCTTGAAATGCTGCATTTCAAGGTACTCCCTTGAAATGGGTACCTTTCAAGGTAGATACGCCCACAGCGCCTTTGGGGAGGGAGTGCCAGTATTTCGGTTCAGCAACAGTGATGGAACAGTGATATAGTTTGAAGACAAGATGGTGAATTAATCATCACAGCGTTCCCAGCATCTGACCTGATTCTGTTGTCGTATTTGTCCAGTCCAGTTTCTGGTTAATAGATGTTGATGGTAATGCCATTGAATGCTAAGATGGGATGGTTGGATCCTCTCTTGTTGGAGATGGTCATTGCCTGTCACTTGTTTTGTGCAAATGTTATTTGCCACTTATCAGAGCAGGTCTAAATGCTCGCCAGAACTTGCTGTACATGAGCATGGACTGTTTCAGTATCTGAGGAATTTTGAATTGTCTTGAACATTATATTGTCACCTGCAAACATCCCCACTTCAGATTTTATGATGGAGAGAGGCTCACTGATGAAATAGCTGAAGATTGTTGGGCTGAGGACACTACTCTGAGGAATTGCTGCAGTAATATCCTGGGACTGAGGTGATTGAACTCCAACAACCTCAACTATCTTTCTCTGTGCCAGGTATGACTCCAAGTAGTGGGGAGGTTTTGCCGATACTTTTGAGTTTTGGAACTTATGAGGATTTTGGAACTTATGAGGACTGCTCCACATGGATTTGTGCAGAGGAGAGCTTGGTCATGGGGAGATGAGGCGGAATATGAGGTATTGATTGGGGAGGGGCTTTGGATGGCAAGTAGAAGTTCTTTATGTGGGGTTCCCACTTCTATCTCCTCTGCTGTCACCATTCCTTTCTTGGCCAATCACACTTCTCTGCTGCAGTCTATCACAATAAAAATGATCATATTTCACTCACTGTTCAAATTACATTAATATGCCTGAGTTTCAATTCTGGTATCAGATAGCTGGGAGCTCTCCATGTCCCCATCATAGGCATCCTGGGATCTCAAAATTTCATTGATCTCCAGCTCTTGTCTTCTACACTTGTTACTTGTGACATGCATGGAAGCTCATTTTTGGTTCTCTCCCTCTTCCTTGAGTTTGTGTTCCTGTCCGCAAAGGAAGATAGCTGAACAGAACTCTAGCTGAGAGGAATGGTGTGTTCACCTGAAGAATCAGTTGTATTTGGTGAGGGTGAGTGCGAGGGAGGGGCATGAAATGATTGTGGGTGCATGGGAGACACAGAATATGAAAAATGTTCTCGAAAGAGAAGCGTGGGTCTGCAAACAACTAAGTGAATGTGAGGAGTGACGTGATGATGGATTAGGTTTGAAGAAACAAAGTGAAGGTTCAAGGTAATGGACACAGCAGGATGGATGCAGGCAATGTCTACCCTTGTGGTGCTCCATGGGGACAGTTAGCAGCATTACTGTTCACTGTTTGCATAAACAATTTGGATTTGAGAAATGTAAGTGCAATTTCAACATTTGCAAATGACAACAAAGTTGGAAGTATAATTAATAAAGCAGATTGTTGTGACAATATGTTGGGAAAACATTATTTTACTGATGGAATGGACATGTAACTTGCCAATTGGCTTCAGTGTAGGGAAATGTTAGGTTTGGTCAGAGTAACAGAAGGTCTCGGTTACGATGGAGATTACTTTCACTACCCTTTCAGACAATGCAGTCTTGATTATAACAACTTGCTGCACCAACCTCTTTTATTTATAAATGCTTTATAAACAGCATTTTGTTGATAAATTACTATAAATTAGATTTTCTAGCAGCATTGAAGCTCATATGATAAAAGCAGCATTAATGGCAACATCAGTTAAAGCATAGAAAACAGAATCATGGTGAGAGACTGTTGAACACTACACTCCGGGGGGGATGCAAAGAATTTTCAAGAACATATGGAAGAGATTTTCCAGAGGATTTCCAGGGCTGAGGGGTTATCATGTGAATGGACTGATCAAGCTGATGATGTGTTCCTTTGAATGGAAAAGGCTGAGGGAAGATTTGATAGAGGTGTTTAAAAGCAAAACAGTCTTAGCCAGGAGTAATGAAAAGAAATGGTTTCTCTTGAATGAAGGATTGAAAACCAGAGGACATAAATTTAAGGTGATTGACAAAGAAACAGGGGTAATTTGAGAAAAACTATTTTGCATGAAAATAGCATAGCAAACACAAATTTAATGACAACTTTCAAAATGGAATTTAGCAAGTGCTATAGGGGAAAATGTATAGATGTGGTAAAGATAATTGGAGTAGTCAACTCTGGAGGTAATAAAGATGTATGTCAAGAGCTGATTAACTCAGGCAGGGGCTAACCCGTGCAATATTCTGGAAAGTGGATGGAGGCATTCTTAGTGATGGGACAGGCCAAGTGGGATGTCAAGTTTAAAATGGTCAGGCTTACTCTCAAACTGTGGCCAGAAAGATGGATGGAGTCAATGGCTAGTAAATGGAGAGGAAAAAGAAATATTTTGGTTCAAATGTAAAATTGTCCATTTCGGTAGGAAGAATAAAAAGACGCTTCTTAGCTAAATGGTGAGAGATTGCAGAGTTCTGAGGTGCTGAGCCATCTTGGGTGTCCATGTGCATGAATCATAAATGACTAGTATACAGGTACAGCAAGTAATTCGGAAAGCTAATAGAATATTGTGGTGTATTGTGAGGGGAATTCTAATTTAGAAAAAAATAATAAATGGATATGGGGAATAGGCGCGGAAGTGGATTTGAGACTAGGGAAAGATCAGCCATGATCTAATTGAATGGTAGAGCAGGCTCAAAGGCTGAATATGCCTACTTCTGCTCCTAATTCCTATGTTCCTCTGAATTGATTACAAAGCTTATGTTCCAGTTGTATGGGACATTTGTGAAACCACATGTGGAATATTGTATGCATTCTAGTGTCCTTATCTAACAAACAAGGTAAATGTGTTAGAAACACTCAGAGAAGTTTTATTAGACTAAAGTAGAATGAGCAGGTTGTCTTATGATAAAAGGTTTATAGAAACATAGAATCCCTACATTGCAGGAGACCATTAGCCCATCAAGCCTGCATTAGCAACAATCCCACCCATGTCCTATCCCTTCATAGCTCCACATTTGATTTGATGTGATTTGATTTGATTTATTATTGTCACGTATATTAATATACAATGAAAAGTGTAGTTTCTTGCATGCTATACAAAACGTATCATTCATAGAGAAGAGAATGAGACAGTGCAGAGTGTAGTGTTACAGTTATAACTAAGGTGTAGAGAAAAGTCAACATAATATATGGTAGGTCCATTCAAAAGTCTGATGACAGTAGGGAAGAAGCTGTTCTTATATCTATTGGTACATGATCCCAGACTTCTATATTCTTTTTCCCGAGTGAAGGAGATGCAATAGAGTATGCCCAGGTTTGTGGGGCCATAATTATGCTGGCTGTTTTGTCAAGGCTGCGTGAAGTGTAGACTGAGTCAATGGAAGGAAGGCTGATTTGCGTAATAGATTGGGCTATATTTCCAACATTTTGTAGTTTCTTGTGGCCTTGGGCAGGGCAGGAGCCATACCAAGCTGTGATACAACCAGAAAGAATGTTTTCTATGGTGCATCTGAAAAAGTTGGTGAGAGTTGTAGCTGACATGCTAAATTCCCTTAGTCTTCTGAGAAAATAGAGGCATTGGTGGGCTATCTTAACTCAAGTGATGGCATGGAGGGAGATCAGGACAAGTTACTGGTGATCTGGACATCTAAAAACTTGGAGTTCTCGACTATTTCCACTTTGTCTCCATTGATCTACACTGGGGCATGTTCTCTTTTATGCTTCCTGGAGTCAATGACAACTTCCTTCATTTTGTTGACATTGAGGGAGAGTTTATTGTCGTCACATCAGTTCACCAGATTTTCTACCTCATTCCTGTACTCTGTCTCGTCATTGTTTGAAATCTGACCAACTATGGTTGTGTTATCAGCAAACTTGAAAATAGAGTTACTCTGCAATTTGTCTGACACAAGGGTCAATTTAACATGGCCAATCAGCTTAACCTGCACATCTTTGGTGGAAGGAAGCCCGAATACCCTGAGGAAACCCACGTAAACGCCGAGAAAACACACAAATTGCACACAGACAGTCACCCAAGGCTGCAATTGAACAGATCCCTGGTGCTGTGAGGAAGCAGTGCTAAGCACTGTGCCATCATCCAACCAAGCTGGGAAAGTTAGTTTGAAAGAAATCTTTAAGATCCTGAGAGATATTGACAGAGTGGGACCACGATTCTCCCATCCTGCTGAGTTAATATTTTAGTGCATCAGCCTGGGGGATACTTGCATCCACTGATTCATGGGATTCACATGTTCACTTGCATCCTGCTAATGCCTACTAATGCTGGATTTCCAGCGGAGTCAAATCCACACTGGAAATTAGCAGAGAAACGCAATTTCCATAGCATTTAAAAGAGATTAGCTGCCCAGAACTGAAGTCTGCTGGCTTGCGAGCATCTCTCTTTGCCCCCTGCCCTTCCCCTGCCAGAATGGTTCACTCCAATGGGGTTTAGAGTAACTCCCTGATAACGGGGAACTAACAGCCTGATTCTGCTGGAGTGAAGGGGGAGGGGTGCATAATTGGGGTTCCCAGAAGGTGGGAGCTGAGGAAGGTGGGGGGGGGGGGGGGGGGGGGGGGTGGCCAGCTGTGTGCAAGGAAAGTGCCATGCCCATGGCTTGCATCAGGGATGGCAGGCCAGGGTCAGGGCATATGTGTTCAGACTTTGAAGAGGCTAGGGATCGGTGGAGATGAGGTCCATGCCACTCTGCAAGGGATCGGGGGGAAAAGAGGGAGGAGAAGGATCAGGCAGGCAGGTGTTGGGGGGATGTGACCAACTTGCAGGAAGTGGGGTCAGGACTGCGGGGGTAGATCATAACTGTGCTGAGGAATAGCAGCAGTGCTGGTGATTGGGAAGGGCTGGGAAGAGGAATTTCAGGTCCGGGCCCAGGAATGTTCAGGGGACCAGCGATCTCATTGGTGTGTGTGTGGGGGGTGGGTGGGTGGGGGTGTGGTGGGTGGGGGGGGTGGTGGGTGGTGGCAATGCAGGGTTCGGGGGCCAGCTGTCAGGAGGCCGTTAGTGCGGGGTTACTGCGCGTGCACTGATCTCAGAACTGACAGCGGTGCATGCATAGTGTGCTGATTTCAGCCTCTCCAGCGGGAATAGACTCCACTGCCTGGTTTTTAAAGATATTCCACTGATGGCCTCTGCAGGGAACAGACTGTGGGAGATTCTTCTCTGAACTGCCACTGAAAAACCATGGTGAATTGCTCTAGTTTTCACTTCAACACTGAGAACTTTTTTTTGGGAAAATTCCAGATGTTTCCTCTTCTAGAAGAATTTAGAATGAGAAGTCATTGTTTAAAAATATAGGGGTCACTCATTTAAGACAAAAGTGGGGAGAATTGATTTCTCTCAAAGGATCACAGTTACATAAAATGTCATTTGCAATTTTACTAAGGATAGTTTCAGTGCTGTGGCAGGGGCAAAAACCTGAATGGAAACATGGAGCTGCTGAAGAGATAGACATAGATTGACAATTTGCTGAACTATATTGCAGAGGCAATGGTGGATGGGGCTGGGCTGGTAGTCTGCAAGAGCAAGGAGAATAATTGAAGTATTTTTAAAAGGATGTGATGACAACAAACTTTAAAAAGGGGAGGCATGGGATAGTAACTGAAGGGACGGTGGGGCAGATTTATAACACTATCAAATAAGCTAGGAACAAGGAAGGGTGTGAAATGTTTAATAATTTTGTGGGAATAGGGAGTCAAGGTAGCAGGAGGCAGTTCTTATGTTCATGATGAACCTGTGATGGCTGAGAGGAGGGATAAAAGAGAATCTAGAGAGAGGACAGAGCATTGCTTGGAGGGAAATTTGCTTTGATAGACTGAAGAAAGAAAAAGGGGCAGCAGAAGAAGCTGAACATTGGCCTTGGTCTTATTGGTAAAAAGGTTTATAGGCTCTTCGAACTTATTATTGGAGGTGACGGTGGAGATGGCTGGATTGAATTGTTCCAGAAGATGGTTTATGGTGGAGAAGAGAAGCCAAAGATTGTTTTCCATTCAGGGATGATCCTATAATACTCAACAATTTTAACAGAGGCAGAGACTTAACAATGCTTTATGTTATCCAGAAATGTCAATGAATGGCTAAACCACTTATCCCGCATAAATATACAAGTATTTGAATGAAGTAAAATGAAGCCAGAGGAATGACGAGAGTGAGAAACAACAATGAGTTTGTTGGGGACAAGTGCATCTGAGGTGGCAATGAGGGTGTGATTGAGCAGATTGATAGTTGCAGAAATATTGGGAATATTAGGCCATTAATTAGATCTTTATGACATTGTATATATTTTTCATAGTTTAACATGCCACCAACAGTAAATCACCAATTGTGAATATAGAGAATAGAATTCTTGCAGTTTGACAAATGCATAGTCAGCTGACTGATGTTGGCACCAAGAATCTGGTGGCACGGTGGCACAGTGGTTAGCATTGCTACCTCACAGTGCCAGGGAACCGTGTTCAGCTAGGCCTCAGATGCTTGTGTGAAGTTTGCACGTTCACTCTGTGTTGCAAGGTTTCCTCCAGGTGTTCTGGTTTCTTCTCACTGTCCAAAGATGTGCAGGTTGGGTTGATTGGCCATGCTAAATTAATCTTTCATGCCATGAGGTTCCGGAGATGGGTACTGGGTGGAATTGTTAGTTCAGGCTCTAAGGGCCAAATGGGCTCTTTCTATACTGTAGGGGTTCTATGATCAGGATCTTTTAGCCAAGCTTATTTAATGTAGGCAGGCTTTTGTTCACTCACATTGCTTGTAGCAATTAATTTGTTTTGATTCAATGGTTCTTGTGGATATGTCCAAATTGGTATAAAACATTGGGTATGGATAACTATTTTGTATATATGTAATCTTTTCCAAGCTCACTTCTGGTATCCTTTAATATACTTTCCGTCTGAAATGTAGCAATACAATGCAGACATTTTTTGCTGAAACAGCATATGTATACTGAAATTGCTAGAGGTCAGTTTCAACACTGTTAATAAGAAGTAGTTTGCTTGGAAACTGCCAAACTGTGGTGTCAGTTCAAAAATTACAAGTTCCAATTAGTCTTGGGTTCCCTTCAGCCTGTTATTGCAGTTTGTATAGTGATGGTTACACAGCTGTTAATTAGCAAACCTCCACATAAACTGAAGCAGTTTCTTTTCTGAATGAAGAGAGAAGCCGTGTTAGGTCATTATCTGTCCAGCATTTGTAGTTAAGGAATTTAGCATCATTTGCTGGAGGCCAGCCATTCTTTTTAAGGGTGTGAGTGATTGATTGCTGGGAAATTCTTGCATTTTATTTTTCTCCCAGTAGATTGCTATTGAACACTGTTTGCTTCAGATAGTGTGACAGAATTTTATGTTTCAAGATTAGTAAAGGATAGCCTTTGGAACACATCCTGCTGCTGCATCGCTATATTTTGGTCTTAAAACTATTGCTATATCAATCTTGCATAAAAATGATACCATTTTCTAAAATTAGTGCATATGGAATGAGACAATGATAAACACCCATTCTGATTCTTCCTGTAGCATTATGTCAGTTGATACACTATATGCTTTTCATCAGCTACTGCATATTTTATCTAAGGGGTTGAAACATAATAAAAAAAATAGCTGCAAAGCTTATTTGGCTAAATTTCACTAGGCACTTTCAGCAGCTTAATTTGTTCAGAAGCAAAGATAGTTACATAATTATAATGGATTTTCTGAACGAACACTTCTCACTTTAAAGTTGTGTATTCAAACTGTTTCAGCACAAAAGTCTGCCTTTCTTTACATTCAGAGTTTATCATTTGGGAATCTCCAGTAAAAGTTGATAAATGATTCAATCATTTGGATGTGTGTCCACCACAAGTCCTTGCTAATTCATTGTATTAATGCTAGGCTTCCATTGTGGTACGAAGTTCTCCTCCAATGTAAGGTCAACTGTAGCAAGTCTTCTGTACAAAAAGACAAGCTTAATATCACTGTGAAAAGTTGCTGCAAATATTGTAAGAGCTGAATAGGAGCCTCCAACCTCTCTTTATGTTACAAATAAATATTCAAAATGACAGCAGAGTGGCGCAATCCAATACAGGAATGACAATGTGAATTTAATCCATCAACATAGCTTGCCTCATGCTCCAAAGAGAGTAAAATGCCTGACATATCGTAGGAGGTAAAGTTTCCTACCTAAAAGGAATGGGCAGTGATGGAAGAGTTGACACAATGACATCCTATAGTAGTTTAAAAGAAAATGGTTCCCCTTAAATCAAATCAACAAAGCAAATCCAAGATGGTCACTATAACCAATAGGATCTCATTTCGGTGGAAAAATGAGTAATATCTCTTAAAAAAATACACATTTTTATGTGATTCTGCCAAGACCTCTGAAGAAAATGAAGATATAAGAATTGAGTAAGATAAAACTTAAAAGATGTTTGGATAAAATAAAGTTTGAAGAATGGGATGAAAAAGGAATTGATAAAAATGCATCCATTTGATTTGTCAGGGTTCTTGAAATGCAACTTAGCTCAGTAGCAGGAAAACAAGCGTACACATAAACTGCTGAAGGATTGGGCAAGTGAACAATTGAGTACAGAAACAATTGTTAGAAATGTAGAAGAGATGGGTTCAAGGTGGAGAAATAAGAATGCAATTTACATCCATTAGAATCTGAATTTAATTCTTCACCCCACTGGTAATGGAGGAGGTTGGCAATGTGCTGGAGCCTGCAAGATTCAGCAGCACACTTGTCAGTGGCTTTTTAACTCAGCCACAGTATATGCAACTGACTTTGGGGTCTCCAGCGAATTAGAGCAGGCAGGCATGGTGATGGCTCGCTACAATTTGATTCAGCTCCAATATTTAAGGGGACTTTAAATAGAAGATCTAAATGGAAGAGTTTCAGAAGAGCCATAACTGCGTGAGTATTTGGATAAATGGAGGATCAAAGTGCAAATGTCGCACCATAGTTCTCAGATCCATCAATGGACATGATCCTGTATGCTGAAAGGGCCTTCAGACAGACTTTGCTCCGTAAGGATGGGAAGAAGTACAGAATAAACAGGTATGAATGGAAGTGGCAGAGAATCTGAGCAGCAAGAACGTGATGTCTTATTATTATTTCACTAGAGATTCAATAGTAACATAAATGGCAGTCTACAGTCACATGCAACACCCTTCATTCTGTTCTTCTTAAACTTCTCTTCTTCAGATCATCACAAGTTGCACATTAACCCACCCTTCTCTCTTGATGATTCCCCTTATATTCCAATCTGACCACCACACTGAAAGTTGCCCTCATCTTCTTGAAAAATCACACCCACCACTCACAATGATGCTCCACAAAATATTCACTCCTCACACTTACAGATATTTTCTTTTTTGCCTTGAGAAAATAGAGAAATGGACATGCAGTCCTTACATGGTGACTTCCAGGGGGTCTGGGAGTGCCTCTTCTGAGGTACATCCCAAACAAAATCCTTTGAGTTCAGAACACCAAAAGCTTGGTCAAAGAAGTTACTTTTAAGGAGACTCTTAAAACAAGAAAGTAACATAGAGAGGCAGAGATGTGTAGGAAAGGAACTCAGAGCTTTGGTTAGACAACTGAAGGCACAGTCTGTCAGAAATAAAAAGTGTTCTCATTCGTAGCCTGAATCATACAGTGCAGAAGGAGGCCATTTATCCCATCGAGTCTGCACTGACAACAATCCCATCCATGCTCTATCTCTTATGACCTCATTTGTTTATCCTAGATGGTCCCCTTGATTGTACGAGGCAATTCAGCATGGATAATCCACCTAGCCTACACATCTTTGGACCATGGGAAGAAACCCACGCAGACATGAGGAGAATATGCAAACAGTCACGTAAGCTGGGTACCAAATCCAGGTCCCTGGTGCTTTGAGACAGCAGTGCCAACCATTGTCTACTGTGAATGTAAAGTATATAAAAATGCAAATTAATGTTGTCCATCTTATTGCATGTGGAAATCACTTGTTGCAAAAAAATCCTTCTTTTTAACAAATCTAATTTCTGTTTCTAGCCGATGGATAAAAATCAATATTTGACTAAAGTTCACCTTCATAACCATTTTAAAATCACGATGTTGCTTGACAGAGAGTCAATATAGGTTAACAAGTACAGAGGTTAAAAAGTGAACAGGACTTGGATGAAGACATGGCTTGCAGAGTTTTGGATGACCTTAAGTTTATGAGTGTTAGAATGGAGACGAGGAAGGAATGCACTGGAATGCCAAGTCGCAAGGTAAAAGAGTGTGTCAGCAGCAGATGAGCTGATACGGGGCAAAGTCAGACAATGTCAAGGAGATGGAAATAAAGGTTTAGATTCCTAAAGCTTCAACACAAATAATTATTTTTCAGATCAAATCAAACATAAGGAATTATTGGATAGAGTGAAGAACTTTTATCTTCAGTCAAGTAGAAATTCTGGAAATCTACTGAGTTTAAAGAGCTACTTTATAACACATTTCTGTGGAGCAAAAACTCTGACACCAGCCTTGGACTTCTTAAAAATTAGCCATTCATGATTTGCTAACTCTCTTTTCAGAAATTAATATGTGAAAGCTAACCATCAGTTGTATGAAGGTCTTTGATGCAAAAACAGAAACTGCTGAAAACTCTCAGCAGGTCTGACAGCATCTGTGGAAAAGGAACAGAACCGACATTTCATGTCTGGAATGTCTTCATCAGATCTTTGGTGGTTATTCTGGACTAAGGTCAGAGGCTGAACCTGCATGGACAGGTTCCTTGGGATGCTATTGAATTCTTAAGGAAGCTACAATCACGCCAGCAACACTTGGAAAACCTTTCATCATTTCTTTATAATGAGCCAACCAGTGCTCTGAGCTTGGAGTCTCACCAAAAACGTTAGCCACGATTCTCCCATCGCGACCTGCAAATTTTCTGTCGGATCGCAGTGGGACATGTGCGTTGCCGGGAACATGTGCGCATCTCCCAGAGCTGATGAAAAGTCACCAGTCAGACCACGCTGGAAACCAGCGGGAAGCAGGTAAGTCATTTGAATCATTTTTAAATGTATTTTAAATATGTTTAGCTCTACACTATCGGGAACTTTCAGGCCCCGATTGAATCTCCTGTACCGCCAGGAGTACTTCATTCTGGCGACGTTTACACTAACTCCCCACATTTGGAAATGAACGGAAGACCCACCCCTCGATCCCCTCTTCCATAATGAAGAAGGGGATATTGAGGTTCTTGAGGGTCAGGCAGCAGGTGGGTGATGCCCCCAAGGGGCATCTGGGCACTGCCCACTGGGCATTGGGCAGTGCCAAGGGTGTTGGGGCCTATTGTGGTTGGAGTCTAGGGGTGATTGTTGGAGGGGGTGTTTCTGTTGCCACTCTGCAGACAGAATCACTCTAGATTGGATGGAGGACAGAGATTGGATGGAGGACAGTGATTGGGGTGACCTGGAGGTGGGGGAGGGGAGTGTGGTCTACCAAGGAGCGGGGGGCCTGCCTCCACTGGGTGGGTTTCTAACCCTGAGGGTGGCAGCAGGGGTGTGTCTGTCAGGGTGAGGCCGGGGGATGGGAGGATCATCAATTCGGCTGCAGGGGGTGTGGTGTGTGCTGTACATTGGGGCACTCCAGGATGGGGAGATGGGGGATAGTTAGGGCTGGCCCAAGATTGGGCCATAGTGGAGGCTGGAGAGGCAGCACTTTGGGGGTCCCAAGCTGGCCAGCGATCGAGCTGTTCAGTAAATGGGGAGCATGACAGATTGGGACTATTGCACACAGAGTTCCATAATTGTCAAACTCCGGCGGGTAACTGTCAAACCCTGCCTCCTGAGGTTTTTAATAAGATTCATGACCTCTGCAGTGCACAGAGTGCGGAGATTCGGGTGAGAAGCTGAACTGACAAAACAGTTGGGATTTAGAACAGTTTTCTCACCAATTCAACACCTTTGGGAGTATCACCCCCATTATTTCTATATTTCTGCCTTATCCAAGAGCCCACCACACATATTGTACAATAATTGCTGATGAGGAAATGCTTATAATACTTTTGGTAACTAAATCTTGCATATTTCTGATAAGTTTATAGAGATAGTGCATAGTCAGACTTAATTAAGTCAAAATACATCAAAATGTGTTGTAGTTGAAAAGCTTGACAAATTGTGAGATGAATTCTATACTTAACACTGAGAAGCTGAATAATAGTGAACTCTTGTATTCTTAAGTATCTCTATTTGTCCCAAATTGTTTACGCATTAATTGAGTTTACAGTGCTTTTATGATTGTAAAATGCTTGTTTTGAAGCATCCATTCATGTTGAAGTCATAGTTTGGTTAACAGGTAAATTTTCAGCTTTGACTTTCACTTCTGCCTCAGGTATGTAGAAATTCCCATAGAAACTCAGAATGCTTTACTCATTCTGATTACTGCAAGAGCTACACGTTGACTGTTGCCTTTCGGTCTATCCACAGATTCCTCTTGAGTAATGTCAGAGCTCAGAGAAGGTAAATAGAAATGTCGCGGATAAAAATGTAGCATTCCAAAATGGATTAAACTTTATAAAAGCGCAATATGTGTCAGAAATCATCAGTTGTTCAGTGGAAGTAACTGATGACTTTGATATTGTTTCTCATTGGTTTGAAGCAGGGTTACTCTGGTCAGGTGTGTGAAATGAAAAGAACGATATATTTCCATCGAGAGCATGCAGTGTTAGATGAAAGGAACTGTCTGTGAGAGGGCGATGTCAGATCAAAATCAGCCATCCATCAGTGAAGATTGTAAGAAGTTGTAATATTCTTTGATGAATTAATCACATTTTAAGTTAAATTTGTGGTTGAAATTTATGAAAATTATTCAATTGAATAAATAATAGTCCCTGTGACAAAATCCTGGAATTCCCTCCCAATTGTTGGTCAATGGACAGAATATGGACTGCAGCGATTCAAGAAGATAGCTCACCACCCACCTTCTCAAGGACGACCAGGAATGGGCAATAAATGCTGGCCAGCCAGCAACACCCATGCACCACGAATGAATTAAAAAAAAGTTCAGATACAAGACAAAATGCTTTTAGTCATTTGTTAAGTAGCTTTTTCCGCAAATAAACTAATGAATTGGATTGCAATGAAAAGAACACTATGATATGTCTGGATGAAGGGCCCAAGAGATGTAACTAAGGCTAAAACCAATAAACAGCCATACTTGTAACATAGGAACATGGGAATTAAGAGCAGAAGTCAGTAATTCAGCCCTTTGTACCTGCTCTGCTATTCAATCAAATCGTGGCTAATCTCCCCCTGCTCTCAAGTCAACCCTCCCACCTGTTTCCCAAATTTCTCTTTCCATTTTTTATTAAATCTATGTCTGTATGGGTGACACTGATACCTCACAGTACCAAGGACCCGGGTTCAATTCCGCTGTCTGTGCAGAGTATGTACGGTCTCCCTATGTCTGTGAGGGTTTCCTCACGGTGCTCTGGTTTGCTTCCGTGGTCTGAAAGAGATGCTGGTTAGGTGCATTGGCCATGCTAAATTCCCCATCAGTGTATCTGAACAGGCACCGGAGTGTGTCAACCAGGGCATTTTCACAGTGATGTCATTGCAGTGCTAATGTAAACCTACTTGTGACACCAATAAATTAACATTATCTGCCTCTTGAAACTATTCAACGATTCAGACTCTGCAACCTGTGTTTCCCTTTGATGCACATTTAGAACCATAATGAAACTTACGGGCCAGACAGCAAATGAAACTGGATGGAGCCAAAGTCTGTGTTCAAGGGGGTTTTTAAATGAAAACATAAAGATTCATCTATTGTAAATAATTTTATTCATTGGTGTCACAAGTAGGTATATATTAACACTACAATGAAATTACTGTGAAAATTGTCTGGTCACCACACTCCAGCAGCTGTTCAGGTACACTGAGGTAGAATTTTGCATGGCCAATGCATCTAACCAGCACACCTCCCATACCATGGGAGGAACCCGGAGGAAACTCATTCAGACACAAGAAGAACATGCAAAATCCACGCAAACTGTGACACAAGCTGGGAATCAAAGCCCCATCCCTGGTTCTATGAGGCAGCAATGCTAACCACCGTACCACTATGTCACCCCTCAGCCTTTAATGGAAGACTTTCTTGGAAGCCTGAAGAATATCGTACAGGGAGATTTTGATTGTTATTACCAATGTCTATAATTTTTCTGCAAAGGTGTACAGCAGTACGTTTTACTGTGCTTCCTAATGCCAGATAAACTGTTTTCATTTTAATTTACTGGGCAACAACTTATAGGTTGTCAGTAATTTGAAGCTATCTGATTGTTTCATTATCTTGGTGATTCTGATTTTGTGATCAGGAAAATAAGCTGTTGTTGAGAGTACTGTTGTGAGTCTTAAGATATTTGTAGCACAAGAATGATGGAAAATGACTGAACAGTCTAAAACAGATGAAATACGTCAAAGCAGAATTTAATGCTATTGTTTCAACAATGAATTACATGTCACATTGATCAAGTGTAGCCAAGGTGGACTTTGATGGAACAGTGCAAAACTGTCATTGAAACATTCATGCCCACCTTTGAAAGACATGCATAAAGATCATTGTAAAAAATGCACCAAAGCCAGGTGAACAGTCAGAATTATAGAACCCCTACAGTGCAGAAACAGACCATTCGTTCCATCAAGCCTCTACTGACAACAATCCCCCCCTATTCCCATAACCCCACATATTTATCACCCTGACCTTAATGGGCAATTGAGCATGCTAGTCAATCTAATCCACACATCTTTGGATTGTGGGAGGAAACCGGAGTATCTGGAGGAAACCCACGCAGAAATGGGGAAAACATGCAAACTTTACACAGACAGTTACCTGAGTCCAGAATTGAACTCTAGTTCCTGGCACTATGAGAAAGCAGTGATACCACTATGGTATTGTATCACCCAAATTGCTCAAGCAGCTTCCTGGGCGGTGGGGTAGGCGAAACATGCAGAACATTGTGGACATCAGTGGGACACGAAGATCCCACTGGCAGCCAATAGTGAGTTGCCTCCACTTTCAGAAAACAGGCAGCAGGGCAGGCGGGAAGTCTGCCATGAGAATGAGAGAATTTGAGCTGGGGGAGAATTCCATTTTTTCACCACTGTAGTTAAGTTTCAATACCCACCCCCAAAAAAACTTCAACCATCCACGTCAATGTAGAAGAATGTACCTTAGAAAAGACTGTCTTCAAAATTAACTTTGCAAATTGAACACGGTAAAGCTTCATCTTAAAGAATTAATAAATGCTAAATTTAGAAAACTCGAAGTTGCAGCAATAGTGGCATTAATCAATTCTCATGGTAAGTTTCTATGACTTTGTGCTGAAGTGACTGAAGGATTCTACTTCCATTGTTTTACAGCAGCTTCTGTGAGCTAAGTGTCCCTGTGGCTCATCTCAATGTCGAGTATTTCCCTGCCTATTTTGTTTAAATGGGATTGTTAACATGCTGATTGGTTAGTTACGTCAAAGGTAGAGACAGCTAACACCCTTTCAGATTAAAATTTTCTACTTTTCTTGTATTCCATTATGTTACACTCTCCTCTCTGTTGTGCCTTGCAGCATTTTTACCTTGATAGATGAGCAAGGGACCTGCACGTACTGCCAAACCTCTGTCACTGTATCTCTATAATTGGTTTCTAGAGGAGTATGAAACCAACCCCAGGTGACTAGGCTGCCAATTTTTTATTCCCATCTGTAGTTGCACACCTCAATTCCATTGAACCATCCGCTAATGGGAGGACTGGCATGCTAGAATTCCAGACTTAAATCAGAGTCTTACTACATCACCATCCTGAAAAGGAATTTAAACGAATACGCTGGATGAATTTGAACAGCGCATTTCTATTCTGACGACTGTCGTATAAGTAATTGGCATAGCACCTGCATTTTTGGCCTAAAGGTGCCAGCTTTAGATCCAAAATTGTATTGCAGTGTGTGTGCACATTCCTGGAGCAGGCAGTACTGGATGTTATTTTTGTAAAGGGCAAGAAGCCTGTGCCAGAATTATGTAGACCAGGCAGATCATGATGTCAATCAGTTTGTTGGACTTGGTTGACACAAGCCATTCCATCTCTACCTAATGTCCTATGTTAACCTTGCACAGCTGAATGTGCACTGAACAACTGGAAGAAACCTGCTTCAACACCATTTAAAGGGGACACCAATGGATTGCAGGTTACTTGTTTGATTCCCATTGGTGTTACTGTCTGATGTTTAAGAAATGTTTGGCTTGTATTCATACTTAAAGTTGCCAAAGTTTACAGGTTCGAGTACTGCCTTCAACAATTCTGCTCAGACCACTTCCGCATGACAAGTTTAACCCCTTTAATTGCGTGACAGGGAGAATGTGGTGAGGTTACTGAAGATCCCAAGCTGCTCAAGGAAGGACAAAGGGGAGCCGGGAGAAGGAATCTCAGTAGGTGATCGTACTTGCCCAGGGTTTACATTGGAGCGTTTTTCCAATCTCAATGCCACAAGTTTTATTTTAAAGGATGGTCTATACAAAACCCTGGGCCAAGCTGAATTTTGGTTCCTCTGTGCTCTTTGGCTTTCTAGCAGGCTTGTCACAGTTCAGAAGGGTAATGTAGATTCAAAATGTTAACTCTTTCTCCACAGCTACTGCCAAGCCTGCTGAGTTGAGTTGTTTATTTTTGTATCAATGCATCAAGCATTATAAGTTGTAAATTGCACCACTACAACCCCTAGCCATTTTCTATATGTTGTTCAATAATAATCCTCATCTGAATCATCTGAAGGAGCACATGTTTGACCTCTCCCTCTCATGAGCTGACTGCTGTGCCCACCTTTTTCCCCTAACCTGGCTGTAACAAGAGTTTTGAATGAAGATGATCCTGGTAGACTCATGCTATCAAGACTGTGATAGGAGGGTGTGAGGATATTTTGCAGCAATGCAACAATTTAGTCAACTGGAATGGAAGTGACACCCCTCCCCTCCTCACTCTTGCTATCCAACTCAGAACTTGTGTGATTGGTAAAGAGGAAATTAATTCACAGAATTAACTGAGCATGATGAGCAAATGCTTAGAATTTGAAAAAAAAGGATGGTGCCAATGTAGTGGATTTATGCCATTAAAAAGGAAAATGAACATCAAATATTGCTAAATCAATCATTTAATGTGGAATTGGTACAGCATTTGCTTGGATTGCTTGGAGATGGAGGAGTCGGTGGAAATTAGTTAATGAGTGCAATATTTCTGACCCCTCTGCACACCAGCTCAGTCAGGGTCCAATGGGGATCAAGCGCCATGGTCACAATGGGAGGATAGGAAGCCATTCAAGCTCCTTGGTAGTCAGGGGCATTGTCCATCGGGCATCGCCAGGTCATCACGACCAGGCACCCTGACATATCTGTGCCAGGGCAGTGCCAAGGGTCTGAGTGGGCATGGGGCCATAGGGTTGGGCCAAAGAGGGGAGGAATATGCAGGGAGGGGACCTCTTCAGGCAAAGAGGGTACTGTAACACCACATTTATTCCTGTTAGCAAACCAATTTTCCATCCATCTCAACACACGACCCCAAATCCCACAATCTTTAATTTGCCACTCTTATGTGGGATCAAAATCCTTCCGAAAGTGCAAATAAACCATATGCACTGACTCCCCCTCATCAACTTTACTAGCTACATCTTCAAAGAATTCCAGTTAGTTTGTCAAACATATTTTTCCTATCACAAATCAATGCTGATTCTGTCCAATTCTGACACTATTTACCAAGTTCTTTGTGATAACATCTTTGATAATACCTCTATAATTTTCCCCACTCAGCCTGCCCCATTTCTCTCCTCCCCTTTTAACATTAGCTACCCTCCAGACTGTAGGAACCATTTCTCACTAAATCCTCTGTTCCCCAGCATCATTTCTGAATCATGAGCCTTATTGATAATAATGGTTTTGACCATGGGAATCACACTGTGACTGCAATGACCACCTTTGATTCCCCTGTCATTTCAGAATCTAATTGTGACAATCACTGGGAGCTGCATATAAATGGCTGCACCACACTTGTTTCAATGCTGTGGCAGGGGATGGCCATTAGGAAGCCTGACTTCTTATTGCATCAGAAGTAGGGTGCACTCTATTCCCTCTCCAGGAGGAGGCCTTCCACTAAAGTCAACACCTCCGTCTGGGATGCATTGACAGATTTTTTTCTGGACCTCTCCCGTATTCCTCCAATCTCCACCTTCATCTCTCACTTTGACATTTGCCAACACCTATAAGGAGACCCTCCACCCTAATCTACCAATCACCATGCTCTCATGCCAGCTCCCAATCAAGACCCATGTTTGCCGCACCTCATTGCCAACTTAAATGTCAACACTTCTGCCTACACTCTCCCTATCTGTGCCATTGCAGGGCAAAGTCAAACACAACAAATGTGAGCAAACATGCCCTGTCAGAGTAATGCCCAAACTTAGAACCATCATGCCATTGGAGGAGAGAGCCCTCAAGCTGGCCGGGAAGGAGGAGGAGCTGATAGTGAAGTGAGAGCAGCAGACAAATATGAGAATCCTCAAGACATGTTGTTATTCCCTAAGTCTCAAGTGAATAACCAATGTTCCCTCCTTTATCCCCTGTAATGCACAAATGCCTCCTCCCTTCTCTTGCAGGCAAAGCAGCTGAACAAGCTGGATCATCCTCGCACCTCCAGGAACCACCAGACCCAAGCAGTTCCAAGGGAGACTTCTCGGGCACCATTGTTGAAGAGGTGTCACAGCTATCATCCACACCCAGCACCAGCACTGATACTCACACCTCAATGGGTTCACTAAGTAGAACAGGCTTCTAGATCTCTCAATGGTGAGCACCTTACATCTGAAGATCCACAGTAGGTGGAGGCAGAGGCATCAAGAGAGCTGGCACCCAGAGGGACACCCCAGGCCAAAACTCTGTGGGGCTGCTGCTGAGGGTGTGCCCCTGGGCCCAGTCATCCCAAGGCTGATAAAGTTGCAAAGACAGAATCATGAGCATCAGAAAGGGATGACAGCATTCCTCCTTAGACTGCAAGATCAAGTGGAATAGCCTTATTTCTGAGGAGCTGGTGTTGTCGCTGCAGTGCAAGAGACCAACACTGTGAGGATGGCCTCTACAGTGGAGACCTTGGCACAGGACGTGCACTCCATGGCAGGAGATGTCAAAACCATGGTTAATCTTACGATTTCCATGTCTGAGGACATAAACTCCATGGTCAGGGTTTAAACTGCATAACGCAGGCATTGGTGGGAATTCACAGATGTAAGTGCCGGAGCACAATGAGGCTTCTGGAATTCATTCCAGCTTAGCCCATGGAAGAACATTGAGCCCATCAGACGCCTGAAAGGATAAGGATTGTCTAGTGCATAGCCCAGGGCCTTCCACTCAGAAGGTCTGGGGCTGTCCAGCCTATCTGACTCTCCTCTTCCTGTGAGCAAAACATCTCTAGCCCCACACATCATTGAGGGCAGCACTATAATACCTGTGCAGCCTGAAAGCAGGCCAGCATCTTCAAAGGCCCAAGTCCCAGGGGACACCTGCCAGAGTTACCTCAGGCAACAGGAAGTGAAAGTCAGCATGTCTCAGCTACAGATCATGGGAGAAGCATTGCGATAGAGGAGTACGCTCAAGATCCCACCTTTAGTAGGTACTTAGTTGGTCAGCTGTTTCTTTGTTCCACATTATAAGTTCCCCTCTTCTCAGTGTAGACCTATATTTGTCTTCATCAATCTTTTATCTCTTCACATACCTTTCAAAACTTTTATAAGCAGTTTTTATGTTCCTCACAGTCTTATTCGCATATTCTATTTTCCCTTTCTTAATCAATCCCTTGGTCCTTCTTTGCTGAATTCTAAACTATTCCTAATCCTCAGGTCTGCTGTTCTTTCTGACAAATGTGCGTGCCTTTTCCTTGGGTCTGATACTCTCTCTAATTTCCTTGTAAGCTATGGTGTAGCCACCTTACCCATTTTACTTTTGTATCCGACAGGAATAAATAATTGTTTCATTTTGCCCATGCATTCTTTGAATGTTTGCCATTGCTTATTCACTGTCATCCCTTTAAGTAATGTTACTTAATTCATCATTGCCGACACGCACTTCCGACCCATCATAATCTCCTTTGCTGAGGTTCAGGACCCTTGTCTCAGAATCAATTACATCATTCTCCGTCTTGATGACAGATTCCATCATATTGTGGTTGCTATTCCCCAAGAGGCCTTGTAAAACTAGAATGCCAATTATTCCTTTCTCATTAGACAATACACAGTCTGGGGCGAACTGTTCTCTCGTTTGTTCCTCATGTATTGATCGAGAAAACCATCCTGTATACATTCCAGGAATTCCTCCTTTAGTGCACTGTGACTAATTTGATTTGCCCAGGCTATATGCAGGTGAAAGTCACCCATAATTATAAATGTTCCTTTATCACATGCGTCTCTAATTTCCTGTTTATTGCCATTTGCAACACCAGCACTAAAATTTTGGGGTCCATGTACAAGCCTCACGAATGATTTTTTTTGCCTGCTGGTGTTTCTCAACTCAACTCATACAGATTCCACATCGCTGGGGCTAATATCTTTCCTCACTGTTGTGCTACTTTTTCTCTTTAGCCAACAATGTAATTCCATCATCTTTTCCTTTTTGTCTGTCCTTCCTAAATACTGAATACTCCTCAATATTCAATTCCCATCCCTGGTTAACCTGTAGCCATATCCCAACTATCTGTTGATATTTATTTGCATAATTAATTCATCCACTTTATTGGAAATGCTCTGTGTGTAAAGGTACCAAGCTTTAAGGCTTACCTTTTAAACATTGCTTATCCTATGACTATTATTTTTCACTATGGCCCTGCTTGATTCAGGTTCTTGAGGTCTTTATCTTTCACTTTAGGTATTCTCCTTTCTGTATCTTTGATCCTTGATTCCCTTCTTCTGGCTCCTTACATAAGTTCCCCTTCCCTTCATTTTAGTTTAAACCCTCCTCAACCATTCTAGCAAATAGTCCCACTTGGACATCATTCCTGGTCCTGCCCAGGTGTATCCTGTGCAGTTTGTACAGATCCCCCCCTCTCCCAGAACCTGTTCCTATGCCCCGAGAATCTGAAACTCTCCTCTTCACACCATCCTATCTTTGATGGTTACTTTTGAACTTATTTCTTAACTCCAACATTCTGCATTTAGGACCTCACCCCTTTCTTAACCTTTGTTGTTTGTATGGATAAGCACTATGATCACTGGTTGTTTACCCTTCCCCTCCAGAATGACCGGCTGCTGTTCTGAAACATCCTTGACCTTATCACTAGGGAGGCGGCATACCATCATGGAGTCTCATTTGCAGCCACAACAATACCTACCAAATCCTCTTACAATTAAATATTTCATAACTATTGGATCCCCACACTTTTTTCCACCTCCCGTGTGCAGCAGAGCAGGCCATGATACAACAAATTGGGTTGTTGCTGCTTTCCCATGGGAGGCCATTCTCCCTAACAGTAACAAACGCGATGTGTCTGTTTTGCAGGGGAATAACCACAGAAGATTATTGCACTGCTTGCCTAGTCCTCTTGCTCTGCTTGTTGGTCATCCATTCCCTTGGTGGATGCTTACTAGCAATTATTACCTTAGTCCTTGCTGCTATAGAATATAGCTCTTACTAACTATAAACCACAAAAAAGCCTTACAATCTATAAGCAATAAAATACTTAACTTGACCTGACCCATTAAAGTTTATTTATTTGTCACAAGCATTACATTAACACTGCAATGAAGTTACTGTGAAATTCCCCTAGTCACTACAGTCTGGATCCTGTTTGGGTCAATGCACCTAACCTGCACATCTTTCAGAACATGAGAGAAAATTGAAACACCCAGAGGAAACCTATAGAGACATGGGGAGAATGTGCGAACTCCACACAGACAATGACCCAAACTGGGAATCAAACTGGGGTTCCTAGCACTGTGAGGCAGCAGTGCTAATCACTGTGTCACCATGCTGTACTATTACTCACCTGTAAGCTCTCTTCCTTGTAACCTCAGTTGTTGTAGCAGGAAGTGGCCACTATGAATATTTAAGTCCAAAAGCAAAGGGAAAAAAGAAGCAAAAAGCACAATTTTCCCTCTGCACCAAATTCCTACTGGGCAGAATTTTCTTTCTTCTTCACTTGGGTGAGATTAGAAATTCCTGCCCGAGGTCAATGGATTCCGTGACACATAAGATGGTTAGAGTTTAGGCCACTGTGTTCTAAATTCCCGATATCTATATTCACTCTGGTTACGTCTTACTCAGAATTAAGTCATTTCTACTACTCATGTGCAAAGCTCACTTCTGGTGTTGTCACACATTGAAATAGTTACTGCCAGATTTAAAATGGGCTGTTCCTTGGTTGTTTCCAGAATGTATTGTTCTGAGAAAAAGTCCCAAGTAACTTCTAAAAACTTGAACTCGAAGTTACTTTTGCAAATTGCTTTGTCCAAATTATATGAAGAATAAAGTTGTTCACAATTACTACAGCAATTTTCTTACAAGCCCCCATTATCTATGGATTTATACTTTGTTCTCCAATGGAGCTACTTTAGGGGACTAAATGAATATTGCCACCAATGTCTTCGTGACCTTGCTGTTTCTTACCTATGCTCAGACTGATTCTTGGGGTGGGATCTTCCAGCCACATTTGCCCCAAGATTGGAAAATATTACCCGAGGTCAACACATTTTTGCATGGTCTGTATCCTGACTGCTACTGTTTCCGTGGCGACAGAATGGGAAAATTCCATCCTTGATCTTGTTTTTCTGAGCCAAGATCATTTCTGATTATGGTATTTTATTAACAGAGATCCCACATCTCCATTCCCTTTCTTCTTTCTAAAATTTCCAACACCTCTGTATATTCATTACTTTATTTACCTTGCAACCTAATCTCTGCGATGGTTATCAGATCACATACATTTAATTTTATTTGTCCCATCAGTTAATTTGCTTTCTATTCCAATTGTCCTGCTGAGGCAGACTGGAGGACTTCCTGACCTCTTGTGAATGTAAGGTACCTCTCACTGCATTTACCTTTTGTACCAAGGCCACCTGCATTGTGTCTGAGAACATTAGACCATACATACTTCCCAGTTAGCCTTTTGTCTTGTTCAGAATGTCTTCCCAGCCACTTCTAATACTTGCTCCAACTAGAAAGTAACCCTGCCCCACTTCATTCAAAAGAGGCATTCTAGCATTTAAGTGGCATTACGTTCTTGTGATGTGTGTAGCTACATAATGCTGAAGGGCATGTAACTATCACACAAATGAGGAGGCACAATCAAGTTTGTATGCTGCCTCCTTCAGAATAAATTATTTTTGTTTCTCTACCTGCACTTAGTGGTACACAAAGCAGACTTTTACCTTTCCCCATAGCGAGGTTTTTCCTGGAACAGGTTGCTAGTCTGCTGCCAGAAGCTTATCGACATGCCATCCTGCTTCAAGCCTGGTTGATTAGGAATCTCTCAGGCTCTTATTGCTTGCCATTGACATATTGGAAGGATTCTGCAAGTTAATATTCAACCTCTTTGGCCCAGTTATAAATGCACCTTCCTTTGCTATCATGACCCGGAGTGTGTCACAAACCCAAAGCTTCTGGCCCAGAGGCAGAGATGCCATCCACTGCAGTCCAATACCCCCTATCAGGAGAAATGCAGAATGGTTAATTGCATATCATGAGCCCCATGCCTGTTTTCAGAGGCTATTAAATTTTGCTGTCTAATAACTACTTTACTTACCCAGCCTTACAGTAGGGTTCTACTACACAAATTTGAGAAGCTCATAAAATAGAGTAGCCTTTAAAATAAATAAGAACCATGAGAACATGTATGAAAAGACAAAGTAATGAAAATTGCCTGATATTGTACTCTAGTCTTAACCACTCCAAGACTGAAACTTGACTTAATTTACAGACTGTATGAGATGAGATGAATTTATTTTTATTTAATTAATTCCCAGCACAAGTTAAAAAAGAAATAAAGATTTATTACCCTTTAATTATTTCATTGTTCGCTCTTGTATATCCATGAACTATAAATATCATATTAGAATGCTATGTGTAAAACATCTCTGACCAGGAAAATATGGTTCAACATTGTTGTGTACTTCTGTGCTTTTATTTAATGTAATTATCTACTTAATTGCTTCATGCAATGTCCCATTTCAGGAAAATGCAAATCATACAAATGGATTGTGCTGTCCCCAAATGTCCAAATTACTTTTGTGATGTGTTTGGGTTTATTATTTAGTGCTTGTAAACTGTAAGCCTGAAATGGATAGGCGCAAGTAATTTCTTGCACTAACGTACACTTCAACCAATAGTCAGTGTTTTGACTGTGTATCAGTTTGCTCGCAGTTTGCATATAAAACTCTTTTGTGATATTGGGATTGCAGGTTATCAGGGTGAAGCAATCAGGTCAGCTGGAAGATGGAACTGGAGTTTAGTCCAATCGAGCAGAGAGGTTGCAAGGGTGGCTAAAATCTGTCTAAACCAATTAATCACTGCTGTCTCTCCCATTATTTGTTCCAATAATTGTTTGCAATCTAAGGAATCACAAAATTGCATAGAGATGAGGAAGTTATTTGACTCTCTGAACGTATTCTCCAATTTTATATTTTATACAGCTTTATAATTTGAATTTACAATTCGTAGTGCTGCTCCCGAAAAGATCCTAACCAAAGGCTAAATGTGAAAGCTAAGCTTTGCAAATGGTATTAACTCCTAATTATTAGCTTTTTACAATGAGAAGAATTCAAAAGTTCTTTTCACTACATTACAACCTCTAATTTATCCATGAAACGCTGAATGCATTTTCATTAACTTTCTTCTTCAAAGTTTGTGGTGGCTGCTTGGAGATAGAAAATTTTCAATGCAGAAGTTCCTGTCCCTCCTTCTCCTTCTAACAGTCCCAGGTCTGGTGCTCCTTCTACTTCACACAACTACCCATGATGAGCTAATGATTTCTTATCGTAAATAAAATTCTGGAGTTTAAAAGAAGTGTAGTGATGAATATGAGACATTTGTTTGGGGCAGCACAGTGGTATAGTGGTTAGCTGCCTCAGTGCCAGGGACCCAGGTTTAATTCTGACCTCGGGTGACTGTGTGGAGTTTGCACATCCACGCCATATCGGCGTAGGTTTCCTCCCATAATTCAAAGATGATTGTTAGGTCGGTTGGTAAATTGCTTCTTAGTGTCAGAGGGATGAGGACTGTAAGTATTTTGGTTTATGGGAATGGGGCCTGGTGGGATTGTGGGTCGGTGCAGATTCAATGGGCCAAGTTGCCTCCTTCTGCATTGTGGATTCTATGATTCTACAAATACAACCTGGGTTTTGTGTTAATAATAGTTCCTTAATTCTGAACAAAACTGGTTAGAATTTTCTAGATTTTGCACAAACGCAAATAAATATGGAAATCTGAAAACTGTTGTTTAATCTAGCCTACTCAGGGCAACAAGTTGAAATGGTGGTTAGCATTGCTGCCTTACAGTGCCAGGGACCCAGACTTAATTCCAGCCTCAGGTCACTATCTGTGTGAAGTTTGCACATTCTCCCGTGTCTGTGGTATTTCCTCTGAGGTGCTCCAGTTTCTTCCCACACTCCAATGATGTGCAGGTTAAGTTGATTGGCCATGGTAAATTACCCTATAGTCTCAGCAAGTACATCAAGGTAAATATGTCAGTTTACCGGCATATGCCATGGGTGGGATTGTTGTTGGTGCAACCTCAATGGGCCAAATGGCTGCTTTCTATACTGTAGAAATTCTATGAAACTCTGATGTAGATTTTAGTACCTTGTCAATAGAGTCAGCAGTGAAACACTTCCAAACGTAGTATTGAAGTTTTTAACCATTGGTGATCTCCAAAACATGTCCAAAGTGTTCTTGCTAGTACTTTCAGGTATAAAGAATTTTTAAATTAAATGTTCAATCTTAATTGCCACTAAATATCTTTTTGAGTATGAAAACTATAATTTAACAAATGTGGAGTTTCATTCCTTTAGATTTTATTTATTTTTGAAGTTTTAAAAAGTGTTCTTTTTTTCACTTTTCCATTCTTGCTTTTCTATCTCTTACTCTTTTATCCATCTCTTGTACTCTCTTTTTCTGTCTTTGATTTAACATTGAATGAAATACAAGCAGTCCTGGGTCTTACCGCACAACTGGTTCCTAAAAACTGCTTCAGAAGTCGAAACATCATAACTTGAAATCAATTTTCCCAAAGGAACCATGTCAAAACAGATGATGTTTTCATGAACCAGTATTAATATCCAGTCTGTCATTTTTTTTTGTGTATCTGCTTAGTTGTCCCACATAGTAGTAAGCCACTTGTCTGAAGATATTTGACAACCAACACATTGCTAGAAGATTAAACCACATGGATATTCTACGAAATGAGGTTGGTGCAGTCCTGGCACATTTACTGTGCTCTCATGCTCTCACTATAAGTATCTGTCTAAACTAGGTTGTCTAACACAAAACCAAGATGTATAGCACTGCCTCTCATACTCCACTGCTCCCGGTCCATCTATCATTCTGTCTGCCTTTGTCCCCATTCCTCTGTAATATAAGGCCATGTTTCTACCAGAAGAACAAAGGGGAATTTCTCCACTTCCATGGGCTTGTTTGGGGTCAGCAACATCAAAATATAAAAGATGGGTGGCACAGAACATTGCAATATTGAAACTAGTGTTGTGAAGCCAAAACAAGGTGCATGTGCCATCTGTCATAACTCAAATGTTGTGAAGTTCAAGAGTGCCTGCAGTCTCATTGTTATTTCATGGTTTCAGTTTTGGGTGGCTCAGTCAGGATTCTTCAGCCTGACTAGTTGAAGGAAATCTTGCCCGGTTCACAGATGCTACAGAACCTCTGTAGAGAGCATTGCCTTGAGAAAAGAACTATTAATAGTTGGTTGCCACTCAAAACAGACTAATAAAAACTTTAAGATAAGAGCAAAATACTGCGGATGTTAGAATCTGAAACAAAACAGCTCTGATGAGAGGTCATCTATATGTGAAACATTGACTCTATTCTCTCTCCACAGATGTTGTTAGATTTTCTAGCATTTTTCTGTTTCTTGTGTCATAAAAACTTTGCATGTATCTGTAAATCTAGTGAACAAGGAGCATCATTCCTTTGCCATTGACCACAGAATCTGGGCTAATGTGTTTATTTTGCTTTTACCCTTAGAGTTAGAAAATATACAGATAAAATGTAGCTTTCAAAAGCGTTAAAAAAAATCAGAAAGGAATTCTGTGGGGCACGCCTTTTGGTATCTTATGGAAACTTTAGGACTTAATGGCATTGACATAGAACAGCTCAAGAGGAATGTAATATTTATAGGCAGCTTATGGTTAGGCATATTTTATTGCTATTTATTTGCTCTTGTGCTCTGTCCACTTCTACCTATAGTGTAATTGGAATGATTTATTTCCACTTCGACTATCAATGACATTTATTGTTTCCTGCCCCATTTACTCCTTGATAGCCAGCAATTCTTGGCCACTAATATAGCCACAGTGATGGTGTTGTCAACTTGTGCTTCAACGTAAAATGCTGGAGTTGATCTATATTTCAGTGCCTTATTTGTGCAGGGGGCGAACGTTATGATTTATGTTCCCCTCCCCCCACCAGAATGACACTTTGTCTGAGCTTAACAGTAACGGTCTGTGTGTTTATTCAGCTGTTAGTCGGGTAAGATGACGAATGGGATGCTAAATATACATCTTGCCAACCCCGCATCTTATTCTGATCTGAAGACATTGAAAGATATTCTGAGGTCAATGAAAGTGAGCTCGGCTGTGGAAAAGAAAAGGCAAGCCGGTAAGATCAAGAAACAGATAGTGCAAAGAGGGAAGAAAAAAGGAAAAGTGAAGATGATGTTAGAATGGAAGGAACATTATAAAAGAGATGAAAGAACCAAGAGGAGAGTATTTCCTCAAGGGTTAGCTGATAATTATACTTTGCTGGTTATTCATCTCCAAGGATTGTTTGAGTAATGTCCAAGGACTACTTCCTTTCTCATAGTAGGCTAGTTGGTCCCCAAAACACAGCATTTGGGACACTATAATGGGCATCAATGGCAAAGCAGATAAAATTCAGCCGGAATACACATCCTACATTAGTCAGTGTTAACAGCCTCATCAATCATGTCTTGTTGCTTTTGCCTGTAAACAGAATCCAGCCATTTAACCAGTCATCATTTAATTTGCAGTAAAAATAGGCCTAATCATATTCCAGTATCCGTTTATCTTCTGGTCCTCAAACTTCAGTCCAATGTAATCCTGAATGCTGATATTATTCTGCCTTAATCATTAACTGTGAGAGTGAATTCTATTGCCTCACAATCCTGAATTAGCTCATTGCACAGCGGCCGATGTCATCCATGACGTCAAAATAGTTATGCTCGGGCCCAATGTCACTCATGGTCTTGAGGAGGTGCAGCTGTGTAGTAGACTCCTGTCTGAGTGTACCCTGCTCGGATGGGTGCTCGGCTGCACGGAAGGCTTTCCCGTCTGAACTGCAGCTGCACGCTTTTCACTTCTTTGTCCTCACCCATCGCTGGGCATCTTGGCACCATCTAGCAGCAGAGGTCCATAGTAGAGGTCCCTTTGTGCAGGAGTCCTCTCCTTTTTATATCAGGGATCTGGGGTGGTGGGTGTTCAATGCAGCAGTCCCATACAACTGACGGTTGCACTGGTTAACAAGCTCCCAAGAAACATACCCTTTATGCAACCTTATAGAGCCTATGGACCACATTTATATGGGTTGTTTTAGGTTGCACCTTTTCAGTTATTTAAAAAACCTTCTGTTATGGTTTTGAATGTGCTTCTGTCCCACACTCCTGATCTATGGGCACACAGTGTGGAAAGGGTCAGGGATGGAGAAGGGCCTTCTCATGGATCTGCTCCTGGGTCTGGCCAAACTTGCCATCAATAGGTTCAGGCAGCAGGTGTTCGAGGTGATCTCCACCCTGACAGACTACATTTCAGGCAAGGTGTTCCTTGAGAGGGAGCATGTGGCGTCCACTGGTACCATTGAGGCCTTCTATGCTCATTGGGCACCACAAGGACCAGGCTTCCTTACTGACAATTTTAATCACATTTTGGTTTAATATTTTAAGTTTTATTCACGATTTGGTTTTGTATCAACCAGTTCCCCTTTAGGAGGCTGCCCCTTTTCTTTCATCCCTCAGTTTAAGAACAAAGGATGAAGAACAAAAGTAATTACAGCACAGGAAAAGGTCCTTCAGTCCTCCAAGCCTGCACCGACCATACTGCCTGACTTAACTAAAACCCTCTGTGTTCCCGGGGATCATATCCCTCTATTCCCATCCTATTTATGTACTTTCAAGGCGCACCTTAAAAGTCACTACCGTATCCACTTCCACTATCTCCCCCAGCAACAAGTTCCAAGCATGCACCACTCTCTGGGTAAAAAATCGGCCTTGTACATCTCTTTTAAAACTTGCCCTTGCACCTTAAAGCTATCCCCCTAGTAATTTACCCTTCCACCCTGGGAAAAAGTTTCTGACTATCCACTGTACCCGTGCCCCTCATAATCTTGTAGACTTGTATCAGGTCTCTCCTTAAACTAATCAAAATCCTACTCAGAAACCCGGGGGAAAAAGCAAATAAACAAAAATGCATTAACTCAGATTAAAACAAACATATACCTAACTAAGATCAATCATTACTTTGCATTCTCAGCATGTGAGATACCTGGAACTCAGACTGTATAAAAGACAGCAGATTTTAAACATACCCCTCACAAAAAAATATATAAATATATTTCTTAAAGACACAGTGCTATCACAAAGGGCAACTCCGCTGTTTATCCACTCAATTCAATATTGATCCCTATGTAACCTTTTACCAGCACAATCCTTCTGTGTGTATGCCCTTAAAGTCACATCAGTTAGTTTTAAAGGAAGATGCTTCAGCTTTTGCTGAAATGTAGTCTCAGGAATTAAAGATACGACAGAAGTAGTAGCAACCAATTTAAGGTGAGAGGGGAGAGACACAAAAGGGGCAATTCTTTCACATGGAGGGTGGTGAATGTCTGGAACAAGCTGCCAGAGGTCGTCATTAAGGCAGGTATAATTTTGTCTTTTGAAAGCATTTAGATAGTTACTTAGATAGGTAAGATGGGTATAGAGGGATATAGGCCAAATGCAGTCAATTGGGATTAGTTTAGGGATTTAAAAAAAGGCAGCATGGACAAGTTGGGCTGAAGGGCCTGTTTCCATGCTGTAAACCTCTGTGACTCTAATCTCTGTCCCAATATGTTATCCTCTTAAATTGGGAATCACCCAGTATCTATATGATTCAACCTGTATGAATAAAATGTTCAGTTGGAGCTTTTCATCATATTTCTGGATATTACCTTCTCCATAGTTGTATTTTTTTTTCTTCTCCAGTGTAAATTATTTTGTACTTTGCAACATGCTTTTCCTGATAGAATCCAGATTCTTCTTCTGAATCTTTTTCATTGGGAAAGCTGGTCCAGCCCAACAAGCTTTTGTAATGTGATACATTCTGCCACAATTCTTGCATTGACTATCCTTACTCCAGCATTGACACACTGAAAGACCCACTGCAGCACATCTGTGACATACTTGTGAACAGCCAAATGTACATGCTGTTTTGTATGAACCAGCAGTTATTGCAATGTACTGGGCACCACACCAAAACTGAAATATGTTTACCATGCTATTCATTTTTGGCTTAATGGCATTATTCTGTTAGTGGATATGCAACATGCAAGAACACAAGAAATAGAAGCCAGAGTAGGCCATCAGCTCTTTCAATATGATAATTTCTGATCTATGCTGCCCTTAATTCCTTTCCTGTGACATGTTCCCAAAGCCTTCTATTTGTTGATCTATCAAATATTTATCCACCTCCACCTACGATACTTTTAATGATCCAGCCTCCATTAACCTTTAGGGCAGAGGATTTCAGAGATTCATCACTGTCTGTGAGAAGAAATTTCTATGTATCTCATTTTAAAATGACTGGCCCTTTATCTTGTAGCTATGTCTTCTTGTTCAAGACTGTCTCACTCGTAAAAGCATTTCACCACCTGCTCTGTCAAGGACTCCCAGAATCTCATGTGTTGAAAAGGTCATTCCTCACTCTTCTAAACTCCAAGGAATACAGAGCCAAGCTATTTAGTCTTCTTGATAGGATAACACTCTCATCCCAGGAATTAGCCTGATGAATCTCTTTTGGAATGCCTACAATGTTATTATATCTCTTTAAAGTTAAGTGGACCAAACCTGTACGCAGTATTCCAGGTGAGGCCTCACCAATACCATTTACAATTGCAATAAAGCTTCCCTATTGTTAAACTCCAATCCTTTTGTTATAGGCCAAAATGCCATTTGGCTTCTTAATTGTTTGTTGGATCTGCTTGCTAGCTTTATGTGATTCATGCAGTGGAACACCTAGGTTCCTCAGTATTTCACTCACCTGCAGTTTCCCTCCATTTAAATAATACTCTGCCTTTTTATTCCTCTTATCAAAGTGCATGACCTCCCACTTCCCCACATTAAACTCCATTTGCCAGGTTCTCGCCCAGTCACCCAATCTATCGATATACCTCTGCAGAATCACAATATCCTCAACCTGCCCTTCCACCTAACTTCACAGTATCAGCAAATTTGGAACTTTACGTTTTGTTTCTCCCCCCCAAACCATTAATGTAAATAGTGAACAATTGCAGGCTAAAATCTGATCCTGTGGTACTACACCAGTTAAATCTTTCTACTCTGAAAAGAACCCACTTATTCCAAATTTCTGTTTTCTTTGTAGCAGACCAGAACTTCTCATTTGCCTGAAGAACGCTACAATAGCCGAAAGCTTGCGAGTTTACTATCAAATAAATCGGTTAGATTTAAAACTGATGTTGTCAGATCTCTTACTGTGTCTACCTTCTTTGTAGCAGCCAGTTTTCAATCCATGTTCTTAATCCATGCTAACACATTTCCTCCAATTCCATGCACCACCTCTTATGCAGTACCTTGTCAAATGCCTTTTGGAAATCTAAATGCATTACAATTGCAGATTTCCCTCTATCCACTCATCCGGTTGCATCCTCAAAGAATTTGAGCAAGTTTGTCAAACATGATTTACCTTTCATGAAACCATGTTAATAAAGTTTGATTATATTCAACTTTCCTAAATGATTAGCTATTTCCTCTTTGATTATTGACTCCAGCTTTTTGCCAATAATAGATGTAAAACTAACTGGCCTATAGTTCAAAGCACCTGTCTTTTCTGCTTTTTGAACAAGGACATCACATGAGCTGTTTTCCAATCTGACACCTCACGGAATTTGGTGACTTGCAAAAGATTTCAATCAAGGCATCCACTTTCTCTGTAGTCACTTTCATTAAAACCCTAGAGTCCAATTTGTCGGATTCTGATGACTTGCCTGTCTTTAGCCCCTTTCTCTAAAACTCTATCCCTGTGTGACTGGAATTTTTGAAAATTCCACCAAGTTATATGAAATCAGCCCATCTCATAACTTGGAATGTCTTCGATGGTGAAGACTGAAGCAAAAGATTTATTTCACATATACACCATTTTTTCGTTTATTGTTATCAATTCATCAGCCTTGGTCAGTATAGGTCCCACATTACTGTCGCACCCACACTTCTACTGCATAGTAGCAAAGAAGTTTGTAAGAGCTGGACCTCAAGGTGATCCCATAGCAGCACAATCAATTTTGGCATACATGATGCCATTAAAACTGAACAACCAGAAGAGGTACTGAGTTTGCAGGTTCATGAATACAAATTCAGACATGGACAATCAAAAGTAAAACAACAAGTGAAGTTGACTGATTTTGTGACTGTGCAGTAGCAACATGGGGTGCTTAGGAACCATTCCAGCTCAGAGAAAATTTACAGAGTTTCTTAATTTGTATCTATCTTATTCCCAATTATTTACACTCAAAGCTGTTGACTGGACTTTTCACCAAATTGTTTGTACTGCTCAGTTCATCATAGATTCATAGGGTGGGATTTTCCAACCACGTTTACCCTGAAACTGGAAAACCTACTGGAGGTCAATGAACCTTTCCATGGTCCACACCACAACACCCTACCCACCTGCTATGATTCCCATGGAGGGCAGAGTGGGAAAACTCCCCCCATAGAGTCTCTACAGTGCAGAAAGAAGGTATTCGGCCCATCAAGTCTGCAATGACTCTCTCTGGCAGAGTACTTGCTTCAGGCCCTTTCCTCCACCCTATCCCTGTACCCACACATTTACCATGGCTAATCCATCTAACCTACATATCTTAGGACACTAAGGGACAATTTAGCATAGCCAATCCACCTCACCTGCACATCTTTGGACTGTGGAAGAAACCAGAGCACGCAGAGAAACCTGTGCAGACATGGGGAGAATGTGCAAACTCCACACAGTCACTCAAGACTGGAATTGAACCCAAGTCCTTAGTGCTGTGAACCAGCCATGCTAACCATTTCAATTGTTCTCATTTCTTACCAGACTATTGAACACAATGGCATCTGATCCCTGATTCTGGGGGGAGACAGGGGTGAGGGGGGGGGTGCAATCCTCAACCTATTTTTTTACAGAGTGTTGGGGAGTTGACTGGCTCTCTGCATCGCTCTCATAATGACCAGGTTGGATCCTGATTATAGTCGAGATCAAGAATTTTAAAACTTTCAGCCCACTTGTGTTCCTGATTCACCCATTTATGTGTTCAAAAATTCCTCACCAGAGTACTACTAAATTAACTGTGCACCTTATTTTGTCATCATAAGAGATTTTTGACACAATTTTCCTGAAACCAATACTCAAATCATTGATATCTATTGTTAAGGTACCTTTTCAAAGAATTCAACTGTTGTCAACCATCTCTTCGAAATTCAGGCTGATTGCCGCTGTTTCCTCTGACTAAAATTCTCCCATGTCACCCATCAAGAGAATTGGAGTCAGTGAAATTGAAAATTCTGTGGACCATTTAAGGATCAGTTGAACCTGGGTGGGAATTTCTGGTCTTGGGTGCATGTGCCTGGAGAATCCTGCCCACTATTTCTATTTTTGTGGTCATTTCATTTTAATTGGATATAGTATAATGTTCCCTGCCAAGGAAACAGGGTTGTAATTACTCTTACTGGCTTTGTCTCCTTAATGGAAACTGGATTATACATTTAGTCACGCTCCAGTCCTCCAGTAAACACTGGTGCTCAGTCGAGCACTGAAGTATAGTCCACGCTTTTTTTTGGAGTAAGTCACCTCATGATGTACCCAGTTAGTTAGATTTGTTGCTGCATATTTGCACTTTTTCCACAAAGTGCAACAGTACACCTGGGACATTGGCAGACAAAACAAAAAGCAGCTTGCTGTTGAGTCCCCCAGAATTAGGACCCTTATTGTTCCTGATATATTTTAATGAGCCAGATCTATTGTGTACTTCAAATTTCAAAATTTATGGATGATACAAAATTTGGAATGATTGTGAATTGTGAGGAAGATAGTGTGAAACAATAAAAATGCATGGAGAGGTTGGAAAAATTGGCAGACAAGAGGCAGATGATATTCAATGCAGCAAAGTGTGAAATGATTCATTTTGGTATGAGAAATGTTGAGAGATAATTGCTAGAATTTTACTGCCTTGCCCCACCGAAGCTCATAAGATCCTGTCTGGGACCAACGGAGATAGGTGGTAAAGTTCCAGCTAATATAAAGTAGAAGTGCAATTCTAAAGAGAGTGCAGGAGTACATGTGCCTATGTCATTCAAAGTGACTGTAGAGGTTGACAGAGTAGTTAATAAAATATCCAATACCCAAGCGTTCAGTAATTGAATCATAGAATGCAAAAGCAAGAAAGATATGTTGATCTTACATAAAATACTAAAACTGTCTCAATTGGAGCTCAGTTCTGCTCACCACACTTTATAAAAGATTTGGAGGAACTAAAGAGAACGTAGAAAAGATTGACAAAAATGATTCCAGGGATGAGGATCTGCACTTATGCAGATAGATTGGAGAAGTCAGGACAGTTTTCCTTGAAAAAGAGAAAACTGAGAGGAGATTTAATGGAGGTGGTCAAAATCAAAAGGAATCTCAACAGGTGAATCGAGAATGAGAGGCAAAGACATGATGAGCTGAATGTTCTCCTGTGCTGTAACAAATCTGTGATTCTCTGCCGCCTTAAAAACTGAACAAGAGCTGAACAAGTTAAAACAATTCAATAGGAGGGACTGAAAAGGAAGTCGAATTTAGAGTAGGCTATTTCACTGCCAAATTGAGTGTAGAAAGGAAAAAAAGGAAGGTTGGATTGAAAGACATATAAAGAAAAGGCAGAGGTTAAAGTATCGAACATTAAAATAATTGAATTTTGTCAGTTTGAAAATCTCCAATAACAATTCACAACCTGAAGGAATGACATGCTACACTTTGATTGTTCACTTCATGAGCAAGAGGAGATAGTTGTCAATTGTTAACAATTATCATATTGTTGCAAAGTTACTTACACTCTTAATTACTACACTTATCTTTCTGAGGCACACTTAAAGAACAACTAATTTACAAACGCAGTAACTTAATTAATATAATGGATCTATTGTGGGTGAGATGCTGTTTTCACAAGTTTAAATGACTAATGATTGGATCTTCCTCACCACAAAGGTCTGAGCAGAATTATGCATTAATAATAGTGCACATCATCTTGATCCCACTATTTTCAGAACAAATTTTGGTCTATTCATCTGTAGCTTCAGTAATTTCTCCCTCACATCTCTCAGAATGCTTGTAAGTAAGCTGTCATGCTCGGATCTACTTTTAACCTAAGTAACACTGGAATTTTCTGGCTGTTCATGCCAGCGGGATTCTCTGGTCCAACTGCAATGAGTAGAGATTTGGCTGAGGACCAAATTCTCCATCCTCACTGGGAGTGGCTGCAGGCCTTGGGCAGCTGGAAAATTCAAACTAAAACTTTCCTTTTCTCAAACATCAAGGCCTGAATTCCTTGTCCTTTAGGTGCATGTTCTCAGCAGGCCCAGAGTGGGGGAAAAATAAGCTTCCAGGTGTGTTTGTCCCTGAAACCTGATTTCATGTTGGCTGGGCAGCCAATATGAAACATGTGTTGGCCAAGGATCAGTACTACCAGCGAGGTAAGCTGCTGAGAAAAGGGAAGGTAAAGGCTGGCTCTTCAAATATGCTTCCTCAAGGGGGCAGTCACTGCGGAGCTGCCTCAGAAAGCTGCAGACTGTGAAATATGATTACAAAGGAAAGGCTTTGCGAAGAGTGTTGATCACCAATAACTTTTCCTGTTCCCTCCAAGCCGATGCTATAGTTAAGGAAGTCCGCGAGCATCATTACTCTCTCAGAAGGCTAAGGAAATTCAGCATATCTACTATGACTCTCACCAATTTTTGCAGATGTACCATAGAAACTATCATTTCCAGATGTATTACAACTTGGTGTGGCTTCTGCTTTGACCAAGACTGCAAGGAACTACAAAAGGTTGTGAATGTAGTCCAATCCATCATGCAAACCAGCCTCCCATTTATTGACTCTATTTAACCTTCTATTTCTACAGGCTTCTGCAGCAGTTCCCACTGCCTCAAAAAAGGAGCCAACATAATTAAAGACCCTACACACCCCAGACATACTCTCTTCCACCTTCTTCCATTAGGAAAAAGATGCAAAAATTTGAGGTCACGTACCAACCAGCTCAAGAACAGCTTCTTCCCTGCTGCCATCAGCATAGACCTTGAATAGACCTTCCTTATATTAAGTTAATCTTTCTCTACACCCTAGCCAAGACTGTAGCACTACATCCTGCACTCTCTCCTTTCCTTCTCTATGAATGGTTTGCTTTGTCTGTATAGCATGCAAGAAACAATACTTTTCCTCGTATATGGATACATGTGACAATAATAATTTGAAACCTTCAAAAACCTTCATGAGTCATTGGAACTCAAAGGGCTGTAGAAGCAAAATTGGATAGGTTCTTGATAAACCAGCAAAGAAAGGTTATCAAAGATAGATTGGAATGTGGAATTGAGATGACAATCAGATCAGCCACAATTTTACTGAATGGTAGAGTGGGGCTGAGTGGCCAACATTTCCTCCTAATTCATATTATTCTTCCTTCTGAATCAAATTACTTCAAGAATAACATTGCCATCTTAACGGCTGAAAAACTAAAATGCTGGTGAGATCTGATGTCTGTGAAAATTGCTTGCAGTGATATAAATCTAAAGATTTGTGCGTTATGAGATGGTTTAATTACTCAAATGCTTAGACAAATGGATAATATAGATGTGGGCAAGTTATTTAACTGGGACTGTTGGAACATGACTAACAGATATATGAATATAAAATTAACAAGCCTGCAGAAATACAAGGTTAGAATGATTTTTTTTTCTCCCCAGCTAAAGTAGTATTGATTAACATTTTTACAATGAGCTGGAAGGAACAGAATTGAGAGTAATAAAGATGAGCCCAGATAGAAATAATCGAGTGCTGTGTAGAACATAATAGTTTCTGAAGTACTCAGACCTTGGCAATGTAATGCTGAGGGTGGCAACTGATCAGGGATAAATAATTCAAAACACAATGATGTATGTTTAGAATTTTACTTGATTCATTTTCCAGGCACACAGATTGGTGTGGATGCACCTTCCAAAGGAAGTCAAATAAGGACACAGCATAACAAAAAATTTGCATAGATTGTAGAAATAACGGGCTTGATTCTCTGAAGAGCCTGTGTTTATTTCCCATTCAGCCACATTTTGAATTATTGAGCTTATATTGGTACGGTAATTAAAAATATATATTACTGTTTACAAATTTATTTAACATTTTATGGACCCTTTCAATGACTTCTCAGCTGGGACTAATTATATTTTGCCTGAGCCTATTTTAGTGTAGTTTCAGTGTAATTTCAATTAATAATTTGCAGATACTCAGGCTTTTAAAACAACAGGCTGCAAGTACAAGAGATCTTATGGCTCAAAAGGAGAATGCTGGAGGTCCATACTGAACTGTTTATATTTTAGGATATGCAATAGCATTACTTTTTCATTATTTTCTATTATTACACAAAAAAATTGCATGGGACTTTACAGCCTTGCTCAGTCAAAACCATAAAGTCATGAAGTGCCTTCACTGCCATCATAGTATCTATCTGGTGGTGCATTTGTGGATAGGAGGCATCTCTCTCTTTGACTGTCCTCCTGTGACCTGAGCTGTACAATTTTGGAGCTTGCCATGTTGTGGCCTTCCTGTCTCTTTAACAGCAGAAATTCTCTGTGAGAATGACTACCAACACCTGCTGTAGGCAAAGTGTACCTTTAAGGAGTACAGAGTTTGAGAACCGCAGGCTACCAATGCTAACATCTTAAGATTGTCTATCCCATATTGAGACAATTATTTACAATAGTGTTGGCTGTCTGATACAACAGGCATTTGTCTGCATAGAAAGCAATAGTCATGTATCACTATCCTTATGCCAATTTTTGAACTTTGTCAAATTTTGCAGAAAAATATTCTCCACATAAACTTTATGCTGGACTCACACAAACTGAAACAATTGCTGTTATGTTTTTTGGGATAGGGACTTGTTTAATGGCCATGATTATTGTTTATGCTTTCAAGGGGATATTGGTATATAAAGGTGTTAGACAGAGCATGGGCTCACATGGGCTAAGAGAGCAGTATTGTCCATGATGTGATGTAGAGAGTCTCCTTCATTGTCAGGATTCAATGGTGGTAGACAGCAGAGTCTGGAGGCAGGTAGCATGGACGCAGCATCCAAGCATGGCAATAACTAAAACATATGCATAGCTATGGGTTAATAATAGATGATTTCTATTTAAACATAATATCTCAAGATGTCTTAGTGAGGGATCAAAAAACCTATATAACAGTTGTTATGGTGGAAACATCACAACTTATGTCTCAAGCCTTCTCTTTGGTTTGGAGGCTGCATCCTATGAGTTCTTAAATTTATATTAATCCCCTGTTCTGTTCCATTCTCTACAACCATCTTTTCAGTTATTATAATCCTGCCCTCTTAGATATCCTCCCTTACCCCATATGCTTTGCTACCTTCTTGTTTTCCTCCCTCTTCAGATCCACTCCTGTTACTCTGATTCTTTTTCCCTCAAGATCAATATTCACCTACATTTTTTTCCCTTATTGTTCTGTCGGGCACTTTGAGCTCTCTTTCTGTTTGAGATTGTTCTGAAATTGCATGGTGTCATTAATTTGGCTGTGAAGTTAAAGAATGCAGTGAAACTTCACCGTTAATGAAGAAAATTTGAGTTTCCTTTTCCCCTTTTTCATGCAGTTTCCCACCTTCTGTGAAGTTGACCGGAATATTTGGCACACTGATGATATGGCTGTTTTATCCTTCCATCCATCTGCACCACTTATTTAACAGCGAACATTAACTGTGAGAACATGGGGAACTGATGATTCTGGGATATGGATTCAGCTTCTATTTGGGAACGTACAAACAGTTCCACCTCACACAATTTTCCAAACACAGATTGTTGCTTTTCGCCTTTATTCCCCTTTTGCTTCAGTAAACGTTGGGCCAGATTCTCCGACCTTGCCTGCAGCTGGAATTCTCCCGTCCCGCAGTAAGCGGAGTGCCAAATTCTCCATTCTTGCTGGCAGCGGCGGCCAGGCGTGAACGGCCGGAGATTTCCGGTGATTGCTTTTGCCCCCGGCAAATTTGCTGGTTGAGAAAGAGCCGCATGTGTGTGCTTCAGATATTTGACGCTGGTCAGGCCCATGCACATGACCAACTGTACTTGGAGTTGAAGCAAAAGTCCCATGTGCCTGCAGCTTACAAAAATGGCATGTTGCATGAATCACTAAGCCACAAGCTCAGTGTTGTCACAAAATACATCCAGCCGTGTTCATTTATTTAGTTCTCACTGAAGCACGTGAAAGACAAGACCAACATTACTTCATGTGTTAGTATGTGTTGAGCTGATGAAACTGATGACAACTCACTCATAACATAATAAATCTTAATTCCTCTCACAAAAGCAAAATTAGAAAACAGGACTGAATGCTCCATCACTGGGAGACTGGCAGACCAGACAAGCATGAGAGTCATTATTTTTTGCCTGAGATTGTTGCTAATAGATAAGGTATTAGAGGCAAAAGTAGAACATAGTTCTCATCTGAACATTTACTATGTGTACCATAAATCAGCATTAGATAGCGTATAGCTTCAGAGTGAGATAACTCAACTTTATTGGAATCAATTATTATAATTAGTGATCATTTTCCTGAAATATTTGCAATTAAGGCCACTGGGGGCTCGTTGATAGAATTTATGTGATACAAAACTAATATGCTAATTATTAAACGTTCTATGATTGTACAAATGTTTCAGATTCTGCCATAAAGAGACAATTTTATAGATGTGCAGAATATGCTGGTGCAGGGACAATGCTGGCCACAGAATGCTTCAAATCACCTTCAGTACCCAAAAGGTTCAGGCAGCTCATTATCTCCTTTGCAAACTGTAATGAGTAAAAACTGCAAGGGTTCCAGCAGATGCTGCCTGCTTTATTGATTTTGAATTCAGTTTCCAGCATCTTTGGCGATAGGAGTAAATGGGGATTTAAATGAGTTTGGGAGTAGCTGGATTGTAAACTTGGCATAAAATGGATTAATCGAGCAATAAAAGGAAAGTCATTGGAGGTGTGTTCCTGCAAACATATACTGCTGTACAGCAACAAAACTGGCACAGCAGACATTGGAGTAGTATTTTATTCTTTAGTGGCCCCTTCAAATCTTGTTAGTAATAGGTTTGGTAATATTGCCATCCTGCAGATGGAAATCAAAGTGACACAGATGGTGAATCTATGGCAGTTGTTCTCAACCTTTTATTTGCTGTGATGCACCTCTATACCTTAAAAAAAAATTCTGAGGCACAGCTCCTATTTTCTCTGACTTCTTCCCTGAGTGGGAACTTCAGTACTTTCTTGCCCCCATTTTCTTGCCTGTTTTTTTTTTTAATCCCTCCCCTGCTTCTCCTGCTTTTTCCAGGGTTTTTTGTGCCCTTTATGAGGTTCTGCTTTTTGTGCAAGCACATGGGACCTTTGCCTTCAGCTCCAAGTACCGTTAGTCATGCATATGGGCCTGACCAGCATAAAAAATCTCAAGCACACACGTGTGGCTCTTTCCCATTTGCTGAAGACCAAATTCTTTGGTCTTGGAGGTGCCAACAGCGTTAAAGGCCAAGGCTAGTTTTTTTGTTATAGGGCTGTCACAAAGATCTTCTTGTTGCATTTAAAACTCTCAAGTAGCCAGATGAAATCATGGAGTGGTTTCAAGATGATTTATTAAAAGCTATAGCTGTGGAACTCCGATTTAAGTCATTAGGTCAGAGTATAAGATTCAATAATACACAAGCATTTATAATTCAAATCTGATTTTAAGTAATTGGCATAAACGAAACACGGTTTTGGAGTTATCTTTATCCAATCATAGCTATTGATAAAGGTTACATCATATGGGTGGCACGGTAGCACAGTGGTTAGCAATGCTGCTTCACAACGCCAGAGACCTGGGTTTGATTCCTGGCTTGGGTCACGGTCTATGTGGAGTCTGCACTTTCTCCATGTGTCTGCGTGGGTTTCCTCTGGGTGCTCTGGTTTGCTCCCACAGTCCAAAGATATGCGGGTTAGGTTGGTTAGCCATGCTAAAATTGCCCCTTAGTGTCCTGAGGTGCGTCGGTTAGACAGATTAGTGAGTAAAATATATAGGGATAGGGGGGTAGGGCCTGGTGGGATTGTCGGTGCAGACTCTGTGCCAAACGGCCTCCTTTTGCACTGTAGGGTTCTATGATTCTATGATACATACATAAGAGTATTGTGTCCAGTTAAAACTTGTACATGCTATTTCATCAAGAAATGAAAACTGTATCTTTGACCAACGGGATATCAATTTCCCTTTCCATTGTTCTTGTTCTAATGGGCAAACATGAGCTACAGCTGCATATTGTTCAATTAAATGGTCCTTGACTCTTATCTGAGTTTGCTTTAATCAAGACTTGTAGTTTGCATAAGCTTTCCCTTTACTGAGTGTGACTGAGGTTAGGTTTGCCGCTTGTGTGATTATTAACTCTTTCAGTTTTAGTATAATTACATGAATTTTGAATTATTTTGAATCATTTTTTTCATGGCAGACTTGGGATGTCTTCACAGCACACTAATGTGCCACCCACGGCACGTTGGTTGAAACTATTGATCTATGGGACATGTGGATTCAGCCAATAAAATGATGTAACCCTTAACCTCATTCACACTTTTTTTTTATAAAACTACCCTGGAGATAAGGGTGGAGGGATTGGTTGCAGAATCATCTCACAGTAGCTGAAAGCTCCCTGGGCTGGGCAAAACTGAAAATATGTTTTTAAAAATAAAATGTGACCTAGCTACTGCTGGGATGCAAATAATGGAAATTATGCTGTGTGATGTATTTCTCAGATTAAAAAGGCACACCGACATTAGGGTGAATAGATTCTGAAAAGTAGTAGAGGCAAGTGTTTTTCAGACTTTCTTCTAATTCATGAATAGATAGCAAATCTTGTCCAGTCTGCTAAAAATATATTGATTTTGTTTTTGCGAGCAGTTGCCTTTTTGTTTATAGGTCTCCCCATGTACTGTCTTTTATAAATAAAGCGTCAGGAAAGAAGCACCACTCAAAAAGGAATGCCAACACAGCAGCAGCATCCTTTTGATAAGTTTGGGTAATCTATCAGTGGCAAAATAAGGGCAAATTTAATGTAAAACAAAAATCACAGCCTGCCTTATTTTTGGTCTAATGCACCACATAATGATAAGCTTCAAGCACTGTTTTCATCACTGTGCATTTGTCCGTGCATGCTGTGTTTAATTAACCGAGGAAAATGTGACTGTGTAGTAGATATGCCAAAAGGAAGTTGACTGCCAGGATAGCCATCCCAATGTAAGTGACACATGTGCGGTCACATTTCTGCTGGATGCTTCCACCCTACAAATTTAATTATATTTCTAAAGAGTGCTTACTGAAGCTGCCATGCTATGAAACAGTAGCATGAACAATGATGCCTCTGAAAAAAATAAAATTGCGTGCATGAATAACTGCTGAAAATATATGACAGCTACACTACACAGTTGAATAGTTTGGATCTAAATTTTCTCCAGTGGATAATTTCTAATGGGTAAATGCTAAGCAATGTTTAATCTCCCATATATATAGGCTATTGGTAACACATTAATCCTTAATTAATAGGATCAGATAATTCATTAAAGTTCCATTCTACATAAATGTTGATGAACTCATGGGCAAAGTTGTTTTAAATCATATTAGAAGACGTATTAATGTGTTGTGCGTAATATTGTCGGCTGAATTTATGAAGTCCAAGTAGCATAACTAATTTTAAGACAAAAACAAAATACTGCAGATGTTGAAATCTGAATTAAAAACAGAGGCCGGAATTCGTACTGCTAACACCAAGAATGGAGAATTTGGCACTCAATTAAAAGTCCATTCACAGCAGCAGGACTGGAGAATCCCAGCTACACACGAGTTTGAGGAATCCCAGCCAGAAGTTGTTGGAATGACCCAGCAGGTCTGACAGCATCTGCAGAGAGGGGAATGGTCTGAACAAGAGTCACATGGACTCCAAAAGCTGGGTAAGATTTTCCACACAACACGCCAAATGTTTCCCAGCAGCAGAGGTGGCCTGCTATTGACTGGTGGTGGGATATTCTGTCAAAACGGTTTCCCATTGAATGCACCCCTTGTCATCTGGAAACTCGCAGCAAGGGCTTTATTGGATGGGCTGGAAGATCCTGCCAGTGTGAATGGCTGGAAAAATCCATGATGTGGAGCTGCCGATGTTGGGGTAAACACAGCAAGGAGTCGCACAACATTAGATTAAAGTACAACAGGTTTAATTGGTAGTAAGCTTTCGGAATGTTGTTCCTTTATCAGTTGACTTAACCTGGTGTTGTGAGACTTCTTCTTGTGGAAAAATCCAGCCATTAACTCTGTTTTATTCTCAACAAATGCTGTCATATCTGCTGAATCCCTCCAAACTTTGATGCCCTTGGAGATATTGTGAATTAATATGTTGCAGCTTTAGTTACTATCTTAGTCATGGTCATTTTTCTTTCGTTTGTTCACAGGAAGTGGACTTCACTGGCAAACCCAGCATTTGTTGTCCATCCCTAATTGCCCTTGCTAGGTTATTTCAGATGGTAGTTAAGAATCATTGCTATGGAGTTGGAGTCACATGTTAGCCAGAGTGGGTAAGGATAGCAGATTTTCTTCCCTAAGGGAACATTAATGGGTTTTTACAACAAGCAACATTACTGATGCTAGCTTTCAATTCTAGAATTTATTTACTGAACTCACATTCCACCAACTTCCCAAAAAAGATGTTCACAATGGATTCATTTAAAAATACATCATCAAACAAATCATATTAAATTTCTTGCGTTTATTTATTTTATAATATTACTACGACAAACATTGAACTTTATAAAATGATTATGCATACAGCATTTCTGGAGGTGAAGAAGAATGTTCTGAACAGGGAGGTGATGATCCTACTAAACCTCTGCCCAAAGACAGGACCATGTGTCTTAGTTGAGAATTTGGCACTCAATTAAAAGTCCTTTCACAGCAGCGGGACTGGAGAATCCCAGCCACACACGAAATAAACCAAAACCTATTGAAAAGCAAATGACAGTTTTCACACCTTGACAAAAAAAAGAGAAAGCTATTTATAAGAGACAGAGAGCAAAAGAGAGGAGACAAAGATATTAGTGCTGTGAAACAGCAGCTACTGCTGTGAAGAGCAGGGTGAACTGTGTCTATGTTAACAACTGATCAGAATGCTTCCAAAAGTTGATTTCCTGTTCCAAAGAAAGGCAATAGCACTACAGGGGCAGACTGAGATTTAAGGAACAGAGTCACTGATGTGGGCCATCAAGCGAATCCATTTGGCATTGCAGGAAAAAAGTGGAATAAGAACATAGAGTGCTGCAAATACTCAGCAGGTCTGGCAGGATCTGTGGAGAAAGAAACAGTGTTTGAATTTGAATCAACCAGTACTCTTCACCAAACATTCCATCTCAATATCCTGGTTGTAAATCATCATATAGATCTTCCTTGTCATCATCATCGGTTGATGCAGAAATATCAGCATCATTACTCCAGATATACCATGGAGTGCATTCGATACTTTGCATTTCAGATGGGATTTTTTTAGCTCTATTTCATTGTTCTTTTTCATCAACATTTTGATGGCTTTGACTCCTCTCTCTGCCATTTGTCTGTGGATGATATTGCAAACTGGTTACATCCAACTGGTTACACACCACAAATTGTCACCAATGGTTGTTCATGGGTGCCACAGTGGTTAGTACTGCTGCCTCACAGATCAAGGACCCGGGTTCAATTCCAGCCTCGGGTGACTGCCAGTGTCGAGTTTTCACATTATCTTCATATCTTGTGAGTTTCTTCCGGGTGCTCCAGCTTCCTCTCACAGTCCAAAGATATGCAGGTTAGGTTGGTTGGCCATGCTAAATTGCTAAATAACCCCCTAGGGTCAGGGGGAATAGCAGGTTAAATATGTGGGGTTCGGGGAATAAGACATGGGTGGGTTTGTGCTCGGTGCAGACTCGATGGGCTGAATTATCTCCCTGTGCTCTGTAGGGGTTTTATGAAACTGTATCTTGTTATCCAAGATTACTTCATCTGGAATATCATGTGTAGATTAGATTCATTTCAAAGTCTTTACCACAGCTTCTGTGGTTGTCATATGGGGTCTGCTGATTTCCAGTTGATTATAAGATTTTTTCTTCAAAATCAAACAGATCCATTCCTCACCAAGGCCTAGGCAGAAGTGTTGATGGTAGCAATAGTTCTGTTGGTTACTGACTGTTGATTGTACAAGTATGGTATGTTAAAATAAATGTTTTGATAGATTTCAGAATTCCTGACCAGACCACCATACTGATTGTTGTGCTGATGTTCTGTTTTTGGTTAATGTCCATGAATTTTTTGTAGAAAATGCATCACTCACGTGATTAGTAATCTTTTGTTAAAGATGAAAAGCTGGCTGGATATTTCTCTTGAAGATATTGTCTCTGATTGTTTTGGAGTATGTTCAGGCCGTCTGACTTAGCAGTATGTTCTGACCTGACTCCTTTACCTGGGCATGTCCAATTGCCTTGAGGTTTTTGGCAGAAGTTGATAGGATACCTGTTATTGGCAGCTTGGAAATAGTTGCCAAGTGAAGGTTCTGTAGCCAACAGTAGTCCTCAACAGTGTCGGTAGTCTTCTGACTATTCCATACACTCTGTTGTGGAGTCATAGCACATGAGTCGTAGCCAGAAATATTAGGAGCGATTTTGAGCCTGTGCACTCAGTCCGTGGGAATGGCACAGTGTGCTCAAAGTCTGGGGAGGTTCAAAAGTGTAATTCGAATTCCAATCTTCCAGCCCTTTTACTGGTGGAGTAGCATCTTCACATCAGCAGTAGCATGAAACATGAGGTAAGACCTCAGGAAACCCATTTTGATATATTAATACGGCATTCTTTCCCAGGACATTCCCACTGACTGGATATTCAGAAGATGCTGATGTCACACTGCTGCCATTTAAAGTTCACCGGCCTGTGAAAATGTTGTGGGTTACAACAGATTCACCTGACCGTGAATGTGTCATGGCTTACAGCAGGTTTAGCTAATTATGAATGCATGTGGGGGTCTTCCCAGGTCATAAAAGTGAGTACTGCCCCTGCAGACAGAGACACGAACAGACAATGGCCTAGCAATGATCCCTTACATGGCCCCTTGACGCAGGTTGGCACCATGCCCCATGCCAATCGGGCAATGCCAACTGTGCTGAGGGACAGAGCTAGTAGAAGCCTTGTGGAGAAGGATTAATTCAGATATGTTTGTGGATCAGGAGTGGACGGAGGACGTGGGATTGCTGGCAATGGACTGGGGGGAGAGGGTGCCGTCTCTGACTCAGGAAGGGGCCAATGATTGGGAGGAAGGACGGGGGAGGGGATGGGCCAATGCTTGGAGGGTAGGGGAGCAAGAGACCAATGATCAGGGGAAATGGACGGATGGAGAGAAGTGCTGACTCCGATTGGCAATGGGAATGCGAGGCTGACCTCCCTGGTGGGCTGGGCAGAGGGGGTAGGGGTGAGATTGGCATTTTATTTCCATTATGATTGAGGCAGTCAAGTCTTGCCAGTGTGTTGAGGCCCTGCCCCCCCCTTGCATGATGGTGTGAATGATGCCACCTTGATTTTATTTCAAGTACTTATATTCCAGCCTAACTATATTAACTATAACATTTTGACACCATACTTACGTTAACTGTCTCTTAATATTTAATTATGTTTAGGTGTTGTGCATTAAATTGGTGTTCACAAGTGCTCCTATATGTAGGAACAGACTGAAACTATGGTTGTTACGTTCGGAAGTGCATGCTTGTCAGGTATATCTCTATAAGTGATGATAAATGTGTGCAAAGATTGGCTCTAGTTCTTCCACCATCACCTGGTTTTCTGAAATATAACAGTTTGTATGCAAAGGATAAATAACAACAATTTTACAGATTAAGGGTAAGATTTCCCATCCATACTCACCCCGAAACCAGAAAATCCCACCTGAAACCAATGGACCATTCCAGCCCACCCTTGCCCGCTACAATTCCCGGGTGGGCTGAGTGGGAAAATTCACTCCTATATTATTAGGTCCAAGCTTTCTTGCTGGTAAGTTCATTTTGTAGACAACTGATCAAATATTCCATGGTTCGACTAATGGAACTGACATCTGGCCGTAAGCAAAGGAATTGCAACCAATCCAGCTGCAGTGTATGGTCATTGAATTCAAGGGGAGATGCAATGTATAAATATATTGTATATCCAAGTCAGAGATTCAGTTAACAAATAGTAGGCTATGAGCCTCAGAAAAATCAAGTAACTTTGTTTTTTGTGATTCTCTGCTTTTTTTTTGTATATTTTTCCTTGCTCTTGTTTAGAATATGTATTAGTTTCTCTAACCTATTGGTGTCAAGTCAAAGTGTAAATTCTATACCTGGCTGCTAAATCCAAATGAAAACAATGTGGAGGTGAAAGCAGAAACCTCCCGTGGTACCTAGCATTCTTTTCCTCGTATCCTTTCTTACTCTACAAATATGGGCAGGATGGTGGCACTGCTGCTCAGAACGCCAGGGATTCAGGTTCAATCCTTGACTTGGGCCACTGTCTGTGCGGAGTCTACACATTCTTATCGTGTCTGCATGAATTTCCTCCAGGTGCTCTGGATTCCTCCCAAAGCCCCAAAAAATGTGCTGGTTAGGTGCATTGGCCATGCTAATTTCTCATTCAGTATACCCAAACAGGTGCTGGAGTGTGGCAACTAGGGGATTTTCATGGTATCTTCATTGCAATTTTAATGTAAGCTTACTTGTGACACTAATAAATAAACTTTGTGTTCATCCACTCTTACGATGATATGAGGATAAGTCTATGGCACACAAGGGTTTTTTTTTAATGTGTATATTTTGTGTTCCCAAATTGCTTGAGTGGATTGGCCTCTCTGCCTGATATTCCAACATATATTATCAGAATGTACTGTTCTGCAATGGGAGATTAAAGCAGAACATTACTTCAACAACTCAATAGCAGCTTATTGTCGTGAAAGTATTATTTATTGGGATATTTGCAGTCAGCAATCTTAACAGAAACTTCCGTTCTTTCCCTTTGTGAATTGTTCAAGGACTAACCAGAGTCTCCTGTGGCACAGAATAAGACAGCACCTACGATAATTCTGTTCTTGTTTCAGGTACTTGCATTATGTGTCCCTGGAGATTTTCATAGCTTAAAGATAGAACTTTTGGTGAGACAGACAACAGAAAAGCACAAGCAGATGCAAAGACTGATGGCTTATCAGTGCAAATGTGACATCATGATTTAAAAAAGGAGGTAGACAAAAGGCAGGTAACTATAAGCTAGTTAGCTTAACTTTTGTACTGGGGAAATGCTTAAATCTATCTTCAAGCAAGAGATATGGATAGAAATTGTCCCATTGGGAAAACACGGCATGGGTTCATGAAAGGCAGGTCATACTTAAGTAATCTAGTGGAAATCTTTGAGAGCATTACAATTGTGGTGGACAATGAGGAACTGGTGGATATGCTATATTTGAATTTCCAGAAGGCATTCGACAATGTGCCACACAAAAGGCTACTACATAAGATAAAGGTCCATGAAGTTATGGATAATTTATTGGCATGAATAAAGGATTGGTTAATGAACAGAAAGCAAAGAGTGGAGGTAAATAGCTGTCTTTCTGGTTGGCGATCAGTGATGAATGGTATGCCTCAGGGATCAGTGTTGGGACCACAATTGTTTATAATTTACATAGATGATTTGGAGCTGGAGACAAACATAGTGTGTCAAAGTTCATAGATGACACTAAATGAGTGGCAGAACAAAATGTGCAGAGGACAGTGAACATCTGCAAAGGGATATAGGTAGTTTAAGTGAGCAGGCAAGGGTCTGGCAAATGGAGTACAATGTTGGTAAATGTGAGATCATTCACTTTGGTAGGAATAACAGCAAAATGCTGACGAATTGGATTGAGGGGAAATCTTCACAAAAATTGCTGCAAATATCACTGCCTCTCAGTGGCATTTGGCATGGATAAGATGCCACATCTAGTCCATCCAACCTTTGCTGAAAGGAGAAAGTATGCCAGAAGGCTGGCAGTCATCTTAACATCAGGTGAACATCTTTGTTACAAACCCTAACTGATTATGGTAATGTGAAGTACTGAATAGTGCATATTAGGACTGGGTCAGTCAGGCTTTGAGATGTTCCCTATGGAGACATCATTCTTCCTGCCAATGATGGCATTTCTGCTGGGATATCTTCAACCACTTATTTCATCAATGGATGTTGATTTCTCTTTCATCATATTCATAATTATTTAAGTAGCCAAGTTTGTATAATTTGTATGATCTTGCATGGCTATATTTTAAAAGACCTTTTTTTTTCCAGGTGACAGAAGTGTTACTTTAAGAGACCTACATTTCCAATGGTGATCCTGTTGACTGTATGGGTGTTAATGTATCTGCACTCATCTTGTATAAAGACATCACAAGCTAAGACAAGAAAGATATCTTCTCGAAGCTATCCTTCCAGTTTGGCTGGAAACTGGGAACAGAGATCTCCCATAAAATAAAGATATCATGACTGTTGCCTCAAAAACAGTTCTTCACCTTCGTGATTGTATCTTGTTGACTACCAGTGATTCAAACATTGATGAAGTGAAAACCCTGCCAGTTCATGAATGCCATGGGACTATATATAGGATGCAGCTAATGATATTGGTGTAATTTATAACCTTCTAGACTCTGGGGAATTCTGTGATGTATAGAAATTGCAGTAATCTTTCAGACCTCTGTTGCTTTCCTCTGGGGAAGATGATAATGATACTTGCTCTGGAATAACATGTCATTAACCTGCATGACTCTTCTATGCATTGCCGATTGAGTGATGCTGCTGACATCCTCTGAAGCAGTTTGTGAGGAGGCATAAAAGTTCAGCACTATGATCATCTTCACACTAACGGGAGGGCCATCAATACTGCCTCCCTGGTGAGGTGGAGCCTGTAAATGTAATTATCTGAGTAAATCATTGATAAATGAGCCTGACTTGCCTTATTTTCATCTCCTTAAAAAGGCAAATAAAGAGGCAAATGGCTGAGAAATTACAGCAGGGTCTTTTACTAGTGAAGTTACAAGACACATTCAAAAGGTGGTAGCAGGTTGGAACTCCCATCCATAATTAACAGGAGAAGGTTAATTGAGTTAATTATTAATTTTCAACTGAAATTGATGGGTTTTCTATTGACCTAATATGAAAATTATTTGGGGCCAAGTGGGTGTATGCAACTAAGCTGCAGATCAGCTGTGATCTTTTTGAATGGCAAGGGGGTTAAATGGCCTACTCCTATTCCTATGTTCCGAGTACTACCTTTAATACACATTTAAATAATTTTAATTGCACTAATGAAAATGTCAGCAGCACAGTGTTAATAGTTGGTTCCTGGAAACTATGTGTATCTGTCCTTCATTGCCCATTTTATATCTTGGGAAGCTAAGGGCAAAGGATATTAGCAGAAAGAAAATTGGAAAAGTAATTTCTTCAGTAATTAGGGTTTTAATGAAAAGGCTGGGCAAAGGATTACATATAATGCAAATTACTCAGACCCATTCCATCGCTACAGCACAGACAGTTTATTAGAATGCATATGCTGTCGTTTTATCATCACTCTTATACCCACAATATCAAGCTGAAGAGATTCCCTTCTGTATCAGTTGGAGTGGCAGGAGGAATGGTGAAACTATCACACCTACACTCATATTGCTGGAAACTTAGAAAGAGGCATTGTTGGACTGCTGCTGGAGAATGAGATGGGGCAAGGATCTACTGGCTCACATTTGGGTGAGGAGGATCATTGTATCATAAACTTTAGATTAATAATGGAGAAAAGCAAGGAATAAGCTGAAGTGGAATTTCTACATTGGATAGGGCTAACTTTCCAAAGTCAAGATTCTTTGGAAAAATAGTGATAGTTTTAGGAAGTTGTAATGAAATAAAAAAATAAAGACAGTTTTTTTAGCTGCACTGAGGGCTTGTGAGATGCAGATTAATCCAACAGATACTTTGTTGGATAAAGTAGAGATTGCTAGTCTATGGACCTAGATCATAACCATGCCCAGTTGCAAAGCAAAGCTCTCTCAGTGAATCAAGCTGTTACGCAGAAAAGGAAACAGAAGAAGTCAGTCTGTGTGAGACCGCGTAAGTTCTACTCTAAACTAGCAGAATGATTTCTCCCAAAAAAGATCCAACAGGTCCTGTATGGTAATTATTTACTGGATTTGGATCATAATGTTAAAACCTATGGCATGATGTTTTGAGGAAGATATATTCTCTGAGTTTAAGAAACCAGATAGATTTGGATTGAGGTTAATTTAGGTTTATTATCTGGGTTACCATTATTGCACTTAATTATAAATGTTTTTCTGTACTGCTGTCTTTCTTGTTGGGTGCTTTAAATTTTAATAAACATTTTGTTCTTTGAATAGTGTACAAGATTTAACCCTTTTCTCACTAGGTTTCATCACTTTTCTCACTTTTTTTCTCAAATCACATAATAGTTAGAACTGTCTTTCCAAGTTTTCCTTCTAGGATTTGGCACACCCTCGCAATGAACATCAATAAGAATTATAACGGTAGAGAATATGATAAAACAACAGAACAGAATATGTATCTTGTGAATTCTGCAAGTAAGAACCAGATCTGAGAGGAGAATCAAGGAGGTAAACTAAATTGTCAGGGACACAGCATGAGAGTAGGATGGCAGTGAACACAAAAGGAATGAAAAGTTCTTTTAGAAGAGGGCTTATTACGGACAAAGGGACAATGGCACAGTATAATTGTCGCTGGACAAGCAACCCATAGATTGTGGGTAATGCTCTGGACACTCAGATTTGAATCCTGCTATGGCAGATGGCAAAAGTTGAATTCAATGAAAATCTGTAATTAAAAGACCACAAAACAATTGTTGATTGTAAAAACCCATCTGGTTCACTAATGTCTGTTTAGGGAAGTAAATCTGCTCTCCTCCCCTGGTCTGGCTTGCATGTGACTCCAGACCCACAGCAATGTGGTTGACTCTCAAATGCCATTTGAAATGGAAGGCAGTTGGGAAGGACTATAAATGCTGACCCAGCCAGCGAGGACACATTCCGTAAAAACCAATAAAGAGAATGCCATTTGCTTAGATGCCTAGGGCAAGGCTAGAATACTTAAGAAGTACTTTGCATTGACATTTACTAAGGAAGGGAATGCAGGCAATATATTGGGTGAAATAGAAATCATAGAGATAACAGAGGGGGTAAAAATAGCTGATATGTTTAAGAGTCTGGACGGTTTGCATGTAAGATTGCTAAGGGAAGTATGGGTAGAGAAAGTGAAATTTCCCAAGACACAGAGGAAGTGCCAGAGGATTGGAAAGTGGCAATTGTAACATTGTGTCAAGAAAGGGTGTCAGGACATTAATAGAATCTATAGGCTGATCAGCCTAACATCAATGGTGGATACATTTATAGAAACAATCACTAAGGAAATAATTAACAGGCACTTGGAGAAATTTGAATTCATGAAAGCAAACCAGCACAGCTTTGTAAAAGTCAAATTGTATTTGTCTGATTAACTTGAATATTTTTATGAAATAACAAAAAGGTTGATGAAAAGAATGTGGTACATGTTATGGATTTTAAATATGTGTTTAATAAAGTACCACATAACAGGCTGATTAACAAAACTGGGGCCCGTGGAGTGAAAAAACCTATTTCAGCTGAGATTAAAAAAATGATTTAAGAACAATGAGTCTTGGTAAATAAAAATTGAAAATAACCTCAGCAGATCTGGCAACATCTGCCCAGAGAAACACAGTTAGGTACAAATCTTTTTTCTCCTTGTAAAGACAAAAATCCCATCTTCACATTGAGAATACTCTCCAACATGTAGTGTGGCATCAAATAACTTTGATCACTTCTAGCAACTCAAAAGTGGACATCCATGAGGCACTTTGGACCGTAGGTCACAGCAGAATTGTATTAAACCATAAACTGTAACCTCATGCCAGAGCATATCCTTCACTCTACCATTGCCACCAAGTCAGGCAATCAACCCTGCTTCAATGAGGAGTGCAGGATGGTATGCACTGTGTCGTTAAGCATAGTACAAAATAAAGTATCAACTTGGTGAAATTGCAGCACAGGATTACTTAGATGCCAAACTGTAAGCAGAGGCAAGCAAGCCAACATCTAAGCTCTGCAGTCTTGAATGATGGTGGACAAGTAAGCAATTAAGTCTCCACAAATATCGCCATCCTCAATGATGGGACAGTCCATTACATCAGCAAAAGGGAAGGCTGAAGCATTTGCAACCATCTTCAGCCAGAAGTGCTAAGTGGATGACCCATTTTGAGTTTCTCGAGAAGCCCCAGCGTCACAGATGCCAGTCTCCAGCCAGCTCAATCCATTCCATGTGACATCAAGAATGGTGCTGGAAACTGCAAAGTTCATGGGCAGTGCCAATGTGATAGCAATAGTACTGAAAAGTTGTGTCCCAGAACCATCTGCACTCTTGTCAAGATGTTCCCGTTCAGCTACCCCTCAATGAGGAAAATTGGCTGGTTATATCCTATCCACAAAAAAGGACATACCTAATCTAGCCAACTACTCTTCTATCCATCTCATCTCAATCGTCAGTAAAGTGATGGACAGGGTCATTGACAGTATTATCAAGTGGCACTTAGACAACAATAATCTACTCACTGCCACTCAGCTCGGGATCTAGAAGGCCACTATGACTTCATTACAGCCCTTGCTGAAACATGGAAAAAAGAGCTGAACCCAAGGTTGGGGGGTGGGGAGGCGGTGAGAGTGACTATTTTTGACATCAAGGCAGTAATTGACCAGGCAACGGGACAGGGGAGAAATATCAAAGGACTTTAACAAAACTGAGGTCAATGGGAATCAGGGTGAAGACTGGTTGGAGTCTTGGGAAAGCAAAGATTGATAGTTGTGATTATTAAGGACATCACTGTAAGAGTTCCACAGGACAGTGTTCGAGGCTCAACCACCTTCAGCTGCTTCATTAGTGACGCTGTCTCCATCATAAGGTCAGAAGTGGAGATGTATGTTGATGATTGCACAATGTGCAGCATCATTCATGACTCCTCTGTTACTGATGCAATCTGCACCCTAATGCAACAAGGCCTGGGCCAGAATTTTATGGTATTCCAGTGGATGCAGGTATGACCTTAACGTGTGAGCTGATGTCCCAAAGTCACCATGCATACATGCAATATGAGGTTGGTGGGCACATACAGGGGTCGAAGCCATGCCCACTGACAATTAGAGAGCCAATTAAGGCCATTAAAGAGTCTACTGACTGAGATTTTACACTGCTTGTCTAATGTTGCGCTTGTGGTATGAGTAAAGCAGGTAGGCAGGCATTATACTATCATCAATTTTTCATCACAGGTGGATAAAAGGCCCTCTGAGCACAAGCACATTCATTTTATTTGTGATTTTTGTGGCTGTCATATTTCTGAGTTTTGCCAGGTTTCCTTCTGATTGCGTTGGCTTTCTAAGCTGGCTCAACTACAAATCCGTGCCAAAGTTCTCACAAAATAGATCAGTCTGTACAAACCATGGGGAACATTGAAGTTTGCTCATTATATTGGCCTCAGCATTGTTTCTGAATGAGGGGATTTTAACTGCACAGTTAGGTTGGAGAAGATAAGGTGTTCTTCTTGTGGAAAAGAAGTTAAAGCAGAGATATAATAGATGTGTATAAGTTCTTGATAAATTTTGTTAAAGTTCAGCCAAGAAAATCTATTTCAATTAGCTGATAGAAGATGAAAAGGTTAAAGACTTGGGGGGCAATCTTACCAAAAAAATTGAAGTGTTGGGTGAGTGTGAAAACGGAAGAGAACCGAGCCCATTTTATAGCGAGAGAAAATTTATGCAAAGTGAAATCTGTTCCAATAACGGTCTTGGATGGAATCTGTTGACGCTGGGAAGTTGGTTGATTACTGCACGTGCACAAGGCTTCCCTGTGCACTGTGCAAAACTGCACTAGGAATCTAATACTCCATTAATGCCCTCCCCTGATTGCATCTCTATAGCCCCAGATTCAACCTCTATTCACCCCCCACCTCCACCAAATGCAGCCCCTCTGTTCACCTGACCTCTCCACCCTCTGCCCTAGTGAGTCCTGATTGCAGAGTGCGCAGCTCCTCATGCACAACCTCCCCTTTAGGCCCTGCCTTGTGCCTTTAGGCCCTGCCCCTCTCCTTAAGCTCCATCCTTTGGCAGAACTGCTGCCGAATGGGAAGTGCCAGAAGTCTTGTGGGCACTGCCAGGATGTTGGGCTGTCAGTACTCGGGTACAAGTGGGCAGTTCCAGTGTGGCAGATGCCAAACTAAGGCTCACTACCTGCACCTGTCATCAACCACCTGGGGACCTCAATGGCCTCCAGTCCCACTGGTGAGGCTATCACATCAGGTCCCCATTGCTGGACCTGCATCGGCAAAGCCATTAAGGCAAGTGAGCCTGGACGGTCCCTTCCCGAGCTCAATAATAATATTCAAATGAATATTTTAATATTTAAATCAGGCTTCCTGGACATGGAGCTGATCATATTGGCAATCTAACACCAGCATCATCACGAGAGGCAAGAAATTAGGTGCCTGATTTATCCCTCTTCTCGATTATACCAGACTGCCACAGCCATTGACTAGTATGAAGAGCTTGTAAGAGCATCCCCTTAATATTTTGGGATGCAAGGGGTGGGTGATGAAGATGATTATACACAATGAATGTAAATGTACTGGAACTGGCTGCCTTTCAGGATGATAGCAGCAGAGAAGATCAATGAATTCAAAAGGAAATGGGTTTGATACCCAAGAGAAATAAACTTGTCTGGTTAATTGGGATGGACCAGAGAAATGTTACTAATTGGACTGTTTTTCAGAGAACTGGCATTGACTCAATGGGCCAAATATCTGCTCTCTGTATTGTTATGACAATGAATATAGTTTCCACAAAGCACATTGTTCTGTGTGTCCCTGAGTGCTAAATTATCAGTTTGTGGAGATTGTAACATTTAAGGTTCAGCAAATTCCAATATCTATAACAATAGGTCCCGCCTGGTAACAATGGTGGGACCCACTGGGAATGTTTTGATAGGTCGCCAGATCAGTTCAAGAGTTAATCAGTTTGCAAGGAACCAACCAGAAGTGTGACAGTGACAGAAACAAGCCACAGTTAGATTAAGCTGAAGAAAAAGCTGAGAAGAGCAGACTTACAATAAAAAGGGCTGTGAGAGAAAGGGTCAATTTTTGGAGCAGTGATGTCCTGCTCAGGAAGTCCCATAGATCTGAAAATACGCTTGGAAACTAGTGTGTGTGTGTGTGTGTTTCGGCAGTCAGGAAGAAAGTATCTCAAAAGTCAAGAGTGAAAGCCTTTGAGGTGGGTATTAAGATTATCAAAGGAATAACTTTTGGAGAGAAATCCAAGGGGAGATCGTTAAAGGCGAAACTGGGAATCCAGTGTGAGATCGAGGCCTGATTTTACCATTGCATGGGTGCAAAAACATGGTAAAGTCAGGCGTGAGGTCATTAACATGATCTGTGCCTTTGTCTGTGCAGATGGCCACTTTACCAAGGCCCCGGAATGGTCTGCAATTTGGTTTTTGCCCAAAACGGGTGCAATGGTGATTTAAATGTACTTGCATGCATTTAAATTGAATTAATGAACTGCCCACCCAACTTTATCAGCATTTCTCCCTTTACCACCACGTTCGCCAATCCAAAATCATGCTGAAATGGACATGCTAAATAAAAAGTCTGTTTTGGGTGCTCCAGTTGCTGAAGAGATGAGTTCAGAGCTTCCAATGGCTCTCTGATTCAGATCGGTGGTGGAGGGTGAAAGGGGATGCAAGTCAGATCATTCTCTGGTGAAGGCGGGGGGAGAAGGAGGTAGGTCAGATGTGCCTCTGGGGGACATGGTCGCGGTGGGGAGGGTCCGCTGCCACTCTGTGGGTGGTCAGTGGGAGGAAAGGGGTAGAGGGTCGCGATGAATCTGGGTAGCGGGGCGGGGGTGGATAAAGAAGATAGGGATGTCTGTGGGGGCCATCCCTCCCACATTTCGTTCCCAGGCCACTTTCTCTGCTTTTTGCGTCCCAGAAGTGATCTGACACGGATGCGCTTTTTCAATTCTTTTTCTTACTGCACATACTCAATTCAGAGCTCCGATTGTTTTGGGCACGATAAGCCCCACCTACAGTGTGATTCAGACTCGTGACTTTTTTTAAAAAACTAAATGCATATGGGGGCACCTGAAAGCAGATTTCCAAGTTGGATCTGAATTACGTCCAGATTCAGCACTTGGAATGAAAGTAGTAAAATCAGTCCCAGAATTTCAATACAATTGTTTGACGGGGCATTTACTGATGAGTGATGGGTGCTTAAAAGTTCCATGGTTTCTCTCGGTTGCATCTGTGATATGTTATGTACTGTGATGTGTTTGATATGTACTCCATTCTCACCCTGAATGTTAGGTTCAATGTTAGGAGCAGTATGGCCCAGGGGGTAGCATGGTGGCACCGTGATTAGCATCGCTGCTTCATAGTGCCAGGGACCCGGGTTCGATTCCCAGCTTGGTCAATGTCTGTGTGCAGTTTTCACATTCTCCTTGTGTCTCCAGGTGCCCTGGTTTCCTCCCACATTCTGAAAGACTTGCTGGTTAGGTGCATTGACCCGAACAGGAGCCAGACTGTGGCAACTAGGGGAATTTCACAGTAATGTCATTGCAGTTTTAACATAAGACTTACTTGTGACTAATAAATAAACTTCAACTTTATACAACAGAAACTGTACACTATTTAACCTTTCTTAGCTTATAAAGTTTGTTTTGCTTGTTCAAAACTTATGGATTCTTGTGGTTTTATTCCAAAAAGCAGGTGTCTTGAATCTCAATCCTTATCTAATTTAAGTAAGTAGATCATCTCCTGCCCTCCTCCATAGTGTCCCGGGATCTGGCTCAGGATTATAACAAGCTGAAAGTGAGCAGCTGTAGACCGTTCAGTCTAACCAGTTACTTCCTTTTTAATATTTTCAAATGATGGTTAACTGGAGGCTTTTCTACCATCAGTAGCATTAGTTAAAGTAAGCAGCTCCTTTAATATGCAATACCTCCTGATCTCCTGAATACTGAGCCAGATTAAATTTATGCATGTATGATTTACGCCTTCCAAAAGCCTGATTTATGGAATATTACAAAATCCAAAAGATAAATTAGTTTTTATACCCCACTGATGCAATAAGTACTGTTGAGAGGAAAGTTAAGAAGAAATGTAGGTGCAGTCTTAAAAAAGATTGCTTTTATCTGTTCGTGAGATTTGATACTATTGTAAATTTGTGATATTAAAGGCAATAGAAATGAATAAATTCTGGAATGATTTACCTTATGCACTATATATAGGTACTCCTAGTGGGCCTACAAGGACACGCATATGACAGCTAAGATTTGATGTGTTAAGTCTACTCACGCCTATGAGGTACAGTATTCTAGCTGACTGCAGAAATCACGGGAAGTGAACTATTTCTCCTCAGAGGTTTTTTTTCTTGGTTTCCTCAAGGAATTCTACAGAGGCAATGCAACATCCTGGGACTGAATGTAATGTCTGACCCAGAAGCTCGGCTAGCGATTATGAAACAAAATAGCAGTCACGGAGCATTAGGGGTAAAACAAAAGACACATGTTCCTTTTCTGGAACAGTTTCTTTGAAGATCAGAAGATTAAAAGAAACCGAAAAGCAAACCAGGGCTGTATTTTCTTCACTAACAATGTAGCTGCTATAAATTTTGAAGCTGTGATGATGGAATACTGATGGGACTTCAGTCATATTGGTGTACAATGATTATTCACATATTTGACTATTCCCTTGGTATCAAAACCATTGATTACTGACTAAACCTTCGAGGCAAGATTTGTGGTGGAATAGCGAGGATGCCCAGAAAGAACATGTGACCCATCATGCCATGAATATTGAACAGAGACCATCTTTCCCTTGAGTCTTCTAAAAGAGATAATTTATTCAAAAGTTCATTTTAAATAGAGAAATGATGTGATAAGCGGAGGATATATGTACAAAGTTCACACACTGACCTTACAGTTAATTTGTGGGATGCTACCTGAAGAATACAGAAAGCTCATCTGAAATGAGTTAATGCCTTCATTAAAATGGCAGATGAAGTTATTTAATGCGAACATGCTAATAATTCATACCCAGGGTAGCCCACAGTGTTATTCTGGGACTATTGATTTCTTCATCGAGAGAGAAAAGATCATGTTTAACAGGATATTGAAAAGGCACCCTTGTGAAGAAAAAACGTTCGGTTAACTGCTTTTATTTATTTCGCAAACACATAATGCAATGGCATAAATCAATTCAAAATATTTCATTGTGCAACTTTATCAGAGTTATACAGTGCAGGAGAAGGCCATTCGGCCCATTGAGCTGGCACCAACAACAATCCCAAGATCCTTCTCTAGAATAGTGCTATGTGTCCTTTCTTGGTATGTCCACCAGTATCCACAGCTTTGGAGCTGTCCAAGTGCATAAGCCTTGGAGCCCAGTCCCTTGTCACAGCCAGCAGTAACTACATTCAACATGTTTGCAGCGGGAGGGTTCCTGTAGTGGTGCCCCAAGCTCAGAGCTGTAGCCTGTTTGTACAGTCATCGCATCATTACGGGGATCTATCTCCTCTCTCACTGGACAGCATCTGAGATGGAGTGTTAAAACTGTACAACAAAATTACCTCAACAAACTGCTATCAAGTTCTCATTTCATAAAAGATTTGAGTTTGGACCGTTTAGATCAAGAAGAAATCATTATGACCATGAAAGATAAGATTTAGATAAACATTTAAGATAAAGTTAATAGGAACTAATGAAATTATAAGTTACATCGCAAATAAGAAGGATGAGTATAGGGATATGGCGTAGATGGGATTTTTGTCATTGTAGGCTCAATGGGCTGAATGGCCTCCTTTTGCTCTGTAGGGATTTGAATCCTACTCAAACCCTGATCCCATAACCCCACTATTTCTCCTGATATTGAGGGGCAATTTAGCACAGCCAATCAATCTAACCTGCACATCTTTGGAGTTGCATACTTGTTAAAATGCTAAACACTTTGGTCAGGATTTTCTGGTGGGACTTGGAATGGAGGAATCTCCAGACAAAACTGCTTTGAATTTCAGCAGAGTCGAATGATCTCGGTGGTGGTGGGGCCAGAGAATCCCAAACATTAGTTTCATGAAAACGATGTGCTCTTAGTCAGGTATTTATTTTCTGGTCATATCACAACCCTGGTCTTTAAAGACCGAAAAGGAGATTGGATATTTTAGCATTGGCTGTTGGGTAAGGAAGAGGTATTGATCAGAAAAGTTATGGACTCGATGGACAGAAAGACCTCTTTTTGTGCCATAATAGATCTATGGCTCCTATTACATGATTCAGAACAGGAGCTCAGATTCAAAAACATGTGGGGATGGAATTAGTCGTGTAACCTGTCTAAGTGCCCATAGTAGCCCTCCACATTCCCAACAACATTTGACTGAATGTGGCTTTGGATGATCAAGATCATCCTTCAATCCATGGTTTGTAGTGCTTTTGTGGGATCCCAGGGCAGCACCTGAACAGATGTATAATCAAATACTGACATATGGTAGATGAATCATTGAGCACCTCATTAGTAGAGTGAATGAACACTTTGGCTTGGATTTTGACAGTCACTGAGGCCCCACCCATTATACAAAATTGAAGTCCCAGCCCATTTCTGACAAATCTAATGCCCAATGGTTGGGGAAAAGGGGTGGGATGTGATTCACACATGAAAGAAACCCAAACACAGCGAGACCATTTGAACTCGGTGCTGAGTTCAAACTGGTTCTATTTTCGTTGAAGCAAAGTCCATTTCCCACAGTATGGAGGCGATTTTCCCATCCTGCCCCACTGGAAGAATCACACGTAGGTCAATTTGTGGGATTTGAATCCCGACACTCGTGTAACTCTGAGCATTGGATATCTGGCTTGGTTGGGACCACGCTGGAAACCAGGTGGGAACAGGAGGTAAGTGATTTAAATCATGTTAATCTTACTTTAACATCATTATCAGGCACAGGACTAAAGTGTCTGGGCCTGCTAGCGTTTCCCACTCCGAAGACTCCCCACACACACACACACACGAGAGGCAGACCTTCCTATCTAGCCACCTTCCCAGCACCTCCCCGATCGCTGGTCTCCCTGCAGTCCCAACTGATACCTATGCAGAGTGGCAGGGGGACACCCCCTCATTTGCCCCCTAGACCCTGCCTCCAGCCAGTCCTATTTTTATAAATGAGCTGGATGAGGAAATCAGGAGATGGGTTGGTAAGTTTGCTGATGACATGAAGGGCAGAAATGTTGTGGATAGTTTGGAGGGATGTCAAAAGTTGCAAGCGTGAAATAGATAGGATGTAAGACTGGGCGAAAAAGTGGCAGATGATCTTCAACCCAGATAAATGTGTAGTGATACATTATAGCAGGTCCAATGGGATGAAGGAATATAATATTAAGGGTAAGATTCTTAGCAGAGTGGAAGATCAGAAGGATCTTGTGGTCCGGGTGCATAGGACTCTCAAATTGGCTTTGCAGCTGGAGGATTAAGAAGTCATATGGAGTATTGGCCTTCATCAATCGAGGAATTGAGTTTAGGAGTCAAAGGCTCAGTCAAGGACAGGACATATTGAGTTGGAAATACTTGTTCCTTTAATTTCTCTGCCTATCCATCCATCTGTATTGCTGCAGTTGTATAAGACCCTGGTCAGACCCCACTTGGAGTACTGTGCCTAGTTCTGGTCACCTCAATACAGGAAGGATGTGGAAGCCATTGAAAGGATACAGAGGAGATTTACAAGCATGTTACCTGGATTAGGTGGCATGCCTTATGAGAAAACGTTGAGAGAGTTTGGTCTTTTCTCCTTAGAGAGACGAAGGATGAGAGGGGACCTGATAGAGGTATATGTGATGTTGAGCGGTATTGATCAGATGAATTCTCAGAGGCTTTTTCCCAGGGCTGAAATGGCTGCCACAAGAGGACACAGGTTTAAGGTGCTGGAAAGCAGGTACAGAGGAGATATCAGGGGTATGTTTTTTCACTCAGAGGGTGGTGGGTGAGTGGAATCGGCTGCCATCAGTGGTAGTGGAGGCAAATTCGTTAGGGTCTTTTAAGAGACTTCTGGATGAGTAAATGGGACTTAATAGGAATGAGGGTTATAGGTAAGCCAGTAGGTAGAGATATGATTGGTGCAACTTCTGGGCCGAAGAGCTTGTTCGTGCTGTAGTTTTTCTATGATTCATTTGCATCGAATAAACAGAACGACGGAATAATAAAAAGTAGACTGCATTGGGATCTATTTGAACTTGTTTAATGTTTGAAATGATACTTGAAACTTGTACACCTGATATGCTAAGTGCAATTTTACAAGATGTAAATTTTAAATTTAAAAGGATTAGGATGATGGAGTGTGATAGGTGAGATCTATGATTCAGGCACACATGTGGACATTCCATGGTTCCTATCTCTGTCTTCAAATGAGCTGGTTCTGGAGGCTGCCAAGCCCAACTCTATCCTGCACCCATCCCCTGGGTCAAAAATCCTGTCACTTAGAGAACATTTTTCGAGATGGGTGTGACTAGCTGGGAAATTTGCCAACTCTGGTAATCTTCCTGGAAAAGAGAATTTTGTGCCTTCATAGCCAGGACAGATCTGATAACATCAAAAGCTCTGTAATGAGCATTGTTCTGGAAATGCCCCAGATAGTATTTCACGTCTGAAGTAAAACAAGATGAAAGAAGGCACTATGAGGCAACCAGCAGGTACCTGACACACATTGGTCACAACTGCTGTTCTTTTATCAATGAAAACTGCAGGCCTTAGAACTTAGACCTGCAATGCCTTAGGGCAACTAACCCTATAAACCTTAAGATCAAAAAAATCAAAATATAAAACTTTGTCCTTGTTGCAAGGACACCTGCAGTAAAAAGGAAAAAAGGAATGGATTAAAGAAAGAAGGAATGAAAGAAAAAAGGAATGGAAGGAAAAAAAAGAAGGAACAAATAAAAGAAAGAACGGAAGAAAGAACAAAGGAACAAAAGAAGGAAGGAATGAAAGAAAGAGGAACAAAAGGAAGAAGAAAATGAAATAAAATGAGCTGGACTTGCGTGTATTCAGCTGCATTAATGAACACATGGCATATCATGACATGCTAAAAATGGAACACTTTTAATATCTGAGGCGGTGGAATTTAGTGCCTTCCTCCGAATTCAGTTTGGAGTCAAGAAGGCAATTAATGGAATGCACTGAGTGAAGACCCTGTCCCCTTCCCATCTCTGCCTTGATTATGTGCACGCTGGCCTTTCTGCTCCTTTGCTAATTGAGACTCTTAAGTACATAATTAATACCCACTTAAGGGCATCATCTGCTATATTTACTTATGGCTCTCCAAAGAATAGCCATCATTCAAAGCTCCAGATTGAGGCATCCGAAACCCTCTACCTCAATGCATACCCTACTCTCCCTCACTTCCCATAACCTGCACCCTGTGATCCCCAGCCAGCTTTCACTCGCTTGGGATCCATTGTCTCTCACTGATCTTGGTCTTTTGGTCGTTGAGTTTCACCGACAGCTCCACAGGTTCCACTGGTGTTGCCTGAAGTGCACTACTGTTAGCTTCTGATTGTCTGGCAGTTCTCATAGGCAGATACTTTGCTTCTTGAATACTTGATCACAAAAAAGGTGCAAAGCTGGTCACTTCTTAGTATTGATTGGCATTTACTTTGGCGCGTTTTTCCCACAGGATATTATGCAGGGTTTTTACCAGCTCACCAGCGGATGGGCACATCTCCTGTTGCTTGGATTCAATATTGCCTATAGGCACTCTTGTAATGTCAAAAATGAGGTGCCCATGATGTATACAGCAAATTCTGTAAACAGCAATGTCATAATGACCAGATAATCTTTTTTAGTGATGCTAGTTGAGGAACTATTGGTTAAGACAACAAGGAAAATTCCTTTGCTTTTTTTGTTGTGGGAAGTGGGTGTCATCAGTTAGTATGGCAGTTACATTGCCCATCAATAATTGCCCTGGAATGGGTGGTACTGAATCACCATCTTGAACCGCTGCAAACCATACACTGTAGGTACACCCACTGTGCCATTAGTGAGGGATTCCAGTGTTTTGATACAGCAACAGTGAAGGAATGATGATATATTTCCAAATCAGGATTTTGTGTGGCTTGGAGGAGAACTTGCAGATGATGTTCCCATGTATTTGTTGTGTTTTTTGTTTGCATTAGTAGAGGTTACAGATTTGGAACATGCTGTTGAAGGAACCTTCGGTTGTTGACTTAATACCATGGAATTTCTAGCGGCCATATAGGAGAATATATGGGGCAGCATTGTGGCACAATGTTTAGCAATGCTGCCTCACAGCACAAGGGACCCAAGTTCAATTTCCACCTTGGGTCACTGTGTGTGTGGAGTTTGCACATTCTCCCTGTGTCTGCATGGGTTCTTCCAGATGCTCCAGTTTCCTTGCACAGTCCAAAGATGTGCAGGTTAGGTAGACTGGCAATGCTAAATTCTCCCTTAGTGTTAAGGCTACTATCTAGGTTAAATGATTGGGGTTTTGGGGATAGGGGTTGGGTGGGATTGTGATTAGTGCAGACTCAGTGAGCTGAATGGCCTCCTTCTGCACTGTAGGGATTCTATGAAATTGTTCTTGGGTTAGCATCATTATCTGAAAGATAACACCTCAGGTAGTGTGGCACTGCTTTGATACGGCACTAGAACAGCAACATAGTTGATGTGCTCAGGTAACTGTAATTCAACTCAACCAATTGGCTCAAATTTTCTGGCCATTTCCATTGGCAGGATCATCCATTCCACCATCAGTGAATGCCCGCCGTGGATTTTCTGGCCACAGGGAGTGCATATGAGGCGGAACTTTGTTGATAGTGGCGAGACCAGCAGATGGTGTAAGGCCAATGGAGGGCTGCCTTTGCCACTGCAAAACATACTGTAGGGACATGTAGAAAATCCTACCCCCTGAGTTTCTGTTCAGGTATCAACAACTGAGTCACAGATCACTCACAGGCATAGCACTGCTAGTCAATATAAAGTGTGCTTTAACATTCTCATTCCTAGGCTTATTGCAGGTACTCTGCACTGCTGTCCCGTCATGAGGATGATCATGTGCTGAAGATGGTCACACCTCATGCTGTACAGCATCTACTTCATCAGCAGTACTGGACTGTAACCTTCTTGAAGTGGTAATCAGCATCAGATTGCCGCTCTGTACTCACTTACTTGCGCAACATTTCTCCGTGCCTGACTCAGACTGAGTAGGATCCAGGTAGCATGGCTGTCTCCAAAGCTAAACATTGAGGAGTAAGAGCATTGGAATGAAGGAGGATATGTCACTTTGTAATACACTAGCTGGTAATCTTTCAAGGGCCCATTAAAAATGATAGAGCAGGGAGATGTGCCTGAGGTAAGCGGATAGGATTTGGGGGATTTGGGGGCAGAGGATCAGAGATTGGGCAGATCACGAGGAGTTTACGATTGAGGCAGTGAGGGAATTGGACATTTGGGGGTCGAACACTGAAGGTGAGGGGGGATGTTGTCCAATCAAGTTGGGGGTTTATGTCAGGTTGGAGGATGAGTGGGAAGTGGAGAATACCACAGAGGAATCCCCAGGGGGTCAGGGTGTGGGAAAAGTCCTTTTATGAGGATTGATGTGGGTGTTTAAAATAATTACCCAGCAGTTGGAAGAGTTTTGAATTTTTCTGACTTTTTTCGACCAATTATGAATATGACCCTGGTAGAATCATCTAAAGTTTGCAATTTAAATTACATTTTCAGATGGATCAGAGCACTGCACTCGTGCTCGAAAGATTTAGCACCTCTGGACAATTGCCATGCAAATCCTTTCCTGAGAAGCTCGGAGAGGTAAGTCTCATTGTATCTTTGGGTATCTCCCAAATCTGATTCTAGGCCTGGAAGTTATGGCTCGAAGTGTTGAATCTGAGCTGCCTATCCCCCCACCCCCCCAAGAAAAATTATCTTCATCCCAGTGTCCTTATAAACGATTATCCCATTTCCAACCTTCCTTTCTTCATCAAATGTTTGAATGTGTTGCCATCTTCCAAATTCCATCATTCCTGGAGCAAATTGTCTGAATCCCTCTAATTTGCCTTCTGCCTCTGCCACAATACCAAAATGATTCTTATGAAAGTTGCAAATGATTTCTTATATGGCTTTGGGAACGATAAACTTTGGAACTTATCCTTAATCTTTCTGCTGCCTTGAACATAATTAACCACGCCATCTTCATCCTGTGCCTCCCCACTGTCTCCCAGCTGGGTGAAATCATTCTCACGTTGCCACTGTAAGTGCCAATACAGATGATGAAGGTAGTCAATAAGGCATACGGCTTGCTTCATCAGCATTGAGTTTAAAAATTGGTAAGTCATGTTACAGCTTTATAGAACCTTAGTTTGGCCGCATTTGGAAGTGTTCAATTATAGTTGCCTCTTTGCAGAGGGTACAGAAGAGATATGCCAAGGTGTTGCCTGGTATGGAGTGCATTAGCTATGAGGAGACATTGGAGAAACTTGATTTGCTCTCAAATAGGATTTATGACCATTTGAAAAGATTCAGTTTAATCCAGGATAGTCAGCACGGTTTCGTGAGAGGTAAGTCCTGCCTCACAAATTTGATTGAATTCTTTGATGTGGTAACTAAGTGTAAAAACAAAGGTAGAGCAGTTGACGTTGTATACATGGATTTTAGTGTTTGATAAGGTTCCCCATGATAAGCCCATGAAGAAGATAAGGAGGTGTGGGATAGAAGGAAATTTGGCTGATTGAATAAGTAACTGGCTGTCTCATAGAAGACAAAGGGTGATGGTAGAAGGAGAATTTTCAAACTGGAGGCCAATTACCGGCAGTGTCAGAGCTGGGACCTCTGCTATTTGTGATTTTTATCAATGACTTGGAAGAAGGGGTTGAAGGGTGGGTTAGTAAGTTTGTTGATGACACCAAGACTCGTGGAGTAGTGGATGAGAGTAGAGGGTTCTTGCAGGCTGCAATGAAACATTGATAAGATGCAGAGCTGGGCTAAAAAATGGCAGATGGAGTTTAACCCTGATAAGTGTGAGGTGATTCATTTTGGTAGGACAAACTTGAATGTGGATATAAGGCCAATGGCAGGGTTCTGAGGAATGTGGAGGAACAGAGAGATCTTGGGGTTCATATCCACAGATCTCTGAAGGTTGCCACTCACATGGACAGAGCCGTGAAGAAGGCTTATAGTGTGTTAGTGTTTATTAACTGAGGGTTTGTGTTTGAGAGCCATGGGGTTATGCTGCAACTATACAGAACCTTGGTGAAACCACATTTGGAACATTGTGTTCAGTTCTGGTCACCTCACTGTAAGAAGGATGTGGAAGCATTGGAGAGAGTGCAAAGGAGATTTACCAGGATACTGCCTGGTTTGGAGGGTAAGTCTCATGAGGAAAAGTTGAAGGAGCTGGGGCCTTTCTCTTTTGAGCGGAGAAGGATGAGAGGCAACTTAATAGAGGTTTATGAGATGGTGAGGGGGATAGATAGAGTGGATGTGCAGAGACTATTTCCTTGGGTGGATGTAGCTGTTACTAGGGGACATAACTATAAGATTCTGTTGGGAGATATGGGAGGGCCGTTCGAGGTAGATTCTTTACTCAGAGAGTGGTTGGGGTGTGGACTACACTGCCTGCTGTGATAGTGGAGTCAGACACTTTAGGAACTTTCAAGCGGTTATTGGATAGGCATATGGAGCACACCAGAATGACAGGGAGTGGGATAGCTTGATCTTGGGTTTGGACGTAGCTCAGCACAACATTGAGGGCTGAAGGACCTGTACTGTGCTATACTGTTCTATGTTCTAACTGTGCTGGAGTTTGAATTTCTCTTTAAATATTATTGGTCTCTATGCATGAATTAACATTAAATTTACACTGTTGTTGCAAAACATTTCTAGTGGTAAGTAATTTTTTCAAACAATTTTTCTTTTTTTTCACATCGAAACATAATGAAGCTAAACCAAATTTTTTGAAAAGAAGCTCTATGCAATAAATGGAGGATTTATCATCAGAGATAATGGATTGCGAGATCGTGCTCTTGTGAATGTGACGATGATTACCGAAGGTCAGGCACTTGAAGAATAAATCTGGGAAGTGGCTGTCCATAATGATGTATTCTCAACTTAATGCTATATCTTACTTCAGCTCAAGATTTATTTCAAATTGCTGCCAGACTACCAACCATTTTCATTCAGTTGTCTCAAAGAACAACAATTAATTAGGAAAGTGTTATAGGTTGAAACAATTAAGCCATGGAAGGAAAACCCAAGTTATGTTGAGAAACAGCTTTTCTTTATTATACTGGAGAACATTTGAGTGATAAATAATGCCCAATTATGGCATTGTACTCTAGTAAGAGGGGAGCTTCTTCGCCGAGGCCCATATTCTCTCGACTGATGAATTACTCAGATAATTGCTAAAGTAAGAACTGGAGTTACATTCTCCCCCTGCTTGACATCAGTCGTAACCTGGCCACAAGTTTCTCCCACTCCCTGCACATAACTGAGTTTTCAGCAAATCCTAAAACATAGAATGAACTTTCCTGCTGTACTTTCTGAGGGCCGCCACAAAAATAGGACGCATTTCTGAAAAGGATGCTTTGGAATGTTAGCTGATGAGAGGCCGTGGGGTGCTATTGTAAAAGGCCACACTGTTAGGCTAATACTAATCAAATTATTTTTCTAAATAATTGAAATTTTTGTGCTTTGGGGCATTTTCTATTAGAACCATAGAATAGTACAGCTTACAGAGTGGCCATTTGGCCCACCATGTTTATGCTCCTTCATTCAAAGATTACACTATTTCCCTCATTATCCCTGTGAACATTTCTTCTTGAGGTATTTATCCAACTATCCACAGCGTATTGATAGTTTTGGCATGGTAACAGGGTGGCACAGTAATTAGCGCTACTGCCTCACAATGTCAGGGACCCGGGTTCAATTCCAGCCTCTAATGACTGTCTACATAGCATTTACATGCTTTCCCCATGTCTGTGTGGGTCTCCTTTGGGTGCTCCGGTTTCCTCCTACAGTCCATAGATATGCAATTTAGGTTAATTGGCCTTGCTAAATTGACCGTTAGTGTCAGGATGGTAAATCCATGGGGGAAAGTGCCTGGGTGGGATTGTTGTCAGTGCAGGCTTGATGAGACAAATGGCATTCTTTGCACTGTAGGGATTTCTATGGATTGAATTTTTTGCAGGGGGCCATCAGCTATGAACTATTGGGTGCAGTTCTATTTCCATCAGGGAGTCCCATGTTCTTAAGTTATCAAGGGAAAGAAGTGAGGAGGACGGCATTTTTTTGTTATCGAATGGAGCTCAGGAACTCATTCAGCTCGAGAAATAAAAACAGAAAATGCTGAGAATACTCAGCAGATCTGACAGGTCTGGAGAGAGAAACAAATGTGAAAATCCTCCAACCTCTTCCAAGGCTGGGATTTCCCAGTGTTGCTGCAGTGAATGGAGTTTTGGCTGAACGTCAAATCCTCTGTTCTATCTGGCAGCAGGGTGCAATGAGCAAGGTCGGAGAATCCTGTACAGTTAGTGTTGAGGCTGTGAGCTTTCACCAGGATGGACGATATAATAAATGCATGGCAAGTGGTACTTTTTGCAGAAGGGATGGGTTTAAAGGGAACTGGAGGTGAAGAAAGATTGGGACGGACATTGGTACTGAAGGGATGTTTGACTTCCTTAACACCCAAAAGGAGGAAAATACATTTTTTTTTATGGAAAAACGGCAGATGAGACAAAGAATGAAACAAAACCATGATACAAGAAATCTTTGAGATGGAGTGAAGGGAGAGAGAGAGAGAGGGATAGTGTTCATCTACTTGCTGATTGTACTGGTATTGAGCCTCAGAATGTGGCAAGAGCACTCAAGGAGTCTTGAATATCCAGGAGATATCTGTAACCATGTGTGTATCCAAAATATCAAGAGTGGAATTTTTGGTTGGAATCTATGTGGAATAATTAAGTTAGAACTGGAGACAGTTGATGAGGAAATATGGCTCTGGAAGTTTATTATGGTAGGTACTTGATCAAACATGAGGGTGGACATAGAAAGCAATGAAGGTGTACAATGTCAAATGGGCAAACAGGAAACCTGCCAGGGGCACTACCAGGGACAGTGCCCAGGCATGTCTCTCTCCTCCCGGGAGCTATATTTACCTTTACGGCCCTGCTGGTTCTCCTTGACAGCTTCCCATTTTTCAATAGCTTCTGTAAACCTCGTTGATGTGACGTCATGTTGGCAAGGGGGGAGCTCCCTATCTGGGTGAAACATTTAATAGGGAAGCCTTTTAAACACTTTGAAGTTTATTTATATATTAAAATGAGCTTCCTGCCCTTTCCTGAAGGAACTTTGTTACATCACTGGTGACAGGTCGGGAAAATCGCAAACCGAGATTCTCATTCCTGTGATCTCATAGGATTTTGCATTAGTATCGCCATTTTTGCCCACAGTGAATGCCGGCTGAAAATCCCCCCTTTGAGCTAAGATATTGGAGATGTGTGCATATCTTATTTAAGGCGGGGACTGCATGTTATGAGACATTGTGCATGGATGGGCTGCACCCAAGCCAGGGAGTAAACCTGAATTGTGCTGGTGTCAGCAGCTGAGAGGATAAGGATGCATGTGAGTTCAACTGCAGAAAACTCAAAAAAGAATTTGATGGGAAACCAATGGAAAAATGCATATGTGTATTTAAAATGAAATACTGGGGCATTGGGAAATCAATGACAAATTCAAATCAATGACAAAGAACATGGAGGAGTCTAGCACCAATTGGCATTGAGCTTTATATGGTGTTTGGAGCCCATTCTTTGCAGCATTGGCTGCAAAGTGACAATTCTCGACCCAGATTGCTGCCTGGCATGACAACTTTGATTGCAATCAAGACAGTAGGCTAAATCTTATCAAAAAAAGACAAAGCATTGCTTTAGCAGAGAAATGCAACATGTTTCTCTCCTGATCCTATGACACTGCCAAAAAAAAATCAAGGGGGTGTCATACAGAGGACAGAGCTTCAATGTGTTGGCAGAACCCGCTGTACAGAGATAAGACTGTCATCTTTAAAGGGTGACCTGATCAGAATGTGACAAAACCTCTCTCCCAGCCCATCACAGAGGTCGCAGGGATTCTCCTCCCACACCTGATCAGAGCCGGCACTTTTCTATGACCCCAATCAATGGCTCTCTCCCCATTCAATCGTCAGTCCCCCTTGAGTAATCATTGGTCCCTTCTCCCTGATCATCAGCCCCCTCCTGTGCCAATCATTGCCTGTACCTCCTGCTGAGCAACCTGCCCCCTCCGATAATTGGTCCATCACTTCCCCCCAAAATCTGAGTCTGAACCAGCACCCATGTCCATGCCTGCCCTACCACCCAATTCTCTCAACCCCAAACGGCTATCACTAGCATCCCAGCTCCTCTGTCCACTTCCCAGCCATTGCATTTCTAACTGAATCTCCATCCCCATGAGGCTCCCATTGGGGTGCACACCTTGGCACAGGTTGGCAACGCCAGGTTGGTGTTGTGCTTAGATGCAAAGTCAGCATGCATTGCAAGATCACTATCTAGCAATGTCCCTATACTTAGCTTTGCGCCTCTGTGAAGATCTCCACAACAGGTTCACGTCTAGGTGTACACTAGCTGATGTTGTCAACATGTGGCAGGGGAGTCAATATCTGGTGAGGGGACGGGTTAATGATGGGATTATGGAGATAGGGTGGGGGGGGGGGGGGTGGGCCTGGGTAAAATGCTGTTTTGGAGAGTTGGTGCAGATTGATCATATGGCCTCTTTCTGCACCATCGGAATTCAATGGTTCTTTGGAATGACAGAGGGAAGGTGAGATGGAAGACTGCTAGTTCATGGCAAATTGGGTTTGCAGTTACTGGTACTCCATTGGATGAATTCATTGGTGAACGGGCAGGGCAGAAAGAGTCAGTCTGGGTTTCTGTCATTCTATTCCTCATGCTCCTATTCCTTATCTGCTCACTGTATTGTCGATATTAAGGTCTGTCTTTTGCTGATGGAAAAATTGTACAACATGCAGCAGAACACTATGAATCTTGACAACAGCTCTGGTGAAGTTGTGTCGGAATGGCCTCAGCAGCAGAAACGTGGGCGGGGGTGGGGGGGGGAATCTTACCAAAATTTGGCACAGTGTCAGCACCTATTTCTCTCCAGAGAAATGGGCTGTTTTTTTTTTCCAGATCTTCTGACACTATCAAAAATAATCACTCGGTGTGTTTCACATCATCAAGTGGTATGCCCTAAACACCCCTAAAGTGTGGCTGCACTGAGAATGCAACACCATTTTTAAAGGACCCCCCAGTTAAAGCAGAAATTAACCTTCCCAGCACCCCACCACAGAAGCCTCACAGGCTCCCCAGCTTCTGCAATCAGAGCCAGTATTTCTCCATGACACAACCCACCATCCCCCCACTTCCAAAAAGTACACAACTTCTCTCCCACCAACCCAGTCAATGCTAGCATTTGACTCCACAACAGTCAATTCTAGAAACTCCTCCTCAACCCCCCACACCCAAACAGCCATCACTGGTATTAAACACCTTCCCTCAACTCCCCATCCAAACAGCCATCACCAACGTCGCCCGTACTCACATCGACATCCCCCTCCTCCACAAATACACAAATTCCACTCCCCCCCCTCAATCTGACTTAGCTCCCATTAGGATTTGCCATTGGCACTGTCCCTGGCACAGCTTAGCACTATCTAGTTGGCATTCATTCAAAGTATATTTAAGTCATGTTCATGCTGCAGCTCGAACCCATACTGTCGATCCTGCAGACGGCGAGAGTGGGCTCAAGATCCTGCCCATGTTTCATTCTGCCAATTGTCCGCTCTGTCACTTTTCACATTTTGGCTCTGGATTGGTACATAGTTTGTGCCCCATTGTTATCAGCCATGTTACCCGTGGATAGTCTTTATTGCTATCCTTTGGTTTGTAATCATGGCTAAAATACAGCTTGCATAGCTGACTGCATTCAAATGATGACATCGTGACTGTTGCCACATTACCTGGCACTTACCTGTATGATTCACTGCCTATCATCATATAGCAATTGCACAAGAAAGAAATTGAATCCCTTTAAGATCTGATTTAGCACAAAGCTGAAATGCAGCAGCTGCAAAGTCAAATGTGTGTGGTCCATGGCTCCCTGTAGCATGAGAAAGCCTGTAACTCTAGAAATGACACTTGCCAGCAACAAGAGAATGAAATGTCGGTAAGTCTATTTGCACAGGGAGCCTCAGTGGGAACTTTACAACAGTTTTCTGCTGCTCGGTTCACAGAGAATCTGGATTGGTGGTTTGTGCTATCGTTCTGGTGGCGGTGAGGTGTGATCGAACCTATGAGGATGGCACCAAGAAGATCAGGGTGCCATCTTTAAAGTGTGCCTCAATGTGAGCTAAAATTACCTACCCACCGTCAACGCCCCTCCCCCAACCCAACAAGTATCTGGGCAATTCCCCAGGCAACAGGGTACTATTCTCACCCCAAAACATCAGGGCAGCCCCTCACCCAGTCATTGAGGCAATCCACCCCCCACCACCTTCACCCTCCTCCGAATTACCTATCCATAAGCATTGCTCACAGCCCTCATTGGTATCGGACCTACACCTCCTCCCGCTTGCAATTTTCAGGGCACATCTCTGAGAGGGCAGTGCTGGGAGGACCAGGCATGTCTCTCACCACCTGGGGGCTATACTTACCTGTGAGTCCTTTGGCATGATCATCACAACTGATTTTCATTTTTGAAATGCAGGCTGGTTGGTATGAGATGCTAAGGGCGGAAGTGACAGTGTTAAGCCATTAAAGATATTCAAACATATTATCAAATATGCATCATGGTCGGGGGCTGGGAAGATCATGTTTGGAAATCTTGCTGGCCCCAAAACTCTTTGGAAGCCTGACGCCCTGCAGAACTATTAGTTTGAGTGACAGAAATTGTTGCTGCATTTCTTCCCTGGGATACTGCAGCCACTTTAAAGAGGTGCAGCACTCATTACGCAACGTCAATACCTCACCATCTCAGAGGGAGAAAATAATATGCTAGGGTCCCTCATTAAATCATTCATATTCTGCTTGGAAAATCAAGTGGGGAACTTTAAGTTCATTTTGGAAGTCAGAGGTTTTTTTTATTCTCTATATTTGTTTTTGGTATGTGAACATCACAGACCAGGGCAATATTTATTGTACATGACTAATTGACCTTCAGTTGGTAATGTTGAGCACTTCTTGAACTGCTGAAGTTCATGTGGTGGACCTCCATTTTGTAATGGCTCTATTTCAGATGGAGTCAACCACATTACTGTGGATCTGGAGTCACATGTAGACCAGACCAGAGGTAAGATGGCAGATTTCTACCCTTTCACCATGTGTTTTCAAGTTATTAACCAAATGGCATTTACAATAATCTGGTAGTTCCATGATCATTATTAACAAAACAAACATTTTTACTTCACATGTATTAATTTATTGAGCTTGTTTTTATTAGTTCATGGGATGTAAGCATCAGCATTTTTTGCTCATTCCTAATTGCCCTTGAACTGAGTGACTGCAAGGTCACTTTAGAGGGCATTTAAGAGTCAACTGTGGATCTGGAGTCATATGTAGGCCAGGATGGGTAAGGTTGCAGATTTTCTTCCCTTAAGGAAATGAGTGAACCAAATGGGTTTTTGTAAGGATCGAGAATGGTTTCACGTCCTCTTTGGACTTTTAATTCCAGAATTCTGTTTAATTCCAGAATTGCATTCAAATTTCATCATCTGCTATGGTGGGATTTGAACCCAGGTCCCCAGAGGATTACTCTGGGTCTCTGGATTACTCGATTAATTGCCATCCAGGATGCAATGATGGGATTTCACATCATGAAGCATTACGTCAAGGCTGTGGATAACTGGTCCAACGATATTACCAGTATAATACCATCCCCTTGGTAGTATCCTTTTTGAAGAAATATCTGTGGCTAAATATTTTTAGAGTTTTGAGAAATCATTTTGCTTTTGAACTACATAAACTTTGAAATTCATTTATAGAATATTGATTTATAGATTGAGTGTAAAGATTGAATTTTCCTTTGGAACTGCATACACTTTGAAATTCCAATCTTTACACTCACCACAGAAGAGGAACAAAAGTGTTAATGAGCTAAAATCAGAACTGTTTAATTATAAGTCTTCTGACTCATCCTAGTGATTTTTTCCCCTCTTCAAATCGAGAAAAAAAACTGCTAATTAAACTGATGAGGTGAGGGAAAAGGGTTGTCAAGGTTATAAATAGAATGATTTTTGCATATAAATTATACATTAAAGTAGTTAGGGTAATTCTTGTAAAGCTCACAGACGTTGTGAATAAGTTGGTACCTTAATCACCAAAAGAGTAATGGGGGATGGGGGACGGGGAGGGGGAAGGGGAGGTGGGGGTTGGGGAGAGGTGAGGGAAGGAAGCATCTTTGATACAGTCTGTGACTAAATGACAAGAAATAGAGCTGTTAAAAATATACATTGTTTCAAGATGGCTTCTAGGACTAAAATCCTTTGAACAACATTTTGAAAGCTGAATTTGAACCAATGTCACAAAAGAGGTGTAATGCCAATTAACCTTACCTAATTCTCACACTTGCTCAGGTTCAAAGGATGACATTAGATATTAGAAAGGACCAATCAGCCTTTGCTGGTAATAGCGACATTTAAATATCTGAATCCCTAACAAGATATTTGTCAAGAAAACAGGACGAGAAGTGTGTTTGCAGCTGGACCAGGAAGAGAGGGAAACTGTTTCATGAACAATGGTAAAAATCAAGAACACACAGAAATTAACTAAACTGACAGCCTGTGTTGAATGGCCAATATGAAAGTGTGAAAAACTGCTGTGATTATGATACATGAATTTTAGGTTATTAGAATCTGGTGAACAGGCTGATTAGCCAGTAGACATTAAATCCCAGGTTGAATCTGAGAGTTTCGGAATATATTTTAACTGTTATGATCTGAGGATGCATTTAAAATTCAAACAAGTATTATACACACTAAGAGGGGAACTGCCAACCAATTGGTATTTCGCCTGAAACGGCAGCTTCTATTTTGGAGGAGGAGATCTTAAACGAGCAAGCAAGCTTCAGCGATGACCTAATTCCTTAATCAGACTTGTCTTTTCCAGGGTAGAATCAGCATATTCATCCAGTACAGCCATAGTGCTATTTTCTGGGGCGATTTGGAGCCCGCAGTCTCTGGCTGGAATTTTACCAGCATGATTCCAGGGGGGAGATGAGGCTCAGGGAATAGCATTCTCCGTTGACCTCAGGTGGGATTGTATGAACAGGTAAAATTCCGCCCTCTGGGGAATGACAGCGCACGCTCAAAATGCGGAACGAGTTTCCGAGTTCCAATCATCCTGGCCCTTCGCTGGTGGAACGGAGTCAAATATGGGGCAGGACTGCAGAAAGTTGATTTTAGTATGTCATTAGCGGGCACTGCCTCTGGGACTTCCTCCCTCCCCGGATATTTGCACAGCACCGTTTACAACAGTGCTACATAAGTGTGAACTTGGCGCCTTCACCTCCAAGGAGGGTTTCAGAGGTGAGTTCTCAGGAGGCAGCACCCTCCGCAGTGTTCACTGCTGAGGGGACACAGGAGAGGACTTGGGGAGCACAGAAAATTACATTTGAGGCCTAGGACTGATGAGTCCCACATCAGTCATAAGATGGGGAGGGGACCACAGGCATCACTTGCAGGACTTACTTTCTCTACATTTTAGGCCGCTCCTTGCTTTAAAGGGTTATGAAGGCTGGGAGACAGGCAACACTTCCCTTGGTCTCCATCCTGGGTTCCTGTCCATATTGTAACTAAGGGACTGCCCTTCCTTAGTGGGAACTGGTAAGAGAGTGGGAGAGCTTGAAAATAAGAAGCTCAGCACAGGGGGTGACTGTGAGTTACCAGGTGGGGACCAGCATCAGGAATTCAGGAATGGCCTATGTCTCCTCTCATGCAGCCTGAAGGGTCTTGCACTCACGGAAGGATAACTGCACTATGATTGGAACCCACACTCAGTCAGCAGTGTGAGGTCAAAGGGGATAAGTTGCCCAGCAGTTCAAAACCAATTATCAGAGCACTTGCACGTAATGGTAAATCTCAATGGATCATTGATGGCTGCTCAACTCTGCACCTCTTGTGACCTGGGAGAAACAGGGTGCCCTCTAGGAATGAATTGGACATGCTAACTACTGGCCCCATGATTCAGGTATGAGGCAGACACTATGCTGAACAGCCAGCCCAGCCTTCCCTCACTCGCAGTTATGCCAATAAATGATATGCAGCCAAAAAGCACAACCACTTAGTGGAGCCCACCTGTCCATCCTTCTCAAGCCAATGTCCCAGATATTGAGCTGGCATTCCCAGTAAGGCTGCAGCATCATACAGATAACACTGATGTGTCCTTTATGATGGTGATGCCTAACATCACGCACCCCATTTGAGGTCATGGCAGGATGCATCGGTAAGGTCCCTCATCAGGATGCAGATACTTGTCATATGCAGCCACTCGACTGCCCTCTAACATGATGCCAGGTTTCTTTCAGGGGGGCTAGAGAATTGGGGGAATGTGGCCATTTGCTGCCACTGAGACTCTGGTGGGTCCATGCGCTACATCTTGCAGGAGTGACAGGGACTAATGTGGAGATATGACAATAGTGTCCCAGTGGAGGGTGAAAGGGCTGGCGTTGAAGCCCAGACTGAATGTGCTGCCATTAGGTGGCAGTCCCAACAAAATTGAGGAATGAGGGCCAGAACTCAATCACAAACTCTTATTGCTCACTGTGGTTTTCCCTTCTTTACAGCGCATGGTCTGGAGGATCATGGCTTTCCTACTTATTAAGAAGTCTCACCATACCAGGGTAAAGTCCCCTTATTTGGTAGTAAACACCACTAGCCTTCGGAGCGCTGCCTCTTCATCAGGTGAGTGGGGAGAGTGGAACTCCCTAGTGTTCCTAAAAGCTAGTGGCGTTTACTACCAAATAAACCCGTTGGACTTTAAGCCGGTCTTGTGAGACTTCTTACCCCAGTCCAATGCCGGCATCTCTACATCATTTCCTGCGTATTGCCATAGCAATGGCAGAGATACCAATGTGCTTAAAGGAGAGGATAGGAGTGCAGGTTAATGGAGTTGTGGGCTCAGGAGAGTTTAGTAAAGCGTCCAGACCACATAATAGAAAAGAGTATAGAACGTGGCAGAAATCTAACCTCAGGCAGAGCACAAACAGTGACAAGTATGAGAAGAGAGGTAGTCAATGCAGGCTGAGGGTGTTGTACCTAAATGCATGCAGCATGTGGAACAAAGTGAATGAGTTTTTTGCGCACATTGAAATTGGCTGCTACAATGTTGTGGGCGTCACAGAGACATGGTTGTAAGGGGATCGGAGCCAGGATCTAAATATTCAAGGATATGTGTCCGATCGAAGGACAAGCAGATGGGTTACATTGTTAGGAAGGAATGATGTTAAATCGATAGCAAGAAGTAACGTAGGATTAGAAGGCTTAGAATCTCTGTGGGCAGAGTTGAGGAATCGCAAAGGTAAAAAGATCCTAATGGGAGTTATGTACAAGCTCCCTAGCAATAGTCAGGATGGGACAGAAAATAAATCAGGAGATAGAAAAGACATATAAAAAAGGCAATATTACAATAATCATGGGGGACTTCGATATGTAGGTTGACTGGGAAAATTAGGGGTAGATAATGGATCCCAAAAAAAAATTGTGGAATACCTAAGAGATTTTTTGTTTGTGACAGAGCTTACCAGGCTATTCTGGATTTGGTGATGTGTAATGAGGCAGATTTGATTAGAGAACTTAAGATGAAGGAACGCTTAGGGAGCAGTAACCACAATATGATAGAATTTATCCTGCAGTTTGAGAGGGAGAAGCTCAAATCAGATGTAACAGTATTATAATTAAGTTGAGGTAACTACAAAGACATGAGGGAGGAGTTGGTTAGTAAGAGAGAGGCAAAAATGGTCATTGGACCTCTGGAAAATGAGCTAGAGAAGTGATAATAGGAAACAATGCAATGGCAGAGGAACTGAATAGTTATTTTACATCAGTCTTCGTGGCGGAAGACAACAATGGAACGTTAGAGCTCCAGGAGAGTCAGGGGACACAGGTGAGTGTGGCAGCCATCATTAAGGAAGAGGTCCTAGGGTAACTGAATGGTCTGAAGGTGGATAAATCACCTGGACCAGATGGACTACAGCCCAGGGCTTTAAAAGAGATAGCTGAGGAAATTATGGAGGAATTGGTGGTGATCTTTCAGGAATCTTGGAGACAAAAAGGACTGGAAAGTAACAAATGTAACACCACTGTTTAAGAAGAGAGAGGGGCAGAAAATGGGAAATTATAGGCCAATTAGCCTGACTTTGGTCATTGGCAAGATTTCAGAGTTCATCATTAAAGATGAGGTTGCAGAGTACTTGAAAGTACATGATATAGTAGGACTGAGCCAACACGACTTTATCCAGGGGAGGTCTTACAAATCTGTTAGAGTACTTTGAGGAGCTAACAAGGAAGCTAGATAAAGGAGAGCAAGTGAGTATGATTTATTTAGATTCCCAGAAGGCCTTTGATAAGGTGCTGAATAGGAGACTGTTAAATAAGTTAAGTGCCCATGATGTTAAAAGGAATGGATAGAGGATTGATTGATTGGCAGAAGGCAGAAGTGGAGATAAAGGGATCTTTCTCAGGATGGCAGCTGGTGACTAGGAGTGTGCCTCAGTGCTGGGACCACAATTTTTTGGAGAAAGAAACTGAAGGCACTGTTGCTAAGTTTGCAGATGATAAAATGATATGTCGAGGGACAGGCAGTATTGAGAAAACAGGGGGCTGCGGAAGGACTTGGACAAATTAGGACAGTGGACAAAAGTGTAGCAGATGGAATACAATGTGGAAAAGTGTGAGGTTATGCATTTTGGAAGGAGGAATGGGGACATAGACTATTTTCTAAATAGGAAATGCTTAGGAAATCAGAAACACAAAAGGATTGGAAGTCATTGTTCAGGATTTCCTTAAGGTTAAGGTGCAGTTTCAGTCACCAATTAGGAAGAAAATGCATTGTTAGCATTCATGTCAAGAGGGCTAGAACACAAGAGCCGGGATGTACTTCTGATGCTCTATAAGGCTCTGGTCAGATCCCATTTGGAGTATTGTGAGCAGTTTTGGATGCCGAATCTAAGGAAGGATGTACTAGCCTTGGAAAAGTTCCAAAGGAGGTTCGCAAAAATGATCCCTGGAATGAAGAGCGTCTTTACTCATTGAGTTTAGAAGGATGAGGGAGGATTTTATTGAAACTTACAGGATACTGCACGGTCTAGATAGAGTAGACGTGGAGAAGATGTTTCCACTAGTAGGAAAAACTAGAACCAGAGGGCACAACCTCAGGCTAAAGGGACCATCCTTTAAAACAGAGATAAGGAAGAATTTCATCAGCCAGAAAGTGGTGAATCTGTGGAACTGTTTGCTGCAGAAGGCTGTGGAGACCAGGTCATTGAGTGTCTTTGAGACAGAGATAGATAGGTTCTTGATTAATAAGGGGATCAGGAGTTATGGAGAAAAGGCAGGAGAATGGGGAATGAGAGAAACATCAGCCATGATTGAATGATTGAGCAGACTGGATGGATTGAGTGGCCTAATTCTGCTCCTATGCCTTACGATCTTATGGTCTATGGTGATGTTGTACCTGGACAAATACCACAGGTCTATGGTCCCCTGCGGAGGAAGGAGAGGCTGGGCCTGTTCTTATTCTGGCATCTGCACCGCAGATGTATAGGTACCAGCCAAGGATATTCCATGTCAGTTACCATACCTGCAGATGTGAAAAGGTTGCGTCCAATTCTACCAAACCCTGGAAGATCTGGCACCACATGGAATGGGAGACTCTCACTGCCTATGGTCCTTAGGCTGACAGCCACTCTGAATTTCTATGTGAGTGGTTCATTCCAGGGCAGCACGGACAATCTCTGTGGCATCTTCCAGCTGGCCACACGTAAGTGCATCTGGGAGGTGAGGTTCACATATAAATCTGGACTGGGAGCAGGCGAACCAAGATACCAGGATTTCACCACTTCAACAGGCTTGTCCCAGGTGGCCCTGTACATTCCAGGGCATCACACAGCTCCGTCTATGAATTGCAAGGGATTGCATCCCCGCACCTGCAGCACATCTGTGACAACAAGATGTGCTTCATGCAGATGCGTGCCCATTTCCCAGAGAGTGAACATGACAACTAAATCTTGGAGTGCTCTCAGATCCTCTTTGAGGAAGAGCAGCAGCAGGAAGGATGACTCCTCAGGGACAGGGGGTACCCACTCAGGGGGTAGCTGATGATGTTATTGCAGAGGCCACAGATAAATAGCGGAGACTCATTACAACGAGGTTCACGCTGCAACATTGAATTGGTTGAGCAATTGATTGGCCTGCTGAAGATCCATTCAGGTGCTTGGACTGGTTGGGCTATGTTCTATAATACAGCATCCAGAGAGCCTTCTCCATCATTCACAACTCTGCAGTCTTCACAACTTGGCAATGCAGAGGGGTACCACCTAGACCAGGAGGAGATAGAGGAGGGCCCCATCTGCTCATACAAGGAGGATGCCCATGAGGGTGATGAGGGTGGGCATGCATAGAGGAAGTGGCAGTGGTTATGGCCTGAGTGGACTGAAGTCCCAGGGATGGCGTCATAGCCTCTCAAGTTGGGGACGAGAAGGACTTGTATTGGCTAGCTCTTCCACTATGGGAACAAAAGTATGTGGCACCATCAGTCTGCTCCCATGCTGTTGCCAGCCACCATGAGTGCTGGAGCCTTTGGTTGGACTCTGTAAGAGAATGAGGATGACTTGTTTTGAGGACAGAGTGATGCACCTCTCACCCTCAGTGATATATCTGACTCCTGCCTGATAAGCAACAGCATGGGAACATGCTGCTGGCACCACATAACTGGTTAGATGTTGATCCCCATGGTGGGAGAACTCTTCATCCCCTAGTCCTGCTCATCCCCAAAGCAAAAAGCTGTAAGGCCATCTCTAGTGTGTTGGCCAAGTAGGGCTCTGTCCATTGCTCGGTGTCCACCCACCCCCTCCATGTGTGATCGTCTTCACAGCTCCCTTCAACATCCTCCTCATCCGAAGAGATGTGGTGCTTATCCATCTCCTCCAAGTTCAAGTTGTGGAGCAGACGGCAGACTACAGTGATGTGAGGGCTATATTGTGGGGCACCCACTGATAGATCCAGGCACCGGAATCACATCTTCAGCAGGCGAACTGCCTGCTCAACCAGCACATGCGTTGAAGGTTGAGCCTCGTTATAATGAGGCTGTGCTGGAGTTCATGGCCTCGGCACTGGCATCATCAATCATCTCCTGAGTGAATACCCCTTGTCTTTGAGGAACCATGCTTACAGCAATCCCTCTCCCTCAAAGAAAGCTGAGAGCTGAGAGTGCCCCAAAATGTAGTGGTCAAGAATCCCCAGGAAAGCTCCCCAGGAATCAGGAACACCGCTGCATGGAACACATTGTGTGATCACGGAGGAGCTGCGGACTGAGGGAGTGCAAATCCCTTGATGTTCATGAATGGCGCCACATGGTGCCCTGTAGTGAGCATGCAGGGCCACATGGGTGAACTCAATCAATCCTTCCACCTGGGGCAAGCCTGCTAAGGTGGCAAAGCCCATGGCGCAGGCCTTTTAACTCACCTAGCCCTGATCCAAGCTGATAAACCTGTGGTTCCTCGCAAGGAAGATACCCGTAAACTCCAGATATATTTGTGTCTGGCTGACTGGGAGATACACAGTAAGAAGTCCATCAACACCAAGTTAAAGTCCAACAGGCTTATTTGTAGCAAACTCCATGAACTTTTGGAACTGGTTGTTCTTCCATCAGGTGGATGGGAGTTCTGACCACAAACAGGGCGTATAAAGACACAAACTCAATTTACATGAATAATGATTGGAATGTGAATCTTTACAGCTAATCCAATCTTCAAGGTACAGACAATATGAGTGGAGAGAGCATTAAGCACAGGTTAATATTTTGTGTATTGTTTCTAGACATGTAAGTTAATGAGATTTTGCAAGTCCAGGCAAATTGTGACAGGATATGACGCTCGACTCATCGATCGACAGGTCTGACGAGCCGCAGCCAAAAACCGCACTGACCTCCTCAGAAAACAAACAAGGGACACAGTGGACAGAGTACCCTTCGTCGTCCAGTACTTCCCCAGAACAGAGAAGCTATGACATCTTCTCCATAGCTTCAACATGTCATTGAACATTTCGCCAAGACCACCCCACACCCACACTTCTTGCCTTCAAACAACACAACCTCAAACAGACCATTGTCCGCAGCAAACTACTTTCAGGAGAATAATGACCACGGCTCCACACAACCCGGCCACAGCAACCTCTGCAAGATGTGCCAGATCATCGACACGGGTGCCATCATTTCACATGGTACATACTCTTACAATTTGGACAATGTTATCTACCTGATACACCGCAGGAAAGGATGTCCAGAGGCATGGTAATTGGGAAGACCATGTAGACATACAACAATGGATGAATGAACATCATTCGACCATCACCAGGTGGGAGTGTTCTCTTCCTGTTGGGGAACACTTCAGCAGTTACGAGCATTCGGCCTCTGATCTTTAGGTAAGCGTTCTCCAAGGCAGTCTTCACAATACACGACAGCGCAGAGTAGCTGAGTAGTATCAGTAGCAAAGACTGATAGCCAAGCTCTGCATGCGTGAGGGCAGCCTCAACTGGGATCTTGGGTTCCATACTCACAAACATCCATTCCTTCCACCACTGATGCTCAGTAGCAACAATGTGTACTGTTTACAAGATGCACTGCAGCAGTTCACCAAAGATCCTTAGTCAGCACCTTCCAAACCCATGACTATTTCCATTTTGATGGACAAGGGCATCAAACATCACATGGAAACATCACCACCTATAAGTTCCTCTCCAAGGCACTCACTATCCTGTCTGGGAAATGTATCGCCGTTCCTTTGCAGTCGATGGGTTAAAATCCTGAAATTCCTCCCTAATGGCATTGCCAATCAACCCAAAAGATGTGGATTGCCATGATTCAACAAAGCAGCTCATCACCACCTTCTCAAGGGCAACTAGGGATGGGCAATAAAAGCAATGCCCATGTTCCACAAATGAATAAAAACAACACCGAAGGCTTGTATTCAGAATTTGCCATGACTCTTGTCAGCTTGTTCCTAGACAGCTGCAACACTGGTATCCACCCAGAAATTTGAAAACTTGTCCAGATTGTGTTAGGCCCTTTAGGCTACTCTAGATCATCAGCAAAATAGTAGCGGAGGTAATTGGCAGTGCTATTAAGCAGCAATAACCTACTCATTGAGGCTCAGTTTTGTTCCACAAAAGTCATTTAGCACTTGACCTCATTACAGCCTTTGTCCAAACATGGATAAAAAACTGGACCGGATTCCAGAGGAGAAGTAAATGTAACTACTCTTGACATCAAAGCAGCTTTTAGCCAAATATAGCATGAAGGAGTCCTAAATACACTAAAGTCATTGGGAATGAAGGGAAAATCTCTCCAGTGGTTAGAGTCATACCTAACAAAAAGGAAGATGGTTGTAGTTATTGGAGATTATTTCCAGCACTTACTGCATGAATTTCTCAGTGCAATGTTCTCGGCTCAACAATTTTCACCTAATCTTCCCTCTAGTACAAAATCAACATTGTGTTGTGCAATATTCAGAGCAATTCATAACTGTTCAGATATGGAAGCTATCTGTATTCATATGCAACATTCAGGTGTGGGCTGGTAAGTGGCAAGTAACTTTTGTACCGCACAAGTACCAGACAATGACCATCTCCATGAAAAGGGAACCTGACCATCTCACCTTGTTATTCAATGGCATTCCCATTGCTGAATTGTCACCATCAACATTCTGGGGGTTACAATTGACCTGAAACTGAACTGAGCCAGATATATAAATATCGTGGCTACAAGAATAAGGTAGCTGCTGGAAATTCCATGGGGTTAACTTCTGATTTCTCCAAAGCTTGATCACTATCTACAAGGAACAAGTCAGGAGTGTGAAAGAATATTTTTCATTTTCCTAGACAATTTCAGCTCCAGCAACATTCAAGAAGCTTAATAACATCCTGGACAAAACAACCCACTTGATTGATAACACATCTATCACCTTAAATATTTAGCCCTCCAGCATTGACCCCAGTGGCAGCATTATGTACCATCTACAAGATGCACTGCAGCAACTCACCAAAGCACCTTCAAAATCATCTTCAAATCCTATGATATTTATCACCTCGAAGGACAAAGGCAGGAGATGAAGAGGAACATCACCACCTGCAAAATCCCACCCAAGCCATTCATCATCTTTAGTTGGAAACATGTCCTTCATTATCATTGGGTCAAAACCCTTCCTAACAGCACTGTGGATGTATGTACACCTTAGGGATTGCAGTGTTTCAAAGAGTCACTGATCATCACCTTCTGAAGGGCAATCAGCAATGGCCAATAAATGCAATAAATAAATAGCTCACATCCTGAATAAGAGAAAAAAATCATTCTGTTGATGTTCCTTGAAAACTGAACTTTTGAAAAATCAGTCATCTTCTGAAATCCAGATGTCCTCTTACATTGTGCATCTAAGTCTATTGACATGTTGATGTCTAATATTCCATTAGCAACTTGTGCAGATCTGGATAAATTACTGATGTTTATACTTGAACCTTGTAACGTTTCAGACACTTCATGGATTGGGTTAATATTAACGTGTATTTCAACTGAGCGGGCAGTTAGATTTATTGAGATAGATCTAGAATCCATTCTGCATACCTTGCTAGATTCCTTTAGGAATCTCAGCCTCTCACATATAGCTTGGCCCTGAGGCTAAAAGTATTATTTCTGTTTTTGAATGGGGCTTCAGGTATATATGTTGTTAATGACTCCTGTATCTTGGTTTATATTGGCACATGGTGGCATAGCAGTTATGTTACCGAACTGGTGATCCGGAGGTCTGGATTAATGATCTGGAGGAATATGTTCACATCCTATCAAAACAGCTGGGGAATTTTAATTCAATTAATTCAATAAAGCCAGAATTAAAGTCACTGATAATGACCGTGAAACCATCCGAATGTTGTAAAAACCCATCTGCTCTCTGTTGTCTCTTGGGGAATTAAATCTGTTGATTCACCTGGCCTGGGTTGCTTATGACTCCAGAGTCACAAAACTGTGGCTAACCGTTACCTGCCCTCTGAATGAATGTAACGAGACACTTAGTTTATGTTCAAGAAAGGGCTCATCACCACTTTCTCAAGGGCAATGACAGGCAGCCCACGGATGTTGTCCTTGCCAGCAACAGTTACACACCATAAATCCACATACTCTTTGTCATTCCTTTCTTGTCCTCCACGTCAACCAGAAATAGTGAGATTCTCAGGGGAATAACTTCGCTGCCTGACTTTCAAGCAGTTTCATGGGAGACAGGAGGATGGTAAAAAGGAGAAGTGCTCACTGATGTGTATCATTAGGTTCTTGCAGTAATGGAAATTGCATCATTAATCGTTACATTAATAGATTGTAGCAACAATAGAGTTAGTTTCAATAGAAACAATTTTTGGCATTGCTCATTTACCACATCTGGACAACAATGAAAACCTACTGTGGTAGAAATCCTTGTGAATTATGCCATATGGAATAAAGTTGAACAATTCCGTATTGTTGCTGAAAAATGACAGGAAAAGGTGCATTCTTGTGTTTACGTAGTGTTCTGTGTTCATACATTAATTGGCACATCTTTGTGGAAAACTCAGGCCATATAGTCATTGTGGAAGGAGCTGCTGGTTGACTACATACTTAGCTAATTTCAGAATGTGTTTCCATTGGCTGTGTGAATGACATATTAAGTGTAAGATGCAATTCAAACATTACATTTGTAAGAGGATCTTATCTGCCAATTGATCTTAAAATTTGTTAATGAATTGAGCTGTTTCACTCACTGTTTATGTAAAAGAATGAGGCTGAGGATGCCGGGTTGGCATAATGAATGTTGTTTATCATCTGATGTTATAACTAAATGCCTTTATGAACACTACATATAAAACTGATATTCTATTAACAAGCAAAGGAAGTCATTGACATTATCACATAATCTCCGGAAGCTGAAATTATAGATATCTGATGTTTTCACTTTCTTTGCTGTTTTATAAATTGCTCATCAAAAAGCATTCCTGTGGAGTGAATTCACAATGAGAGCAAGACATAGCTTGTGACTGAACATTGCAATAACTTTACACTACTAATGTACAGTGTACACTATAGATCAATTTTGGGAGGTCCTACTTCAGAGTGATAGTTTTGCCTGGGACATGAAATATATGCAAATGATCTTTTGTTTGATTTGACAACTTTTTCACTATTGTGTCCCTGGTGCTGAGCTCACTCCTCTGTAAGCGGGGCATGAGTAATCAGTCAACTTAGTTTGTTCCAGTTGAATATTAAGGCTGCAGTATTACGTCATCTATAGCATTACTGTAAATCAGTTATTGGTTTGATAATGTGAACCAAAATACAGCTCATAGACCTTATCAATGAAAGCCGAATGACATCATCCAATGAAATACAAAACTCTTGGTAATTACAGAATTATTAGAATGCAGAAAGTGTCCATTTGGGCCATTGTGTCTGCACTAGCTTTCTGAATGAGCACTTCCTACTTCTCTCTGTAATCCTGCATATTGTTTCTTTTCAGACAAGCAATTAATTCCCTCTTGAATCCTTCAATTACCTCCACACTCTCAAGCAATGCATTCCAGACTAATCACTTGCTGCTTGAAAATGTTTTTCTCATTTGCTTTTGCTTCTTTTACCAATTCCCTGAAACCTACGGAGTTTATGTATTAATGGACGGTTTTTTATTATAACTGACAAATTCAAAACCTAATTTATGTCCTTAGTCATTTGCAAGCACTGTGTTAGCATGGTGATATCACCATGTAGATAGTAAAACACTTTTGGATAATTTTTCAACAGTTAACAACCTTTTTCATATAATTCACATGAAAAATAATCAATTAAAGAATGTCAGATCCTGCAGTCCCTTTTCTTTATTTTGTATTGTCTTTGCGTACTCTTCCTATCAAAATCTATCTCCTCATTTTTTTCACTTTGAACTCCATGTGCCATCGATCTATCTATTCCATCAACTTGTCTATGTCCCCTTGGAATTCTATATTGTTTTCACAGTTTGCAATGTTACCAAGTGTTTTAACACCTGCAAATTTTGACTTGTTCCCTCTATACTAAGGTTGAGATCATTAATATATATCAGGAAAAGCAAGGTGATCCCTGGAAAAATCCATTAGAAACCTTCCTCCAACCTGAAAAACCTTTGTTAACCATGGCTCTCTGTTTCTTGTTTCTCAGCCAGTTATGTGTCCATGTTGCTATTCTATATGTTACAAGTATTCTCACTGGATAAAGTATCTTTTGGGACTCCATACACATCATATCAACAGCGTTGCACTCATCAACACTCTTGTTACCTCTTCAAAAACTCCATCCAGTCAATTAAATGTGATTTTATTTTAAGAAATCCATCTTTTTAATTAACCTGTGGTTGTCCGAGTGACTATTCATTTGTCCCAAGTTACAGTTTTTAAAAGTTACCCCACAATTGGAGATAAACTGACGAGTCTATAGTTGCTGGGCTTACCCTTATTCCCTTTTCACAACAAATGTAAAATGTTTGCAATTTTTCAGACCTTTGGCAACATCCCTGAGTCTATAATGAAGTATGAAAAAAACCCTAGTAGGATATCATCGGTGCAACTTGTGGGCTGAAGGGCCTGTTTGTGCTGTAGTTTATCTATGTTCTATGAAAAATGATGGCCAGTGTCTCTGCAAGCTCCACTCTCCCTTGCCACAGTATCCTTGGATGCAACTCATCCAGTCCTGGTGGCTTGTCATCTTTGAGCATCCAATATCTCCTCCTTACCAAATTTAAACCTTTGTACTGACTGAAGTTCCTTATCTTTCATCAATGCCTGTATGGCATCTTCTTCCATGGTAAAGACAGATGCAAACTATATATATTTAACACCTCAGTGCTGCCTCTTGCCTCCACATGTAAATCTCTTTTTTGGTCCCTAATCAGGCGGCACAGTGGTTAGCTTTGGTGCCACACAGCACCAGGAACCCAGCTTCGATTTCCCCGCACTCTGTGGAGAGCCTGCATGTTCTCCCCATATTTGCGTGGGTTTCCTGCTTGTGCTCCGGCTTCCTCCCATAGTCAGAAAAACATGCTGCTTAGGTGCAATGTCAATACTAAATTCTCCCCAAATGTACATAAACAGGTGCTGGAATGTGGTAATGAGGGGATTTTCACAGTAGCTTTATTGCAGTGATCATGTAAGCCTACTTATGACTCGAATAAATAAACTTTAAGTTTAATCAGCACTACTCCTTTTATCGCTCTTTTCGTATTGATAAGTTAATAGATGACTTTGACATTCCTTTGATGCTAGCTGCCAATCTTTTTCCACACTCCCTCTTTGCCTCTTTTATTTGCTGTTTACTATCTCCTATCACCTAAAAGGTTAGACTACATTTGGCGTACTGCACCCAGTTCTGGTCGCCACACTACCGGAAGGACGTGGAGGCTTTGAAGAGAGTGCAGAGAAGGTTTACCAGGTTGCTGCCTGGTATGAGGGTCTTAGCTATGAGGAGAGATTGGGCAAATTGGGGTTGTTCTCTCTGGAAAGACGGCTAATGAGGGGAGACCTAATAGAGACGTATAAGATTATGAAGGGTATAGATAGAATGAGTAGCAGCAAGCTTTTTCCCAGGTTGGATGCGAAAAGCACGAGGGGTCATGGGCTCAAGGTGAGAGGGACAAGTATAACTCAGATGTTAGAATGATGTTTTTCACACAAAGGTTTATGTGGGCCTGGAATGCACTGCCAAGTAGGGTAGTGGAGGCAGACATGCTTGTTTAAGACTTACCTAGATAGGCACATGAGCAGATGGAGGGATACAAAAGACTGCTCTAGTTAAAGATCAAGAGCCTCAGGATGTTCCTGGGAAGTAATAGATTCCTATTGGCTGTCCAACAAATTTTAAGGCTCACCTATCTCTTATGTTGGAACTATTAGGGATCTTCCATTAATATCTATATAGTCTGTTGTATGTTTATTGATGTCTCTTTTTTACATCCACAGGTGATTTGGAAGGCTTTGTTGGCCATCAAGGGGAATAGACATGGTGGGTCGTGCAAGGGCTGCTCTTGGATGTTGCTTCGAGAGTTGCCTAATGTTTCACGTCCGTTAGTGTACGCTTATAGTGGACCAATCGATGGGCAACACCACAGCTCAGTGACTATCACTATTTGCTGTGGAGTTACAGGGACACGGGTTGGATCTCTGGCTTGGGTGGTCTGTGGGGGTTTGCACATTCTCCCTGTGCTTGTGTAGGTTTTCTCCGGGTGCTCCGGTTTCCTCCCACACCCCAAAAGCGTGCTTTTAGGCTGACTGGTGTCAATAAATTGTCCCTAAATTGGATCTCCCTTAATCACTGAATTATAACCTCCTAAATTTGCACCCCTTTATTGTGGAGTCCATTAGATGTCGACAAATGTTGTAGGTAGAAGAAGAATTTGAATAAGGCATTCACTGAGTGATAAAATAAGCAGTGTGGACTTTTAGGGCCGAAGGCCCTGCTTCCTCTGCTGTGCTGTTCTTTTGTTCTTTGAAGCTTTTGTATTTAGCCTAACACTCAATTCTGTTTTCTGCCCCACATACTTTTTCTCTGCATCTTGCTACTCTTTTTTCAGATCTACAATGGAGATCACTGACCACTCTTTAAGCATGCACATATCTGCAGGACTGAAATATAACAAAGCTAGAGAGACAAATATGATATCAAAAATCTGACATTCTTTAATTGGTTATTTTTCATATGAATTATATGAAAATGGTTGTTAACAGCTGAAAAATTATCCAGAAGTGTTTTAATGTATACATAGTGATGTCACCATGCTAACACGGTGCTTGCAAATGACTAAAGACACAAATTAGATTTTGAATTTATCAGTTATAATAAAAAAACATTCATTAATACATAAACTCAGGAATGAGTCATACTGATTTCAACCTATGGAATGTGAAAGCATTGTAAAAGTCAGATTAGTGTTACAAAACAAGTGGGATATTTTTTGTCTTTGAGCTACGCTATTTCATTTTATTTTTACTCATGTATTAGTCTTTGTTGCTGATAAAAAATCATTTTACATTGAATTACAGCTTTTCACAGATTAAGTAACCATTGGACAAACTTCTAAGCTGCCTCCCAGTGTCAGGGACGCAGATTCAATTCCAGCCTCAGGTGACTTATCTGCGGAGTTTGCCCATTTTCTCCATGTCTGCGTAGGGTTCCTCCAGGCGCTCCAGTTTCCTCCCACACTCCAAAGATGTGCAGGATATGTAGACCGGCCATACTAAGTCACCCTTTAATGCCCCAGATTGTGCAGATTAGGGGGATTAGCAGGGTAAATGCATATGATTATGGGGATTGGGTCTGGGTAACATGCTCTGTTAGAGAGTTGGTCAGGCTCAGTGGGCCGAATGGCTTCCTCCTGCACTGTAGGGCTTCTATGATTCTCCTCTGCTTTTTCCTGACAGCCCTGAATTTCTCTTCCAGTCTCAATACCTTCAAGTTTTTTATCCAATTTCCTTTTGCATATTATTATTTAATTTGCTTAATAATCCTTCAAGGCAGTAAAACAAAAGTTCTGAGTGTAAAGAAAGTTCTCCTCATCTCAACTTGCTCCTCTTCCCAATTATATTAATTTGTGTCATCTGATTACCACCCATTCTACCAGTGAAAACAGGCAGAAATTATTCCATCACAGCCCTTCATGATAGGATATGCCTCAATTCACAGGATTTCAACAGAAGCCTTATAGTGCAGAAGGAGGTCATTCGGCCCATTGAGTCTGCCCCGACAACAACTCCACCCAGGTGTTATCCCCAGTTAGTTATTCTGCTAATCTCTCAAACTCATCACATCCCAGGGCACTAAAGGTTAATTTAGCATGTCTGATCAACCTAACCCATATACCTTTGGATTGTGGGAGGAAACTGGAGTACCCAGAGAAAACTCAGGCACGCATGGGGAGAATGCACAAACTCCACACAGACGGTAACAAAAGTCAGGAATTGAACCCAGTCCCTGGAGCAATGCTAACCCCTGTGCCAATGTGTCATTCTGTGAGAGATTCTCTGCTCTCTCTGGGTAACTGAAGTTCTCCATCCATTGTACCTCTTTGGAAAAACATTCTACCTCCCTTGGACGCAGTGCCAAACAAAGTGATCAGGATGACACCTTAATTGAAGGTTTCAATAATGCTGCATGATTTGGGTAAGGAGAAATGAATGTATGAGATAATAATGAATAAAAATGCACTGACTTTGTGCTTTATTTTATATTGGCAGTTAGCAAGATTTTGTCCTTCTCCTTTACAACAGAAGATGCAACTCATGATGAAGGTAAGCAAAATGGTGCAATCTGATTGAGATTGCAATTCCTTGGAAATTCTGGCCTGTACCTTTAAGTTTCAGCTGGCTTATCTTGCTGAAGAAATGCTGAACATGAGAGAAGTGAAAATGTTTGATAAATATCAATCTACAGCCATACTAGTAGCTGACAAAATAAACATTGGTTTGGGAATAGTCCTGCTCTCCTGTTTGGAAAATTACTTGTAGCTGAGAATCTGGGAACTCACAAAATAATAAAAAAAAAGTAGCTAGCCTTAGTTTGCTTGTACACTGTTATTTAAACTGCACACCACGGTAGGATTTATTGACAGGTCACCATAAGAGAGGGAAGCATACTCTGGCCATAATGTATCATTTTGATGTATGGTTCAATTTCTCCAAATGCTCAAACTTAATCTTGGTGGTGTCATCAGGGTTAGGTGCTGAGGCAGTCAGGTACTCTCTAACAAGAGACAATTGAAGACTTTATCTGGTTTCAAGGCATCTCATTATTTGCAATACTTATCTCAGAGAGAAGCCTCAGTCAGGTTTAATTCTCTAAAGTTATTTTGCAGTCCCTGATTTTCTGTCTTCCTCCTCCTAGTTACCATTTACAAGTGAACAAACCCTCCCAGCAGAAGGTCCCACCTACCTGCTTTTTTTAATTCAATACGATATGTGGTTATGGACAACTTCATGAAGATCAATGCTAGAAAAATGTTTTACAGAACATGCCAAAGCACTCAATGCCAACCCCACCCTAAAAATCAGTCAACACTCTCTTCCACCTTCTTTCACTGGGAAAAAGATACAAAGATCTGAGAACACGTACCTGTCGACTCAACAACAGCTTCTTCCCTGCTATCATCCTTTAAATGAACTTGCCATATATTAAATTGATCTTTCTCTATACCCTAGCTATAACTGTAACATTACATTCTGCACCCTCACCTTTCCTTCTCCCCATGTACTCTATCAATGGTATGTTTTGTCTGGATAATGCACAAGAAACAATACTTTTTACTGTATACTAACATGACAATAAATCAAATCAAAATCAAATCGACAGGTAACTGTTTTATCATCTAAAATAGTGCTGATATTGGCCATGCTAGTCTGAAAATGCCTGATTATGGAAGCTAAGCAGACTCATACCTGGTTACTACTTGGATGGGGGACTGTCTGGAAACACCAAGTGCAGTCAGCTTTAGGGGAGCATAGTGGCACAATGGTTAACACTGCTGCTTCACAGCTCCGGGGACTGAGTTCAATTCCAGCCTCGAGTGACTGTCTGTGTGTGCAGTTTGCACATTCTCCCTGTGTCTGGTTAGGCGTCTTTTGGATACTCCTGTTTCCTCCCACTGTCCAAAGGTTAGGCGAACTGGCTGTGCTAAATTGCCCCTTTAACGTCAGGGGAGCTAGCAAGGTTAACACTTGGGGTTAGGATGGGATTGCTATTGATGGAGACTCAATGGGCTGAATGGCCTCTTTCTGCACTGCAGGGATTCTATGATTTTAATTGATGTTGAGCTATGCAGTTAGCACATATAACCAGGACAGCGTGTGAATTTGATTCTGTTGATGGAGGAAGAGATAACATTTTGAGTAGGTTATTTTCTTGTGCTATTCTTTAATCAAGCCGTATTAATTAAGCAAAATTTGAAATGGACTGCTTTCAGAGCAGAGTAAATGCGAAGGAGAATACAAGTAGGCCAACTGAGCCCCTAAGGAGCAGTTTGGTACGTCTGATGAACTTTCCATTTATACCATGCATTTTGCTTGGCTAGAATATTTTCTATTATTTATGACTCATCAATAATTCCAGATGGTACAGAGAATCAACTACAGAGGGTAATTCTTATTTTTGTAGTTCATATATTGTTGTGAAGCAATGCTTCAAAAATAACTTCAGATGAGCAGCTGTGGCTTGGAAAAAGAACAAAACTGAATGTTTAGACTCAAGCGTTGATTTGTGTCCATACGCCTTCATAGAATGTAACCTAACAAGAAGCTTACCCCTTCAATTCTAGTCAAACAAAATTACAAATGCCAAACAAGCTTTAAGCATTTTCTTCTCATTGACGATGACCGGCTAGTTAAACATTTCCAGTATTTTTCATTTTATTTCGAATTTTTATAACATTCAAACGCGGAAATAATTAACTCAAGTAAGCTAATTTCAGTGAAAGGGGATCTTGGTCCATATAGATTGGAAATCACAGGAAAACAATGAAAGACACAGCTTTCAAAGATCTTTTGGTTACAGATCAGGTATGTAATCAGAAGAAAGACAAGCTATGAAAAGCTTGAAGAGACTTAGTGCTGCTTTCGATGAACTCAAGAGAGATCAGCTAACACAAATCACATTGTGCAGTGACTGGAAGCCTGAGTTTAATATCACGAGTGGCTCTCACCACTTAAAGCTAGCTTGCACAACTTAGAGAGGGTACCAGTTGCAGCTGCCATGGCAGTCAACCATGGCAACCGCAGCACCCTTACAAATGGCACAACACTCACTGATGTACACCCCTCTCTTACACTGTGCAGCCAGTGGTGACAGGAGCTAGCCAGAGGAAGACAGGCATGTCTATATGTTCTGATTTGCATGGAGGAGATTAAGTTATTCACTGGTTCACTCAGAGGTCAGTGTAGAGGATGAAAACATTGAAGACTGTCCTCCATTTCACATTTCACCTCATCCTCAACCAGTGTCTCTTCTGATTTGTGGGCTGCAGATTGTGTAAGCATGCACCCTTCACTTGCATTCACTACCATGCCACAATATCTTTCTTGAATACCTAAGAAGTGTAACCTGGCTGTGGAGGAACAGCACAAAGTCTGTGATGAAGAAATTGAATTATTGTCCAAGATCTCAAACCCAGTCATTGCCTTAGATACTGAGACTGTGTGCAATTTATAGGAGACATGTCATAGACACTGGGAACAAATTATCTGCAACAAGGGCAGTAAGAGAGGGTAGTGCATGTATCAGCTTGTTAGTGGGCAAGGTGAGAGATGTATTCTGCTGCAGATGACTCAGATGAACATTTTGTTTTGGCAAACCATAGAAGAATGCTAGTGGGTAAGAGAAATGGAAAGGTTGATGTTTTGCCTGGCGGAAAACCTGTGTTCAATGCAAAGGAACATGGAGGTACCCAACATCAACTGGGCACAGAACTTGCTTGGTACCTATCCTTTCCAGCAAAGAATGGGTATTTTGGATCAACACATTCAGGGACCCAAACATGGTGTAATGTTTCATGGCTGATGTCTTAGTTTTCATTTGCAGCTTGATCAATTGCGTCAAAGTTCTGAGTACTCATGACGATGGATTACAGTTTGGAAAGCAGGTTGTTCAATTTGAAAGCATCCACAGGAAGTGCTGTGACAGAGTTCAAGGAGTATTTGCCAACTTCAAGACTTCTGCACAACCCAATTGATCCCAAACATGGATCGTGAGTACGTCTTACCCTTGGAATACAGCTTGATTTGCAGACTATGCAGTACAGGGCAAGTCACTGGAAGGAAGGGGAATGGATGGGGGAATGTATTGAAGGCTCTCAGCAGGAGGCGATAATGGTTAGCATGATGGCACAATGGTTAGAACTGTTGCCTTGCAGCACCATGGACCAGGGTTCAACTCTAGCCTTGCGTGAGTGTTGATGTGGAATGTGCACCTTCTCTCCATGTCTGCATTGGTTTTGTCCAGTTTTCCGGTTTCCTCCCACACTCCAAAGGTGCAGGGGTTAAGTGGACTGGCCATGATAAATTATCCCGAGATGTGCAGGTTAGGGACGCTAGTCATGGTAAATGGTTGGGTTACGAGGATAGGATGGGAGAGAGAGCCTGGGGTAAGGTACTCTGTCAGAGAGTCAATGCGGACAGAATGGGTTGCATGGTCTCTTATGTGCAGTACGGTTTCTATGATTCTATGTCTGCCCAGATGTTCATGGAGCATTTCTACTTGAACGTAAGCGAGAAGAACTGCGGGCGATGTCAGCACTTTAGCAAGGGCATTCACAAAGAAAGTGGCCACTTGCTGCATCCATACCTGCAGCCTCAATGCAGGATCATTATCACATGGCCAGTGGCTATGAAAGTGACTGGGGTAACATCTCACAGTTTGCCATCCACTGTTGTATAAGTCACTGAACACTCCCTTGTCATTGAGAGCTAACTTCTATTATCTCTTCCCAATGTGAAGCACTTGAAGTGAACACAACATCTGTGTGGAACATAGAACATAGAACATAGAACATTACAGCGCAGAACAGGCCCTTCGGCCTTTGATGTTGCGCCTACCAATTAGGAACAAGCAGTGACCCTCTAACGTAAACCATTCCCCTTTCATCCATAAACTTATCTACTAACCTCTTAAACGCCACCAAACTTGGCGCATCTACAACTGACGCAGGCAAGGCATTCCATACCCTTACCACCCTCTGGGTAAAGAACCTACCTCTGACATCCGTCCTAAAACCACCACCCCTTAATTTAAAGCTATGTCCCCTCGTGCTAGCTTTCTCCATCCTAGGAAAAAGGCTATCACTGTCCACCCTATCTAAACCTCTAATCATCTTATATGTTTCAATAAGGTAACACAGTGCTCTTAACATTTCCTTACGCACTGAGTCAGGAATCTGAAACACTACTGTGTCCGTACCCACTCTCATCTTATTCATCTTGCCTTCTATTTTGGTAAGGACCCAGAACCGATCAGCTTCGCCCCGTACTGATAGGATGATAGGAGTTTGTACATTCTCCCTATGTCTGCATGGATTTCATCCCAGTGCTCTGAATCACTAGCAGTATGAAATCAGTGCTGCACACTGACTGATCGCTCTGCATTTGTCCACTGCCCCCTCACTTCACACATGTGAATGTCCTTGCTAATTTGAAAGAAATATTCTTATCCTGTCTGCCATGGGAATAGTAGACCATGCAGGCATCTGTTGACCCATGCAGTTGGATCATTAAAGCATCCATTGATTTTCTGGTTTTGGGGTGAGCACGGTTGGAAAATCTCACTGTAATGTCTGTCGTGACTTATCCCAAAAATGTGTGGGCACTGTGGATACCATATTAATCCTTAAATAGAACCCAGTGTCCAAGAAGTGGATGCTACAGATCTAAATGTTGTGTCAGAGCGATTAAAAATGAAACAGAACCAAAGATGTGGTGTGAACTTTCTGCTGCACTAGTGTAGGAGGTTGAGGAGAGAAAGAGATCAAAGCGAGAGTGGAGCAGAGAGGTAAAATGGCTGGCCCCCTGGAAGCTGAAGATCACACTTGCAGGATGAACGGATGTTCTGCAAAGTGATCGTTCAATCTGTTTGCTCTTTATAATGTGGAGGAGATTGTGCCATTTGCACAGAATACAGCACAGTGAATTGAAAGATGCACTACTTAATCTGAAAGAAGTACCTCAGGCCCAGTGCACTGAAAAGGCATGAGGTGAAACAATATCCCCTACACTTGCGCAGGAAGAGCATAATGGGAGGAAGTCCTGAGATAATTGAAAATAGATGGGTGTGTTGTGGAGAAAATAATCGCTGAAAGGGAAGGGCAGAGGGCAATATGTTTGTGGTGGCACTTTGTTCGAGATGGCAGAAGTGGTGAGGGATAATCTGTTGGATGTCAAAACACTAGAACATAAAAACATAAGGAATAGGCCATTCAGCCTTTTGAACCTGGGTCTGCATTTTAAAAACTTTCTGAAAAAATTCCAAAGAACTTTTTAAGACAGTATGTAGAAGATCATAGAAACATCGAAACATAGAAGAGGAGGCCATTCGGTCCTTCGAACCTACTCCACCGTTCATCATGATAATCATTAATCGTCCAACTCAATAAGCTAATCCTGCTTTCTCCCTCTAATTTTTGATCCTGTTCACCCAAAGTGCTACATCTAGCTACCTCTTGAATGCACTCAATGTTTTGGCATCAATTACTTCCTGTGATAATGAATTCCACAGGCTCACCATTCTTTGGGTGAAGAAATTTTTCCTCATCTCTGTCCTAAATGGTCTACCCTGTATACTCTGACTGTGACCATTGGTTCTGGACACCCCCAGAGTCCTACATGAGTGGAGAGGGTGGAGGGGGAGGTGTCCCTAGCTTAATTTTAAGTAACAAAGTGCGTTGAACTGGGGGAGCAAATTGCTTACATTAAATTCAGGATTGTTCTGAAAGTCATAGAGGTTTACAGCATGGAAACAGGTCCTTTGGCCCAACTTGTCCATGCCACCCTTTTTTTTTAAAACCCTAAGCTAGTCCTAGTGTCTGCTTTTGGCCCATATCTCCTTATACCCCTCAGAATCATGGATGTCCTGTACGCCAGAGCAGCCCATTAAATCTATTTGGACCTCAGCCAAGCTCAACAAGATATTAAGGCCGCAGGCTTCGCCGCCATAGTTAGTATGCCCCAGGTGCAGGCGGGCTTTGGTGGCACGCATGTATCATTGCATCAGGGAATGCTGTTCATCAACTGCAAGGGATTCCACTCCCTGAATATATAAATTATGTATGACCCCCTACTTAACATCATGCACATGTGTGCATGCTCTCCAGGCTGGTGTTAAGTGAATGATGGGGCTGTCATTTCCAGGCTGTAGGTCAATGCGGTCTCCATAGCCCTCGTCATTGAGACTGATTGGTGGGCCTGCAGGAGATTCTAACTACAGATTGGGAGATACTGATGTCATCAGTGATTGGTCTCTTAAAGGGCCCACATCCCACTGCAAAGTTGTTCGGAAGAAAACATGAGAAATAACATGAATACACAACAGAAGCATGTATCAAATGATGTAGACCATCCATGTCTTTGAGTTACCTTTTCTAGCCATGAGTGGTTTGCATTAGGTTCTACATAGCTGCTATGATTTTTATAGCTCTGTCTCCTAGCAATGCATCTTTTCTGTGCTGCTTTGGCCTTGTTGGACAAAGGATGTTTGCAAATTTTTTTGAAACATTCTTCTAGATGCTCAAAGCTATAATGCCTTTATAACTGAATACCTGAGGTAAGTAGTGGGTCCCTATGCACATAGCTAAGAAGATAATTCTTTCAGTGCAGGTTCTGGAGGCTGTATAGATCAGAGAGGTTACTGCGATTGTACTTTCAGTGCTTCTTTTTATCATTATCATGTCATCTTTTGGATGCGCACACCCAGCATCCCATGTTGGGTCCTGTCCAAATACATTTGCTTCTTGCAAGCTATGATTTCTGCTTAATACAGTAAAAAGACATGGGGGGGGGGTGTGAAGGGGTTGATGGTGAAAGTTAATGACCGGCCATCATCTATCATAAAAAAGACCTAACTATATGTTGTAAAGTGGAAGGTGAGTAAATGGACCATGACTAATCTTGACCAGTTTTGCAGTAATTCCTTTTAATGCAGGCACCTTACATGTTGTGATAGACAAAGGGGACAATAGTCAGGTGAAGGTCCAACATAATTTTATTGAACACTTTGTAATGAAAAGAAATATTCGATCTCTTCCCTGGACTCTTCAGTAAACTGTCTCAAATCTCTAAGTAAATAGTCTCAAATCTGCGCTAGCTATTTAGTTTTGACACTATATCCACAGAGCCCTATCACTTTATTTGAACTGGTTGCCCGAACATGGTGGTATCCCATTCCCTAACACTGGGACAGACTGTTCCTCTGACTTTGAGCATCGGCTGATGTTTCAGGATCTGCAGTCGTTGAGTTGGGCTAGTTCTGGTCTTTGGGTCATCTTAGCAGGATGGTTTTCTGGGTCTGGTCAGTCTGATGATGCATGCCATGAGACACAAGGACCTGATGATGCTGCATTGCTTGACTGCCAGTCAAAGACGTTCTCTGAAAATGCCATTTAAGAAGGTGCAAAAAATAGAGCTTGGATTCCTGGTTGCTTCTCTATCGCCCTTCTTGAAATAGTACAGCTTTTGCTGAAAACATTCAAGAAAATCCAATGAGATGACTATTTTTTCATATTTGGAGGTTGCACAGCATAATTTTGAACCTTCAGCTGTCAAATACCACCCTTGTCATGCTATGCCACTGGCTGTCTATTGAGCTGGGTGCCACCAAGTCTGCACAGCATTTTCTAATGAAGCAGATTCAATGGAAGTGTAAAAAATAGTTTATTCTGAAACAATGTGGCCATTAACACCTAAAAAGACATTAACATGTCTTTATATGCTCTGTGAACAGAACTCCCACTTAACTGACGAAGGAGCAGTGCTCTGAAAGTTAGTGGTGTTTGCTACCAAATAAACCTGTTGGACTTTAACCTGGTGTTGTGAGACTTCTTACTGCATTAACACCTGATCAGGCAATTCCAGACATATCTAGTTTCAATGTAAAGGTGATTGTCCAAGACCTTTCTGCATGAAAGAAAGTCTGTTCCAGCTCTGCACTTTATAAATTGCAGCCTGTCTAGGTTTAAACATGGGTCCCATGTTTTGAATTTTTCTCCATGCTCATGAAAATGTATCAATATTTCTGTGACAAACCTGAAGGTCATGGGTCAAGTGACCACATGAAGGGAAATATCTTTCTTTCCAAAGTCTGTGTCGATCAGGTATCCAACTGACCAGTTGCAGAACTCCAAATTACATTATGGATGGTAAACGCAAAATGCTGCAGATACTGGAATCTGAAACAAAAACAACAAAATGCTGGAAAATCTTAGCAGGTTTGACAGCATCTATGGAGAGAATAGTGCTAAAGTTTTGAACCTCAAAGTCTCTTCGTTAGAGCTCTGACGGAAGGTCAACTAGACTCGAAAAGTCAGAGGTTTGACGAAAGGCTATCTAGACTTGAATCATTGGCTCCACTCTCTCTCTACAGATTTTTCTGTTTTGGTACATTATAGATAGTGCTCATTATGCAAATGTAACTTGACTCTTTAATATGTCAGTTGAAAAGCTATCTCACATGCAAAGTGCTTCATAATTGCATAGATATGAGCATTGGGGGGAGATCTTACTTAATCTTACATTCCGAATTAAATGGGGGTTGACCATTGTATTTCACTGTTATCCGCTAAAGGATTAATAAAGTCCCATCTTCCCATGTTCCCTTATTCTTCACTCTCTCTGATAATTTGCAGGTATTTAAAAGCAAAGCTTGTGGTCATTTAATGACTGCTTTCTGATTTGCTTAGCCTTGATGTTCTCATATATAATGTGTGCAATATCATCCACGTTTTTCAAATTAACTGTGGATAGTATTTTTGTTGGTAGATTTGATTACACCGTGATTTATGAATTCAAGGTTCATAGCACCACATAATGACATATAACTTCACCTCCTGGATCGCTATCATCTCATTTCATCCATGTCACTGTGACAACTCAGATTGCTTAGTGTGCCCGCTTGCAAAAAGGGTTAAGCAAAAGCAATACATTTAAAAGTGTAAAAGAAGAAACCATTTACTATAACAGTGAAACAAATAACTTGTCCTGATGATGATTCTAAGGCAATAATTCAACTCTGGGATTCAATAATATTGATAAGGCTTTATAATTTCATCAGAATTACTCAGCTGATTGAGCAGGTGTTGGGACGCCTATTCACCTGCAATTCTTGGTGCTGATTGTAAGAAATAAGTATTTCCCTTCATTTTACAGTGCATGAATTTAGAAGCAGAAGACTAGCATCATTATTATTATTCCGAAGTACTTGAAATTAAGCTTGAATATTTTGGTCAGATTTTCAAAGATCCGTACATCTTGGGTCAGAAGTCCTGCCACAGTGTGAAGTTGAAAAATTGCATTGCTTATTGATATGAAAATCCATTCAACAAAAGCAATTCTGTATCATGAAATCATTTGGGCCGCATAAAAAAGCTCCCTGCACCTTTTGCCTGAACGTCTAATTTTTGTTATTGCTGCATGAGTTGGTTTTCAAATTGCTTTGTTTTCGCAATAAAACCCTGATGCAATTAATCAAAATTTATAGTTATCAGATCTGAGTTGGATAAGCTTGTTAATCATAGAACCACAGAATCCCTGCAGTGCAGAAGGAGGCCATTTGGTCTATCGAACCTGTACCGACAACAGTCCCACCCAAGGCATAACCCTGTAACCCCACATATTTACCCAACTAATTCCCCTGACACTGAGGATCAATTTAACGTCAAGGAAACCTGTGCATCCTTGGACTGTTAACTAATGCTCTGGGTGGGATTTTCCTGGCCACACATGCCTCCAAGATCGTAAATTCCTTGACGAGATCAATGGATCTTTAAATGGTCTACCTCACCCATTACAGCTCCCCAGCATGGCAACTGGAAAATCCTGCCCATTTGCTCCACATAGCCATTTTTCAAAGATATTTTGTTCATAGAAACTGTAGAAACTATAGAGTGCAGAAGGACTCCATTCGGCCCATTGAGTCTGCATTGACAACAACCCCACCTAGCCCCTATCACCATAACCTCACAAATTTACCCCATTAATCCCTGCAACCTATGCATCTCGGGACACTAAGGAGCAATTTAGACATGGTCAATGCATGTATAAAGTTAGTAGAAGATATAATGGTTTGATTCCAAAAATTATGCGTCATTTATTGGTTAAGCATTTTGCAAGTTGTTGAAGAGATTTATTTGGGCTTCTCTGCATTGATGACTCTTTCTGAAGTATTTTTCATGGAAAGTATTGCAATGTTTTATAATAGATGTCCTGCAGCCTTCTTCATGAATGCGAAGTGAGGGGTTTAGTATTTAAGATTGAAGCATATTTTCAATATTTGCCTTGTGAAGAACCCATCACTCTCCCTCAACAGGTTTTTTATTTTCCTTTTCATATTAAGTTCTTTCCTTTTCTCCAATTAAACAGAAAATCAGCATCTATGGAGAGAGAAACAGAGTTAACATTTTAAGTCAATGATTTTTCATCAGAACTCTATCCTTTTTCTCTTTTCTCTTTTCAACATGGCTTTTCTACCTGAGCTTGCTTCAAGCAGAGGGGTTTGCCCATTTTTTTCATGCCTGCAATCATCTTCCTTTCTTCCTTCCTCCCTTCCTTCCTTTCTTCCTCTCTTTCATCCTTTTTCTTCAACAGGACTGCTTTCAATTGACATTGGTGATTCTTATTTGACTGGAATTAAAACATATCTGAGAGATATAGTGATCATAATTTACAAGAGCTTTACTGTTGTGTCCACTGGGGCCTTTAATCGCTCAGCGTGTAGGTAATTTGCATTTTTTAGTGTGCTAAGCAAAACGTGCACCCTGAAGCAGACATGCATATCTCTTTAGTACTTAGTTCCATTCATTTTTGCCAGGATTACAGCAACTGCATGAGGCCATAATTAATTTACTTCTCTAAGATGTAATGAAAATTGCAAATTTCAGAAAACACTGTTTCACTATACCATAGTGGGTCAGAAGAAAATATTGGGGCATCTGTTCAGAAATGAAATTTTGAAAACTGTAAAGATCAAGAAAAAATGGTTTACTCTAATGTATCTTATGCCTATATTTCTTGCAGAAGATTGGCAGCTCCCTCTGCTGTTTTTATCTTTGGAAAGCAGCTGGGATTCAAAATGCTGAACAACTCTTTCTACCTGATTGCTTTACTTAATTAGTTTTCCCATTAACTTGCGTCCTCTTGTTTTGCTTCTGTTAATTACAGGATTTAATCTAATACATTTCTGCAGAGGGCATTTTAGTCCTCTCCAGAGATTATTACGCATCTTTCTCTTTTACAGTTTTAATTTCCTCTTGATCATGGGTGTACGGGTGTTCGAACTCATCTTCTTTCTCTAACTTCTCAGACTGCTTATTTAGCATCCAGTGACAGCAAAATACTGTCAGGCTGGAAATCTGAAATAAAAACAGGAAATGCTGGATAAGCTCAGCATCTGTAGAGAGAGAAAAACACGTTTCAAGGGTCAATGGATATTGCCAGACCTGCTGAGTTCATCCAACACTTTCTGTTTCTATTTTATGTTTAACATCTGGGTGCTGGATAAGCAGAAATTCCTTCCAGCTAAATAGTGGGGAGCACAAAGTTATTGGCTGGAATTCTCCAGCCATTCACCTTAGTGGGATTCTCTGGCACCACTGCAGTGAATGGAGATTCAGCTGAATGCTAAATTCTCTGTCCTTTCAGTGGCAGTGGGGTGTAAACAGCTGGAGAAACCTGGCCTCTGTTTTCAATCCCCACTACACACTCAGTGCTCTGGCAAATGGCCCCAACCCTCTCCCTGACAACTTTCTAGACTCAACCATATTCTGCACTCTGTCTCTCTCTCTGTCTCTCTCTCTCCGTCCCTCTCTCTCTCTCGGTCTCTGTCTCCCTCTCTCACTTGGTTTTATTATTTGCCCTCAAGATATGTACTGTTCGCATATCTGCACCATCAACCCTAAGATTGCCTTTTTCACATTTGTAGCATCACCAAATGTTGTTTGCAAACTTGTTACCTCTGGACTTGCCTATCTCAATACACGCTTCCACACTTTGCACTTTGTTAAATTTGAGATTACTGAAACCTCTGCTGTCCCTGTCCTGGCTCATCATTTCACATCTCTCACTGGTCTACACTGGCTCCTGGTTAAGCAGTCAATTCATTTTTTTAAAAATCCTTAATCTTGTATGCAAATTATTCTATGGCCTTGCCTCTCCCTAACTCTGTTGCCCCCCTACAAAGTTCAGAAATATTGCTCCTCCAATCCTGGCCTCGAGCTCAATTTTAGCCATTCCACTATTGGTGACCATGCCTTCAACTACCAAGAGCCCAAGCTCTGGGATTCCCTCCCTAATTTCCTAACCTTTCTAAATTGCTTTTCTTCTTCAAGATCTTCTGAACACCTATTTCTTTGAGCAGGCTATCTTTTTTGATTGTCTGTCGTTTTATATCTTTTTACATGGCTCCATATTAAATTATGTTTGATTGTAAACTTGAAAAGTGTCTAAACCATTTTGCAATATTATTCATGCTATATAAGTTGTTCTTGCTGTTTATTTATTTATTAGTGTCACCAGTCGGCTTACCTGTAATGAAATAGTTGTGAACATCCCCTAGTCCCCAGACTCCAGCGTCTGTTTGGATACACTAAGGGAGAATTTATCATGGCCAATGCACCTAACCAGCATGTCTTTCGGACTGTGGGAGGAAACCTGAGCACCCAGAGGAAACCCATGTAGACATGGGGAGAACATGCAGACTCTTCACAGGCAGTGACCCAAACTGGGAATTGAATCTGGGTCCCTGGTGTTGTGGGGCAGCAGTGCTAACCACTGTGCCACCATGCCACCCAAAGTCATTCTTAAATATTTAAGGATCTGATATGTCTGCCTGCATTGCTATATGTAGGCCTATGTCACTGAGGCTTCATATATTTTCCATAGAATCCCTGCAGTGTAGGAGGAAGCCATTTAGCTCTTTGAGCCTGCACTGACAACAATCCCACCTGAGCACTATCCCCGTAACCTCACGTATTTATCCTGTTAATCTCCCTGACACAAAATGGCAATTTAGCATGGCCAATCAACCGAACCCGCACTTCTTTGGACTGTGGGAGGAAACTGGAACATCTGGGGAAACCTATACAGACACGTGGAGAACGTGCAGACTCTATATAGAGAATCACCCAAAGCCAAATTGAACCCGGGTCCTTGGATCTGTGACAAAGCAGTGCTAACCACTGTGCCACCGTATTCTACCATCCAGAATAATGTTTGAGTTGATTTAGATTCAGATTTGTTTGAGAAGATGAACATATTCTAAGTCAGCTTGTGTAAGATTTTTTGTTTATAAATATAGTGATTTATGCAAAGATAATTATATTCTGGTAATTAAAATGATTGAACTTCTTCACTGGAATTTGATTGCCTCACCCACCTGAGGTACGTAAGATCCCACAGTGAATTCTGTTCTGTGAGCTGCACCCACCCCGATTCCGGTAAATTCCGGCCTTTTATCCAGCTTATATTAATATTAAGAGAATGGATTATTGATTAAATAAACACGGCTGAAAATCTGCTTTGGGATTTAAGTGTCTTAAAATATTTTTAACAATTAAGAAAAGTCCAATTAACAAAAGCTGTTTTCTTGTGATAGTTTTTTTTCTGGTACTCGTCGTTGTAGTTCTGAAGATAATCTTGCAACTAAAATCCTACCTTTCGAAATTGAGATCTCCATTTGAAATATTAAATTTATCAATTGTGACATGATATTAGTTCTCATGCATTCTTATGAAACTAATGGTTCCATTCCATCACAATTACTTTCTTAGATAGCCTTAACTTCACTGTATTTCATTAAGTATTTCAAGGAAATTTCATTGACAATTTCAATGCTGAAATGTATTTTAAGTATTGCTAATGGTATTATGGAACCTTAAATCACTCCATTGATCCCCTCAGCTAAACTTTAATGGATTATTTAATTCCTCTTTGATTATTTATCCCATTAATTTGTACCACTGCTCTGGTCTATTGTATCTCATCCAGTGTCGGAAGGCCTGAAGGCCTTAACAATTTACAACTATTATGTGAGCTGTACTATACAATTAGATACTACACCACTTTAAATTTAACACAGTTCTGACAGGGAAAAATAACTTTTCATTTTTTTTGACAATGTGTGACTGCGTGTATATATGTATGTGTGTGTGTATGAGAGAGTGCGCATTACAAAGTAGCCAATTATGTGAACATAATATTAAACCTATTACAATTTTCTCATTATTTTTATGATTTGGCAGTTCATGTTCCTTTTTACAACTCCTGCTGATGTGTACTACTGAAGGCGGTCAGAATGAGCAAACCTCCCATGAGGTGATCACTTAGGAAGAAAATGACTCTTTCTGCTTTAGTAATTGTTTCCTCATCATCAGTTAGAATAACCTGAAGGCACACAGCACCTTTTCAATCCCTAAGTAACGTAGTGTATTCCTTGTTTATAAATTTTAAATTTGCGCAGCATTGCTTACCCGCATACAAATTAGGAGCAGGATTAGGCCACTTGATCTTTCAAATCCGTCCTGTCTTGAATAAGTTCATGGCTGATCTGATTGTAACCTCCTGCCCAACTGAATAACCTTTCACCCTTTTGCTTATAAAGAGTCTATCCACCTTTGCCCTAAAAGTATACAAAGATTCTGCTTCCAATCCTTTTGGAAAAACAGAATTTCAAAGACTAACAACTCTTTGAGAGAAATGATTTCTCCTCTTCTCTGTCTTAAATACATGACCCCTTATTTTTCAACTGTGCCTCTAGGTTCTCCCACAAGAGGAAACATCAGGTGGGATTTTATGGCCTCATTCATCCCAAAACCTGGTTGAGGTCAATGGACCTTTCCATGGTTTGCCCCTCACTCGCTCTGATTCTTGTGGTTGGTGGGACAGTAAAATTTCAGCCATCTTCTCCAATTCTATCCTTTCAATACCCCTCAGGTATTTCAATCAAGTCATCTTTTGTTTTCAAAACTCCAGTGGATACAAACTTTTCCTGTCAACCCTTTCCGTATAAGACAACCTCCCATTTTTGGTATTAGTTCAGTAAATCTTTTTTTTTCTGGACTGCTTCTAAAGTATTTCTATCTGTTCTTAAATCAGGAGACCAATACTGTACACAGTACTCCTAATGTGAACTCATCCGTGCCCTGTAAAACAATGTTATGGCCGGAATTCTATGGCTGTTCACGTGGGCAGGATTCTCTGGTCCTGCCGATAGTGCATCATTGCCCATCAGATTCCAAATTACTTCAATGGGAATTCCTACAGGCAGCCGTGGGACCAGAGAATCCTTTTCTAGCAAATAATGTGCCATCTCCTGCTGGCGGGAAACATGCAGTTGGAAAGCTGGAAAATCTTACCTTATGTTTCTGGTGAATGGTTTGCATTTTTTACTATTTCCCCCACAAAACTTTGCCAAATTTTCTGAAGAAAATCTCTTTGGCTTACACAAAATCTGATTTTTGCTTCAAGACTTCCAAATTTCTCCTTTAGCTCATTAATTTATGAGGGGAGATACATTAGTTGCTTTATGTTCAAACCTTTGGATCACACTGTTCATCACCTCTCCAATATTTCTACCAGTTCTTGCCCTGTGTTCAATTTCCTCACTTGTGCTGTTTTGTTTCCAAGATTTCCACCACACTGTGTATACTGGGAGCAGCTCTGAGGAAAATCCCAGTCATAGTTTTTTTTATATACTGTGTAAAGATTCTGAGTTTACTATTGCTTCCCAAGATAGGGTGAAGAGACAAACTTATGCAGTGGTGCTTCTATAAGGAAAATAATAATATCGTTGATGTCAGTATATGAATTTTGAAGCCTCAAAAAGTCCACCCAAAAATGAGGATCAACCCATACATCAAATTTAGGTGAGGTAATGTTCTGGGGATCTGAGTTCACATCCCACCATGGCAGGTAGTGAAATTTGAATTCATTAAAAATCTGGAATTAAAAGTCTAATGATGACCATGAAACCCTTGTCGATTGTTTTGACTTAATTCAATTTATTATTGCCAAATGTATTAGTATACTGTGGAAAATATTGTTTCTTATGCGCTTTTACAGACACGGCACACTGTATATAGAGAAGGAAAGGAGAGAATACAGAAAATATTGTTATCATTAGCAAGTGTGTAGAGAAAGAACAACTTAATATGAGGTCATTCCATGGCAGTGGGGGAAAGGTTGTTTTGAGTTGGTTGGTATGTGACCTCAGACTTTTGTATCTTTTTCCTGACTGAAGAAGCTGGAAGTGGGTAAGTCCTGGGAATGTGTGGTCCTTGATTGTGCTGGCTGTTTTTCTGAAGCAATGGGAAGTATGGACAGATATCAATGAATCAGAAGTTGGTTTGAGTGATGAATTGGGCTTCATTCATGACCCTTTGAAATTTCTTGCAGTCTTGAACAGAGCAGGAGCCATACAAGCTGGAATACAACTGGAATGAATGCTTTCTATGCTGCATCTGTCGAAGTTGGTGAGAGTTGTAGTGGATATGCCAAATTTTGTTAGTCTTCTGAGAAAGTAGAGATGTTGATGGGTTTTCTTAAGTATAGCATAAAAATCCATTTGGTTCACTAATCTTCTTTAGGGAAAGAAATCTGCCATCCTTATCTTGTCTGGCCTACATATAACACTAGGCCCACAGCAATGTGATGACTCTTAAATGTCCTCAGGGATGGGTAAATAAATATTGGTTGAGCCAGTGATGCCCATATACCATGAACAAATAAAGAAAAAATGCATAAAAGCAAACCGATGGCATGGCAGTAGTTGGTCGCCATTTTGAAATGCCATTAGTTAACATGCAAATAGTTGGCATACCTTAAAATCCCTTATGTCTTCAGAACACAGCTTGTATTGCCAGTTTGACCCAGTTATGAAGTACCAGCATGTAAAATGTTCACTTTCGAGAGTGGAACATTGACGTTGACTAGGAATTTCAGCAGAGCGTGTCATGATTGATTCATGAAGGGGATTGGATGAAGGGTTAACTTATGTGCAAAAGCATGACTTTTGGGGAAACATAGAGGTCATCTTATACATTGAGTCGACTGATACGCCATGATTTATGGTACCAAAAAATCAATTACTTCTTTCAGTGTTGAACTGAATATTTTAGAACAAGGATTTAGCTGGACAAGTTTCATTTGTGCATTTCCAATTACTAAATTAACTGCAACCCTACAATACATTTTATAGTCGTACATGGGTGTCTAGCATTTGGATACGCTGACAGGTGGGTGGCTTTATTGCGCATTAGACAGCACTGAGAGAATGCAATTAGAATCAATAGACACTTTACAGCACAGTAATCTCGGTAAGGCGCTTTTGGTCCATTACACGTCAGCAGTTTGAGCCTTGCTGACAGATGTGATAGATCTATAGCAATCTAGTGCAATAGCTTTGCTCCTTCCTTTCCTTTCCAGGATGTTATCATTAATAGCCTTGTGACCCATTGCTGCCAAGTGAGGAGTGCCTTGTGATTGTATTTGTAAATATTCACCTCCATTGACTAGGATGGCTGCTCTAACGGTACATGTTTATATGAGCATCTAGGTTGAATGTTTTGTTCATAGAGATTTTGAGTAACGTCCAAAAAATAAAATAGTTTTAGATCAAGACTTAATGCCTCCTGAAGTGAGCAGGGAGCATTAAATTATCCGGGGCCAGAAGAGACAAACAGTTTTACCCTGAAAAAGAAATGGTGACCCTATACCACGGTGGAAAATGGTTAGCACTGCCGCCTCACAGCTCCAGAGACCCAGGTTCAATTCCTGGCTTGGGTCACTGTCTGTGCAGAGTCTGTATGTCCTCCGCATGTCTGTGTGGTTTGCTTTTACAGTCTGAACGACACGTTAGTTCAGTGCATTGGTTATGCTAAATTCTTCCTCAGTGTACTGGAGTGTGATGACTCAGGGATTTCTATAGTAACTTCATTGCAGTGTTAATGTAAGTCTACTTGTGGCATAATAACTAAACTATGAACTGCTCCAATTACTGCCATGAGTAAATGTATCCTCTTTGAAAGGATGGTGACAAATATACTGGCTTAATGATAGAATGGAATGTTCCCCCCTCTGCTATGTTGTCCTGTGGAGTGAGTGCTGAATCTACACTGGGATAAAGCTTCTACTTTGGGTGCAGTTGATGGTTCTGAGGCAAATTATGTTCAAAAATGCACCAAATTTGCTTTTCCCTGAGTTAAACTCATTTGCAAATCACCAAATGCAAAATCTCCATGAAGCAGTGCAATTGGGCTGCAGTTTAAAATGTAATTTGAAGCAAATTGCTTTAAAAGATGTTTCCTTAATATATTAAATATTGATGAAGCTTGAATTAAACAGCTGGAAATGGAGTTATCAGAAAAAAGCAAAGCATTTTTAATCACAACGTCAATGCACTAACTCTAAGAAATTTTAAATTCCTGAAATTCAGTTTAAAAAAAAAGACAATTTGTAAGTTGTCTTGGGAAACACTCGTCAGTTTCCTAATAATTCAAAGATAAATTACAGCCAAAAACTTTAAAAATGTCCCTACGACCGAAAGAACTAGCTTTATTTTAAGAGAGGTTTAAAAAGCCTGGAAATAAATAGTTAGCAGAAATACCCAATGGTGATTCATTCATCCTTAGGCATAAACAATTTTGTTGTCAAAGCTCACTTCCAGCACAGTAATATTAGTGCAAAACATTACAAAAGCCCAAAGCTTATTGTAAATTACATTTCAAATTTCACAATCTTTTGCTCCAATTATGTTGATTTTGACTGAATTATGCTAAAGAAGCCGTCACAATTGAAGAGAAAGTCCGAACCTCTGTATGCCGCTCAGTTTAGCGACAAAACTGTCCCTTTTTGCTGAACAGTTGCTCTATCTAATGCGACAATTATTTAGTACAGGCTATCTGCTAAATGGGTTGTAATGAAATAGCAGATTGATAGCTTGCAGTTTAAGGTTATACATATTTTTAAAAACCTACTACTAATGGCCTAGTTGCGTGGCTAATTGTTTCAGACTCATGAAATCACGTGGTCAGGTTCCAACAGGGAAAGACACTCAAAAGCACTTAGTGTAAGTGTACAGAGTGTTCATCCCAGTTGTCCAAATGTTCTAAATGTCATCCCAGGGATATAAAGAAAAAGCACAGTCTGTCAGCTACTATTAGTGATTAGCCACATTTGGGGCGTGCAGATGAGTTGGGTTCCAGCGGCTGTTGGCCAAAAACTTCAACAATAGCTTAGTCAGTATCCTGAGCAGCTCTTACATACTTCTAATCTGCCTCTGCTCAGAGAACAGCCCTCACACTTTTGTCACATGACCCTTGAAATAACCATGTCCTGTTTGGTCAACAGGACGGAATTTTCCATTAAAGTTAGTGGTTTCAGTGACACCCTCCGTGCATAGAAATACAATTCTGCACTCAGAGGCTGGTTAATTATTCTCAGGAGAGTATCAGACGGCATCAGCTCAGGGGTCGGGAGCTGATTGGCTTGCCTGCCGTCAGTTGATGGACTCAAAGATCCATGGCTCGTATTTAAATGCAAAAACAATACATTCATCTCACTCTCCCCAGGCTAAATGTGTACAGAGAGGTCTTCCAGCCACAAGAAGAAAACCAAAAGCCTCAAAGAGAAGGCAGCACCCTGCTTCACTCTCCAGGCTCTTGAGGCCTTGATCACAAGAGTGTGCATAAGGGTATGTCCTGTACCCTGGAAGATGCTCTAGGAGGTGCACTAGCCTTGTATCTTCAGCACGAGAGGCCATTGCAGAGCAGGTCAGCAGCACGGCTGGCAACTGCACCTGCAGCTCCATCCAGTGCTGGAAGAGAATGAATGATTTCACTCGCTCTACCAAATCTTCCTTCAACTCCATCCAATATCCAACTCTCAGCATGACATCAGGTACTCAAATGACCACTCTCTTCACAGATCTCACACAACCATTCGTGGCAGCACTGCTCCTTCTCTCATGGAGTCTGTCACATTAGTACAATGTCATCTATTATGTGGCTCATATTCCAACATCTGGCTCTTCTGGATGGACCCATCACTCATAGGGAGCTCCAATCGGGGAGTTCTTAGAGTTCAAGAAGCTGCAGCTGACCTGCCTGGGGAGGACAGGAATCACTCTGAAAAGAGAATGAGCCTCTCTCAACATTCCATTAGGGATCACAGATCTATCACTTTGTTAAATCTTGATAATTGCAGTGAGTCACCTGCCATCTAAAATAGATCGTGCTCATCAACTGAAACTCTATTTTTTAGGCATCAGCAGATCAAGGCCCACACGGTAGTTAAGTATCAGTTGAAGCCTTTAGGCCACATCCTGGGAAGAGACTCAGGATGATCAGTCACCGTGCTCACCCACACCCTCTACTATCACTGAGACACCACCTGATACTCTGCAGGAATCACATCATTATTTCTTCCGTGGCTCATTCTGTTTCCACAGGAGAAGACTAACCATAACACCTGTGAGAGGCGAAGGCAAGGATAGGTGAGCCAGGCCTCTCCGGGTCCTCACCCACTTTGAGGAGCGGGCTCTGGAACTCTCAGGGGAAAGGGAAATGTGAGTTGTCAGCAACATCATAGCCAGGCTGCCATCAAGATGTGAGCACCTGTCATCTTTCAATTGCTTTGAGGCAACTTCTCGGAGGAATGAGTTTCAGGTGTGAGGTAGTAGATTTAAGGTTTATGAGACATGCTAATTTGCACAGAGAAGGTAGTGTGTGCCAGGGGGAGTTTGCAGGTGCAGATAGGATAGTGACCTTTAAGGGACATGTCTATAGCGATGCGAATGGGATGGGAACAGAGGCTCCTGGAAGGATAGGGAGTTACAAATCAGATGGGCAGCCTGGTCACTACAGCCTTGTAGGGCCAAAGGGGGTGTTCCTGTGATATAATGTTTTTGGTGTTTTAATCTATGTTCAATGGAGAAATGTGAATCATGTGTTTGGCATCCTGGATTCTTCAACCTCCTTTGCATTTAACCTTGTGTTGCAGAGACAGATCTAGATGCTTTAGGCCTTCTGGACTCCAGACCCGAACTGCAGCTCCCACCCATCCTGGTTCAGATAGCTTGGATGAGCCTTCAGAGGATATGGGTGAAGAGACATCCGAGGGTTCACAGTTTTGGCGTCAGTATCCAACTCACAACTCACCATCCCTGATACTGACACATCAGTGAGTCCAGTTCGTGGTGAGATTTCTGCGTCACTCTCTGGTGAGCACAACACATCTGATAATGTAGATTGGATGGAGGAGGGAACGTCTGAGGCCTCTGGAATGTGGGGGCCTGTGGAGGCAAGGACTGAGTTGTCCCCAAGCTACATGCTGGTACTCTGAGATCACTTCTCTCTCAGCTGCTGAAGATGTAGCAACAGAGCCAGGGAACGCAGGAGGGACTGACTGCCACACTGGACCAACTGCGAGGCTGTTGGGAGGAGTCCCAAAGCTTTCAGGCGGCCTGGCTATTGCCTGTCTTGAGTGCTTCCCAGGCCAACACTGCAAGGGCGGCGTCTGCACTGGAAAGCCTGGGGTAGGGGATCCTCACCATGAATGGCCAGTTCCAAGCAATGGCCAAGTCACAGCAGGCCACAGTAGAGGGACTGAACAGGCTTCTTGGCTGAGACTTGAGAACTTGCAGAAGACCCAGTGGGGCAGCGCTGAGACACAGCAGGTTATGGCAATAGCCGTTGAGAATGTGGCCCAGTCACAGAAGGTCCACGCCTGAGGGCTTGCAAAGCATGACCCAGTCTCAGAGAGCCACAGCTGGGGGCTTGCACGGTATGGCCCTGATTCAGAGGGCCACAGTTGAGGGGTTGCAGATAGTGGCCCAGTCTCAGAGGGCATGTGCTGTGGCCATTGAGACGTGGCCCCAATTCAGGTGATCATTACAGAGGTCTCACCCACCATGGGTAGGATGCAGGTGGTCCTCTAGGACTGGCAGGTGATGCAGGAGCTTCTGGATCTCACTGCAGAGCCTCCACTATCCCATGGAGTGACCCAGGGGCCCACAGGAACCCCAAGGGAGGGGGAAGAGCTTGAACCCATGCCAGATTACTGTGGCAGTGGCTACACTCTCTGATTCCCCCCTTCCTGACACTGGGGCATCTCAGGGGCGACAGGATGAAGAGGGTATCATGGAAACATCCTAAACACCTGGAAACAGGTCAGGGTCCAGGGTCTCCAGAGGATGTCTGCCAATGCATCACAGGCCAAGGGGTATGGTAGAAGCTGACCCCCTCCACCTCTACTGTACGTTCTTGGTAGGGGGGAGGTGGGGGGGGGGATGTGACTGAGACAAAATGCTAGACCACATAAAATTAAGAAGTTGTAGTTGTACTGAGATTGCATGAGCGAAGGGCTGCACTAGTGAAAAAGTTACTTAAGCACCTTAACGTTTTCTGTTAACAGGTTTTTATATTAGACCATCTTTTTAAAATACCTTTATTGCAAATAAGATTTTTCACCATCCGCCTGTGACTAATTTGTTTCAGATTTGTCTCGAATAGAAATTCTCTTCTATTGATGATCGCTGGAGGGATGCTTCATGTTGGTGTCAGTTGGGGAGACCCCTCAATGCTATATTTCTGAGAAAAGGAAAGCATTGGTTCCCCAGACCCCACGAGCAATTCAGTCCCGTCCCCCACCCACCCACTCCAGGGCCTGTTATAGGGGTTTCAGATCCCTTATCCACTATACAGACATAGGCCCAGGTGCCAGTACGTATGCGGAACTCAGATAGGAGTCAGATTAATTTGCATCTGTGCTTAGTGAGTTGTCATCACCCTCCTGCCTGCCAAAAAACTCGCTAACACTCAAGCTCATCACTGTGTTGTGACAATGTTCCAGGATATAGAAGGAATTCTGGGGACAGGGGGATGGAACCCACAGAGGGCCTTACTTGCTGCCCTCGTGTGCCAACCCTCCAGCACTTGATTGGTTTTCCTCGACATGATCTTCCTCCTCTTCCTTCTCCTCCTTCTGGTCATCCTCCCCTGCGACATCTGGCTCGTCAGTCTCCACATGCTCCTCCTCCTCCAATAGGTCACCTCTCTGTAGAAATTGTGCAATGCAGGAAGAGGTCACTGGGTTGTATTATAGGGCCCCGTCAGGGCGGTCCAATTATCGGAATCACATTTTGAGGAGCCCATTGCATCTCTCCACTGTGATGTGGGTGGCTACGTGGGCCTCATTATATCAGGTCTCCACCTCAGTCATAGGCCTCTGCATAGGCATCATCAGCCATATCCGAAGCGGGTAACACATAACACCCACAAACTACACCCCAGCCTGGGCTTCTCCTTAAATGCCTCTGGGATGTCCAAGCTCCTGCCAATCGTAGATCATCATAGATCATGGAACCCGACAGTGCAGAAAGAGGCTTTTCGGCCCATCGAATCTACACTGATCACAATCCCAATCAGGCTCTACCCCCATATCCCTACATATTTTATCCGCTAATCCCTCTAACCTAAACATCCCAGGACACTAAGGGGCAATGTTAGCATGACCAATCAACCTAACCTGCACATCTTTGGACTGTGGGAGGAAGCCAGAGCACCCAGAGGAAACCCACTGGAGAATTTGCAAACTCCACACGGATAGCGACCCAGGCTGGGAATCGAACCCAGATCCCTGGAGCTGTGAAGCAGCAGTGTGCTACCGTGCCGCCCTACGAATGAAGCTGTCATGCACGCTGCCTGGGTGCTTTGCGCAGACATGCATGATGTTCGTATTATGGTCATACACTCACTGAACCTTTAAGCAGTGGAACCCCTTTCTTTTGATGAATTTCTGCAGATTCTGTAGGAGGGCATGAGGGTGATGTGTGTCCAGTCGATGTCCCCCTGTATGTTAGGCATCTCTGCAATGGCTGTGACCCCTGCATGCCGGGCTTCCCGATGGGTCTGGTCCAGGTTAAATTTGATGTCCTGCCCAGCTCGGGCATTCAGGGTTTCAGTGACCTGCTTGACAAAGGTGTGCATAGCTGATTGGGAGATGCCAGGCGCCTCCGTTTGAAGGAGCCGGTCACATAAATGTTCAGAGCAGCTGTCAATTTCACAGCCACCAAAATTGTTGCCCCTCCGCCTCTGTCTCTAGGGTGCCCCCCCACCCCACCTCCTGCAATAGGTGGCACAAGTGTTGCACTGTCTCTTTTCGGAGGTGGTGACATTGATGGCACAAGGTTTCCGACATCTGTTCAAATGACACTTGAGCATGGAACTATCGGGGTCTCTGCTCCCTCCTTCTCCTGCATCCCCCCAAGCCCTCTGGGTAAATGTGGCCACCTCCTGCCTCTGGTGGTTATCTTTACTCCTGCAAGGCCTCCTAGCCCACAACTCTTCTCCAGCTCCTCCTCCTCAATTCCAGCAACAACCAAAAGAACAGCTAGACTGATTGGTTGCATTGCAGAAGCCATCTTGTCACTCTGAAGCGGAGGAGACAGGAGATGGAAAGGAACACATGTAGAGGTTAACGAATGCTGCCTGTCCCTAGCACATCAACAGTCACTGTCTACACTGCCCATTCCCTCAGCCACATTCTCACCACAATCACAGCTCCCTCCATTCTCCCAGCCACATGCTCCCCACAATCATAGCCCCCTAATTCCTCCAGCCACATGCTCCCTACAATCACAGACTCCCAATTCCCCTAGCCACTTACTCCCCATCACACAATTCCTCTCATTCTCCCAGATAGATGGCAAGGAACACCCCCCTGCTCCAATGGTGATCTCCCAACTATCTGGCAACAGAATCAAGCATGCACTTGTCAACTGTGTTGTTGTAATTTCAACCGCAAGTGAAATATTAGCATCTTTGTAGTGATAAATTGTAACATTTTTACTTCATAAATATTAGTTCATACATTTTATCTTCATCAGGATCATTGTGTGTGTAGTAGGACAATATAGACTTTGCAGATATCAAATCCTCAACGGAGATGATTCCTTCTTCATAGAAATCATGCTTACTTTGCACCAGCACAGATACTCACACTTCAGTGGGACCAATTAGCCAGATAAGTGAGTTTATAGAATCGGACACAACACAGAAGGAGGCCAATCAATTCATTTTACACATGCTCTGCAGAGCCAACTCAGTAGTAACTTTTCTTTGCCCTTTTCCCATAACTCTGTAGCTTTTTTGCCTCTTTTGCTTCTTCTCTAATTCCATTGTGAAAGCCAGAATTAAATCTGTCTCCATGACAGTCCAATTCCAAATGCAAAGAATTTTTTCTTGTTGCCATTGGTTCTTTTTCAGTTACCTTCAATTATGGGCTCTGGTTCTCAAGCTTTCTTCCAAATTTCTTTCAATCTATTTTATCAAAACTTCTCATGATTTTGAACATTTCTGACAAATCTCTTTTAATTTTCTTTTTTCTAAGGAAAACAACTCCAGCATCTCCAAACCACAAAACATTCCAGGAAGCATCCTTGTGAATCTTTTCTGCATTCTCCCTAAAGCCTTTGCACACTTCTGAAAATGTGACGCCTAGCACTGAACACAGTACCTCAACTGAGGCTCAACCTGTGTTCAATGATCAATAAACCTTCATAGTTATTTCCTTCCTTGGCAGTCTTCCATCATTTCACAAATCCCAGGATCCTCAAATATCCTTTTCAATCACCTCCTCAATCTGCCCTGCTACCTCCAATAATTTCTGCACATACACCCCCAGTTCAAATTGTTCCAATACCCTCTTTAGAATTACATCCTTTGTTTAATATTGCCATTCTTCCAAGCAAATGTCCATCTGCGCTAGGGACCCAGGTTCGATTCCAGCCTTGTGCCACTGTGTGGAGTTTTCATATTCTTCCTGTGTCTGAGTGGGTTTCCTCTGGATGTTCCAGTTTCCTCCCACAGTCCAAAGATGTGCAGGTTACGCGGATTGGTCATGTTAAAATTGAGCCTACTATTAGGGGGTTAGCAGGGTAAATGTGTGGGGTTACAGGAATAGGACCTAGGTTGGATTGTAGTCAGTACAGACTTGATAGGCTGAATGACTTCCTGCTGTACTGCTGGGAATCTGTGATTCTAATCGCCAAAGGATAAGAAGCTTCCCATCACTCAGTCAACTTTGTATCCATCTGCCATGACCCCTTTTATTCAGCTTCACTGGCTGATCTATTATGTGACACTTAGTTAAACAAGTTAGTTAAACATGATTGACTTTCAGTAAGTTACAGAATCACGGAATTGTTTCAGCACAAACTATTTGGCCCATTCCATTCTGCTGACTCCCTGACTGTGCAATTTACCTAGTACCACTCCCTCACCTTTCTCTCATAACCCTTCATATTCTTCCTATTTGGATAATAATCTAATTCCCTCTTGAATGCTTTGATTGAAATTGAATTCTCTCCACTCAATGCATTCCAGATCCGAACCATTTGTTGTGTGAAAACGTTTCTCATCATGTTTCCATTGCTTCTTTTGAAAATTATCCTAAATCTGTTCTTGTTTCGGATCCAAATCTGTACTCTCTTGTTCTCACTTGCTTTCCATAATTTATCTACAGCTGTCCAAATTACTCGAATTGTATTGAAGATTATCACCTTGAAAAGCTTGCTCACCACCAAGGTTAAGCTGACTGGTCTGTCTTTATACTCTTTTTTGAACTCGAGTATAACGGTTGCAATTTCCCAATCTTCTGACTATGTCTTCATAGCTAAGTAGGATTAGAAGATTACGGCCAATATCTCTACAATTTGCACCTTTTCTTCACTCAGCATCGTCAGATCCGGGTGCTAGTCATTTACCCATGTTAGATATAGCCAGTCTTTCTAATATCTGTTCCTTATCAACCATTATTACTAAATCAACCATTATGTCAATCACTTCCTCTCTTACTGTGATGTGGGCAACATTTTCTTTGCTAAAGACCAATGCAAAGTAACAATTTATCCCTGCCCCCATGTGTAAATCTCTTTCTTTTGTCTCTAATCAATCCCATCCCTTTTCTTACTATCTTCTCTTAGTTATATGCTGGAATTTGGATTTTTTTTTAGCCCCAATCTCCTCTCACATTCACTTTTTCCTATTTTCTTTTCTGTTTAATTTCTCTACTGAACATTCTTCATTGAACCTATATCATCATTTTGACATGTTCCTGTTTTTCTGTTTCACCTTTCTTCCGATTTCCAATGGTCATCCAGGAAACTCTGGCTTTGGTTGCCCTTTTGCTTCCCCCTCCTAGGAATGTACTTTGAGTGTATTAACTGTACCTGAGCCATCTCCTCTTTAAAGTTAACCCATTGTTATGACAGATTAATGGTGGCACAGTAATTAGCACTGCTGCCTCACAGTGCCAAGGATCTGGGTTTGATTCCTGGTTTGGGTTACTGTCAGTGTAGAGTCTGCACGTTCTCCTTGTGTCTGCTGGGTTTTCTCTGGGTGCCCCAGTTTCTTCCCACAGACTGAAAGATGTGCTAGTCAGGTGTATTGACATTGCTAAATTCTCCCTCAGTACACCTGAACAGGCGTCAGAGTGTGATGGCTAGGGGATCTTCGCAGTAACTTCATTGCAATGATTAACTGATTTCATTAAGTTCATTAACTTAATCAGTGTCATTAAGTTAATGACACTGATAAATAAACTTTAGTTTCATCTGCCAATCTTGGTTCCAATGTAACTGGGACAACTGCTTTGTTATTCCAATGAAATTGTTAAGTATTCTTACCTTGGATTGCTTTTTGTCCTTTTCCACAATTAACCTAAACACTATGACAATATGGTCAATGTTCACCAAATGTCCCTCCACTGACATGTGATTCACTTGAACCATACCATTCCTCTGAAATACAGCCATCAACACCTCCATCCTCAATGGGCTGTAAACACACTGACCAAAAAATCTCATCAGCACACTACAGAAACTCTTCTCCATCACTGTCCTTCATACAAATATTATCATGTATTTGGATAATAAAAGACCCCAATTATTATCTGTACAGTTCTTGCAATTCTAATTTCCAACTAGTTTGTAATCTATAGAACACATCCACTAATATAATGGCTTCACTTGGTAACCCATGTTTGAAAAGCAGGCAGTAGTTGGGGGACAGCTGTGGAGAGAGCCTGTGTCAGAGACTTGCCAACACTGCTCCATGCTCTGTTCAGCCAGAAATAGATGCTGTACCCAGGGAGCTGTCAATGAAAGGGAAAATTATTGAGCAACACCTGTCAATGTGTGACATACTGACAGATCATCAAAGCATATTGAACACAATTGTAGAGAGAGTGAAGCAATCTGCTTCAAGTATCTATGGATTGATGTCATAGGACACTACGATAATGTTTTGTTGCAGGATAGAGCACCGCAGAACATCATAGGCAGCTATCAATGGGTTTGTGCATCATGGCTAGAGCCATGCACAGCCTGAAAGCATTTCTGGCTCCTTAAAAAGAATAATAGACTTCTTAACCTTATAGTATCATGCCAATAGTGATTTGCACCAGTCCTCACCACCATAGCAACAGCTGGGTCATTACAACTGTAAAAGAGATTACATATTTGTTACCAAATATATTTGATAAATATCTGATATTAAATATCTGATAAATATCTGATATTAAAGAAGCTTTTTTCCAATTTTCAGCAATCAACTTTGCAACTCAAAAAGCTTCAACTTCTCATGTATTGCCCCAAACCCTAACACAATCAGCTTTTGTTCTTTTAACTTGCTTAATGATAAATGGGAAGACATGAATGGATGGGATCAATGAGGAGAATGTGATTGGGTAGTTGGCTGTTTGGCATCTTGCTAGTGGTACCAGACAAAGATCATTGCATGTGGTTCTAGCATGGGCTAACCGGTGGTATCTGAGTAATCTTTGCATCAAAAGGAAATGCCAGGCAGCAATGTGAGGAGCTGGTGTCATTATTTTCCTCTTCATTGTCTTCCTCCTCCTTGGATTCCTCCAGAGATAGTCTGGCCCCCAGCTCCGATTGTCTTACAGGTCCAAACCTTGCTGTTGCACAATGTTATATCGAGTACAGAATGCTGTAAACACTCTAAAGATCCTGGCTGGTAAATACTGAAGCACACATCCAGATCTATCAACACATCAGAAACATCTTTCCAACATGTTGATTACATGTCAGTCACGTAATGCTGCTGGATTTCATTGATGCAGTTTGACAGATATTATCAGCCATGTTTGAAGAGGCATCCCTTCTCTCCTAGCAGCCAGCATTTAAGTCTATTGCAGGTCCACAGAAGTCAGCGAGATTGGATTGCCATGGGATGAATACATCATGGTAGCTTTGCTACACTTGCAGAAGTATCTTTCTTGTCAATGCACCTCACCTGTATATTGATGGAATGGAAAAGCTTGCATTGAAAATACTCCTTGCTGACGTGACTGTGTCTGGATTGACATACCACAAGTGTGCAGACAATGGTATCTCCAGCCTGAAATCCAGGCAAAGTAGCAAATCTGAGCATCTGATATGGTTGCAGATGAATTTGATACAATTGCCAACTCATCAATGACTCAGCTTATACATTATGAGCTGCTGACATGGCGATCCTGGTTATGGCTCCAACAAAGTCTTGGATTGATTCAGAAGAAAAAATATTGAGGGTTATGTTCATCTTGACAGTCATTGATAATGCTCGGACACCACATTCAGAAGGAAGCAAATCTTCCAGGGGGCTGCAGACCTCTGTCCCCACCTCCTGAGACAACCTGATCTTCTTGTGACATGTCTGCTTGGATATGTCAAGAAGCTCAGGTTCTGCTTGTGCATCCTGTGTCACAGATAGTATCGTCTGTGACAGCACCTCTCCACTAGCCCTATCTGATGTCCTGCGACAGGTCTCTCAACAGCAGTCTACTGTTACTGCTAGTGCCGGTCATATTGTTCCTCATGAAAAGACCAATCTATTTCTGTTTTGGAGCTGCCTTGCTGCCATATTTTTGCTGCAATTAACTCTTCAACCTCATCTGAACCAACCACACTCCATGTTAAAATTCCCCCTCAATGTTTCCACTTGTATGAGAATCTAAGACCATTGGCCATATATATCAGGTAGTTACTATAAATCCATGATGGCACAGTGGTTAGCACTGTTGCCTCCCAACACCAGCAACCTGGGTTCAATTCCAGCCTTGCATGACTGTGTGGAGTTTGCACATTCTTGCCATATCTGCGTGGGTTTCCTCCAGGTGCTCTCCTTTCCTCTCACAATCCAAAGATGTGTGGGTTAGATGGATTAACCACACTAAATTGTCCCTTAATACCCCATGATGTGTAGGTTAGTGGGATTAGCAGGGTAAATAAGTTACAGGTGGGATGCTCTGTCGGAGAGTCCATGCAGAATTGATGGGTGAAAGGCTTCCTTCTGCACTGTTGGGATTCTATGAGTAAAAAGTAAAATGAAATTTGTTTATTGGTCACAAGTAAGCTTACATTAACACAGCAATGAAGTTACTGTGAAAATCTTCGAGTTGCCACACTCCAGCACCTGTTCGGGTATACGGAAGGAGAATTTAATACAGCCAATGTACCTAACCTACTCATCTTTCGGACTATGGGAGGGAACTGGAGCACACGGAGGAAACCCACACAGACATGGGGAGGGCATGCAAACTCCACACAGGCAGTGACGCAAGCTGGGAAGTGACCCCAGTTCCCCGGAGCTGTAAAACAGCAGTGCTAACCATTGTGCCACCCATGATTCTCTGATTCTAATAAATATTAATAACTCCAGTTGGGGAATAAGGAAGAATATATTTACCAGAGAGCAGGAAGTGGAATTCATTAACTTTGGGAAAGTCGAGGCAAATAGCAGGGATGGTTTCAAAAGGAAACTTGACTCGTCCTCGAGGGACAGATAGTCAAGTAATGCAAAACTGCAGTTTTCCTTATAGTGCCAAGAATCCCAATAGTAGAATCAGATCAAATAATTCATATTTGGATGAAAATTCACATGCAATCCCAATCTTTTCCAAATATTTGGCCACATCCTCTGATTTCCAGCATTCTATAGTTTGAGTTGCTTTTAATGTCCATTAATAAAGCTACAGGAATTTATATTGTCAAATTGGGAGAGTAGGTCAAGATCAATTTAGTTGAAACCAGCTGAGGATGCAACAGTCTGTTAAATTTAATGTTGGGAAATGGTGCACAGCTGTGTAAATGCAGCAAATTACAAGTATCTGTAAAAGGTTTTACAACACACCATAAGTACACTCCTATTAAAAATAATTGAGTCCCAAAATAGTCAATAAACATCCAGACTGACCAAACCAGCTGTCAGGTTCTGCAGCCTCTCTGAACTGGTTGTCAGAGCAGCAACCCAGGAAAAAGACAATGAAACAGATTGGGAGCAAACCATGACATCACACTTAAATAAGAAAGAATAAAACAGTGTACTCCGGGCTTCAAAGAACATTGTGTATCCATGCAGTTGCCTTTTTGACCTCAATTTTGCAGTTCTACATATTTTTGTGTGTCTGCCGTGTGCATTTCAATGTGATTTACCCATTTATGCACAGATCAGAATGATTACATAGAAAGGTGTAGGGATGCGAGTAGCATATGCGAGCAGCAAAGCTCCTTGTTAAAATATTCACAGGAATGTTGTTATGCCATGAACTGACAATTTTGCCACATGACACCAAGTTGTAGATGGCTACACTTGGGACCAGAGGAAAGCATCTTAAAAAGGAAACATGTTAAGCTTCGAAACTGTTAGTTCATAATTGCTAAGGAAAGATGCGGATTTAATTTTGATTTTGACTTTAATTTTGATTTATTATTGTCACGTAATAACATACAGTGAAAAGTATTGTTTCTTCTGTGATATAACAACAAAAACATAACATTCATAGAGGAGAAAATGAAAGAGTGCAGAATGTAGTGTTACAGTCATAGCTAGGGTGTAGAGAAAGATTAACTTAATGCAAGGTAAGTCCATTCAAAAGTCTGATAGCAACAGGGAAGAAGTTGTTCTTGGATCAGTTGACACATGACTTCAGACTTTTGTATATTTTTCCCTAAGGAAGAAGGAAGAAGAAAGAACGTGTGGGGTGCGTGGCATTCTTAATTATGCTGGCTGCATTGCTGAGGCAGCGGGAAGTGTAGACAGAATCAATGGATAGGAGGCTGATTTGCACAATGGATTGGGCTACATTCACGACCTTTTGTAGTTCCTTGCGGTTTTGGGCAGAGCAGGAGCCTTACTGACCTGTGATACAACCAGAAACAATGCTTTTTATACTGCATCAGTAAAAGTTGGTGAGAGTCATAACTGACATGCCAAATTTCCTTAGTCTTCTGAGAAAGCGGAGGCATTGGTGGGCTTTCTTAACTATAGTGTCAGCGTGGGGGGATCAGGACAGGTTATTGGTGATCTGGACACCTAAAAATTTGAAGCTCTTGACTCTTTCGAATTCATCCCCGTTGATGTAGACAGATCCATGTTCTCCTTTATGCTTCCTAAAGTCAATTTCGTTTTGTTGACATTGAGGGAGAGCTTATTGTTGCAGTTCACCAGATTCTCTATATCATTCCTGTACTCTGTCTCGTCATTGTTTGAAATCCAATCACTATGGTGGTGTCGGCAACAAACTTGAAAATCGAATTAGAGCAAAATTTGGCAGCCATGGGTGTATAAGGAGTTTAGTAGAGGGCTGAGAACACAGCCTTGTGGGGCACCAGTGTTGAGGATGATTGTGAAAGATGTGTTGTTGCCTATCCTTACTGTTTATTGTTTGTGAGTTAGGAGATTTAGACTCCAGTTATAGAGGGAGATGCTGAGCCCTAGGCCATGGAGATTGGAGATGAGTTTTGTGGGAATAATAGTGTTGAAGGCTGAGCTGTAGTCAATAAATAGGAGTCTGACACAGGTGTCCTTGTTATCTAGGTGTTCCAGAGTTGAATGTAGGGCCTGGGCATCTGCTGTGGACCTGTTGTGGTGGTAGGCAAACTGTAGTGGATGCAGGTAGTCCAGGAAGCTGGAATTGATTTGTGCCATAACTAACCTTTCAAAGCACTTCACAATGATGGGTATCAGAGCCACCGGCTGATAGTCATTAAGGCACGCTGCTTGGTTTTTATTAGGTACTGGGATGATGGTCAACTTCTTGAAATAGAGGGGACCTCAGATTATTGTAAAATGAGAGGTTGAAGATGTCTGTGAATATTCCCACCAACTGATCCTTGCAGGATGTGAGTGCTCAGCTGGGCACTCCATCCGGTAAGAATTTAGCAACACCAATTTTAAATCCAACCGATTCATTTGATAGTAAAATTGCGAGCTTTCAACACTTTGTGTCTTTGTCAGGCAAATGCAGTGTTCTGGTCTGCAATCCAGGCCAGTCACTTCACTCCATCCGGACCAGTCACTTTCCGTGGATTGATCTTCAAGAAAGCTGCTTTGACATCTTCTATGGTGACCCCAGGTACAGGTTCACCCAGAGCTTCCAGAGTGGAGGGCATGATCTCACTGACTTTTTGCTCAAAATGGGCGTAGAATGTATTCAGCTCATCAGGAAGGCACATGAAGGCCTCTATTATTGGGTAGGAACTATTCAATCTGTACTAATTTTGAGGCTATTTGGTTTGACTTCATTTGGTTTATTATTGCCACATGCATTAGTACACAGTGAAAAATATTTTTTCTTTCGCTGTACTGTTCATAGAGAAGGAAAGGGGAGGGTGCAGAATGTACTGTTGCAGTCATAGCTAGAGTGTGGTGAAAGATCAACTTAACACGAGGTAAGTCCATTCAGAAGTCTGATGACAGCAGGGAAGACGCTGTTCTTGAGTTGGTTGGTACATGTACTCAGAATTTTGTATATTTTGCCTGACGGAAGGTAGGAGAGAGAATGTCCAGAGTACATGGCTCTTTGATTATGCTGGCTGCTTTTCTGAGGCAGCGGGAAGTGCAGAATCAATGGATGGGAGATTGGTTTACGTAATGGATTCAGCATTGCTCATGATATTTTGAAGTTTATTGCCATTTTGGACAGAGTAGGAGCCATATCAAGCTGTGATATAACTGAAAGAATGCTTTTCATGGTGCATCTATAAAAGTTTGTCAGAGTTCTGGCAGAAGTACCAAATTTCCTTCATCTCCTGGGAAAGTAGAGGCGGTGGTGGGCATTTTTAACAATAGAGTCAGCAGGGGGACCTGTTGTTGATCTGGACACCCTGAAACTTGAAGTTCTCAACCAGTTCCATTGATTCCTGTCGATGTAGACAGGGGCATGTTGTCCACTATGCTTTCTGATGTCAATGTTTCAACACTTTCTCCTTTGGCTTGTTGACATTGAGAAAGTGATTGTTGTTGTCATACCAGTTCACCAGATCCTCTATCTCATTCCGGTACTCTGTCTCGTCATTGTTTGAGATCCGACCCACTACGGTGGTGTTGTCGGCAAACTTGAAATTTGAATTGGAGGGCAATTTGGCCACAGAGTCATACATGTATAAGTAAGGAGCTGAGGACACTGGTATTGACAATGATTGTGGAGGAGCTGTTGTTGCCTATCCTTACGATTGCTCTCTGTGGGCTAGGAAGTTCAGGATTCAGTCTAAGAGGAAGGAACCAAGCCCCAAACCATGGAATTTCGAGATGAGTTTTGTAGGGGTAATAGTGCTCAAGGCTGAACTGTAGTCAATAAATAAGAATCTGGCATAGGTGTCTTTGTTATCAAGGTGTTTAGGATGAGTATAGGGCCAGGGAGATGCTGTGGACCTGTTGCAGTGATAGGTGAATTGTAATAGATCCAGATAATGTAGGAGACTGGAATTGATTTGTGTCATGACTAACTTTTTGAAGCACTTCATAATGATGGATACCAAACCACCGGACAATAGTCATTAAAGCATGCTGCTTGGTTTTTATTTTGGTATCGGGATGATGGTCGTCATCTTGAAGCAAATATGGACTTAGAGGGATTAAAGAGACATGAAAGATGGTCCACACAGGATCTGAGTGCTTATCTGGGTACCCCATCCAGATCAGTCGCTTTCCATGGGGAGACTTTTGAGAAGTCTGATATCTGCAATGGTAACCTCGGATACAGGTTCGTCCAAGGCTTCCAGAGTAGAAGGCATGCTCTCACTAACCTCTTGCTCAAAAGGACAAAGAATGCATTGAACTCATCAGAGAGGGATGCATTGGTGCTGGCAATTTTATAGGCCTTCATCTTGCAGACCTTGGAATAGTCACTGGGTGTCCATGTGGCAAGCCTGGGACTCTAGCTTGGTCCGCTACTGTCTTTTTGCATCCTTGATGGATCTCCTTAGATCATATCTGGATTTCTTGTATCACTCAGGATCACCTGTCTTGAACACCTTAGACTTGGACTTCAGCAAGCAGTGGATATCCCTGTTCAGTAAGAGGTCTGGCAATACCAATTTTAAATCCAACCGATTTATTTGATAGTAAACCTGTTCGCTTTCGGTGTTTGTGCCTTCGTCAGGCGAATGAGGTGTTCAGGTCTCCAATAGCACACATATCAGCACAGACAGTTTACAGATTGCTGATTAGAATGCGAATCCTTACACCTAACCTGCTATTCAAGTCTTAAAGTGGCTAACAATGTGAGTGGAAGGAACACTGAGCACTGAGGTTAGAAAGATGTGTATTGTCTCCAGACAGCACAGTAAGTGAGGTTTTTTTTCTAACCCAGGCAAGTCATGGGGGTTACCGATAGTGTGACATGAACCCAAGATCCCTGTTAAGACCGTCCTCATGTGTGCGGAACTTGGCTATCAGTCTCTGCTCAGTGGCTCTGCTGACCATCAAAGGATACAGCAGGATATAGATCAGTTGGAGAGATGGCAGATGATGTTTAATCTGGACAAATGTGAGATAATGCATTTTGGAAGGTCTAAAACAGATAGAAAATATACAGTAAATAGCAGAACCCTTAAGAGTAGTGGTAGGCAAGGTGATCCGGGTGTACGGTACACAGGTCACTGAAAGTGGCAATGCAGGTGGAAAAGATAGTCAAGAAGGCATACGGCATGCTTGTCTTCATCAGCCGAGATATTAAGTTTAAAAATTGGCAAGTCATGTTGCAGCTTCATAGAACCTTAGTTTGGCCGCACTTGGAATGTAGTGTTCAATTCTGGTCGCCACACTACCAGAAAGATGTAGAAGCTTTGGAGAGGGTACAGAAAAGATTTACCAGGATGTTGCCTGGTATGGAGGGCATTAGCTATGAGGAGAGGTTGGAGAAACTTGGTTTGTTCTCACTGGAGTGACAGAGGTTGAAGGGAGATCTGATAGAAGTCTACAACATTATGAGAGGCGTGGATAGAATGGATAGTCAGAAGCTTTTTCACAGGATGGAAGAGTCAATTACTGGGGCCATAGGTTTAAGGTGTGAGGGGCAAGTTTAGAGGAGATGTACAAGGCAGATTTTTTACACAGAGAGTAGTAGGTGCCTGGAACACGTTGCCCCGGGGGAGGTAGTGGAAACAGATACAGTAGTGACTTCTAAGGATGTCTTGATAAATGCAAGAATAGGATGGGAATAGAGGGTCCCTGGAAGGGTAGGGGGCTTTAGTTAAATCGGACAGCATGGTCGGTGCAGGCTGGGAGGGAGAATGGCCTGCTCCTGTGCTGTAATTTTCTTTGTTCTTTGCCAGCGGAGATGGGTGTTGGAGCGATTGGAGCTAGCAGGGGCAGGAGAGGGCGGCATTAGCTTACCTGGACAGGTCCGGAAGGCAAGCAATCAGGGGGGATAGGGGAGATCGGAGGGGCAGCAATGTGGAGTAGCGATTGGGCTGGCCAGCAATCAGGAAGCTGGCAATACCGGGGCCTATCTCCACTCTGGCTGATCATTGCTACTCTAACAAAGTAGTGCACTGGGGCACTCTGCAGTGCACAGAGTGTGGGAGATTCATTTTGAAAATTCTGCTGAAAAAAACAATGGGAGTTATTCCAGTTTTTACGCAAATTCGGCACTTGGAATATTTTTGGGAGAATCCCGGCCGCCCACAGTTGGTTGAGGCAGGATCCCAGTTTTGAAGACAGGCTGGGTTAATTCTCCTGTTGCAGCAGAGCAGAAGCAGCAATAAAGTGCAAAGAAACCTGCTTTCAATCACTTTTGCTTGGATCTACATCGACTTAGGCTGGTTTAAAGAGCTCTCACCTGAAAACATGCACTAACATTATTTTAATATTAAAATAAATGCTAATGAGATGGAAATCAGTGCAAACTATTTTCTCAGAGGGAATAGGCTGGTGTGTTAAGATTGCTCATTTAAAATGGGTCATCAGGATTGAGCACACTCTTGGCTGACAGGAAGTCAGTGATTAAAGAGGAAATCCGTTTATCCTGAGAGTAAATGAAGGTAAAATTCAACTTTGGGTTTGTTGAAGCTGATCTTTTCACCGTGCTTTTTCTCTGCAGTTTGCTTCTTTTCAGAGGTTGCTGTTCTAGGTTTTGGTAGCAATGATTATCATTATGAAGATCAAAATTATTAATGCACTGATTTCTATTTTTGTATAATTTGCGCCTGGAAGAAGTGGCTGAAAGAACAGAAAAGAGGCAGATAGCCTGATCCTGTCCGTATGCAAATCAAAAGATCCATAGATCCAGGAACATCTACCTGATCATAATTGTTTCCTCAAAAAACCTAGAAGCTGCAGGGCAGAATTTATAATTTCATATCATAGGACCCCCTAAGGTCCAAGGGGTTATTTGCAGCATCCATTTCAAAATTTAAGCTCCTGCGCACACAATCCCATGATCTTCATGAACCTTAAAAAGTTTCTCTCCATCCATGCAATCTCTGTCAGAAGTCTTACAACACCAGGCTAAAATCCACCAGGTTTATTTGGAATTATGAGCTTTCAGAGTACTGTTCCTCCATCAGGTGAATCGTCATTAGCAGATATCACAGGATGATTGATTTTAATACACAATCAGAGTGGATGGTAACCTACCCCTTTGGGACTAATGGCCAGGGATCCACTGGATTTTAATTGCCCAAGCACATTGGAATGTTTTTAGTCAACTATTTTCTGTTTTCAACAGAAACCTTTCTATGGTCTCTTTGTTAATTCTATGCTTTTTCACATATTTTTCCCAGTCAATTATGGGGTGAACAGTTGGATGACAATGGAAATGGTATGACCTTTACTCTTGAGTCCTAAGTTATGAACTAAGGCTGTAACTGGGATCACTGTCTTCAGTTTCACAATAGCTTACACATTGTTCATCATTTCAGGGATATGAGATGTAAGTTGCATTGAAAGGTGGCAATCTCATCTAAGCTTGTATCAGTCAATGTTCAGATGATAACACTCCCACCTCATATCCTGCTTTAGAACCAGAGAACATTACAGCACAGAAACAGGCCATTTGGCCTTTCTTAGCCATGTCGAACCATTTTTCTGTCTACTCTCACTGACCTGCACCTGGACTATATCCCTCCACACCCCTCTCATCCATGTACCTGTCCAAGTTTTTCTTAAATGTTAAAAGTGAACCCACATTCGTGATTTTATCTGGAAGCTTATTAAAGAACAATCTAGCCTAACACTGCAGTGGAACACTGAGGGGATATCACACTTCTGTCTTTCAGAAACAATGCGATGTTGAGACTCCATCTGCATTCTCAGAGTTGATGTAAAAGATCCCATTGCATTTTTTTTTTTGAGGAGCCGTAGAATTATCCAGACCGATATTTCTTCCTCAAATCAACATGGCATGGTGGTTAGCACTGCTGCCCCACAGCACCAGGAACCCGATTCAATTCCAGATTGGGTCACTGTCTGTGTGGAGTTTGTACATTCTCCCCGTGTCTGCCTGGGTTTCCTTTGGGTGCTCCTGTTTCCTCCCATGATCCAAAAATGTGTGAGTTAGGTTGATTGGCCTGCTAAATTTGTCCGTTAGGTCCCAAGATGTGTAGGTTAAGGGGCACAGCAAGGTAAATACATGGGGTTACCTTATATATTTATATATAACAAATATATTTATTATATATATTATTTATATATTCAGGGGCTGAGTGGGATTATTTTCAGTGCAGGCTTGATGTGCAGATGGAGGCCATTCAGCCTTATATAGATTCTATTCTATATTACAAAAACAGATTACCTGGACATCATTACATTGCTGTTTATTGGGGCATGCCATAAGCAAATTGATTGCTTCATCTGCTAATGTGCTTCAGGATGTTGAGATATCATGAAAACCACTGTACAAGCACAAAAGAAAATGCTCAGATGAAATATAGACTCAGAACTATGTTGCTGGATAAAAGGAAAATACTGTGAATACTGAAATCTGAAACAAAAATAGAAAATGTTGCAAAATCTCAGGCCAGACAGCATCTGTGGAGAGAGAATAAACACAGTAAGAAGTTTCGCAACATCAGGTTGTGAGACTTTTAGAGCAGCGCTCCAGCGGCTACTGGTGTTTGCTATCAAATAGACCTGTTGGACTTTAACCTGGTATGAACTTCTTACTGTGTTTACCCCAGTCCAGCGTCAACATCTCCACATCGAGAGAGAGTAAAGCTAATGTTTCAAGCTTGGGTCCTTACTCAAAATTTTGTCTCTATTCTCTCTCTGCAGATGCTATCAGACCTATTGTCCTGGAGATAAGTGTGTGTTGTCCATCCTAATAGTCCATTACTGCCTCTTCTTTTTGCACAATCACTGTTTCCTGTACACTTGTACTCTATCACCATAAGCTGTCCTTAAACTGATCAATAAAAACCACCCAAGAGATTCTTGCAACATGCACTGACACACGTTGCAAGAGCAAATGACAAAAGGTGCTGGTTTCTTGGGTATCACTGGGACCAACAACTGGCTTCTGAGATTTACAGATGCAGAATCTGTAATGCAAGATGCTGAATGCAAGAAAAAAATTGAAATGCACCATCATATAATGAACCATTTGTGTCATTGTAGTGTGCTGGGGATGTGTGAATGACAAAAGGAAAAACAAATACATTCCAATCAAATGATTGTCAGTTTCCCTTTCTCAGTTGGAATGGTGGCCATTGCTGGCACTGCATATTCACTCCTGAAGAGAGGATGCCAATAATTATAGGTAAGTCCAGGATCTCACTGGCAGGTCATAGTGAGGGGAGGTTGAGGGTGAGGGGGATGGGGGTGGGGGATGGTATGGTGGAGTCTCAAATTGACAGGAGGGTCAGGAAGAGAAATACTGGGAAAAACCACAAAAGGGACCTCCAACGGATGTAGGATGACCATGTGGCTGGACACATGGCTTCCCCTGGTGCAAGGGAAATCCAAGCAGTGATGGCATGAGACCTTTGAGTGGCTGCTAATTGGCCATTTGTGGTCCTCAGTAGGTTCACAGGTACAATCCTTCTTCCTGAAGTGGATAAAATACCTGCAGTTGCGCATCCCAGCAGGGATGCCCCCCCCCCCCACCCAATCCCTGACTTGCCATTCCGCTTCCAGGAGGGGGAAATGGCTGTAAAATTCAACCCTTTACTTCTTTTTAAAAATAATTTTATTGTGTTCAAACAGATGGTGGGCCAGGTGACAGAATGGATGTTTGAGCATTCACTGAAATAGGTGAATCTCCAACTTCACTGGAAAGTGACAACAGGAATATTTGCTCAGTTGGGGTCTTACGCAGTGTCTTTAATGAGCAGCAATTATCCCTTTCTTTTCACAATCCCACCAGTTCCATTCACTCTTAGTTTATTTACATTGGTGACTATTGCTCCTGTTAGGATTGGGAATGCTTCTTACCACATATTTAATAGGTAACCTCACCCCCTACCTGATTGCTGAAGTTCTCTATTGAAAGGGAGTAGTTTAAATATTATCCTCCAAACTTATCAGCTTCTGCTTTCTCTTTGTGCCTTCCCCCTAACCAAAAGCAGCGGCAATAGACTGGATACCACAGTACAATCAAACTGTATGCTTAAGAACTCAGTAAGGATCTTGCAAAGTATCCATGAAACAGTTCGATGCTCAGATTTGCAGGTTTTCCGATGATTTCCCTCATTATTATCTTCTGCAATACCACGACTCAAAATTCAAACAGTGAGATACCCAGATTGTGCTGAAATACCAGCTAATATTATTCACTTTTCTATAGATGGAGTGAGAAATGTAACGGGAACAAAACAAAAGTAGGAGAGGACTGAAGTGCTAGAAGATGTTTTACCAGCACCACATGTAAGGAGTTGATATTGTTTGTCACGATATCACAGGATTAGGCTTTTTATAAAAATCATTTGCAAATGTATACATAAAATATGATTCACTTTCTATCATTGAAAATTTTTGTATATTAGTGATCATAAGCTGAAATAGCAGAGAAGGGAGCCATTCATCCCTCCATACCTGTGCTAGCCCTTTGAATGAGCTATGCTAATTCTTATTTATTTAATTTTATTATTATTATTATGAGTAGGCTTACATTGACACTGCAATGAAGTTTCTGTGAAAATCGCCTGGTCGCCACACTCTGGCACCTGCTAAGGAGAATTTAGCATGGCCAATGCATCTAACCAGACAGTGGAAGGAAGCCCACACAGATACAGAGAGAGTGTGCAGACTCCACAGTGACGCAAGCCGAGACTTGAACCCAAAAGTAGCAGTGCTAACCATTGTGCCACTGTGTCGCCTTATCCTATTTGTTTCACTTACCAGTTCTTTTCCCGTAACCATGAAGTTAATTTTTCTCTTCCAAGTATTTATCCAATTCATTTTTCAGATATCAGGGACGATTCTCCCACAAAGATTCTAGCTGCATTATTTGCGTGAAAACGAGAGTGAATCACGCTATTTGTTTCAGTGGGACTTTCCAAATAAATCTCCCACACTCTGTGCATTGCAGAGCGTACTAGTGTAAATCACACTCAAAATTCAGTGGGAATTCCTGCTGAAGAATCTGGCAGCATAGCGCTGAGCAGGCATTGCGTATTCACCGATCTGCCAATGCCGAGAACAGTGCACGCGCAGTGCCAACCCTCACCCCTTGCAGTCCCGGCCCTCTCCATACATCCCCCTGGCCCCCCCACAAGCCTGCCCCAATTGTTGGCCTTCCCCCACCAATGCTGTCTGCAAAGTGGCAACAGGATACCCTCCCCCCACCAACTGATTGCCCTACCAGGCCCCACCCCCTGGCAGGGGGGCCACCCTGAGGCCCCATCTTATATTCTGCACTCTCTTGGTATTTCCCCATGCCCGATGGACAGTGTCAAGGTGCTTCCTGAGTGCTGGCAGTTCGCCCCTTAGATAGAGCTGGGGTCATAGGCTGACACTGCATGTCAAGTCAGTAGATTTGAATTGCAAATTTAAAAAAAAAATCAAATTCCATTTGCCTTGGGGGGATTCAATCCTGAGTTCCTGAACATTAGTTGAGTTCCTGGATTAGGATAGACTGATAGAGAAGGTGAAGGCGCATGGGATACAGGGTCGGGTATGTAGATGGGTCGAAAACTGGCTCGGAAGGAGGAGACAGAGGGTAGTAGTGGAAGGCTCTTTTTCCAGCTGGAAGCCTGTCACTAGTGGAGTGCCACAAGGCTCAGTACTAGGTCCTCTTCTATTTGTGGTCTACATAAACGACTTGGAAGTAGGGGTAGGTGGTGAGATCAGCAAATTTGCTGATGACACCAAGATGCTTGGATTGGCGGGTACAGAAGAGCAGTGTCAGGCAATACAACAGGACATAGACAGGTTGGTAGATTGGGCAGATAGATGGCAAATGGAATTTAATCCGGAAAAATGCGAGGTGATGCATTTTGGCCGGAAAAATGTAGAAGAGAATTATAGGATAAAAGGTAAAACTATAAGGAGCATAGAGACGCAGAGAGACTTGGCGGTGCAGGTTCACAAGTCTCTGAAGGTGTCCTCACAGGTGGAGAAGGTGACAAAGAAGGCGTATAGTATGTTAGCTTTCATAGAAAAGGGTATAGAATATAAGAGTAGGAGTTTGATGTTGCAGTTGTATACAACTTTGGTTAGGCCTCACTTGGAATACTGCGCCCAGTTCTGGTCTCCGTACTATCGGAAGGATGTGGAGTCCTTGGAGAGAGTGCAGAGGAGGTTTACCAGGATGCTGCCTGGTATGGAAGGACTGTCCTATGAGGAACGATTAGATAGACTGGGGTTGTTTTCCCTTGAAAGACGTCGGCTTAGAGGGGATCTCATAGAGGTGTATAAGATTATAAGGGGTATAGATAGAGTAAATGGAGGTAAACTTTTTCCACCTTTAGAAATGGATAGGACGAGGGGTCATGGCCATAGGGTGAGGGGGCTATGTATAGGACGAATATTAGAGGGCAGTTTTTCACACAAAGGGTAGTGGGGGTGTGGAATGCACTGCCGAGTAAGGTGGTGGGAGCAGGCACGCTGGGGCTGTTTAAGGGTCTCTTGGACAGCCACATGAGCGGTATGCAGATAGAGGGATATATTAGGACTGTTTAACTACGGCTTTTTTCCACAGGTAATTCGGTCCATAATTTGAGCACGCATTCGGCAGGTGGTGCGGGTACAGCTCTTGGATGTTGATTCATGGGTTGCCTGGTACCTCATGTCGTATATGAGTGCTTTATGTGGACCACCTGAAGGGCACCATGACAGCTCAGAGACTATCGATGTGGCTGTGCAGACACTTGGAATTGGGCCGGTGTCTGCGGGAGTTTGCGCGTTCTCCCCGTGGTTGCGTGGGTTTTCTCCGGGCACTCCGGTTTCCTCCCACAACCCAAAAATTCGCTCTTAGGCTGATTGGGTAACAAATTGTCCCTATGGTGAAAATTTTCCAAATTAGGAATAATATATATATTATTATATAGGAATATTAAAATAGGATAATGTATTTGGTATGACGGCGGCGCGGGCTCGTTGGGCCGAAGGGCCTGTTTCCCGTGCTGTGTTGCTTAATAAAAAAAAAAATTAATTAATAATCTGGCCATAATACTATCACCTCCCCATATTCTGGGGATCCAAGTTCAACTCCCAGTATGAGACACATAGTGAAATTTGAATTCAATAAAACCTGAAATTAAATGTCCAATTATGACCATGAAATCATTGTTGATTGTCATAAAAGAAAACATCTTGTTTACTAATGTCCTTTAGAGAAGGAAATCTGCCATTCTTATTTGGTCGGGCCTACATGTAACTGTAGATCCACAGCAACTGGGTTAAATCCTCGGCAGTAAATGTTAGCTTAGCCAATGATGCTCACATCCCCTGAATAAATAAAGGAAAGACATTATCCATATAGCCATAGCCCCTGTGAACATGCTTACCAGAAAGGAAACGGATCCCTTTATTCACGGGAGCAGTTAGAATCTGTTTTAAGATCAGTAACTTTCCAACAAATTTCTACTTGCATCTTTTGCCAAATTTTGGAGTGTAAAGGAGGATAAAAATGATTCTCGTGTTGTTGCTTCTAGCAATGATATGCCAGCTTTCATTGAGACATGCAAAACTTCCCATGTAGTGTTCATAGAATCATAGAACCCTACAGTAAAGAAAGAGGCTCTTCGGCCCATCGAGTCTGTACTGATCACAATCCCACCCGTGCCTTTGCCAAATGTCCCTACATATTTTACCCACTAATCTCTCTAATCTATGCATCTCAGGACACTAAGGAGCAATTTTTTAGCACGTCCAATCAACCTAACCTGCACATCTTTGGACTGTGGGAGGAAACCGGAGCACTGGAGGAAACCCACGCAGACACAAGGAGAATGTGCAAGCTCCACACACACAGTGACCCAAGTTGGAAATTGAACCTGGGTCCTTGTGCTGTGAGGCAGCAGTGCTAACCACTGTGTTATTGTGCCGCCCAATGTTCTTGAACGATATTAATGAAGGATACCATTTAGTCCATGCAAGTAACAGAACATGGCATTCCCTGCTCCTAGGAAATCCATAAATCTTCTTCACTGGAAAGACAGTGACTGAGGGGAGATCTGATAGAAGTCTACAGAATTATGAGAGGCACAGACAGGGTGGATAGTCAGAGGTTTTTTTCTTTCCCTAGGGTAAAAGTGTCAATTTGAAGAGGCACAGATTCAAGGTGAGAAGGGGAAAGTTTAAGGGAGATGTGCAGGGAAAGTTTTTCAAGCAGAGAGTGGTGATGACTGGAATGCGCTGCCAGAGGAGGTAGCAGGAGTAGGCACATTAACAACATTTGAGAAGCACCTAGATGGGTACAAGAATAGGGAAGAAATAGAGGGATACAGTCCACGTAAGAGCCAAAGACTTTTTTTTAAGTTTGATAGGAGCATCAAAATTGGCACAAGCTTGTGGGACAGCATTGGCCCTGTGTCTGTGCTGTACTTTTCTTTGTTTTAATACCATCAGAAACATCACTACACAAACAAATTTCTCCCCAAACAGTTTTCAGCTGTCAAAAATCAGATGAGTTAATTAGTAAGCTCATGTCAATTTTCCATTGTGGATATACCTTTCCTGCACAGTGTGATTTGGATTTGATCATTTAGGGATCTCAAACCATAAGCTACAAGAAGCATAGAAAGAAAATATTTTCCCAAACTTTACAATGTTATTTTCCACGATGAATCATTACAACAGTAATCTAATTACTCATTTGTACATAAATGCTAATATTTCACAGTGTAAGTTTTGCCACAATGATGGCAAGACTGGAATATTAGGAATGAGCTGGGCAAAAATTACAACTGTGAGAAATAATTTGCACATTGTTGAAATGGACTTGCGAGCCACATGGTCAAGCTAAGGCAAGATGTCACCCACAGTGTTAAAGGAGGTAGCCATATGGGACATGTGTTTTCTGATAATTTTAAACAGCCACAATCCTCATCACATTGCACCCAACAGTGCTGACAACAGCAAGTGCTGAACATTTGAAGACCTACCAGCATCTGAAAACAAAATAAATGTAGGCCAGTATTTTGGAACTGATAGAGTTATTTTCAATGTAAAATAAAATCTTGGTGAAGAACAAAGACTTAGGATGTGGAAGTGGTGGCTGCAACCTTTAATTCTGATATATTTAACTTCACAGAATCCTGACAGTGCAGAAGGAAGCCATTCAGCCCATCAAACCTGTGCCGACAGTGTCCCACCCATATTCCTATCTCCATAACCCCAGGTATTTACCCTGCTAGTCCCCCTAACACTAAGGGACAATTTAGCTTGGCTAAATTGAGGAAATGCACATGGACATGGGGAGAATGTGCAAACTCTACACAGACAGACAGTCAACCAAGGTTGGAATTGAACCGGGATCCCTGGCACTGTGAGGCGACAGTTCTAACCACTGTGCCACTCATTAAGCATCAAGCACTTTAAAGACTAGGTGCACAAGAATGTTCCCTTCATTCTCATTATATCACAATGACAATTGTCTTTGCCACATTAAGCCAAATCCCTGTAGCCCTGAGGCAGCAGTGCTAACTATTGCTATCAACTGAATAATGGCTGAATAAAATTGAGTTGTGTACAGAAATTAAAAGTTGAATTGTAACTTAACTTTAAACTCCATGAATATTAACAATAAAATCATATGAAGTGACTTTTTTCAAACATAGCTCTACGGAGGTCAGTGCAACTTTATTTCCCAAATGCTGTTTTCACATTAAACTATAAAGTCAGAAAGCATTGCCCTCACAAGATTTCTGCAAGATTATCTAGTGAACAGCTAAGCTGTACAGACCAAGTTTTGATCGAGCATATCTCAACTCAGTAAGCCACTTGCTCGAAAATCCATGGAGTAGAAGGAGGGAATCCTATTGCTTGATCATTGTTCAGGGGTCCCCTCAGGGAATGTGTTCAGTGTGACAGGCAAGGACATAATCAAGTTCAGCTATGATGCAATCGCCTTCCTGATTTTCTTCAATACTCATAAATGAATATTGCCCGACTAAAGGATGTGTGTGACAGATCACTCAAGGAATGAAAGTTGCCGTGGTGACATCAACTTTTATATTCATGTTGTAATTTGAGACCATAAAGTAATAGGATCAGGAATAGACTGATCGGCTCCTTGAGTCTGTGCCTCCATTCAATAGGATCATGGCCAATCCAATATTCCTTAAAACCATTTCCTGCCTCTTCCCTCAAACCCTTGATTCCTTTACTGATCAAAAATCTATCTATCGCAGCCTTAAATATACATCATGGGCAGGATTTCCTGGCTGCGTTCACACCAAAACCAGGAAATCCTGCCAAAGATCAACGGATTTTTGTATGGTTCGCACCCCCCTGCTACGATTCCCGTGGTGGGTGGGACGGGAAAACTCCCCCCAGGACGCCACTCCTACAGCACTCTGTGGCAAGGAGCTATGGATAGTGATGGTTAAAGTTCCAATTTTCTTTCCATCACATGGCTGATCAGGAATCTCCCCCATTCTTACCACTTGCCATTGGCATATGGAGGAAAGCCATTGACCTGAAAAATTAACTGTTCCTCTCAGCAAGATTTTGCCAGACATGCTAAATATTGATAACATTTTGTAGGGTTTATTTTTCCAAATTTCCAACATCTGCTGGATTTTGGTTCTATGCAAGAGCAAGATGCTGTAGACACTGAAAATCTGAAATAAAGTCAGGGACATTGAAAATCCTCAGCATATCTGAAGAAGGACCATCAGCCTCAAAGGCTGGACTGGATTTAATCACTCTTATTGATGTGTTTTAAGGTGGGACAAGGAGAATCGTCATAGCCATTAGCAAACAGGTTGCCCTGCCCTTGCTGCAGTTTTATAACAATGGGAGATGTGGGAGATGGAGGATTATCAAATCCCATCGACTTTCAATGGTGTGAAAGGAGGCCATTTGGCCCATCAAGTGTGTGCCAACAACAATTCCATCCAGGCTCTATCCTCATAATTCCACATATTTAACCTGTTAGTCCCTCTGATAATAAGGGGCAATTCATTATGGTCACTCCACCCAACCCCCACATCGTTAGATTGTAGGAGGAAACTAGAACACTCAGAGGGAATCCACGCAGACAGGGGGAAAAAGTACAAACTCCACACAGACAGTGAAGCGAGGCTGAAATAGACAGCATTGTGGCACAATGGTTAGCATTGCTGCCTCACAGTGCCAGGGACCTGGGTTTGATTTCCTATCTTGTATGTTCCTATATAAACCTCAATGCACCTCCCTCTCCCTTCCCCCCTCACTCACTACCAGTCCACATACAAAAATTTCTCTCACAATTGTTTAAATCCCAGGGACAGTGAGATAAGATCCTTAAGTAGGAATTAACTGAGTCTCAATTGCCCTGGATACCACACAAGGTGGCATGGTAACACAATGGTTAGACTGTTGCCTCACAGCATGAAGGATCCAGGTTCAATTATAGAATCAGAGAATCCATACAGCACATAAAGAGGCAATTTGGCCCATCAGATCTGCACTGATCACAATTCCGTCTAGGTTCTATCCCCATAACTCCATTTATTTACACTAATCCTCTGACAATAAGGGGCAATTTAGCATGGCCAGTCAACCTAATCACATATCTTTGATATGTGGTACAAATTGAAGCACCTGGAGGAAACTCATGAAGATACAGGGAGAACATGCAAACTCCACTTGCACAGTAATCCAAACCGGGAATCAAACCCGAGTCCCTGGCATTGTGAGGCAGCAGTACTAACCACTGTGCCACTTTGCCAACATGGATTTTTTTCAGGAAATTATTCCTTTTTTCATCCAAAATGAAACCAAAATGAATTAAACAATTATTGTCCAATGAAATCATTTGTTGATGTAAATACAAAAATGAGTTCTTTGCCATCAGATTGTGAATGCTGTAATCATTAGTACAATGACATTGAAAACTCAAACATTTCTTCTCCTTGAAAAATATTTCAGATCTGCCCAAAATACTTTTCTGCCACACATCCTACGAATAATTTCTTGAATGTATGGACTGCATGTAATATTTTTGAGGTGTTTCCTGTAGTTACATCTATTTGAATCATCATAGAGTCGTAGAATTTCTATAGTAGAGAAGGAGGCCATTTGGCCCATCAAGTCTGCACTGAACTTTTCCAGGTCCAATCCCCATCACACTATGTATTTAGTTTCTAATTCCTTAACATTAAGAGTTGATTTAGCATGGCCAATAAATCTAACCAGCACATCTTTGGACTGAGGGAGGAAATCAAAGCACCTGGAAGAAACCCACACAGATGTGGGTAGAATGTATAAACTTCATACAGACAATCATCCGAAGCCCATGTCCCTGGTGCAGAAAGAAATCCCACAACACCAGCTTAACATCCAACAGGTTTATTTGTAGAAAATGCTGCCAGCTTTCGGAACAGGCTGTCCCTTTGTCAGGTGGCTGGGAATGAAGTAGCAGTGCTTGCAATTTACAATCACATTTGATTACATATCTTCAAAGAACAAAGAGCAAAAAAATTACAGCACAGGAATAGGCCCTTCGGCCCTTCAAGCCTGCACCGACTGTGCTGCTCATCTGAACTAAACTCCCTACCCTTCCAGGACTATATTCCTCTATTCCCATCCTATTCAGGTATTTGTTCAGACTTAAAAGTCACTGTTGTATCCGCTTCCACTTTCTCTAATGGCAGCGAGTCCCAAACACCCACCACCCTTTGTGTAAAAAATTTGTTTAAACTTTGCCCTTTGCACCTTAAACTTATGCCCCCTGGTAACTGACTCTTCCACCCTGGGAAAAAAAGATTCTGACTTTCCACTCTGTCCATGCCCCTCAGAATCTTGTTGACTTCTACCAGGTCGCCTCTCAACCTCTGATGTTCCAGTGAGAAGAAACAAAGATATTCAAAACTCTCCTCATAGTTAATGCCCTCCATACCAGCAGCATCCTGGTAAATCTTTTCTGTACCCGCTCCAAAGTCTCCACATCCTGCAATGATGTTGCCATGCCTGCTGACTTTCCAGAGTATTTCCCTATCACGCTAAATTCTAGTCTATCAGGTGAAAAATGTGTATTTTTACTGGTAGTGCATTTATTTCAACAAACCAACATCTTTTTGAATGAACATTAAACAATAAGTCCCTTCATTTATTGGCTTTAGTAAGAGGAGATATGTGCTTGTAATCAGGAATCGTTGCTTTAAGTTCAGGTTGATTTCCTGCTGCAATACTGAACAGACAGAAAGATAACACCTCTCAAGGTTTACAGAATCAATATTCTTTGTAAGTACTATTTGAATGTTATAATCCCAGCATCTGTAGCTCTTGCATATTGAAAACAGTTTAGTCAGTTTTCCTGATTAAACCGTAAACGAAATGGTTTATAAATTCCAATAGTTTAGAATTCAATTGTTGACAATTCCAAGAAGCCAATTTTGTAATATTTTCATATTGATTACACAAATGTAAATGCTGCAATCATATTTCAAGATCAGTTTTATTCCGTGTTGGAAGTACAAAGACAAATCAATAAGAAAGTGAGGAATGTAACAATGCTTTGATTACTGCTGAATAATACTGGTCCCTCGCAACAAGATATTGTCACTTAGGACGTATTTACACCATAGCTGCCAATCTGAGACCAATTGTTGCAGTTTAGCTTCCAGTCAGACAGAACCCTCGTCGCATTGCTTGGCTCCTGCCTGGCTGGAATTTCAACTGTTCTTTATTTTCACTACGTAGAGCTCAGCAATCAGGATATATACAAGGGAAAACCTGTCTCCCAAAAGTTTGATGTTTAACTATTTAGAGACAAAGGCAAGGAGGAACTTTGAATAGCTACATCAAGCTGATAAATTTGCAAAGCAACTCAGTGGCCCCACATGAGGATTTTTCACTCTAGGTTGGAATCAAACTCTAGATTTTTTTTATTTATTAAGGAGACATGGGCATCACTAGCTGGTCAGCATTTATTCCCCATCCCAAATTGTCTGAGGGCAATTGTGAGCCAACCATATTGCCGTGACTCACGAGTCAAATGTAGATCAGACCAGGTCAGGACAGCAGATTGTCTACCTTAAAGGATGTTAGTGAACCATGAGGAGGAGGTTGATGCATGACTTTGGTCTTTTTAATGTTGATCTTGAGTCCAAAGTTGTCACAAGCCTTGGAAATTTTGTCCATATTGACTTGCACCTCTGGCTCTGAGCCAGAATATAGAACATAGAACATAGAACATTACAGCGCAGAACAGGCCCTTCGGCCTTCAATGTTGCACTGACCAATTAGGAAAAAGCAATGACCCTCTAACCTAAACCATTCCCTTTTTGTCCATAAACTTATCTACTAACCTCTAAACGCCACCAAACTTGGCGCATCTACAACTGACGCAGGCAGGGCATTCCATACCCTTACCACCCTCTCGGTAAAGAACCTACCTCTGACATCCGTCCTATAACCACCACCCCTTAATTTAAAGCTATGTCCCCTCGTGCTAGCTTTCTCCATCGTAGGAAAAAGGCTATCACTGTCCACCCTATCTAAACCTCTAATCATCTTATATGTTTCAATAAGGTCCCCTCTTAGCCGCCTCCTTTCTAACGAAAACAACCTCAAATCCCTCAGCCTCTCTTCATAAGACCTGCCCTCCATACCAGGCAACATCCTGGTAAACCTCCTCTGTACCCTCTCCAATGCCTCCACATCTTTCTTATAATGTGGGGACCAGAACTGCACACAATACTCCAAGTGCGGCCGCACTAGAGTTTTGTACAGTTGCAACATGACGTTGCGGCTCCGAAATTCAATCCCCCTACCAATAAAAGCTAAGACTCCATATGCCTTCTTAACAACCTTATCGACTTGATTGCCAACTTTCAGGGATCTATGCACATATACACCAAGATCCCTCTGTTCATCAACACTATTAAGAGTCCTACCATTAGCCCTATACTCTACACATTTGTTATTCCTGCCAAAGTGAATTACCTCACACTTTTCCACATTAAACTCCATTTGCCACTCTCGGCCCAGCTCTGCAACTTGTCCAAGTCTCTCTGCAAACTATAACACCCCTCTTCACTATCTACCACTCCACCGACTTTAGTGTCATCTGCAAATTTACTAATCCATCCTTCAATACCCTCATCCAGATCATTTATAAAAATTACAAACAGCAGGGGCCCCAAAACAGACCCCTGAGGTACACCACTTGTAACCGAACTCCACGATGAATATCTCCCATCAACCACCACCCTCTGTCTTCTATCTGCTAGCCAATTCCTAATCCAATTAGCTAAATCACCCTCAATCCCATACATCTGCATTTTCTGCAGAAGCCTTCCATGGGCCACCTTATCGAACGCCTTACTAAAGTCCATATATACCACATCAACTGCCTTACCCCCATCCACCTCTTTGGTCACTTTTTTCAAAAAACTCAATAAGGTTAGTAAGGCACGACCTACCCTTCACAAAACCATGCTGACTATCCCCAATCAATTCATTTCTCTCTAAATAACTATAAATCCTATCCCTAATAATTCTCTCCAATACTTTGCCCACAACAGAAGTAAGACTCACCGGCCTATAATTCCCCGGAAAGTCTCTCTTCCCCTTCTTGAACAATGGGACCACATTCGCTATCCTCCAGTCTTCCGACACTATACTCGTAACCAACGACGACCTGGAGATCAGAGCCAGAGGCTCTGCAATTGCCTCTCTCGCCTCCCAGAGAATCCTAGGGTAAATCCCTAGGATTTACCTAGCCACAGTCATCAGCAAAGAGGAAGTTTCTCAGAACAGTCTCCTTTACTTTGGTAATAGCTTGAAGTCTCCTCAGGTTGATGAGCTTCCCATCCACTCTGTACTTCAGGCTGATTCCAGCAACACTGTCCTGGAAGGTATCATTTAGCATGGTGGTAAACATCATGCTGAATAGCATGGGTGCGAGCGCATAGCCCTATTTGACACAATTGGTGACTGGGAATGCCTCAGAGGGTTCTCTGCCATCCAGTACTCTGGCCATCGTACCATCTGAATGATTCTGAGGCTACAGCCGAACTTTGACATGATCCTCCACAGGCCTTGTCGGCTTACAGTGTCGAAGGCTTTTGCGAGGTCAACAAAGATTGCTTTGTTACAAAGGTTGCAAAGGAGCCACCAGCCTGCTCCTCAGGCACCATACAGAGAACCCATAATCACAATCAAAGAGCAGAAACTACAGGCAGTGGACCAGTTCACTTATCTTGGCAGCACCCTCTCCCAAGCAGTGACTATTGATACAGAAGTTAACTGCAGAATAGCAAAGGCAAGTTCTGTTTTCGGTAGACTGCACTCCTATGTATGGGAACATCGAGGAATCAGCCCAGCAACAAAACTAAAGGTCTATAGCTCTGTGGTACTCACTACCCTCCTATATATCTGTGAAACATGGACTGTGTATCAAAGGGATATAAGACAGCTTAATCATTTCTACATGACTTGTCTTAGCAGAATATTACGTGTCAGATGGCAGGACAAAGTACCAGGCACTGAAGTTCTCTCTAGAACACATTTACCATCAGTTCATAGACTGCTGATGAGAGCGCAGACCTGGTGGGCAGGTCATGTAACCCATATACCAGACAAGCACATACCCAAGCAGGTCCTTTTTGGGGAACTCTTTACTGGAAGATGTTCAAATGGAGGGCAGAAGAAACATTTAAAGACACATTCAAGGCCTCCCTGAAGTCGCTTGATATAGACGCAACTACCTGGGAAACGCTGACTCAAAATGGCACATCCGCTGTCTCATCTATAAAGGTTGTTAAACTTACGAAGCAAGGTGTATTGCTGAAATGCAACTTAAGCGCGAGCTGTGCATGTTCCAGAGCCACCAGCGCAACGACTACAGTGTGTACACAAATCTGTCCAATATCCACCAGGACATTCCATGCCCAAATTGGCCTGATCAGTCATCTTCGGACACATCACAACCAGCCTCAAAATGATTAATGGTGTCGAGGTCCTTATCGATGACGATGGATGAACAACCGAGTGAACCAAATGGGTTTTTCCAACAATGGTTTCATGGTCATCAGCAGATAGTTAATTCCAGATTTTTTTTAATTGAATTCAAATTCTATCATATGCCATGGTGGCTTTTGAACCCCATTCCACAGAACATTAGCTGATTTTCTGGATAAATAGTCTAGCGATAATACTACTAGGCTTCTCATGGATGGCTCAGGTTACAAGATCAAGCTCAGATTGACACGAGAGTTACTGGTAGGAAATTAGACAGGCAGAAGAAGGCAGTACACCCAGTGGCTGGATCAATTCAAGGAGTTCTGCATTAGTATATTGCAGGGGCGAGGAGTAGTAGCTTTGTACTGCAGGGAAATGGCATTGCAGACAAGGTGCACTAAATGTTGAGAATATATTTTTCGATGAGGAGGAGACAAGAAGTGCTGGAGGTGGGTGAGCATAATTAGTGTGTTAGTACATCATGCCTTGAGAAAGGCCAGTGTCTAAGTAACACCGAAGAGCTGGCAGCAAAATGTTTTTCATATTTTTAAATCTATGTTTGGTCACAGCTCGTTCAAGCAATGTGTCAACTCATAGCAATAAATATTGCAAAAAATTAAAATTTACTCATTCCATAATGTTTTAGGGTTGACCTTCATCTACATAAATACCATGTCAACACAACAGCTCAGTGACTATCGCTGTGCTGTGCAGATACATGGATTTGGGCCTGTGTCTGTGGGAATTTGCGCATTCTCCCCGTGCTTGCATGGGTTTTCTCCGGGTGCTCCGGTTTCCTCCCACATCCCAAAGATGTGCTCTTAGGCTAATTGGCAAAACAAATTCTCCCTAAATTGTCTCAAATTTGGTTTTTAATCCATAGATCTATAAACATGGACAGGGATCACGGGTAGAGGTGGGAACATCGGGGTGGCGGCGCGGGCTCGTTGGGCCGAAGGGCCTGTTTCCCGTGCTGTTTTGTTCTTTGTTCTTTGTCATTGATCGAAACATGTGGGTAAATCTGCGGATCTCTACTTTTCTGCTCATTCCGTCTCCTTTGTTTCTCCATTTACATTAATCAGCTTTCCTCTACACTCACTTCTTCCTTGCCCTTTCACAACTATCGCTAATATTCTTCCAGCTCATTTTCCTCCACTTCTGCTTCTCCACCATTTCTTTCTTCAACCTAGCCACCCTTCTGTCCTTCACATCTCACTCACATTTGCTTCTGCCTTCATCCTGAATTCTCAACCATTTCTTTTCTTTTTAATAAAAACAAATTACTGCAGATGCTGTAATCTGAAACCAAAAGAGAAAATGCTGGAAAAATCATGGCAGGTCTGGCAGCATTCGTTAGGAGAAAAAAAAAGAGCTGATGTTTTGAGCCTTTGTCAAAGCTAAAAGGCACAGAAAGTGAGAGATATTTATATGCAGGATGAGGGAATGGAAGAGAGTCATCAACACAAGAACAAGAAAAAGACTGCTAATGGAGAGAATGGAAAGTGTGAGTGGCCAAACAGCTGAAATTGGAGGATGAGCCGTGACAGATGAAGATGTAAGGGGAAGGAGAAAATGATTGGGAGAGAGATAAAATTGAGAAAAAGAGGGTAAAAGGAAGCAAAGGAGCAAAACACGTAGACAATGGGGGGATAAAATAAGGGGAAAGAGTGTGGGGGCAATAAAGAAAGACAATAGAGAAATAAAAGGTAGAAAACTGTTAAAAATAAAAATAAATGGGTCAAAGTGGGGTAGAGCTAATCACTTGAAGTTGTTGAATTTGATGTTGAGACTGGAAGGCTCTAACGTGTTCCAATTTTTTTCCTTCTATTGACTACTTTCTGATCTGCTTGGCTTTCTCGTTTTCTATTGTTGTCCTTCAAATCTTGGGGCACAATTCTCCTGTTTTGAGGCTAAACTGGCAGGTAACCGGGAGTGTTTCCTGTTGGTGCCGTCAGCATCTGTTAGGTGGAATTCACCCACCTGAAAGACGCTAATAAACTAATTTTGAGCAAGCTGCCAGCCAACCCCGCTGTCCTGAGACAGGAATGCTGTTTTGTGAAGAGCATTCCAATCTTCACTCTTGGAGACAGGCCCCTTCCCCATCAAAAATTAAATGGCATCTCCGCTGACCAGGAGAGCACCAACAACCCTTCACCAAAGAGAGTCATCCACTCCCCAACCACAAAAAAACACAGTTAAGCAATTTCCAACCATAAATGCAGGATGGTACCCCATCCATACACCACTCCCCACCTCCGCAGCCACTCCTTAAAACTCCTTCAGCCTCCATCCCTCTCAGATCCCTCCAATCAATCCCCTCCCCCTTACATCCTCCACTCCCACCCTCTACTTAGGCCTCCCCCCCACCCCCTCAGACTTTCCACTCATTGGTACAGCCAAAACGCATGATCTAAAGGAAGGCTGACTGGGGAGTTTAGGAATCGGGAGATAATGCTGCAGGTGTATAAGACCCTGGTCAGACCCCACTTGGAGCACTGTGCTCAGTTCTGGTTACCTCATTACAGGAAGGACGTGGAAGCCATTGAAAGGGTGCAAAGGAGATTTACAAGGATGTTGCCTGGATTAGGTGGCATGCCTTATGAGGGTAGGTTGAGAGAACTCGGTCTTTTCTTCTTAGAGAGAGAAAGGATGAGAGGTGACCTGATAGAGGTGTATAAGATGTTGAGAAGTATTGATTGAGTGAATTCTTAGAGGTTTTTTTCCCAGGGCTAAATGGCTGCCACAAGGGAGCACAGGTTTAGGATGCTGGGGAATAAGTACAGAGGAGATGTCAGGGGTAAGTTCTTTACTCAGAGGGTGGTGGGTGCGTGGAATTGGTTGCCGGCAGTGGTGGTGGAGCAGACTTGATAGGGTCTTTTAAGAGACTTCTGGATGAGTACACGGGACTTAGTAAGATAGAGGTTCATAGGTAAGCCTAGTACGTAGGAACATGCTCGGTGCAACTTGTGAGCCAAAGGGCCTGTTTGTGCTATAGTTTTTCTATGTTCTATGTTGTAATTATTTGTGTTATATCCTAACCAGGTCTCTATAAAAAGTTTGTTTGATAAAAGTTTCCTTATGGGTCACTTAAATTTGTATTAAGAATCTGCTGATGACCATAAAAACCATTGATGATTATCGGAAAAACCCATCTGGTTCAATAATCTTCTTTAGGGAAAGAAATCTGACATTCTTACCCGGTCAGGCCTACATGTCATTCCTGAGCCTCAGCAATGTGGTTGACTCTCAACTGCCCTGGGTCAGCTAGGGGTGGGCAATAAATGCTGGATAGCCAACAATGCCCACATCCCGTGAATACATTAAAAATAACTTGAATCACCCCTAGAGTGAAACACTACGTGCTCACCTAATTCTAAAATCAAATGCAAAAGTTAATGTCTAGGCTAGCCGCAAAAAATACCTTTGAGTTCTGGTCTGGGTCTTAACAAAGCATTGTGGAAATAAACAAACAATCTTGGTAATAAATAGGATATATGGTCTGAAACTCAGCATTAGACTAACAGAATTTGAGGCTATAATATATATATATATATATATCTTAACTCAGCCTGCACACACAACCAAAGAAAGGGAATGAATTCAGTGGCGAGATCAAAAACAATGGATACATAATGCTCAATTGGAAGAAATTCTAATTCACTCATAACTTAGACAGGCCAACTGGGTGGAGGAGAAGAGATGACACAGAACTGGGTGTCATCGGAATGCACATGGGTGATGTACGAGACAGTAAATAGATTAGGGCAATAATGGTAGAAAGATTCTTGGACAATCACAAAAGGTTGTTAGAAGGACTGAAGGTAATCCATTTTTTGAGATGCAATGACCGTTCGAACAGACAGTCCAATGGAAGTGAGGACAAGTGCAGGAAAATCATACAACTGATTGAGATAGACATCACAGGAAGATCAAGGAGGGCAATGAAGGATAATGTACTGTGGTTTCAGTGGTTAAAAGATCCCTAATGAGTTTTACCAAGGCAATTTTAAAGCAGTAAACAGGAGAGAAATCAGAAAGCAGCAACAGGAAAAAGACTGAAAGCTAATTCATTTGCAATACCGAAGATCAATTCCATGACTGTGTGATTCTGTGATAATGTTGATGAAAAGTGGATAAAATGACCTCACAAACTCAGTCTCTTGGGATTAGCATAGAACACCAAATGCTAAAACATGATTGTCAGATCAGCTTTACTTGCAAAATAACACTGGGGATGGATTTGGAACAATTTTATTGATTCAAGAGAGTTCCATTCAGAAGCAGACAAAAAGAATAAAATGGTCGTATCTTGGTTAATCTTGTAAGGAACCCGCCTGCAGTAAAATGGTATAATTTATAGTACAGAACTGTAGGGCAGAATTTAGGGGTGGCACAGTGGTACAGTGATAAGCACTGCTGTCTCACAGAGCCAGGGACCCAGGTTCACAGGTTGGGTCACAGTCTGTGTGAAACTTGCACACTCTCCCCATGTCTGCCTGAGTTTCCTCTGGGTGCTACAGTTTCCTCCCACAGTCCAAAGATGTGCAGATTAGGTGGATTGGCTATGCTAAATTGTCCCTCAGTGTCAGGGGGACTAACTAGGGTGAACACATGGGGTTATGTGGATAGGGGTCTAAGTGGGATTGTGGTTGGTAGAGACTTAATGAGCCAAATGGCATCTTTCTGTATTGTAAGATCCTATGAGTTTTAACTGTCGAGGGATTGGGTGAGGACATTTGGGTTTTGGAAAGATGTTAAATTCCAAAAATGTGCCAGCATCCCATAAACCCAACACAATCCCATTCCCTCCCGAGTTTTAATGAGGCACATTTGTAGGCATGCAGCAAACTCTTGGTGAAGCTCCAGATCCGTCTTTTCAACATGCAACTGATTAATTAAATGTGTCTTCTACTCCACAGCCTGAGTTTTAACAGCCATTGCACAGGCTTTTGCTCAGCTGTGTGGAACCACAGCAGGATCAACAAGACAAGAGAAAAAACAAGGAGTCATTGGTCAATAATGCTGATAGATTAAAGGAGCTTTAAAGAGTGAGCTGCTTGCCTGCCAGTGGGAGAGATTTGTGCTCAGAGGGCTTCTTCTCAAAGCTTGCTTTCACCACAAGAATTCATCACACCCACATTCTGTGATTGTTGGGAAATAGAATCAGGTTGCTGATGACTGACCGAGTTACACATCCATGGTGAAGCCAGCTGCTACAACAGTCGAGGTCAAGACCTGCTACTGGTTCACCACACTCAACCAGCCAATCTTCCGCCACTATGCCTCCTCCGCTTTACCTCATCACAAAACTTCCAGTGGGTCAGTATCATTGACTTTCTGCACATAGAGTCTAAAACTCAGTTTCCAGTGTTAGTTATCCTATATTCTAGACTGGTTTAATTTGGCCTAGAAAATGGCCTGATTTTGTGAGTGTCTGTACAAATGCATCTGCCTTTTTTCAGTTAACCATATTGATTCATTGGACAATGCTGATCCTTCCGGAAATACAAAGAATTAGAACAATGGGAGAGAAGGAAATAACACAACTGTGGCCATCAATAAGAAATAATTGGCTATGGTGGAATTCCCCCACCTATCCATGGCCTGCTGCAATGTTCCAGTGAAGTTCAACGCAAACTGGAGGAAAAGCATCTCACCTTCCAACTCAGCACTTTGCAGCCTTCTGGTCTCAACATTGAATTCAACAACTTCGGTTGATTAGCTCTATCCCACCTCGATCCCTTTGTTTTCATTTCATTTCATTTTGAACTCTTCTCTAACTTTGTCTTTCTTTATTTTTCTTCCTTCACACTCTTTCCCTATTTTATTTTCCCTTTTCTCCTCCTTTGCTTCCCCTTTCCCCCTTTTTCTAAATTTTACCTCTCTCCCACCTATTCCCCCCCAGACCTTGACATCTTCATCTGTCACAGCTTGCCCTCTGATTTCAGTTTCTCTACCGTTTAGCCATTCACATATTTTATTCTCTCTATGGGCTGCCATTTGCAGCCTTTTCCTCTAGTTTTTGTGGCTGCTACTTATCTTTCATTCCCTCACTCTGCGGTATAAATACCTTCCATTTTCTATACCTTTCAGCTTTGACAAAGGGTCACCTGGACTCGACACATCAGCTCTTTTCTCTCCTTACTTGTCAAACTTGCTGAGATTTTCCAGCATTTTCTCTTTTGGTCCCTCTGACTTGCATTAAATTGATCTTTCTCTACACCCCCGGGTGACTGTAACATTACATCCTGCACTCTCTCCTTTCCTTCTCTATGAACAGTACGCTTTGTTGTATAGTGTGCAAGAAACAACACTTTTCACTGTAAACTAATACATGTGACAATAATAAATCCAATCAAATAACTGATTGGTTATTTGTATGCTACATCAGAGATTGGAGTTTGGGTCATTTCATTTATAATTGTCATTCCAAGCAGGGCTCTAGATGTCAATTAGCTGGGGTGCCCCTTAGTCACTTCAATGTCTGTGCGAGTGTCGAAGGGGCAAGGCTGCATTTGTACCATGGAAATAAGGCAGAAAAACCTTTCCCATTAGTTCACATTCAGAGCTTCACTGTCCTGACCCTTCGATCATCCTTCTCTTCAGTGTTTCATTTTAGAGAGAAGCAAAATGACAAATGGATCCAGAGTTCAATGCTGCCTTTGTGTGGGTCCTAATGCGATGGAAGAGGAGAAGGAGGGAGAAGTGATGTTAAGCACAGCTGCAGCAGGAAGCCTAAGGGATAGGGTTAAGAGGAACCAGAGCATGAGCAAGAGGGTCAGGAGGAGAGACCAAACAAAGGAGGCAACTCACTAGACCAAGGGTTTTGCTGAGAAAAAATCTCCTATTTACAAATGAGGGAATGCCAGACATGTCTGCACTTTTCCTGGAAGCTAGTACATCACAAATGCTACATCCTTTGGGAAAGGTTGGAGTCTTTCTCTTGCAAGTAGCTTTGAAGATGACCACGATGCTCAATTTCTTTGCCTCTGGGTTTTACCAGAGGCAATTGCAAGAGAGGAGAGAGATCCTCCCATCCCCAGCATCCTGCATACTTCCTGATCCCCCAGATCCTTCCATCCCCAGCATCCTGCATGCTTCCTGACCCCGAAGCAATTTCTTCCTACGCCCCTCAAGAGCCTCTGAGGGTCACTACCTGCAGAAACCACTCTACCATTTCTTTCATGCCGCCCTCTGTTTCCTTGGGAGAAGACTGACAAAAGCAGCTGAGAGAGGGCGAAGAGAGGGGCTGGTGAGCCAGACCTCTGGGTCCTCACACACTTTGGGGAATGGGCTCTGAAGCTGTCAAGGGAAGGGGAGTGCAAACTGTCAGCGACAGCATGGTCAAGCTGCCCTCAAGACGTGAGCACCTATTATCCCTCTGCTCACTTTGAGGCGGATTTTCGAGGACATAAGTTTTTGGTTGAGGGGCAATATGTAAGGGAGACGTACAAGGCATGTTTATTTGCATAGAGAGGGTAATGGGTCCCTGGAACTCGCTGCCAAGGGAGGTCGCTGAGGCAGATATGATAGTGACATTTCAGGGGCATCTTTACAGCTGTGTGAATGGATGGGAGTAGAGACATATAGTCCCCGGAAAGATAGAGGTTTACAAATCAGATGGGCAGCCTGTTTGCTACAAACTCAGAGGACCGAAGGGCCAGTTCCTGTGGTGTAATTTTCTTGCTGCTTTCTTCTACGTTCATTGGAGAAATGTGGATCATGTGTTTTGTATCCCGGATTCCTCTCTCCTCTCTCCTCTCTTGCAATTGACCTTGTGTCTTCTGTTCCAGGGATACATCCGAGTGCTACAGGGCCTTCTGGACTCCAGGCCCCCACTGCAGCTCCTGATCATCCTGGTCAGGATAATTAGGATGAGCCCTCAGAGGATATGGATGAAGGAACCTCCGAGAGTGGCACTGTTTTGGCATCAGCTTCCACTTCACAGCTCACTATCCCAGATACTGACATGTCGGTGGGCCCAGTTAGTGGTGAGCCTCACTCTGGTGGCATGACATATGTGATAATGTACATAGGGTGAGATGGGAACATCTGAGGCCAGTGGCAGGCAGGGGCCCTGCTGGAGGTGAGGACTCAGCTGGCTACATACTGAGCCTCTGAGATTACTTCTCCCTCAGCTGCTAGAGATGCAGCAACAGAGCCAGGGAATGTAGGAGGGGCTTACAGCCATACTGGTCCGACTGTGAGGCTGTTGGGAGGAGTCCCAAAGCTTTCAGATGGACCAACATTTGTCTGTCTTGCATGCTTCCCAGGATAACACTGCAAAGTTGGCAGGGGATCGTCACCATGTGTGGCGGGCTCCAAGCGATGGCCAAGTGATGGCACGCTATAGCTGAGGGACTGAACAGGCTTCTTGAGATTCTGCGGCCATGGCTAAGAGGATTGAAAGTTTGAAGGAGACCCAGCGGGACAGTGCTGAGACATGGCGGGCTATGGCAGCAGTCCTTGGGAACCTGGCCCAATCACAGAGGTTATAACTGAGGGGTTGCAGAGTATGGCCCAATCTCAGAGGGCACTTGCTATGACCATTGAGGGGTGCCCCCCCGACTCAAGTGGCCATCGTAGAGGGCTCGACTACCATGAGTAAGGTGCAGATGGTCCTCCAGGATTGGCAGGTCTAAATGATTCTGGAGCTTTTGGACCTCATTGCAGGGGTTCTACTGTCCCATGGAGTGACCCAGGGGATCTCACAGGAACCCCAAGGAAGAGGGAAGGGCTCAAGTCCATACCGGGGCCTTCTAGCCAGGAGACAGGATGTGGCTATGTCTTCTGACTACCTCCCTTCCTGACACTGGGCCATCTCAGGAGCATCAGCATGAAGAGGGTGTCATGAAAACATCCCAGACACCTAGAAGCCAGCCAGGTCCTCAAGGTCCAGGACCTCCAGAGGATTCCCCCACGCGCATCACAGGCCACAGGGCATGATAGGCAACTAGTCCCCTCCACTTCCATGTACATTCTGGGGAGTCACTGAGATGTAGTGCTCTGCCATGTAAGGTTAGAAAGTTCTAGTTGCACTGAGATGGCACAAGTGAAGGGCCGCAATAATTAGAAAGATAATTGATACCTTAAAGCTTTCTGTTCACAAGTTTTTATGTTAGACCTATTATTCAAACACCTTTATTGCAATTAACTGAATTTTCATCACTCACTTGTGACCAATTTGTCTCGAATAGGAATTTTATTCCATTGTTGATCGCTAGAGGGATGATTCATGTTGATGTCAGTTTGGGAGGCCTCTCAATGTTATGTCACTTAGGAAAGGAAGGCATTGGTTCCTGAGGACACATGAGCAATTCCGTCTTGTACTCTACCCCATCCACCCCAGGTCCTCGTATGGGGGTTTCAGATCCCTTTCTCACTACATAGACAGGGACCCCGGTGTCAGCATGCATGCGGAACTCAGCTAGGAATCAGACTAGTTTTCACCAGGGCATCATCGTAATGGTGCTTAGCAAATAGTCATCAGCCCCCCTGCCTGCCAAAAGCATCGAGAATTGAGACCCACCGCTCTGGTGAACCTCAGTCACGTGTTGAGTTTTCCGAACCTTTGGGTCTTCATTCTCTAACACGCTCCCACCTTCCTTCAGTTCACCTTCTGGCAATTTATCACCTCTTTAAATAGCCAGCCTGTGAGAGGCCCATGACATGGTGATGATGTGGAAAACCGATCAGGAATTTCTTTTAGAGGACATTTAACGTGCACCTTCGGAAATCCGGTGGTCTGTTCTGCAAGCGAGAGTGTTGCCCTGTCGGCAATTTGTATCTTGGTACATCTCTCAGGACAGCACACCAGTGTCATCAGCCTAAATTTCACTGGGTGCCCCTTATCCCAAGTAGCCATTCTCACAGAGAAACTGACCCCTCGGAAATCTCGGGCACCTAAGAGTGGCTCCAGATGTAGGAGTCATGGCAACTCCCGAAGTAATGTGCATACGTGTGCCTTATGGGCTTCTAATAATCACCATCCAGTTGTACATTGATGAAATGCTGTTCATAAGTGCTGTTTATAAACATTAAGGTAGCTGCCATAGAGTCCAAATAGCCACATGGGTTCAGTCTATTGTACTCTGCACTCCTGGGAAGCCTAAGATAGCGCCAAAGCTGGTGAATCTTTCTGCCTGGCTACCTTGCTCCGGAACAAACCTTCCGGACCTTCTGGTAAAGAAATGTCCTTTATGTTTCAATGTGGTGTGGATTAAGTTATGCCATACAGAGGAAGAAGGTGTCCTGCCTCACCTTTGCTGCATCCAATAACCTGCCCAGATTGTCCTCAGAAAAACAGGGGACTGGTCATGTTCACATTGACCCGTACTGCCAGTCTATCCATTCTTGAGTTTTTTTATGGAGCTGCCTCTTGTAAGGGCAAATCAGCTGTTGGCAGTTTGACAGAGCACTCCAGCAAGTTCCATGCAGTTTTTTTGTTAGCATTGAAGGGAAGAGTTACAGACATGCTGATGGGGAGGGGGAGGAGTGGATCAGAGTTTCAGTGATTGGGAATAGGAGAGAGAGAGGAAGGGGTCACACAGCCATTGGAGTCCAGAGGAGATGGGAGCCTTGTTTAGGTGGGTCCGGGGTGAGGCGAGGGGATCACGCTACCTGACATCTGTAGGGTGGAGGAGAGAGTGTGGATCTCTCTTGCTGAGATCAGTGGAAGGTAAGGGGGCTCTGCTTCCACTCTTCCTGTGATAAGTAGGCGAAAGCGGAGTTGTCTGCAGTTGTCCACCATGCAATCTGTGGAAGGCTAATTCTGTTTGTGTCCCTTTTCCTTGTTTTTGGACCTTTATTCCTACAAAATAAATATTCCTCACTTGTCTGGATGGGGCAGATCCAACAACACTCAGGAAGCTTGACATTACACAGGACAAAGCAGCTCGCTTGATTGGCACTACATCTGCAAACATTAACTCCCTCCACCACTGATGCTCAGTAGCAGTAGTGTGTACTGCACTGCAACAATTCACCAAACACCACCTTCCAAACCCATGACCAGTTCCATCTAGAAGGATGAGGGCAGCAGATACATGGTAACACCATCACCTACAAATTCCCATCCAAGCCACTCACCAACCTCTATCAATACTCATTTTATTGTCTCCATTTTTGTAATCTAGAATTCACTTCCAGCATCAAAATGATAGCACTATTGCACAAGAGCTGGTGTCACTCAGAGAGAAGGCCACCTTTTCAGCATAAGCAGGGATGGGGAATAAAAGTGTTCTTACCAGCATTGCCTACATACTGAGAGCAAATAAAACAAAAACGATTACAGACATGCAAGAATTGTTTTTGAAATTATAAGTCAAATTCTGCATAATACTGACTCTAATGTTTTATTACTGAAATTCTCAGCACAGCATGTTGCTCTGACTAGTAAAGTCCTCCTGCAAATATTTCTTGTGTTATGTGAAGCTGTTGCAACCACCTTTTTCTCTGGCTGGCAGTCGTTAATTTCATCTTTAATCTTAATATATATGTTTTACTGAAAAAGTGATTAAATAGCAAATGTGTTTGATATTCCACTCTTGGTGAACTTTAATAGCTGCAAAAAATTTATTGAACAATAGTCACCACTGGGAATAGGGACAACATCTTAAATCAATTTCCTGATTGAACGCGTATTAAATTATAGCCTACAGCCCAAATGTAATATATTTGTGTCTTTGGTAGCTTGTCTTACAGATAAATCTGACAATGTCTAAGGACCTCGGATTCATTTCCAAGGTAGTACTGCAAGGGAGATTGTTAATTCGCAGCACTCACTTATCACACTGTTAGGTGTGGACTGGCCCAGGCATGGATCATTTGCAATGGTAGTTGGGGATCAATATAAGTGAGACCGACAGGCTGACCTCAAAGAATGTGGAATTCTTCACTCTATTAGGTTACAATGTCGGGGCTTAAATGCTCACCCAGGGTTGTGAAAAAATCCTGTTTATTTTCGGGTCGACGATGGAACAAATGCTTACCACCTCACACTGGTCATCAGAGGATATGTGGTTGTGGTACACTGTGCAGCATAATAAAGCAGTATCAATATTAAGGAGCCAGAATTTGCCCTTTTGAAGGTTAAAGCTCTTTACTAATATTGCTGAATCTACTATTTTTGTGCAATGAATAATGCAAATAGTATCTACATAAAAATAGAAGTGAATTTACCATTGTTTGGATCACAAGAATTTTGACATCCTAACCATTATTCTTCAATGCTTAACAGAACTGTGATCTTGGGGCAGGTGAAGTACAACATTGGGAAATAACTGAATATTGGGTTTCAGATTTACAATCTTTAGTTGATATAGTCTGACTTCATGAGTCTAGAACTTTTTTGGATGGCAGTTTCTCTTCTCGCCATCCGAATAGTCATTGCTGACATAATTGATACTTCCAGCTCCCTTGGCATTTACAAGGAGTGTTCATTGGCTGGAGGCAAGACTTCCTATCCTCACATGGGAGGAATTCCAACCTCAGAGCTACAGATCAATCAGATTGGACAGCAGCTGACTAGTCCCAGCAGTCATGATGTGGAGATGCCGGCATTGGACTAGGGTAAACACAGTAAGAAGTCTCACAACACCAGGTTAAAGTTCAACAAATTTATTTGATTGTAAACCCATAAGCTTTCAGGGTTTGCCCCTTCGTCAGATGAGTGGAGAATTCTGGTCTCAAACAGAGTATATAAAGGCGCACACAGTTTACAGAATACTGTGTGGAGACAGTACACATCTCTTTAACCTAAGCTTAATGCTATCTCCACTCACATTGTCTGCACTTTTGAGAATTGATTAGCTGTAAAGACTCACATTCTAATCAGTATTCTGTAAACTGTGTGTGCCTTTATGTGTTCTGTTTGAGACCAGAACCCTCCACCTACCTGACAAAGGGGCAAACCCCAAAAGCTTGTGGGTTACTATCAAATAAACTTCTTGGAATGAACCTAGTGTTGTAAGACTTCTTACTGTGTCTCAGCAGTGCCAGAAGCTGCAGTGTGTTGGACTGGGCCTATAAGGAATCATCAGAGTCTAAGATCGCAACTTAGCTGCTGCCTTAATCACTGGTGCAGTTCCTGTATTGGCTGCAAAATCTCACAAAAGGCCAAAAATGTAATTTTCGACAGTGGTATTTTGGTTCGTGATCTTTCCAGACCCCCTCCAATGGCATGATCAGCTTCCCGCCCAGGCAGAGTGCAAGCCTGATTGGCATGCATCACCATCTCATTAGCGGGCATCACGAATCATCGCTCGCCCTCATTGTATCTTCCCACCCTGCTAAAACATTACTGCTCTTCAAAAATGGAAACGTGGCACCATGACCTCCAAGTGTGGGGGTTGGATGTGAGCACACATTTCACCACCATCCAGCAAGGAGTCCAAGTCCAAGAGGAGAGTGAGCACCTGAGAACATGGGGCGGAGGAAAGTCACCAAAAAGAGCGTTAGCTCTTGGAGGTCAGTGATTGGCCTCTTAGGGGTCTATAAATTTATTCACAGGCGTATGAAGATGTTTATGAGTTCAGGGGGGTCTGTGTGGTCAGTTGAGGAATGCAGGGGGGCTATCGGGTCTGCAGGGGTGCCTGTGAGGTTGAGGACATAGTTATAAATTTTGAGGAATAGTTCCGTGAAGCCTAAGGGGATTCTGATCCTTGTCTTGCAACTGGACAGATAGGAAGGTGGGTGCCCATGTGATAATGCTTATTAGAGCCCCATTCTCGGTGGGGGAGGGGTATAGGGGTTTGGGGATTTACAGGATGTACTGGCTGTAACTGATCATTTACCACCCAGTGATTTTTATTGTGGATGGATTGCAGCAATGAGCACCCTAATGCTTACCAGAGTGCCTACAAGCACATCCGAGCACTGAGGGAGGAACTTTAGTGAGTCCCACAGCACACTTCTGCTCACCGGTATGTGGCACCAGTGGGGAGGAGACCCCTTTTCTCCCCAACTCCAAGCACTATACTGATCCGAGTTGGTGTTGCTGGATGGTCCATGTGCTTGGCAGCATGGTGCTGTCCAAGAAAACTAGTTCAACATGGAGATGGAAGCAGGAACGATCTATCTTAGCAACGTGGAGAACAGTGGACCAGGAGCAGCATAGCATGATGGCAATGTTGCACTGAAGTCTCTTGTGAACTGAACACCGCCTTGAGCAGGCCACTGATTAGCTATCAGATTTTAGATATAATTTCATGCTGGCAAAATTAGAAGCCTTAGTTGATAGCTGTGGGAGGCTGTTTCAATGAGCATTTATGAGATACAAATGATTGTATCTCTGTAGGCAGACTGACTCTCCATGACCCAGCCTCTGGGAGAATTGCAATGTGATTTTACATCAGCCTTTGGGGCAGTGATGAGTGGCGGAAAGGTAAAGATCAGAGGAGGCTGTTGATAGAGAAAACCCTTTACTCTTTCTGCCAAGACCTGATCAGGATAGACTGGGTAGGGAATAATCTTTAACGGCCATTAATTGGCCACTTATGAGCTTTAACTGGGGCAATTGTAGGTGGGGGAGGGGACGATATAGTCCTCACTCATCCCATCGTAAAATTGCAGACAGGTCAGTGTGGGCTGGTGTCCATTGGGAAGGCCCTAGGAAGAAATTTGTGGCTTATTAATCTGCTAGTGGGACAACATAAAATTCTACCCTTGGTTAAATGAAAAGCACACCACTACTTCATTACTCTTGGGCTTTGGAAAGAAAGAACTCAAGTAATGTTTCCATTCTGAGCTGTTTTAGTCTCTGACTTCCCAGCAAGAAGTAGATGTGAAGTTTGGATGAGGATCTGTTGGGGTTCAATTCTGTTGTCATTTATTAATCATAAGAGAGGGAAAGAGGAGGAATGGAAACTGAAACCTAGGTTAGTGCCCTAAGTGCCTGATCTTTGCCTATTTCTATGTGAAAGAGATAAGAGTTTTATCAGAATATTTCAAATGGGAAATCTTAACATGGCTGAATGCCGGTACCTAACCAAGATTGGAAGGTTGGCATTCGGATGGATTATTGGATGAAAGATCCAATGAAGTCACATAGCGGTACAGTTAAGTATTTTTAAAGATATTTCAAAGTGTTTGTGACATTTTTAGTCTTCATTTTCGCTAGTTATTTGTCTTGTTTTGCCACAACGTCCTTTCCTGGCACCAACAAGGAATCCCTTTCCAGTAGGTCTGGTTGGAAGAAGATGAAGACCTATCGAGGAATATAAGATTTGTTTAGCAGCAGGAGATACCCCGCGTTGTCCACTAACATATATACTCTTGCTTTGGCAAACAAATCTGAAATCAGTTTGTCTTGACACATCAGCAAGAGACTTTGTTTTCCCACAGGAAATTGCACTGGGGGACCTTGTTTTTTTTAATCCTGGAATTTTTGACTAACAATTATACTGGATGGTTCATTAGAATTAGTCAAACCAGAGTATGTTATAACTGATATTGTGTTCCATCAAAAAGGCATGGCAGGCTGGTGAAACAGCTGGGGCAGTATGGTGGCTCATTGGTAAGCATTGCTGTCTCACAGAGTCAGAGTTCAATTCCAGCCTGGGGTGACTGCCAGTATGGAGGTTGCATGTTTTCCCCAGATTTGTACGTGTTACCTCTAGGTGCTCTTGTTTCCTCCCAGAGACCAAATATGTGCAGTTTAGGTGGATTGGCCATTGTAAATTTGTGGGGTTACAGGGACGGGGTGGAGGGGAGGGCTTGGTTGGAATGTTCTTTCAGAGAATTGATGCAGACTCAATGGGCCAAATGGCTTACTGTAGGGGTTCTATGGTTCAATGCCATTATACCACTAGCTGCAGCTACCAAGATGCCATAAACCATCTCTGCTGGATAACTTTGGGGATTTGTCTTCTCACGGGTTGAGAGAACCTGGTGTTGAGCTGTTCCAACAATGAGAAGGTATCTGTACCTGCAATGCCACAGATGCTGGCAGAAAGTGGAACAATAATGGTTAGGTATTGCCTGAAACTTGGCTGACCATGGAGTAGCAAAGAGGTAATCTTCCATGTGAACACCTCCTTCAGCACTACCTTGGATTCCACTGCCGTCTAATATGGGTGTGGATGTTGTATTGCTCCATTGCTGTATTCAAACTCAGGCCTACATTTTCTTTTAATTTCCTGCTCTTTCAGCTTTTCAAGGCCACTGATGCATTGTGTTGTATTTCTAAACCCTTATGAATCTTCCTCAACATTTGCACACCTTGTTTAAATTTCCTGTTAAATTCTGAAAAGGATTTTATCCTCCACAGCTAGCATTCTACCTAAACTCATTTCAGATCACAGCTGGAGCAGTGAACATTATTGATATTTGTTTATATTGAACAATTGAATTCATTTGCACTTGACCTTTTGAGCGTGGTAATGACCATTGCTAAATGAAATTAAGCTTAGGAATGAACATCATTTCCAACGTATATGTAAGTTAAGAATGTTTTCATCATCTTATGAAACAATCTGAATGGTGGCATGAAAGCCACTAAACAAGAGAATGAAAAGCATTTGTCAATAGTGGTCTCAAAATTCCTTCTCTATTAACTTCTGCGGGATGAATTTAAAAATCAAATTTAAAGAGAGAATTTGTAGGATTTTTGAGAACTTGATATTTAAAAAAAATTGTAGAGTCTGTCCCAATCACATCGTTAATACAGTTTCTCACAAAATATTGTATAGAATTTGTCTCAAAGAATTCTCTGTGTTTCTTCCAGGATCAATAACTGAAAAAATAATTAAAATGTTACACTGTCTTTTTGTAAGTTACATAAATGAAGTACTGCTGATCTGCATAACTTACTAACGATTTTTTGTGACACCTTTTTACTCAAAAGCAGTACAGGAAGGAAAATTCACAATTAATTTAAAATATCTAGGGAATGTCATTGTTCTTAAAAATGTTTGAAAATGACTTTCAAGATCTTGCATCAACTGTAAAAGGATCAATTATAATTTTCTTGGAATAATATAAGACATTCGCACATGAGACTCGGCGACTCTTGACCTGGAAGCAATGCCAATAGGAAGGATAATTTGGAATCATTTGCGTTTTTTGCTTATCCAGTTTATGGTTCCCTCCATGGGAATCATAACATTTGATATTATTGAGTTTCGGGGTGGGATTTTATGACCACCTCATTCTGAAACCATAAAATCCCGCCTGAGGTCAATGGATCTTTCCATGGTCCACCTTTTGTCTGCTATGATTCCCATGATGTATAGAATAGTAGAATACACCACTTCATGTTTGTTTTTTTGTGTGGAATGATACTTGTTTCAAGCTGTTCTCCATACACTCTCCATAATAAAACAATGTTGTTTTATATTGCAATGCATGTATTCTCCAACTACAATATTTCATTGCAGGCAGCATGTTAAATTGATGATTCCTGCTGTGTTATATAATTGATTCATGCATTTCACTGTTGTCATCAGTGGGAGGCTGAATAACATAAATGGCTTACACAATCAGACAGTCTGAAAGATGAGGTGCACCATGGCTACAAATGGTTGGAGTCAGACTGAATGTGTGCAGTGATACTCTGAGGAATGGGCTGAACATGTGACCATGAGGATGCACCAAAGTATTCTGACAACTAGACCTCTTGGTGCAAGATGTGATTTGATTTGATTTGATTGTCATATGTACTGGGAATCACAGTACCACAGTACCACATCAGGGACCCGGGTTCAATTCTGGTTTCAGGCAACTGTCTGTGTGGAATTTGCATAATCTCCCATGGTTGTGTGGTTTCTTCCGGTTGCTCTGGCTTCCTCCCACAGTCCAAAGATGTGCAAGTTAAGTAGATTGGCCATAATAAATTGCCTCTTAGCGTCAGGGGACTAGTAGGGTAAATAAAGGGTTACGAAGATAGGACCTGATTGGGATTGTCGTCAGTAGATACATGATGGACCAAATGGTCTCTTTTGCACTGTAAGGAATCTATAATTCTATGATACAGTGAATAGGATTGTCCTTGCACTCTATATAGACAAGACATAGTGTTCATGAAGTACATAGGGGAAAAGGAAAATGATAGGGGGGCAGAATATAGTGTTGCAGTTCCAAGTAGGGTGAAGAGAAAGATCAGTTCTATGATAGGACCATTCAAAAGTCTGATGACAGAAGGAAAAAAGCTGTTCTTGAGTCTGTTAATATGTGTTTTCAAAATTTTATGTCTTTTTTCCTGAGGGACAGGGTGGCAGAGATTATGTTCAGGGTGAGTGGGGTCATTGATTATGCTGGCTGCTTTCCCTACGCAGCAGGAAGTGTAAACAGAGCCAATGACTGTGGAGAGAAAGACATTTAGTAGCCCCAGGGGAAACAAGAGGCCTTCCAAACATATGCTCAGGAGGCAGGAAGAATTAATGATAGAGAAAACGCCAGAAGTGTCACTTCAAGCATTTAATGATGTGCAATACACATTAAGGATAGCATTGGATTTGAAGAGGAGTTATATAATATAAATAAAAAAAAGCAACAATGCTGAGGATTGGGAGCAGTTCAAAATTCAGCACTGGAAGACCATAATATTTATTATGAGGGTATAAACAGAATATGAGAATCAACCTGTAACATAAAAATGTATTGTAAAAGCTTCTATAAGTATGTAACAAGAAAAAAAAGATATTGAAGATAAATGCAGGTCCCTTACAATCAAAATGGGAAAATTTATAATAGAGAACAATTAAGTAGCAGAGCAATTAAACAGCTAAAGGAGGTGGCAATGGAAACAATGGATGAGTTGGTTGTTACCTTCCAAAATTCTATAGATTCTGGAACAGTCCCGGAAATTGGAAGGTTGGCAATATCAATGGCATTAGATTAAATCAATATGGATTTATGAAAGTGAAATTACGTTTGACAAACCTACTGGAGTTTTAAGAGGAAGTAAAGGGAAGTGGAATAGATAAGGGAAAACAAGTAAATGTGATATATTTAGATTTTCAGAATTTTTTGATGAACGCTCAAGTAAGTAATCATTGTGTAAAATTAAAACTCATGAGATTGGGGAAAATATGCTTGCATGGATTGGGAATGGGATAGATGACAGGAACCAGAGAATAGGTATAAATGGGTATTTTTGAAGTGGCAGTCAGTGACTAGTGGGATCCTGCAGGGGTCAGTTCTTGGGCCCAAGTGATTCACAATAAGTGAATCAATGAGTGGAATAGGAGAGCGAAATCTAATATTTCTAATTTGCCAACATCAGAAAACTGAGTGGGAATGTGATCATGAGGAGAATGGTGAGAGGCTTCAAAATTATTTAGACAATTTGTGTGAATGGGCAAATTTATGGCAGATGCAGTATAATTTGTAATGACGTGAAGATATTCACTCTTCATGGAGAAAGAGATTGCAGTTTATTACTTAAATAGTGATAGATTGGGAAATGTTAATGTTCAAAGTGATCTATCCAGCTGTCCTTTTGTACTAGAAATTGAAATTTAATATCTGCATATACAGCAAACACTTTGGAAGGCAAATGGTATGATGGTCTTCACTTCAAAAGAACTGGTGTTTAAGGGGCAAGAGTGTCTTAGTACATCTGTATATAAGAGTAAAGATTTAGGCTGTGATTCTCCCATTCTGCTGTGCTAAAACATTAGTGCAATGGGCCAGGTGATTCTCACATCAGCCGATTCACAGGGTTTATGCATACATTTCCGTTGCAAAAGTATCGCACAGTGCAAGATATCTGGCAGTGTTAGTTCCAAGTTGGAAATCGGCGAGGAGGCATGGAAAGAATTTTAATACTTACTTGAAACTCATTTTAATGAGAATAGCAGGCCCAGAACTGAAGTCTCCAGACCTGCTGGCATTCTGCCTCCCTCTCATCACAATGTTTCACTCCAGCAGGGATTGCAGCAGCTTCCCACTTTTCGGAAACAACTGGCACCCCCCTGCTGGAGTGAAGGATGGGGCAATGTTGAGGGAGGGGGGGGGGGGGGGGGGGGGGGGGGATGACTACTCCCTGGGCATGGGCTCCTTGGCAGTGCTATCCTGAGCCCCTGGCACTGCCTAAGGGGCAAAGTGCCAATGCCCAGGAGGCACCTTGGCACTGCCTAACAAGCATGGGGCACGCCAAGAGGACGGGACCTATTGGGAATGGGGTGTGATGGGAAGGGGCCTGATAGAATGACAGGAAGAGCTGAGGGTCCTGATGTCACTCTGCAGTCGGATTTGATGGGAGAAGGAAAAGTACAAGTGATCGGGGTGGGCTGGTGGAGGGCTGGAGAGCAACCTGTTTGGGATTGGGGCTACTGGGGGAGGGTCAGCACTGTTGGGGGGGGGTGGTGTTTCAGAGAGGGGTAGCTATTAGGAAGGTGGGACTGGAGATCAGGGCAGGCTGGAAGGGGGGTTGGTGGCTTCAGGCTGCCACGAGTATGGTCAGGCTCAGAGAATGGGCAATGTACTGATCGCGGGTCTTGTCAACGATTGGGAAGCCAGCAGTGTGGGGTCACTGCGCATGCACCAATCTCAGCACTGGCAGTTTGGCACACGCACAATGGCCCACTCAACGCTATGCTGCCAACCTCTCCAATGGATCCACAGCTTTATAATTATGTATATGTTAGTGGTGATCTCTGTAAGGCACAGAGTTTGGAAGTTCTTTTCTGAATTTCCACTGAAGAAAACTAACGTGAATTACTCGAGTTTTCATGTCAATTCAACACTTAGTTTTTTGGGGGAAAATTCCAGACATACTGTTGGAATTGTATAAAATACTGGTGAGGCCATACCTGGAATATCGTGTGTAGTTCTGGTAACCATTTTACAAGAGGATGTAATTGTTCTGGAGAAGGTGCAGAGGAGGTTTACAAGAATGTTACCATGGCTAGGAAAGTGTAGCTATGATTGAATAGTTTGGGGTTATTTTCCTTAGAACAAAAAAGGCCGAGGGTTGTCTTGATCGAGATGTACAAAATTATGAAGGGAAGAGATAGGATGGAGAGAATAGAATTGTTTCACTTTGTGGAAACTTCAAGAACTAGGGGACATAGATTCAAGATGAGTGCGGTAGGTATAGTAGAGACACAATGAAGACTTTTTTTTATGAAGAGGGTGATGGGTGTCTGAAATTTACTGCTCGAGCTGGTGGTGGATATAAAGATCCTAAACTATTTTAAAAAGTACCTGGATCTGCATCTAAGTGCTGTAAGATACAGGGCTACGGAACTGGCAAAGGGGGAGGTAGGATTAGAATCATCTAATTACTGTGGGGGACATTCTGCCTCCACTTTTGCAGAACTGAGTGGGAATCCCCAGACTAGATGGGTTTTAATAACATGTGGCAATGGTTTCATTGTCATCCTTACACGTTCAATTCCAGATTTGTTCTATTGAATTTGAATTTCACCATTTGTGGTGCTGGAATTTGAACCAAGATCCACAGAAATTCAAGGATATGATTCTGGTACTCAGCATCTCTGGATTATTATTCCAGTGAAAATATCACAATGCCACCACCTCCCTTTGTATGCCTTGGTGTGTGGTGATGAATGTGTCAAAAAACAGAGGTGGCATAAGGCAGACTCATACTCACTCCTGCACAGTCACTCTCCACCAGCCTGCCCACCTCAGTTGCTGGCTTCCCATTCACACTGGTTCCTGTTGTTCACCCATTCACCCAGGTTCCCAGCATCTCCGACCCATGCTCACCCATTGAATTTGTTTTTCCTCTCGTTCCTCTCCAGCCAGACTCAAATGTTAAAAACTTGCCTGGCAACTGATGACATTTCATTCGCCCAATTACAGGCTGGTTTCACCCTAAAATGCTGGAATCCGAAACAAGAACAGTAAACACTGGAAAAGCACTCCAGGTCTGCCAGCATCAATCAGCTCAGAAACACAGTTAGTGTTTCCATCATACATCCTTCATCAGAACTGAAAGGAGGGAAAGTGCGTTAGAGCAAAAGTAACTGCAAAAAAAGATCGTGGTCATAATTTTACCAGGGTGGAGCGAGCCAGTAAAAACCAAGAAATCAGGATTGCACCAATTTCCTCCCTCTTGCAATCGTATCAGCACTGGATTTCCAGTGCAGTTATCCTCTCGCCCATTGAGTGGCTGAATAAATTAGTTAAATTTATTCAAGAGTTAATTTCCATTTGTTTAACGAGCCCAGCACTCAGTCGTCGGGGCTCACTTGTCTTTGAGGCCTTGCCTGGAGAAGTTCTCTCTCTGGCAAGGAAAACAGCTGCTCCCCAAGATGGAAATTATCGTATGGCCCCTGCCGGTGGAATCGGAGGCCATTGAGGCCCCATGGGGAGATCAAGAGCAAGATGGGTGGGGGGGGAGGTTCGACCTTGGAAAGTAGCAATGCCCACTGAGCACCTTCCCACTGTCCATTGGGCAATGTCAGGGCGGGGGAGTACTGAAAGGAGCAGAGATAGGAGGGACAAGTGACTGAAGGGAGCAGAGCCAGGAGGGGACGGGGCTATTGCACACTCTGCAGCTGTGATTGGGTTGCTGTGGGAAGGAGGCGCTACTGCCTCCTTGCCTACAATTGGTGGAGAAGGGGGATATTGGCATTCTGCCTGCAATCAATGGAGGAGGGAGGGGGGCCCTCTGCTCCTCTACCTGTGATTGGCAGGGAGGAGGGATGAATGATTCGTTTGGGCTCTGGAGGCAATATTTCTAGACTATCTGGGGCTCACGATTGGCCATGGGTTACTGCGACTCTGTGCGGGGAAAGGGTTGGATTGAGGTTGGCTACAAGAATAGGGGACTCACAGTACTCTCACTCTGTCAGGTCTCTGCTGTTGGGATTGCGTATTTGCATACCTCTGTGTTTGCACATGCGTAATTGCTCCCTCTGCTGCCTGACTGGCTGGCTAGTGAATTTAAATCCAGCCATTGCCTGCAGTGGTTAGAAACAATCTGGCCCACTTTTCCATGCACTTCATGCACACGATTGGGAGTAAAAACTTGCCCAAATAACAGATCTGCAATTCTCCCATTTCATGTTAGCTGGGCACTTAGAATTTTTTTCGGAAAATTAGCAGAGGGCCTGGTACGAGAGGGATGGTGGGAAGGTGTGGGGGAGGATGTTTTGCATTGAGGCAATATATGTATGTAGTACTAAAAAATGAAAAGGGAAGGTTTAAATTGAGGAGAAAGATCAAAGCCTAAAGTTGCCATTCTAAAGAAAGGTCAATGACTCAAGGTATTAACTTTGAATGGATTTATCCCAGATTGACTACTGATAATCCCATCAGTGGCTGCTGACATGGAGATCCAACCTATGATTGGATGCCTGACTGAATCATTTTTTAATTATTTCCAGGGGGTTTTTAAATTGAACTGTTACCTACACTTGGGAGGTGTGGAGGGACACTCAGAAGTACCTCACTGGCCAAATGTCTACGGATAAGCTTGGGGTACGCCATTTAGGTTTGAGGCGAGAAGGAACTTTTTCACTCAGGGAGGATTGAATCTGTGGAATTCTCTCACACATAAGATTATGTAAATCGAAGTCACTGAATATATTTAAGAAGGAAATAGATTTCTAGACTCTAAATGTTTCAAGGGGTATGTGTTTAAATATAGGATCAACTATGATCATATTGCATGGTGAAGCAGACTTGACGGGCCTATTCCTGCTCCTATATTCTGTATTTCTATATTAATGGTCTTACGTGAGTTTTCAAAATGATTGAGTTCAATCTTCAAATGACAATTCTTACTCAGTGCATGACCAGCCTCATCCACAGCTCAATTTACTTCAATCTCATCACCAACCAACCAATTCATACTCAATCCTTCTATTCACATCACTTGTTTCACTCTCACAGACATAACACTGTTGCAAAATTGGAACCCACAACTAGCAGCTCGCGGCAAACTGACTTTCGGATTTTTTTCCATAACATTTTTTTACTGTATATTTGTGCTCACATTTTCTCATGGGATAAATCCTGCTGAGGTCTCAGGTTTTACCTGTGCTGGAACATGTTACAATGTTATAACATGCAGAGACCAGCAGGTACATTCGTGATCAGCTAAACTTGGCAGAGACCACTAACTCATGCACAGTGCATGATCAGAGTCAGAACCTATTAGTGCTAATCACCTCTACAAATGTATTTAATTATTCAATGAATGTTCTCTGAAATAATATATAATAATGACTATAACAGAGACAACAGTAGGAGACTGTAAACACCATGCAAGGAAGAAGGAACTTGTAATAAACTCGTACACTTGTACCAGACCATGAGGTGCCAGTGAATTCTTGAACCAAGCAAGCTCACACATGCTCGTAGTTATTCAATCACACCAGCTGTATTGCCCAAACACATTGCTAGACTTTCATTGACATACGTCTCCCTTTCTTACTGTTAGGACGGATGTTAATGTTTACTATATTTTTCAGGGGAAATATATTGTGGGATTTTGCAGCTTCCCTCGTCCCGAAACCATAAAATCCCATCCAAGGTCCATGTCTGCTCCGACCCCCATGATGACCGGGAAGGTAAAATTCTGGCCATGATGTTATTCTGTAAAAAGGGATAGAAAAAGAACTTGCTCATGGTGCCATTTTTTATATTCAAATTCCCTTTAAATATATGTTTTCTGGTTCTCAAACTTTCCATCAATGGGAACATTTACTCCGTATTCACTTTGTCAAGATTCCTTATAATTTTGAATGCCTCCTTCAAATTTCCCTCTGAGCCTCTCTGCTCTAAGCAGAACAATCCCAGCTCCAGTCAATCTGTGTAACTGAATTTCCTCGATCCTCAAAATGTTTATATGAATTTTTTCTCCACCCTCCAATGCCTTCACATCCTTCCTAAAGTATGGTGTGCAGAACTGAGAGCAATCTCAAATTGAGGGCAAACCAATGATTTATATAGGTTCAAGATAATTTCCTTGTCTTTCTACCCAAAAGCTCAGGATCCTGTATGCTTTATAACTTTTATTTTATTATTATTTAGCTTAATATACTTGATATAAATTTAATCATTCATTTTGTTAGATTATTATTTATAATGTAGCCACATAGTGTTTAAAGTACGTATGTTACAGAGCCCAATTTAGAATTCATTGTTCTCTATGTCCATAAAGTACAATTTAAACCTTTTCCTAGTGTTACTTGTAATAGTATAGTGTGCTATATATCAAGGATTTAACTCAGTCTATGAAAGAATTAAAAATTTTACTCAAATGAAATACATACATATGAGAAACAGAAAAGCCTTGCAAACAAGGCTTGATCAGATAGGGAGCCATGCTTAAAGCTAATAACATACACCTGCTTTTAACAGAAACATGTTGGCCAGAATTTTATCCTACCCACCATGGGAATCAGAATGGTGAGGAGTAACCATGGGAAAGTCTGTTGACCTCAGATGGAATTTACGGTTTTGGGATGAGCGAGGCTATAAAATCCCATCTGTTGTACTGATTCTAAAACAATCTCAAACCAAAGAGGTCTAACAGTAAAACAGACAATTGTTGTATTATTTCTAAACAAAAAATATTTTAAAAATATTACAAACTTAAGTATATAAGTTGGTCAGATGTCACAGAAACATCATTGAGTTGAGACCTTAATAAAGGTTTTGTCATACCTGAGACAAAACAACATAACATATGTCTGTTTGTAAGTATAAAATTAGCTTGTTAGTTGTTTGAATGTCTCACTTATTTTTATTATCTGAAGTGGATTTGATGTCTTTATATTGCACTTACATTCTTTAATATTCAAAACATTACTATAATGTAATCCAAGATTAAAGCTTGGAATCATGTATTGCATAGACACCATTAAATAGGTTATAGTGTCAGTCCTCATGGATCTGAACTCTGAGAATTCTTTACTGGATGATTATATACATACTGCGAGAGGTGATTCCATAAGAATAATGAATCTGTTGTAACGTACCATGTATATTCTACCTGAGATAATTTTGTTTAGTTTGGAAACTCCTGAAAAAAAAATACAATTTTACAACTGTGTCACTCGCTTAAATAGCTGTGACTCAGAAATTTTTTTTAGTTGAGGTTTTAAACAAACAGTAAACTTGAAAAGATAGATTTATCCTTACTGGATATAAAGAAAACAGATCTAATACATTTAGTATATGGATAGTCATTATCCTCATAGCTGTACAAATTCCAAATCCTTAAAAGTCATGCCAAATGTTTTATTCCCTGACTATATCATTTTGAGAATTAAACTGAAGTCGTGTAGGATGAAAGAATGCCTTTGGTTTCCAATGCATACCTTTATTTATTTAATGCTTTGTCCCTAATATTTTAAAAGCTTTGTGAATGCACAACAGAATAGAATAAGATGCACCAATTGGAGTCAATGGTGGACATTTTAATTCCCATGGGTAGATTGGCTATACAATCAAGCCAAGATTGAACAAGGTTTCATTGGTAATGTTTAAAATCACAGACTGCTTCGATGCAGAAGCGGCCGTTTGGTCAATCAAGTGTGCACCGATGCATCAAAGGCCTTGACCTGCCACTTAATCCCATTTACCAGCACTTGGTCCATAACCTTGAATGTTATGACATGCCAAGTATTCATCCAGGTTCTTTTTAAATGATACAGAATCACTGCTTGCCTGAGATGAATAAGGGCCCCTTTCTGTCAATGGGATCTTCAGGTCCCACCAAATCAATGCATATTTGGATGGCTTGCAGCATCTGTTGTGGTGAAACCCACCGCGGCAAGGTTGGAAAATTCCAGCCTCAGTATTGACAGTTATTTTGGGTAGAATTTTTGCAAATTTATAGATCATAGAACCCTACAGTGCAGAAACAAGCCCTTTGGCCTATCATGTCTGCACCAACCACAATCCCACCCAGGTCCTATCCCCATATACCTACACATTTACCTGCTAATCCCTCTAACCTACATATCCCAGGACACTAAGAGGCAATTTTAGCATGGCCAATCAACCTAACCCACACATCTTTGGACTGGGGGAGGAAACCGGAGCACCCGGAAGAAATTCATGCAGACACGAGGAGAATGTGCAAACTCCACACAGATAGTAACCAGAGCTGGGAATCGAACCCAGGTCTCTGGGGATGCAAAGCAGCAGTGCCAATTTAGATGTGGTGAGATGCTTTCAAATGTCACTGTCAAAATTAAGGAAGTTATGAATTCCTTCAAACGACATTAAATGAGAAAGACAGACGCAATCCATTGCAGCAAAAGTCAAGCCATCTCCATGTACAGAAGAGAAAGGTGCACAATTAGGAGAAAACTAATTAGAAAAACAGATTGGACACCAGCAATGAGGAGGACAAGAGAGAGACAGAGTGGTTAGAAGCACTACCTACATCAAAGGATCAGGAGTCTTACTTGACTTATCTAAAGAGCAATGCCTCCACTCACTCAGATTGCCATGACTCAAACTCTTCAGTATCCTTCCAGAAGAATTACTTCATGCGAGACTTGGGAGTTTTCAATTTTCTGTTTCTGTGCCTCAAAGCTACCCTCAATTTCTTTGTGTTTGGCTCCCTGCATCACCAGAAACACCTCAAGACTGTGTCTCGGTGGCTGCCAAAACATGTATTAGTCAGGTCATAGATATGTTGCTTGGCAGAGTGTTAAATATGTCAACTTCCCAACGTTGACAAAAAGCCAGACCACACAGGCACTCTGAACTGTTTTCCTGGCTGACTTTCCACAATGACGGGGTAACATGTATTAATACAAAGGTCACCAAGGCAATTGGGACGTCTTAATCTGAGGGATATATCACTTCAATGAACAGCAAGTTTTGAATATTACTGTCTCTGAAATTTTAAATGTGGTGACTGAGGCCTGCCCAGGTTCTTCAGTATTATTATAATTGTTTGGCTTTGTGTGTACTGCTTGCCATCTGATCCCAACCTTGTTGTTGGTGAGAGGAGTTCAGGAGTAGCACTCTTGCCCACCCACTCATCCTGCCCTGGTCTTTGATGAGAAAAGAGGAGGAACCTCTCTCAAAGTTCTTTTTACACATTGGATGCTTCCCTTTTCCCAAGGTCTGCCTTTCATGGGTGCTTCTGTCACTATCAACACGTCCCCCACTCCCTCCCACTCCTTATTTACCTAGTCCTAATTTCCTGGACGATGAATCTTGTAATCCCAGTCCTGGTCATATGTTGCCACCAACACTGCTGGGGCTACAGTTCACCCAGAGCAGGGCAGAAGTTCTGTCTCCAGTCACTGATGTGTGAAATGACTGTAGGGTTGCTGTACACAATAACAATATGAGTGATGAGCCAGAAAGTCCCACCATTCAAAAGATCCTACCGACTATTTCAAGGTGATGCACTCATGCGACTTCAGCAGAGATAACGGAAGGCTGTTCCCTGTCCTGTGGGCTGAGATGCTTTTGAGCCAAGACTGCTGATTAAGAGGCCCAGAGCTCTGTCAATAACTACAACTGATTGTGCAAGGAAGGACTAACCACTGAGAGATGGGGCTGCATGTCTGCTTTGGCTGAAGGGAGACATTGGGTGAGAAAACAGTCACTTTGAGTAGAGATTCCACTTCTGGGTCCCTTTTTCCAGTCATCCTGGATCAACATGACTGCATTTCCACACTCTACTGGAAAGAAACTTGGTGCAGATCAATGTGTGTTGGAATGTTATGGATCAAGTGTCTGTCATTCTATTTAAGTGAGCAGATGTCTGCTGCACCAGCATGATCTTGGGCTGCATTGACTGACTGAGGAGTCATGCTTAAAGCTTCAGAGAGGTAGTCACACTCTCCAAGATAGCCATTCTTGGAATAATCTGCATTATCAATTCACTAGTGTTTGAGTTGGAAACCTTCATTTGCTCCATGATGAGGGAGAGGTTGTGTAGTAGGTCTGTCAGTACCTCACAAGCTTACTGCTCTATCATTTTCCTTCTCAATGCTGGCTGCTGGGTTCAGCTGTGTCTAGTTGAGCGTAGCTTAAAGAGGATTTTGTATCCAAATGGGACTGACCGCTGTCACCACCTTCTGTTTTATTCTCATTTCTGACTCCAGCATTACTCGGTGAAAATCCAAGTGAATCTCAGACTGGAGTTTGAGCGTATTTATGGTTCGTGGTGCATTCTCAGAAGAACAAAGTCCTCTGAGGGCTTATTATACAATGCCAACAGACTCCTCTTACTCTACGCAGTGTGGCCCTGGAAGATTGAATAAATAGATGAATTACTCGTGGCAAAGTTACATTCTTGATTATTACCATACTCAGACTTCTCATAATTTAGTCATTGATAAAATAAAGTCAGCATATATGTGTCAGAGTTTATTTTTAATTCTGTCACCAGCAATCCGCAAGCTCCTGGTCTCTCCATCTGCTGCAATTGACAGGGACACAGATGTGTCATGTATCACCAAGACACCCTCCTTTATAATCAGACAACTGGACTATTTATGGCTGCCCACCCACAGTCCTCTCTCTCTCCCTTACACTTTGCATTCTCTTCACTTACAGGAGGTGAAAAAGCAGATCAGCAAGTAACTGAAAGTCCTCTATTTAAGCCATAGGTGCAGTGCATAAGGTAAAGGAGGCTAACAGATCCTTGGACTGTTATAGTAGTGGATGGATAAAAAGGAAGGTCAGGAAGTGCATAGCAAGTGCAAGATGAATGTTGTTAAAACCTAAGCAAGTAAGAAGAGTGAAAAATGGCAGATAATATGGAAGTGTTGCGAACTCTGCAGAAAATAGTGTTAAACTTCAAAAGAATATGGACAGGGAGAATGAGCAAACAAGTGGTGTATGAAAATTAATGCTGACAACTGTGAAGTGACTCATTTCGGTTGGCAGAGTGGGGCAGTGGCGATATAAAATAGAGGGTACAATTCGCAAAGGGGTGTAGGAACAGGGGGAGCTGGGGATGTATATGCATAAATCATTGAAAGTGGCAGGACAAGTTGAGAGAGGTTAATAAAGCATATGGAATCCTGGAGACTTGAAGCCTGGAAGGAAAATCATAACCCCTCAATCTAGCTTTCAGCTGATGAATCAGATAGGTGAAGTTTTCTAGTGTGTTTGCTGCATGCAGTTTCATGCTCCTCTCTCTAAGGCCAATATTGGATTAACTTCTTGCTAAATGCACACGAGTATTTACTTATTATTGTCACAAGTCGGTTTACATTAACACTGCAATGACATTACTGTCGCCACACTTGGGCACCTGTTCAAGTACATTGAGGGAGAGATTAGCATGGCCAATGCATCTAACCAGCACATCTTTCAGGCTATGGGAGGAAACCGAAGCACCTGGAGGAAACCCACGGAGAGATAGGGAGAACATACAGACTTCATACACACAGTGACCCAAGCAGGGAATCGAACCTGGGTCTCTGGCACTGTGAGACAGCAGCGCTAACCACTGTGCCACCAGGACCATTTAATATGGTGTCAGGATAAGATTTTGGCCTTTAGCTGCAGAAGAAGCAGAGGAAGTCATATTGGGCATGGTTATTGGTTTTGCAGTTGTGCGGTGAAGTTCAATATTAGAGTTTGTCTCATTGATACATAAGCAGTATAGTGAGAAGGATGGTAGGCCTATGTGACGGTGGGCATACACCTCAGGCCTGGTAAAGCTGGTTTCTGGATGATCTCTGCAAAAATTCAATTTATTTTTATTGCTGCTGTATGACACCTCATGTGCATAATTCTGTCCTCTGTATTGTTGCCGTTCTACCTATCTGACTTCAGTTTGCTTTGCCTCACACTCTCTCACAATTACATTTTAAATCACCAACAAAATAAAAGTGATACCAAGAACTTTTTATCTGGCTGAAAAGTTTTGTGAATTCAGTTCATTTTTTAGAAGAAATCTTGATTGGGAATATCAGTCACTTTAACTCTTTCTATCTCTCAGCTTGATACATTTCTGACGTTTATAAGAAGTTTATAATTTGAATATGTATTTGATTGCTTATGTCTGATACTCTTAATCAAGTAAGAAAACAAAGTAAGAACATTTGCTGAAAGAGCAAGTTCACACTAGATGTAAAGTCTTTAATTCCAATTCCAATTTCTTTCCTGCACCGAGTGGTACACTGAGGCAGACTTTCATCAGTTTCCATTGCTAGTCATTCCCAGAACAGGTCACTCGTCTGTCACCAGAGGCTTATAACTTTGAGGGTGCCATTCCACATCAAGTGTGGCTGATTGGGAGTTTCTCCCATTCTGTACATAATGGGACAATTTTCCAGCCTTTTTGGCCATGTTATGAGCAGCACATCCCCCTTGGCCATCAAGTCCTGGGGCCAGAATTGGTGGGGGGGGATAGTTCTCAAGCCCAGAGCTTCTAGCTCAGAGGGAGTGATGGAACACATTATGCCACAAGGGCCTCCCATTAATTCCAGATGACAGTCATGAAAATCCATATGGTCATGCTCGTACCCTACAGGCTAGGTTTGTATTCAATAGAGCTTAGCAGGGTAAGGGGTGACTTGATTGGAACATTTAAGATCCTGTGGGGTATTGACAGGATGGATGTGGAGAGGAGGCTTCCTCTTGTGGGAAAATCTAGTACTAAGGGTCACTGTTTTAAAATAATGGGTCACTTATTTAAGTTGGGACATAAGGAGAAACTATTTCTCTCAAAATGTCCTGAGACTCCAGAGGTAGTGAAATCAGAGTCTTTGAATATTTTTAAGGCGGGGTCAGATGGGTTCTTGATCAACAAGGAGGTGAAAGATTCTCAGGAACAGATAGGAATGAGGATTTGAAGTTAAAATTAGATTAGCCATAATAATTTTGAATAGCAGAGCAGGTTCGAGGCGATGAGTAGCCAACTGCTAAATTTTATGTTTGTAATTATTACTGAACCTGAACTCTGAGCCTGAAAACCAGTTTTATATTTTTGTCAATTCTTTATTATGATAGAACATAAGAACATAAGAGATAGGAGCAGGAGTAGGCCATACAGCCCCTTGAGCCTGCCCCACCATTCAATAAGATCATGGCTGATCTGTAGTGGTTCAGTACCACTTTCCCGCTTTCTCCCCGTAACCCTTAATTCCCTTATCAATTAAAAACCTATCCACTCTTGACTTGAACATATTCAGTGAGGAAGTGATAGAACCTCTTTCAGTTGTTTTAAATAATATTTCTTATAATATTTCAACTTTTTCCTGAATCCCATGTTTACATCTTTATTTTGCTCTGTGTAAAATGTTTAATAGGGAAAGGCTAATAAGTGCTTTTCCGTTCACTGTCTGAGAATTACCCTGCCTGATGATATCACAGCTGCTGAACACCAGAGATCACCTATGGTTTGTTCCAGAATCAGGTTAATGGTGGGAAAGGGGGATTTCATGTCACAAAGATTTATAATTGATTTGGACTAAGGTATTGTTTTGATAGCTTGCTTTGAACTTCACTGGTTATATAGGCCAAGCGTAAAAGCCAAAGTCAGAAAGGTCAGTGTGGCAGTGGGGCAAGAGGTTAAAGTGGCAAGTCACACAGAGCTTGGAGTCACCCTTATAGACAACATGGGAAAATCTGGCATTGTCATTGCATTTATAACCCACAAGCTCAAGCTAATGCTATAGGGAAAGGTTCATATTTCACTGAAAGCAGGTATTGGAATTTAAATTTAATTAGGGAGTCCAGAATATAAATTTCGGGGGGAATGTTCCGCTCTGCTTATCAGTAGGTGGGAAAGCTGGTGGTGGCAGAAAAACTATTGGCAGTCCCCAAATGGCTTTGTTGCCAGCATGATTTCCCATTGATAATTTCCCCAAAATGCAACAATGTCATAATGGAGTTCCCACCATGAAAAGACATGAAAAATAAGGAATTGCATCCCTGTTGATGTGTGATCATGTAGTGGGTTTTACAAACAGGTCAGGACTAATGAGGACCTAACGAACAGTCCACATTGGGGGCACACAGTTAAGTACACTCTTAGGGGGAAGGGTCATTGGTCATACTTGGGCAGTGCCCTGCTAGAGGATAGGACAAGAGGGCTGTGCTGAGGGCAGTACCTGGGCACTGTCGGGGAAAGTGCTGTTACAGAAAAAGGGAGCTTCAGATGTTGGAGCATGTTCCATTTTCACGGGGGAATCTTTTTTCTTGTATTTCTCAGATTGGGATCCTTTTAAAAAGGGCATCCTGATCTGCCAGGGGCTGAGATTGTATGAGCACTGGCATGATGTCATTGGTCCCAACCTTTCCCCTTTTTTTTCCAAAGTGCTTGAAAATTTGGTGGGAAGGCAAGATGGACTCCTCTTCACTTTTCGCACTCAAGACAACACTTTGAAAAGAAGCCATAAGTCCAAGGGCAATTAGGAGTGGACAACAGATGTTTCTCTTGTCAGCAACACTTAATCCCAAAAGGGAAAGGGAAAGAAAGATAGTTATAAGAACAATCACGTAATCTGTGTTTGGCCTTCCAAATGTGGTGGTACTGTGATATACAGGGCCACAGGTTCAATTCCTATACCAGCTGAGGTTATTCATGAATGTCCACCTTCTCAACCTGAGGTGTGATGATCCACAGGTGAGATCATCACCAGTCAGTTTTCCCTATGGGATAAATTCTTAGAGCCCTGAGTATTGGTATAGAGAAGTTCAATGGGCTTTTATCGTACCTGCACGGGAATTTGGCAGCTGGAAGTGGAGATGCTGAAAGTGCGTGCAATAGGGTGAGAACAAAAGAATAAGAATGGATGAACTCAGTCAGACAGCTTTCTATCACAAAGGAGGAGGTATCTCAGACTTAGGAAAAAGTTCTGAGGCATTAATGGGTGAACAAAGATAGGTGTAATATCTTGGAAAGAATGGCGACTATCAAATGGGGCAACTGAAGAGTTATTTATTAGCAGGAATAACTATATACAAAGAGTGAAAAAGTTGGTGTTGATTACTTTGACTCCAGTCTGCCTGGGTGAACCCAAAGATTTGCGTGCTTCAGCCTGAGTGGCAGAGTGGCCAAAACCTCATCCTTTAAAGAGGCTCATTACTACAACAGGGAAACTGGGACTGATGTGAACTTGATTGACAACTTGCAGATGATCCAATAGATATAACTAAACTGACTTTAAGAAATTGTTTTTCTGAATTGAGCTGTTCTCCCTTCTTCCCTCTGTCTTTCTCTGTCTCCCTTCTTGTCTTTCACCTTTCTTCTGTGCAACTGCTTTTATATTAAGCAACTTATACAAGCAGTGTTGGTTCCCAATGCCTGGGGCTTGCAGAACTGGCTGCAACCCAGAGATAAATCGGCTGCATTCATGAAGGCTGTCCTGCTAGCAAGGCTTTGGCAGGCTGATGATGCTAGTGCAGTTTTTGTATGTATTAGAGTATATGTTACCATAGATGAAGAAAATATGACTGTTTTGACCCAGAAGATGTATAGAAACAGGATTCAATTATATGCAACATTCATAAGTTACACCACAGTGCATAAGATAGAAGTTATGCATCAGATAGAAGTTACCTTGTAAAACTATCTGTCAAATGAAAATAACCAAAGATAAATTAGCCCTAATTACATATCTTGTTGGATTATTTCCAACGTGTGTTGTGCTGCCTTCCAGCACAGCATAAGGCCTGGCTCTGTTATCGGATAACCTACTTTTGCATACTTCAAATTTTGTCACTTTATGTCTAAGGCTTTATTCACAATCAGTATGAAGAATGGGTCAGCACTGTTAACAACATTCCACTTGCATTGAATGGACGGTACTTCTTCCCTTTGGCTGTAATGATGCTATCTCAAGTAAGCCGCCACTAAAGGATCATAATATACATAGAGTCAAAACGGTTTGTGTGTTATTTTCCGATATGATGCTGGCATTCACCTAACCTGATACAATATGAATCAAAAATTGCATACTGTGAAAAAAAATTACAAAGATTTGAAACATTAAAGGCCCAATTTTACCTTTGTGTTGCACCCTTTCTTAGGTGTGAAAACTTGGTGAAGTCAGGTGTGAGGTGAATAGCGCAATCCATGCCAGCCTCCGTGCTAGTTCTCCCTTTACCAAGGCCCAAAAATGGCCATGATTGGGAACATGCCCAAAACTGGCTAATAGCCATTTAAATGCATTTGTATGCATTTAAATTGGCTTAATGGGCTGCACGCCCAATCTTACCAGCACTTCCCCCTTTACCAACGCATTTGCCCATCCAGATTTGGCATGAAAGAGACACGCTCCACAAAAGTCTGATTTGAGCATTCTAACCAGTGAGGAAGTAAGTGCCGAGCATCTAATAGCTCTTTGCTTGAGATTGGTCAAGGGGAGGGGATCCACTGCTACTCTGCCTGTGATCAGTGAGGGGCAAGGGCAAAGAGGCCCAGGGTTAGTCTGGGTGATGGGTAGTAACGGGGTCAGTAATGGTACGCAGCAATGTCTGTGGGGGCCGGGGGGGATGCATTATTCTGCCCAGGAGGGATATGGCAGGTCACTGCATTCTATCATTTATTTTTCTGCATATTTGCAGTTGGGAGTGCAGATTGAAGCTGCAGGATTTTGGGCACATTAATTCCTGCCTACATGCTTCTACAGCAATGTTTCTGAATCACTGATATTTTTTTCAGGCAAAGTGTGTATGGGGATGCCTGAGAACGGGTATAAAAGGCGGATCTGAAACACTCCCAGTTTCGAGTATGCCCAGCACTTAGAACCAAAATAGTAAAATAGGACCCTGAGTCTCTCTGTCTCTCTCTCTGTTCACAGATGTTGCCAGAACTGCAGAGTTTGCCAGCATTTTCTGTTTTATTGCATCCATTTTTTGTCCATTTATCTTTTGTAAACCTTATATTGTGTCAACTTGAAAGTGATTTTGTCCCTGTGGAAATGAAAGATGACAATTTGGCACAAAGCCTACGGGGTCAGAGTGGGTGAGGAACATTTATGCTCTGGGATGATTTGAGCTGTTGTCATGCTGATCATTAACTCTTTAAGAACGTTAGATAATTTTGTACTCATCAAACTGTTTGCTCGAGCAACCCAGTTGCAAAAGAAGTCGGGATTTGATGATGTTGAAGAGCCTAGCTAAGATGCTGTTTTGGATGGTCGATGCAGACTCGATGGGTTGAATGGCCTTCTTCTGTACTATTGGTAGTCTATGTATGCAAACTACCATATCAAATGCAAGAACGCAAATAAACTTCCCATAACCTACATCCTATGGTCCCTTTATTAGATTGTCACAAAGGACGTACAGGTGAAAAATGTAAGGTAGAATTTTCCTATCCCCCCTCCACCACAGGAATATTAATGGACGGGACACAGAGAATGCAACTACAATAAGGGAAAAGTGCTAGTTTTATACCATTTTCAGTCTAAATAAAGGTTGCAAATAGCAAACTCTCTAAGTGACAGACATTCATAACAAATACTTGTCTAAACGCTCTTCACTGAAATATAGCATTATAATGACTTTTATTTGTTTTGAGTATATTTGGCCTAAATAGTTCCCTTGTCCAAACTTAGTTCCAATGCTACAGTGATTCAAAATCAATGTATTGTTTCAGTCCCACTGGTCAAATGGAAGTTATTGCCTTAATATTAAAATTATCCTCTGGTATCCAAAAACATGGAGAAATTGGAAACATCTCTAAGATTATATTGCTGGCATCATGTACACGAGTGGAAAACAAAATCAAAGCAAAATTTGATCAAATAATATATGGGACAAAGTCAAAAACAACTGAAATCAGAGCTGTGATTCTCCCGAAAGTGCTGAATTGGCAGGAAAACTGTTCTAAATCCCAACTGTTTTTCTCTGTTCAGCTTCTCACTTGAATCTCCACACTCTGTGCAATACAGAGGTCACAGTCAGCAATCTCAGTAAAAACCCAGGGGTGGGGACGGGGTCTGTTCGTGTCAGAGTCTGACAGCTCTGGAAGCTCTGGAACAGCGCATGCGCAGTTGTCCCAATTTGCCTATCCTTGTTTGTTGGTCAGCTCAATCGCTGGCCAGCCTGGGACCCCTATAGTGCTGCCCCTCTCCTATCCCACTCCACGCACCCACATGGCCTGATCACAACCCTCACAACAATTCCTTGGCCACACGTGCCTCGATACGCAGCGACACTACTCCCACAACTCCCCCCAGACTCTCTTCATCATGTCAGACACCCACCACTGGCCAGTGCCCCCCCCCCCCCCCCAGCGTCAGATCCATTTCCGCAGGCAGCCCTCCGCAGCAGACCACTGCCACTAACCACACCCCTCTTCCTAGCCTGCCCCAATCTCTCCCCTCCCTCCATCCCAGACTGATCCTGACTGCAGAGTGACAGTAGAACCCTATCATTGATCATCATCCCTGAGCCCCACCCATAATAGGCCTTTCCCTCCTTGGCACTGCCCAATGCCTGATTGGCAGTGTTAAGATGCTCCATGGACATGGGCACTTTGCTCCTTGGACAGTGGCAGGGGGCACAGGCTGGCACTGCCAAGGTACTCATGCCCAGGGGGCACCAACCCCCTAACACCCAACCCCTTGGGGGACTCTGATTGCACCCCCCACTTCATTCAACATTATTTCCTGCTAGTTGCCTGAATGTGGGGAGCTAGTGTAAATCCTGCTGGAATGAAGTACTCCTGGCCGGGTGGGAGATTCAATCGAGATTGGAAAGTTCCTGATAAAGATCTGCTAAACATACTTAAAATACATTTTTAAAAAATTGAATTACTTATCTGGCTTCCAGCATGGTCTGACCGGTGACTATTTACCGGCTCCAGGAGATGCTCGTTTTCCTGGTGCATGCATAAATTCCAGAACAAGGTCAGCAACACGCATCTCCCACTGTGATCTGCCAGAAAAGTTGCAGGTCGCGGTGGGAGAACCATGGCCCAGATTGCAAGTGGAATGTGCTTGTCCCATACTGGAGGATAAATAATCTAAAATTGAAAATGAAATTGGGATTGATTAACTGGTGCTTGTTCATTGTCTTGCAGACAGGATGTTAAATTGACGCTGCCTGCTGCTTTAAAGATTGCTATCAGCAGCCAATGTTACCTATACTATTCATGGGCTGCATGTGCAGCAGGGTGCCTGATACTTCAAGCATGCCATGTAAAAATAGTCAGCTTCTCCAAAAGCAGAGATACAAAGAGATTGTAAGAAATAGTGGGAGCTTTTTCAAAAGCAGATAAGGGTTTCCATACATTGAACAAAACATAAAGCCACAAGAACAAGTTCCAGGGCTATCAAACAATGAACTAGAGGTCTTGGTGGAAGATATGGACAGGATGACAAATGCCCCCTCCCTACTCACCTTGCATTGCTCAGTTCTCTTAACCCCAATCACACATTTACCGACAATTTCCGTTAGTCAGTACTCAGCCCTTCACGTCAGATGGTTCAGATCATGCACTACTGGGAGCCTTGCACCCACAATTAAAGCTTATACATGGCAACTATCCAAACTAGCTACACCTAGCACAAAGAAAGATGGTTGTAGTTATTGGAGGCCAATCACTTCAATTCCAGGAATCACTGCACGCATTCCTCAGAGTAGTTTCCTAGACCCAATCATCTCCAGCTGCTTTAGCAATGAGCCTCCCAAAATCAAAAGATCAGAAATAGGGATAATCGCTGATAATTCCTCAGTGTCCAGCACCATTTGTGACTCCTCAGATAATGTAGTAGTCTATTACTGTATCCAACAAAACTTGGACAATATTTGTTGAGGCTGAATAAGTGGTAAGTAACACTGATGCCACACAAATGCCAGGCAATATCCCCAACAAGAGAGAATCCAACATATTTTACATCCAAAGGTACCTCGATTATTGCATCCCCCACTATCAACACCCTTGGAGTTAATATTGATGAGAAACTGAACTGGAGTAGACATATAAATATAATGCTTACAAGAGCAGGTCAGAGGCTGGGAATTCTGTGGTGACTAACTCAACCCCTGACTCCCTAGATCTTTTTTATCATCAACAAGGCACAAGTTAAGTGTGTGATGGAATACTCTCCACATCCCTGGATGAGTGCAGTTCCAACCACACCCAAGAAATTCAACACCATCCAGGACAAAGCAGCTCATTTGATTGACACTGAATCCATCATCTTCAGCATTTACCCCCTCCAACACTGATGTACCATAGCAACAGAGTGCACCATCTACAAGATGCACTGCAGCAACTCAGCAAGTTCCCTTTGACAGCTCCTTCCGAACCTGTGACCTCTACCATCTGGAAGGACAAATGCAGCAGACATATGAGAACGCCACCCTCTGCAAGAAATATCTCCATTCCTTTGGGCCACTTGGGCAAAATCCTGGAACTTCCTCCCCAACAACACTATGGGTGTACCAATACTACATGGACTGCAGCACTTGAAAATGACAGCTCACGACTATCCCCTCAAGGGCAATTAGATATAGGTGATAAATACTGGACCAGCCAGTAATGCCCAGATCCCGTGAATGCATTTAAAAAACCCAAACTCACCTAAACATTTTGCAGGATATACACTGATGTGCATCCTTCTTTCTTGCAGAGAAAAGTGGCACATTACAGCTAAGAACTGGAAAGAACTGGAAAAGGCCAGGCATCATATGGAGAGGCAATGGCCTATTGGTATTATCACTGGACTATTAATCCAGGAACTCAGGTAATATTTCTGAGAATCACGGTTCGAATCCCTCCACGGCACAACGTAGAATTGGAATTCAATAAAAAATATCTGGAGTTAAGAATCTGCTGATTCTTAATTCTTGTCGGAAAAATCCATCTAGTTCACTAATAGGGAATGCCGTCCTTACTCTGTCTGGCTTACACTTTATTCCAGAGTGACAACAATGTGGTTGACTGCCCTCCGAAATGGCCCAGCAAATGATTCAGTTCAAAGGCAACTAGGTTTGGGTAATAAATGTTGGCCCAGCAAGTGATGCCCATATCCCATGAATGAATATACATAAAAAGAAGCCTTGATTCTGATGAATTTGACAGTGCTATTCATCCTGGGAAGTGGCATTACTGATTGTCTCTAGTGGGGTTTGGAAAATTGATGATATCTGCACACATTAATCCTCTTTTCCCATTACACTTCTTCCTTACTTCACTCTCTTAATGCACCAGCAGCAGGGGATGTGAACATACATTTGTTTTCTGTTTTCACTTCACTTGTAACTTGTCCTTGTTCATCTTACATGTTAAATACCAAAAACTGGAAACTTCCTAGTCAGTGGATAAAGAGGAAGGACACACTGTCACTCAATCTTATGCAGGTAGTCTGCAACTCAGAGACTGACTCCAGTGTGGCAGGAAACGATAGTGAAGGGGCCAGCTCGCTGGAGGGCGAGATTGACATTAGGAGTGTTGGAGAGGAGTTGGACAGGACTTTGACAGGCAGTGCTTCAGAAGAAGCCTGATGGATGTACATAAACAAATGATTGATGCATTGGAAAACTTGCCAGAAAGCCTGTACTCAGTATTAAGGCACATGGAAGATTCCAGCACTAATTTGGCACTGGGCTTTGAGCAGAGCTTAGAAAACCTTCTTTCCTGACATGGAACAGATGGCTACCTCCATCAGCACATCAGTGGAACCCACTGTGGTGCAGCATCTAATGGCTGGTGTCACAGCTTCCATTATAGCGCATAAACTCATCCATCAAAGATATAAGTATCGCAGGGGAATCTCAGAATATCCTATCTCAGCTCTGGATATTACTGTTCCTAGGAACTTCCAGGACATCAGTGCAGTTCAGCAATCTGTTCCCTGATGAATCAGCAGGATTGCTGAGAGGCATCACCCCAGGAGATTGGTAGTGATTCCTTGGAGTATGAACGTGTTTTCCTTCCTCAGGTTGGCAGCATTCCTGCATTTATCACACTATGCCTCCCATGCTGTAGTCTGTCAGCCAGCTAGCCCAGATTACTGCTTTTCAGGCTGAGATTGTACAGCCTGAAATCAGGCCTTGTGTGGGTCCCGAGCTTTCCGAGCAGTCTCCTTGCATGGAGAATCACCATTTTTTACCCCTCCCCCCTCTTCATATAGTCATAAAGTAGGCAAGAATACTCAAACCTGGCCCTAAGGGATTTGCACAGAGTTGATTATGGATCATGATATGAGTCAATTTTATTTTATTTATTTTATTAGTGTCACCAGTAGGCTTACATTAACACTCAGTGAAGTTACTGTGAAAATCCCCTAGATGACACACTCTGGCACCTGTTTGGGTACACTGAGGGAGAATTTAGCATGGCCAATGCTCTAAACCAGCACATCTTTTGAATTTTGGGAGGAAACTGGAGCACCTGGAGAAAACCCATGCAGACACAGGGAAAAGGTGCAGGCCCTGCAGAGACAGTGACACAAGTTGGGAATTGAACCCCTGTCGCTGACACTGTGAGGCAGCAGTGCTAACCACTGTGCCATTCAATTTATAAAACTGAATTCAATATGCAGTTTCTGGTCAGTTTATTTTTGTCTTGAGAAATATGATAATATGCTGGTCAGTTACAGAAGAGAGGGAAGGAGTATTGGACTGTAAGTGAGTGGGAAGATGTGCTTCATGTTATTATAATGGGCATGAATTATTTGATCATATAGAGCACGGGCAGAAAGGGGTTGTCTTTTTTGTATTCTCTCTTTCTTCCTCCAATTCCTTCTCCTCTTATGCTTCATCCTTCTGCTCCTGTTCTCCTGTTCCTGTTTTTTTTCTTTATTCATCCGTAGGCCATGGGCATCACTGGCCAGCCAGCATTTATTGCCCATTCCTAGTTTCTCTTGTTATCTTGGGAATATGCTCTCTAATAACAGTAAGCTGGATGACAAAACCAACCATTGTCTGCTCAATGTTTGGCAGGCTCGCTCACAGACCTTGTAAGAACATGGAGTTTGTCTCAGAATTAAGATCAAAGTCTAATGTTTCTTCAGAAGGTACTCTTCAAAACACAGCTAATGAAAATACAACAAAATTAACTCCAGCTTATAAATCAAAGAAAGGGTTTAATAAAGAAACATTGTTACTCCAAACTTGGGGTCTCATCCTGGGCCACTCCAAGCACTCCAAAATTCTACAAGGTTCCTTATTTATACTAAATCAGCTGGTCAGCTGACTATTACATCACTCTGTAATTAGTTTCATGGTTTACTGGGTCAGCTGACCATTTTTTTTCCCCCATTGGTCACATTACATCTACCACTTACTTACAGACACTTGGGCAACTTACCAGCATCAGATAAAGTAACGATGAGCATTCCACCTTCATTGACTAAGATCTATTTGCAACCTCAGGTAGGAAGACAAAGTCTCCCATACCAAGGTACTTGCAAAGGGTTTCAAATCTGGCATTGAAATCATGCTCATTAGAGCTCACCTTTGCTGGATTGGTCTCATGGTTTGCAGGGAGGATTTCCACATCTTAAGTACAGTATCCTACAGCCATCTGAACACAGATAACCATACCATAAACAAATGCAAAATACTGTGGAAGCAGTACTTCTTCAGGAAGGCATCTCTAGAAGAGAAGTTGCAGTGAGTTAAACACTAAGATCCGACAAAGGGCCATCTGGACTTGAAACATTGGCTTTATTCTCTCTCCACAGACACTGTTAGATCTGATGAGATTATCCAGCATTTTTCTGTTTTTGTATCCACACCAGAAACTTGGATATAAAAACATCCTGAAAATCAATCTCCAGGCTTGTAAGATGGATCCCAATACAAGCACAACGGACTCAAATGAAGAAGTCTGTTAACAAGTGACTCTGACATAGGAGAAATGAGCCAAAACCTCCATTAATTCCTCCAGCACTGACTTCATTTTTTTTTAAATATAGCATTACGCAAACCCAGACTTAACCTAACATGACACGAGGCAAGACCAACCCAGATAATCTGCTTGGATTATCAACTAATTTTTACCACTTGCTGAACACAAAAAGATGGTAGAATCTATGCAACATCCTGAAAATCGGTCTGGTTTTGGGAGTGAGAGAGGGAGGTCCTTCACAGTACTCACCATGTGCTTAACTACAGCGAGTAAGATATTTCATAGGCTGGTGGAGTTTGAAACTGGCAGTGCTAATGTTAAATTTCCCTCACATACTAATTGATATTATCATCTCACTACTCTGCATGTTGCTGCCAAAGTGCATACACATAAATTAGTATACCAGCATTGAGTTTGACAGATTTGCAGTAGAAATATGGGCACACATCGTGGACAGCACTTCTGAACATTAAAAAGGTGACTAAAGCTCACAACCCAATTTCAATAACACCAAAACATGGCTTTGTAGCAATAATATTTCTTCCCATCTAAAAATGTTATGGTTTTTGTGTTGTGTGATTTGTTAGTTCAATACCCAAATGTCTTAGGAGATAATTGGGCTAAGTATCATACAGTTAGAGAGGAAACTACTGGTGTTTTAATGATTGTGTTCAGGTTCCCGTCTAGGCAGCATTCTTGTTCCATGCATATATGTTTGATATAAACAGCTTAATCTTTAGCTTCATTTACTCGAAGTACCTCTGTTATTTTAATAAATGCTGTGCAGTGTAATGTTTCTGATGATAAACTGAGCTATAGCACCAGCTGGAATTTTTTTTCTCAGGTACAAGATGAAAGCCACAAAATGTGTTGCTGGTTTTGTCACCAAAAGATCTGGGTAAGGCAAAAAAAGGCACAAGTTCCTCACGCAACGACTTGCCATGTAGCCTTCACTGGCTTTTATGCTGTGGAGGTGGTGTTCAATGCATGCAGAATGGGGAAATTATGGGGTCAGTCAACATTTAACTTTGCTGAGGCAGTTAATAGGCCATTTTGCACCTTATCAGTCATGCTAGTGTCCTCTTCCAAACACTGTCACAAAGCTATGCCCCTGTATTTTTGATAGAATGATTTGCAAACTTCCAACTGACTGGAAATTTTATAACTTGTAATGACACAGGACCTATTACTTAAAAACACAAGGCCATCTTCCAGTGTGAAGGTGAACAAAAAAAAAAATTCCTCAGGGGATGATGTAAAGGGAGACATATCCTAAAATTCAGAGACCCATTGAAACTCAAAAGGAAGAGACATTAAAATGTAAAGTGCTGCATTTTTAAACTGCCACAGACAGACCCACTGAAAACCTCTTGGAAGTAACATAATAGATGAAGTATAATAGGTTAAGCTGCGGTCAATGCAGTGAGGTTACAACGAAAGCTTCAGGAATCGACACAGGCTGAAAGTTCCCTCTCTCCCTTTTGGAACAATTTTCTTACCTGGTTTGAAAGCTATCTTTATGAGAAAGTTACCAGCAGACTGAGACCTCACAATAGTTGCAACACCTTCTATAACTAACTGCATTCACAATATCTGCTAATCCAAATTGGCCACAAGATTTACAACCTCGGCCTCAAAGGCAATCAATGGACACTCAGCCGTATGCTGTCTGAACATTTTTTCATTGGACTTTAAATTTCCTTATTTCCGATAGCTATATGTGTAATATCTCTTTTTTTTCCCTCTTTTGAGTTTAGTGATTAATAAATTTGCTCTTCAACTCAAGAAAATCATTTTGATTGGCTCCTTATTACTCACAGTTTAAATAATTAAATACATTTGGATTTTAAAAAGGCCCATCCTCATGAAAAGGAAACTTATATACCGGCATTGTGACCAACTCTGATAGCTTAATAAAGAAGGGCTAGTTCAACCCTATTCACTGAGTCATAACAATATTACAACTGACTGTGCCTCCTGCTCCCAGATGATCCCATCATCTCCAGCAGTGTCTTTTCAATTCACTTAACAACGTTGATTTGATTTGATTTGTTTTATGACTGTCATGTCTATTTATATACAGTGAAAAGTATTGTTTCTCACATGTTATTTAGACAAAGCATACCATTCATAGAGAAGGAAATGAGAGAGTGCAGAATGTAATGTTACAGTCATAGCTAGGGTGTAGAAAAAGATCAACTTAGTATAAGATAAGTCCATTCAACAGTCTGACAGCAGCAGGGAAGAAGGTGTTCTTGAGTTAGTTGGTCTGTGATCTCTAATTTTTGTATCTTTTTTCCGACAGAAGAAGATAGAAGAGAGAATGTGCAGGGTGCATGGGCTCTTTAATTATGTTGGCTGCTTCGCCAAGGCAGCGGGAAGTATAGACAGTGGGCCTGATTTTACCATTTTGATTCTAACTGCTGGCTGACTTGAAACTGGGATTGTTTTAGACTCGTTCTCCCACACCCCCATACGCACTCTGCCTGAAAACAAAATCAGTGATTCTGAATCACTCTGCAGAAGTCATTGGATGGTACTTAATGTACCCAAAACACTGCAGCTCTGATCAGAGCCTTCAATGCGCATGCACAATAAAATGAATAGAAAATGCTCCCCTGCCACATTCCACCAGGGCCCTATAATGCCTCATCCTAGCTCCTGCAGACATTGTCCCATCCCCATAACATAACTGATTCCCCCCCCTAACTACTTGGACTGATTACTACCCATTGCCCCCTTTCCTCCCCCACTGATCCCAAGCAGAGTGGTAGTGGACCTCCCTTCCTCCCCACTGATAATGTGCGGAGTGGGAGTGGCAGTGGACCCCCCTCCCCCTCACCAGGAGCCACCTGACCTGCCTCCTCTAGATAAGACTAGGAGACCCGGGTTAAAACCTTCCCAGGCCCCCTCTGAATTCATTGGTTACTGCAGCCTCAGGAATTCATGGTGTTGCTTTAATTTAAAATCCTCTTTTTGAGAGATTCAGCGTGTCATCCTATATTTGACCGTAAAACACGGAATTGGGGTTCTAACACCATGGCTCAGTTAACAGGCTGGGGTCAAGTCCTTTCCAGCAGCAATTAGGTTCCTGACCTGCAACACTTTGTCAGTTTGGCAGGGACCATCAGTGTCACATTTGGCTCTAGTCTAGAATGTTAGCGCGAGTGGGCAAAATGACTACTGCGGACCCAGGGTGTTGTTCAATAACAGCACAGCTTTATTTTCTTTTACATTGACGGAGGTGCAGTCAGGACATACAATCGAACTGTCCCAAAAGCACTCTGAAGACATACCACTACGGACTACAGTTATACCTGAACTTCAGTGTAGTATGCAATTCAAATGCTAATGCTTTATTTGCAGTATTTGACTTTAGCCATCCTGTCTCAAAGTTTTTCCAGTATTGGGACAATTGTTTTAAGTGTGTGTTAATCGTTTTTGTCTGATTGGTTATTAATAGTCTAGAATCTCCAGGGTTTGAACAGTGGGTGCGCAATTATTCTCTGGAAGTTTGAGGTGCCAGAGATGCTTCCTTAGCTATGCTAATCTTGAGGTATCTCAGTAGGTTGTTTGACTGGTTTAGAAGTGCTGATTTGGTGGGGTGGGGATGTGTTTTTTTAATTTAGTTCCTGTAGGTGAATCCTGACCAGTTTCCTCTGTATGCTAGCCCTCATTTGCATGCTAAAAGCATGCTCTTGCCTGCTAGCCTGCGTCTGTTCCTTTGTAATTTTTAGTGGTTCTGAGTTTAATTTTAGACTGCTTCCGTACTGTGTGCCCAATTTCATAAAATTTGTTGTCCAATAACAAGAAGAATATCAACAATAGCAGCCAAATTTTCAAATGCCAGCTTTGTCAAGATCTGATGTGGACCCAATCTGAAAATCATAGTTCCAGAGGAGGTCGCTGGATCTAATATACACTTTCAACATAAGTTTGCTGGGGAGGGGAATTAGTCGTTTCAGAGGGGCTGAGGGAAAGTTTATTTTTTACATGACATGGAAATAATCAGGCCTTGAAATACCTTGTACCTGTTAGTGTGCATCACGTCCAACTTAGTCATGTAGACATTCTTCCAAGTTTTTACATTAAGGCCCTTCTTGCCCTGAATGTGGCCACTATCTGTCTTTGGCATCAATGCGAGACAGGCAACTCCTGCTTCCTGGATACAGTCAGCACCACTAATTGCAAGCTGAGTTCATAACCAATTAAACCCTTTATGTTCACGAATAAGACTTTGTCAATGATGTGGGGTAGGTTCCCAGAATTTATCAGTACATCACATTCAAGGCCCCATTTTAAAAGTCTAGCTCTTGATCTCCCCATCTTGATGACAATATTGTTGTTTCATTTTGTTGATGCTATTGGACATTTTTACCCTCCCCAATAATTCGTGTGAATCCAATCTGGGTGCACTGGTTCTTTACTACTGTTCGCCCAAGGCTCAGAAGTAGAATGGAAATTATGTTGCCTTAGTCGTGTTGGGGATGAGTTGATGCTCACATGGTGTGAGTACTGAAGGAAGCTTGCATTCCCTGCTGAGGTCTCCTTGTCTTACTCTGTCCGCTTACCTTCTGTGTTAAAACAGATGTGTTTAACACAGATGTCAGAGGGACGTATTTTATGCAGAGGGTGATGGGGGCCTGGAATGCACTGCCAAGCAAGGTGGTAGAGGTGGACATGCTGGGATCGTTTAAGATTTACCTGGATAGCCACATGAACAGACTGGGAATGGAGGGATGTAAACAAATAGTGTAGTTGGAAGCATGAGCGGCGCAGGTTTGGAGGGCTGAAGAGCCTGTTTCCTGTGCTGTATTGTTCTTTGTACCTTCAGAATCCTGCATTTGTGAGTCTTTGACTTTGATCTTCTTGGCACTCGCTTGTTTGATGGCCCCTGACTCTCTTTCACTCATGTTTCTTTGTTTGGATCATCTTATGTGGACAGGAGGGTGGGGTGGCTGATAAGGTTTCAAATGTTTTCCAGATAGAGGAAGAACAACATCCCTGAATACAAAACCTCTACTGTGAATGTAGTGGTGGAGTAGTCACTTGGATGCCATAACTCCCTAGTGAGCAAGTTAATGGTCAATGATGATGAGAAAAAAGCTGTTTCCCATTTTGTCTTTCTTTCAAGGCTCAAGGCAGCATTTCTAGTTTGCTTTCAGGCCCATTATTTCATAATTCTGCCTGGTCTTGGATTAAGAATTCAAAAGACCTTATTACCTGTACAGCCAATTCCTTATCTTGTGGTGTAACTGTTAATTTTGCTGGGTTGTTTACAATTCGTTGGTTATATTTAAGAAAGATTATTTATTTCAGCTTTGTTTTATGTAGGGATAGCAACGGCCTAGTGGTATTATTGCTTATTATAAATCAAAAAACTCAGCTAATTTTCTGGGGCCCCAGGTTTGAATCTTGCCAAGGCAGATGGTGGAATTTGAATTCAATAAAAAAAAAACCTGGAATGAAGAATCTATTGATGATCGTGGAATCATTGTCAATCGTTGGAAAAACCATCTGGTTTATACGTATCTTTTCGGCATGGAAATATGCTGTCCTTATTTGGTCTGGATTACATCTGTCTCCAGAGCCACAGCAATGTGGTTGACTCCAAATAGCTCCAAGTTGGCTAGCCAGCGATACCCATTTTTCACAAATTAATGAATGAATAAATAAAGTTTAGTAGTTTTCAGCTTATGTGTTGCCAAATATTTTCCAGTCAATTTCTGCATTCTTTGAAATAGATTCTGTTTGAGTTCTGAAATACAATCATGTAAGGAAAATCCTACCTTGTTTGCCATAGCCATGTGACCTCTGCCTTGTTACATTTAGTTTAATAAAGACAAACAGGAAGGGTGGTGTTCTTTGGGCTCATGACATGGTATCAGCAAAGGAGTTGAAATTGAGTTTTGAAAAGCAGGATAGAAGCTCCAGCTACTGAAAGAGGAACAGGGAAATGTTGGGAGCTACTAGCACCTCATGAAAAAAGGCCACCACTGATAAAAGAGCAAACTCAAGCATAGGCTACAAGATAATCACTTGGTAAGTCAAAGACAGCTGAAATTTTCCCATCCCGCTCCAGTCAAAAGGAAAAGTGATCTGAGATAGAAGTGATAGTTTTTCTTTACATTTTCAATGACAAAATTATGAAACTGCAACAGATTTAATTAACAAATCAGAGCAGATATGGATAGTAACACTTATAGCACTGTGGTGGAGAGGCTACAGCAAACTGTATTCCATCCTAAGTCCCTCTGATGAATAGAAAACAAAGCAGAATGACCATCATTCCCAGAGGTCCTCCAGTCCCCAAGCACAAAAATGGAACAATGTCAGTTACCATGGCAACATCAAGCGCCATGGGAATGACACTCCCCAGAGCTCCAGAGAGAAAACGTCACCCAGTCAAACAACAGATGACAATGTGCAGTCATACCATTTAGAGACAAGAACAATTTAACAACTGTGTATGCTAATGAACAGTTTGTTAATGCATGAATTTGTTATATAGTAGGTAACTTAAGTAACATATGATAGTGCATGCAAATTTGTCTTTGTTTTGGAAAGAGGAAAATTTGGTTTTTGGAATGCAATCATGTAAAAAAGGTCATATCTGGCAATATGATCACCGCCATGAGGCACAGATCTTGGGGTTACATTTAGTTCAATAAAGATACTTTACTCCAAACAATGTACTCTTTGAGCTGGTGACTGATTTGGCATGCACAGTCAATGTTGATAATCATAGTGTTACTATTTTAACCCTGCAAAAACACAAGAATATGTATATGAGCTTAACCATCAGAGTAAATCTCATCAGCACAGTTGATAATTTGATATTCAATGCCCTTTCCCCACATGACAAATAGCACAGAAGAGAGTTGCTTACTTTAGAAGAAGGTTAGAATTCTTGTCCCCTGACAATGAAGAGAGGAGAAGCAATGGCAAAATATAATTAGAAGCCACACATCCTGTGTTATAGAATGCCATGGCTCTATAAATGAAGCAAAATGAACTTACACACCTCATCTTCAGAACAATTGCTCAAGATTTTTGTGTATTCTTTGTGTTTCAAATCATTGCGCTTCTTAATTGATAAACACACCCATCTGGATTCCAACACGAAGCAACGTCAGTTTTAGATTTAAGAATGATACATCATTAAGAGCTATTGTTGTGGTGTCAGTTAAGTGTAGCCACTGCATATCCTTTTATTAACAATTTTAGTAGCCAGTAAGACGAGGAAAAGTAAATGGGATAAATATAGCATTTCAAAAGAGATGGCTGGGGTTGCCTTAACTGGGTGAATTTTTCATCAGATGTAAAGATAAATTATATGGTGTGGTTTGAATGTTTTCGACGTTGAGTCGTCCACAGCATGCCATGATTTATTGTACTCAAATCTCTGAGAGAGTAAGCGCTGTCACTGTAATTAATGGTTTTACTCACTTCTGGAGTTTGCAGTATTAATTATCACAATGAGACTGCCACTTCTGTTTAAGCTGAAGCATATGATACATTTCCATGTTAATGGTATCAAGCAACAGAAATATCAAAGCAAAGAAGACAAAATGTGAAGGGGGCTAAATTGGATAACCTCAAAAAAATGAGCTCAGGACCACATTCCACTGCTAACCTGCCCTATTCAATGTGCTGCAGACAACAGCTTAAACTCATGCTGCTTGCTGACTTCCACATTTAACCAGGAGTACCTGCAGTGTTCTTTAGCTACGCAGATCAGCAGGGAAGCTGATTTTGTGCATGGTTAGCACTACTCAAAGCACACCTTAAAGGGGAAGTATATTGCAGCTGTAGTGTTCAGAAGTAAATTGATTTTGAAGAATCTTGTTAAGATGGTTCAACCAGGGAGAGAGCATGTATGAATGTTTTCAGGTGATTTACCGGTGGCCTTCGTGCAGCAGCTGGAGAGAGGGAAATACATTCTTTCTACATCTGCTCAGGAGTTGGTTGGGCTAAGTCGTGACAGAGCTCAGTGTCATGAATGGAGCTCCAAGAATGTAGATACAGTGTAAGGAAAAGGTTAATAACCTGACAGAACTTATCAAAGCATGCAAGTTCAATCTTCAATAACATAGCCTACTCATTACGAATCTCATCCATTACTCAGTTCACACCATTGTCATCATCCACTGACCAACAATCTCAATCAATTTGTACACAACCTTCCAATTCATATTTTCTACCTCAGGCGCACATTTAGCACTGGTAAAGGACCTTATGGCCATGATTCACAGCTCAGACACAATGGGTATCTTTCTCTCTCAATGGGTCACTGAATCTTGGAATTCTCTACTCCAGAGAGCAGCGGGGCTAGTTATTGATTTTGTTCAAAGCTGAGACAGATAGATTTTTGATCTACAACGGAGTCAAAAGTTAATGAGTGTGGTGGGGGTCATGGAGGGCAAGAAGTAAAGTTAAGGTCATGGTTAGATCAGCCATGATTTTATTGAATGGCAGAGCAGGCTCAAAGGGTTAAATGCTCTATTCCTCTCCTTTTTCTTATGCTGTTATGTATTAAATTGAGGTAAATAGAATTGCTTCCTAAAAAAAAGTGATTCTGGCCGTGTCCTCCAAGCCCTTCTCACTCTTTTCCTTTCTTCCATCTGATAACAGACTGTCCTGCTTCAACCTTTCTTCACTTTACTAAGTTCAATTCTGTTCGAAAACCAAAAGTAGTTACAAAGGATTTGTACTGTATGGGTAAACAATCGAAAAAAAGTTTTAGGTAGGTGTAATTTAATGTCTCTGTGCCTGGAAGGGAGCTGTAGTTAGATTTCATGCTGGACAAAAGGTGTTTGTCTGTGATAAACAACATACAGAGTTTTGTTTTTGTTCCACTTGAGATACCATTGAGTTTAGAGAGCTCTGGCATGAAGAAAGATAGTTGCTTAGCGAATAGAGGGGCTCTGTAAGGGGAGCAACTTTCTTTGTTTCTTTAAGTTTCAGCTGAAAGCTGGAGACAGTTGGACACAGGCAATGAAATAGAAACAATTCTCTTTCAGTTCTGTGAGGGAAGGTAAAGAGGCACTGGCTCTTTTAGCTTTGCTGCAAGAAAATCCTACAATGGAGTAATCTTTCATACAGCCAGTGTCAAAGATTAAGAACAACTATGCAAGAAGCTAGGGTAATGAAGAAATGTTTCCAAAAGATGTACTGGTTAGGTGGATTGGCCATGCTAAATTCCCTTCAGTGTACCTGAATAGATGCTGGAGTGAGGCAACAAGGGGATTTTTACAGTAACTTCATTATAGTGTTAATGTAAACCTACTTGTGACTAATAAATAACCTTTATATGACTCACTAAGTACTGAATCAAACTATGCCCTAGCCTCCAAGATATGTGCAAGACTAGTACCCAAGCGATTGGCTGCAAGTGACAAATTAAATGATTATTTTCCTGGAATGATGCTTTCTTTCTTCCTTGGGCTGCTGGAATTGCATTGGCGGCTGTCCCTGTGTGTATGAAAGGAGGAAATCAGTAAGGGGAGGTTGGAGTGATGGTATGGTGGAAGTTGGAAGCAAGGGTCCACGTGGGCCACACTATCTGCAGCTGCTTCATATAGCAAAGTGTTGCTCCCATTCACGCTGGCTGAATCTTATGGTGCTGCTGACAGCACACTCATCCACAGGTTTCTCAGCACCAAGGAGTGCATTCTCTGGGAAATTCCATTAACAACAGCAGGAATACAAGATCCCACTGCCAATGAGCAGACTTTCTCTGACAGTCCTGCTTTCTCTCAATGCTGGACTGGGGTGTCATCCTGGAGTTGGGACTTGAACCCGGAGTGTTGTGGCATGGGTCAGAAGTGCAAATCGGCTGGTCCATAGTTGAAATTGCGAAGACCGATAATCGTTTGTTTCTTCGGATATTTCAGAGACGTGCAGATTAGGTTGATTGGCCATGCTAAAAAGATTGGTGGCACAGTTAAAAAAGTTATCTCTGACTGCAATGGGATCTTGATCAATTAGGCCAGTGAGCTGATGAATGATAGATGGAGTTTAATTTAGATAAATGCAAGGTGATGCATTTTGGTAGATTGAATCAGGGCAGGACTTACTTAGTTAATGGTCAGGCATCGGGGAGAGTTAGAGAACAAAGAGATCTAAGATACATATTCTTAGCTCCTTGAAAGTGGATTCATAGCTGGACAGAGTGGCATTCAATATGCTTGGTTTCATCAGTCAGACATTGAATACAGGAGTTGGGATGTTTTGTTAAAGTTGTACAAGACATTGGTAAGGCCACACTTAGAATATCGTGTACAATTCTGGTCATTTCCAATGTAGAAAGGATATTATTAAACTAGAATGAGTGCAGAAGAGATTTACTAGGTTAATACTGGGTCTTGATGGTTTGAGTTATATGGAGAGGCTGGATAGACAAGGACTTTTTTCTCTGGAGCACAGAAGGCTGAAGAGTGCTCTGATAGAGGTCTATAAAAAATGAGAGCTATAGATCAACTAGATAGTCAATATATTTTCCCAAAGGTAGGGGTGTCTAAAACTAGAGGGCATAGGTTTAGAGTGAGAGGGGAGAGATACAGAAGTGTCCTGAGGGGCAATTTTTTTCATACACAGGGTGGTGAGTGTCTGGAACAAACTGCCAAAGGTAGCAGTAGAGGCAGGTCCAATGTTGTCTTTAAAAAAGCATTTAGATAGTTACGTGGGCACAATGGGTATAGAGGGATATGGGCCAAATGCAGGCAATTGGGATTAGTTTAGGGGTTTAAAAAGAAGGCGGCATGGACAAGTTGGGCCAAAGGACCTATTTCCATGCTGTAAACTTCTATGACTCTCTATGATGACTGTTTTTGACATTAAATCTCATTCTAAATTATGCCTTTGACGTCAAAAAATGTGAAGTGGTTTTACTGAATTTAGTGAGCAATTTGAATGCAAGCTGATGTCAACATTTTTTGAAAGTGTAACCTGACAATTTGTTCCTGAGATATGTGTTATGGTGCAACATGATCTGACACCACAGACTGTGGATCTGCTGCCCTGGCAGTGGCTCTTATAGTGGCTTCACAAAACGTTACGTTGCCAGCTTTCTCCAGGGGCCAGCTGCATTTCTATGTGGTACATCACAATAAATCACACACACATATATCAAGGCACTTACAGATATCCTCTTTGCTCAGTTGGGAGAGCAAATAAATGTTCTAATAGTCTTGCAAATGCGGAAGACCAGGGGATTTGCAACATTAGCAGGCTTCCGTCAAGTCCAGAGGGTTATTAACTGCAGCCATGATATTGTAAGGAAACAATTCATCAAGAGGGCATAGAATCATTGAATCCCTATGGTGCAAAAGGAGGCCATTTGGCCCATCAAGTCTGTATCATCTCCCCTAAAGAGCCCAACTCTCTGCCCTATCCCCGTAAACCCATATATTTATCTTGGCTAATCCATCCAATCTATACATTTTGTGACACTAAGTGACAATTTAGCATTGCCAATCTACCCAACCTGCATATCTTTGGACTGTGGGAGGAAACCGGAACACCCATAGGAAATCCATATAGCTATGGGGAGAACATGCAAACACCGTATAGTCACCCAAGGCTGAAATTGAACCTAAGTTCCTGGCACTGAGAGGCAGCAGTGCTAACCATTGTGCCACAGTGACACCCTGTCTTCCTTAACAGGAAATCCTTCCATTTCCTGAGGATGCGCCACATCTGGATGTTCCTGAATGTATATGTATGGCAGCCTAGAAGCTGTCACACTTCTTTTATTGAGGAATTTTGCAACCATCTCAACTTTTTCAGACACCAACACAGGTCAATTGTGACTTCTCGGAGACAGAAAGTCTCCTTTAAAGAGGTGACTGATGATCCCCTTTAATGGGTTCAGAAAAGCTTTTTAACAGCAGCCATGTGGCACAGTGGCACGAGGTATCTTGACATGCAGGCAATCTACTTATGTGACGATGTAACAATCACATGTGGATTACTGACTTTGACACAGCATTCATGCTTGAAATGCACCTGATAAACTCAATTTGGTCATGAAGTCTGATCATTGATTCTCCCTTAAAGGCAATCATTGATGAACAAGAAATGCTGTAAAGAGCATTTCAATCCACACCCACATACCTTCTTATCTGAAAACTTGGGAAAAAAAACAGTCCCCTATTGCCAGGCAATAATGGACACATCCTTAATTCTGATAACACCAATGAGAGATAGACTACAGCATGCAGTCTCCAGAGCCAACAGCAAGAATTCCTTTATTCTGTAAAAATTTTCATTGAGGGTGTAAGTATACACAAACAAAGCAAACCATTTCTGCCAATTGTAATTTGTATTTCCCAGTGCCTAACTGCAGTATGAAGAAAGTGATATGATATGAAACCCTGCTGAACCTCACAGTGATTAGCGAGGGCAACATAATGTTGTAACTGCATTAGGTGTTTGAGGTTATTACACTGAAAGAAGAGACTTGGATTGCACATGTGGATTCAAACAAATACACCCAACAGGTTTTATTGAAAGAGGTATTTTCCATACCGCACTGAATACAAAACTGAAAGTGAAAAAGTAGCTTGTGGCAACACGCTAATGAAATCACCATAAAATCATGTGATCAGCTCTTAAAGCAACATGCAAACCCTTTAAATATACAACAGTAGGTTGTTTATATCTCATACTTTATAGCATTGGGGGGTATGATGGCCGGTCTCATTGTGCAGGACTTCACAATGCAGGGGCAACTAATTCTGCTGGAACAAGTCAATCATCCAAGTATTCTGGCAAAGGGGTTGGGCAGTTAGTTGAAGGTGAGTGTTCTGAGATGTTCTCAGAGCCTTCACTCTCCTCACTAACCTTCACAGTCCTAGGTTGACTTCTTGGTGAGTTAAATGGGCCTAGCTGCTGGGGCACAGTGGTTGTCCATTCCAGCAACTGTTGTGCCTTCAATGCAGCTGTCCTGTTAGGGGAACATAACTCATGTGTTCCATGGATTTCAGCATTCATTCTCTGACCAAAACTTATCCAGGCTGCTGAGTGAGACTAGTATCCCTGCATCCATTTCAAGAGATGCTGCATGTCTTACCATGGAACTGGTCATTCAGTTATGGTTGGAGCTCATGTGGTCAGCTGCCGGATACAAGGTAGAGCTCATCACTGAAGTGGACTCATCCACTTGCAATGCTTGAGCTTGCATTCCCTTCAAGAACTCTGCCAGTTATTTCCACATTTGCTGCTCCTTGCCAAAACACTAAACCCCCCAAATTGATTCCAGATATGTCTGGGTGTACTGGAACATCAATATAGGTTTATTTTTACCCCAAGAGTGCTGTGGAGCATGGGAACAAATGGGAGCGCCCAGAGGAAACCCATGCAGACAGGGGAGAATGTGCAAATCCCACACATAATGTCACCCAGTGCAGGAATTGAACCTGAGTCCATGGTGCTGTCATGCTGCCTCCTTGAGATCATCTTTCCACCTCCTGATGCTTGAGGATGAGATGGCTTGGAGTATGAGGAATAACACTGGGAGCTGTGTTAAACACAAAATGAAGTAATGAAATGTAGTCTTTTATATTGTGAGAGCATGCTCTGTTATACACCATTGCCTTTCACCTATAACCATAAAACCATATTTGCATTATCCTTATTCTTCTCCTTCTTCAGATTTGCTTTCACATTAAAGTGAGTTCTTAGGTGACTGGGAGTCCAATGGGTAACGTAGAGTTTCTTTCTTAGGTGGGACAGAGGTTGGAGAATCGGATGTGCAAGATGTCTTGGCTGTCACACACCTCTTTCGCTAACGACGCTTGGCTTCAGTTTGCAACTTAATCTTCACTCTCCCTCTCCCAACAACTGCTTAGTCAACTAACATGATCATTTCCAATATCACCATCTTATTGCAAAGTGCCTTTGTCACTTCTTTCAGCACTTGTTACACGTGATTCTGCATTTCTGCAAACCAGTTAGATGGATTCCAAAGCTGTTTCCTCCAAGTTACTGATTGAATATAACCATGCAGACCCAACCCCAATGTTTCCCATCTCTTTGGTATTATGGGTGTTCTTATGATGCAGATAAAATGTACAGGGTGATGTTAGACTATAGTGCCACCAGCGACAAATCTCTTGAACCTGGTAGTGCATTATAGTGTACGTTCACATCTCTAATGTGTGCACCTACAGGAGCAACTTAGGTATACAAGCCTCCTACCTATAATGGGGTATGTGTCAGGTCTCCCACCACAAATCCGGCATTCAGATGTGAACCATCACCTGGATTTCTGGAGTTGTCCATAATCGGACATAGCCTTCACGGTGAACGCAGCGTGGGACAATCTCTTGCCATACTCTATTGGTCACTGAGGGCAGGTTCTGCCAGTCACTTGGATATAATTTTATTGTAAAATGGTTTTACAGATAACAGCTCAGCACACCCTACTTAGATGAATGAGGGTTGTTTACTATCAGATAACAAGTCGCGATCTTGTTGATTAACTAAAAGCTGACTTCAGTATATTAGAAAAATACAAATTACTGTGCTACTTACTCCCCAATCTTGTCATGAATTAGAAGAATCTAATTTAAATTGATGGTTAATCCTAATTAATCATTATGTGCAGAGATCTGTAATTGGCAATAAAACTGTCTTCAGCTGAAGTCTGCATGTCGGTACTTGAAGCATGGGTTTTTGGATTGGATTCAGGGCTGAGTCGCCTGGCTAAGATTCTGCCTTGTTAACCTAAGGGGACCAAAATTATTATTTCCATTGTTACGCCAGCTGGAATTGGGTAACTCAATATAAACCAGGTTTTGAGCTGAGAGATTTCTTCATCTATAAGGCTTAAAAATAATTTATTGATTGAGCCATTAGATGAGTTCACTTTATCATAGCTGTAACTAAGATAAATTTTGTCTTCTTACTGTTTTGCCACAGTGCTCTCTTGTATTTTCCAGTTAAAGAATAATTGGGTTGCTGTTTCTATGTAATGAACTGAATGCAAGAGCTGTCTCTCACCTTAAATAAGCCAAAATGATTTTCTAATTTGTCAAGTGAAGGTACTGTACGTTATAAAATTATAGAATCCCCACAATGCAGAAGGGGGCCATTTGGTCTATTAAACTTGCACAGACAACAATCCCACCCTGCCCTATTCCCCTAACACCCACATATTTAGTTCCCCTGATACTAGCGTCAATTTAGCATGGCCAATCAACCTAACGCACACAACTTTGGACCATGGGAGGAAACTGAAGCACCCAGAGGTAATCTATGCAGACACACGGAGAACGTACAAGCTTACACATTCAATGATCCACAGCCGGAATTGAACCTGAGTCCTTGGTGCTCCGGGTTAACTTTGCTAACTAACCTCTGTACCACCATGCCGCCTATACCCTGTGTAGATTGTTTAATAGCAGTTCTTTAATCACCTGTTGATGGGTCTTCACTGAGGAAATGCAAAGGAGCAATCAGTCTTCTATGCAGATTTATTGTTGTCAATTTCACAGACTGAATGAATATTTAGCAGACTGCTAGTGTCTCCCACCTCTGAATTAGGAGATGCCATGTCCATCCCTGCTCCAAGCAATATCGCCAAGTGGAAATTCACTTTCAGCTGAATTCCCACATCCAAGTAGTACAAAAACCTTCCCTCCATATAACTGTTGTGATTGTTTTCTAGTTCAGTTTCGTTGTTTTAAATGTCAGTGTACACAGGCAGCAGTTGTAATAATTGAAGAATCATGTCTTTATTGAGACATCACACCAACTGATTGAATGGCCTGAACTTTTCTTTCTAATTAACAAGGAACACTGAGATGGTTCACACTGATTAGGGCCCAATGATCTCCAGTGAGTTCACATACACTGAAATCTGGAGATTGTCGTGTGCCTGAACAGCCTCTGGGTGGATGACCCCACCACTCAATTCTTAAAAAAAAAAGCAGGATCATTTTGAAAATGTGTGCCTTAAATTGCATTTCTTCCATAAAGAACTTAGGACTAATAATCACAGGTGTAGATCAAGGAGTTAGGCCTTCAAATGCTTATGTTCCCACCACAAAATAATCCGATGGTTGCCAACAATGAATAAAATGCTTTGTATGATCCCATCCCAGCTTCTCTATTCCCTCCACCTGACAGAATTACTTCTCTTTTATATCCCCTAACCCTTCCCCCATCAAAACCACTGGTTCCATTCCCCCACACATTGCTCTTTTGCATCCATTCCACCCACCAGCTCCTCAGTCCTGTCAATGTCAGAAACAGCACTTGATGGAAGGGAGTATCCTTTGCTGGAGCAAAGGAGGAAGGAATGTTAAAAGTAATTCAAAGTTTTTAGAACTTAAATTAACAAATTTAAAAAAAATCTGTCACAAGTATACTTTGAAAATATTTCTGAAACTTACCTGTCATTGGCCTGAAGATTAACCCCAGGGGCTGTAACTTCAGTTTATGCTGTTTAAAGGGCTATGCCTTCTCTGACAATAGGCTGTATGGGAGCTTTCACAGATTGGCCAAATGCTAGGTCCTGCAGCAGGAAGAGGAGGAATTTTCACTCTAGCCTCTAACAATCTCAGACTTTATTTTGGAAAGTCAGTTAATTCGGAGGAAATTGCAGATCACAGTGTAAACACATCTTTATTGGAGTTAATGATTCACTATCAGAATTCAAGTATATCACACTCCTCAAACCAATGTTAAAACCCAGGCTAGAAACTCCAAGGTACTTTATGAAATTACCTAGACCCTAAATTTTGGACTTTGATTTTATCATTAGGGTGAGCATAAGGTGTTTCATTCCAGGTGTGATTCAAGTGATACACTAGGAAACTTTTATCAAACAGAATTTATTTAAGAACACTGTTGAAATATAATAAAAAGATTTAGCATAACTTTTACCAATTACAAGATTTAAACATGACACAGCATATAACTCAGGATAGCTTCTAGCAGCAACTGAGAAATTAAACTAAAACTGGACTTTTCTCTAAAGCATAGCTGTCCCAAGTCACATGATGTACACTAGCAATCTAATCAAGCTCCATTCAGCAATCCCCAAAGGACCACTAAAACCCACTGGGCACTACATTCATTCAGATTATAAATAAAATTATATCAATTTTCTTGCTTCAGTAATAATTAGAGGACACCAGCTGCAGACAACATGGTGCTGACAAAATCCTGCAAAAGAACATAATTAAAATACATTTCTTAAAGGCGCAGTATCATCACACCACTCTGACTACTGCTCAAAAATACAGTGGCTTACCCAAAACTCTGGCATCAATTTTATCGTTGATCTCTACATTTTGTGCACAGTGCGATTAAATCACATTACATCAAAAGACACAAAAGTGATATCAGAAATACAACACTCATTATTCTGTTGCATGATTATATGGTCACTTAAGCTCTTGTGATTGCTTTATTGCTAAAAACAGACCACCATCTCCCAGATCATCAAGAGACAGATGAATGATCTTCACACATTCTCCAACTCCTCATTCTTGTATTCAGCTTGCTTCGTGTTGCATCCCTGTTTAGAAAGCTACTAATAGCTGGAATATTCCAGACCTCGAAAATAATTGAAGGTTGAGACCATTTTTGGGCCCTGACCCCACTGGTATCTGAGATCTGCATAATACTGTGATTTTATGGCAGATATGCCATTTGCAGGCCACCTGCATTTACTATCCAACTAAAAAGTGCAGAAGAGGCACCTGGAAGTCAGGCAGCCCATTTAAAAAGGTGCCTGGTAGTCTAGGCCATGCAGAATGTGTCTGTTGGCTGAGGAGAATGAAAGAGAAGACTATGGAGGGCCTGCTTGGAAGGGCAAACACAAACGATGGTGTCCACAACCTTGTCAGAGCAGGAGAACAAGCAGACTGAGTCCTCTTTGGCCTTGGCCACTGGGGCAACCACATCAAAATGAACGCGGGAATTATGGGGCTCACTTGGATGAATTTATTGATTGATCCATCAAATTTGTGTTTTTTTTTGAGTGAAGGCTTGCCTGTGGAGCTTATAAGTGCCACATAGTTCATTGTGTTGCTTGGCAAATACACATTGGATTGTAGGGAAGCTACAGTTGTGAGATGGGTGTTGGCTGTTGGAGAGGTACGGCAAGAAGAACGACAGCATCCTTTTCTGCCATCAAAATCCTCTTTCTCCTTTTCCTCCAGCTTTTCCTGTAAGGATGCTGAGTGCTCACAGCCTGGGGCTTTAGTTCCTCTCCTCTCTGCATTACCATGCTGTGTAATGCGCAGTACACCCCTATAATGTATAACGTGCCTGAAAATCAACTTTTGGAGGATTGTGCCAAACTCATTTGAAAACGTATCTTCCTGATATCCCTTATTGATAAGAATCTACTCACAGAGGCTATGTGGTGTTGTAAATAGTCGAGGCACCTGAGACTTCCTCAGCATTAACTAGTTATAGCAAACACTAAGCACCCTTACACAAACTGGCAAGGATTTTTCCAGTGGTTGCAAAGAAACCGAGTGGAAGACCTTACTTTTCACAAATGCCACTGGTTGATCTGACAGTGGATCAATGGCCATTTGGGTACAGTTTACACACGAGGGGATTTTAGCACTAAGGTAAATCCTGCTGCTCCCTGTGCCCGTCTGGGCACATCTGTGGAAAAACTCAATACAATCAGGTACCCTCACATAAAGAGCATCCTTCACATGTCTATTTTGCAGTAATGGGCACATAATTGCGAAATTCTTTAAATGTCCACAACCGAAGCATGGAAGAAACCCAAAGAATAAAAAATTAGCCTATTGTGACCTTCATTTCTATGGGCATCAGATGTCCAGCCAGTTCTTGAGGCCTGAAACTTCATCCGAAAGAATGAATGTGTTCATGACTATTGTCATGAGAGGCACAGCCTTCTGCAGCCCTCCTACTCAGCTGCATCACAAAACCCGACTCTTTGCCGATATTCAATTTGTTGATGATTGCACCTTCTTCTGCCTCCTGCTCCTTGGCTAATCCCTTTGCAATGCTCTGTTGTCTGGAGCTAAGTGCAATGCTCTCCCCACTGCTCCTCTTCTGTGCTCTACTCAACCACTGAGCAAGAAGGCCACTTTTGACAAAGGGTCATCTGGACTCAAGACATCAGCTCTTTTCTCTCCTTACAGATGCTGTCAGACCTGCTGAGAATTTCCAGCATTTCCTCTTTTGGTTTCAGATTCCAGCATCCGCAGTAATTTGCTTTTATTAAGAAGACTGCACATCTGGATGCACATTTTAGTACAGTGGCCAGTTAACCTCTCCGACTTTGCTGAAGCAAGACCATTGACCTTTTCCCCCTAGTACTTGTTCTTTCATCTGTCGTGTAAAATTTCATTTAGTTTAATTAACAGATGATGCAAAAAGGTTGAGGCACAAGCCATTTAGTTTAAAAGCTTATCATATTTCCTTCTATCATACATTAAGCTGATAATTCTCTTCATCCTATCGATAACTGTGACACTATATCCTGCACTCTATCCTTTCCTTCTCCCCTATATACTCTATGAACGGTACGTTTTGTTCATATAGTGCGCAAGAAACAATACTTTTCATTGTATCCTGATTGTTATCAATCAGGATACAATGAACGTAACAATTCGGTTACGTTCACCTTAGTGATGGATAGGGATAGGCATGAAGCTGGGGGCAGTAGTTATAGCTGGGGGAAGGGTAATTATGAGGCCATAAGGAAAGAATTAGGGTGCATAGGTTGGACTAGGAAACTACAGGGACTGGGAACATTTGAAATGTGGAGCTTATTCAAGGAGCAGCTGCTGCGAGTCCTTGATAAGTATGTCCCTGTCAGGCAAGGAGGAAATGGTCGAGTAAGGGAACCTTGGTGTACGAAAAAAGTTGATTCGCTGGTTAAAAGGAAAAAGGAGGCTTATGTCAGGATGAGGCTTGAAGGCTCGGTTAGTGCAATGGATAGCTATAGATTAGCCAGGAGGGAGCTAAAGAGTGAGTTGAGGAGAGCTAAGAGAGGACACGAGAAGACTTTGGCTGATAGGATTAAGGAGAATCCTAAAGCTTTCTTTAGATATGTTAAGAATAGAAGATTGGTTAGGACAAGATTAGGGCCAGTCATAGACAGCAGTGGGAAGTTGTGCGTGGAGCCTGAAGAGATTGGAGAGGCACTGAATAAATATTTCTCTTCGGTATTCACGCAGGGAGATGTAAATGTAGTTGTGGAGAACACTGAGGTACAGGGTTGCAAACTGGGAAGTATTGAAGTAGATAGGGAGGATGTGCTAGATATTCTTGAGGGTTTGGAGTTAGATAAGTCCCCTGGGCCGGACGGGATTTACCCTAGGATTCTCTGGGAGGCAAGAGAGGCGATTGCAGAGCCTCTGGCTCTGATCTTCAGGTCGTCGTTGGTTACGGGTATAGTTCCGGAAGACTGGAGGATAGCGAATGTGGTCCCATTGTTCAAGAAGGGGAAGAGAGAATTTCCAGGGAATTATAGGCCAGTGAGTCTTACTTCTGTTGTGGGCAAAGTATTGGAGAGAATTATTAGGGATAGGATGTATAGGTATTTAGAGAGAAATGAATTGATTGGGGATAGTCAGCATGGTTTTGTGAAGGGTAGGTCGTGCCTTACTAACCTTATTGAGTTTTTTGAAAAAGTGACCAAAGATGTGGATGGGGGTAAGGCAGTTGATGTGGTATATATGGACTTTAGTAAGGCGTTCGATAAGGTGTCCCATGGAAGGCTTCTGCAGAAAATGCAGATGTATGGGATAGAGGGTGATTTAGCTAATTGGATTAGGAATTGGCTAGCGAATAGAAGACAGAGGGTGGTGGTTGATGGGAGATATTCATCGTGGAGTTCGGTTACAAGTGGTGCACCTCAGGGGTCTGTTTTGGGGCCCCTGCTGTTTGTAATTTTTATAAATGATCTGGATGAGGGTATTGAAGGATGGATTAGTAAATTTGCGGATGACACTAAAGTCGGTGGAGTGGTAGATAGTGAAGAGGGGTGTTGTAGTTTGCAGAGAGACTTGGACAAGTTGCAGAGCTGGGCTGAGAGGTGGCAAATGGAGTTTAATGTGGAAAAGTGTGAGGTAATTCACTTTGGCAGGAATAACAAATGTGTAGAGTATAGGGCTAATGGTAGGACTCTTAATAGTGTTGATGAACAGAGGGATCTTGGTGTATATGTTAATAGATCCCTGAAAGTTGGCAATCAAGTCGATAAGGTTGTTAAGAAGGCATACGGAGTCTTAGCTTTTATTGGTAGGGGGATTGAATTTCGGAGCCGCAAGGTCATGTTGCAACTGTACAAAACTCTAGTGCGGCCGCACTTGGAGTATTGTGTGCAGTTCTGGTCCCCACATTATAAGAAAGATGTGGAGGCATTGGGAGGGTACAGAGGAGGTTTACCAGGATGTTGCCTGGTATGGAGGGCAGGTCTTATGAAGAGAGGCTGAGGGATTTGAGGTTGTTTTCGTGAGAAAGGAGGCGGCTAAGAGGGGACCTAATCGAAACATATAAGATGATTAGAGGTTTAGATAGGGTGGACAGTGATAGCCTTTGTCCTAGGATGGAGAAAGCTAGCACGAGGGGACACAGCTTTAAATTAAGGGGTGATAGTTATAGGATGGATATCAGAGGTAGGTTCTTTACCCAGAGGGTGGTTAGGGAGTTGAATGCCCTGCCTGCGGCAGTTGTAGATGCGCCAAGTTTGGTGGCGTTTAAGAGGTTAGTTGATAAGTTTATGGAAGAGAAGGGAATGGTTTAGTTTGGAGGGTCATTGCTTTTTTCATAATTGGTCGGCGCAACATCGAAGGCCAAAGGGTCTGTTCTGCGCCGTAATGTTCTATGTTCTATATGACAATGATAAATCAAATCAAAATAGAATGATAGATTCTAATTGGTTTATTGAGATGAGATTATTCAAAAACAACACGTAACCAGGATGGATATCAGAGACAAATAACCCATGACAGATGAGAAAGTTTCTCAGTCCCAAATCAGAAACTGCTCTCCTTTTCTGTGCTTTTCTCTCATGATGGCCTAGTCCCTACACTTTAGTTGGGGGTTTGTGCGCATCTCATGTCAAGCACTCATTCAACTGCATCTTTGCTGACAATTTTCTAATTATCGAAGGATAGCTACTAAAATACACCTGTTGTTTTCCAGTCCACGCTTGCTCCTATGGTCACCTCATTACTTATCTCTTGTAAGAATATCCCATTCATTTATTTGGAAAAATATATTTGGCATGAATCTCCATCTTATCAGGCACAAGAGTGTCTACATGAAGGCTTGTATCTGAGGGAACTACAGTATCTGGCCTAGATTACAATCTTTTGGAGAAGAATGAACAAGTGATTTCATCAGCTCTGATGCATGGTCATCCAGACTTGAAACATTGCTTCTATTCTGTCTCCACAGATGCTGTCAGACCTGCTGAGATTTTCCAGCATTTTCTGTTTGTTTTTCAAATTCCAGCATCCACAACATTTTTCCTTGAACAAGTCGCTGCCTTGTTTTATCCTCATCGCGGTCTGGCTGGAGAGTTTCTCAAACTTGAGAAAGAAAAAGGGAGAGAAAGAAACCCATTGTTAAGAAATTACATTTTCAACATTTCATTGACAGGTTTTATTTCTGGTGATTCAATAATATTCTCACCACAACATACTGCTATGGCTTTACTCTTGGACTACTATTTTCTTTGGGTCTGACATTGACTGTTCCTCTACATCAATGGAAAGAATCATCCCTCCTGCTTCCCCTCTTTATAATGTTAGCTGGTTATCAATTTCTGTCAGCAATGACTTCCCGCTTTGCAGCCACTTCAGCTGATTAGCCAAGCTGTTGACACATCGCGAGGATCATTAGCCAGCCATTCGTAAGATCTCATTGCTCTTCGGAAATAAAATGTGTAATTTCCATTTTAATCAAACACACAGTTGGAATTACCAAATCGGCCGCCACACGAATCAGAGCAGGTGAAGGGCGGATCACTGAAATGTCCGTTGACCTCGGAGGGGGTTTTATGGTTTCAGGATGGGTGAGGCTGTAAAATCCCACCCAGACTGTTGACGTGTCCCTGTGATTCCGCCTCTGACATAAGTGTAAGGAGGCGGAACTTATTGGAGAACTGATTCAATGTTCAGCCATCTAAATTTTCCCACTTCCTCACTCTACCTCCAAAGCTGCCCCATGAAACCTTTGTGCACTGATCTCATGGGCATCTCAGGGCATAGTAAGTAAGCGAGTCGTGTGAACTCTAATCCTAATAGTCATGGCAATGTCCATGGAATTAGAAAGTGTGTTCATGCTACAGCCAGGGAGACTATTTACCAATCCACATTCTTTTTTCACTTCACACTATTCTCTAAGATGTGAAGTAACAACAACAACAACATTTCAGAGGGAGAAATCCAAAAAATTACAAACCTTAACATGAGTCATGTGAATTTGTGATTTGGAACCAAACACCTGAATAAATAGTAATGGATATTTTTACTCCTTTTAAGAGTTCATCTCTCTGAATTTTTTTTTCCAGACTTGGTGCACTGGGATTTACATTCCCATTGTATCATCCTAACATAACTAAATGGTATACAGACAGCACTATTTTATGACCTTTTTGTCCAAGTGTCAGGAGGGCATGGAACTGGGAGAGTTCCAGATCTGTTGTTTGGCCACGTTCTCAGCTCCCCGCCTCCTCACCATCATATGCACTCTGGCTGCAAAATTTTGAGTGGGACCGTTGCTCATTGCCTTGTGGGTGGGGCTTAACACACTCGACAGCCCACAGAGGGAGGTACTGCACATGTGCAGACCTCTGAGGCTGCACATGCCCATTAACAGTAGCAGAGGCCTGGCAGACAAAGAGTGTTGTCAGGCCCCTGCTACTGGAGGTTGCTTCAAGTACTTCCCCTGCACCCCCACAACTGCTGGGGTCCTTTGCCTGAGATGCAGCCTCTGCTGCCCCTCTTCACTGCCCTGACCAATCACAGATTCTCTCCCTCCCCCAACAATCATAGTTTTACTGCCCTCCCCCTACTGATTGCTGCAGAGTAGCATTCCTTCCCCATCCATCCATGCAGAGTGGCAGCGGGCCCCCATCCATCCATCCATCCATGCAGAATGGCAGTGAGCCCCCTTCCATCCATGCAGAGTGGCAGCGGGCCCCCCTCCCCCATTACCCCCTCCCCACTGGCCATGAGCCCAATGATCCCACCCCTCTCACCCACTGACCCTGTGTCCGGCACTGCCTATTGAGCATATTCCAGCTGCCAGGTTGGCAGTGCCAAGGTACCAGTCTGGCACTGCCCAAGATGTCACAAGTAGGTTTATTCCCCCCTGCCGTCTGTCTCCCTGAGAGCCTTTATGGCCTCTGGTTCCATCAGCGATGCCAACATGACTGTTCCCATTCATGGGCAGGTGGATGTTTCTCTCTCCAGGGAGAGCTTCTCCTGACAAGGTGAGCCTAGATGATTGAGTGCGGACTCACTAAACACATATTTTAGTAAATTTAAATAAATTAGTCAGCCTTTTACTCATTCCTGGGGAGAGGCTGACCTCACTGGAAATCCTGGTGTCATAAAATTTCACCAATGATACTAATTGCTTCATGCCCTACTTTACAACTGCGACATGCCCGAAAATGGGTAGTTGTAAAATTCCTTCCATAATGTATGCCTGAAGATGTTTTGAGAGAGTGCCAAGTATATTTAAAAATAATCTCATATCAGATGCATGCTGATCTCATTTTCATATGAAATAAGTAATGAGAAAAGGTTCAGCATGAACCATTGACATAATAATGTGATTTGATGCAATTTAATGTTTATTTATTAGTGTCACAAGTAGATTTATGTTAATACTGTAGTACAGTTACTGTGAAAATCATCTAGTCACACCATTCTGGTGCCTGTTCAGGTACACTGAGGGAGAATTTAGCATAGCCAATGTATCTAACCAGCGCGTCTTTTGGCCTGTGGGAGGAAACCAGAGCACCCGGAGGAAACCCACGCAGATATGTGCAGGCTCCGCATAAACAGCTGGTAATCGAACTTGGGCCCTGTTGCTGTGAAGCAGCAGTGCTAATAACTGCACTATCGTGCCATCCTTAAACAAAGCCAGCTGCAGTCAATGGTTGAATTTTAGTTGTGATAATTAACTGCTTGCATTAAGATACTAGGTAAACTAAGCTGGATCAACTGAGAAAAAAACTGATGAAAAGTTATAATGATAGAATGATTAAGAATAAACAACATGGTACAAAGTAAGGTTCAATGAATAAAGAATTAGATTTTTCAGAGTGGAAGTTATAAAATTCTGATGACTTGCTCACAGCCAGAACTCCCTTTTTACAAAGAAAAGGTAGATTGAACTTGATGGGTAATATCTTTCAAACATATTGTCGGACCATGTAGCTCAGATGGATGACAGCAGTCTACCAAAAGAATGCTAGTTGATTGATATCTGGCTGTTGGCCTCCTGGGTATTCAAAAGCTAGATATGATGACAGTGTGAGATTGGACTTTACAGCCCTTACATCTCTCAAATTGGTTTCAGATTACTCAAGACAGAACATTATAGAAAAGATCAATTCACACTGGTTCTGTTTGCCATCTTCTAACACCAAATAGTTGAACACACTTGGGTGTATCGTGATAGAGCAGCCGAAGATCTTTCAGGTTGCTGTTTATAATTGAAATGTGATGTTTCAACCAGATAACTTATCAATAGGGCCACATGTGCAATAGAGAGGAATTTTAGGAAATTTATGGATCATTTCATTCCCCGCAGCTCACTGGGTGGAATTCTACATGCAGGCGAAAACCCCATTTCCTAGTTTAACAGTCCGGGACAAGCTCGCCTCTGCAAGGGTAGGAAATGTCAAGCTGAATTTACCACTTGAAAGGGATAACGATCACATAAGTTTAAAAATCACATAAGTTGTGAGCTGCATCTCAGTCACACAGGGAAAGCTATGTCAAAACCACAGGTCCTGATTAACGTAGACCCAGATAAGAGTCAATGACTATTTAAGGCACTCGGCATGCTTGGTTTCATCAGTCAGAAATTTAATACAGGAGTCAGGACATCTTGTTGAAGTTGTAGAAGGCATTGGTAAGCCCACACTTGGAATACTATGTGCAATTCTGGTTGCCCTATTATAAAAAGAATATTATTAACCAAGAAGGAGTGCAGAAAAGATTTACTAGGATGCTACTGGGACTTGATGGATTGAGTTATAAGGAGAGGCTGAACAGTCTATGACTTTTTTCTCTGGAGCGTAGGAGGCTGAGGGGTGACATTATAGAGATCTACAAAATCACAGATCAGCTAGATAGTCAATATCTTTTCACAAAGGTAGGGGATCTAAAATTAAAGGACATAGTTTTTATGTGAGAGGAGAGATATAGAAGTGTCCAAAGGGGCAACTTTTTCACACAGAGTGTGGTGAGTATCTGGAACAAGCTGCCAGAGGTAGTAATAGGCGCAGGTACAATTTTATGTTTTAAAAAAACATTTAGATAGTTACATAGATACGCTGGATACAAAGGGATATGGACCAAATACAAGCAGTTGGGATTAACTTAGGGGTTTAAAAAAAAGTGTGGCATGTTTCAGTTGGGCCAAAGGGCATGTTTCCATGCTGTAAACCTCTATAACTCAATGACTCTAACTGAACAATGTGCAGCTGTAGCTCATGTTTGCCTATTAGGCCAATGAAAAGCAAGATTGATAAGCCATTGATCAGAGATACATCTACCATTTCTTGGCTGAAAAATTGCGATTGGTCTGTGATTGCAGAAGTATAATTGGACATTACACTCTCATTTATGCATGATGTAACCTTAATCAATAACTGTGAGTAGATAGAGATTAATTCTATGCCTTAATTGGTATATGCTAATTATTTGTAATTGAATTTAAAACTGTAAGTGCTTGTGCATTTCTGAATTCTGGATTCCAACTTACCTGAATGATTTACTTTGGAGTCCAATAGCTATGGTCTTTAATAAATTATCTTGAAACCACTCTGCGATTTGAAGGGAATGGTAGTTTTAATGACTACAACAACAAATAAAATATCAAAAAGAAGCCGTGCAACACTGCTCAAGAGAAGGACTCCCACCACAACTGGAAGGCAGTGCTGTCTCTGAGAACTGTTGGACATTTGTAGTGACTGGAAGCTCTTGTGTCCCAGCAACATCACCAGGAAAGGTGGTCACTGCTGGGACTGAATTCAGTACCAAGTGACAATTGTGGCTAGAGATGGTTCTGCCAAGGATAGGCTGAACTGGTCCTAGAAGGTATGGTAGAGATGCCATTGCCAGAGCAGGGACAGAAACATTCAGCGCTGTGTAGTATCATGGGTAAAGGGAGGGAATATTCATCAATAGGAGGGACATCCCAAGCCTGCTACAAACATTGTTCTCCTGACAGCCTTACCATATGGTATGAGAAACCTTGCCACCAATACAAGGGCACACAGGCTGTCAAATGCCTTCCTTTCTGCTTGTAAAATACTAGTAGCAATGTATTGCTGAAAGGCACGACACTCCTGCCACATCAGCTGATGTTATGTGACCTTCAATCCTCCAGCCCAGTCCCAGTTGTTGTAAAATTCCACCCTTCGTCATGTTTATATCTTATAGTCATCAGCTAGCCTCAGCTCTTCCACTTTCTTCAACGCCTCTGTGGTTAGCTGCCTCACTGTTCCAGGGATCTGGATTCAATTCTGGCCTGGGATGACAGTCTGTTCTGCCTGTGTCTGTGTGGGTTTCCTCCAGGTGCTCTGGTTTCCTCCCACAGTCCAAAGATATGCAGGTTAGGTGGTTTGGCCTTTCTAAATCGTCCCTTAGTATCAGTGGGATATGCAATATCAGGGGTAAATACATGGATTATGGAGACAGGGCCTGGGTGGGATTGTTATCCATGCAGACTTGATGGATCAAATGGCCTCCTTCTGCACTATAAGGATTCTATGATTGTATGACCTCCTCATTGCTTACACTGCTGGGTGCTGCAAACTTGTTCCTAGTGAAGAAATAACAAGTGCAGTTTTAGAGGATCTTTAACAAAAAAACTCTTCAAGGAGAGTTATCAAACAGAATGTGACACTGACCCAAATCAGGAGAGACTTGGACAGATGGCCAAACAATTGGTCAAAGAGGGCAAAGAGGGAGCCTCTTAAAATAGAGCGAGGGTGTGCTGAGAGGTTTAGGGAGGAAATCTCAGATTAGCTCTTGGGCAGTTGACAGCATAGCTTTCAATGATGCAGTAACTAAAAGAGGAGATATGAATGGAATTAGAGGAGGGCAGGTAGCTTTGATGGTGGCTGTGTCAGGTAGAGTTGGGGCAGAGGGCCATAGGAGGCTACAGAAGGATGTAGCAGGATAAATGCATAGGGTTTGGGGATAGGGCATGGGTGGGATTGTTGTCAGCGCAGTTCGATGGGCCAAATAGCTTCCTTGTGAACTTGGGAATTTTATGACTCTATAAAACCACCTGCCACTGTCCTACTTCTGCTTATCTTGCAGTGAAGGCCTTGTCCACTCTTTTGATACCAACAGATTTAACTACTCCAACAGTCTATTGGCCAGCCTCGCATTTTTTTTTATGTCTTTAAACAGAAGATAATTGAAAATTGTGCCGCCGATACCTGGATAGTGTGGCCCATTTCAAGGGGTATTTCTTGAGGGCCATATGAATGGGCCAGATCTTATAGAGCGTCAAGGATGGAAACTGAGCCAACTGATTGTAAGGAGTATATCGTGAGTCAGGAAGAATCATGTACCATAGTTTCATAGAACACTACAGTGCAGAAAGAGGCCCTTTGGCCCATCGAATCTGCACCACCCTAAGGAGGATCCTCACTTGGAGCAGGAAGAGAGTTTTACAGTTGTATAATTGTTCTATTGGACCCAATTAGTGTAAATGTTTATTTATTCATTAGCAATAAAGCCTTATGTTACCTCAGCCACATTAAGTCAGGTTTATTACAGTATCCAAAACTGTACTGGGATATGTGGTCCCTTTAAAGGGGCGTTCCCTGAGGGCCTTGTGGTTGGACTAGGCTCTATGGAATGACAAGGCAGGAAGCTGAATGAATTGAATGTGAGAGTGCATATCCAATTTGGGAAGAAGTGGCAGTTAGAGTAGGGAGGGTAGTTTATAATTGCTTAGTTATACTGTCAGATCCTATCTGTATATATACTTAATCGTTGTGTTGGCAATAAAGCCTTTTATTTCCTGAAGCCTTATCGAATTCCCTCGAATTATCAGATGCACCAAGCTAGCACACCCCTGCTTGCGGATTTATATTAACTGATGTTTCACCAATGCCTTGATTTTAGAATTCTTACCCCTCTCTTCAAATGCTTAAAGGCAGCATAGCAAATGGTGGACGTGATTGGAATGTAAATGGTTGCTTAGATTTATTAACAAAGGAATCGAATATAAAAACAAAGAGGTTATGCTGGAGTTTTACAAACCATTGTCAAGAAACATGTAAAGATCTGAGAAAGGGTGCAGAGGAGACTGACTGAAATTTTACCAAGAGTTGAGGGATTCAATTATGAGGAGAAGATGGAAAAGTTTGATCTGTTCTCCTTGAAAGAAAGAAGGTTATGTGGGAATTAAATTGAGAATTTCAAGATGTTGTTAAGAGCTTTTAATATATGCCGATTTCACACTTGTACATGAAGCAGACGATTTGTGGAACAGATAGAATTGTCTTGTGGCCTTTCCTGCTCCACATACTGTCATCTTTAAAATATTGTTTGTGCACTTTTAAAGGAATGTCAATATTTATATTGGAATGTGCACTTCTTTTGATTTAGCTTCCTGTACTCACTGCTCACAGTGTGGGTTTGCTCTACACTGGGGTAGACCAGAGTGAACAGCCACCTTGCGCATCACATTCCGCACGTGTAACCCCAGCTTTCTGGTTGCCTGGTATTTAATTTTCTATCATGCTCTCACGCTGAGCTTTTTGTCCTTGGCCTCCTGCAATGTTCCAATGAAACTCAGCATAAACTTAAGGAGTAGCATCTAATTTTTTTCATTGGGTAGTCCACAGCCTCTTGAGTCAACCAATCAGATTTGCCTTATCTGTTTCCTTTTTCTTTGCAGGTTTTGATTTTTCCCATTGTTTTTGCTGTGCATCATTCTGCCATTTACATTTCTCTAAACATATCTGTAGTTTCAGACAGCATGGTGGCACAGTGGTTAGCACTGCTGCCTCACAGCGCAAAGGACCCGGGTTCAATTCCAGTCTTTGGTCACTGTCTGTGTGGAACAAAGAACAAAGAAATTACAGCACAGGAACAGGCCCTTCGGCCCTCCAAGCCTGCATTTGCCATGCTGCCCCACTGAACTAAAATCCCCTATCCTTCTGAGGACTGTGTCCTTCTAATCCCATTCTATTTGTGTATTTGTCAGGGCACCCCTTAAAAGTCACCATCATTTCTGCTTCCACTACATCTCCCTGGTAGCAAATTTTAGGTGCCCACCGCCATCTGTGTGTAAACAAAAACTAGAGTTTGTACTTTCTCCCTGTCTCTGCAAGGGATTTCTTCAGATGCTCCAGTTTCCTCCCACAGTCCAAAGGCATGCAGGTTAGGTGGATTGTCATGCTAAGTTGCCCTTTAATGTAACAGAACGCATAGGTTAGAAGGATTAGTGGGGTAAATATGTGGATTCTGGGGATAAGGCCTGGATGGGATTGTTGCCAGTACAGACTCAATGTGCCAAATGGCCTCCTTCTGCACTGTAGGATTTCTATGATTCTAAATTGCTAATTATTGTCCCAAGAAGTGAAGGTTCGGGGGGTTAGCGATAAATATGCAGTTACGTGGGTGGATGGGATGCTTGCAGGGATTCAATGCAGAACCGATGGGCTGAATGACCTCTTTCTGCACTGTAGGTATTCTAGGATTGTATGACATGTCTTACCATCAATCTCTCGTGCCTTGAAGCTGATTGTAGATCTTCCCTTTTGTTCTTATTATCCATCTTGCGAGCAGTCAATTTTGGTAGATAATGCTCCAATGAGGGGTGATTTTTGCTGTGACACCAGCGTTTTTTCACCTGTGGTGCAATAACCACCTCCCCTTCCCCACTCTCTCCATAGACCACCAGGACAACGGAACTGAGTCTAAACAAATGCCAAGATCCTGCCTGATTCTCTCTCCACAGCTCAGCCTGGCCTGTCTGGTATTGGCAGCACTCCTATTTTAATTGGGATTGCAATTTATTTTAAGAACCTCAGGGTACTATGGTATGTGCAGAAAAAGCATAATGTCCTGGTCCCTCCACGCTGACGCTATAGTTAAGAAAGCCCACCAGTGTCCCTAATGTCTCAGAAGGTGAAGGAAATTCGGCATGTCCACTATCACTCCCACCAATTTTCACTATATGAAGCATCCTTTCTGGATGTTTCACAGCTTGGTACATTGCTGCTCTGTCCAAGACCGTAAGAAACTACAAAGGATTGTGAATGTAGTCCAGTCCATCATACATCTCCCACTTCCTGCTTTCTTGGAAAATCAGCCAGTATAATAAGGAACCCACAGACCTAAAAACATACTCGCTTCCACCTTCTTCCATGAGGAAAAAGATATAAAGGTCTGAGGGCACGTACTAACAAATCGAGAACAGCCTCTTCCCTGTTGCCATCAGACTTTTGAATGGACCTACCTCATATTAAGTTGATCTTTCTCTATAGGATAGCTCTGACTGTAACACTATATTCTGCACCCTCTCCTTCTCCCCTATTTATTCTATGAATGGTACGTTTCTTCTGTTTATAGCGCACAAAAAACAGTACTATTCACTGTATCCATGTGACAAGAATAAATCAAATCAGACAACACAAGAGGAGGAGGAAGTGCAGTCACTGCTCCTCCTGCCCACGGCCTCCTTCAACTGCTAACCAAGAGATACGGAGATCAGAATTATGGGTCTACTTAAACCATAGAGAAGCTGAACACTTTCTGCATTCTGTCAATCCATGAATAGTGAAATTCACAGACATTTCATGACTTACTTCAACCACCAGAATATTATAATGTCTCACCTCAAAGCTTACAAACACATACTTATTCTTGCCTCCATAAAATGGGGCTCTCTTACTTGTTGAATGATAACAAACAGCATCCATCAATAAACTGCAACTAACATCCCTTATCTCTGGGGTTTAAATACTTTATCTCATATTGGTATCACAATTTCTGCTTCCATAGGGTTGATAGAAATTGTAAGGCAGCACTTTGCCAACCTGTAGAGATATGTTTGGAAAACATGTCCCAAAATTCTTTCACTTGTAACAGCATAAAGCACCCATTAACAAAACCCAAGTAAACTGCAGGGACTTTGTTGCATGCTTTATGCCAACTAGATATTGCTTTAAGTAGTCAAAATACATATTTACTTGAGCCAAAAATGCAGACAGCACTAAAAAGGTAGACAGCAGACTATACAAACATAATATAATCAGAAATAAAAATATAGGGCCAAATTTTCAAAAATTTAAATGTCATAACAGTATGAAGGGTTTGTTCCATGGCAATCTTTTCGGTGAGCTAAAACAATCTCCCTTTTTTTAGCTCTCAGTAACAACTGCAGCCTTTTCTTTGATGTTTAAAGGCTGGGGATTAAATAACTTCACACCATGATAATCTTCAACCCACATCCTCTTCATCATCGCATGACTTATACACTGAGTTAAGATCCTTGCCACAGTCAATGATATATCTGTTTGAATTCAAATGGACCTGCAAAGTTTTGGTTTCCTTCGTGTGAATCACACCTTTGCCCAGTTGACAAAAAGTGAATCTGTCTGAAATGGACATGGGTGCTATCTGCTATTGTGGGATCTCTGCAGTCCCCACAAAAATCTAAGCCTTGCTCTTCAATGTTCCCTTGGTTTAAAAGATCACAGAGTTTAAGGAACCACTTTGTGTGTGGTATTGTACGTTACTTGCTGCATAAAACCACAAATTCGGGTTTCAGTGACAGCAATACTGTTGAAGATACGATGTCACTTTGAGTGGCAACTTATTCTTGGTATTATAATTTATGGCTTAGACGATGCTGCAATTAATCTTTTAAAGAGGAGACCAGGTTGTCCGCATCAAGGGAATGAGTGCACCAGAAATCACTAACCAAGAAAAGAATATATGCACTATGGGAGCAAGAACGGCATTCAACATCATTTCTCACAATGCATCTGAAAAATCTTTCTTCATATACATTGCATTGTCAGCAATAAAATGCTAAAGTCTTGCTGAATTCTACACTAGAGTTTATAATGCTCCAAAATATATGGAAATGTACAGTTTCAAGCTGAACAGGCACAGTAGGAAACACAAGCTGACTGTTACCTTTCCAAGCTGCCAGTTACAAATAAAATGTAAAGAATGTTCTTATCCAGTGCGCCTGTTGTTTTGTCAGCTATGATTGAATCACATTCCAGCAGATTTAACAGTCTGAATCTGTTAAGCATTTATTTCTGTTAAATAATCTGGTGAAGTTTGTTTGTACACAAAGGCTGGAAATTTACCACCATCCACGCCAGTGGGATTTCCCCATTTCACTGCAGTGAATGGAGATTTGGATGGCTGCCAAATTCTCTGACCTTGCTATAGAAGGAATGTGGCGTGAATGGGCAGCAAGATCGTGCCCAGAATCTTTCCCATATTTACTCTGTGTTTGATGAAGTACTTCCTTACTTATGTAGTTTTTTGAGGGGCATGTTGGCAACAGTGAAGGTATCCAATAGTTCAAATGTAACTCACTGTCTTACTCAACTCTTTCAGTTATTCCTTTAACCAGTGAGGTTACTGCCACTTGTTTGTTTGTGTTTTGGTCTGTGGCTTTTGCAGTAGATTTATGTTTAACTTACTCTTCTAAAGCATTATGGTGATCAATTTTTTTGTTGAAAAACCCCACAATTACATTGCAAGAAAAACAAAACAATTTCCAACATCCGCAGATAAGGTTCCTGCTGGGAACTGCTGGAGGAGCAGCATCTCATCTTCCAATTAGGATGTTATAGCCCTCAGATCTCAACATTGAATTCAACAACTTTACACTGTAGCCTTTCCCCTCCATCATAATCGTTCTTTTTAATACCCTTTACATTTTCTCAGTAATAAAAACACTTCTTCCTCCACCCCTGCCATCTGGTCATCCATCTCTTGTTCTTAATTTTGTGACAATTTTGTTGCAATGCTTTTTTAGCTACAGTATAATACCGAACAGATTTTCTCTCTCTCTCAGTTGTAATGAAGAACCAAACAGACTTGAAAAGATAACTGTTTTCTCTCCCTGCAGATGCTGCCAAACCTGTTGAGTTTTTTTTAGCATTCTCTGTTTCAAATTCCAACACCCGCTATATTTTGCTTATTTTATCCTGCTGGAACTGCTTAGCATGATCTTAAATTGAGCTGTTTTTTTCTTTGATTTGTTCATCTTCAAGGTGCTTCAAGTGAAGACTAAACTTGATATATTTGCTTTCAACCAAAACTAATGTCACCTGTACCAAGGGTCAATAAATATGCATGCATTCCTTCAACATGTCAATGATTATCACTTAGCATTACAAAGAAATAAAGTACTTTCACACCACAGTGATCATGTTGAATTTTTAAATCAAACAATTTTATTGCCAATTCACATTTTATTTGAATAATGCTTATGAATTTTTTTTATTCATGGACAAGTCTGCATTTCATGATTTCTATTAAATCCACAAGGATCTTTAGGGATAAAATTTATACACATTTGGAAAAGCATGGCCTAATTAGGAAACATCAGCATCGCTTTGTGGGGGGCAGGTCATGTCTTACTAACTTGATTGAATTTTTTTGGAGAGGTGATCAAGGTGACTGTATGAAGATATGTTGTCTACATCGATTTTAGTAAAGCTTTTGACAAGGTCCTTTATAGTAGGCTTATCCAGAAGAATAAGATGCATGGGGTCCATGGTGATTTGGCTGCTTAGATTCAGAATTGGCTTGCCCATAGAAATCAGAGTGTAATGGTGGAAGGGTGTTTTTCTGACTGGAGGTCCATGATTAATTCTGCAGGAATCTCTACTGGTACCTGTTCTGTTTATGATATATATAAATGATTTGGGTGATAACATAGATGCGTAGGTTAGGAAGTTTGCAGACAGCACAAACATAGGCGGAGTTGTGGATAGTATAGAAAGTTGTCAAAGGATACAACGGAATATAGATCAATTGCAGATATGGGTGGAGAAATGGCCAATGGAATATAATCCAGGCAAATGTGAGGTACTGCACTTCAGGAGATCAAATGTAAAGAGTAAATTTATGGTTAATGGCAGGACCTTGAACAGCACTGATGTATAGAAATATCCTGGGGTTCAAGTCCATAATTCCATGAAAGTGTCTACATAGGCAGACAGGCTGGTAAAGAGGGCATACAACATGATGCCTTTATTGAGTGGGACATTGAGTACAAGAGTGTCATGTTTGATTTGATTTGATAGATTTGATTTGATTTATTGTTGTCACATGTATTAATACACAGTGAAAAGTATTGTTTCTTGCAAAACACAGGGGGTAGAAAAAGATCAACTTAGTGCAAGGTAAATTCATTCAAAAGTCTGATGGCAGCAGGGAAGAAACAGTTCTTGGATCAGTTGGTACGTGACCTCAGACTTTTGTATCTTTTTCCCAACACAAAAAGATGGAAGATAGTATGTCTGGGCTGAATGGGGTCCTCAATTATTCTGGGCTGCTTTTCTAAGGCAGCAAGAAACATTTTTTTTGGTGCTAACTGGTCCTAAAGAAGCGATTTATGTCTTTAGGGTACTGCCTACAATTGGAACTATGGAGATTGATAGTCATTAAGAATTATGCTTTGCCATGTATAAGGATTTTAATTGGTAAAAGTTGTACTTGCATTGGAGGCACTACAATTAAATTCACTATGTTGGGATGAGGGGGTTGTCTTTTGATGTGAGGCTGAATAAATTGGACTTTGGAGCTGAGAAGAATGAGATGCTGAAAGATGGAATCCTACAGTGCAGAAGGTAGCTGTTCAGTCCATGGAGTCAGCACCAACCACAGTCCCAGCCAGGCCTTTCCACATAACCCCATGCATTGATCCTAGCTAGTCCCTCTGACAATAAAGGGCAATTTAGCCTGGCCAAATCCACCTAATCCATACATTTATGATTGCTGGAGGAAACCAGAGCTCCCAGACAAAACCCACACAGCCATGGGGAGAATGCGCAAACTCCACACAGGCAGTGACCAAAGCTGGGAATTGAACTCAGGTCGTTGGTGCTGTGAACAGCAGTGCTAACCATTGTGTTGCTTGTCTGTCAATTGGGGAATCTAAAACATGAGGACACAACTTCAAAGTGGGGAGAAAAAATTCCCTCAAAGGATTGTAAATCTTTAGAATTCTCTATCCCTGATGATTGTGGATGCTCTATTGGAAATATATTTAACTCTAAGATAATAGATTTTTGGTGGCTCAAGGAATTAAACAGATAGGAGGAGTGGGTGGGAAAATGGATTTGAAGCCCAAGATCAGCCGTGGTCTTAACGAATGGCTCGATAGGCTATGCAATCTATTCCTGCTTCCATTTCTTACATCCTTTACAGTGGAAGAAACAATAATGTGTTTCTTATTCCATATTTATTGGATGCTTATATTAGTTTTCAGTGTCCACACTGGGACATGGCTGAAGTTTCAGGCTCAGCTGACTCTCCCTTGTATTCCAAAGGAGATCATCACAGATCACTCAGAATGCAGGTGAGTTCAAAGCCCTATAAGGACTCGGCCAACCTGAAAGCGGTCCATGTTGATAATACTGGCACCACTTTTAGGTCCCTCATTTTCTTATTATGGCTGACTGCCCCCACAACCCGCCACCACACCCAGCACCCAGGCTCTTCCCTCTTCATTCTTCCACATCCCCAACCCCATCCTCTGTTCTTCCTTGGATCCTTCTTCCTCCAATGTATGCCCACTGCGGGCACTTGGCTTTCTATAATGTGTGTAAAGTTGTAAATATCATGCATGAGTATGTCATCTGTGAATTTTTCATATATTGGCAAGATATCGGATAACAAGGATGTGAAGAGCTCAGGCAACTTGGAATTTCCAAATTCCAACTATTCATTTTTTTTTAAAACTTTTATCAATATTAAAATAATGCCACAAGGGAATAATGAAAAAAGGCTATAGTTCTGAGCAAAATGAGTGATAGTGACTTTGATTGTAAACATAAACTGAGACTTACATTAGTAAGTCTCAAGTAAGACAAATGGCTACAATATTTGTTAACATTTGAAAACGGGTACAGAGTACAAAGATTGTAGTGCTGATTGGGTTCTGTCCTTACATTCTAATATAGACTCCACAAATTAGGGGGCAGTGCCAGGATACAGTGCCAGGGGCATTACTTTGGGATTTCCTCTGGGGCAGTCTGGGAGTGGGATTGGAATGGAGGGGGGTAGTTCCCTGTCCATGGCGGGGCTCTTAGGCTTTAGTTTTCATTCTGGTTTAAAGGGCACCCCGATCTCTGGAAGGCTGATGTTGCCGATGGGGCAGGCACTGCCTTCCTCGAAGATCTGACCCTTATGAATGGACCATTAGCCTCACAATCTCTTCATTCACCAACACCCCTTCATTCATGCACTCACAATGCCTATCAATCACAAATCATACATTATACGCAGAGCTTCACCTCACACTCACACACCTAGCATTTGCTGCAAGGTTCACGAACACATTTTATAGATTGCACACGGTGTCAGTTTTTAAAATCAGGATAACCACATCACACAAACATATTGCACTAAACTTTCTGATACACTTCTCTCCTTCAGGACAATGTGGTGACAGGTATGGCTGCATATCCTCATTTTGATGGAGGAGATGGTGCTCACCATCTTTGGCGTGTCCATGATGAGGTTATGGCCAGCGATGAGGCTGAAAGGTTTGAAGATGATGGTTTGTATACTTCCCGAGCATAATGATCTAAGCATGCACCCCTCCCTTGCTGAGAAATTCTTCACTCTTTCCCAGGTCAAGTTCACTTGCAAAGCAACTCCCAGTGCCTGCTCCAGCCAGATTGCACCGCTCCCTTAAGCGATGTAGGTGATTTTTTTTTTGTTTTTATTCCAATTCAATCAAATCAAGTCTAATTCAGAGTCTCAATAAGTTGAGATATTCCTGATCCAAGCTGACAAGACAGGGCTTGGTCTTGGTCTTGGTCTACATGATCTAAGCTGATTGGAGTAGGTGTAGCTCCTCTTCCAAAGCTTGATTTTATTTGCATCTTAGTCAGAAAGCCGAGATGCCGCTTTAAAAAATTGGTTCAAATGAAGCTGAAATGTAACCTAATGACTTCAACTACGCACAGCATGTTGATACTACACTTGATCTTAGCCACAGTAGCACAAATGGGGTGGGTTTTGGATGTGTATGTAAATCATATAAATGTACAGAGAGTATGAAGTTTGGATATTGCTTCATTTCAATCAATGAACAAGCATTGCGATGTACATTCCTGTTTCTGGGACAAACCAGTATAATGCCAGTAGAAAATGACGTGTGATTGACATTGCAGAGAGGTATCGAAAGCAGAACGTCTTCGGACATGTACTTTTGTGAACCATTTGTGTTTTCATGATTATCTGACAGATACATGATTATATTTACTGATTCCAAGGTTTTACTTGAAAATGTAAAACAAAAATCATGTCCAAAAACCCAAAGCTGCCATGTGGAAATTTGAATTCATATTTTCGGGGTTTCTATTTCAGATATTTCAGGTCTCACTTTCCTCCTTCACAACATCCTTATTCTACATGTTTGATTGAGATTTTGCTTAGTTGATCAAATGGTATAGATCTTACATAAAGCAGCAATCACCATCAGATCGCCACTGCAATTGCAATTGAATGCACCCTGCACAGCTCCTTATTCTAATCAGATTTTTTGAGCCCACTGTCCCCAGAAATACAGTGTACAGCCCATTGGAGAACTCCATGACATGCGTGGACTGACAGGGGGAAGACTGGGCATCTACGTTTTACTGCACTAGCTTCCATAAGGGAAACCTACACGTCCATTGTTTATGTCATTCATACGGTGCGACTTCACTGACTTGGTCAACTTCCCTAATTGCCTGGGAGAATGTGATGCCGAGCTTCTGTCTTGACCTGCTGTAGTCTATGTGGCACAGGTACACCCGCAGTGTCCATCAGGAGGGAATTCCAGGATTTTAATTCAGCCATAGTAAAGAAATGGCGATTTATTTTCAAGTCAGGATAGTGATAGGCTTGAAGGGGAACTTTCAAGTCTGTTGCCCTTGTCGTTCTAGATTTAGGGAGTCATAGGATCGGAAGGTGCTGCATATGGAAGCTTAATGAGTTCCTGTGGTGCATCTTGTAGCTGGTAAGCGCTACCATGTATCAGTAGTGGAGAGTGAATGTTTGTGGTTGGGGTGCTAGTCAAGAGAATTACTTTGTCTTGGGTGGTGGCAAGCTTCTTGAGTGTTGCTGCAGCTGATAAGGAATTGGCCCAAGAATTAATAGATGCAGAGATGGTCATCTTCCATGATTCTATACACTCTAAAACAATTCTTACAGATTATAGGATAGCAAATGTAACCCCACTATTTAAATAGATATGCAGAAAGCAATTTATAAAGATATGTAGACCAATCAACCTGATGTCGATAGTGGGAAAAATGCTAGAATCCATTATAAAAGATATAATCGCAGAGCACTTGGAAAACAATGATAGTATTGGGCAGAGTCAGCATAATTTTATGAAAGGGAAATCATGCTTGACCAATCTCCTAAAATTCTTTGGGGACATAACTAGTAGAGTTGATGAAGGGGAGCCAGTGGATGTGGTATATTTGGACTTTCAGAAGGCTTTTGACAAAGTTCAACATAAGACAGTAGCATGTAAAATTAAAGTGCATGGGATTGGGGCTAGTGTACAGATATGGATAGAAAATTGTGCCTTGTGTGCAGTTTTGGTTTCCTTACCTGAAGAAGGATATTCTTGCCATCAAGGGACCACAATAAATATTTACATGACAGAATCCTGAGATGGCGGGACTGAGGGGAAATTTATAAAATGTAGCAAATCCATCATTTGATGGAACTCCATAGGATACACGGACAGTATATTAAACCTGATATACCATGACCAATTTCAAGTGGAACAATGGACATTTTAAAAACGGTGTTATTTTAAAAGGTTACATTCAAGCAAAATGGCTGTGAACCAGACATCGGAATATACAACATCACCAGACCATAAAGGGGGCCATGAGTTGTGGCAAAGCTATTAGGCAAGGTTATGCAGAGGAATGTCGGTAGCCCTTATCGACTACAGGATAAACAATGTAAATAATGACTTTTATCCCAGCTATATAGAATATTGCCTTCATTAAAGGGAAAACATTTAGCAATTCCAGGAAACCACCTTGGGACAATTAGCAGCCCATCAGATACCTCCTAAAGCAGTTTGGTCTCTGTCATTGAAACTGATCAAATTAGTTTCATCCTGTAAGCACTTTGCACTCCACAGTTTTGAAACTGACTGATGGGAGGAGTCAGCCAATTTGATGAAGGAAACTGCCTTTTAAAAAATATCAAATTCTGGCCAAGAAGACAGAGGGGAGAGATGGTTGACCTTTCAGCAGTTAACTCGGAAAGGAGCTCTGTGAAGTTCGGTGCAGGAGAGTTGTGTGAAATCGGAAAGAAGTGAATGCAGGTGTCCAGCCAGACAACTACTATATGGACAGATGAAGGAACTCGAAGAGACAGCAGCAAGGCAAGACACCAACTATTTTCTCAGTAGCAGCAAGAACTTTTGTTTTAAAAACGATCCGAGGAGTGGTGAGTATATTCTCTCAGCATTCAAAAATCCCCCAGTTAGGTAAAGGTTGAGGACAGGTCTAAGATTCTTTGTGTTTTTGTGTAAATTGTGTAAATCATGTAATGCTAAGAATTTGCATTGTGCCATTAGAGTTTTCTTTCCATAGCATAATATTGAAGAGTCTGTGTTTTATTTAGTTGGAGTTATTTTGAATAAATTATTTTTAAACTAACTTTGAAGAGTCGCTCTCTCTCATTGTCCATCTTGGTGTATGTCACTAAAAAACCAGAACGTAATTCTGGGTACAGAACCATAAAGGGTCTGAACATTTTGAAGCTGCTCACTCAAGGGGGGTCTGCTGGTCAGGAATAAACAGTGGTTCCTCTCTCACTCATGAAGCTGTCCCAGTGTGACACTTCTGGGTTGTATTTCACCACCTACAAGAAAGAGAGACAGATGTTTGTAGGTGGCATCAGGTCGAGTTCACTAGCCAGGAATAAACAATGAGTCTTTCTCCCTCTTTCTTGTGAAGCTGTCTCAGCATGACACTTCTGGATTGTGGTTTGAACACCTCCAGGATAAAGATATCACAGTCATCAAAAGCATCCAAAATCAACTGTGAGAAGTAAAAGGTCCTTTACAGATTGAGTTAGTTAGGAGCATATTCACTGGAGTTCAGGGGCTGAATTTTACCAAAAAGTTTCTAATGGTCTGATCATATGATCCCACCTAGCCCTACATGTTTTGTGCTGGGTGCAATGCAGCCAGAACACTGGGTCCCAGGCAACTATCTGGTCAGTAAAAGAATTTCCGGTAACAGCGATAATTTGAGGACAAGTAGAAAGAAAGGAAAGAATAAAAGAGAAAGAACAAAAGAATGAAAAGGAATGAGAATAGGAAGAATTGAAAAGGGAAAGGAAGCCATGGGAAGGAAGGAGGAAAAGAAAGAACATTAAAAGAAAGACTTGAGTTCATATTGCAGATTCATGACCTTGGAATGTCCCAAACTGCTTCACAACTAATGAAGTATTTCCTGAAACACAGCCGCTGTTGCAATGGAGGAAACAAGCTGACCATTTTCCCACAGCAAGCTCACACAAACAGCAACACTGGAATGGCCAGATAATCTGCTTTCAGTGATTTTAAATGAGGGAAAATCAAGCACAGTTTTCTCGCACTATCGAAACCAAAAAAGAGTCTTCTGTGAAAAGCAGCCAGGTAGAGTTCGATCATGGAAAGTTGTTGGCAGGTAGCTGTTCACAAGTTTGACAAGATTACTTTGAGGAGCCAAAGGGAAAAAAAAACTCATGGAATGTTTCTTAGGTTAAAGTAAGGAATGATCACAAGAGGGAAATGGTGCACACTCTATATTAGAAATCAAATAGATGGAGTAAGAACCTTTTCTCGTATTTACTTTCTTATGTTATATAATCTGATTGACAGGCTGAGATTGAATTAGGCACTGCTGCAGCAACATTTGATCTATTTATACACATTATCTCAAACTCTTGATTGGATTACTGCTTTGTAGTTACTGGTTCCTCTTCATTATTTATGATGGGTTCTGGAGTGCCCTGGTTCTTGTTCATGTTCCTGACATTGCCTGTGGCTCTGCAGCTGAGAGCTGTATTTCGTGTCAGCAGTTGGCAATTGCTATTTTTGGTTCTGGGGTCAGTGGATTTAAAAGAAATCCCACTGATGGGGAAGACAATAAACTGGGATAGGTTTAGGCAATTTATTTATTTACTTATTAAAGTTTCACTTCTTTATTCCCCTCATTATTCCAAATTCACAATAAATAATTGATAATCTGGAAATTATGTGTCTAATTTCTAATTTATTGCAAAAAGTAAGCAAGCCAGGAGTGGCTGCAAGGCAATGATCTCAACTCAGAATTCTAACAATGGTGCAAACTGTAAAAAAAATTATAATCGCTTAAATCTCTCAATGATATGACAACTTTGTAGTCACCTCTATGGGATAATTATTCTTCACAGAATGGAGAATGGACTGTTTTACTTTTAACATATTAACTTGTTTATTCATGGAAAAGTCCATGACTTTACTGAATTTGGATATGTATCTCAGTTAAGATAGTGAGCATAAGATTCCTATGATGTTTTTGAATAAGCTGTAGATATGATACCATGGAAGGGTAGCAAAACGGATTGTTGGCTGAGAAGAGGAATAATTATGTAACTCGTTGGAGTGGCAGAAGCTGGTGGGTGATGATCTACAAAGCTTGGTGCTGGGACCAATGTTGCTCACTATCTATATTTAAAATTCAAACTTTGAAACACAATTTCTAAATTTGTGGGTGGGAGTAATCCTCAATACTGAGAAGAACTGTAACAAATTACAAGAAATTAATAGACTTTCAGAATGCAAAGAGAATTTGTACATCAATTTTAACATGGCTGAAATGTATTACTTAGTATGCCTCAAAGTGAGAGAGGAGAGATACAAAAGGGTCCAGGGGAGCAATTTCTTCACTCAGATGGTGGTTAGTGGATGGAACAAGCTGCCAGAGGAAATAGTAAAGACATGGACAATTCTGTCTTTTAAAAAAAAGCATTTAGAGAGTTCCACGAGTAAGATGAATATAGAGGGATGTGGGCCAAATCCAGTCAATTGGGACGTGTTTAGCGGTTAGAAACTGAGCAGCATGGATAAGCTGGCTGAAGGGCCTGTTTCCATGCTGTAAACCTCTAAACCTCTAGAGCACACATGGGAATACAATAGAAGTTCTAGTTTTGTGCAGGAAACAGATCTGCAAGTGGAAAGTTGTGCAGGGGGAGCTCTGCAATTTGGGAGTCATGCAGGGGGGCAAGCACAATGGGCCATAGAGGGGGTCTGATGGGATGGCATGTCAGGAGTCTGCAACGAAACTCATCGGGAGCATCCTGATGCCCCAGTGCTAGCGATCTGTGTCCGTGTGGTGGGTAGCAATGCTGCCAATGAAAAGAGGGGGAGGTGGGCAGGATCCAATGTCCTTTGGGAGCGGATGTTTGGAAGGAAGTCTCCCGGTTTGCTGTCAGATCGGGACGCCCTGCGTAACTGCTCCTGAGCATTCTGATGCTGGTTTCACCAGCATACTTAGGCTCTCTCTTCTCCGACCAGCACAAAGCTCCCTGCTGTCAAAAATATTGCTAGCATGCTGGAAGATTGCAGTGCCGATTGCAGCCAAAAAGGCCTGTGTAGAGGACTCTCGTTTTCACACTGTTAGAATTGTTTTGGGAAAATTCTGCTCGTGGTTTTGCACACATAGATTCAAACTAACAACAGTTTTATTGCAGAGTATAAAATGAAACTAAACAGGAGCCTGTAAAACACCCAATGAATCACCATCAAATCATGGCTCTTAAAGCAATCATGCAATCACTTGAATATTTTTCAAAGGAGATAATTTTATTCACATAAGAGTGATGCACAAAGTTACATTGAAATCTGTGGACATGGCATTGGCCTAATGTTTATGTTGGGGAATCAATGTAGTCTGCATATTATCATTAATAGTGTCTCTACAAGAATAATGTTTTCCTCCAGCGAGTGTGTTTTTACTAGCAGGGAACACCAGAGGTAATAAATACAATACCATCAGCAAGAAATCAAATAAATTTTGAAGAAGCTTCTCCTGTCTGCTGGCCTTTGTTAACCACCTCTTTCCCAAGAGATCGACTCTTCTTTCCTGTACTCACTGATTAAGAGCAACAGAAACTGCCTGTGTCTCGTCCTATCAAGAAAGAAGTACACTTTCCATTTAAATTGTCAAAATACCAATACCAAAATATCAGCTTTTAGGTAAGAAAATGTGGTTTTTTGGCTATTGCAGTCACATCAGAATCCATATCCAGAATCTGGATGAGTACATGGGATTGGGAGTTACAGATAGTTCTATGACCTGGTAGGTATAGATATGATCAGCACAACTTGTGGGCCAAAGGGCCTGTTTGTGCTGTGGTGTTCTATGTTCTAAGTATTAACATTTTTAAAAATATATAATTTTTTTAAGAGAATAAAGCACGTTTGCAGTTTCAGTTCAAGGTGTTACTAACACTGCAACTACGCGTGTGGGATGTGTACTTTTTGCAATTGCAGCTACACCAAACTCAGCCAAAAGAATGTTGCCTCAGCTACTCCCTATATTTGCAATTTCTACATTTTCATCATTGAAGTTCATTCCCATCTCCTGATTAGATTTATTGTGCAATCAGTGAAAATCTATTTCTGATTTGATGTTGGAAGAAAGAGCTTGGTAAAGAATTTGGAAATGAATGTGCCTAGGATACTCCTGTAGTGATAATGCTTAAATAATGTGATCCTTCCTTTATTTATCATAGTATCATAGGATCCCTACAGTGCAGAAAGACATTGCCTGGCATTTATGTGGTGTGAATGTTACTTGCCACTTGTCAGCCCAAGTCTAGATATTGTCCAGATCCTGTTGCATTTGAACATGGACTGCTTCAATATCTGAGGAATTGCGAACGGTGCTGAACATCATACAATCATCGGTGAAACTCTTCTTTCTGACCTTATGATGGAGAGAAGGTCATTGATGATGCAGCTGAAGATTGTTGGGTCTAGGACATTCCCCTGAGTGACTCCTGCAGGGATGTTCTGGAGCTAAGATGACTGACCCTCCACAACCACAACCATCTTCCTAAGACTCCAACTAGTGGAGAGTTTGGCCCCTGGTATCCATTGATTCCAGTTTTGTTAGTGCTCCCTGAGGCCACTCTTGGTCGAATGTGGCCTTGATGTCAAGGGCTGTCACTCTCACTTCACCTTTGGAATTCAATTCTTTTGTCCATGTTTGAACCAAGGCTGTAATGAGGTCAGAGACCCTGGCGAAACCCAAACTGGGAGGATAGATCTGTAACATTCCTTCAGAATTCAGTCACTTGTTTTAAGAGACTATGAAGGATGATAATAGTCTCCACATATCTTGGGTGCTTGCTTCTGAACAATAAGTAACTCTACCTTTTTATGTTATTTTCATGTTTGTTAGTTGCAGTAATGTTATATTAGTTGGAAATTGTCAGTCAGTTTGGGCAAAACAATTTATTTACAGATTTTGTTGACCATTATTTTAGCCATGTCTTCATGTTGTGAAAATACCAAGTTACTGGATTTCTGTAAATGACAGATCAGTATAGAAAAGATAAACTTAGCACACAGTAAGACAATATTTGGAACCATTAATACAATTTGATGGTGTTGCATTGACTTGCTTTGATTTTTCTGTGGAACCAGAGCTACTGATTTATCAGTACTAAAGTGCATTATAATTTCATTTACAGATTTCATTTGTCCAATTTGCATCTTGCTTCCAACTCTCAAAACTTTGCACTTAAAAGTCTCAGATCTTTCATTCTTCCCTTCTCATGGTGATGTTCTCAGCCCTATTGTATTTCATGGTAACCAATGTCATCAGCCAAGGAAAAAGAGAATATCCAGAATCATATAACAGTCATCTGGCTGGGGGCGGGGAAGGGGGTGGGTGGCGCATGGTGACACAGTGATTAGCACTGTTGCCTCTCACTGCCAGGAATCTGAATTTCGATTCCTGACTTGGGTCACTCCGTGTGGAGTCTGCATGTTCTCTCCATGTCTGCATAGGTTTCCTCCAGGTACTTTGGTTTCTTCCAGCAATCCAAAACACATCCTGTTAGATGCAACGGCTATGCTAACTTTTCTCTCAATCTACCCAAATAGGTAATGGAGTGTGGCGACTAGAGGGTTTTCACAGTAACTTCATTGTAGTATTAATGTAAGCCTAAATGTGACATTAATAAGTAAACATTATCCAACTTGACATCTCCGTGGAAGAAACCTCAAATGTTCCGCTGGTGTCTCTTGAGTTCTGTCCTTTTGTCCATTTAGAAAAAAGGCTATAATGCAAGTGTGAAAGTCAAACTGAGCATTTGAGTAGTATAATTTGGACAATTTCCATGTGTATTAAGTTGGAGAATGTTTAACTACATAAAGAATGTACATTTTGACTGAATTACAACCATTTCTATTTCCGCATTACCACCTGATTTGATGGGTGTATGTGAACACTTAATGATCCTGCACCCATTAATAAAATGTCTTACTTCCTGTAAATGCTATAACAGGTAGGGGCAAAATACATATAGAAGGATGCATTACCTCAACAAATCATTAGGGATACTGTCAATGCACAGATGTTATCTGCTCTGGCAGATGAGAAATGTAGCAATTAAGGAATGCATCCAAACCAGAGTAGCACACTCTCCTTGATGTATGATTGTCACAAGTAAGCTTACATCAACACTGCAATGAAGTTAATGTGAAAATCCCTGAGTCGCCACACTCCAACACCATTTTAAGTACATTGAGGGAGAATTTAGCATGGCCAATCCATCTAACCAGCATGTCTCTCGGACTGTGGGAGGAAACTGGATCACCCAGAGGAAACCTACACAGACATGTGGGGAATTACAGATTTTGCAAAGACAGTGACCCAAGTCAGGAATTGAACCCAGCTCCTTAGTGCTATAAGGCAGCAGTGCTAATCACTGTGCTACAAAATCCAGTGAACATCTCTTTGTATTAATGCACAATTCTTATGCAGTTCTCTGCATTTATAAGGGGAGGTGGTAGGCAAGATCACGTGGTTACATGATGGCCATGAGAGTTGTATACATTCAGTGCTCCTTTTTCTGCCTGTCTAATATTTGGTCATTTCAGGTGAGAATAAACATCAGGGGCTGCTCAAACTGAGAGATCATTCAGCAATTTCTGCACTCCCATAGGTTCAAAATAAGAGCAAATGATTACAGTAGCTAGATAAAGTTTAGTGAAGGGCAATACTGGTGAGGAATTAATGCTGCGCACCAACCTTAATTGAACATAACAGATTTAATAGCATGAGGAAACATAATTTGCATTGAAGCTTTTAATGCCACTTGTGAGCTGATGGACTGCAACATCTGTCGGTAATATCCTTTTCCATGACCTAGTCAATTTTCCCCTGCTCACTGTCAGATTTCCTGCCTATGGCTATGGCCACAATCTGAAAAATGTACGTTACAAGAAAGCTCGACATGAGTGATAACCCAGCTGAATCATTTCAATACGTTTCAGCAAAGCAGGAAAGATGCATTTGCCTCCGATATTCTCACATGTCCGCCCCTGTGATTCCGAATGGTAGAGGAATGAATTAGTGCAAATGCTCGGACCTAATGGGAGATTAATTTCATTTTCATGCCGTGGATTCTCATCTCATCATCACCAGCAGGAAGTCAGTTTGCACCCAGCAAAGGCAGACTAATAGTTCTGACAAAGCTACCTGACAGCTCACAGTCAGCATTTTCATCAAGGACTTCAGTCAAAAATCTGATGACAAACTGAATGAAAAATTGGGGCATTGTGACCCTTACAGTCCTCAAGTTTTTTTTCATGCTAGGTATCACATCTGAGCAAGTCAGATGTTCGATTTGTATCGTACAGAGTAACAAAACTTGCTTTGAATTTTCTAAGAAAATTCAGTATTGACAAACGTAACATTTCTAAAGAAACATAGTCCAAGCACTATCAGCACGGGGCAGATGCACATGTTTAGGAGGAAGGAGAGCCTTCCTTTGCCGCAAGATAACAGTTCATTCTGTGTCAATCAACATTTTTACATCTGAATGAAAAATGCAGTTAGAAGTTCCGTAAAGGGTTATAACGATGAGCAAAGATTGAAAGAATCCAATCCTGTGGCAGCACAATGGTTCCTGAGCAGTTGGGATATTAGACAGGCAACTGGTTGAGGGTGTAAGAGATAGATACTCAGGAATTCTAAATGGAATATTGAAAGAAGTTACTTCTTCCATTAAAAATCTGAGACTATGTTTAAAATGAACATGCTGTTTATTTGTATGCGCCTAGTCTTAGCATAACTTCAAGTCAAAATAGGTAAAATATATTAAAATATTTGTGGCACCAAAATTCATGGTACAATAACATTGTTGCATTGTCGGTGTATTGTTATTGTTTCTTCTTAGTAAATCCGTAGCAAAATATTTCTCAAGGTGATTTACCAGAGAAATTTCTTCTCAAAAAAAAAAGATTGAAAAGTTTGCATTTATCTTAGATTGGAGATATGTTTTGAAAAATATTAGTTTTGTGTTTCTTTGAATTTCCTACTTCTTCTGAATAACAATTTGGAGGTACATTAGGTTACAAAAAGAATGTGAAACATCAAAACGGTTAAAGAAGTTAGTACATCTCCTTGCTCTTCGCCCTCTTTATTAATGCCACCTGACTTTTTAAGTTTTAGTGTCACAAGTAGGTGCCCATTAACATTGCAATGAAGTTACTGTGAAAAGCCCCTAGTCATCACACTCTGTCGCCTGTTCGGCTACACTAAGGGAGAATTTAGCATCGCAAAGCATCTAACCAGCACATTTTTCAGTCTGAGAGAGGAAATCCTTGCAGACATGGGGAGAACTTGCAGATTCTGCATATATAGTGACCCAAGCTCAGAGTCAAACCTGGGCTCCTGGTGCTATGCAGCAGCAATGCTGACCATTATGCTAATAAAGTTATTTCCTTCTGGAAGTGTAACAGGCTGATCTAGTTTCCGGTCATCAAAAATCTCATGAAATGATTGCTCTATATGAAAAGTTCTGCCTGGAGAGAGCAACTGACCTTGGTCAATAATGCTGCTTGTGGAATTGGCAGAGTTCATTTTGTGAGAATCAAATTCAGTTGAATAATACCCACAGCAACAATTTGCTTCACAATACCCTTCATTTGCAAGTTTTTTGTTATATATTAAAGTGGTCAGCTCACTTATACAGAAAACTTAAAAGAATGAAAAGCTTGTCACATGGGGGTTAGTTAACTAGTTAGTGGAGCTTTGTTAGATAGGTGTTCATGAGTGAAGTGGTTGAAGACGTGAAGTATTTTGTATCCCAGTAGAGCAGTGACACTGTCCTGCTCTTTCTTCAATCTGTGACACTAAGTCCTGGCTACCAGAAATAGCTTCTTGTGAGTTATTTCATACAGACAACTCCTGGATGTCCTTGGTGGAGTTGATCCAATATACAATTCCAGAAAGGAGGAGGAATGATCACTCTGATTCCTCTTAAAGTACTCTGTTTTGTACCATTCACTCGAGTTCCCTTCTTTGGTATGGTTTAAATTTCAGATTCCTCCTCTACTCATCCAGTGGCATTTCTTCCAAGATTATGTCTGTGTCCTTCCCCGTCACCGGATTTGACCTGGTGTATCTTTGCATTTGTGAGGCTGTGATAGGAATAGAATCAACCTGGGAAAAGTACAAGATGTTTACACAGCTCTCCTGTGATTTAGCTTTTTCCCAAAATGGTAGACATGATAGAGCATCGACATTCACTTATTGCTCAGATCTTCTGTATTGAACTTCATAATTATGCACTGATAACATGAAGGACTATCTTTGCAAACCTCTTGCAGGTAGAGACAGTATCCCTTTGTGTGCACCAAAAGTTATTGTTAAAGACATGTGGTCTGTTAACAAAGTAAAATATCTTCCGTACTAGTAGTGATTTTAAATATTATGCTCAGAGCTTTATTTTCCAGTGGATTAGCCCTGCTACCTCACACTAAATTCTCTTAAATTTTTACATTTAAAGCTCTTGCATAGACAGAAAATAACTTTTCAACTAGGCTAACATTTTCATTAACATTTTCAAATCTGTGCCAAGGATATAATTCTGCTCAGAAGCTGCAGCTCATTCATGTTGTGCAGTTAGGTCACATTAACCTCAGTGTGGTAACACATCAACTGAAGCTCAACTATGGTACATTCTTGACCTTCAGTTGATATCCGTTTTCAGAGGTAAGAGACACAACATATCTACTTCCATTTTAAATTCATTCCCATTCAGTTTCAGAAAGATGGGTTCAATTCCAACTCAGGCTATTGTCTGTGTGGAGTTTGCATGTTTTCCCTGTGTCTGCGTGGGTTTTCTCTACGTCCTCAGTTTCCTCCTGCAGTTCAAAGATGTGCAAGTTAGGTTGATTAATTGGCCATGCTAAGTTGACCCTTTGTGTTGAGGGATTGGCAGGGAAGAGGGCCTGGTTGGGATTATGGTCAGTGCAGATTCAATGGGCCGAAAGGCCTCCTTCTGAATTGTAAGGATTCTATGAATTGAGAATAATATCATTCAGCACTTGTCAATATTCTTTACTGTTCCAATTTAAAAGCAATATGCCATAGATATGCAACCCTCTTCAGAATTAGAAAGCACTAAAATAAGTATGCTTACATGATGCTAGGTTTCCAGCTTTTAACACCAATGGGCAGAAATTCAAACAGCAGTTTTCAAGGAAGGATTTATCCTCAAGACAGCAAAACAAAAAATAAATCTATTCTCTAACAACTTCTAGACTTCAGAGACAGGAATGGATAACTCTCTCTCTGCAGTTTCCAAAACGGCATCTGAAAAAATAAATTTGAATTCTGTTTAAATATAGCTGTCCCCAGTCACATGACCTGCCCTGTCAACTATCCCAATCAAACTTAACTCTGCAATCCCAGGGTAACGTTAGAACAGCAGAATATTGCATTACTTCAGATTAAAACAACATGATATTAATTATACTGCTTCAGTAACAATAGATGATACTGGCTGCGAACAAAAAAGGTTCCAATAAGATGCCAGGGACAGCAAGATACACCCTGCAGAGGTATATGATTAAAATATATTTCTTAAAGTATTATCACACTATTTTAATCTACATTATACTATTATATAATTTTACATGTGGTATGCTTAAAAGTGTTTTAACTTATAATATGGAAACTCAAAATGTAATTGAGAAGATGAGAACTTCTTGGACCTTGATTAGAAACCTTATTGCATGAGGCTGAACAAAAGAGAGTTCACATTTTGGGCTGTGGAAAATCTAAAGCACCATGTGTTTATCATTAGTATTCTTCTGCCTTGTTTACTTCAATTATGTGACTCATTTATAATCATCTCTTATTTAAACGTTGTGTTTTGATGTTTCAATAAAGCATTTGTAGACTTTTGTAATGTTTAATGGAAAACATTTATTAGCAAAAGGCTTTGATGCCATGTTAACATTTAACTAAACATTTAACTTTAGCAACTGCAGCATGACATTCCATTTAATTCCCTCAGCTTTTACAAATTTCTTCCAATAAAATATATTTTTTCACTTTAGCACAACGATCAATGAAATATATTTTCACTTTGCCACTGGCTAAAGGAGGGGAAAAATCCTCAATATCCCTTATCTAATATCCTTTAGTAGATAAGTTTATGGATGAAAGGGGAATGGTTTAGGTTAGAGGGTCATTGCTTGTTCCTAATTGGTCGGCGCAACATCGAAGGCCGAAGGGCCTGTTCTGCGCTGTAATGTTCTATGGTTATAGACTTACCTGCCTTCCTACCAGTTTCCAGCATAGTAACTGTTTGCCAGCTCTGGGAGATATGCACGTGTTCCCGGCAAAGGCGCAAATCCCAGAACAAAGCCGACAACATGCATCTCCCACCACGACCCATCAGAAAAGTTACGGGTCGTGATGGCAGAATCGCCCCAACAATTCAGTTAAATTTAGCATTACCATGGAAAAGGTCAGAGATAAAGTTACATTTTTCAGGAATGAGAAGGGATGTGGCTGAGGTGGACTGGATAACACTACTAGAAGATAAATCAGTGGAAAGCACTAAAAAGTGAGATCCTAAATGTACAAAGTAGATATGTCACCACCAAAATAAGAGTGATACTGCCAAATCTACCCCACTCCCCCCTCCCCAGTTATCTACAATACAAGTGAAGATCAAACAGAAGGAGAAAGTGTACAATTGGCAGAAAGAGCTAAGCAGTGCAGATAGCTAGATGAATATAGGTAGTGCAGGAACAAAATAGAAAAGGAAGTAAGAAAATCAATGTGAGCATGTGAAAAAAGATGAGCAAGCAAAGTTTTAATGAAAACCCAAAGATGTTTTACCAAAATATTAATGGTTGAGGTTAGTTAAGTGAAAAGTTGGACCTATTAAAAGTGAAGAAAGGAGCTTACGTGTAGATGTAGAAGCTGTGGAAAGATTTTTAAATTAATATTTGGTGGAATGCTACATTACTCAAATGATATTATTTAGGTTACTGGTAAAGAACAATGGTTTTGGAATTGGGATTCCACTCCATAGAAATGCTAAGCTCTACAAAAGGAAAGAAAGTTATGATATGCAGGCAGGAAATCTTACATTTTAAAAAAAAAAGGAGAAACAAAATAACTGTTACACCCCCTCAGAAGTTGATAGGCCAGTCCACATGTCACAGGCTAAAACAAATCTGCTTGGACCCATTCCACATTTAAAGAGACACTGCAAAAACTTTTACTTCTCAAAGATGCTGTTAGTGTTGCATCTAAGCCTTAGCGCCATGGCATTGCAGGGAAACCTTCACAAAGACAGTTTAAACATCTTTCCTGCACTAAGATTTCAACCCCGTATTATGTGGTAATTTGACTTATAGGGCCCGATCCTACCATTGCATTGTGCCCATTTTCAGATATGAAAATATTTTTTATATAAATATATATTTATAAATATATAATATATATATATAATATATATATAATATATATATAATATATATATAATATATAATATATATAATTTATATATATATATAAATATAAATATATTTTATAAATATATATAAAATATATGAAAATAAAATAAAGAAAAATTTTCTTTACTCAAAGAGTGATTAGGGAGTGGAATGCCCTGCCTGCAGCTGTTGTAGATGCGCCAAGTTTGGTGGCGTTTAAGAGGTTAGTTGATAAGTATATGGATGAGAAGGGAATGGTTTAGTTAGGAGGGGCATTGCTTTTTATTTTGGTCGGCACAACATCGAAGGCCGAAGGGCCTGTTCTGTGCTGTATTGTTCTATGTTCTATGTTCTATAAAGCTTGGTAAAGTTGGGCGTGAGGCGAGTAGCGCAATCAATGCCCATCTCTGTGCCAGCTCCTCCTTTTACCAAGACCTGAAAAAGGCCATGATCGGGACTGTGTCTTAAATGGGCGAGACAGTTATTTAAATGTATTTGCATATATTTGGATCGACTTAATGGACTGCACATCCAACTTTACCAACACTTTCCCCTTTACCACCATCCAGAATCAGCGCAAACCATACATGTTCCATAAAAGTCCAATTCGGGCACTCCCTTTATGAAAGGGAAGACTTAATGAGTTTGGGGATTTAAAGATATGCAGGTTAGGTTAATTAGCAATGCTAAATTGACAGGAGAATTAACAGGATAAGTACATGAGATTATGAGGATAGGGAGAGGGTGGGATTATTGTCAGTTTGGGATCAACGGGCTGAAACGCCTCCCTCGGCAGTGTATATATATATTTTGAAACAATGGGTAATTTCAACATAAACAGTGGATGTGTTTAGTTATTTATGCGCTTAAGTTTCTTAGAGTATTGTTGTCCTTTCTATTTTGTGTTTTTCTTTTCTTTGAAAATTAATAAGTATTTTTGAATAATTGTTTATCTAATGATTGGAGTGGTTCCTCTCTGGGTTTTCCATGACTCCTTGCACTATTTTAAAAAGATCTATACGTCATCATGAAATAGTGCATCCAATTGGGATACCTTTGCATGTTACATTAACACGATTCATGACGCAGTGCACACTGGTAACAGTATGTATCACCTACAAGATACAGTGTAGCAACTTGCCAATATTCCATCGACTGCACCTTCCAACCCTGTTATCTCTACCACCTAGATTGACGACAGCAGTCAGACTTTCAGGAACACCACTACTTACATTCCTCTTTAGAACCACCCACCATCTAGACCTGGAATGACATTACTATTCCTTCAGGTGATAACTCAGGCAAAATCCTGGTTCTTCCTTCCAAAAAGCAGTGTGCTGTATCTACACCAGATAAACCACAGCCGAGAAAAATGCTGGCTTACCCAGTGAAGGGTCAAATCACAGGAAAGTATAAAATAAGGCAAGTTCCACATTTGCTTATGGCTTGGTATTTGCATAGTATTTCCTTCGTACTGTGTCACGCGTTTACCATCAAAAATTCTTAATCATAATGTTCTTATCACACATTAATAGCTCAAAGCAAATGAGCAGAAAATTAAAACTGAGGATGGAGAGAAGACATTAATCAAGAGGAAGAAAAATGGAGAAGAAAATATGTACTAATGAGACACAAATATTTACAGGATCAAGAGAAACCAGAGTCTACCAATGAGAAGTTACTAAAAACCGCAAACAATCAATCCTGGATGAATCAGGAGAATTTAGCAAAATTTAAAAAAAAAAGCAAGTAAAGATTGTTTTTGGAAAACAAAGTTTAATTGTAATTTTTTTGGCTCAGCAACTGAAACTTTTAGTATGAATTTCCTAAGAAGAAATAAGTTTTCAGGCAGTGCAGATTCTCTCTTGAAACCTTCCACACAAACTTCACCTTACAAATGGTGTATCTGATTTTGGATCTATGATTCCTGGGTGCCCTGATCTGTCTGACATAACTGTACAATTACAGCATTTAAAATAAAATTGGACAGGTATACGAAATGGGAAAGGTTTAGAGGAATATGGACCAAACACAGGGTTAGTTTAGTTGAAGAAACCTGGTCGGCATTGGATAGGTTTGGGCTGAAGGGCCTGTTTCTATGCTGTATATCTCTGTGGCTCTATGGGCTGCTTTTCCCCATCCTGCCAATCATGGGAATCATAGCAGTGGGAGGAATGGGTGGGCCATGAAAAGGCCCGTTGACCTCAGGCAGGGATTTTCCAGTTTTGGGGCAGGGGGGTCCAGAAAATCTTGCCCTATGACCTGACCCTGGTGCTTTGAAAAGAAGGAAGGGGAAATGGCCATGTGCTATTGAGTTTAGATTCTCCTGTGCTTCTGTGTAAAGTTCCTGCCTCTCAAAGTCATTGCTTTTGTCAAGGTAGCAATGCCGAGCCTGCATTGTTGCCCATGGAGAGACAGATATTAGGAAAGTGAATGGGCACACAGCAGTATGATTCAGCAACATTCCTCTGGCAACCACACTTTGAAGCTCCTTTTAACTTCACACCTCAATAATTCCCTGGCAGAGAGGTCAAGGTGTTGCAGTAAACATCTGGGAATGAATTCTCCCAAATAAATTGTAAGTGCCAATTTCACATAAAACTGGAGTAAATCCAGCTGCTTTTTTCAGTGGGATTTTCAAAATGAATCTCTCACACTCTGAGAACTGTAGAGTGCTCTAATGTGAATCTCATTAAAACATTTATGGTACTTTTCTAGAGTGCAAGTCCCACATTCTGTGCATCATACAGTGCCTCAGGGAGATTCATACTGAAAATGTGAGATCAGGGCCTATTCCCGGTGGATAGGCCGATTGCAGAATGTTGAGAGGGCCACGGCACATGCGCTGAGCTACATGAGAAGATATGAGAGCAGATGAATATGCAGATTTTAAGGATTGCCATTAAGGAGGAAAGGGAGTTTTATGAAGGCAATCTCAAAGCTTAGTGCCTTGGCAGTTGGAAACACTGCTGCCAATAAGTTATTTATTGTTTCATTGAATGCGAGCAACACCAGCATTTGTTGTTCATTCCCAAAGTGCCCTTGAGAATGATGTAGTCATTGAATTTTGGAATGAGCAAGAGGCCAAAATTAGATAAGCACAGTTATAAGAACAATGCGAAATACAGCACATGAACAGGTCCTTTGGCCCTCCGAGCCTGTGTTGATCATAATGCTGTAATTAAACTACAAAAAGAATCTTCTGCCCTTACTTGGTCCATGTCCCTATATTCCCTCCCTATTCAAGTACCATCTAGATGCCTCCTAAATGTTGACTAGTGTGCCTGCTTCCACTACCTTCCCTGGCAATGCGTTCCAGACACTCATCACTGTCTGCATGAAAAACAATCCCCACGCACACCTCCCTTAAAATTTCCCCTCTCACCTTAAACATGTGCCCCCTTGTAATTACTACTTCTATCTTGGAAAAAAAGCTTCTGACTATCCACCCTGTCCATGCCGCTAATAATTTGATAGACTGCTATAACCCTCTCCTCAGCCTTCGTTATCATAGAGGTTTGTAAGTCTGCAGGAGAAAGATTACAGAGTTAGGGAAGGAAGAGGCTGCACAGAGGTTTGATAAACAAGGATGACATTTTAAAATTGAGGGGTTGTTTAACTGGAAATATCTGAGGGATTTTGATCTGGGATTCCATTAAGGAAGCTCAAGCCATTGACGATTTTAATGCAGTTTATTGGGAAGCAACATTTCAAATATGATGCATGAGCTAAATAGGCTGAAAAAAATATAATATACAGGTGAGAATGGTTCGCTGATCCCAGATTGAATGAACAGTGTGACCTCAGATTTTTGTATCTTCTTCCTGACAGAAGAGATGGAAGACAGCATGTCTGAGGTGTGTGGGATCCTTGAATATACTGGCTACATTTCTGAGGCAGCGAAAAACGTAGACACAGTCGATGGATGGGGGAGGCTAGTTTGCATGATGAGCTGGGCTATATTCGTGACCTTTTGTAGTTGCTTATGGTCTTGGTCAGAGTAGAAGCCATATCAAACTGTGATACATCAGCGAAAGATGCTATTTATGGTGCATCTGTAAAAATTGGTGAGGGTCCTAGTGGACATGTCACATTTCCTTAGTCTTCTGATAAATTAGAAGCATTGATGAGCTTTCTTAAACATAGCAACTTCATTGCTACCAAAACCCATGACGGGCCTGGTAAACTCATTTCATCCAATAGTGATCAATATATGTAGACCATTCCTACACGTGTTGTATGTAACTTAATAAATGCTAAATAATTAAAAATAAAATCTAATGGAGAGTGCAATCTATTTACATTTTTCACAAAATAATGGATAGAACAGTGGAATACAGATACCCAAAATAGCAGGAAAACTCCATCAATCCACTTAATAAAAATACATATGGATTGTACAGGCACAAGAAGTCAGTGATATAGCTATAAGGGCAGCAATTGTTTTGAAATTATGCATCCATAATGTATTGTGATCAATGGTAGGGAACATAAATTGGAGCAAGTGTGGGCTGTTCAGCCCTTTCAACCTATTCCAGAATTTGATAAGATCATGGCTGACCTACCGTGTGCCTCAATTTCACTGTCCTATCTGCACCCATTCAACCCTATAAAGCTTTGACTCCTTGTTGATCAAAAACCTCTTCAACTCAGCACTGAATGGTTTCAGTGGTTCAGCCCTCAGAGAATTCCAAAGATTACTGAAACTCAGAGAAGACCTTCCTCTTCTCCTTAAATGGAAAATTCATTAATTTTCCTTTCCTATTATCCCCTACATAGGGAAACTTCCCTTCAATATCCACCCAGTTAAAGCCCCCTCAGAATCTTAAATGTTTCGATAAAATTATTAACTCTTCTAAACTTTCGTGGACAGAGATGCAATCTGCTCAAAATTTGCTCTTAAGATCAACTCTTCATTCCAAGCATCAACCGAGTGAACCTTCTCCAAACTGTTTCCAATATAAATAGATGCCTCCTTTAATAAGGAGATTGAAACTGTACATCACGGTCTAGGCATCTAGGTTACACCACCAATGCCCTGCACAACTATAGCAACACTTCTGTCTATTGATATTTCATCCCTCTTGCAATGTAGGCCAATATTTCACTTCTCTTCCAATTACCTGGAGAGGAGATCCACTTCAGTTAGAAATTATGAAAACCAGCTTCTTCCCTCTCAGGTGGGCCTAAGGAGATTTTGGTGAATTTGAAGAATAGCAGGAGAGTTTGCCTCAGTATCCTGAACTGTACATACATCTCCTAAGCAACACTAACAAAGAAGCAGATTTTCTGGTCTTCTCTGGGACCATGCTACGTTCAAATTGGTTGCCACATTTCCTACATTTCATCAAGAAACCAACTTTCAAGTAAGTACTTCATTGGCTGTGAAGCACATATTGTGGTGTTCTGAGGCTAGAGGTTACTGATACAGAGAAAGGACAAAGGTCACATTTCTTCAGCTTAATCAGGCACTAAAGATTTTACAACATCACTGAGAAGAAGCCTTCAGCCCAACTGTCAGTTTGACCTGGACTTAGCACAAGATGACCTCTAGGAAAGGAAATTGAAGCACATGCTGGGAATGACTATTTGGATGCTCATTAAGGGGATGGTTATTACTTTAAATGACTGTTAGTTCTCAAAGTAGAGTAGCTGGCACTTGAGCTCTTCCTAGGAATCTCCCTTGGTTTGGATGAGAAATGGAGTGAACACATGGGGAGGCACAGTGGCACAATGGTTAGCGCTGCTGCCGCTCAGTGACAGGGACCTGGGTTTAATCCTAGTCTCGGGTCACTGTCTGCGTGGAGTTTGCACATTCTCCCCACGTCAGCGTGGGTTTCTTCCAGGCGCTCTGATTTCCTCCCACAGTCCAAAGATGTGCGGGTTAAGTTGTTTGGCTATGCTAAATTAATACTTGCATCAAGGGATTAGCAGAGTAACTATGTAGAGTTACTAGAATAGGGTGCGATTGCAGTCAGTGCAGATTTGATGGACTGAATGGCCTTCTTCTGTACTACAGGGCTTCTATTCTATGACTCTATGAAGCCACTCAGGAGAACAGTAGTTGTTGCTACTGAGAGGAATTGAAAGATTAGGAAGGTGAAATGGCATTCTTCTCCCCTTTGGCTACAGGACTCCCTGTAGCCCTCCTCCAGCAGGACTTCCAGTGCTATATCTGTGTGCCCTCTCCCTTGGCACTATCACCCACATTACAAATTACCACAGCGTGCCAAGCACAGCACTCCACATCTTCACTGGATGTGTAAGTGAGGTGACAACATGAAAGCAGTGTCTAATCAGCATTTGCATGCTAACCCTGCAGGTATCTGGATTAGTACTTAGAGACAAGTTCTAATTAGGATAATTACAACCAAAAACATTGTGCTAATTCCAAACTTTAAAATAGGCATTTCATATTATTCACCGGTAGTCAGTTCACTGATGTCCAGCTTGGATTCAGCCAGGGCCACTCAGCTCCTAACCTCATTAAAGCTTTTATCCAAAGATGGAGAGTCGAGCTGAATTCAAGAGCTGAAATGAGAGTGACTGCCATTGATATGAAGCATTAAAAGAGCTCAAAATCAAAATAGAAGTCAATGGGGATCAGGGAGAAAAAACTTTCCACTGCTTTGAGTCATATTTGCACAAAAAAAAAGATTATTCTGGTTGATGGAGGTCAATCATCTCAACCTAAGGCATCACAACAGGAGTTCCTTACCTCAGGCCATAGGCCCAACCATCTTCAATTGCTTCATCAATAATCTTCCCTCTTGGTCAGAAGTGGGGAAGTTCGCTAATGATTGCACACTTTGATGTAGCTCCTCACATGCTGAAGTAATCTGTACCCACATGCAGCAAGAGCTGGACAAAATTCAGGCTTCAGCTGATAGATGGCAAATAACATTCACAGCGCACAAGAGCTAGGCAATGACCTTATCCAACAAGAGAGAATCTAACATTCAGAATTGACATTCAACGGCATTATCATCAACATTCTGAGTGCTACTATTGATCAGGAACATAGACCAGCCACACAAGAACAGGTCAGAGACTGGGAATTCTGCCTCCTGGGGAATCATCTCCTGATTCCCCAGGAGGCAGTTCACTATCTACAAGGCATTCATTATCAATGGAGAGTATTGAAGTTCAATACTCTCCATTTGTCTGAAATGGTGTGTCTCCAACAACACTGAAGAAGCTCAACACCATGCAGGGTCAAAGCAACCTGCTTAATCAGCACCCTATTTAGAAATTTTACCATTCACTCCATCCACCATTGTCACACATTTACAACTGCATGTATCATTTATGTCAAAATATTGTTACAGCAACTCTTTCAAGTGCACATTCGAAATCAACAATCTCTACTACCTGGAAGAACAAGACAGCAAACAAATGGGACCACGACTGCCTCCAAGTTCTCCTCCAAACCACATTATCCTGAGTTGGAACTGTAATGCCATTCCTTCACTGTCATTGAGTTAATATTCTGGAATACTCTTCCTAACAGCACTGTGTGTAACACTAAAGCTAATGTCCTGTAGCAGAGAAAACTTCCATCCCAACCTGGATTGGCCTACATGTGAATCCAGATTCACAATAATATTGCTGAGTCTTAACTGCCCACTCAATCCAAGGACAATTAGGGATGGACAATAAATGCTTGTCAATGATTCCCACATCACAGAAATAAGATTTTTAAAAGAAGATTTCAGGCTCTCATTCCATTACAGCTGTGAGACGATGCTGTATTATAGGAAGTGCTATCCTATGAGTATCGTGTCAAATAGAGATCCTATTCATTTTTTGTTCATTCATTTATGGGACATGGGCATCGCTGGCAGGCCAACACTTATTGCTCATCCCCAGTTGCCCTTGAGAAGGTGGTGGTGAGCTACCTTCTTGAATCGCTACAGTCCATATTCTGTGGGGTGACCCACAATGATGTTAAGGAAGGAATTCCAGGATTTTGACCCAGCGACTGTGAAGGAGCAGTGATATATTTCCAAGTCAAGATAATTAGTAGCTTGGAGGAGAAATTGATGATGTTTCCATTTATCTGCTACTCTTTTCCTTCTAAATAGAAAATGGTTGTGGGTTTGGAAAATGCTGCTTAAGGATCTTTGATGGTTTGCTGCAGTGTAGCTTGTAGATAGTATACACTGTTGCTACTGAGCCTTGATGGTAGAGAGATTGAATGTTTGTAGTCAAATAGACAGCTTTGTCCTGGGTATGTCAAACTTCTTGAGTATTCTTGGAGCTGTATCCATCCAAGCAAGTGGGGAATATTTCATCACAATCCTGACGTGTGCCTTGTAGATGGTGAATAGGCTCTGGGGAGTCAGGAGGTGTGTTATTCACCACAGTATTCCTATCCCCTGACCTGTTCTTATAGCCAATGTGGTGAGTCCAGTTGAGTTTCTGGTCAAGGGTAATCCCAAGAATGTTGCCAGTGGGGGATTCAGTGATGGTTACACCATTGAATGTCAAGAAGCAGTGGCTAGAGTGTCTTTTATTGGTGAGTCATTGCCTGGCATTTGTATGGAGCAAATGTTATTTGCCACTTGTCAGCGCAAGCCTGAATATCGTTCGGTCTTGTTACACTCGAACACAAACTGCTTCAGTACCTGAGGAATTGCAAATGGTGCTGAACATTATGCAATAATCAGCGAACATCCCCACTTCTAACCTATTGATGGAGGGGAGATCATTGATGAAACAGCTGAAGATTGTTGGGCCTGGACACTGTCCTGAGAAACTCCTGCAGAAATGACCCGAGATGATTGACCCTCTTCCTATGTACCAGGTATGACTCCAAACAGTGGAGAGTTGGCCTCCGATACCCATTGATTCCAGTTTTGTCAGGGGTCCTTGATGTCACACTCAGTTGAACGTGACCTTCAACCAGGCTGTCACTCTCCCCTCACCTCTGGAATAAGGCTCCTTTGTCCATACTTGAACTAAAGGCTGTGATGAGTGACCCTGGAGAAACCCAAACTGGATGTTATTCAGCAGGTTATTGCTGAGCAGGTGCTGCTTCATGGTAGTGTCGATAGGCCCTTCCATCAATTTACTGATGATCGAGAGTTGACTGATCAGTGGTAATTAGATTTGTCCTGCTTTTTGTGTACAGGACATACCTGGGCAATTTTCAGTATTGTTGGTAGATGCCAGTGTTGTAACTGTACTGCAAAAGCTTGGATAGAGGACTGGCAAATTCTAGAGCAAAAATCTTCAATACTATAGCTAGAATGTTATCAGAGCCCATTGCCTTTGCAGTATCCAGTGCCTCCAACTGTTTCTTGATATCATGTGGAGTGTGAAGAGAATTGGCTGGAGACTGTCATCTGAAATGCTGGGGACCACTAAAGATAGATCATCCACACAGCACTTCTGGCTGAAGATTGCTGTGAATACTACTATCTACCTGTTCAGTTGGTAGTTAAGATTTCCCATCAATATTAGAGAGGAACTATGGAACTTTTCCAGTGCCCTGAACAATACTCAATCCTCAAACGTTATTGGCAAAGAAAATTTCCTCTTGGGTTCTTCTAATTCGCCCCTGTCTCTTTGTTCTAAGATTGACCACAGAGTTTACACCAATCAGAAAATTCTCAAACAAAATTTCCCACATAATTGTTCATTCATCTCAGTGTGGTTTGTGAAATATTAACAATACAAAATGGACGACATGTTTTCCTACATAAGTAGCAGTCCCTACACTCCAACATGATGGGGTGCTAGTTAAATGCAAGCTTATTTTTTAATGTTCTTCACTTAAAGTTGGAGATTAGCTAATTGGACATAGTTCAAGATGGCTGGCAATGCTTGGGCCCAACAAGGTGCCAGTACTTACAGAATTGTATAATAACAATAATACAAAAATTAAGATCAAAACCAGCTTATTTAAAAGGCATTACTTTGCATAATTATAGCAACTGTAGTAAAAATTGCTGTGGAGTGGATTAAGTTGCTTAGTGCAGAGATAAACAACAGCTTTTCAATTTGAAGCTTTGAATCAGAGGCAGAAATGAATGAATGAGACATGAACTAATCCTTTGAGAGAGAAAATCTCTTCACAGGCTTTGAAAGGTATATATGAGAAGTCACACCTGCTATAGAAGCAGCAGCAGCAGAATGGAGCTTGAAGCATTGCTTCATTGGTTTCTGGGGTGCGATGCTGTAAAGAAAGATCCTGCTGATCACAGTGGGTACACTGTCTTTACTAAAACAGACCAAGTATACATACATCGTCACTGTGGATGTAACTGAGCGCATTGTAGAGTGATACCTGCCAAGTAACGAGTGCAATGATTGTTTGTCTTTTTGCAGAATATTGTGCTCAGCATTTTATCGGCTGTTTGACAATGTTCAAATCATGCAAAGTTCAGTACGATTAGCAAAGAAATATAAGAAAAAGATTTGTCTACCATCAAGGAAAGAGACAACCAGATGAGATTATATTGAATCAACATTGAGGTGTGAATCTGAAGCTGCTGATTCAGCAGGCCCTGCTTCATTGAAGTAACAACCCAACATACATGATTTCTGCTCAGGATGGGAGTTGAGGGGTGTACGATAGACTTGGTGAAGGAAGAGCATGATCTATCACACCTATTGCCTCTAGAGACTATTTGGAGTCAATCATAAGAGTAAGTAACCATAGAAACCCTATAGTGCAGAGGAGGCCATTCGATCCATCAAACCTGCACTGACAACAATCCCACCCAGGTTCCATTCCCATAAACTCACATATTTATCCTGCTAATCCCTCTAACCTATGTATTCTGGGACACTAAGGGGCAATTTAACATAGCCAATGCATTTAACCTCTGTACTTTTGGACTGTGGGAGGAAGCTGGAGCACCCGGAGGAAACCCACACAGATAGGGAGAGAATATGCAAACTCCACACAGACACAGTGACCCAAGCCAGGAATCACATTTGGGTCCCTGGAGTTGTGAGACAGCAATGCTAACCACTGTGCTACCCAAGTAAGAACTGAGGTGGACTGAGGAGAAGATCCACTTCAATTCTCTAAGACTTTGGAGTATTTCTATGAAAGGCTATTCAGCTTTCCATATGCCCTACCTTTACCACTCCCACCCAGTCCCATTTCTCTCATATCCCCATGCCACCACATATACCTACCCATCCAGTATCTATAAGACCAGAGGAACCATAAATTCATAGCTCCCATATATCCAGGTAAGGGCCTTGGAACAGTGAAAATAGGGTCTGTTTGAACTAGTTGTCAATTCTAGTGACAAATAGAAAATGCTGGATGAACTCAAAAGGTCTGGCAGCATCTGTGAAAATAAAACCAGAGTTAACAGGATTTGAAACATTAACTCTGTTTCTCTCCACAGCTGTTGCCAGACCTGCTGAGTTTTCCCCAACATTCCTGTTTTTATTTCAGATATCCAGCATCTGCAATATTTTGCTTTTATCATATTTCAAATGGCCCTGCCAAGTTCTGGTTTCTCATTTGTGCAATTTCTACTCCAACCCATCCCTCTGCCAGCAAAAATGGGCTCTCCTGGAAATGGAGCAGGGGAACACGACTTATGTGTCTGTGCCCCACCCGCCATTTTTGAAGTCCTCCATAATCAGCCCAATTCTGGTTTTCCGGCCCATAATTCCAATTGTATTGTATCCCTTCTGTCAGCTCTGTCAGAAGATTAATTGTGCAATCGTGTTATTATTGCATTTCACAAGGTCTCAGACCAGGAGTTAGCAATGGAGTAGGTAGTTCATTGTTTGTTGTCTATTGCACAACACCTTAGAACAGTTATTGTAATCCTATTTCCTGGGTCATTGCTGTTGAATGGCCAGCACAATACATATTGCCAGAATGGCTACGGCACAGATGGAAATGTTCAATACCCAGACCATTAGTCTATAGATACATTCAGCAGATATGACTTCTTCAGTGTTTTACACTGGAATCTTTTGTAATGTTCCAGAAGGATTTGATAAAGGGCCTAATAGAGACTAAAATGTAAATGTGTCACAACAGAGCTTCAATCTTTTTGCCACAACTCTTAAAACAAGTTGCAAAGGTACTTTCATGAAATAATTAACCTTCAATTGTAGACATCAAAGATATAGTTTTTAAAATGTATTTTTTCGTAGGCTTACATTCACACTGCAATGAAGTTACTGTGAAAATCCCCGAGTCGCCATACTCCAACATCTGTTTAGGTACATTGAGGGAGGATTTAGCTAATTCACCTAACTAGCACTTCTTTTGGACTGAGGGAGAAAACCGGATTGCCAAGAGGAAACCCATACAGAAACAGGGAGAGCAAACTCACACTGACAGTGACCCAAGGCAGGAATCAAACGCAAGTTCCTGGTGCTGTGAAGCAGCACTGCTAACCATTGTGTCATCATGCCACCCTCTCGATTCATGGATTTGCATTTTTTGTCATTGCTCAACGGTTGCAAATTATGTTCACCTCTAATCTTTAAAGCAATAAGGAGCACAATACATCAAGCTAATTGTTGTCGCTGTAGATGAACTTTTATAAAGAACAAACAAAACAGCACGGGAAACAGGCCCTTTGGCCCAACGAGCCCATGCCACCACCCCGATGTTCCCACCTCTACCCATGATCCCTGTCTATGTTTATAGATCTATGGATTAAAAAACTAAATTTGAGACAATTTAGGGAGAATTTGTTTTGCCAATTAGCCTAAGAGCACATCTTTGGGATGTGGGAGGAAACCAAAGCACTCGGAGAAAACCCACTCAAGCACGGGGAGAATGCGCAAACTCCCACAGACACAGGCTCAAATCCATGTATGTGCACAGCACAGCAATAGTCACTGAGCTGTTGTGTTGCCCATCAAATGGTCCAGGTCAAGCGTACACTAACGACGTGAAGCACTAGGACACTCTCAAAAAAAATCCAAGAGCAGGTCTCTCACGACCCATCGCGTTATGCCCCTTGTTAGACAACAAGGTGGACCAAAGCACCTGTAGGATGTGTTTCATGTCATGAAGACATAGAACCAAACTGATCAACATTATCAATTGTTCCTGCGCTTGGACTGTATCTGCGCAGGTGCCATAATTCCATGTGCCCACCATATTCCCTATTTCTTTGTTTCCTCATTTAGCTTGGTTTTATGAGTTAGCATGGTCTCTGCTTCAATCGTCATCTCTTGTAGTATATTCCACAGCTTCACCACATTGCTCTCTGTTCTGAATCTCTTATTTAGTCATATCCTTACATCACCATTCTATACTCAAGTGGAGATGGGGGGATAGAACTTCATTTACCCTGCTTTTCTGATGTGGAGTTGACCATTTGTGATTTATGTACACTGGTTTCACTGTAGCATGTAAATTTGGGGCTCATTTTCCCATGTTCACCATTCAGTTATGGGTAGCAGGAACTTCCTGAGGTGGAAGACTCAAACAGGAGGCCTGAAGTTTCCTTGGAAGAGGTAGCTGAGGCAGGTCAGTAGGTGAAAAGGCTGTACAAAAGGAAATGCTCTCTGAAACCTACAAAACAAAGAATGGCTCCAGTTGTCTTTTGTTCTTCTTTGATGTAATGACAGCCTCACTGGTAAACCAACATTTATTGCCCATCCTGAATAGACCTTGAACTAAGCGGCATGTTCAGCCCTTATGGAGGCAATTAAGTATCAATCACCTTGCTGTGAGTTTGGAGAAGCGTGGAGGCCAGGCAAAACAGAATTGTGGATTGCCTCCTGTCAAGGCATTAGAAAGCCAGATGGTTTCTTTTTATAACAATGATAGTTTCATGCTCATCATTATTCATAGTTCCAGATTTATCAATCAAATTTAAATTCCACTAACTAATACATTGGGTTTTGAACCCAAAAGCATGAATCTGAGCCTCTGGGTTATTAGTTCAGTGATATTTCTGCCACAGGGACACCTTTCCAGGTACCTGCGAAGCTCTGGCCTGAATGTTGGAGGAAGACTTTCGACATTGGGAAAATCCAATTATTTACTTGTTCCAAATTGGGCTTAATTGGTTACCCACTGCAGCCAGACGGTACCCACTATCATGGTTGATCCCATCCCTGACAGGGTGACTGGAAAATAGGAATGTACTGGAGAACTGACCTGACAAGCTATTGCTAATTTTGTGTCCAGTCTCTCTCCTGACCCTGCCTCAGTGGAGTTGACAGGATTACACTCAATGGCTTTGGAACTGAACCCTGCAATCCCTCTACTGTTTCATGTCACCCCCAGCTTAGCCCATTAAAGTTTATCTATTATTGTCACACGTGAGCTTACATTATCTCTACACTGAGGTTATTGTGAAAATCCTCTAGACACCACGCTCCAATGCCTGCTCAGTTACACTGATGGAGAATTTAGCATGGCAAACGCACCTAACCAGCACACCTTTTGGATTGTGGGATGAAACCGGAGCACCCAGGGGAAACCCACGCAAACACAGGGAAAGCTTGCAGACTCCGCACAGACACCCAATCTGGAAAATGATCCCGGGTCCCTGACACTGTGAGGCAGCAGTGCTAACCACTGTACCACAGTGCTGTAGTTTAAATGAATATATAGCTATTGCTTTTTTTAAACCAATAGTACTCCCTCAATTTTCCCCACCAACTATTTATTTGACCTCCTCAGGTTAAATTCAGTGAAATTTCATGAACCATTTAAATTTTATTTTCAGTCCTGTCCAATTGTAACAAATAATGTGCATCAAGATTGAAACTCGTTTGCAAAACAAGGTACATTTTCCCTTTTAATTTTCATGCATCCATTTGAGCATTGAATCCCATAAAGAAGTCAATAGGAAGCATCTGATATATGACTGCGGCTGTCCATGATTTAGTGTTCTAAGAGAATCTGTCTCTCTGCCATGTATTCACAGGTAGAATAAACGGCTTCAAGCTGCCAATCTGGTGGCTTCACAGCAGTTTTATTTGTTTGTTTTGCTGAGAAAAAGGGTATCATTTAACATTTCAGAACACCCTTAATTTTGATGCTGTGAGTTGTAAGGAGCAGTGAACACTGATGATTTTCATCACGTTGCAAGCCAGGGAATTCTGCAGACAGGACAATTATCGAAGGCAACTTCACTTTTCAAAACAGCCACTTCACTAAAGTCCAAGTGAATGAATGACTAGAACTCTAATTTCAGATTGCAAAATAGTCATCTGATGGTGTTGACCAATCATCTGCAAATCTGCCTTATCATTCGGGTTGAGTAAAAACAGCAAGAGATGAAATTAAATTATTGCTTAAATAGCAATTTGTTTTTTTTAAGGAAAGATATTACTTGTTCGTAGTAATTTAATACCTATTAACTAGATTTGTGTGTGAACGATCTTTCAATTGCTTCTTGGAGCATTGAACAGGTTCCATTAAAATTTAGGTGCCTCAATTCCTGTGATAAAAAGGTCCAGTCTTTAAAGTATCTGATTTTAAATTCAGTTTTGATTTCAAGCTTGACATGAAGATTTGTCAGATTTGGCCTAGCTCTTCTCTGCCAGAATGATCTAATAAACGTACTCCTCATGAAGTTCATCACGGAGCACAAGTTGGAATTTTGCTGCAGTTCAAAACGTTCTTTTCAGGTTCAGGATGGCATAGTGACACTGTGGTTAGCACTGCTGCCCTGTGACACAGGGACCTGGGTTTAATTCTGGCCTCGAGTTGCTGTCTGCATGGAGCTTGCACATTCTCCAGATTTCCTCTAGGTGCTATGGTTTCCTCCCAAAAGATGTGCAGGTTAGTTTGGTTGGCCATGTTAAATTGCTTTTTAATGTCAGGGGATTTGCAGGGTAAATATGTGGTGTTATGAGGGTAGGATCCAGCCGGGAGGTAGATGAAGATGACAAATAATGGAAGGCAGAGACTGAATGGACGGAACCCGAGCTCCGACAAGACTTCATGAAAAGCTCTCAAACAAGGGGGTTAAATGAATACCACATTGTTTACTGGAAGGAGATGCATGAAGAATCCAAATGCAGTAGGTAGATCTCCTGGTGGGGCATGTGCGCCTCACAGATAATGAGCTAAAACCAAGGTAGTTGAATCAAGAAACAGACTTCTTCTTGGGGCTGCTATCCTTTTCCCTCTGAGTTGCTACTTTCTGCATGGTCTGGTGAAGACAGATGGGCTGGGGGGAGTTGATGCGAGTTTCTGGACTCGTGCCAGGACTTACAAACCAAATAGCTGACAACGGCAGGCGGATCAGATGCTGGCCCACCAGGAGACTGAGAGGAGAACTTGCCTGTGCGTAACTCACGAGGTTCCAAGCACAGAATCCTGCACGGGATCGCGCCATTCTGGCCAATGGGAAAGACATTGGAAACACCTGCCACTGCACTTAGTCTCAAAATGGGAGAATTTGCCACCCATCATTTTGTGAACTCTGGCATGCGAATCTCTGCTGCCACTGTCCAAACGTCCACGGAATAAACATTGACCGTGCTTAGAAACAAATTCATTTCGTTCTGCTGCTAACACTGTGGTGTAAATACAGAATTAGTTTAGGTTTATTCCTGTAAGGCCGACAAACCAATCTACTGAAATAAATAAGACGAGCTGGAGGAATTTACCAATTCCAATTTGTCCAAAATGATGCAGGGTTGTACGATCAGGAATACATAGAAAATAGGAGCTGGAGAAGGCCATTCAGCCCTTTGAGTCTGCTCCATCATTCATTATGATCATCCAACTCAATAGCCTGATCCTGCCTTCTCCCCATATCCATTGATCCCCTTCACCTCAAGTGTTATACCTAACTGCTTCTTGACATACTGGGGGAATTTTCCTATCCTGGCTGCCACAGAAATCACAACGGGTAGGGGCCAGAACATGCAAAGTTCTGCTAATCTCGGCAGGGTTTTCCGGTTTTGGGGCCCACAACTGCTTTCTGTAGTAGAAAATTCCATAGGTTGACCACTCTCTGGATGAAGAAATTTCTCCTCATCTCTGTTCTAAATGGTCTACACTGTCTCCTCAGACTGTGACCTGTTGTTCTGGATGCCCCCAGCATTGGAAACAACCTTCTTACATCTGCTCTGTCAAGAATGCCAGCAGCAGTGAAAGGTAGCCCTTAATTGGAGACAGAAGAGACTCACTCGAGCATCCAGCGCATAGCCACACCACTGAAGTTCCTGCTACTAGTAATACGCTTCCATTGTAATGCCTTTCATTCACATATTCCCCGTCTGACTCCAATGAATAGGTGAAAATCACCCAATATTGAAGGGGTAAATGCAATGTGATAGACTAATCTTAGTTCACATGAAATTGAACATTTGTAAATGACTGCACAAAGCAAATCACCATTCTTTTAAGCCATGGTTATTTAAACTGATTCATAAAGGTAAGAATGGATGGCATGATGGCACTGTGGTTAGCACTGCTGCCTTACAGCTCTGGGGACCTGGGTTCAATTCCCGACTTAAATCACTGTCTGTGTAGAGTTTGCATATTCCCCCTGTGTCTGCGTAGATTTCCTCTGGGTGTTCCAGTTTCCTCCCACAGCCCAAAGATGTGTGGGTTAGATATATTGGCCGTAATAAATTTCCCATAGTGCCCCGGGATTTATAGGTTAGAGGGATTAGCAGGGTAAGTGTGTGGGCTTACGGGGATGGGGCCTAGGTGGGATTGTTGTCAAAGCAGATTCGATGAACTGAATGGCCTCCTTCTGCACTGTAGGCATTCTATGATTCTATAGAAACATTTCCTCACTTATTAGCAAAATATATATGCGTGAAAGGTTTGATTTGTTGATTTGATTTGATTTATTGTCACATGTATTGGTATACAGTGTAATGTATTGTTTCTTGTACGTTATGCAGACAAAGCATACCGTACATAGGGAAGGAAAGGAGAGGTTGCAGAATGTAGTGTTACAGTCATGGCTAGGGTGCAGAGAAAGCTCAACTTAATGCAAGGTAGGTCCATTCAAAGGCAGCATTTTGATGGTAACAGGAAAGAAGCTGTTCTTGAGTCAGCTGACATGTGATCTCAGACTTCAGTTAAAGGGCCAGCGTTACTGTGTTTTTATAACTAATGTGTTACCCAGTGTTCTCCCAAAGCTTAGTCGCTATTCCTTTAGCATCCTGCATCTCCAACGTGAACTTTTCCTGAACACAGACACTGGTTATTTACTTAAACGATTTACATTATATGAGCTTTCTGCTCAATTTCTTCTTCCCCTCGCCTTGATGACAATTTATTCCAATTTGCAATTGCCCAGTGGTTATCCTTGAAAAAGAACATGCTGCAGTTTCTGGAAAATCCTTCCACAAATCTGTTCTTTCACCCTAGGAATCCTGTGTTGGTTTGGGGATTCAATGATGCCAACATTGATAACCAGAAAACAATCTCAATGAGACATCCAGATGAAGGTTTGAAGGAGTTGATGGAGTGAGATAATTCCTACCAGTAATGATTAGACACTTTAGATTCTCAGCTGGACAAAAAATTAGGACCCCCTTTTAAAAATTTCAGTAATAAATACGCTGGCTGTGAGTAACTCATATTGTAGCCTGGATACTGCTGCTTGAATGATTTGATTTATAATATGCGCAACAATTAACCAAATATCAATTATGTTCCAGAGGATTGTACCCACAGAATTGTGCAAAACTGTTCCAATTCTGTTCCTGAACCAAGCGGTGTACTAAATTCCTGTTTCCGTAATTCTAATTGCTGAACAGGTTGCTGGAGACTTATAGCTTGAGGGGCCCCACAATACTTCACCTTGGTTGACCAGGAGCCTCTCCTACATTTGCCACCAGCTAATGGCTTTTTTGGGAGGATTTGCGGGTTAATACACTCAATCTGTTTGACCATGTTATGAATGTGACTTTCCTGGTTATCGAGTCTTAGGGCAGGACTCGAACACAGAGCTTCTCGGCTCAGAGGCAAGGTTGCTATCCACTGTACCACAAGCCCTCCTGTGTAAAGGTGACGTGCAATGCAAATAGGTTAATTGCACAAAACAACAATATTCTTTAAAATTATAGTTGCTACCTAATTATAACCAATTGTAATTATTTCCACTGTACAAAATAAATAACAATAGTTAGAATGAAATCCATTCTTCATGATTCATAATCCTGATAAAACACACTTTTCAAAATATACGCAATTAATGCATTCAACGTATTATGATTTTCTCGTAGCCCAGTCCATCACGCAAATCAGCCTCTCATCCATTGACTCTATCTACGCTTCCCGCTGCCTCACGAAAGCAGCCAGCATTATCAAGGACCCCACACTCCATACATAGTCTCTTCTACCTTCTTCCATGAAGAAAAAAATGCAAAAATTTGAAAACATATATCAAACGACTCAAGAACAGCTTCTTCCCTGCTGCCATCAGGCTTTTGAATGGTGCTATGGCATATTAAGCTGATCTTTCACCTCACTATATCAATAACTGCAACAAAAAGTAAATGTTTATTTATTAGTCATAAGTAAGGCTTATCTTAACACTGCAATGAAATTACTGTGAAATTCCCTTACTCACCACAGTTGGGTGCCTATTCGGGTCAATGCATCTAACCAGCACATCTTTTAGAATGTGGGAGATAACCAGAGCACCTGGAGGAAACCCACACAGACATGGGGAGAATGTACAAACCTCACAGACCGTGTCCCAAGCTGGGAATCAAACCCAGGTGCCTGGCTCCATATGAGGCAGCAGTGTAACAACTGCCATGCTGTATTACCACTATATTCTGCACCCTCTCCTTTCCTTCTCCCCTATGTAATCTATGAACAGAATGTTTTGTCTGTTTGACATGCAAGAAACAATACTTTTCACTATATACCAATATATGTGACAATAAAAATTAATTCAATTTAACTCAAGATTTGATCCATTTGTGTTTTAACACTAATTGTTAACAGTTACCACTGAATTAAATTACATCAAGAAGGTAGTATTATCATTATCAATGGATAGTGATCTAGTTGAGGTGTTTGAAATGATGAGCAAGGATAGACTAGGTTAATATAGTTAAGTATTTTTATTCTTTGGGGAGAAGAATGCATTAAATGGGGGCACACCTTAAAGTTGGAGTTAGGCCACTCAGGAGTGAAATCAGGATGAACTTTAACATGGAAAGGGTGGTGGAAAACTGGAACTCACTCTCCTGTGGATACCAGGTCAACGGAAATGTTCATGATTAAAATCAACGTACTTTTATTAAGTTGTACCAAGGGATCTGGTTCAAAGGCAGTTAAGTGGAGTTAGAATACAGATCAGCTACAATCTAATTAAATGGTAGTAAGGCTCACGGGACTGAATGGCTTACTCCTGTTTCTAAGTAGAATGAAAATTGGAGTCTTTCCTGTTAGACACAGGTTTACTTTTCTTGGAACTGGATGCATTAACCTATATTTAACAGTATTAAAATCCATCTGCCAATTCTCAGCCCATCTGTGTAGTTGGTCCAAGTCTCTCTGCCGATAGTTAATTTCCTCTCATCATGTGCCTACTAAGCTTTGCATTATCAGTATTACTATGGATCCCTGCTCCATATCATTCACAAATACTGTGAGAAACAGAGACTCAGAGCAGATCCAGCTGGAACACTGGTCATTTTTCTTTTCTCTGGCAAAGAATAGTCCATTTATCTTCTATTGTTAAGACAATTTTCATATTATCTAGATGTTTGTCTTCAATTCTATTATCAGTCTAAATTCTACCTATTAGTTTTACGTAAGGAAATTTCCTGAATATTCTATCCTTTGTGCTGTTGTTGGCAGATTCTTTTTTTGGCATTCCTTCACACTTGACAACATTTCAAGGTTACATTCTGAGTAGATCTTGCCAATCCTGCATCTGCTGGAAATGTATTTTCAGAAAGAATAGCCCTCAGCTTTCAAGCTGCCAACAGTGAGGCAGAGTGCTAAATTGAATAAGGATTTTTTTCTCTTTAATAATTTGCATTAATAAAATTTACTTTGTTGTTATCCATAGCTGTTATTCTCCATATCCTATAAACCAGTCTTATTTATAAAGATCAAAGCTGGAACTCTTTGACCTTGTCTGTGACTGGGAATCTCCAGTGCCACTGTAGTGAATGGAGTTTTGGCTGAACACCCAAATCTCCATGCTTACTGGCAGTGTGGTAGCCATGAATGAAATTGGAGAATCCAACCCTAACCGATATCTCTTTGATGTGGAGATGATGGCGTTGGACTAGAGTGGGTGCCGTAAGAAGTCTCACAATACCAGGTTTATTTGGAATCACAAGCTTTCGGAGTACTGCTCCTTCATCAGGTGAGTGGAGTATTGTTGGACTTTAACCTGATATATGTTTGATAACTGATTTTCTGAATAGAAATGTTGTTGTCTGGGGACATATGCCATTTTAATTGGGGACATATCATAGGGACTGTTGAAAGTGCAGAGGAAAGATGAAATTATGGAGTAGAACCAGAAAATTATAGAATCCTTACAGTGCAAGAAGTGGCCATTCATCCATTGATTCTGTACCAACTCTCCAAAAAAAGCACTTCAACCACAAATCAATCACATTACTGTAGACCTGAAGCCACACGTGGGCCAGACCAGATAAGAATGGCAGATTTCCTTCCATAAAAGGATATTAGCAGATGACCTGGGTTTTTAATGACGAAATATTATACTGAGACCAGTGTTATAATTCCAAATTTATTTATTTAATTTAAGTTCCACCAGCTGCCATGTGGGATTTGAACTAAATGTCCCCAGAGCGTTAGCCAGGGACTCTGGATTATAAGTCTGTAACATTATTATGTCACCATTTCCCTACTTAGACTGTCCCATGGTGTCTTGTGAATTTTTCATCACTCCGATGTCATCTTCAATGGAAACAGTTACAAGGTTATTTTCATAGTACCCCCTCCTTTAAAATCAATGGTGATAGCGAGTTTGCTAAACTAATGCCAGCTTCCATGTTGATTCGAGTTAAACTTAAATCCTCTTGGTATCCTTGCTTCAAAAGTTGATTCTGTTAAACATTTATCTAATGCTTGCATGATTATATTGTCAACTAGCAAAATGTTACATTAGCTTACACATTCATCAGGTTGTCATTGACCACAGGAAGTATAGTGGAGGATATACCTCTGACTACATCAACGTGAATGAAGTGGAAATGGCTGATAGCTCCAAGTTTCTAAGTGTCCAGGTCACCAACAACCTAAGCTGATCCCTCTGTGCCAACACTATTGTTAAGAAAGCCCACTAATGCCCCTAATTTCTCAGAAGATGAAAGAAATTCAGCATATCCACTACAACTCTCATCAACGTTTACAGGTATACTAGAGAAAGCATTCTTTCCAGATATTTCACACTTCCCGCTGCCTTGGAAAAGCAGTGTAATCAAGGACCCCCATGTACCTTAGATATATCTACCTTATATTCAGTTGATCCTTCTCTATCCCCAAATATGACTGTATCACCACATTCTGCATCCTCTCCTTTCCTTTTCCCACATTAGCATCATCCAGAAAACGTTGCAGTTGTGCTTATGAAACATTTGTATTCAAAATTCTATACAGAATACAGGATTTAAACAGAAGGAAGTCGAGTTTGCAGTTTTGTTGATCTATAGAATCTACTGAGAAGAACTTGTCTTGGTCCAGAGAATGCCATATTTTGGTTTTGTATATACAAAAGGGTGGCTTTGTGCCATCAGATTACATCTTAGTTCGTGTACATTTTTCACTCCTTCTGATTCTTTGTTCTGCTCATTGCAGCTTAATTAAAAAAAAGACAGGAAAACATAGCAGATGCAACCAATAGAGACACTAGCATATTGGGATGAATTTGCTCTTACAAGAAAATTTGGGTGGTATTAGCTCAGCAACAAACAAGGTCACTGAGTTGCTAGTGAATGGGCCTGGATTTTGTCAACTGCAGTGACCAAACATCAAATGTTTAAGTTTGCCCAGAACCTTTCTTTGATGTTTTGCATTGCGATTTTCCTTCATACAGTTGAAAAAAAAGGAATCTGAGATTTGTGAGAACAGGGCAGGCAATGATATATAGAATAGAATCATTGAATCAAAGAATCCCTTCAGCCCATCGCATCTGAACCAATTCTCTGATGGGCCTTTTCTCCCTATAACCCTATGCATTTATCATGGCTAATCCATCTAACCTGCACATCTTGGATGCAATTTAGCATGACCAAACTGCCTAAGTTGCACATCTTTGCACATGGAAGGAAGAGAAGGTGCAAACTCTACACAAAGTCACTTAAGGCTGGAAGAGTCAGATTGAAGAATTCTTACTGGAGCATACAAAATTGAAACCAGGAGCGTAAATAAGAGTACTTAATACAATGCCAAATCAGGCATTGAAAGCAAAACAAAATGAAGAAATAAAAATGGGATTGAGATGGAGAAAGACAGGAGTTGGAAGAAAGGTGAAATGCAACATGTTTTCTCTATGTTAAAATTGCTGACGATAATTAAATCTGAGGTACTGAGACTCAATATTTGTAAATGTTCATTTGTAATGCTAGAAGGGTTGTTCAGCAATACTTAAATAGCAATATCAATTTGTATTGATATTGCACTTGCAATGTAATAAAATATTCCAAGGTTGGACATCAAGCCATATAAGACAAGTAAGGACACAGGCAGCAGGGTTTTGGATGGCTTCAAGGTACTATTGCAGACCAGAACACCTCATTCACCTGAAGGAGGCTACAAAAGCCGAAAGCTTGCAGGTTTACTATCAAATAAATCGGTTGGATTTAAAATTGGTGTTGTCAGACCTCTTGCTGTGTTTACCCCAGTCCAACGCCAGCATCTTTACATCTTGGGTCACTATCTGTGTAGAGTCTGCACATTCTCCCTGTGTTTGCATGGGTTTCCTCTGGGTGCTCAAGTTTCCTCCACAGTCTGAAAGACATGCTGGTTAGGTTGATTGGCCATGATAAATTCTCCTGAGCAAGTGCCAGAGTGTAGTGAGTAGGGCATTTTCACAATAATTTAGTTGCAATGTTAATGGAAGCCTACTTATGACGCTCATAAAAACAAAATTCTTCACTCTGTTGCCAGACATGAAGGTGAAGAGTTGAGGGAGAGAGATTTAAGAAGATGGTTTTCAGTGGAGAAAAGTAGACAAAGATTATTGTTGCATTTTGGATGATCCTGGAATAGTGAACAGCTTTTACTGATGAGAACAGGCTCCTATTTTGTTTTATTTGGTGTGGTCCAGATGTGGTGATGAATGGCTGAAACAGTGTCCACCATAAATGTTGAAATTTGCAATCTGTCTTATGTTGGGATGAACTTGTAAAGACAGGCATCAGAATGGCCAGATCACATGCTCAATTAGTCATCACAAACCGGGCACCACCCATAACTTATGAATACATCGACTGTTTCTCCTTTTGAAAAATAGTTCTGCCAAAATCTTGTCTCTTAAAGGTTAGGTGCCACATTCCATGCTCCCACTTACTGCTGCCTTGTTCACATTACAGCTCATTCTGTAGATTGTAAAACAGTGCCAGTTCTTTGTCTGTATGCCTCTCATACACCGTCCAAACTGAGGTCAATGGGGGGCATTGTTCGCCCCCCACCCACTACAATTCCTGTGGCAGGCTGGACAGGAGAATTCCAGCCTATGTCTTTGTAGGGTTCAGCTGCAATTTCAGTTGCAATGCTTGGGGAGTCCTCATCCACAACTCCTTTTCTTCAGATTATATCTTTTATTGTCTTCTTTGAGCTTTTGTGTAGCAAACATAGCAGCCTATGAGTTACACCATTACTCTTTGAACCACAAAGTGAAAACAGAACAGCAGAAAAGAAAATATAACAAAATGCACAGATTTTACTACGTATCACACTCTTTCCCCATTAAAAAACTTCCACAGTAAAATGTGAAATAGTGCATACACATAAACTCCCAGAATAGGATATCATTTAACTAACGATACCTGAAAATTCAACAGATAGTCGCGCAATTGCTTTTACTGTAATGATGACCAATACCACCCGCATAATTTACAAAATGTTTTCTTTAACACCAGCATATATGTGCAACTAAAATGGCATCACTTAACAAGTAATAATAAAATTAACCTTTTTTTTTTCAATTTCCAATCTTTCTTACTTTGTGAACTTATCTTCTTTCTCTGTCTGTTTGTTAGCTTTGTGCATTATTTTCACTAAGCTGTGTCAGAATTTCTGACTGTGTCCAATCTGAACATCGACAACCAACTCCACTTAGTGTTTGGGGCTGACGCATTCATTGATTTGGCTTTATCAAAGACGTTGGCTCAATTTGCTCAACTGGCCGATTCTGTAATACAGGCAAGCCTTCAGATACTTTTTGATTTTCACTTTTTTTCTGATTGAGAAATTTAGCATATCCTGGAACCAAAAGTCTAATAGAGATAGGATAAATTAATTTGGAATTAATATAGCAGTGTAAAGGTGCAAAGTACATTAAGTAACAAAGGTACTGTTCATGTAGAAAAATATATAACCATTAGAGAATTTAAGCATGTATTCTTGAAAATTCTGTATTTAAATGTACACCTTGGCCAATTATTAACTGCCCAAAGACATAATGGGATGAAGTTATATAAGACAAACTACATTCTTGAAGAACAATATAGCTGTAGAGCATAGCCTTTATAAGTATGGACTCCAGATAGTGGGAGTGTTCTCAAATCAGGTGAATGAATAAGTTTTACATTACACCAGACAAGAATTGTCCAATACACATCATGTGACAATGAGAAAGGAAGTTTTTGAATTCTATGGATTTACATATTTAAGTTGCTAGGAGACAATGGGCAAGAACTTACGGATTTTATAGACAGGTATTCTCATGTTGCCAGTAGGTAGAATATCACTGCCCAAGGTAAATGACTCATACTAAAATAAATGGCTCATCTGGTTAGGATGAACAGAGTAGTGGACATTTTTGGAAAATGTATAGTTATAAGCTCAAATTAGAAACAAAAATCAAAGAAACATTCTGACCTGAAGAAAAGCTCAAGAAATGATGGTGCAGAAGGGAATCATCAGAAAAAGCTCTAAAGGAAGGCTTGGATTTCCAAGCACCTAAAATCAACATGGAGCTGAATAAATTATTCAAATGAAGATTTAAATCTCATTATCAGGCCTGGGACTGAAGTCTCTGGATCCGCGAGCATCTGCCTGCTCCCTGACTCTGCCAGGAGTGTTTCACCCCAGCGGGGTTTACAACGTTTACCACCAGTGGGGAACTGGCGGCTTGACTCTGCATGAGGTTGGGGCAAGTGATGTGTCATCTGGGCATTGCTGGCTTGTCAGTCCAAACCTGGGCCCGTGGCACTGCCCAGAAGGCAAAGTGGCAATGCCCAGGGGCACCCTTGACATTACCCTTTTGGCACTGCCTGATGCCCAGTAGGCAGTTCCAAAGGAGGTGGAGTCTCCGGTTTGAGGTTATCTGAGTGGAGGGGCAGTTGAGGCTGGCATGGACCCGTTTGGGAAGGCTGCAATTGGATGGTGAGGAAAATCGCAGTCAGTGATGTGACTTTTGCTGGGCTGGCCATTAACTGGCCAGTGATAGAGAGGCTGGCAGCGCATGTGCTGATCTCGACATTGACACTCAGCACTGGTGAGAAAGCTACTTTCAGGCAACATTTGGCAAGATGGAAAAATGGTGGAATTATTTTTTATGTCACTCAAAAATTAAACAGAATCTCAAAGTAACAAAGTGCAACACACTCATCTGCATCTCTTTGTGCAATTCCTGAGATACTCTTTGTTAACCTCATCAGGGCTTTGGAGCCTTTTAGGACCTTATCAAAGAATTACTTGGCTCACTCAGCAAATGAAATGCGAGGTATTGATTTGATGGGAGCAGTGATTGAGAAATGGAAGTGCTTTGAGCAAAATTCCCACTCCAATTTCCCTCTCATCCCTCTTTGTTCTTACAATTATGCACACTTCACTGATTTAAACTGAAGTTCTGCCATAAAATTTGGCATAATCCTCCCTTGTGTGACCTTGCCAGGTATTCCCCATACTCTTCTCCAACAATCTAGAAATATCAGAGCCATTAACTTTGGGTTTTTTTTATACTTACATATGGTGAATGATCCACTGAATGTTTCTGTTATATTTATTTTTCTGGAATTTGAAGAAAGATTCCTGTTATAGGAAATGTAATTAATGTTCTCAGTGACCGAAGGAAAGTTGACATTTACATTTGATGCCAAATTAGAGGAAACACAATTATATCGTCCATTTAGACTATGTTTCCAGAAGTCTGTTGAAAGAGAGACACAAGAACACAGGCACATAAGAAATAGATGAAGTAGACCACATGATCAATCAAGCCAGTTCCACCATTCAATATGATCATTACCAATCAAGGGCTTCAAATGCATTTTTCCATTTGCTCAGCATATTCTTTGATTCACCGTGAGACCAAAAATCTGTTTATCCCTGCCTTAAATTTCTTCAAGAATGGAGCAAGGTATCCACAACACTGTGGGATAGACAATTTCAAAGAGCCCAAATTCCCTTTGCATGGAGTAATTTCTCCTCATCGCAATCCTAAATGTTTGGCCACTTATCCTGAGACTGTGCCCCTCATGTTTTAGATTCCTTGACTAATGAAAACAAATCTCAGGTGTCCCCTTCAAGATTTTTTAAAGTTTAAGTTTATTTATTAGTTTAAAATGTGTTTCTTTGTGTCACAAATAGGCTTATATTAACACTGCAATGAAGTTAGTCTGAAAATCCCCTAGTCATCACACTCAGGTGCCTGTTCGGGTACACTGAAGGAGAATTTAGGATGGCCAATGCATTTAAACAGTACCTCTTTCAGATTGTTGGAGGAAACCGGAACACCAACGCAGACATGAGAGAACTTGCAAACTCTGCAAAGACAGTGATCGAATCTGGGAATTGAACCTGGTTCCCTGGCATTGTGAGGCAGCATTGTTAACCACTGTGCCATCATGACAGCCCAATTTTGTAAGTTTCAATAGATCACTTTTGATTCTTTGAACTCCAGCGCTCAAAGGACAACGTCCTCATCCCAATAACAATTTAGTGAGCCTTCGCAATACCATTTTCAATGCAATTATTCTTTCTTAATGTAGAGATCAAAACTGCACTCAAGACTCCAGGCACAGCCTCACCAAACTCTTTACAACTGTAGCAGGATTAATTATTTTTATGCTTCAAACCAAGAAAGTGTTTTGTGATCATTATTTTGGAAAGTACTAAGCACCAATTTAATTAGGTCTTTTGGTCAAATAAAGCTGTGTCATTGAGGAAAGTGATTAATTGGTCCTCAGACTATCTGAAAATTGCCTATTCTAAGGTAGACTTTGCTAAGTAATGGATTTAGACTAGGTCAGTATGCCAGAGAATTTCCTTTCCAGAGTCTCTTTATGGAACATGAATTCGGAAAATCTTCATAAATTATTCCAGTTCTTTGATTCCTTAGTTTCACTATCAGGATTTTGCAGAATTACAATTTATTTAACAATTCTATGATCCCGTCCTCCCAGAGGTGATGACGCTTTTAAGGGAACAAATTTTATAAAATTCTACGCACACAATCTATGGCTTTTCATCAGATGAAAATGAATGAATAAAAATCTACATCTTCATGATTTTCCAACTTCTGCTTCATTACCCCTGGAAATATTGAACTGCAGAATTCCCCCATCGACACTTTATTGGAATTTCTGCAAGTTTGCATTGTGAAACAGGGAAAAGTTGCAACAGTATTGTTACTTCACTTAGTTGCTGGGTGCAGAAAATAATTCCAGTTCTCTTCCTGCACCGAGTGGTGTACCAAAACAGACTTTCATGGCTAGTTATTTCTGGAACAGCATTGCGAAGAGATCACCAGAGACTGATGGCTGCTCCACATCTAGTGTGGCTAACCAGGAGTCTCTTCCATTCTTACCACCAGCTATTGGCATGGATGGAAGAATCTGCAGGTTGGCACTGGAGTTTCTATGTGTCAGTAAATGTGGAAATCATTCCCTTCTTCCAGTTCCAAATGTCTGATTTAATGAATTCTCTCAGACTAAAGACCTTGGTGCTTAACTGTGAAGATTTTTATGAATACCTTTTATTTTCTCATGTGATTTTTAAACTTGTATGATTATTGATCCTTTCAGGCATATGGGGACAGGTATGCAGGGGATCCGACAGCAAGGACATTTTTCAGTAAATTCTCTCCTCCAGCCATCCAATCCTTCAATTAGGCATGAAAGATCTTTGATCAAGGGATCTCTCCTGCACCACTTGCAGAGATGACAAGCTGCCTGCACACTTGTACCTGTCATCCTGGTTAATATCCTGCTATATCCTCTGATGGCCCTCATCACTATCCGCAAATCCACCAAGCAGTAATATTTTCCTCCAAATCATTTATGTGTCCTTAAAACAGAGAGACACTGCCCTCTCTTTATCAAAAGCAGCATCCAACCTTGAATACTTTGTGACTACCCAACTTGCCAATCATCCAATTAAACCCCACTCTGCAAATTCCAAAAGGGAAAAATGTTAGAACAGCATTAGATCAATTAAAACCAACATTCTAGCCATTAAAAGCAATAATGTTATTGCAGAAACAATACAGGATGCTAGTAGACAGTTTAAAGTTTTTTTATTAGTATTGCATTACATTAAGACTGCAATGAAATTACTGTGAAAGTCCCCTTATCTCCATGCTCCAACCCCTGTTTGGATACACTAAGGGAAAATTTAGCATGGCCAATACACTGAACCAGTATACCTTTTCAGACTGTGGAAGGAAATGCATGCAGACATGGGGAGAATTTGTAGACTCTGCACAGACAGAGACCCAAGCCAGAATTGAATCTGGGTCCCTGGCGCTAACCACTGTGCCACCTCAGAACGGTCTAAATGCATAGAACTGCTATGACAGATCCCGCACAAGAATATTGTTCAAAAAACATTTCTTGAAAGACACAGTATCATCAAAAATGGAACTTTTTTTCAACCGTATCAATATCAGTCCTTTGAGAGTCTGAGAATTCTTTGGTGGTGGAGTCAGATACAATAAATTCTGAAGGCTAATTTCATCAAGTACTAGTGGTAACAAAACAGCTGGAGATGGGTCACAGTGCAATCCGTAAGGATAAAGGCAACAACATCTCCTTCATGATCATCCTCAACACCAGTGCCCCACAAGGCAGTGTCCTCAGCTCCTTATTACATCCTTATACAGCTATGACTATGTGGCCAAATTCGCCACTAACTCCATTTTCAAGTTTGATGATGACATAACTTTAGTGGGTCCATAAGTTCATAAGATATAGGCTCCAATCTTAAAGAGATGGAACAGTACAATGACAATAATCTCTCCCTCAATGTCAACAAAATGACAGAGATAGTCAGTGTCTTCAGGAAGCGTAGTGGAGAACATGCCCCTGTTTAAATCAATGGGGATGAAGTAGAAGCCCAGAGGTTCAAGTTTTTAGGTGTCCAGATCTATCTTGGTCCCTACATGTCAATGCTGCAGTTAAGAAAGCCTACCAAAGTCTCTACTTTCTCAGGAGGCTAAGGCAATTTGGCATGTCAGCTATGACACTCACAACTTTTATAGATACACCATAGAAAGCTGTTTATATTACAGCTTGCTATGGCTTCTGCTGTCCCCAAGACTGCAAGATACTATAAAAGGTGGTGAATGAAGCCCAGTCCATCACTTAAACCAACCTCCCACCCATTGACACTGTCTATGCTCCCCCCATCTTGGAAAAGCAGTCATAATCAGGGACCCCATGTGTCCCGGGTATACTTTCTTCCACCTTCTTCCATCTGGAAAAAGATAGCAAGGATAGTTTCCTTTGGCATCTGTGCAAGGTTTAGCATTTTGAAGTATGAAGCCTATCTGATTTAAAAAAAAACAATAAAGATCCAAATTTTTATTTCTAACACCAGGGATGCTTATAAGTTATGTTTGACTTACAAGTTATAAGTAATTAATATTTTTATTACTCAAACACAATTTATTCAGCAATATTTTACACATACTTAACAATAAACAATGAAGACAACATCAAAGTTTCTTATATCTCAAGATCGTGGTATTGTCAGCACAGGCATATTCTTCTCTCTTCTTTGTCTTTGAAATGATGCTGAACTATATCCAGAGGATCATACCCCAGAAGCCACATCACTGTGCCAATGAGAATACAATTTCTCTAGTTTTATCCCCCAGTCTCTCACTCCTCCTCCTTTTATTGTAAGTGCCCTGAATTCACTCATTTGATTGACTGCAGGAGGCTAATGATTTTTGTGTCACCCCATCTTTGCAACTCCTGCTTTCGAGGTCTAGACTCCAGATATTTACATTCCATTACAAACAAATGCATATCTCCTTCCAGAATGGAGTAGCCATAACGAAGTCCCATTCTCCTGTCAATGTGTCTTAACCCAAACCCACACTAAAGTTCTTAAAATTAACAGTCAAGACCACTTACTATCATAATATCAGAAAACAAAGGTGTCTCTGATACAGATGAATTACAGCAATGCATGATTTGCTTAAATACAGTGGCATCTTAAGTTCAGGCTGAATCATTTAATTTTGAACTGAATGAAATCCATAGATGTTACAGATTCTGAAAATGAATAGAATGATCAAAATCTTCGACCAAAAGCTCTAGACTCGATTTCTTACCGCTCCTACTAGCTCTGACACCACAACGTTTGGTATAAGGGAGGGGAATTTACTGCATTATTCAGGTGAAGACCAGGGATTATGCTGAGCTCCCAATGAATGTTTCTTTCCTGCACTTCAGACTCTCTTTCCCATGGAACTATCCTTTCTAAACTGTATTGTAATTACCCTTCTCAAGCGCAATTAAGAATGGGCAACAAATGCTGGCCTAACAAGTAATGCCATTAACAAATTTTTTAAAAATGCAACTATTGAATATAACGCTATTATACTGTAATTTAAATACATATATTTAATGGCATGTGAGTGTTGCTGGCTCGGCCAGCATTTATTGCCCATCCCTAATTGCCTTCTTGAATTATTGTAGTGTGTTGCAGGTGCACCCACAATGATAGAATCATAGAAACCTACAGTGCAGGAAGGGGCCCTTTGGCCTGTCGAGTCTGCACCAAATATAATCCTACCAAGGCCTTATTCCCATACCCTTCACATTATATCCACTAACCCCTCTAACCTGTGCATCCCTGGATACTAAGGGTCAATTTCTTAGCATGGCCAATCAACCTAACTTGCACATCTTTGGACTGTGGGAGGAAACCGGAGTACCCAGAGGAAACCCACACAGATATGAGGAGAATGTCCAAACTCCATACAGATAGTGACCCGAGCCAGGAATCAAACCTGGGACCCTGGAGCTGTGAAGCAGCAGTGCTAACCACTGTGCAGCCCCAATGTTAGGGTTGGAGTTTCAGTATTTTGGTGCAGTGACAGTGAAGGGATGCTAACATAGGTTCAACACCAGGATTGTATGTGCTTGGAAGGGAACTTGCGGGTGGTGTTTCCATGTGTCTGCTGCTCCTGACATTCAAGGTGGTAGATGTTGCAGTTTTGAAAGGTATTGTGAAAAGGAGCACCAGCAATCAATGCAATGCATCTTGTGGATGGTACACACTGCTGCTGCTGTACATGAGAGGTGAAGGGCATGAATGTTTAATGTGATGGATAGGAAGGTAATCTTGGCTGTTTTATACCTGATGGTGTCAAGTTTCTTGAGAGTTTTGGAGCTGCACTCATATTCAGGGAGACAGTATTCCATTACATTCCTGACTTGTGCCTTGTAAATGGACTTTGGTGGGGGTCAAAAGGTGAGTTATCTCATCACAGACTTTCCAATTTTTGACCTGCTCTTGTAGCCACTATTTATCTGGCTAGTCTAGTTCAGTTTCTCGTCAATAGTAAACCTCAAAGTTGCAAGTGAGGGATTCAGCCAAGACAATGCTATTGAATGTCGCAGATGATGGTTAGATTCTCCTTTGCTATATGTAGATATTGTCTGGCATATATATAATGTCACATTACACTTCACCACAAGCCTAAATAATATCTAACCCTTGCTGCGTGCAGGCACCGACTGTCTCAGTAACTGAGAACTTGCAAATAGTATATGGAACATTGTGTAATCTTCTGTAAACATCCCCACTTCTGACCTTAAGAGCAGGATTTTATGGCCTTGCTCGAGTGAGACTAGAAATTCCCACCGGAGGTCAACGAAGACTTCTGTTGTCAGACCCTCACCTGCTCCAATTCTGTGGTGGGTGAAGTGGTAGAATTCTGGCCAACGTGTTGGATTTTCAGGGTGGTATACTGCTCACCGCCACCTCTCCCTCAGAAAAAAAATGTCATTCCCAAATTGATTTATATAAAACCTGCCGCACAACAGAAGTACGCTGAAGGCAACATGAACAGGCAAAAGGTCAGACTTCCCACCCTCACAGGATAGGAAACACAGCCTTTGAGAGCTATTGGCCAATCTGATTGGCCAGCAGTCCCAGCAGTGTCAATACTCGGTACTGAGTGCTGTTGTGACTGAAAAGGAAGCCCAAAACAATTGTTAATTGTTGTCTGGAGTAAAACAAGTCTTAATTTTAGGACAGGACTGGATCATGCACCCTAGGAAGATCATGAGGGGTGTGGGGGTGTAAGGGCTAGTTTCAGAGACCAAACAGGAGATAACAACTTAAGGGTGGTGCTTCCATTGCAGATAGTGCAGCCAGCTTTTCTTGCCCCCTTTGAGAAATTTGAAAAGTGATCTTTACACTTTGGCCTGCTGCCTATGCTTTATGTAATGCAGTAGTGGAAGCAAATTGGAGGCTCTTAATTCCGCTTATCTGAACAGACAAGGGTTGCAATCAGCCTAAGGTTAGGTGGCCTAATGGGTTCTTTACCCAACAGGATCCCCCAACATATCATGGGTGGGTATGAAGGAGGTGGACAGCCATCTTAAGTACCTCTCGTCCTTCCATTGAAACGGAGCATGGAGTTGTAAAGTCAGCCCAATGTTGAAGGGAAGTTTGTTGATAAAACAACTGAAGATGGTTGAGCCTGGGACACTACCCTGAGGAACTCCAGTACGAATGTTGTGGATCTGAAGCGATTGGCCTGCAACAACCACAATCACTTCCTTTTGTATGCTAGACATGACTCCAACCAGTAGAGACTTTTCCCCAATTCCCATTGATTTCAATTTTGCTTGGTCTCCTAGATGGCATGGTGCATCATAAATGCCTTACTGCCATGGACAGTCTCATATGATATCTCAAATGAAAACAGCCCAGTTACTTTATGGTCAAGTACCTCTGTCTTTATCATCATTTAGACTCCATCGAATTATGTTAATCTGCGGCATAGTTAATACCCAAGTATTATTTTAATTCACAACAGTATTAATAATATTCGTGTTAACATTTTTAAAAATAAAAATGTTGAGAAATCTTATTTTATTTCATTTTTGAGTACTTAGACAAGCTTGGATATAGACAGAAAAAAATAAGGCTGACATTCTGACTAAGGGGGTCTTTTGGAGAGGCTAATTACTTCTGGAACAATTATTGGCTAAGAATCCAATTGTACCCATAGAATTGACCAAATACCTCATCAGGCCAAGAAAGAGCTCTCAAACATTTTTAAAGTTGTTAATGTTTATAATTCCATTTGTCTACCTTAAAGATGTTCATGATTATTTTAATATCAAACTTAATACCAAGTTATTTCAATTATTCCACTTCAAGGTACATTCACTGAGATTAAGAAAACACATCTCATATTCAACCACATTGATCGTGGGCAGTTAAAGGAAACATGCAATACTGTCTGTGAGACTGAATTTCACATTTCAAAAACACTTCAATTTCTGACTGTAATTCTCTTTGAAGCATCCAATGGTGGTGCAAGTTGCTATATAAATGCAAATTCTTCAAGCACTTCACTTAGATTTGACTTAGTGGTTGGGGAATCTAGAATATGGGGGCACAGTCTCAGTACAAGGGGTTGATCATTTTGAACTGAGATTAGGAATGATTTCTTTACAATAGTATTGGAAACCTTTGGAATTTTATAACCCAGAGGGTGAATGCTCCATTGTTGAATATATTCATAGCCAGGATAAATAGATTATTGGTCCCTAAAGGAATAAAAGAATATTAAGTTTAGCAGGAAAAGGGATTTGAGGCTGAGAATCAGCCATGATCACATTGAATGATGGAACAGAATGTGAGGATATATAGTCACCTCTTGCCCTTATCTTTTACAGTGTTTCTGTGGTTGCTGTTCTGTGAATTATTGGGCTAAATCTTCTCCAGAGTGAAAATCAGTTATCATTTTGCTCTTATTTGTTAACCCCAAAATGGAACTCCCCATTTCTGGCTGAGACTTCCAAACTAGACTTCTTTAGAGATATGGAGAGCACCTATTCAGGGAGGTATCTATCATAGTGCAGAATAGTTGGAGGAAGCAAAGTCACACCCAATTTATACAGCATTAATGCTATATTTCAGTAAGTTGAGGAGTTTCAATGCCCCAAAGACACTTTGAGAAGTTTTGGAGAGAAGGTAAAAGTGGATGAGGGGTTAGAGTGGCAGGGCATGGGGGTGAGGGGATATGATGTCAGGTGGCAGGCAATTGGGAGAGGGAATAGGGTGGCAGGTGAGTGGCTGACAGGATTAGGTGGGGGGGGGGGTGTCAGGAGGGTTGCGGTCAGTGGGGAAGTTAGATGATTGAAATAGTCCAATGGTTTGGGGTGGGGGAGTGATTTGTCTGATGGTTAGGAGTGTAGTTGCACCATGGAGGCTACTTGGGTGTCAGGAAAGAGAGTCAGATGGGAAGTAAGGGCTCTAATGGAGAGTTAAGTGGTCAGGGAGCTAATTGGGAGGGTGTCAGGGTAATCAGTATTGTACTCAGGACTTAGAACTGGTTTTAACCCTTCCAAATCTTCCAAGTTAACTAAGTCAGTCAAAGCCATCCAAATCCATGGACATTAACTCAGTGTTTTGGAAGGTTCCAGGTGCAGTAGAATTGCTTATTGGAAGGTCAAACATCCTGGGCAATTCTTGCATGGTCAAGGTGTTGGGATATTTGAGAGGCTCCCAGCTCACCTTAAGGTTTACATCTGGAGTACGATCATCAGGATATCAAAGTGCTGGACCGTTGTATTAGTGTGATATGTAAACACTTGGGCAAATTGCACTGAACAGATACGTTACTTCAAAGAGCAATTGGGCTGCAGTGGGGTGTCAGTACTCTGACTAAAAACTCAGCTGGAAACCCAATCGATGAAAGGAAAACTTATACCACAGCAATAATATAATGCAGGAGGCAGCAACTAAATTAGTGTGGCACTTCTGCCCATCACTGGTAGTCCTCCAGGAGCTGCTGGCCAATTTGATTGGCTAGCAACTCTTGCAATTCAGGCAGTGCCAGAGCTCTTCAGTGGGCATTACCCAAGATGAAGGAAAGCTCAGGGCAGATGCCTCAATAATTCCTTCACCCAGGTAAGTCAGGAGCATTGGCCAGGAAGGGATTGGACGCCTAAGGAAGGGGAGCGAGGGGAGCGGAGTGTTGTGTTTTTTGTGTAGGAAGGAAGAGGTGGGGAGCTATTTACTTTAGGAGGAGTGCTCTCTGACATCACACTCCCTCCTTCACCGCTCCACACCAACTTTCTTTCTCACCCTTTTAAGATACCTTTGAAAGAACAGGCTGCCTAATGCCCTTCTCCAATCATGTTTGGATATGAGCAATATAATACCAGAGGTCAACTGGCTTGTGAACAAGTTCTATTGGCCCTTAATTATTTACTTACATATGGTGGGTGAGCTGTCAATTTCCAACCACTCCCTGTATTATAAGGCACAGCTTGGGGGTGAGTAAGAAAGTGGTTGCCGTCCCTTGTATTTTATGTGCCTCACAACCACAGCCCTGGACTCCACCAATGAAAGCATGCCTGTAAAATCCAGCCCGTTGACAGGGATTTTATGAGATTAAAAGTAGTTTCCAATCTAGTTCTTACGCATTACCTGTTAGGACAAAGATGGACCTGATATCCTTAAACACTCAAATGCAAAAGTTGGATCATATATTTCTTGCATTTCATGCATTAATTAGCATTCATAATACTCTTACAGAGCCATATATTGTGTGCGTGCTAGAATCATTTGATGACCATCCTTAGGACTTGGCATGAAGTATTGAGAATTCTCCTGCATGCCACTTAAAATGAAAATGCTTTGGGAGGAAAGTTGTTTGTTTGAGTTGTCCTGGGTTGCATGGGACAGGTCTGTATTATTTAGGTTGCCAGTAAAAGGGTCCTAGACTGCCTGCTACATCTCCGCGTGCAGACAGGGTGCATACATTACCTGCTCTAATTGGCATGCCTGCATGTACATTGTTTGAAGGATTGCTCTATACTACAGCTTAAGAATGCTGAGATTGCTTTCTAACGTAATTTCACTGTCCTAAAAATACCAGACCAAAAATAATTCTGCTTCTCAGTGAAATAAGCAGACAGGTGATTTTAAACAACTGAAATGTGCTGAACACTGAGCATTTTATGATTCCCATAGGAACCATTAGTGTTTAAAGAGAAATTTGAAATCCATTTGTTTACTAAAAGAATGAAGTCACAAAATTCCAGCATTTAAAACAAATGAATTTTACTATACTAAGAAACAGGCAAAGCAAATGCTACTAAATAAACACGGTTTCAGGTAATTACCTGAACTCAGGGTCGTGAATGAAGCCCAGTCCATCAGTCAAATGAACCTCCCATCACTGACACTGTCTACACTTCCCTCTGCCTCAAAGGCAATAATCAAGGACCTCACGCACCCCTATCATTCTCTTTTCCACTTTCTTCCATTGGGAAAAAGATACAAAAGTCTGAGATCATGTACCAACTGACTTCAAAATCATCTTCTTCCTTGTTGCCGTCAAACTTTTGACTGGACCTACCTCACATTAAGTTGATCTTTCTCTACACCCTAGCTATCACTGTAACACTATACTCTGCACCCTCTCCTTTGCTTCTCTTTTATGTACTCTATGAACGAAATGCATTGTCTGAATAGCATGCAAGAAACAATACTTTATTGTATTCCAATACATGTGACAATAATGTGACATGTGACAATAATCCAAGCAAATCAAAAAACTGAGCCACTTGTCTCTGTTAACAAAACACACAGATAAGCCACATAAAAAAAGATGGTTCCCTGCAATCCTCCTCCTTGTCAATGTGACATACCTGGGATGTCCCAAACATAAAATGTGCGTTAATTAATTCTTAGCTTCAAAAGAAATCTCTGGTTCTGTGCCCTACATGGATAATATGATGGAAGCATTATTACTTTTACTATTTTGGTGGTTTATTGTGTTAGTCTGTGAAGCAGGCTTACAGCTTTGCGTGAGAGTCTGTGTGTGAATATAAGTTAATTTGGCAGGTGACTGATTATTTGCAAGGTTTAGGGCATTATGTGTAAATTGCACTCATCTGGAATAAATAAAACTACATTGCTTATTTACTGATAGAAATATCAATGGATAGAAATTTTCATCAGGAGATAAGGAAGGGGTTGTTGTTTTCAGGTTGATAAAATTTCAAAAAGTAAAAAGACTGTTATAGCTCACAAACATTCCATAAATAAACAAGGAAAGGCTACAAGTCTATTCAATTTTATTTGACCCAAAACTGGGGGCAATTGGGAAAACATGAAAGATATTTATGTTCTGGGAAAGTTAAGTTTCAAAGAAGAGCTAAGAGAGTGCGAATTTGTGAAATGCATCACCACCGAATGTAGTTGAGGCTAAAACGGTTGTCTGATTTCAAGAAATTAAATTTTGCTCTCAGGGCAAAAGGGATCAAGAATATGGGAGGAAGGGGGGAACCAGGATATTAAATTCAGTGATCAATCATGATCAAGATGAATGGTGGAGCAAACTCAGAGCAAAACGGCCTACCCCTACTTCTAGATTTTATGTTATGTTGAGAATTTGGATGGCCAGTCTACCTAAGGATCTCCTAGGTGCTGCTCTGTTCTTGGAAAGAGATTGAACAGGTAGCTTTCCTACAAAGTCATGGGATTATGTGCTGTTCAGAAATCAGACACCCAGTTAAACCAGAGTGCCCTAAGGCTAGGGAAAAAGAGTCTGCAACCTAAAGTTTTGAAGTTCTATAGCAAACTGGCAAAAGAAAATTATTGTATGCCTTGCCTCAATTTGCCTTGGGAGTAATATTATTGGGTTTTTATTTTCAAAAATCTATATGAGATTATGCCTGGAGTGTTTATTTTTGAATCTAAGTAAAATTTATTTTTGGGGGAAAATGTTCAGTAAGGCTAATTTTAACTGTGCAGATATAATCTTGTGTAATTAATGATTCTTTTCGTTTGTTAATAATGTTTTAATTTAATGTTTAAAAACAGTGCAAATGGTTTTTGAATTTGGTAAATTTATCTTGTGGTCAAAATATAACAATAGTTGTGGTATATAGGTCAAGTTTCCCTTTTGGGTTTGGATGGTGTGGCAATTACCATCTTCCAGATCATAATAAAAATTCTAGTGGAGTCAGGATAATTCTCTTCCAACTTATCATCTGCAGTTCCCCAGCTAAATGAAGGCCAATACCCTTGTTTATGGCTTTCACTCTCCCAGCTCAAAACTCACATGTAAATTCCTTGCATGACATGGTACCTTCTGACTGCCAGAGTATGATGTTCAATTGTTTTGTGTTTGATTATATAAGTCTGGTTGCTATTGATGCTCGCTGTGTTTGTTTGGTTCAGCCTAGGTTTGCACTCAGAGAAAAGTAAACATGTTGCAGGAATATCTGGAAGCCAGAGCAAGAAGCATGTAGCAGACATCTTAAGACACTGTGAATAAAAGCTGTTCCACACAGAAACTATTGTCATATCCACATAGCTTTGAGAAATATAAAATATTCAACACAGAGATTCAATTTCCTCTCAGCTGAAAATTTAATTCCCCAATTCTAACTGTTATACCTTTAAAATATTAATATAAACCAGGAAATGAGATAATTATGATATCCTTAAAATGAAACCTTCTTCCACTGTATTTGGAACGTGTGGTTTGTCTCTGAATCTTCTTGCTGAAACTCTTCAATCACTTTGTCTCAATTCTTATTGGCAGTTGAGCAGTTTTTTTGTTATTCCACAGTTTAGTAGTTCTTATTCTGTCAAGACTGCAATAATAACCAATGTAAGCAAAAATGAAACAAGCTACTTCGCTAGCTTAGTCCTTAAGGCAGTCCAGCAGAAATTAAAAACTCCATGTCCATGTGTCTGAGTGCATTGCCTGTCTTGGGGACTTAGTGATCATCTAGTTACCCTCAACCCTAAAAGTTCAGACAGCTGCAGCCAAGTGCATCAAACCGATCTCCTACACAACCATCTTTTAAATCGCTGGGATACAAATTTGAATCCAAGATAGGATGACTATCTCTCTGCCATATATAAAGGCTAATGTGCTCAGATAACTTCAAATAAGTTCCTCCAAAATATAGTTTCCAAAGCAAAGAAGTTTGGCACTGGATTAACATGGAGACAGGAAATAAGAGAGTGATCCTTGGTGGTCAGGAATGTTGGGACATAATCTGAATTTTATATTGTGTTCATCCACAGATAGAGCTGAATTTTCCCAATCTTGGTAGTCCAAGGCTTTGTAACTATCCACAGATCCCAACCCCACTGAAGGTTAGAGTATGTCGATGGTCAACATTTTTCAGACGGTGACCGATTATTAGGTTACTTTTGGTGGTTCTCAAAGTTAGTTAGTGGGTGCAAGCAGGAAGAAGGTGTTAGTAATAGCTGGTCCTAAGGACCACCCAGAAGGATTGGAAATGGATGGATCCAGTGAAAATTGGCCTTGAAGGAATAAGCTTTCAGAGCAGGAAGTTGGCAGTTTGTTATGGCCAATGTAGGATCAGCAATTGACTGTGAACCTTATGGATGCCTTTGACTCTGGAAAACCACTACAGGAATTAAGTAAGTTCTCCATCAGCAAAAACAACTTCAATGAGGCCTCGGATTAATTTAAAATGGTTGGCACAAGGTGAGCATCATGACCCATGTGAATAGGAGCAAGGGATGGAGGCAGATGTGTCTCTAGACAGTTTCTATGAGGACAGCCCAGTTATGCTTATCTAGCCAGAGATGCAGAGCCTGAGTAGCCATATATAAAGTTAGTGCTAATGTAGCAGCAATAGGAAATAAGTAGAACTTGGTTCCTGCAGCAATTAGGTCCCTAGTGATGAAAATGGAGGAGTCCATTCATGACATGAACAAGTGACTCATGGCCCTGAGTGCATGAATTCTTTCATTAAAATAGTGGATGGAGAATCATTTGCAGCAGCTCTCCAAATTGATACAGGAGCAGTGGACTGGAATGAAGAGATTTTATGATGCATTCCATAGCTTTGACTGGTTTGGTGACCTAAGGATGTACTCATTCCCAGTCAGATGTTCTCATGCACCTGATGAGTGCAGAGATTCAGATCCAAGGGATTCCATCTTCAGAAGCTGTCCTTTTGCCAATCTCATCGAGACACGTGGTAATACTTACTCACACATTTATTCACAGTGACCCTGATAAAGTGCATCATAGATGTCTCAGTCGCCAAGACAGCATCTAGAATAATCTACCTTCAAGCTGTCCAAGGTACCAGGGAGCATAACGTATGACCCATACTTGAAGGAAAACCCCACAGGTGCCTATGTCTGATTAGCTGCATCTATGCTGAAGGTGGTCAAGTCAACTGTTCTCACAAGGCATGCATCAATCCCCTAAGAAATACAACCATGGACTACCAATTGCGAGATTCCACATCGGTTATCTACCAATCCTCAAACTGAGTTAGATACTTTTTTGACACTTACAATCATAGGGGACACCCTCAGCTTTGTGGCATAATGTCATCACCCAGAAATGCAGCCAACTCAGCCACTACCTATTTAGGTAAGCAACATAAGTCTCAACACCAGGTTAAAATCCAACAGTTTTATTTGATAGCAAAAGTCACTAGCTTTCGAAGCACTTGCTGCTCCTTCGTCAGATGAGTGGGATTTCAGCTCACAAACAGGGCACATAAAGACAAACTCAAATTACAAAATAAGGGTTGGAATGCAAGTTTTTACAAGTTAAAACAGTCTTAAAAGATGAGTGGAAAGAGTGTTAAGTGCAGGTTAAAAAGAGACGTGTATTGTCTCTAGCTGGGACAATTAGTGAGATTTTGCAAGCCCAGGCAAGTTGTGGGGGGGGGGGTTACAGATGAGCTAGTGGTTTTTGCCACAAATAAACCTATTGACTTTAATCTGCTGTGAGACTCCTTATTGTGTTTACCCCAGTACAATGTTGGCATCTACACGATAAGCAAAGCCATTGTTGGCACTACTGAAGTAGCTGATCCTCTTGCAGAGTTGCCAATTCCTGTGGGATTGCATTCTCATCTCTCCTGACCTTTAACCAGCCCTTCTCCGTCCTTTGGCACCAAGTAACTGCCTTTGTTGCTGGGGCTATCACTCTGCCCCACTGCTCCAGCCTGTTCTTCAAAGGGTGCCCCCATTATCAGGGACAATGGCTGGAATTTTACCGGCATGCCTGCCCCAGAATTAAGGCACGCCGGTAAAATTCTGGACGTTGTCTTTGTTATTGTAAGAATAAGGAATTGGAGCGGGTGCGGCTTGCAGAACAGAATTCTCCATTGGCTTGGACAGCATTTTACAAACGAGGTCATAAAATATCAGCCAATGTCATGAATTAGGATCTCAGCCAACAAACTTCCCTTGTATCAGTATGAAAGAGACTTTCTCTATTCTCCCCGCTCTGTTTTTCCAGTTGTACAGCTCTGCTTTGAAAATGGCAGGTTATTGGATATGCAGCAACTTCTGTTCAAAAGATCACTCCAATTTTAAATGGCTGCTACTTCAGTCAAGGGCTCCCCAGCTCACAGCGACCACATCAGTTCCAAAAAGGTGGGGCCCATCCACCTCAGACAAAATTTCATTGTCTCTTTCATAGTCATAATTATCTGTCTGCTGGCACTGGTCACTGGCTTTACTGCTTGAGAAACAGCCACCAGAAAAATGACTTCAAATCACAGTGGCACAGTGGTTAACACTGTTGCCTCACAATGCCAGGAATTTGAGCACAATTCCAGCCTGAGGTCACTGTCTGTGGGGAGTTTTTTTTTTAAAATGTTCTCCAAATGTCTGCATGAGTTTCCTTTGGTTTCCTCCTACATTCCAAAGATATGTGGGTTATGTGGATTGGCCATGCTAAATGTGTGGGGTAATGGGATAGGTTGGAGAGGAGAGGCTTGGAGAAATGCTTTTTCAGAGAGTCAGTGCAGGTGCAAAGGACCAAATGGCCTCCTTCTGCACTGTAGGGGTTCTGTGATTCAAATCAGCAACCAACACGCTGTGTTACAGCACCAGCTTTTCAGCTGGCCAGCCATGTGACCTGTCTTTGCCACCTTCACAATAGTCACCCAACAGAATGGTTCAGCTCAATAAGGCTTCTATCCGTATAGTGATAGAATAATTTAAAGTTGTTTAGTGTGCGGATAAAACAGAAAGCTTTTAAGCTTCAGTGTGAACAAAGCAAGTTGCCTCATGAAAATCAAGCACCAAGCTGTTGCTAAGATACCCCATAACTCACTATATGAGCAGCACAGTGACTAACATTGCTCCCTCAGTGCAAGAGACCCGGGTTCAATACTTGCCGTTCATCAGCTCAATTGATCAAAATCCCATTGCAATCCTAGATAACCTTTTTCAGTGTCCACTATGGATTTTATGAGAACTATTAAGGCCTCAAACGCCAGAAAACCTAAAGCAGTGTGAAAAGTGTAGTAGTGAAATTAAAATAGAAATTATGAAAGAAAAGAAATTCTATGAGAAGATAGTAACAAAGTCCAAATCTGTGTAGGTTAGGTGGATTGGCCATGTTAAATTACCCCTTCATGCCCCAAGATATGTAAGCCAAGGATATTAGTGGGGTAAATACACAGGCTAATGAGGATAGGGCCTGGCTGGAATGCTGTGTTGGAGAGTCAATGCAGATTTGATGGGCCAAATGGCCTCCTTCTACACTGTACAGATTCTGTGATACAAGAAAACTGGAAGATGTTTTCGTAAGTACATGAAGAACAAGATAACTAAAGAAAGAGTAGGGTTAACATGGGACCATTAAAATAATCTGTGTATAGAGATGAATGATGTTGGCATGGTTCTTAAATTGTGTCTGTGAATATTGCATCTATTTTCATAAAGGGAGGGATAATACAGGCATTTTAATCAGAGGGAAGCTTTGTGAAATATTAAATGAAGTGAGAAGAATGTATTGAGTGGTTTAAGATGATAAATTCCCAGGCCTGAACAACATATCTCCTGGGCTGTTAAGGGAAGATAGATAAGAAAAAGCAGAAGCTCTAGCCATTGCTTTCCACTTTTCTCTGGCTCCAAGTCTGATGTGAGAACAACTAACATTATATTATTGTTTAAAAGGGAAGAAAGGGATAGACCAGGTAGTCAGCCTAACCTCACAAAGAGGGGTTGGGGGAGGAGGCAGCAGGGCAGCGTAGAGATATTACTGGAAACATTTCTGATGAACAGGATAAGTTCTTAATTTAGACAAACAGTCGGAAGGGATTTAAGGGAAGGTCATGTCTGATTAATATGATTGAATTTTTGAAGAGTTTAAAAGGAGTCTTGTGCATTTGATGTAGTCTATTGGATTTTAACAAGGCTTTTGATAAGGTCTCAATTGGCATACTGGCCATAAAAGAACAATAGAATCCAAGGCTGGGTAGCAAATTAGCTCCAAAACTAACTAGAGGCAGGAAGCAAAAGATTCTAGTAAATGGGTATTTTTGAGACTGGAAGTGATTTCCAATAGGGTTCTGCAGAGCTCAGTATTGGATCCCATACTTTGTCATATAGATCAATGATTTGGAATTGAATATAATGAGTTTAAGTAAGAAGTTTGCCGACACTACATAATTTGATCTTGCAGTTAATCAATAAAGAAGAAATCTGTAGACAAGAAAATGTCAATGGACTGAACTACAGAAAGTGCAGAGGTTGTTCCTAGACCAGAGAACTTTAGTTATGATTAAAGATTAGACAGATAATTATTTCCTTTGCAGTGGGGAAAGCTGATTTAAGATCTAATTGAAATGTTTATGGGACCAAAGCATTGCTATCTAGGCTAACATTTATTATCTATCCTCGTGTTCCCTTGAGAAGGTGGTGTTGAATCAATTTCTTGATTTGCTCCAATCTGTCTGGAGCAGGTACATCCAGAGTGCTGTTAGGAAGAGAATTCTGTTTTTGAAACAGTGATGGTAAAGGAATGGCAATCGGGTTCTAAGTCAGGCTGCTGTGTGGGTGTGAGGGGATCTTACAGATGGTGGTGTTCCTACATATCTACTCTTGATTTGCAAATATATAGTCCAAGGAGGTTAAAAAGTAGGATGAGGCTGGTGGCTATATGTCAGCTGCTGTGGACACAATGGGCCAAATGGTCTCTTTATGCACTGTTACTTTCCATGGTTTAAAGCTTCATCATGCCTGGCACCTGCATTTGGGGATACAAACTAAACATTCAAGTCAATTGACCTTACTTTGTAGAACAAGGTAAATTTATAAATCCTGCATGAGGGGAGAGGGACATTGGCACTGGAATATGGTACTGGGTCCTTTCTTTGTGATTTGCTCGCTATTGCTTGCAGTATCACTAGTACTCCCCCACAATTGTTGCTGTATTTCTCTCTCCCTGGGTGGTAAGACTAATTGTAGTACGCACACTGCCGATGAAGTTTCAAAGAACAATGATATGACAGACAGCTTATTAGGATTCCAGGTTAGAGTCTCCTGTCATTTATACAGGAAGTTTTACACATCTTTTCACCTTGATAAAGATTTGCATTTCAAAGATTAGCTTTGAATTTAACAATTCAAGTTTCCCTTTGCAAGTTTATTGTTGGCAAACTAAAATGCAGTTTAATATGCAAGCTGTTTTCATTTTCCATGTTTTTGTTTGTTTTAATTCTTTTTCCTTCCTCTCAAATTCTTTTGTTCTTTGCTTATTCCAATAATTCTTCTATAGTTATTGTCATTATATTGTTATTTATTTAGTTCCATCAGCCTCCCTCTTTTTCCTTCCTTACAGCCAGCAATAACAGTTAGTCACAAGTGTTGAGCCAGGTTTCCATTGATTTGTCCTACCTCAAACCCAGCATGCGCTTATACCCACATAACCCAGTAATACTGCGTCTACCAATCTTACATATATCTACAAATTCCTAAGAACCTATCCATGATATTATTAAAGTTGCTGAACATCTTGTTTCAAAATGGGAAATAAGGCTGGCAGCCTGCAAACTCATACAGAAGACAAAGCAGAATTAGGCCATTTGCTTCTACCTTACGTACTCTATGAATGGTATGCTTTGTCTGTAAACCACAGAAGAAACAATACTTTTTACTGTATCCCATTACATATGACAATAATAAATCAAATCAAACCTGCTCTGACATTCAATGTAATGATGAGTGATCTGTTTGTGATGATGTCCACATTCCCCATCTACCCCTAATAATCTTTGATTCCCCTGAAATAACAAGAATTTATCTGCCTCTTTAAAGCTATTCAGTGACCCCACATTTCCTCACCACAATCTGAGGCAGTTCTAAAGTTGCACAAACCTGAGAAGAAACATTAGCTGCGGATCTCGCGTGGCGACCCACAACCTTTCTGATGGGTTGGGCCAGGAGATGTATGTCGGTCATTTCGTGGGTTCCTGACAATTTTTTATGACCCGTGTGCATCTCCCAGCCAGTAAAAATGGCATAGCCTGGAAGCTGCTGAAAACCAGCAGGCCGCTGATTAGTAGGAGTTTACATACCATTATCAGGATCCACATTGCAGTCTCTGCCCACATCTACATCTCTCACCTCTTTGGCATGAATCAGAGTAGGTATTTAAAAATCTCAATCTGGCATGACAGCCTTGAACTGGCATGAGGTGGTAAGTGCTGCTGGCAAAATGGGGGGGGGGGGGGGGGGGGGGGTGTGTTGCAGGCAGGACCTGGAGATGCCTGATGAGTCTTCCTCTTGCTGCCTTCAGTTGTTGGTCTATGGACTAGTATGCAGGCTGGGGTGGGCCAGGGGAACTTTTATTTCCTCACAGCTTTGTGGGTGAGATTCCATCTGGGAATCTCACTCACTACCCCCACTGTCTCACACTGAGGGATGCTCCCGTTTCCCCCCAACTCATAGGCACACTGTAGCATAGTGCAGGAGGCAGTCTCAAGGACTGCTGCTTCCCTCAAACCCCTCTTTCAGACACCATTGTCACACTCTATAGAAAGCAGCCTGAAGATCTCCTGCTCACCCTCCCCTTCCAGGGCACTTTGGTCAGGAATTTGACTGCATGCTAATGTTCCACAGTGTGAGAGGAGCACATCTCAGGCTGACTGTGACCTAACCAGATTCTAATCCAGGCCAGGATGCAAAGGATCAGATATGCGCTGCATGGAAACTGCTGTCACTGGGCACTCATCAGATACTGATCTCCAATCTGTCTCTCCCCTGTGATACAAACCAACAACATATGTCTAATAGATGCTGCAGTTGCACATATAGCAGTGACTCAAGGTTGCACACTGACCTGCATAATCTGTGCCAGCATTTGGTATGATGGGAATCTCACACAACCCTAACTGGGCCATGCATGGCACTATGGATTGTGTGGGATTGCCACTTCCTACAAGTGGTGATTCTGGCCCAAGTGAGGATTGGGGTGGTGCTGGGTCACTGCAATGATAAAATCCATCATTGCATACTCTTTCCAAACCCCACTGAATCTCAGTTTGCTCAATCTAGAGTTAGCCATGTTGGTGGCCAAACAGGTTTATTTGTAGCAAACATCACAAGCTTTCCAAAAGCTTGCAGCATTTGCTACAAATAAGCGTGTTTTGACTTTAAACTGGTGTTGTGGGATCTCTTTGTAATTTACTTCAGTCCATCACCAGCATCTCCACATCATGTTGGTGTGGCAACAGGGACAGAGGAGGAGACAGCAGCTCAGGAGTTGGTGGGCATAGAAAGACCCACCACAGGACCAGAGACCCACCAGACCCTCAGAAAGGAGGGCAGGGGGCTGCTAAGCCAAGGAGATCCAAGGCCCACAATTCCCGAGACTCTCCTGGAGGTAATGTGCTGTCAGCAGCTGTGCCTGTCCAAGATCACAATGTGACACATTTGTGAGGTGCTCTCACACCTGGCACCTCACACTAAAGGTACCCATCACAAAGGTACTCCATGATATCTAGCAGTTACTCCAGGTAGCCTCTTTTTAAAAAGAAAATCTGAGTACCAATAGGTTTGCATACAGTCATCTTTATGGTCTGACCAGCTCTGTGTCCATTCCTGCAGCTTATATACAGCTCTAGCTTATTAAGGGGACAGGTGCAATGAGTGCAGCCAGTCAAGGGCCCATTGACAACAAATGTTTGTGAGAGCTTTTGAAGGCTGCTCTCAGCTGAGTGTCATTTATCTCTCAGGGTGCTGATTGGCTGTCATTCAGTAGGCTGTTATATCCAGAATGGGTGCAAGGCTCAGGGCTCCCATTCAAGAGAGGGGAACACTCACAAGCTGGGGCTGCGCATGTCAGCACAGTGTGAATTCTCTGCAGGACAGCAGTGAGAGCAGTGTATTCAAGGGATGGAGGGATTGGGTACTTGCATTGTCCACGTCCATGGGGCATGATATGAGTAGGCAGCCACGTCTGTGTGTGCTGGACAGATGGTGGGAGGGGTGGGGGCAGTGATGACCGTGTGGAGGAGTTGTGGGGACCAGCGATAAGGCCACCAGTGTCTGTAGAGGGGTTGTGGGGGCCAACGATGAGGCCAGCAATATGTTTGGATAGCAGTGACCTGGATGCTGGGAGATCTGGAGATCTTTTCAGTGATCTGCTAGCGATGTGTGCATGCACATTGTCCTGCTCATCCTGCCAATTTCAGGCTCTTTGGTGCGAATCGCTCCCCTCCTGCCTCCGCTGCTGCCATGCCACCACCCCCCCACCCCAGTTTTAATTATATTCACGATTGGGATCTCCAGCGCACAGAGTGCGAAGATTCAGGTGAGAAGCTGAACTCACAAAACAGTCGGGATCTAGAACAGTTTTCCCACTAACTCAGCCAACTTCTGGGAGAATCGCGGCCACTGGTAACCCGCAACTTTTCTGGCAGGTCGGATGGGAGATGCGCATCGCCGATCTTGTTCGGAGATTTACACGCATGCACTAGAAAATGGTGCATGTCTTCCAGAGCCAGCAAGCAGTCGCTGGTCAGACCACGCTGGAAACCAGTGGGAAGGCCAGTGAGTAATTTAAATCTTTTTAAAATGTGTTTTAAATGTCATTTAAATCTAATTATCAGGAACTTACTGGTCCCAATCAAATCTCCCACCCGATGGGAGTACTTCATTCCGTGGAGTTTAGGCTAACTCCCCAAATTTGGGGAATGAGTGGGAGACCCCTCTGAAATGAAGGGGGGGAAGGGTAATTGGGCCCCCCCCCTACCCCCTCCCAGGGAGTCGGGTGGCGGGCACTGGTGTCCTCTTGCATGGACACCTTGGCAGTGCCAGACTGTGCCACCTAGCACTGCCCAAGGGGCAAAGTGCCCATACCCACTGGGCATCGAGCAATGCAAGGGAGGGAGATGGGGTCTATTGTGGGCAGGGTCTCAGAGCAATTAGTGAGGATGGGGGTTCCCACTGCCACTCTGCATTGGGATTGGCCTGGTATGGAGGGAGCAGAGCAATTGGGGTGGGGTGGGGTGAGGTGGGCTGGGGGGGGAATGGTCTGCTGAGGACAGGGGTTTGTCTTTGAGGTGGGGTGCCTGAACCTGGGGGATTCAGCAGGGGGGGTTCGTTGGGGGGGGGGGGGGGGGGTGGGGGGCTGGACGTCGAAGCGTTTGAGGGGGGACGGTCAGGGCTGGCCTGGGAATTGTTATGGGGGAGGTGATCAGGCGGTGGGGAGGGGGCCACAGGGCAGCTTGCAGTGGTCTTAGGGCTGGCCAGCGATCAGGCCGGCCAGTGAATAGGGAATCTGATGGATTGGGACCACTGTGTGTGCAGATTTCCGGAGCTGTCAGACTCCGGAGTGAATAGGCTCCCGGCCTGTGGAGATTCATGATTGTGACCTCTGCAGTGCACAGAGTGAGGAGATTCAAATGGGAAAACTGAACTGACAAAACAATCGAGATCTAGAACCATTTCCCTGCCAATTCAGTGCTTTTGGAAGAATTGTTGCCATTTTCTCTTCATTTCTGCATTAAAACAGTGCTCCCTAGTTCTGTATAACATTCTTTCAATGTCTGCCTTGTCAATACCATTTCAGGTTTACTTTTATTCATTCATGGGACATAGGGGTCACCTGCTGACCAGTATTTATTCTCATCCCTAGTTGCCTTTGAGAAGAGGGTAGCTAAGAGTCAACCATATTGCTGTAGTTCTGGAATGATGGTGTCAGATCTCCTTTACCAAAGGACATTAATGAACCAGATGGGATTTTCCAACAATGGTTTCAGTAGATTCTTAATTCCAGGTATTGTTTATAGAATTCAAATTCCACCATCTGCTGTGGCAGGATTCGAATCAAGCTCCTCAAAACATTAGCTGAGTTTCTGAATTAATAGAGTAGTGGTAATACTATTAGGCCATTGCCTTCCCCATGTTATATACTTCAAACAGGTCACCCCTCAATCCTCTAAACTTTAGTGGAAACAAGCACAGTCTAACCTTTACGCATAACACAATCTGCTCATTCCAGGCATCAATCTCATAAACCTCCACTGAACCATCTTCAATGCATTTACATCCTTCCTTAAATAAAGAGATCAATACTGCACATGATATTTGAGATGTGCATTGAATTCTACCATGCTGCCCACTACAGAATTGGAGCAGGCGAGGAATGGATAACAAAGATGTCCATTGACCTCAGATGGGAATTTTTGATCTCACTAGAGCAAGGCCGTAAAATCTGATTTCACAATGCCCTGTGCACTTTTAGGTCCAATTCCTTTTGTAATAAAGGATAAAATTTCATGAGACAGCTTGACTACATGTTGTATTTGCATATTAACTTTTTATGCTTCAAGCACAATAACTCCTAAATCCCTTTGCACGTTAGCATTCTGTAGTCGTTCTCCATTTAAATAATACTCATTTTAATAATTATAATCCATCTGCCAAATTTTTGCCCACTCACTCAACCAATCCATATCCAACTCAGACTCCATGGTCGTGATCTTATTGTCCATTCATGCCAAGCTCCCACTGCAGCAAGATAGGAGAATTTGGCAGCCAGCCAAATCTCTGTTCACTGCAGCGGAATGGGAAACCCCACCAACCTGAACAGTGACAAGATGTTGACCCTCATGCCTTGTTCACAACATAATCTCCTGCTTATCTTGGTGTTGTCTACAAATTCAGCTTCCATGTCTTCGCTCCCTTCATCTAAGTCATTGATATAAATTGTAAAATGTTGAGGCCTTAGCAAAGATTCCCACAAGCTTCCACTCATCACTTCCTGCCAATCAGAAAAACATCCATTCATGCTTACTGTTTCCTGACAGCCAGCTAGCTGGTCAACCAGCCTGGGTGATAGTCACCCACCTAAATTCAAGGAGTTGGAACAGGAGCAGTGAAAGCTCTTTGCCCATACTTTTAATCACTTGTTGGAGTCTGGGATTACTACCTTAGACTGGAAGAAGGACAGTATAGCTCCACTCCTTAAACAGATGGATGGTGAAGATAATAGAAGCCTATTAGTGCGATGTCTGTGTTAGGGAAGATGCATGAAGAAATAATTAGTTTTGTACAATATTGCTACCTATTCAGAGAATGAATATCCCTGATATGACAATGTAGGATGGGAATTTATGGCCTCATAAACTGTCCCGAAGCCAGAAAATCTCACCCTTTCATATTTTGGCCTTTGTCCACTTTGATTCCCGTGATGGGAAGCATGGCAAAATTCCAGCTGTAGTGTCTGAAATGCAATTGCATTATTTGAAGAAGTCACCAGATAATCGGAAACCTGGAAATATTATCTGTCTGGGTTTTTTAGAATGTTTTTAATAAGGCAATGCTTTGGATCTTCTGGAAATAGTAGTATATTTTTGTGCTGATTTGAAAACAGGCTGAAAACTTAAGAATGGAAAGCAGTTGTAGATGGATTTGGATTTGTCATTGCTTTTACCATTTTCCATCATAATCTTGATGTAAATTTGTAAGTTTGTAAATGACATCCAAAATATATGCATAGGTCAAGACTGTAAAAGGTGCTGGATAACTAAAAAGCGATCGGGACACACTGAGGGATTAAGTTAATGTCACACAAATGACATATCTCTTGGAAGGTTGGTATGCATACTGAATATACATAAATCATTCAAAGAATAGTATTAGAGCTGGTGGTGAAAGAGAGAGATCAGAGTTTTCAAGTACATAAAACGAATTAATCTCTAAAATTGAAAAGGTAATGTCACAAAGCATTTACTCGAGCGTAAAAGATGCTATGGTACATTTAGAGGACAATTAATTGTGAATAAAATAAAATTATTCAAAAATAATTGAATAAAATTGTGAATAATTGTAAGTGTGTAAATAGTCGATGATATTGATGTATTTGTTTTTATCCTATAGGTGCTTTGGTCCACCTTGTTGTCTAACGAGGGGCATACACGCGATGGGTCATGGGAAGGCTGCTCTTGGATTTTTTTTTCCGTGTATCCTAGTGCTTCACGTCATTAGTGTACGCTTAACCTGGACCATTTGATGGGCAACACGACAGCTCAGTGACTATCGCTGTGCTGTGCAGATACATGGATTTGGGCCTGTGTCTGGGGGAGTTTGCGCATTCTCCCCGTGCTTGCGTGGGTTTTCTCCTGGTGCTCCGGTTTCCTCCCACATCCCAAAGATGTGCTCTTAGGCTAATTGGCAGGACAAATTCTCCCTAAATTATCTCAGATTTGGTTTCAATCCATAGACCTATAAACACAGACAGGGATCACGGGTAGAAGTGAGAACATCGAGGTGGTGGCGCGGGCTGATTGGGCCAAAGGGCCTGTTTCCTGTGCTGTTTTGTTCTTTGTAAAACACACTGGCCATGATTCTCCCATTGCAACATTTCTGTCAGGTCACAATGGGAGATGTGTCTGCCTTCTTGTTCTCTGATTTGCTCATACACCAGGAATGCATCTCCTAGTGCTGGTGAGACCATGCTGGAAACCGATGGGAAAGCTATTAAGTCATTTAAATCTCTTATTAATCTGTTTTAAGTATGCATATTAGATAATTATTGAGACCTTTCAGGTCCTGATTGAATCTCCCACCCACCAAAGTATGTCGTTCAGATTAGCTCTGTTCAAACCAGCTACCCATGTTTGGGGAACTAGCGGGAGACCCCGCTGGAATGAAGGGAGGGCAATAGCGCTCCCCCCAGCCCGGGGGTTGAGCGGTGGGGGTTGATGCCTCTGGGCATGGGAATCCTGGCACTGCTAGCCTGTGCCCCTGACATTGCTTAAGGGGAAAAGTTCCCAGTGCCCAAGGATAGTGCCAAAAAGGTGGCGCCTATTGTGGGTGGGGCCAAGGGGTGATTGGTGAGGGTGGGGGACTCCTGCTGCCACTGCAGACAGCAACGGTCTGAAATGGAGGGGGGGAGGGGAATGATTAGGGCTGGCTGGTGTGGATGGTCTGCTGGGAGGGGGGTTTGAACTGGGGGGAGGGGAGTGGGGGGGGGGGGTCAACAGGGTTTGGAGAGCGAGAGAGGGAGTCTGCCAGGGTGAGGGAGGTGGGGGGATCGTCACTGCTGGGTGGATATTGGGCCGCTCCGGGGCTGAGGGGCAGCACTGTGGGGATCCTGGGCTGGCCAGTGAATGAGCTGGCCACCAAACGGGAGGCCATTCCAGAACAGTCAAATTCTGGCACAAATAGCGCCACCTCTGCCCACAGATTTTTAGTGAGATTTACAACTGGGAGTGCATGGAGAGCGGAGATTCAGATGAGAAGCTGAACTGAGAAAACAGTTGGGATTTAGAACGGTTTTCCCACCAATGCAGCATTTTTGGGAGAATCACCACCATTATTTCATTCTACTACTGGGAAGGGCCTAGTGGTGTTCTCGCTAGATTATTAATCCAGAAACTCAGGTAATATTCTGAGGACCAGGGTTCAAATCCTACCATGGCTGATGATGGAATTTGTATTCAATAAAAAAAAATCTGGAATTAAAAATCTATTGATGACCATGAAACCATTGCTGATTGTCAGAAAAACTCATCTGGTTCACTAATGTCCATTGTGGAAGGAAATGCACCATCTTTACCCAGTCTGGCCTATATGTGACTCCAGAGCCACAGTAAGGTGGTTGACTCTCAATTGCCCTCCAATGGTTATGAGGGATGGGCAATCATGCTGGCCAACCAGCAACACCCATGCCTCATTAATGAATAAAATATATAATCATTTGATCGGATCTCAGATGAAATACCACTTCCATCGAGCTTCGATCTTCTTGCATTGTTTATAATGTTGGGATGTTGAAAGGCTACAGAGAGTGGCCACAAGAAAAAATTAATTCTGAGTCTAAAGTATCTTGTTTACCTAGAGAGGCTCAAGGAGCTGAGTCTTTTGAAATTAGGCAAGTGCAGACTGGGGGTGATTTGGTGGAAGTCTATGAGATGGTGACAGCATTTAAATTGCTACAACTGAATAGGTTTGGGTAGGTCTGGGTTTACATCTTCAAGTTATGTCAGGATTAACATACATTTACATGTTTTCCCAGAGAAGAGTGGGCTGGTGAAAAAGCTGATGGCTTGTGCTAACACTGATTTCCTTCAGTTTCTCTCTCTCACTAAATCATGCTCTTCAACATTTTTGATGTTATTTATGTCCTCCTTTATGAAGACAGAACCAAAGTATATCAGTCACTTCTTTGTTCCCCATTATAAATTCCCCTGTTTCTGACTGTACATTTGTCTTGCTAATCTCCTCACATACCTATAGAAACCTTTACATTCAGGTTTTTATGTTCCCTGAAAGCTCACTCTCATATTCTAATTTTCCCTTCTTAATCAGTGTCTTGGTCTTCATTTGCTGAATTCCAGCCCTTGGTCAGTTTTCTTTTGGCCAATTTGCCCTTTCCCTTGGATCTAGTTCTAGCTTGGATTTAATTCTAGCCATCTTTCCAGTTTTACTTTAGTGCTAAACAAGAATAAACAATTGTTGCAGTACACCAATGTGGTCCTTGAATGTTTCCCATTGCCTACTCATTGACATCTCATTAAGTAACATTTCCCAATCTACCATTGCCAACTTGTGCGTCAAATTATTATAGTTTCCTTTAAGATTCAGGATCCTAGTCTCAGAATCAACCACGTCACTCTCCATCTCAGTGAAACATTCTATTATTCATGATCGCTCATTCCTAAGGAATCTTGCACAAACAACTAGATTGCCAATTATTGCTTTCCCATTACACAATAGCAAATCTAGAACTGTCTGCCTTGTGCAATTATATATTACAACATTCCCCTTTCTTTTTTAAGATACTTTCTCCTCTTCAAAGAATTCTAACTATATAAAATACATTTTCATGTTTAATTACTATTACATAAGTATGTAGGAATGATGAATCTATGAGTCTCTAAAATAAAATAACTAAATTTTAGAGACTCATAGATTCATCATTCCTACATATCTTATTATAGTAACCTTCTCTGAATGTTCCTTTCATTGCTCTCAGTGATCAGTGAAAGTGTCATTTTTGGATGTTTTCCCTGGTTGCATTTGGAACTTTGTCCTAGATGCAATAGGATTGCATTATGTTTGAAGAGCTAGAATGGATTTGATTTATCCCCAAATGTCTCACCACTTCACCTTTGTGCCACCTTGCCCTGCAAGAGAGTGGGGTTTGTATCATTGAATGTAGTGAATCTTTTTTGAATGACGTGGCTGTCGTGGTTATATAACTGACAATGTGTGTAAGCTGTGAGATGCAATACAAGTCTTGTAACTCTAAGGAGAAGCACAGTGGCATAGTGCCAGCACTGCTGCCTTGCAACGCCAGGAACTTGGATTCAATTCCGGCCTCAAGTTACAGTCTGTGTGCAGATTGCATGTTCTCCCCGTATCTGTCTGGGTTTTTTTTCTGGGTATTCTGGTTTCCTCTCACAGTCCACAGATGTGCGGTTCAGTTAGGTTGGCCATGCTAGATTGTCCATTAGTGTCAGAGGGACTAGCAGGGTAAATACATGGGGTTACGGGGATAAGGCCTGGATGGGATTGTTGTTAGTTTAGGCTCAGTGGGCCAAACAGCCTCCTTCTGCACTGTAGGGATTCTATGATCTTTGATTCCATGGTACAGAAAAACATGTGAAGTATGAGTAGGATTCCTTATTGAGAGAAGGTGTTGGCAGATGATTGATATGTTTTGGTGATTCACCGAAATTGATCACTCATTTGAGGTTATTGAACTGCTTTGAACACTGTATCCATCTCCTTGGGGCTTGACCTCTGCCAGCGTTGACTTCCAGAGACATCTCCTTCTGCTACCTTCTCATCGTGACTCTAGAGGGCCTCTTCATCCACTGGGGAATTCATGGCATCTCTCCCCGCTTCAATGTCCTGCACTAAAATTTCCATTGCAGCATCCAAAAATATTGGAGCCCGTTTTCTCCCATTCTGTCCCCTTTTTCAATGTTTCCCAGGTCAATTCACAGCCAGCGCAATTACCAGTATCTGTTTCAGCTGGAATTCACTTCCCCTTTAAGTGACCCAAGCTTTGAGCAGCGTTGGCTTGGTGTTTGTGATGTGTCGGGCCAGTCAGGAGTTAGATAGCACTGGCTGGATGCTGTTATCATTCTAATCAGCAAAAAGCATGAACTTGGTGTAAAAAGTCTTTGGGGGCAGATGTCCATTCACCAAAATCCCTTTATTCACAATCTCAATAGCAATACAGAGTGCTATCGAAGCAGTCTACTTTCAGGAGTGTCAGAGGAGCTGACACTCCCAGTTAAATGTGAGAAAAAAAAACTCCCTGATTGGCCTAGCAATTGATTCCTTAATCAGGGAGTTCATATTCCAATACGCCAAACTCAATGGCCTGATTGAAGTCATTACACTTGGTATGCAGCAATGAACAGCTGAAAAAGAATTAAGCATTGCGATCCTCATACCCTTTTATGGAGAATAACCAATTCAGCAAACTCCCATGCCCAGATTGTAAGCTCCAAGCAATTGTGAAAATGACTGGTCAGAAAATCAGAAAGAATAAAATTCTCTTGAGGAAAATTATAAATGCCTTGTAAAAATGCAACTGACCAGTAGAAATCTCCACTCTTGCTGCTTTACGGGAACAATAGAAATGAAGGAAGTGCTGATTGGTCTAATCATGTGTGCTTAGCAAGGAAATTACTGTCTGATTTTCTGACCATCGAGTTAAATGGAAGGAAAATGAGGTACTTCTTCCCTCATGATTTTTCGGACCAGGTCTCTGAGCCTCCCTTCTCACCTGATCAGTGGTTTCAATTGTTTTGATTCTTGTTCAATTTGTTTCATTTCATTTAACTTCTCAAGCTCACCTCAGCTGCATTGTTCAGAGTTACTGCTTAAATCTTACTCACCTGGTCGGGTGGTTCAACACCAGGCAGCAAATGACTGGAATGTGGACACATCACACTGTTCACAAGGTTGTAATCTCATCTAAACCTTCAAATAATCTGTTAACCATTAAAGAGAAGTTTGAGTGGTTGATAAATGTTCTGTAAACTGGAAATGAGATTGTGGCCTTGACATAACTCTCGGTTTGTGTAATTCTTAATGCCATGTTGTGCTAGATTTATATACAGGATAGCACACAAACTTCAGTGTGTTATAAGGTTGTAAAATACCAAATGGTTTCCATTGGATCATAAGTTGTAGAAGCAGAACGCAAGCTGTTTATCAGCCTCATTTGAGAAACTTAACATTCTTCAATGGCAGGAGTGACCCGGAGCAGTTTAAAGCAGTGCAGGAATGAAGTAGCAACTGATTATTGAAGAGGGAACACAGAATATTTCAAAACAGTGTAAGGAATGATGCAACAGCAGAATATTGGGAGTGAGACTGGGAACAGCTTAATACAGTTCAGGGGGATTGAGCTAAACAATTGGAAGAAAAATATTTTAAAAATTGTTGCATAGTCAACTGAGATGAAGGAATGGCCAAGAGCAAGAAACGTGAATCTGTTATGCACATTGGAATTTTAGTTATATGCTGCTAGCCTTCAATTTAACTGGGGGTAAAGATAAAATCTAAACTATCAACTTTAAATAAGTAAGTGAATTAGAAATAGACTGGGTAGGGTGAATATATCTTAAAGATACAACAAACATAATGGGCAGAATTCTCTGGCCATTCACACCAGTGGGATTCTCTGCTCCCAACAGCAGCACACATCTGCCTGCAGGTTTCCTACTGGTGTTGGGGGATGTCAATGGGAATTCCCATTGTCAACGATGGGATCATAGAATCCCGCTGATATCACACAATGCACCATTGGCGGGAAACATGTGGCTGGGTGGCAGGAGAATCTAGCCGCATAGATTTACGACGCAAAGTAGATTAAAATGATTTAACATAAAGACAACTCAGTTACCACTTGCGGTTTATAAGTAACTGCTTTAAAAATAGTAACTAAGTATAGAATAGAAAATTCCAGTCCAGACAACGTATCAGACTACAGAATGTGAGCATTTGTGAATGAGGAGGCTGCCTGTGCTGGCCACGTCTATAGTATAGGCATTTGGCTTCAGTCATTTTCGTTCAAAGTCAATGAACTAAACTAGACACATTATAACTGTTATCAGACAATAAAGTTTATGAAATTGGGCACATGGTATGGAAGCAGACTAAAACCACGTTCAGAACCCCTCCACTAAAAATCACAAAATCACAGGCGCAGACTAGCAGACATGAGCACGCTTTTAGAATGCAAATGAGGGCTAGCACACAGGAAAGGCTGGTCAGGAAGGCAACTCCAGGAGCTGAATTAAAATGTAAACCTCCCCACCCTTCTAAATCAGCACTTCTAAGCCAGTCAAACAACCTACTGACTCACCTTAAGATTAGCATAGCTAAGGAAGCATTCCTGGCCCCTCAAACTTCCTGAGAATAATCGTACACCTATTGTTCAAACCCCGAAGATTCCAGACTATTAATAACCAATCATACACAAACGATTAACACATACTTAAAACAATCACCCACACCCTTGAAAACATCGAGACAGGATGGCCAAAAATCAGATATTATAAATAAAGCATTAACATTTGAATCGCACACTATACCGAAGTTTGGGTATTACTATAACTCGTTTTGGTGGGTCTTTAGTGTGTTTTCAGGACAGTTTGATTGTATATTCTGACTGCACCTCCGTTGATGCAAAAGAAAATAAAGTTGTACCGTTGTTGAACTTGATCCTGAGTTCGTAGTACTTGTTTCGCCCATTCATGCTAACATAACTGTTATGTATGTTGGGGCATATCCCGTTTAAGGGAATGGGTATATGATTTGGGGTGTGGGGTGAGCTGGTGGGGCACTATCCTGACTGAACAGTCAATATTTTGAGTATGGAATCGATAGGTTGAATAAAGATCTATGTTCCCTGTCACCTGTCTGTGGAATAATTACTGAAAAGGTACCACAATACCAAGAGATTTAGCAAGATAAAGGAGGGGGAAAAATATCCTGACAGATCTCACTTCCATGCCTTGCTCACTACTCCATCATAAGCATCAACTCATCCTTTCACCAATGCCATGATGAATATAATTACATCTCAATTATTGTAATTGTGTGACAATGCAATGGATAAATGTTGGAGTTTGTTTTGTTCAAAGATTAAAGGACAATGGAGAGGGGTGGGCTGGTCCTCTTGATCGTGAGAGTGAATCATAGGATATAATTGTTAAAGTTTTACACTATTTGACCCTCAGCAATATTAGGGCATCCAGGGTAACAGACCTGAGAGGCTGGATTTTCAGATCCAGAATCAGGCCAAGATGGAAGTGGGCAACCAGGAAAAATGGTGACAATGTTGTGCATCTATTTTCCGACTTTATAAATGTTCTTGGGGACAGCACTTGCCCAAGCTCTGAAATAATCCAAACTGTGGGCCTAGTTCTGAGAAGATTCTGGATTTTTCTGGAGGTTGCTGGTGTTTTGAAACTGACTGCCACAGACCAGCTGAAGCATGTGGCATGGTGGCACAGTGGTTAGCACCATTGCCTGATAGTGCCAGGGACTGAGGATTTTTGGCTTGGGTCTCTGTCTGTATGGAGTTTATATGTTCTCCCTGTGTCTTTGTGGGTTTCCTCTGGATCCTCCTGTCATAGTTTGTAAGTTGTGCTGGTTAGGTGTATTAGCCATGCTAAGATGTCCCTCAGTGAACAGGAGCCTGGGTCTGGCGATAAGGGGATTTTCGCAGTAACTTCATTGCAGTATTAATGTAAGCCTATTTGTGACACTAATAAATAAGCTTTAACTTTTAGACTATGCTTGGGGGGCAAGTGGAGGTCAAAAAAATTTCTAAAAATAAGGTTAATAGCTTATCGTGTATGATGGGTTTTACTCTTTTGAAGTTAAAATCAGGGGAGGATGAAATTTCAGAAAGTTGTCTGTTCAGGAGGTTGAGGCTGCCCGCTTGTCATTGTGTGGGCATCAGAGTAGTGGGAAAATCTGTTTGGATTCCACCTGACCACCAGGAAAGCTGCAGCTGAAAATGGCCACTGTATCCTTGGGAATTGAGAAACAGCTGACACAGGAAGGCAGAACACCAAAAGAAAGAGTTGAGGAGCAACAAGCTTCTAATTTTCCAATACAAGCTTCTTACGGAGATTAATTTCCTTCAATTCCTCATTTTTCCTCACTGCTGGATCTTTAATTCTGGGAGATTTCTTGTATCTTCCTCAGTGAAGACAGACACAAGTTAATCATTTAGCTTCTCCGTAATTTTTCTATTCCCCATTATATATTGTCTTGACGGTGCCCTGTAATGGACTCACATTTACCTTAGCCAAACATAGAAACAGGAATTGATCAGTCATCCTGCTGAGACTGCTCCACCACTCAATATGATCATAGCTGATCAGAGACTTCAATGCCTTTTACACCCCCTATCCTCATAACCTTATACACGATTGTTAATTGGATTTCTATCAATGTCTGCTTCAAGTATACACCGTGACTAACCCTTCCACAGCCCTCTTGGTAGAGAATTCCAAAGATTGACAACCCTCTATCTAAGGAAATTTCTCCTCATCTCAATCCTAAATGGCATCCCCCTTATTTTGTGATTATGCCACCTAGTTCTAGGTTCGCTAACCAATTGGAAACATCTTACCTACACCTTCCTTATTTAGTCCTTTAAGTGTTTTGTAGCTTTCAATGAGATTATTTCTCATTCTTTAAAACTCGAGAGGATAGAGGCCCAGTTTGCCTAATCTCTCATTCATAGTCTCTCCATCCCCAGAACAAGCCTGGTGAACTTTTGTTGCATCTCCTCTATGTCAATAATATCCTTTCTGAAGTAAGATGTTCAAAACAGTGCTGCTGGTATAGTCTAACCATGCTTCCAAACAATTGAAGCAAGACCTCACTATTACTGTACTAGTATCTTCTTCTGATAAAGGCTAATATTTCATTAGTCTTAATAACTTAGAGCCTCTGCATGTTAGCTCTCTGTGACATACGGACAAGGCTACCCAGGTCTCTTTGTATCTACACTTTTTAATTTCTTACCATTTAGGAAATATCTTGCACAATTGTTCCTTTTACCAAAGATTACCTCACATTTCCCACATTATATTCCATTTGCCATGTTCTTGCTCACTCTCTAAATCAATCCAAATTCTATATTGCTTGTGCTTTTATGTTTCAGGAGAATGTTTTAAAGTTCAGCTTTTTTCTACAAAAGTACAGCTCAGATGCTGGGAGAGCAGAATAATTACTCATTTCAACCTGGCAAGCAGTTATGTTACATAGAGTCAATGGACTTTTGTTTAATTAAGTTCCTCTAGGATATCAGACTAGGGTTTTTGGCAGGGTCATGTGATATTGTGGTTTATGTGCAATCCTGGATTTATGGGCAAAAATAAACTGGTATTCATAAGGAAAAATATTGGAGTTGGCTATTCTGGTTGAGGTTAGAAGAATTTGCAGGCTTCTGAAAACTCTATATCTCTCTGAAAACTTCAAAGCTGCTTACACTCATTATAGCACCGTCTGGCAGAACAACGTGAATCTGTGATTTGGACAGATACATTAATGGAAAAGGTTTAGAGGGATGTGGACACAGGCAAATGGGACTAGTTCAGTTTAGGAAACCTGGTCAGCATGGACAAGTTGAGCCAAAGGGCCTGTTTGTGTGCTGCATATCTCTGTGACTCTATGACTCCTCTCCTGAGAGGGCAAGAAAGCTCAGACTCTGTCTGTGCATCCTGTAACATGGGTGAAATCACACTCTCTGCTGTGCTGTCTCCTCCGAAACAGCTACCCACCACCCCAAACCACTACCACCCCTACATCAGTGACATCCTTGCTGTGACCTCTCTCCTGTGTGTCTCTTTACTTCCCATATGTTGATCCCAGCATGGTGCATTGCGGTGTCATGGATAGGCATTTTCCTCTTCTGATGTGTTGTCAAATACTTCCAATGCACTTTCCCATTCTGATCTTGTCAACTTAAAAGCCTGTAAAGTTGAAAATAAAGCTGTATCAACACTGGCATTCTCTGCCAATCTTTTGAATCCTCCTTTTAAAACTGAGGTCAGTAGATTTTTGTTAGGAAGAGTATCAAGGGACCTCCTTCATTGCCAGTTAAATAGGGTCGAGATACGGATCAACCGCAATCTAATTGAATGCTAGAACAGACTCAAGGGGCTGAATGACCTTTTTTCCTGTTCCTATGCTCCTATGTTCCGTCAACAGTACATCATGTATTGTAGATAAAGTTTACAGGGCTTCTTTATTCCACTTATTTTCACCTTGGTGCTGAATGCAAAAGTGGCCACTGATGTAACACTGTGATGAGGGATATGGGGAAATAGAAGCAAGACACAGGTCAGTTCGCACCTCAAGCCAGTTTAGCCATTGACTATTTCTATGTGTTCACCATTTCAAATGTATCAGATTCTATCCTTTTTAACTTCAAAGTGAATAAGCTCATTTACTTAGATTGAGATCCATGTTGCACAGATTTGTCCATTCACTTAACCTACCAATATTTCTTTGTATGTTTAAATTTCCAACTATACAGCTTACAATACTGCCAATCATTGCTTCATTGGTAAATTTAGACGTGTGGCTTTCCATTCTGACGTCCAAGTTGTTAATAAAATCAGCAAACAGTTGACGTCCTAGCACAGATTCTATGGGACAACCTTATTTACCGACTGCCAATTAAGGTATCTACCCTTTTCCCTTAAATAAAGGCAAATTACTGTGGAATCTGAAACAAAAACAGAAAATGATGGAAGATCTCAGCAGGTCTGACAATACCTGTGGAGAGAGAATAGAGCCAGCCAGCATTTTGAGTCTGGATAATCATTCATCAGAGCTAAGGGCAAAGAAAATCAGACAAGATTTATATGATGAAATGGGGGTGGGGGGGTTATAATTGGATAAAGGAAATGTGAATGGTGATGATGAAGGCTAAGAAAGGTGCTAAAAGTGTCCTTTAAATGGTCAGAATGTGTGAATGGCAGAATAGAGGTATAGATTATTAAGGGACCACCTGAGGAAAGTGTCAGTTGTCCTGAGAAGTGTTTGGTTGAGGTTGATGGGACGGATGGTGGGGAGCGGATTGGGGCACCTTTTTCTTTTATTTCCTTCTGCTCCAGCAAATCTCGAACCAGGTCAATAACTTTTATTTCAATGCCATGAGCTTCAACTTTAGTTAACATCCTTTACGAGGGACTTTATCCAGGAACTCCATATAAAAAACATCCTTAGGTGTTGCCCTGACCATTACTTCTGTTGTTTTTTTCAAACAATTCAATTTGGTTCATCAGGGCACAAGTTCATAATTAAAAACACTGATAAGCTCAGCAGGTCTGGCAGCGTCCGTGGAGAAAAACAGAGTTAATGTTTTACAATCTCTCCATCCTTTAGAGCAGTTAGGGTCTAAATGATGCTTTTACAGAACTATTTCACTGGGCAGGGAACTGCACAGATTCATAACCCTTTGGGTGAAGAAGTTCCCCCTCATCTCAGTCCTAAATCTGCTCTCGCTTATTTTGAGACCAGGCCCCCTGGTTCTTGTTTCACATGCCAATGGAAATCAAAGGCACAAATCCACGCTGCCTTTCTCTGATCAGTTGATCCTGTACCTAATTATAATCTGTAACAATTTCCTGAAAATAGATACAAAGTCAAAATATAGTGCACCTTGAAAATCTGAAATGAAAAACAGTACAGGAAATACTCTGCATTTTTGACAGCATTTGTGTATTAAAGAACATAAGAACTAGGAGCAGGACTAGGCCATCTCGCCCCTTGAATCTGTTCCGCCATTCAATAAGATCATGGCTGATCTTTTCATGGACTCAATTCCACTTACCAAGAATTATAACCCCTAATTCTTTTACTGTTCAAAAATGTATCTATCCTTGCCTTAAAAACATTCAATGAGATAGCCTCAACAGCTTCACTGGGCAAGGAATTCCACAGATTCATAACCCTTTGGGTGAAGAAGCTCTCCTCAACTCCGTCCTAAATCTGTTTCCCCTTGTTTCGAAGCCATGCCCTCTAGTCCTTGTTTCACTTGTCAATGGAAACAACTTTCCTGTTCCTCTTATCTATTCACTTCAGAATCTTATAAGTTTCTGCAAGATCTCCCTTCAGTCTTCTGAATTTCAAAGCGCATAGCGTCAGTTATTTCAATCTCTCCTCATAAGGCATAAATTGAAAAACAAAGTTAACGTAAGAGCGAAGTTGAAAAACAGAGAAACAGGAGCATGAGAATGGAGGAGGAGAGACGATACACAAAAACTACTGGATAGTGTGTCAATGCCAAGGTGCTGGTCTCAGTAACAGCAATGATCATCAGAGTAGGGAGGAGCAAGGAACAGAAGTCTCATTCTCACCTCCATTAAGGCCAATTATACATGTTAGAAGGATGTTTTATAGATTGTAGAAGGGAGAATGGGTGAAGAGATTGTAAAAGTTGTCAGTTTTGGAACAATTGAGGGGAGATGAGTACACAGTGGGGATCCAGTCATGGCTGGCTCAGAAGTGGATCAGCAGAGCAAAGGAAGACTGGGGCTTTTGGTAAGGGTATTGCTCAGAGTTGCAGAGAGAGTTGGCACTCAGCACCTTGCCTTTGGACTTGGTTAGAGAAGTGGCAGAAGATCTGGGCAGCCACCCACCCAAAGGAAGAGTCCACCAGATAACTGGGCAGGGCTGTCAGATTCTGAGGACAGTGGTGCTGATGCAAAAAGGGCATCAGGAGTGCATGGGAGAGGAATGAGGGCTGGAAGGCAACAAATGCCACACCATCAACACAGGATTAACCACAGCTGAAGCTATCTTGAAGTAACTGAGAAGCAGTGCTGCAGGATATTGCCACTATCCTTGCAGGTGGTCACTGAAATCAGTGCCTCATCACTAAACACTTTGCACCTCCCAGTATTAATCACCCTACCGTGCTAATTGTCCTCAAAGCCACAGTGATCTTAAACAAAAATTTAAAAATTACTGGGAGTGATGTAACAGCTCCCAAATGTTTTCTATCGGAGCGTAATAAGGCAGTTAAAACAGCATCATGTAATAATGGAGCCGTCCCATGTAAAAGAAAATGATTGACTTACTAATTAGTAGCCTCAATCACATCACTCAATATCTGGCACAATCTAATGTATGAAAGGTTAGTGAAGCAGCTTCATCTGCACAGTAATTTCAACTACACCTGAATACTAAAGGAAAAGGAATTGCTAACATTAAAGGAAGTCATGTTTCATTTGCATGTCATGCAAATATTATATACCTGGGCAAAACCAATGGCATTTAACAGGAGAGAGGTATAGTTTCATAGACTTAGGAGCAGGAGGAGGGTGTTCAGTAGCTTCAGTTGTGGATAATCCTGTGTTGATAGTTTGGCATTTGTTGCCTTCCTACTCCTCATTCCCTTCCCATGTACTTCATTTGAGCTGCTCTGTCATTCAATAAGATGATGGCTGATCTGTGGTCTCAATTCCACTTTGCTGTTTTCCCCTGTAATTCTTGACTTTTTTGCCGATCAAAAGTCTGTAGAATTCTGTCTTAAATGAATTCAATGATCCAGCTTCTATTTCTTTCTAGGGAAGAGAATTCTACATACTAATAACCCTTTGAGAGAAATAATTTCCATTGCCTTCATCTTAAACCATACGTCTCTTCCTCTTAACAGTGTTCTCTGGTTTGAATCTCTTCTGCAAATGGAAACATCTTTTTGGTGTCTATCCTATCAAATCCCTTCAAATCTTATATGCTTCAATAAGGTAAAGACGGCATGGTGGTACAGCAGGTAGAACAGTTACTTCACAGCACCAGGGACCTGGGTTAAATTCCAAACTCTGGTGGTTGTCTGTGTGGAGCTTGTATGTTCTCCCCGTGTCTGTGTGGAATTATTCTGGGTGCTCAGGTTTCCTCTCACAGTCCTGAGTTGTACAGGTTAGATTGATTGTTCACTCTAAATTGCCCCTGTGTATCAGGGGATTAGCAGATTAAATATGTGGAGTTATGGGGATAGAGCCTGGGTGGGATTGTTTTCAGTACACACTCAATGGGCTGAATGGCTTCCTTCTGCACGGTAAGAATTCCATGATGCTATGATTCTATTCTAAGATCACCTCTCAGTCTTCTAAACTCCAGTGGGTAGAGAATAGACCCAAACTTTTCTTCATAAGATAACCTTTCTTCCCAGAAAGAAGTTGAGTGAATCTTCGTTGTATGATTTCTGAAGCAATAATATATTTTTTTCAAAGAAGGCCAAAATTGTACATAGTACTCCAGATGTGATGTCATCAATGTTCTCTACATTTGCAGTGAAACCTTTCACTTTTATATCCCATCCCATTTGCAATTAATTCCAACATTCTGTATGTCTTTCTAATTACTTGCTGTACTTGCATCGCAAAATTTTGGCATTCATATATACCAGTCCACCTTGATACCTCTGAACACTCCAATTCGATTTTCAAGTTTGCTGACGACACTGCTGTAGTGGGTCGGATCTCAAACAATGACAAATCAGAGTATAAGAATGAGAGAGAACGTGGTGAACTGGTGTGGCAACAATAATGTCTCCCTCAATGTCAACAAAATGAAGGACATTGTCATTGACTTCAGGAAGTGTAAAGGAGAACATGCCCCTGTGTACATCAATGGGGACAAAGCAGAAAGGGTCAAGAGCTTCAAGTTTTAGGTACTCAGATCACCAACAACCTGTCCTGGTCCCCCCATGCTGACACAATAGTGAAGAAAACTCACCAACACTTCTACTTTCTCAGAAGACTAAGGAAATTTGGCATGTTAGCTATGATTCTCAACAACTTTTACAGATGCACCCTAGAAAACATTCTTTCTGGTTGTATTACAGCTGGGGTATGGCTCCTGCTCTGCCCAAGACTGCAAGCAACTACAAAAGGTCATGAATAACACCCAATCCATCACGCAAACCAGCCTCCCATCCATTGACTCTGTCTACACTTCCTGCTGCCTCAGCAGAGCAGCCAGCATAATTAAGGACCCCACACACCTGGACATTCTCTCTTCTACCTTCTTCCTTTTGGAAAAAGTTGGAAAAATCTGAGTCACGTATCAATTAACTCACAAACAGCTTCTTTTCTGCTGCTGTCTGACTTTTGAATAGATTTACCTTAAATTAAGTTGATCTTTCTCTACATTTTAGCTATGACTGTAATACTACATTCTGCACTCTCTTGTTTCCTTCTCTATGAATGGTATGTTTTATTCACTGTATGTTAATACGTGACAATAATAAATCAAATCAAATCAAAACCATCAAGTTCTGAAATTGCCCTTCATTTAAATAGTATATTGCTTTTTGATTCTTCCTCCCACAGTGGATAAATTCACATTTTCCATATTGCACTCCATCTGCCAAATATTTTCCAACTTATGTAACCTACCTACATCCCTTTACAGACTTCCCTTGACAGCTTACTTTTTATCTATCATGGGGTGGAATTTTCAAAAAAAAAATGGCAGTGCCAGGTTCTGACTGAGAATCGGAAATGCAGCTGGGTTTTCACTCCACATCTTCTTGTCCAAGAAAAGCATGGGGTATATTCTGCATCATCATTCTGGTGGAGTGAGGCTAGATAGAGCGAGCAGGTTTGGTTCTGCAGAGATCAAGGCACCATTTGTAAAGAGCACCCTGATCTCAAAGTCAAAGTTAAGGCCATCACCACCATCACCAGGAATTAGATATGCCCACACTACTACCATTGCTGGCATCAGGAATCAATCCCACCACCATCACCATCAGGAATCAACCCATTCCACCATCATCATTCTCAGAACATTGATAGCAGAAATCAACCCCCACACTTCCCTTCCCCCTCCCACCATCACCAGCGGGAACCAATACCACCATCACTGGCATCCTCAAATAATGGAACCTCTGCAGCACTTGTTCCCCTAGTCCTGACCCCTGGCCCCACTCTCTGGTAGTGCCAAGGTACCAAAGAGCAGTGTCCAGCTGTGTTCCTCGCTACCTCAGAGCTGTACTGATCAATGAGCCCCCAGTGTGTGGTCATCATGACTTGCTCCATTTTTTGAAACCAATAGGGTGGTGAGTGGGGGAGGGATAGGTGGGAGCAAAGGGAAGGGAAAGTGGAGGTGGGAGGTTCGGTCTAATGACTCCAGAAGCAGTGGAGTTAAGCCTTTTATGAATACTAAAACATTCTAAAATTCATGATAATCAGCTCACATCCTCATGAACCTGATTACATTGCCAGTGCAGGACAGGAGGCAGGGAAGATCTGAAACTGAGATCTCACTGCTGAAAAGCTCTTGTGAGTGGGGATGTGTACCCATGGTAAATGGACCCAGAGAATTTCAGTCTTGGTGTCATTGGCAAATTTAGTCACCATACATTTGGCCCATTCTTCCAAATTATTAACATAGATTGCAATGAGTTGAATGCTCAGTATTGATCCCTGTGGCACTCTGCGAGTTACTGCTTGCCAACCTAAAAAAGACTCATTTATCCCTAATCTCTACTTCCTGTTAGCCAACTAATTCTTTGTCCTTGCCAATATGTTGCTCCCTACACAAATAATCTTATCTTGAGTAATAATCTTTGATAGTGTGCTTTACCAAATACATTCTGGAAATCCAAGGATACTACGGACAAGATCTTCCGGTCCTGTCAACAGCTCATCCCTGCTACAGGTTTCCTGGCAGAATGGGGTGGATGTAAGTGGGAATCCTATTGATAGCAGCAAGACCAGAAGATCCCACCACTTGCCAACAGTGGGCTAGCACTCGCATGTCACAGTAAGGCCAGATCATTGCATCACACAAATATCAGGCAATGACCATCACAATAAGAGACACTCTAACCACTATCCCTTGACATTCAATGGTGTAACCATCACTGAATCCTCCATTGTCAATATCCTTGGGATTATCATTGACCAGAAACTGAACTGGACTCATTGCATAAACACAGTGGCTACAAGAGAAGATCAGAGAGTAGGAATACTGCAGCAAGTAGCCCACATCCTGACTCCTCAGAGCCTATCCACCATCTACAAGGCACAAGTCAGGAGTGTGATGGAATACTCCCCACTTGCCTGGATGGGTGCAGTTCCAACAACACTGAAGGAGCTTGTCACTATCCATAAACATCAACACCCTCCACTACTGACACTTTGTAGCAGCAGTGTGTACCATCTATAAGATGCATTGCAGAAATTCACCAAAGATCCAGTCCAAAGGTTAGAATGATTGGCCATGTTAAATCACTCCTACTGACAGGGAGTTTAGCAGGTAAATAAGAGGCTTAACAGGAATAGGGCTTAGATAGGTTGTGATCAGTGCAGACTCAATGATCTGAATGGCCTCCTTCTGCACTAGAGGGATTCTATGATTCTATAATCCTTAAACAGCATCTTCCAAACCCACGACCACTTCCATCTCAAAGGACAAGGGCAGCAGATACATGGGAATGCCACCACATGCAAGTTCCCCTCCAAGCCACTCACTAACCTGACCTGGAAATATATTGCCATTCCTTCACAGTCACTGTGTCAAAATCCTGGATTTCTCTCCCTAATGATATTGTGGGTCAACCTACAGAATATGGACTGCAGCGGTTCAAGAAGGCAGCTCACCACCCCCTTTTCAAGGGCAAATAGGAATGGGCAATAAATGCTGGCCAGCCAGCGATGCCAATGTCCCACAAATTAATTAAAAAAAAGATAATCTCACCCTACATCAGCAGCTTCCCTTTATCTACCTTGCTTGTTATTTCCTCAAAATATATAGGTTCATTAAATTCTCTTTCAGAAACCCATATTGAGCCTGCCTGATCAAATTATGAGTTTTCTAAGTACCTTCTTAGTAATGCATTGTTACAATTACCTGATGTCAGATATTAAACAAACTGGCCTGTAGCTTCCTGCTTTCTGTCTCCCTCCTTTCTTGAATGAAATTGTTACCTTAGCTATTTTTTAATCCACTGGTACCCTACCCTGAGAAATTTTGGAAGATCTTAACCAATGCATTCATATCTCTGCAGCACTTATTTTACAATTCTTGAATGGAGGCAATTAGGTTGTGGGAACTTGTTAGCCTTCAGGTTTAATGGTTTTCCCAGCACCTTTTCCTTACTGATAGTTTTAAGCTCCTCACTCCCATTTAACACATGGCTTTTAAGTATCTTTCCGAAATGTTCTAATTCTTCCACAATAAAGACAGACACAAAATGTCTATCCAATCTCATAGAATCCCTACAATGCAGAAGGAGGCCATTCAGCCCATCGAGTCTGGACTGATTGTCTGAAAGGTCATCTCACTCCTCCCCCACACACATACTTGGGGCTATTTTCCCAAAAGTGCTGAATTGGTGAGAAAGCTGATCTATGTCATGACTGTTTTTTCAGTGCAACTTCAGATCTAAATCTTCCCAACTCTGTGCAATGTAGGGGTCACAATTGTGAATATCATTAAAAACCCGGGGATGCAGAGCCTATTCTCACCAGAGGGTGATAGCTTTGGAACTCTGCACATGTGCAGTGGCCCTGATCTGTAATCTCCCCATTTGCTGGCCAGCTCGATCACTGACCAGCCCGGGATCCCCACATGCTACCACTCCAAGCCGCCATAGACTCCTCCTCATCTTGGTGTGCCCTAATGTCCAGCCCCCGGCACCTAACAGTGGCAGTCCCCTCCATGCCCCCATCTTGGTAGATGACCCTCCCTCACTGACTTCTTTCAGAGTCAGACGCTCCCAACTGGAGGCAGACCCCCTCATCCCCGGGAGACAAGGTCCCTGTGGCAGAGCACCCAAACCCCTGCCCGCCACAGTGCTGGCCTCCCTCCAGCCTAGAGTGGCAGTGGTAAACTCCTGCCTCACCAATCGCCCCCTTGGCTCCACCTCATTGGCCCTGCCCCTCTTAGTACTGCCTAATGCCGGATAGGCAGCTTCAAGGTACACCCTTGGCATGGACACTTTGTGCTGACCTCCTGTACCCAGGCATGCTCACTCTACCAGGATGCCCACACCCAGAAGGCATCAGTTCCCCTCCACTGCCTGATCCCCTGGGGGGCCCCGATTGTCTCACCTTCACTCTGGCGGGGTCTCCCATTAGTTCCCCAAACATTGGGAGCTACAGTAAACTCCGCTGGACTGAAATACTCCTGGCAGAGTGGGAGGTGCTATCGGGCCCGGCAAGTTCTGAGCCAGGCCCAATAATAACATGTAAAATTGGTTTAAAATACATTCAAAAAAGATTTAAATCCCTCTGGTTTCCAGCGAGGTCCCAACTGTGACTGTTCCCTGGCCTACACATCTTTAGACACTGAGGGGAAACTTAACATGGTCAATCCACCTAACCTGCATATCTTTGGATTGTAGGAGGAAACTGGAGCATCGGGAGAAAACCCATACAGACATAGGGAGAATGTGTAAACTCCATACAGGCAATCACCCAAGGTCAGAACTGAATCTGGGTCCCTGGGGGTGTGAACCAGCAGTGCTAACCATTTCCTTGTTTTCCAACTTCAATTTCTCAGGCTTACTTGGTTAGAAGACAAACACAAGCTTTAGTTGCTCTCTTCGTATTTAAATACTTGCAGAAATTCTTACTATCTGTTTTTATATTACCAGGCATCTTTCTTTTATAGTCTGGTTTTTCCCTCTTCACTATTTTTTTCCCTCATTCTTTGAAGGGTCTTCAAATTTGACCATTCTTTGACCTGTCACTAGTCTTTGCAGATTTGTATTGTGTTTCTTACAATTTGCTACTATTTCTTATATTGTTTAGCCATGGATAATGTATTCTTCTTGAAGAGATTTTCACTCTCATGAGGATAAATCTTTGCTGAGAGTTGTTAAGAAGGTGGAAACTATTGGAGGAGGTCTTGCTACACATTAAGAAGATTGCTGATTGGAGAATGCAACTTTACAAAGCCAATGACCTGATTAGACATGTCATAACTGAGAGTTATTGTTGCTTTCTCTTCTCTTTCCAACCCTGATAAATGTGTACAAAAATCCCAATTTCCAGGAATTTCTCTTGTCAATGGCAGAAATGAAGAACTCCAGGAGTATACATTCACCTTCTATTTTATATCTTCACAGGAATGGACTTTCTAGGAAGCTGGAAAAATTCACTTAAAATTAATTAAATTTAAATTAAAAATTAACTTGCCTTGCACCCTCAAAATAATTTCTAATTTCTAATTTCTAAGATTCTCTGGTCTCCCAGCCATGTGTTTCTTGCTGGCGGGAGGTGATGAGTTGTTTGCTAGTAGTGGGATTCTCTGGTCCTGCCTTTGTGACATCTGTGAATTCCCATTTGATGTCAGCCATGCCAGCAGGAAACCATGGATGCGGGTGTGCTGCCAGCAGGACTGGAGAATCCCACTGGCATGAATGGCTGAAAAATTTTAGCCATCAAGATGAAGCGTCAAGTTAAACCCAAGATGGGGTGTAATGCCTCATCTTGTCAGTTTAGAACTTGTTTGCCCTCTCGTAGGAGCCATGAATTGGGTTCAATTTGAATTTGTACTTTTGGATGGAATGATTTTTTAAAATTTCTGCGGTTGACTGTGGGTTCATTCCTCTTAGGAATGTCTTCAGATCAGTTAGAGAAGCAACTGATTCCCTTTAGCAGCTGATTGAATATATCTAGTTTGTTCACAAGTTCAGAAAAAACAGAAAGACATGAATTTCTGTTCCTTGAACATTGATTTTCCTCTGTAACACAGAGACATATCTGAAGTTTGAAAATCTCTTAAAAGTTGATGTATGCTCAGCTGCTATTGCATGTGATTAACATGTGATTTCTTGCTATGCTGCAAAAATAAATTGTGAATTTTATGACTATAATCTTTAAGACCACAGATTTTCATTGCTAGAAGAAATAACAGTTTGGATGAATATCCTTATTTCCCTGTTTTACTGGTTTTTTTTGCTTCTGGGTGGATGCATTCTGGCATGAATTAACTCTTCTTCTGAACCTAAAAGCAGGTCAAGGAGATAGTCATCAACTTCGGGAGGCATAGTGAGGATATGTCCCTGTCTACATCAACAGGGATGAAGTGGAAATGGTTGAGAGTTTCAAGTTCCCCAGTGTCCAGATCACCAACAACGTATTCTGGTCCTTCTATGCCAACACTATAGTTAAGAAGCCTACCACACCTCTATTTTCTCAGGTGTCTGAGGAAATTTGGCATGTCCACTAAGACTCTCACTAACCTTTATGGATGCACCATAGAAAATATTCTTTCTGGTTGTATCACAGCTTGGTATGGCTCTTGCTCTGTCCAAGACCACAAGATACTAAAAAGGGTAATGAATGAAGTCCATTCGATCATGAAAACCAGCCTTTCATCCATTGACTCCATACACACTTCCTGCCATCTTGGAAAAACAGCCTACATAATCAAGAATCCCATGCACCCTGGGCATTCCTTCTTCCACCTTTTTTTGTCAGGAAAAAGATACAAAAGTTTGAGGTCACGTACCAACTGACTCATGAACAGCTTCTTCCCTGCTGCCATCAGACTTCTGAATGCACCTACCTGATATATTAAGTTGATCTTTCTCTACACCCTAGCTATGACTGTAACACTACATTCTGCACCCGCTTCTTTCCTTCTCCATATATGGTCTCTTTGTCTGTACAGCACACAAGAAACAAGACTTTTCAATCTATACTAATACATGTGATGATAATAAATCAAATCAAATCAAAGTCTGATCCACAGCAATATTGCCTCCATCATAGGGAGGGCTAACCCTCACCTTTCTTGATTTGGAGTGGGATTTGAACCTGAAGTTTCTAGCAGGGACAAGACCCACTGCAGCACAAGACCTCCTATTGTGGATTAATTAATATTTACTTTTAAATCCGTTTTCAACTACCCCTTGAAGTGTGATATCTGAAGTGTGATGAACATATGCTACAAGCAAATTGAGAAAAATATATACTGCTGGACTTGCTGTGGCATTGCTTTTGCTGATATGCTATTTATCATTCAAGATGCTTTCAAGAGCATTGATTAGTTGGCCTGATTTTAACTGAGTAAGTGGGCAGTTTTTGAATGAGTTTTTGATGTATTTTTAGAAGACACTTTTCATTTTTTAAATCCAGAATGTTTCAGAATGTTAATAATATTTTCAGGTTGAATTCTTTGAATAATGCAAATTTAATTGCAAAACATCAATCTACATCACTGGGTGATTTTCAACTACATAGCTATCTGTTTCGCAACTGAGCAGGCAATTCAAAGTTGGGATGAGTGAACAACTCATCTAAGCCATTGACATGCAAAGGCCTGGCTGATACAATCATAGACAGGCCTGTAAATGGATGAACATCATTTCTCAAAATTCTTACAGGCATCCATTTGAATGTTCAAATTGATGTTCTATGCAGGTTGTGTGTACTGTCCCTTTGCACCACCTTGTTAGGCAATCCCTTGGAATTTAGGATGACTTGCTTCCAGTTTGGTCAATGGATTCTGCGATGGCAGATTCAATCAATGCACAATTGATAGACTCTGTCTCATGCAGGGTAGAAGGTGCTCGGAGAATCAGGTAGAGGAGTTGATTGGAAGTTTGTGCGCTCTCTCCAATGCCTTGATCTTAGCTTTGTGTTCCTGGTAAAGTCCAGAGCATTCGTGAATAAACCTTCTTCACTTTGATGAGTCACAAGCCAGGGACTTCCATAAGTTGGCGTTGATATTTAACCTCTTCATCAGGGATACCTTGAGGACATCCTTAAAGCATTTCTGCTTTCCTCCTACTAACACCAAATTCCATATGGAATAGTTAGGCACAGGAACAATAAATGCAACTCGCTTTGAGTTTTTAGCACCTCATTGTTAGATATCGGGCCAGGCAGAGAGTGCGACTAGCTGCTCAAATAAAAGAGCTGCTAAGAGTTTTGTGGGAATTATTTTGTGGAAATGGGAGCAATAGGAGTCAGCCTGTATTCAACATCCTATAGGATTATTTCCCTCTATTCTCTTGACTTGCACTGCTGATTCACACAGTGTGCAACTGGTTGATTTTTCATCCAACCACAACCAGCCTGCTATGGGGAGGAATGGGAGAGGGGACAATATTAACTTGGTATCTGCAGCTCATCAGTGCAATTCAAATGGACCTGGACCTAAAAATGGTTTGGATATGCTGATATTAACTGAGAGTGGGTGGCTGTATAATATTCTTGTAAAACTACACAAATTATGCATTCTGGGATAACCAGAATGAGTGGCACAGTGGTTACACTGCTACCTCACAGTGCCAGAGACCAGGGTTCGATTCTCGGTTTGGGCCACTGTCAGTATGGATTCTCCACAGTCTTCCTGTATTTGTATGGGTTTCTTCTGGGTGCTCCAGTTTCCTCCCACAGTCCAAAAAAAATGTGCTAGGTTAGGTGCATTGGCCATGCTGAATTCTCCCTCAGTATAACCAAATAGGTGCTGGAGTATGGTGACCAGGAGATTTTCACAGTAACTTCATTGCAAAGTTAATGTCAGCCTACTTGTGACACTAATAAACAAATATACTGTTCACTTCTATTTTCCTCTTTTCTATCATGCATAGTTTCAAACTATGAAAGAATAAAGTGTTTTTAGTTTTTATTGGGAATTGAATTTGCTTTTCCATTATTGAATTGGAGATTTTGTTAGCTTTTGCATAATCACTCCAACATTCAGACCCTTCCTATTGATCCTATTACAGTGAATTTATGGTTTTATATATTGAGTCATGGTGTTCATTCATAAAGATTTCATAGATCCAGAGAATTAGATTGTCTCACCCACTTGTGAATTCACAAGTTGTCAGGATACAGCATGGGCCTATGGCAGTCAGCTGAACTCCATTCCCCCGCAAGCCATCATATGCAACATCTTAAGGATTTGGGAACACAAATCTTTAGTACTTCTCACAAGATCACAGCTCCGTTTATCTGAAATGTACAAACCCTAGTCTCAGAAAGGATACCATGTGCGAGAACAAGCTGTTTTCATTTCTTACAAGAACGACTATTTTGGCTTTTCTGAGTGAATTAGGCTAATTTAGTGCTACAGACTTGGATTCACTCTGAACACTGAGTTGAGACTCCCCAGACTCATTTAATTCAGAACCCTTAGCAGTCATCAATGAGAACAGTTCTTTATTCCAGCTGCCAGGATTAGAATTCAAAAGCAAAAATGAATGAATAGAACTTTAAGTGCTGTCAAGTTTCCAAAAGAGATATTTAAAAGACAGAAATATCTAATCGGCATCCTTCAGCGGACTATTAATTAATAGATTATTCATAAAATGCATAAATCTGATTGGTTCCTAAGTAGAGATTAATCTCTGCTGAAATTCATAGTCACAGAATGTGCTGTGAATTTTAAGTGTGATACTGTGTTGGCTTCTGCTGATTAATGGCTATATTAAGTGATCTATCAGTAATATTAATACTCAGTCTTCAACCAATTAAAGCATGAACCAATTAGCTTCCTGTACTCTATTTCGGAATTTGGTTACTACATCTGTCATTAAGCCTTATTAAAACTTCAAAATTCATTTCCTTATAATTACATTCAACAACAAAAAAATTGCCAGTAATTATTTATAATTGCCATTATTGTAATAAATCGCAGAGTATAGTACAGATTATAATTTAATTTTGTCAAATTTTGTTGCAGTCAATGGCTTCCTATTTTGCCTTTGCATGACCAAATGTTGTCCCATTTTTTTTTCTCTGGATAATAAAGCAGGGGGTTTAGGTTTCTGTACAACAATCAGCTATCCTGTGACAGGCTGTTGGGAGATCATTTTGATCCTAATAGTTTCCCCACCGCCCCCTCACCATCTCTGCCTGTTCATCTAACATAAATAAGTTGTTGGTCCAAATTCCCTGGAGCAAGGCATCTCATGATCTATCCTGTTACTTAATGTGTTTCTGCATACTTTAACATGTAACATTTTTGTTTACAACACTGATGAAAATTCGAGCTGGCAACAAAAACCAATAGGGCATTTGGGACCCTGGTGAACAAGTGGGGCAAAAGGTGTATTTCCGGCATCAGTGGGATCTAATGATTAGAAAGTAGACGAATAAGAGGGAGGCAAAATTAGAATGGTTGAATACACTGACAATTTAGAAACAGAAGGAGAAGTAAGAAGAGGAAAAAGTAGGATGGATTAAAGGAGAGAGTAAAACGGACAAAGGAAAATTATAAATTTTCCTACAATAATTCACTATGTAAAGGAATGAGCCTCCACACTTGATATGTTTCACTTTCAAGCCAGATATTAATTGATAGCAATTACTGCAGTGTTAAACAGGTACAATTAATTTTTGGACTTAACCTTCTGTCACAGGTTTAGAATAGAATAGAATTCCTCCAGTGTAGAAATAGGCCATTCAGCCCATCAGGCCTGCACCAACTCTCCAGAAGAGCATCCAACCCAAGCCTTCCTCTCCACCCAATCTGTACATCTTTGGATTTTGGGGGGAAACTAGAGCACCCAGAGAAAACCCACACAGACATAGGGATAATGTGCAAACTCCACAAAGGCAGTCACCCAAGGCTGGAATTGAACCTGGGTCCCAGGCACCATGAGGCACCACGCAAACCTCTAAGCCAACATGCACCTGGTTTAACTGGCAATTAATGAGCAAATTGCAGCAACTTCATGAAAATCAAGGGCTCTTAAGGGCAGGATGCTGTTTTTGTGAAGTTGACAGTGGTGTGGTACAAATCACTCAACAACTTGTGATGATTCACAATTCACAGGGTATCCTTTCCACTCCTCGAGGCTAATTTGCACACTAACTAATGATGCATATATTGTTCACTTGGCATTATTTTTTCAGCAAGCTCTGGGTCATCATGTGTGTCATAGTTGCAGTATCTATAGGAAGAGAAAAATGTGTTGAAATGTGTTACTCCAAGCATCCTTAGGTGAATGTATTTATGCCAGCGGGACCTACAATGTGAAAGAGTGCAAGATGTGAATTAAAAAAAATACCCTGCACAAACCAATATACGAGCACCCTGGAGAGTGATCAAATCATGCTGACAAATCTCATTTATGTTTAAAATTAGATTGAAAGATTGGATGGAGAGTAAATGAAAAGACACTGGAGATATAATTAAGAAGAATAAATCTTTTTAACTCTAAAAGCAATGTATGATTAATTTTATTATTTCCAGTGCTAGTTGGTATAATAAGAAAAACATATGTGGTAGAATTATGTGTAAGGAATAACCAATGTGGTGTTAACATGGTAATACAATATCATGGGTGTTTCGAATAAATATACATGATCACAGAGTTAAGATTTGTGTTTTTTCTTTGATTGCTGACAATAGGAAAATAGAGCTTTAAATGTGCCTGTTCATTGAAGGATGGTCCACAGTCTCACTGGTTGGTCAAAGAAAACAACTACAGGAGAACTGGATGAAGATCTGCATAACCCCACAGAGAAGACAGATGATGGGTCAGGAGATCTTTGAAGGATTATTTTCTGTAGACATGTGGGTAAGGTTTGTTGATGGCATGCTGACTGAGTTGACCACCTGCTTTACTAGACCATTCCAATCCAAGTATAAACTAGCGTGCAGTGTCACCATGTAAGATACATTGCAACAGCATTTTCCTACATCACAACATGTACTACTACTTTTAAAAAGTGCTTAATTGACTGCAAAGCACTGTGCGACGTTCTGAAGCTGTGAAAGGTGCTAACTAAATGCAAGCTTTATTTCCCCAAACTGGTTGCTTCCAAATCATGTTCTCATAGAATAACAACCACTTGGAAGGAGGCCATTCAGCCCACTGTGATTATGCCACCTCTTTGAAAGAATTATCCATCGTTTTGCAAGTTCATATACAAAACGCCCTTTATCACGATATTTATCAATCCTCTCATATATTTAATTGAGAATTCAATCAAGTTCAGCGGGCACAGTTTGTCTCTTAACAAATGTGTTCTGACTGTCATTTACTAACCCACAATCTTTCAATTCAGTTATTTTTCTTCTTGGATTATGACCACGATAGGTTTCCCTACTGCCAGTTAGGCTGACTAGCCTGTTGGTAATTAGATAATCACTGTTCTATTTTTGTATTGTGAATCGTATTTCACGTACCTATTGCTTTAGTATCAATGCCATATCCAAGGAAGATGAAAGACTGTGGGTGGGATTTTAGGCCTTGTTAAAATGAGTCCAGAAACTCCCATTTGATGTCAATGGATTTTTCTCTCGTCCACATAATGTCCCTTCTGATTTCATGGCGGGCCGGGCTGTAAAATTCCTGCATGTGGCTACTGCTTCCAATGTTTCCAGCCTGACTTCCCTCAAGAACCTAGAATACATCCTATCTGGACAACCATTTTCATACATTGAATCATTGAATCCCAAAAAGATCCTTTGACTCATAAAGCCTGCAACATTTTATCAGGCTCAAATCCTATGCTCCCACTCCTCTCCACCCCTCCTCTCCCCACTCACCCCACTCCTCCCACTCTTCCACAGTCCTTCACACACACCACAATGGTAATCCACCAGACCTACACATCTTTAAAAAATTAAGGGGCAATTTACTGTGGCCAACTCATCTAAACTGCATGTCTTTGGACTTTGGAAGGAAACAGGAGCATCTGGAAGAAACTATGGCAGACATGGAGAGAATGCGCAACCTCCACACAGACAGTCATCTAGGACTGGACTTGAACACGGGTGCCTGACACTGTGAGACAGCAATGCCAACCGCTGTGCCACCGAGCCACTCTAAGACCCTTCTAAGTGTCAGCATTTCAATTATTACTTCATTTCTCTCCATCCCTTATTATGACATTGGCAGCAATCTCTTCTTTCATGAAGACAAATATAAAGTAATTGAAACGATCAGAGAAATAACAAATGGTGCATTTCAGCAACTGTATACACTTCAGCAAGGGATGGAGGGTGGGGGCGGAGGGTGATATTGAAATGTGATCACCTGACTTATGGCCGTTGATGTGTCCCTTAAACTCCATTACAGAGCACACAAAATTCTTGTCATACCTCAAAGTGTCTGGCAATAATTAATGGGTCATTCTTCTTCTTAAAAAGAAGACGTCCTCCCATGTGGCAATTATTTGCTGGTCTCACATTGTTGGTCTGTTACTTTCTTGTGCATTGCTGCTAAATACAGCAGAGCTGGATGAAGATGAATCCCCTGTGGAGACAGGAAGAACATTGTGCAATTGAGGACACAGGATTATCCATGGACTGGGAATAATATAATACTGTTTTGCATCCTGTTATGCAGACCATGATGTATGACCAAGAACTATTGTAGAATTATAAATATCTGTATAAAACAGATTTTTCTGTTTGAATATTACGCATTTTGCAAACAATTCTGAGTGTGAAATTTGGAGTAAAAAGAATGATTGTCTAACTATTTTTAATGCACTGATGGTTATTTAGCTGAATGCAATTTAAACTTGCTTAGCTGACAATATCCTATCAGCAGAGACTGATAGCTAAGTTCCGCACATGTGAAGACACTTCAACCGGGACCTTGGTTGTGACATCTTCATGTCACACTATCTGTAACTCCTACGACTTGCCTGGGCTTGCAACATCTAACTCCTGGCTGGAGACGATACACATCTCTTTACCCTGTGCTTAACGCTCTCTCCAATCACATCGTCTGTACCTTTAAGACTTGATTACCTGTAAAGGATCACATTTCAACCATCATTTTGTAAATTGAGTTATGTCCTGTTTGTGAATCGAACTCACACTTAACTGATGAAGGAGCAGTGCTCCGAATACTAGTAGCTTGTACAACTAAATAAACTTGTTGGACTTTAACTGGGTGTTGTGAGACTTCTTGTTGTGATATCCTATCAGCACAGGCAGCACAGAGGCACTGTGGTTAGCACTGCTGCCTCCCAACTCCAGGGATCAGGGTTGAATTCCTAACTTTGGTCACTGTCTGTGAGGAGTCTGCACGTTCTCCCCATATTGGCATGGGTTTCCTCCGAGTGCTGCAGTTTCCTTTCATATTCTGAAAGATGTGCTGTTTGGATGCATTGGCTATGCTAAATTCTCCCTCAGTAATAACCAAACAGTCACCAGAGTGTGGTGACTAGGGGATTTTCACAATAACTTCATTGCAGTGCTAATGTAAGTCTACTTGTGATACTAATGAATAAACTATAAACTAATGACAGACTTCCATTCTCAGCCCAATTTTGAACAGTTGTATATAGGTATCCATGTTCCTACAAAACTGTATGGGACTGAGAGGTATTGAGAGGTATTTTGAAACACAGGACCTACAGGCATTTAGGGATACAAGGACTGATTATGGACAGTTAGCATGGCTTTGTGAGTAGAAAATCATGCCCACAAATTTGATTGAGTTTGTTGAAGGGGTAACCAAGAAGGTAGATGAGGGTGGTGCAGTTGACGTTGTCTACATGGATTTCAATAAGGCCTTTGACAAGGTATCGCATGGTAGTTGGTTGCATAAGGTTAAATCTCATGGGATCCAGGGTGAGGTATCTAAAAGGATACAAAATTGGCTTCTTGACAGAAGCCAGAGGTGGTTGTAGAGAATTATTTTTCAAACTGGAGGCCTGTGACCAGCGGTGTGCCTCAGAGATCAGTGCTAAGTTCACTGTTATTTGTCATGTATATTAATGATTTGAATGAGAATATAGGAGGCATGGTTAATAAGTTTGTAGATGACATTAAGATTGGTAATGTAGTGGACAGTGAAGAAAGTTATCTTGGATTGCAATGGGACCTTGATCAGTTGGGCCAGTGGGCTGAAGAATAGCAGATGGAGTTTAATTTAGACAAATGCGAGGTGATGCATTTTGGTAGATTGAACCAGGGCAGGACTTACTCAGTTAATTATACGGCATTGAGGAGAGTTACAGAACAAAGAGATCTAGGGGTACATGTGCATAGCTCCTTGAAAGTGGAGTCACAGGTGGACAGAATAGTAAAGAAGGCATATTTGGTTTCATCAGTCAGAACATTGAATACAGGAGTTGGGACGTCTTGCTGAAGTTGTATAAGACATTGGTAAGGCCACACTTGGAATACTGTGTGCAGTTCTGGTCACCCTATTATAGAAAAAATATTTCTAAACTGGAAAGAGTGCAGAAATGATTTACTGGGATGCTACTGGGACTTGATGGTTTGAGTTATAAGGAGACGCTGGATAGACTGGGACTTTTTTCTCTGGAACGTAGGAGGCTGAGGAGTGATATTATCAAGCTGTGTACAATAATGAGGGGTACAGATCAGCTAGATTGTCAATATCTTTTCTTAAAGGTAGGGGAGTCTCAAACTAGAGGGCATAGGTTTAAGGTGAGAGGGGAGTGATACAGAAGTGTCACACAGAGGGTGGTGAGTGTCTGGAATAAGTGGCCAGTGGTTGTAGTTGAAGCAGTTACAATTTTGTCTTTTAAAAAGCATTTAGGTCGTTACACAGATAAAATTGGTAATAACTGGGATTGGCTTCAGGCTTTATAAATAAAAGTGGATGAACAAGTTGGGCCAAAGGATCTGTTTCTATGCTGTAAACCTCTATGACTCTATGAGAGTTTCTTTAATGTGCATCTAGACTTTTGAATACATGCTAGCTTTTGAAAACTTAATTGTATTGATTTGATTAGTCTTCATTGCGGAACAGCTTCAGTTGATGGAACATTCAACCATGCGGAGCATTCACTCTGCACAATCCGCTGTCACTTAAATTACAAACCAAAAAATAGGCAATTTTCCCCAATCAATGTCTGTGGGCAGAATTTTCTCATCTTGCCTGCCACAGGAATCATAGTGGAAGGGACATGGACAATGCAAAAGTCCATTGATTTCGGGTGGGATTTTTCGGTTTTGGGGACAACAAGGTTCTCTGTGAATTGGCACGCTAATCCTGTGTTCTCATTCCATTTTATTCTTCTTTCTTTGAATTTACTGGAATCTACTTCAATCACCAACTGCTTCAAGGCAGTCCACATCCTCACAGTTCTCTGCACTAACAATATTTATCTTGATTTCTGTCCTAAATTACTTGTTTTTAGTTATATCGACTACATTCTAGTCCCCTCATTCATGGAAAAAACAGACTGCTTCTAACTATCCTGTTACAATTCTTCATCATTTTAATCAACTCAATCAAATTGCCTTGTTTTCTCCTCTGATATATTCAGATACCATTGACCTCTCAAACATAAACTGGCTTTAATTTATTCTCAACAGCCCTTGAGAGGGATCCCAGAAGTCGAATGGAAATTAAATTGATAACGTTTCTCTTCTTTAATTGTAAAATAAAGAAAGGAACTGTGCTTTTTCCCAGTAATTGCAACAATTTTGCCATTTGCTCTATTCACTAATGATTATCTGAACCCTTGATGGAAAGCATTTTGTGTTATTCACTAATTCCCATCTATTATTCTTCATACACTCTTATTTGCCTTGTATTGTTCATGGTTGTACAATAATAGCTTTTCTAATATTGAAAAGGGTACATTAATCCAAATGGTCTTCTCATCGTTCAGCAATGAGAAAGTTGTAAATGAAGCAAGCCATGTCTGTATGCAACAAGAACTGGATAAGATTCAGGCTTGGGTTGATGAGTGCCAAATAATTTTTGTGCCATACATGTGCCAGATAATGACTATCTCAAACAAGAAAGAATTCAATGATCTCACTTTGTCATTTAATAACCTTTTCATTGCTGTGAACATAAGAACATAAGAAATAGGAGCAGGAGTAGGCCAACTAGCCCTTTGAGCCTGCCTCGCCATTCAATAAGATCATGGTTGATTTGAAGTGGATCAATTCCAGTTACCTGCCTGTGTCCTTCAATATCAATATCCTGGGGATTTCCATTGATCAGAAACTGAACTGGACCAGCCACATGAATGTTGTGCTGATGGGCCATTGAAGGGACATGGTTGGGCAGTGCCCCTCTATCATCAGTGCCAACCTGGCATAGGGAACATTTGACATGAAGGGAGGAGGAGAGAACAGCACAGGAAATGATTGGTGAAGACAATGGGATGGGTGGAGGGATGGATGACAGAAGTCTGCGCAATGGCACTCCAGGATCTCTGCAGCCGGCTTTGCCAGGAAGTTTAGTCTCCACCGCCACCCACATGTGCAAGAATTGCACTGGGGCTGTTTTTTTCCATTAGGTGCTGCAGAATTGTGACCCATGGCTTGCCAAAAAAGAAATGCCATTCTCTCCTGTTTCCTCGCTCGTTGAGCACTTCAGTAATTTTTTGTGAAAACTGCACCCAAAGTTTTGAGTCTTTATGACTCATCTTCAGAATCTCCTTCAGAGGCTGTCTCAGTGGTTGATTTTTGCCACTGTCCATCACACCACAGGGATTGAGTTCATCAGTCAGCATTGAGAGCTAATGTCAGGGTTGTGGCATTTTTGACTGGTTATTACTCCAAAAAGTAAATGAATCATGAGCAATTGCAATGTTTTAAACACGCTTGCATTTAGCTAGAAATATGAGACAAGGGAATTTCAGTAGCTGCAAGTAATCACTGAAAGGAGAGTGGCTGGAATTCTCTGACCTCGCTCAGTGTTGGGATTCTCCAGTCCCGCTGCAGTGGAAATGTGGCTGAGTGCCAAATTCTCCGCTGTTGTTGGCAATGGTGGCAAGGCATATGAGATTGGATAATCCTGGCCAGTGTGTGTGTGTGTGTTTGTGTGCCAGTGTGTGTATGTGTGAGTGGTGTGTGCCCATGTACAGGAGAGTACTGGTTGCATGGGTACACCTGTGATTTGCAGGATCTGTATGTTTGTGCATTGGAATATACAGGGACAGATCGAACTGGCAGCTTCAGACAGCAGAAGAGGAGAATCTCTGACCAGGGTTAGGGCTATTGGAGAAGAAACAGAAGGAAGAAAATGCAAGAAAGAAGTAAGAATTCTGAGAACTCCATCCAGTTCAACAGAGAAATTTTATAGCTCGCGTTGCTCTGGGAATTACTTCAGATACTTTAGCTTCCCTTACCTATTTCTTAATAAAGTTGCTCCATAACTGAACTTTTATTGTTACATCCCATACCATGCTGGAAGAGATTAAAATCTCACGCTGGTCAGAAAATAATGTTTTGAGTTGTGTTAAATTTCCAAATGATCTGTATAATGTGGTATGGTGGCACAGTGGTTAGCACTGCTGCCTCACAACGTCAGGGACCCAGGTTCAATGCCTGGCTTGGATCACTATCTATGTGGAGTCTTCACGTTTTCCCCGTATCTGCATGGGTTTGCTCCGGGTACTCCAGTTTCCTTCCACAGTCCGAAAGAAGTGCTGATGAGGTGCATTGATCATGCCAAATTCTCCCTCAGTGTATCTGAATGGATGCTGGAGTGTGATGACTTGGGGGATTTTCACATTAAATTCGTTGTGGTGTTAAGGTAAACCTACTTGTGACAATAATAAATAAATGGTCACAAAGTTAAAAAGCAGCACAGTGGTGCAGTGGTTAAGACTGCTGCCTCACAGCGCCAGGAACCCAGATTCAATTCTGACCTTTGTGACTGTGCGGAGTCTGCACATTCTCTCTGTCTCTCTATTGCTCTGATTTCCTCTCACTCTCCAAAGATGTACAGATTAGGTTTATTGGCCATGTTGAATTGTCCCTTGTGTCCAGAGATGTGTGGGTTTGGGGGATTGACAGTGTAAATGCAGTGGGTTATGGGGTAGGAATGGGTAAGAATTGGTGCAGACTCAATGAGCCAAATGCCCACCTTCTGCACTGTTGGGATTGTGTAATTCTATGAGGACCTGTCTCCTTTACCTGCTAATTTCTCTCTTTAAAAGATATATGTAATAATTGCAAAGAAGAAGAGTCTATTATAGACAGACAGGATCTCTCGCAAAGTACTTTTCTGATGTATACAATTTAAATTTGCACTGGGGCTGAAACTCCGTAGGTTTCTTTCAATCTTCTGCCAGACCAGTCAGTAACATGCTTTTCAATGAAGATGGTGGCGAAGAAAAACTGGTTACAGACTGCCTGAGCTGGATGTCCCCACTCAGCATTTGGCACTGGCGTGACAGCTGGCATCTACATATCAACCTCCACAAAGGCAGCGTTGAGCCGGAAAATTAAAATAAGTTATCTGGATGCAGTCAGAATGTCCTTTCCGCAGGGGTCTGCCAGGATTGCTGGGGCCATGGCAAGGGCAGAGCTTTCAATAGCAAGTGCCAGAAATGTGGAACAGGGGAACACCTGCTTCATCCGAATGAGATCCCCTTCCAATAACTTCATAAAATCCAATGGGGTCGCTGCTGAAGGGCAAGAGCACAATGAAACAACTGCATTTGTAAGCAAAGGATGTTCTCGGGTGATATTTATTTGAGTAAAATAGGAATTGATTTCTTGATGATTAACCTTTCCCATTACCCAGGAATGCTGGAATCCCCTTTGTATACTGTCTCTGAATGGAAGGATGAGTTCCATTCCCCACTGAGTCGTACATCACACAAAATTACAATATAAGCCATTAGGAAATGAATTGCTGGCAAGTAATGCTGGCCTAATGAGGAGCAATCAGAACAATTGAACCTCTTACTCAGTGAATTGCCACTACATAAAAATACATTTTTTCTGATGGCACACTGCATATCCATCACTTTGAGTCATTGCAGGATTAAAGATGACAGAGGGCAAATGCAGAATTTTCAAAACGCAGCAGAAAAAAAGATCTAAACATAAAGTTAAAGGACACGATTTTTTGACTGCATTCAACCCAGGACCAGAAAATCCTGCCCAACGTCAACAGACCTTTGCATGGTTTGCTTCCTGCCCGCTATAATTTTCATGGAGAGCGGGAAAGGAAAATTCCACCCTTAGTGTCCTTTGTGAATTTTATGCAAATGCACAATGCAATAACTTCCAACATAGGTAGGGAAATGAGGCAGATCCCATACACCCTGCACTACCTCCAACTCCCAACCCCCACCACTACCAGCTGGAATGTGCATCAACTTTTTAAACAAATGTTTTATTCCATTCTTAAAGTTACAAAACCAATGATCAGAGTGGACCAGGCAAACTCCAATCCATTCCTTGCTTGCTTCAAAGAATTGAATCCAATTCATGGTCTCCACAAGAGAGGTAAAGAAGATCGAAGCTGACACGATGAAGTATTGCACTCATTTAGGCTTGATCCAATGCTTGATCTTAGCCAAAACATAGAACATAGAACGCTACAGCACAAACAGGCTCTTCGGCTCTCAAGTTGTGCCGATCATATCTTTACCTACCAGGCCTTTCTATAACTCTCAATCCCATTAAATCCAATGTAGTCATCCAGACCCAACGAATTCTCCTCCACCACTACCAACGGCAGCCAATTCCACTCACTCATCACCCTCTGAGTGAAAAACTTACCCCTGACATCTCGTCTGTACATACTCCCGAGCACCTTAAACCTGTGTCATCTCGTAGCGACCATTTCAGCCCTGGGAAATAGTCTCCGAGAATCCACCCTATCTTACCTCCCAACATCTTTTAAACCTCTATCAGGTCGCCTCTCATCCTTCATCTCTCCAGCGAAAAAAGACTGAGCTCCCTCAACCTATCCTCATAAGGCATGCCACCGAATCCAGGCAAACAAAAGGCCAAGAAACCTGGGACTATTGGCACCAACCTGATCTACATCAATCATCCAGCCCACCAAAGAATCTGAGTTACCATAGCAACAAACATTTCTATATGCACGTTGCAACCTGGAGTTACAAATCAATGATGGAGGAGATGTTGGAGAAGTGAAGTTTAAGTTTTATTTATTAGTGTCACAAGTAAGCTACATTAACACTGAAATGAAGTTACTGTGAAAACCCCCCGTCGGCCGCACTCCAGTTCCTGTTTGGGTACACTGAGGAAGGATTTAGCATGGCCAATGCCCCTAACCAGCAAGTATTTCAGACTGTGGGAGGAAACCGGAGCACCTGGAAGAAACCCACACAGACACATGGAGGACGTGCACACTCTGCACAGACAGTGACCCAAACTGAGAATCGAACCCAGGTCCCCAGTGCTAAGGAAACAGCACTGAATTTATCCACTGCATGCATCTGTATCACACTGAAGCAAGTTACAAAATGTGACAGTGGAATACAAACTTGTCAGGAAATAGAGGTCACTGAAGCTGCAAGAACTTGTAAATGCTATTCTGGATTTCAAATAGAGCCAAAAAGTTATACCAGCAGGAGCCCTTGATGCTTGATTATAAGGTATCCAGCTGGCAGTGGAATATTAGAAGGAAAATGAAGGTGGCAAAAATAAAATCAGTGATATCCAGAAAATTGTCAAGGGTGATATTCAAAACAGTAAAGAGGTATCTTTCATTTCTGTGCTGACTTTCAAGTCTTCAGGATGTCCCAAAGCTACTAAAATGCTTTCCTTGTGCAGTCATTGCTGTAGTGCAAGAAATACTCATTTGCAAACAACCAAGGATAAATGTTGGATAGCTTATCAAAACTCCTCCACTCTTCTTTGAATCAAGTCATGATATCTTTTTATGCTCACCTTTGAATGAATTAAACTTCAGCAGCTTCCATTTCAGCAGGGATTTGAACCAATGCCTCCCAAAGCATTATCTTGGGCCTCAAGAGTACCAGCTCTGTAACATTACTAATATAGCACCATACCTTCCGCTGAGGTCACCAAGTCGAATTCTCATAGCAGAGCCCCTAACAAATATAATTCTCCAGGGCCAGCTCACCCTGGCTGAGATTCCCAATGGCCTATTGAAACGGGCGTGAAGACCAAATCAGGATTCTCACTGGGAGTCAAACTTATTGTGAGTCTTGTGGGCCAATTGCACTTGGCCAGATCAGGTTCTCATCCAGAGTGGGCAAGAACCTAATTACAACTGATTTAAGTACTTCTCAGCATAATTAGCGCCCATAACTAGAAGCCCAATTCAATGGTCTACTGGAATACGCCCATCCCACCCCCACCTCCAATGGAAGTCATGCAGGTACCAATTATTCCTGGTCCTAATAGTTGGTGGCCAAGGTGTGTGGACTCTGAGGAGGGGCAAGGAGGTAACTATTGCCTTCAACTGTGCCCATGAGCTCCTCTGCCAGTGCAAAAGGTGGGGTGAGGGGGAGATGGTGGCAAGGGCGCACAAAGGACACAGGAGCTTTGGGGGCTCAGGCTGGAGGGAAGGGCTCTTCCTTAAGATGGGACTCTCATAGCTAGACTATTCTTTATTGCCCTGAAAAATATGGACTTCCAGGAGATTTCAGGCAGTAAAATTCGTTATCATTGTCTGTATTCTGTAAAATCTTTGCAGTAGTCTGATCTCATTTAAAATCTATGCCCCCTGAAATCATCAAAATCACAGCAGCACCATCTTCAAGAGTAGGGCTTCACGTTGGTTGATTTCAGAAGTTTCAGGTGTTCTCAGACCCCTTTGAAGAACTTTGAGTGAGAGGAGGGGCTGTTGCTTTTGGGCGAATGTTTTGATTTTTCTCATAAGCCTCAGCTTTTCTGAAACCTTTTAGAACTGCTTTGATTGATAGGAGAATTCAATTTCACCAGGAGATCCCCCTTCCTAACTTGAACGAGCCCCAGCAGCTCTGAAACTCTGGGAACTGCTTTGATTGACAGGGCAGATCAAAGAGGGGATTAGCAGAGCTTTATTTACATGAAGAACTGATGGTCAATTAGCTGCCAAAACTTTTTTTTTGAATGGCAACTCCAGGGCTGATCAAACAGGTCATTGTTGAAATAATCAGTTCATGCTCTATTAAGCCTGAACTGCTTCCTCTTTTCACAACATCTGTTCTCTCTGGCTTCATTTTTTTAACACTATAGTTTTTTCTCAGGTATTGGACCTCTCCTAGAAAGCAGTGATACTTTCTAATTTTTTTTTCCATTGGCTTTTCTCTTGGCTGCAAATCTTCTCACTGAACACGTAAGCTTAATGTCAAATTTTCCTCTTATTGTTTTTTCCTTTTAACTTTGCCAAGCTTTAAGATTATAGGTTGAGGTGTTATCTTTGAGGTAGAGGAGGGTAAGGGAAGATTTAATTGATGTACAGAAAGTAAGGAGGGAACCTTGACAAATTGACTATGAAAAAACCCATTTCTAAAAGCAAAGGATTCATCAGGGGGCATGGATTAAACATGATATGCTGAAGAGTTACTGGAGAATTGAGCAGAAATTATTATAACCAAAACGTGGAGGTGTGGGTTGTTGGGTAGAAGCAGAAAGTCTATTAAACATACAATGCATGTTTATGCATTCAAAGTATCATAATCTTCTGGCCTATTGCCAAGAGTTGGAAAATTAATCTCTTTTAGCTGGCAGTCATCTGATGGGTTGAATGGCCACCTCCTGTGCTTCTATTTTCAATAAATCAATAAGCAATCTCCTCACTTCACCCAATGAGACTCTCAGAAAGAGTATTCATATTAGCTCAATAAGGCATCAAAATAATTTTGCCAATAACATACGAGATGAGGATGCAGAACCTTGTCCGTTTGAGCATTGGCTCATTTGGTATTGCACTGGCTCTTACAAGTTTCACAGATCTGTGGTGACTATCTTGGATTTGAAATTGACCTTAGAATTATGACAATACCACACTTAACAAAGATGCCAGATCCGATATGTGAAGACTGCCAATTAAAGCACCAAACTCTTTCTCATCTTCAATGTTTGGCTTCTTAAGAACTGTGCATCGTATTTGCATATAATTTACTGGCACTCTGGGACATCACAGGGACATGATAAGGTGCTGTGCAAGAATGCAAGCCTTTTTATGATTATTTTTGCCTCTTTTTCAGCAAATACGAGTGAGACAGTAAGCAGCTGATCACTAGGAGGCATGCAAGGGCTGGCATTGGGATAACACTCCCTCGCTGTTTGGAGAGTGTTTGCCTTCCAATGATTAGATGGAATTGGGAACACATGAGGCTTTATGTGTGTTAATCTATATTGCTCTGTTTTATTGTGTACAAGCTCAAAACCCAAGGATACTATGCTGTTCTGTACAAAATCCTGTGTCAAGTTGATGCTGGACTCTTACATACATTATGCTCAGGCTTCTTAGTCAGGAATGAGCATTTGGTTGTGAGCATCCATCAACCAACTCGTGGAAAACAAAATACTGCTGTAAATACTCAGCAGCATTGTAAAGAGTAACCTTCTACCCTTGGCAGGTCACTCCTCTGTTTGGTACGAGGAACATGAGAAACAGTGAGACAACGCTCCAAACCCAAATTAACCACTGATGGCTTTGCTAGTATTGGTAGGAATGTCAGTTAGCAATTCAATTCACTCGGTTACCACAAATCCATTATTACAAGTTATATAAGCAATCATCAGTGAGCAGTCATATCTTGTTAATTGTACTCTCCAGAAATTTATTTCTTGCATTCTTTATAATGAATTTTACATTTCTCTGTGACACTGACACAATTCACTGTCTTTTCAAGTTCTACTTTTGACTTTAATTGTCCAATATGGCATTGAATTCTCTGTTCAACACCCTGGTGTTAAGGTGCACCTTGGTGCTGTGCACTTGCTTAGCCATTTCCAACACCTCTCCATCACCCTAGATGCCACAGATGTCTTTAACTTATTATCCGTACGCACAATAGCACCTTCCTTTCCAGGTCACACATTTCATTTCAGGACCACCCGAGTTAATTAAACAATCCGAGTCGCTCAAATTACTGACTCCTTTACAACATGTTGCTCAGTGAATTCAAAACAGAGATAATCTGATAAGGCATAAATAAAAGCTTCTTGTGGAGCTGCTTCCTTTTAACTTCAAAAGAAGCATCGATCAATGTCAGCTGGTGTCAGCTTCTTGCAGCTTTTCAGTGAGTTTCACACCGTGCCAGTGAGCTGAATTGGCATTCTTTCCCCTATGGTTGGAAACTTCAGTCTTCAATTTGTAAACATACTTTAAGATTCCCTGGTTCGAATTTGTCTGCTATCATTGATTTATATCAGAAATGGCGATTTAATCCTGCTGTGTTCACTCTTTATCGTCCATATTGGAACAAAGGCTGGAAATTTGCTCTCTAGGTGAGGGAGCTGACAATTTGCCAAAAAGCCAATGGTAAACCAGCCTCGAGCTGTCTGCAAGATCCACAATCAAACTTAACAAGGGTTAGGCAATAATTGCTTATTCCTATTAAGAATAGAAGCTCGCTCTCAGCCAATTAGAGCTTCCAAAGCTCTGTAGTCTCAGTAATGCTAAATGATTGGCACTGCTGGGACTATAAGTGGAAGAAAAGAGTGCAAAGGAAAGGGGTTGCCCTTCCAATCAAGGAGTTGTATCTGTAGGTACTGCAGCCACCACCTGGGCTGGGGAGAATGGGGATAAGAGGGAGGTAATACTGCTATCTCTGGGGCAGCTAATCTTTCTGGAGGCCTCTGTTTTTATCTGGTAATGTCCCTATACGACAAAGAACCCCCCCCAGTGCTGGTAAATTGCCAATGGTAGTGGAAAAAACACCTTTAATTGACCACTTAAGTGGTTCCATATGTCTCTGGGCAGGAGGTCCATCTGCCACCTTCCCAGCCATTGGCTTTGCATGGGAAAACAGTAGGTACTCCAATCTCCACTTTCCTTCACCATTATCCAGCTTTCTTTCTGTCTTCTTCTGGAGAATAGCCTAACAAGTTGCCATTTGCATCCTCTGCAGCACAGCCAGTGTACAAGCTTATCCTCCAGTGAACTGGTAACTGAGAATTGTCTCCCATTGCCCTGACTCCTGCATTTTTGTGTCTAATGCTGGTCAGATTCTGTCCTCTAATCGAATGTCTAAAATCCTGAGTGGCAATCTCTGAGCTGTTTAAAATGAGAGTAACATTGAATGAGTGTGACTCATTTTCATTGCCTGGAACTTATTCCTTCCATCGACTGAGGTGGCTACAGTTGTTGAAATGAAAAAGGGACAAGGGTTAAGCTGCAATGAGGGGCAAGGACAAATTAAAAAGTGTATGTGTACAACCTCTACAGATGATTAATCAAAAGAATTTGTGGAGTGAGGGAAAATTGAAAAGTGAAAAGGTGGATTAGGTTTGCTGTTACTCTTTTCATTAATGAATGAAGAATAGGAACATGCCCTTCAGCCCACTGAGCCTGCACCGATCACATTCTCCTATCTAGGCCAACAGCCTGTATCCCTCTATTCCCCACCTGTTCATGTGTCTATCCAGATAAGTCTTAAATGTCATCTGCCTCAACTACTTCATTTGGCAGTGCATTCCAGGCCCCCACTATCCTCTGTGTAAAAAATTTCCCCCTGTACATCTCTACTGAACCTTTCCCGCATTCTTGAACTTGTGCTCCCTTGTAATGATCATTTCTGCCCTGGGAAAAATCTTGCAGCTATCTATGCCCCTCATAATTTTATAAACTTTTATCAGGTTGCCCTTCAGCCTTCATCTTTCCAGGGTGAACAATCCCAGTTTATTCAATCTCTCGTCATAGTTAATACCCTCCATAACAGGCAACATCTTGGTAACTTGGTAAACATTTTCTGTACTCCCTCCAGAGCCACTATGTCCTTCTGGAAGTGTGGCAGCCACAATTGGCCCAGATTCTAGATGTGTCCGAACAAATGTTTTATCTAACTGTAACATAATTTTTATACTAGATGCCCCGGCTGATGAAGGTAAGCATGCCATACGCTTTCTTCACATTTTTTCCATCTGTGCTGCCACTTTTAAAGAACTATGGACCTGTACTCCTGGATTTCTCTGTGCGTCTATGCTCCTGGTGGGTTCTGCCATTTATTGTATAGCTCCCACCTTAACTGGATTTACCAAAATGCATCATCTCACATTTGTCCAGATTAAATTCCATCTGTCATTTCTATGCCCAGTTTTTTTATATCCTGCTGTATTCTCAGACAATCTTCATCATGATCTGCAACTCCAGCAATCTGATTGATCCATCTTGCCTCACCGCTGGCCATAAACTCGGTGATGCCCCTTCTTATGATAGCCAGACACTCCATCGCTGTTAAAATGTACAAGAACATTTGTCCTCCACTGGCTTTTTTTTTTGCTGCCATTGGTTAGGTGCCAACTTTTCCTTTAAGAAAGAAGCAAGTGTGAGAGTGAGTGTCTTGTGATATGTTTGGATGATGTAGCTGTCATGTTTATCTAGCTGCCTGCATGTGCGAGTTGTGAGTTGTGGGCGCGAGGCAGACAACTGTGGTAAATATATGAGCTAAAGCGTATAAATTGATGAACTACATCCTGATTGTGGGTAGGTGTGAGTGTTGTGAGTTTATTTCTGGATAGGGCTAGTGACGCAGTTTGGAGGATTTGTCATTTGAAGATTGAACTTGACATCTCATGTGAGATTATTTGACTTCTTCCTGCACTGTATCCATGTTTCTGGAGTTACTTGTCTGGCATTAAAATTTGCAACTATTTCTTCTCACTTCCTGTGAATATATTCCTGATAAACTGGCTGCCTCCTTGCAGATATAGGTTGTCTCTTCTGTTCTCCATGTCTGGTATTAAGACCTCCTTTAGAATAACTTAGTGTTTGCTGTCTCAGATTTTCAGCCGTTTGAGTAAATATCGTTACACAGATTCACTACTCTCGGCAACCACAAGGCACCTCCTTGCTTTAAGTGCTAGCCAGTCACAATATCGGACTGATACACGTAGCTAATGAAGAGCACAGTTAGCGCTGACCGCATGCAGTAATCATTTAGAGTTACAGAGTCATAGAGATGTACAACACGGAAACAGACCCTTTGACCAAACTTGTCCATGCCAACCAGATTTCCTAAACTGGACAAGTCCCATTTGCCTGCGTTTGGCCCATATCCTTCTAAACCTTTCTCTTCCATGAACCTGTCTAAATGTATTTTAAATGTTATATTGTACCACCTCTTCTGGCAGCTCATTCCATATATGCACCACCTTTGTTAAACATTTTGTGAAGAAATTGCCCCTCAGATTCCCTTTTAAATCTTTCCTCTCTCAGCCTAACCTATACTGTCTAGTTTTGCTGTTCCCTACTATAAGGAAAAGACCTTGGCTATTCATCTTATCTAAGCTCCTCATTGAAAGCAATTCTCATAAATTTTAGGTACCACCTAGAATGTAATGAAAAGATACAGGTTAAGTGTAAAACAGAATGCCCACATTTATTTTCTAATTTAACCTCTCAACATTTTCACCTTCACTTGTGAGTTAGACACTTGCTACCTTATATATTATTCTGTCCTCACTGAGAATGGATAAACATTCCCAAATTTCTCACCCAAAGTTGTTAGGATGGACCATTTTCACAAAAACACAAACAAGCTTTGAGGAGAAACTCCAGTGCCAGCTTATCAGCATGAGGGATGGATGAAAAAATTGTGTTTTAATTGTGGTAATCAGATTCCAGTGACAAATATGGAAGATACAGAATTTATTAGCTGAAAGTCAGTAAACTTGCAACTACTCGTAATTTAATTCGAGCTCCTGACCTACTTATAGTCATGGGTTTCAAGTCTTCAAATGCTAAACCCCATGCATGTTGCATAGCCTAGAAGGCTTTTGCTATCAGCATTGATGGAACATATTGTATTTCAACAGCGGTTCAAACCAATATAGGTGGCATGATGGCATAGTGGTTAACACTGCTGCCTTACAATACCAGGGATCTGAGTACAATTCCAGCCTCGAGCCATTGCCTATGTGAAGTTCGTAAATTCTCCCCATATCTGCATGGGTTTCTTCCAGATGCTCCAGTTTCCTCCCACAATCAAAAGATATGTGGGTTAGGTGGTTTGGCTGTACTAAATTGTTCCTTAGTGTCTGGAATGTTAGCAGGGTAAATATGTGGGCTTACAGGAATAGAGGCTGGGTGGGATTATGGTCAATGCTGACTTGATGGGCTGAATGGCCTCCTCCTGCATTGTGGGGATTCTAACTTGGTTTATAGATTCAAGATTAAAATTATTGTAAACGTGGGGTGAAATATTACCAAAAAATGGCAGAGCTTTTGTTCTGGCATGATAAATGGATGGGACAATCTTACTGGTTTGTCATAAATGATTTTTAGCCTCTCACAATCTTACCAGCCCTGGTTGTTGCCATGATCAGCCTTGTGTCTGGAAAAGTTACAAGGTTGATTTAAATATTTAAATCTATTTTTTTAATACTGTGAGTGAGCCTGGGACAGAATCATAGTGTCTTCCTTATTGGCCTCGCCGGTGGAGGTCCTCATTGGAAAAGGTCACTTATGGACCCCACCAGCGGGGTCGTGTTGTGATAGTTTTGCTGGTGGGACTACAAACTATTGAGGCCCCTGGGGGAGTCAGGGCTGGGGTGGGGAGGTAGTGCCCTTTGGGCACTGCCAGTCTGGTACTGCCAACCTGGGACCTTGGCAGTGCCCACTAGGCAGTGCAAGAGGGCAGGGCCTAAGGCTAGCCCCTTAGTTGGGGCTAAGGAGAGTTAGGGATTGCCCACTTTGCAATCAGCGATCATCCACAATAGCGGATATCGGAGCAGCATTCGGGGGCATATTGGGGCAGTGAACATCTGGATGGGGTTATCGAGATGATGTTCAGCCAGGTGGGGAGGATGTCAGGGACCAGTAAGCTAGGAAGGTGAGCAATGGACCAAGGAGGCCAGCAATCGAGGGGGTGCAATATCAAGGAGGGTGGGGGGACTGACAGATTTCTAGTGCTCTATGTACACTTTACACAAAACACTGAGATTGCAGATGCACAACGATGCCCTCTACTTGTGAGCAGCCAGTTTTCTGTCTATTCCCTTACTGGCATGAATCACATTTTTTTGCACTTGGTGGCAAAAGATCCACCAAGGTTCTCTCCCGTTTTCATGCTCGTTCAGCACTTGAACTTCAACTCATTTAGCTTGGGCTGTATCTCATGCCTCATTAGGGATCACGTTTATGCCCAGAAGTTTCATACTGCTCCAGTGGTGTGTTCCCTCTGCTTTGTCAAAATCTAAAAGAAGCAGAACAAAGGATGGCATTCCTTTGTTTTTACAGCAGTATCAGAATAAATAGGTATTTTTAAAGAACCCAATGAAATTAACAAACAATTGAGAGAGTAAGGGCCCAATTTTACCATTTTGATTCTAAGTGCTGGGCGGATTTGAAACTGGGAGATTTTCAGACCTGACTTTTAGACCGGTTTTCAGGCGCCCCCAGTGCACTCTGCCTGAAAAGATATCAGCAATTCCGCATCGTGCTGCGGAAGCTGTGAACGAGGCTTGGTGCACCCAAAATTCTGCAGCTCCAACGGGCCCCTCCAAAAGCACACGTGCAAAACAAAAATGATAGAATGCTGCTCCCCTGCCACATCCTTTCCCGGCCAGATGATGCCTCTCCCTGGCCCCCACAGACACTGTTCCACCTACACAACATTAGTGACCCCCTTACCACCTGCCCATCATCCAGACCAACTGGGGGCCCCTTCTCCCTTTCCCCCTCACTAATCACTGGCAGAGAGGCAGTAGACTCCGCTCCCACTTTCCCCTTCACTGATCACAGGCAGAGTGGAAGTAGACCTCCCCTTCCGCCTTACTGATTTCAGGCAGGGTGGCAGCAGACCCCCACTTCTCTTCCCCCAGTGATCTCAAGCAGACAGCTGTTAAATCCACCTTCCTCCCACCCCCCCCCCCCCCCCCCCCACCGCCCCCTGCCTCCCGCCTCACCGATCTCAAGCAGAGAGCTGTCAGATGCTTGGCACTTACCTCTTCACTAGCTGGAGCTCTCAAATCAGATTTTTGTAGAGCATATTTCGTTCGCACTGAATCTGGATGGGCAAACAAGTGATAAATGGGGAAGTGCCGCTAAGTTTGGGCGTGCAGCCCATTAAATCGATTTAAATGCACGCAAGTGTTTCAGCGCAGTCCCGATCACAGCTATTTTCAAGCCTTGGTGATGGGGAAACCAGCACAGAGGTGTGTGTGGATCGCGCTACTCGCCTCATGCCTGACTTTACCAAGTTTTTGCACTTGAAAATGGGCACAATCTAATGGTAAAATTGGGCCCTAAGTGTCTAAAGTAACTCAATAGAATTGGGGCTTCTCAGAGTGTATTCAGACATTCTGGAGGTTCGGAAGCAGACATCAGGGTAGGGATGATAGTGGAAAATGGTGGGGAGTGTTAGACATTGCGGGTATTAGACATCAGAAGGAGATTGGAATGAAGATGTTGTACATTGGGTTTTCGGAGTATAGAAACTGTGGGAATGTGGATTAGACATTGGGAATGTAGTGGTCAGCATGCGAGGGAGGTCAGGCATGGAAGTACGTGCATGTTAGCATGTTTAGGAGGGGGCAGACATGGACAACTGGGTCCGGTCAAGGGGGCACCAGTCTGGGAGGCTGGGAGTTGGGTTGGGTGGAGTTGGGTTAGGTGTTGGTGTCAAGTCAAGTTAGAGAAGTTGGGCTCCGGTCTAATTGGAGATTGTGTTTTGGGTCGGGGAATTGCACGGGTGACAGTTGAGTCAGGAGTGGCACTTGGGTTGGGTCTGGTCAGGAGAGTAGGGAGAGTGTTGTAGTTTGGGTCAGAAATGCTCAGGTTGATGAGGGATTGGGACAATCCCATGTTGGTGGAGATGGGGAGTGAGAGATTGGAGAGTACCAGAGGAATTGTGGTAATTAGTGAAGGTGGGAGCGATGGGAGAGCCCTTGATTTCAGGTATGAAAATGTGTATCATGTAGAGCTTGGTCTGGGTGTTCAATATAGTGATGCTGAAGTTATCAGTGGTTTTATTTCGTCCAACCCTTTCAGAGTAACTATGAGCATGACACTTACAGAGCTATCTAATGTTAGTGATTTAAATGGCTCCCTGTGCAGTGCCGGTGTCTGGACACTTACCTGGGAATTTTGAAGGTGGATTCCCAACATATCCTTGAAGTCCGCACCTACCATGCTCCCCTCCCCCCTTGCAGAGTGTGGCAGTGGGGAGCCAGGATGTAATGAACCATTTGTTGTTCAAAGGGACAATGAATACCCTGATCAGAACATTGCTTACTACGTATAGTGCAATCTCACAAATGGTTTAAAGGCTGGCACATTCAGATTGCAACTTACAGTGCCCACTTTCATGAAATTACCCTAGATGGACAAAGTACCTCAAATATTTGAACAGCGAATAAAGCAATAGATAAAGTGAGCCATTTAACTCTCCTATTATGCTGTGGCACCACAACCGATGTTTTCCACAAAGAGAATGCTGCCATCAGTCCAAAGAGACGTCCTGCCTGGAACACAATGGAGGAGTGTCATGTATGAATTTCAGAGCTGGCATGATGCCAGGTACATCAGCTATTCCATTAACAACCAGTTCAAGGTAATCTGCCAATCTCACATTGTGGCTCATTTGCTGGAAGTGACAGACATTCATTTGCTGGGAACCATTGTCTATTAGCGCAGTTTATAGTTTTACAGAAGTTCAACTTTGCACCTTTTTTGAATTTTCTGGATCTTGATGGAGGGAGGGTGGGGTGGGGAGGGAGCACTAGTATGGGTTGCTATAATTCCCTATGTTGTCTCCATGACAACATCTCAGCCAATTATTATCAACTTGTCAACAATAAAACTGTAAAACTATAAGACATAGGAGCAGAATTAGGCCACTGGGCCCATTGAGTCTGTTCCACCATTCAATCATGGCTGTTTTTTTGTCCCCCATCCCCATTCTCATGCCTGTTCTCCATAATCCCTGATCCCCTTATCTATCAAGAACCTACCTATCTCTGTCTCAAAGACACTCAATAATTTGGCCTCTACAGCCTTCTGTAGCAAAGAATTTACCACTCTCTGGCTGAACTAATTCCTCCTCATCGTTGTTTTAAATGATCGTCCCTTTAGCCTGAGTTTGTGCCTTCTGATTTCAGTTTTTCCTACTAGTGGAAACATTCTCTCCATGTCCACTCTATCCAGGCTTCATGGTACCCTGTAAGTTTCAATAAGATCACCTCTATCCTTCTAAACTCCAACAAATATAGACCCAAAGTCCTCAGCTGTTCTAGATACTATACGCTCTTCATTCCAGGGGGATCATTCTTATGAATCTTCTCTGAACCCCTTCCAAGGCCAGTACATCCTTCCTTAGATATGGGCCCAAAACTGATCACAATACTCCAGATAGGGTCTGACCAGAGCCTTACAGTCTCAGAAGTGTATCCCTGCTCTTGTATTCTGGCCATGTTGACAAGAATGCTAACATTACATTTGCTTTCCTAACTGCTGACTAAACCCGCACATTAACCTTAAAAGAATCTTGAACAATGACTCCCATGTCCCTTTGTGTTTCTGATTTCCTAAGCATTTTCCCATTTACAAAATAGTCTATGCCTCCATTCCCCCTTCCAAAGTACATAACCTCACACTTTCCCATATTGCATTCCATCTGCCACTTCTTTGCTAACTCTCCTAACCTGTCCAGTCTTTCTGCAGCCCCCCTGCTTCCTTAATACTACCTGTCCCTCTACATATTTTTGTATCATCTGCAAACTTAGCAACAGTGCCTTCAACTCCTTCCTCTAAATTGTTTAATGTATATTGTGAAAATTTGTGGTCCCAGCACTGACCCCTGAGGATGGCAGTCACCGGCTGCCATATATTGGTTGCCTTCTGCCAATCAGCCAATCCTCTATCCATGCCAGAATCTTACCGTTAGAACTATGGCCACTTAATTTAATTAACTGTCTCCTATGTGGCACCTTGTCAAAGGTCTTCTGGAAATCTAAATAAATCATATCCACTGGCTCTCCTGAATCTGGCTTCCTTGTTACCTCCTCAAAGAACTCTAGCAGATTTAAACATAGAATATAGAACACTACAGCACAAACAGACCTTTTGGCCCACAAGTTGCGCCGATCATATCCATACCTACCAGGCTTATCTATAACTCTCAATCCCATTAAATCCCACGTACAAATGGTCACATGCCGATTTACCTTCGAACTGGAATCCAGCATTCACCATTCTCAAAATGGCAGGGATAGGCAAGAGTCCATTTTTGTCATTTGGACAAAGTTTTGGCCTATTAGCTTCTGCCAATGAACTGGGACTTGGGTCTCAAGAAGTTGATAGCCTGACACAAACAACTCTATTTCTCCCACAGAAGCCTGGTGCAGAATTTGGGTTAGTGATTCTCAGTGCTTTAGGAATGTTTTGGAACATTGGGGAGCAATCCCCAACAGGATATTATGGTTTGTCAGACATGACCTCCCCTTGCCAAAGCCATGTTGACTTAGTCCTCATTCTAGTTATCATGCACTTAAGTTTTAAGGTTAAGCTTATTTATTTATCACATATAAGGCTTACATTTACACTGCAATAAAGTTACTGTGTAATTCCCCTAATCGCCATAGTCTTGTGTCTGTTTGGGTCAATGCACCTAACCAGCACATCTTTCAGACTGTGGGAAAAAAAGGGAGTAGACCAGAAGAAACCCACACAGACACAGGGAGAATATGCAAATTTCACACAGACATTGACCCAAGCCAGGAATCGAACCTGGGTCCCTGGCGTTATGATGCAGCAGTGCTAATTGCTGTGCTACCATGCCACCTACAGTACTTCCAAGTACTCGACAATCTCATCTTTAATAACGGACTCTTAAAATCTTGCCAATGACCAAAGTCAGGCTAACCGACTTAGAGTTTCCCACCTGCTGTCTCCCATCCTTCTTAAACAATGGACTTACATTCGCTACTTTCTTTTGGTACCCTCCCTTCTTTAGTGATTCCTGAAAGATCATCACCAATGCCTCCACAATTTCCTCAGCAATCTCTATTTGAACCTCGGGCTGTAGTCAATCCAGTCTAAGTGATGTATTGACCTTCAAACCTTTCAGTTTCCCCAGAATCAGGGTGCTTTCCTCCTAATGTTCAAATTGCTGCACTTGTTTGGAATTTGGTATTCTTGCATTTGTCCCAGTGAGTGGAAGATGAAATGCTTTGGCAATATGCCCCTCTTTTTCAGCAATACTCAAATTGGTAGGTTGGTAAAATGAAATTCTGAAACTGAATGTTCTCTTTGAGTTTCCATGAGCAAGGAGTGTGACTCATCAAACAAACATAGGGCAGTGTCTAAAGTGGTGGAGTGTCTATGGATACTATTTATATGGACAAGAAAGGAGAATGTTTTACATTGCAGGCAACCCATTGACATGCTTAGAATAATTTAAGACGTGAGAGACGTTTACTGTTTGTAAAGAATAGGCATATTGGCTATGTCCCCAAATTGGCAGTATGTAGTAGGAATCTGAACTGGAGCCTTAGCTTTTCACTATATTAATAATCAGTTAGATGCAGAAATAGAGAACCATATATCTATGTTTAATACAAAAGCAAAACACTGCAAATACAGGAAATCTGAAATATATACTCTTTAAGAAAGCTGGAAAAACTCTTTAAAAAAGGTGAAGTTTCAGGAACAAGCAAAACACATGTACCGCCTCGAAGAAAGCCTAGGCCAGTACTTGAGCATCCTACGCAGGTATCACCTCCTCCAGAGACAGGGATGCTACAGCTGACTCATATTACTACAATGAAAGTCACCCTGATAATGGTGAAATTACTAGTAAATGGTCATCCCATGAAGATTGAGTGGACATGGGATCAGCAGTCTCTATTACTGGAGAACAGACCTAAAAGCACTTCCATACCAGTCCCCTACTCCATGCTGCCAAAGGTTCAAATTGAACCAGGGTGCCTTGAAATCTTGGATATAGTAAGGCCTGTGCAATTTGCGGAATGGGCCACTCCAGTAGTCCCCATTCTGAGGCCTAACAAATCAATTAGTCTTTATGGGGACTACAAACGAATAGTCGATTGATCTCCAAACTCGATAGGTATACCATGCCCTGAATCAAAGGTTTATGTGCTACGTTAAAAGGCAGTAAGACATTGTCCTGACTGAACATGAGCCATGTCTCTCTTCAGCTTAAATTAGACGAATCCTCCCAGAAATATGTGACAATCAGCACATGTGATGGACTCTATGAATGTGCCTGTTTGCGCTTTGGTGTCTCGTCAGCGTAAGTCATCTTCCAAAGAGTTATGGAATACTTCAAGGTCTACCCAAGGTAGCAGTGTTTTTAGATGATATTTTGGTCACAGGGGTTTCACAACAGGAACATCAAGTCAATCTAGAACAAGTTTTGCAAAGATCTTCCCGAGCAGGAATTCACTTGAAGAGGGAGAAATGTGTTTTCCAAATGGCCAAAATAGTGTATTTAGACTTCCAAGTAGATGAGAAAAGGATACATCCAGCAGAGGATAAGACCATCAAAGAAGTACCTATGGAACATCATGCTGGAACTGAGATAGCTCATGCTGATGCACTGAGCCATCTCCCATTGCGCACAAGCCTGGCTCCTTTATTAGCACTGGAAGAGGTTGTGATGACCCTGAACCAGTGTCACCAAGGCACATTAAAGCCTGGAATCAAACAGATTCAACCTTATCCAAAATCAGCACATGATCCGACAGGGTGGATTCCAAGGATAACCCGCATGGTAGATTGATGCACAAAGTTAAATCACACAGTATACAGGGTGAGGTATATAAATTGGTACAAAAGTGGCTTCTTGACAGAAGTGAGAGAATTGTTTTCAAACTGGAGGCCTGTGGCCAGCAGTGTGCTTCAGAGATCAATGCTGGGCCCACTGTTATTTGTCATTTATATTAATAACTTGGATGAGAATATAGGGGCATGGTTAATAAATTTGCAGATAACACCAAGATTGGTGACATAGTGGACACTGAAGAAAGTTACCTTGGATTGCAGCGGAATCTTGATCAATTGGGCTAGTGGATTCACAAACAGTAGATGGAGTTTAATTTAGACCAATGCATGGTGATGCATTTTGGTAGATCTTACTCTGCTAATAGTATGGCACTGGGGAGAGTTACAGAACAAAGAGATCTAGGGGTACATGTTCATAGCTCCTCGAAAGTAGAGTCATAGGCGGAGAGAGTGGTGAAGAAGCGTTCGGCATGCTTGGTTTCACCAGTTGGAACATTGAATACAGGAGTTGAGGCTTCTTGTTAAAGTTGTACAAGACTTGGAATACTGTATACAATTCTTGTCACCCTATTATAGAAGGGATATTGTTAAAGTAGAAAGAGTGCAGAAAAAATTGCTAGGATGCTACCAGGTCTTGATGGATTGAGTTACAAGGAGAGGCTGAATAAACTGGGACTTTTTTTCTCGGAAGTCTAGGAGGCTGCAGGATGACCTTGTAGAAGCCTATAAAATAATGAGGGGCATAGACAAGGTAGATAGTCAATATCTTTTCCCAAAGGTAGGGGAGTTTAAAACTAGAGGGCATAGTTTTAAGATCAGATGTGAGAGATACAAAAGTGTCCAGAGGAGCAGTTTTATCACACAGAGGGTAGTGGGTGTCTGGAGCAAACTGCTAGAGATAGTAGTAGAGGCGGGTACAATTTTATCTTTTAAAAAGCATTTAGATAGTTACATGGGTATAGAGGGACATGGGCCAAATATGGGCAATTGGGATTAGCTTAGGGTTTAAAAAAAAAGCGGCATGGATAAGTTGGGTCCAAGGGCTTGTTTCCATGTTGTAAACCTCTATGACTCTATGACTGTGATCCTCTGGAGAAATGAAATCCTATCTCATTGAGAAAGCTGAACTTAGTGTTAAGGAAGAGATCATTCTTTGGCAGTCCTGAGTTATTGTTCTGGCCCAAGCATGATGTCCAATATTAACAGAGGTACATAATGGCCAGCTAGGAGTGTCAAACATAAACTGGCCAGGAGTTAAATCTGGTGTCCTGGGCTGGACTCTGATATCACTGACTTGGTTAAGCAATGTGACCTGTGCCAGGAAAATCAAAGCTCCCATCCTCAATCCCCTCCATCCATTGTAGTATCCTGATAGGATATTGGTGTGTATATGTGTGTTTATGGGTCCCTTTATGGACTCTATATCTTTAATCATGATGGTCACACATTCTGATGGTTGGAGGTGAACCATATGATCTCCATGACTTCTCAAGCTATGATCATGTAATTACAACAAAGCTTTAGCACACACGGAATACCAGAAGTCCTGGTTTCTGATAACGGGTTTTACTGGTGGTGACTTACAGCACTTTGTGCCCTCCAATGATATCTGAAATGTCTAAATGGCACCTGATCTTCCATCATCGAATGGACTGGCAGAATGAACCATTCAAACCTTTAAAAATGATATGAAGAAACAACCGGTGGCATCCATGGAGACCACACTGGCATGGTTTTTGTTCAATTACATAACCACACCACATACCACAATAGGTGATGCTCCTGCAGATGGGATGACGTCTTCATACCAGATTGAGCTTACTTGTTCTCAAACTTGGTGGGGAGGGTGAAGTCTCCGCAAGAAAACCAAAAAAGAAACTATGATTATGCAAAGACAGAAATAACTTTTGCAACGGGTGACCTGGTTCTTGTAAGGAACTTTGCAGATGGTCCCTGGGGTGGGTTTGAGAAGATGGAACTAGTATCTTAAAAGCTCCAAGTCCAGGGTGAAACCCCAAAAAAGCTGTTGGACTATCTGAGATCTAGGGTGTCCAAGTCCGAGCAGGCCCCACTACTGGGCTGCCTTAAGGTGGAGATGACCTGACTGTAAGCCACAGTTGCAGCACTTTCCTCTGATGTATAATAAAGGGTACAGTGGCTGGCATTTGGCTGAATCAATACAACACTTCTACCCCTTGGCTTGCACTGAATTAGTTCTGAGATCGGCAGCCGTGAGTAGAGATAAGAGATTCTAATTTTAGACTCTTGGGATTCTGTGTGCAGAATTCCAGAGTTCATGTTGAGTTCCGCAGTCAGTTTGATGGCTTTTGTTTTATTTAAGGAAGGAACCAAAATAACTTTATGTGATTGCTCACAGGATGATTCTTCTCCAAGTTTTCACAGATCTTCATTGACAGGCTGGAGCCCTGCAGAGACCCGGTTATTTTAGTATCCTTTGGAGAGAATATGCATGATTAACAACGTGAAGGGAGCACCTTACATGTATTTACTCTGAATTTAATCACTTTTTTTCTAGAAACGAATCACAGGCTGGCTAGGAATTTGTGTTTAGTCTCTGTTGAAAGCTTAACACTCATGTATGACATGCATTCTTGGCAAAGTGGAATTTGGAGACTTCAAGGAATTTACAGCATTATCAAAAGCAATGTAATGACTCCATTCATGGACCAGTAAGGACACCCAGTGATCAGTGGAGCAGTGCAACTGTGCTGAGTCAGTAAGTGAGCACTGCACAGTGTCACCCTGCTGCCTCACAGTGCCAGTGACCCAGGTCCAATTCAAACCTTGGGTGACCATCTGGTGGAGTTTGTGCATTCTCCGCGTCTCTGCGTGGGTTTCCTCCAGGTGTTCTGGTTTCCTCCCACGGTCTGAAGATATGCAAGTTGGGTAGCTATATTAAATTACCCTGTAGTGATCCAAAATGTGTAGATTAGGGAGATTAAATATGTGGGGTTACGGGTAAAATGCTCTATCGGTTAGTTGGTGCAGACTCGATAGGCTAAATGACCTCCTTAGGTCATTTTATGATTCTAAGTGGTCTACAACTTGTCACAATTTGTGTTAGGGCAGTGCTTTCACTCCTGATTGTTATTCATTGGGACCTGCTGAGTAAAATTCAGATACCTTATCTATCTTTAGCTGGTGAACATTAGTTGCTGTCATAACAAAGCGAAGGCTAATTTTAAATTTAGTTAGAAAGCATTCTTAATTTGTGTTTGACCTGCGATTAAAAACAATGATGAACTTTGGCATATTCTGCAAAATGGTAGCAAGTGATAAAATGGAACATAGAACAGTACAGCACAGTACAGGCCCTTTGGCCCTCAATATTGTGCTGAGCTATGTCCAAACCCAAAATCAAGCTATCCCACTCCCTATCATTCTGGTTAAAAAAAGACTTTCAGCAAAAATGGAGGACTAATGATATGCAAATGAGTTACTCAATTTGAGGCAGGAATTCTTTGGCTATTCACACCCTGTCACAGTTGCCAGTGTGAATAAGAATTTGGGACTCAGTCGGACCAGAGAATCCAAGTTTCAGCAAGGGCAGAGAATTTTACTCATTCATGGGACATGGGCATCACTGACTGGCCAGCATCTGTTGCCTATCCCTAGTTGCTCTTGAACTGAATGCCTTGCTAGGCCATTTCACAGGTCAGTTGAGAGTCAGTCACATTGTTTTAGTTCTGGAATCACACATAGGCCAGACTGGGTGAGGACATGAGTGAACCAAATGGATTTTTCAGAAAAGCGGCAATGGTTTCATGGTCATCAGTAGATTCTTAATTCCAGATATTTTTTATTGAATTCAAATTCCATTAGCTGCGATGACAAGATTCAAATCCAGATTAGCTGCATTTCTGGATTAATAGTCCAGCAATAACATTATTCAGCCATTGCCTCCCCATCTTGTAAAATAATACTTATGGTACTGAAGTAATGATGTGTATAATGATGTAACAGTGACATCAGCAGTCATGTGCAAGAGGCTGGGAAGAAAAGATGGAATAGTCTGTACAAAAGACAGATGTATTTACGTAGAAGCTTAGAAATGTAATTTAATGTTTATTTTATTAATGTCACAAGTAAACTTACATTAACACAGCAATGAAGTTATTGTGAAAATACTCTTGTTGTCACACTCATTTGGAATACTGCGTCCAGTTCTGGTCATCTTACTACTGGAAGGACATGGAGACTCTGGAGAGAGTGCAGAGGAGGTTTACCAGGATGCTGCCTAGTATGGAAGGTCTGAGTTACGAGGAGACGTTAGGCAAATTGGGGCTGTTTTCCTTAGAAAGACATAGACTTAGAGGAGATCTAATAGAGGTGTACAAGATTGTGAGGGGTATAGATAGAGTAAACAGGGTTAACCTTTTTCCTAGGATGGACTCAAATAGCACGCGGGGTCACAGGCTTAGAGTGAGGGGGATAAGATATAATTTGGATGCTAGAGGGAGTTTTTTCACACAGAGGGTGGTGGGGGTATGGAATGCACTGCCAAGTAAAGTGGTGGAGGCAGGCACTATGGAGTTATTTAAGAGGTACTTAGATGGGCACATGAACAGAATGGGAATGGAGGGGTATAGAAAACTGATTTAAAATGGGGAACATGAGCCTTGGGAGTCCCTGGGAAGTGTGTAAATAGATGATGATATTGATGTATTTGTTTTCATCCTACAGGTACTTTGGTCCGCCTTGTTGTCAACCAGGGGCATACATGCGATGGGTCGTGGGAGGGCTGCTCTTGAATCTTTTCTTCAAGAGTATCCTAGTGCTTCACGTCGTTAGTGTACGCTTAACCTGGACCATTTGATGGGCAACACGACAGCTCAGTGACTATCGCTGTGCTGTGCAGATACATGGATTTGGGCCTGTGTCTGTGGGAGTTTGCGCATTCTCCCCGTGTTTGCGTGGGTTTTCTCCGGGTGCTCCGGTTTCTTCCCACAGTCCAAACCTGTGTTCTTAGGCTGATTGGCAGAACAAATTCTCCCTAAATTTCTCAAATTTGGTTTCAATCCGTAGATCTATGGATATGGATATCCATAGATCACAGATAGCGATCATGGGTAGAAGTGGGAACATCGAGGTGGTGGCGCGGGCTCATTGGGCCAACGGGCCTGTTTCCGTGCTGTTTTGTTCTTTGTTCTTTGTTCACTCCAGCACCTGTTCAGGTACACTAAGGGAGAATTTAGCATGGCCAATGCACCTAACCAGCACTTGGAAAAAACCCACACAGACACTGAGAGAATTTATAGACTCCACACAGACAGTAACCAAATCCAGGAATGGAATCCAGATTCCTGGCACTGTGAAGCTGCAGTACTAACCACTGTGCCACCATGTCACGCGCAATGTGGTAGTGTCAGAAGACTCATCTTGGTGACAGGCACATTGAGAGGTAGTAGGGATGTCAGTACTATTTGAGCAATCACTGCTCTTTCTAAAGCTGTTTGAAAATCTTGAAGGTTAACAGAAAGACCAGCATTGGGAATTGTGGAAAAAGTAATTCCAGAGCTATCAAACAGCATTAGCTTTGCATGTCAAAAAGCAGAAGCAACAAGTTAGCATGTTGCTGTATGCTGTGGGATCCACAATGTCCTCCTGAGACAAGGGGTAGAAGAGACTGCTGCAGATTTCAAAATCGTCTTGAAAACATTCAATGTATACTTCTGTCCAAAAAAGAACCTCAGAATTGAGCGGTCATGATTCAAGCAGAGATTCCAAAGGCCAGGGGAATTTATCCAATTGCTCCTTGCAGACATGTATAGGTTGGCCATTGTTGTAGGCATGTTATATAAAAAGACAAACTTGCTTATGATATCATCAGTACCAGAGTTTGCAATGAAAACTTGTTTTTTTGCAGGCAAAAAAATGAGTGAACCTTTGAATAAGTGATTCAAGCCACCAGATAGACTGAATTTGCAATGAAATTGAACAGAAATACAAAGGCTTTCATCGAGTTAGGCCCAAAGGCAATGATTCACCGATTCTAAAAGTCTGCCAAAACAAAGGAAAGAGCGGGAAAGGGTGTTGTAGTCATTTTAAATTTCTCGTGCTATGGAGCTAAAAAGCAACTCATAAGGCAAGGTTTCACAGCAGAGGCATAGTGTATTTAAAATACAGAAAGGCAGCACACTTCAAACAGTTCTGGAAATCTAAATATGCAATTGAAGGAAGAAAGTAATGGAATGTTTCTGAAAAGCAGGCAATCCAGGAAATTAGGAATAAGGGAAGATACAGAATATGGGCTGGATTTTCCCATTCCACTCACCACGGGAACTGGAGCGGACGAGGTGCAGACCATGGAAAGGGTCATTGACCTTGGGTGGGATTTTTCAGTTTCACGATGAGAGCTGCTGAAAAATCCTGACCTATAGATTTCCTTTGGAGAAGCAAAAGCTTCAAAGAACAAAGCTTTGGTCAGTTCTTTAGAAGTTAGTCTTTAAAACTGAGTTCAAACTTGATACTAAAGTCAGTGTCACTGTCCGGCTGACCAATTGGAATGGCTCAAAGCAGCAGACATCAAGAATCAAATTGCAAGGCTCTGATGGTACAGATCTTTAAGTAAGAGGCCAGCTATCCACCACCTTAATAATAAGGGGTGGAGATTAACAGACCGTATATGTCTCACACAATCAAAGAACCTCTTCACTAAATGGATGTGCAACTGGCTGTTCTGAAAAAAGTAAACGAAGTTCTACAGCAGGATAATGGGACAGTGTTCCACTAAGAATTCCCGTACCTCTTTCAGCAGATTGGTAAACTCAAAGATGAATATCATACTGTGTTGCTTCAAGTTGTTAATATGTCTTTACACTCCCAGTAAGGAAGAACACCTATTGACAGAGAAAATTAAAGAGGAATTCAACATAATGCTACATTGAGGTGTTATATCATCCACCGCAGAGCCAACTAGATGACATTTAAGGATTGTGACAGTGTCCAAGCTGGATGTTGAGCTCAGGCTCTGTGTGGGCACCACACAATTAAATAGAATAATCCAGAAAGAACGCATCCAATGTTTTCAGTAGGTAACAGCTTGGCAAAACTTCCCAACAGTGTGTTTTTCCCTCAGCTTGACACTAATAGTGAGTCTTGGCAGATAACCATTGACCAGTACTCCAGGCTATTAATAATATTTATTGCCGTTATTGGGCAATTCTGCTTTAATCACCTTCCCTTGATATATCACTGGCTTCAGAGATATTTCAGTAAACCACAAAAAACATTCTGGAAGTAGAAAGGAAGTAATATGTCATGTGGATTATGTGTAAGACAGAAACATAACCATCGGGTTCTGAATACGCTACAAGAAGCAAGGCTTTGGATAAGGTCCCTCATGGCAGACTGGTCAAGAAAGTAGGGCCCATGGGATCTAAGGAAAAGTAATACGTTGGATCCAACATTGGCTGTGAGGCAGAGAGCAGACGGTGATAGTAGAGGGATGTTTGTGTAACCGGAAGTCTGCTTCCAATGGGTTCCTCAGGGCTCAATGCAGGTACTTTTGCTATTGGTGATGTATGGTAATGATTTGGACTTAAATGTAGAGGGTATGATCAAGAAGTTTGTGGATGGCACAAGAATTGATTGGGTGGTAAATAGTGAGAAGGGTAGCTATAGACTACAAGCAGATATCAATGGACTGGTTAGGTGGCAAATGGAATTCAATCCAGAAAAGTGTGAAGTAATGCACTTGGGGTGTGCTCACAAGACAAAGGATTACATAATGAATGGTAAGACCCTGGATAGAGAAACTTTGAAGTGCATAGTCATAGATCCTTGAAAGTGAGAAGGCACATAGATGAGGTGGTTAAGGCGTATGGGATATTTGTGTTTATTAGCTGAAGTGTAAAATACAAGTGCAGGGAAGTCATGCTGGAACTGTATAAAACACTGGTAAGGCCATAACTGGAGGACTGCATGCAGTTCTGGTCACCACATGCACTGAAGGAAGTGCAGAAGAGATTTACCAGGATCCTGCCTGGGCTGAAGGAGCTGAGCAATGAGGAAAGATTGACTAGGCTGGAGCAGTGAAGGTTGAGGAGGGACCTGTTAGAGGTCTATACTGATCATGAGGGGCATAGATATAGGGTGGATAGGAAAGCATTTTTTTCTGTGAGTAGATAGGTGAATAAACTGAGGTTAAAGATTTAAGTCAGAGATAGAAGGCTCAGAAGGGAGTGGAGGAGAAATCTTTTCACTTAGAGGGGTTAGGAGTCTGGAACTCACTGACTCAAAGAATAGTTGAGTCAAAAACTGTCATAAAAAGTATTTAGATATTCATTTGCACTATTGTAATCCCCAGGGCAATGGCCAAGCACTGAAAAATGAGATTAGTGCAGTCACATCTTTGTTGCCTGAGTGAAATTGATGGGCTGAATGGTCTCCTTCTGTGCTGAAAATGTTTATGTATCTATGAATAAATGAGAAATGTTAATTTATGAATACTGTTAAATTCTTGGACACATAATACATACAAAAGGCAAAATGGTAAACCCACAAAAGACTTTCCATAACCAAAGTGTTTTCCTGATGTCCAAAATTCCTTGGAATGGTCAGTCAGGTTGGGAAATTTATTTTGCACTTTGCTACATTCACTAAGCCTTTAAGAGAACGTTTGTGAAGAGGTCACCAGTGTTGGGCAAACCAACACATTACAGAGAATAACGAAAGACTCATTTATTTCAGATGTGCTGGCACATTATAATTCCAGATTGCTCACAATGGTGGCTGCTGACACATATTCAACAATTGCACTTATTCAGGTACAGGAGGATGGTAAAAGAAATCCAATGTACTTTGGTTCCAGAGCATTAACTGAAATGAAACAACACCATGCTATAGAGAAAGAAGCAATGGCAGTAACCTGGGCATCCAAGAGATTTTCTGATTATTTGATGGGATTGTAATTTCAAATTGATACAGACTATAAACCATTGGTCACCCTTCTGAATGTCAAAGATATTGTTGCAGGGGTCTTTACACGTACAATGTTTCAGTCTCAGACTGATGTATTATATAACTGTGTATGGGCAAAGCTCAGATCACAGCAGCATGTTATCTACAGATACAGTTGATCCAACATTAACCCATGATTTAGTGCTTATTTCAGAGGTGGATGGATTACGGTCAGTCATAACATACTCTAAACCATCTTCTGAGTGAAAGAAAAACCGCAAGGAATCAGTAATGGACCAACAGAAAGATGGGGAATGTAACCAGTTTTGCCAGGGAAGTTGGTCGAAATGCAATCCAAACAATCAGCTCTTATAAAAGTACAATGAAAATCTATGAAGGAGGAGATTCTTGGCAAAATCCATGGCGATCACTTTGGAATAGCCAACTGTGGAGTTCTTGCACATCAATCTGTGTGGTAGCTAGGAATTTCAAAAGCAATTGAGGAATTCACAATGTCACATTCTACTTATTACACTTAGTAGCCAAACGCCAATGGAATCTTTCTTATTAATTCATTTTCCAGACAGGTCTTGGAAAAGATTAGGATTCGATGCCTTTGACTTTACAGAAAAAGTGTACGTTATCACATTGGATTATTAGTTGAAGAGATGACCAGATTCCACACTATGTGGATAAGTGAATTAAAGAATATATTTTCAATGCATGGTTTTCCGGATGAAATTGTCTCAGACAATGGTCCACAGCTCATGAGCAAATATTTCAAGAAATTTGCAGATGAAGACGGAACTATTATGCTCCATCTTCACCCACATATGAAACTAATGTGAGAAAACTGCTTATATTGGCTTTGAATTAAAAATGTTATTTCAGTCACCATCTTGGTTGACAAGAGCTAAAATGTGTGCCCCATTTCCTGAACTTCTGCTCACATTCCCTCCCTTCAATCCCAGGACTACAATACATTTCCCTGGTCCACACCTCCCGTCCACCCAGCCTCCATTTTCAGTGGCTTGTTCCTTTGCCATTTCCGAAGCACCAATGACATGAACAAACACATCTTCCCTTTCCCTACTCTCTCAACATTCTGAAAGGGACCATTCTCTTCATGATACATTGACCCACTCTTCAATCACCTCCAACACTACCTCTACTTTCCACAGAATCTTCCCAGGTAAGTACAGGAGATGTAACACCTGACCATCCACCACCTCCCTTTTCAACATCCAGGGTCCCAAAAAACATTTTTGAGGTGAAAATAATTGCACTTTTTGTAATTTAATATATTTGTTGTTGGCATATCATCATATGCATCTTTTTTTTAACCCTTTGTGGAATAGTACGGAATAGCAGTTGAAGGATTTCCAAGCTGACTAACAGCCTGTTGAACCTGGGTAAACACTTCTTCCATAGACAGCAACATCTGGCATTGGAATCAAAGCCGGAGCTTCTGATCCAGTAGTGTGACCACTGTGTCACAAGGCCTCCATCAATTTAGTGTATTATATATCCTGTTCATTATGTAATCTCCTTTACACTGGGGAGACGAAATGCTGAATTATTGAATACTTCCATTCAGTTATCACATACGATGCTGGCCATTTAATTTTCTATACCATTTCCGTTCTGATCACTCTGTCCTCGGTCTTTTAAACTGTTCTAATCAAGGTCAGTAGCAATTCAAGGAACAGCACCTCATATTTAGCAGAGGCACTTCTGGACTCAACATCGATTTCAGATCATCACCATTACTTCAATTTCTTATGGATAGAAAAAATTGGTAATGTCCATTCATAATTTCTTCTGATTTCCCCCAACATAGATTATCCCTTTTGTTGTTTCTTCACTTCCACCTTTCCATTGCCCCTCCATCTGCATAAAACCTGTTAAAGCTCTTAATAGTTTCTAATTCCGTGGAAAGGTACACAGACCTGAAAAGTGAACTCGGTATTGCTGTCTCCGCAGATGTTAGCATGCCTGCCAAATATTTTCAGCCTTATCTGTTCAGGCTTCAGGTTTGAAGCATCCATGGAGTGTTTTTCAGCATTTCAGAAAGACTGCTTCACAAGAGTTTTGTTTGGTCTGGTCCCTGCTTGAAAAATTGTGGGCCATTTAGATGAATGGTTGCTAAATGAATGACTGGAATCCCATGATTTCCTGACCAGAGCTCCCTCTGTGTTTTGCTCTGATTCAGAAACAAGCGAGTATATTATATGATTAGTACAACATTATAAACTGACAGAAAAGGTCAAATTGTGCCCCTGTTGTAAATAATGCAAGAATTCCTCTGCTTGCTTTGTGTTGCAACATTACAAATATGCTTGTGAATATTGGTCTATCCAATATTCTTCGTAAAGTCAAATAACACATTGCACAAGAATATGTTTTTGATTTTGCTGGAGATAGTAAACAGAAGGGAATGGATCAAAAACCATTGTGAAATTGTATCACTCATCTGATGATTATGAGAAACATTTGCCTGCATATTTGCATGGACAAACGTTTGAATATCTTAAAAGAATAACATTTCACTTTATCATTACACTGTTTTCTTTTCAGTCTGTGTCTTTTCGTGCCTTTTAGGGAGTGACTTGGCACAGAATGATATGCAGCAGGCTCCCATGATCACGCCATTGATTGACAAGCATTGACATTGCACTGAATCACTTGACAAGGAAACGTGACAGGATTTATTTAACTCAAAGGCCCAAGAAAATATCATGCTGCTGAATGTGATTTAATAAGAGTCTGCCTTATTTTGAACTTTGCAATTGCATTTGTCTATTTCAATTAGTAATTTAATTATATTGCACACATTAACAAGCATATCCAACTAATGAACGGCTCTGAACATTATAGTGGTAATTTTACAAGTCTATGTTGATGGCAATGTACCTTGCCGAAATTAAGAAATTTCTGTGTATCTTAAATATCACTTTCAGTTCGTTTCAATTAATAGAAAAATTAAAATTAATAAACAAATCAATGGTTGGAAAAAACTTGCCTGAGTTTCCAAAGTGTGATTCCAGTTTGTGAGCTCAGACATTTACATTTTATACTGATCTTTCCTCTGCTTTCAATCTGTCAGAATCATTATAGTGTGGTAGGCCATGCTATTGCTCCTGAATTGCATCATTGGTTCTCATCCAAATTCATGGGACCTATATTACCAGGGTGATAGTTGACCACTACACCAGTGTGATACATGTGTTATGATCCCCTTAGAGATTGATAATTTTTAAAAAGTGATGTGAGTTTCCCAATGACCAATACAAATAATCATGTGAGAAGACTTCACATTTTAAGATTTTTACTGTAACAAACAGTCTAAAATCAATGTCGATCTAACATAGTTTAGCAAGCAACAAATTAATATTCTATGGCAATGTAATTCCATAATAACGTCTTAATATAGCTAAAAAGACCTACCACATTTATGCATTATATAACACTGTCAGGGCAGAAATTTAGGGTGGGATTTTCCAGCCATATTCATCCTAAGGCTGGAAATCCCCGCCCAGGTTAATGGACCTTTGCATGGCCCGGCAAATTTTCTGTCCTGCCCACTGTGATTTCTATAGTGGGTGAAACTGAAAAATTCCACCTGTAGTTTTGTTTTTAAAAATGTCAAGCTTCTCCTGGTTTTAGCATGATTTCTCACCTTGCTCCATCAGGTTGAATCTTCCAGTATCATTTTAAACAAAATGCTCTTCATTCAATCTTCTGAGTACTTCCACTAATTATCACACTCAGCTGATTTTTTGGTTCTTAACTCTCCATATTGTTGCTTCCTCAAATAGGGGTTTTGCTTTAATCATGCTCGATTTGGTATTAAGTTCAAGAACAGAATTCAAGAATTCTTCTGCTTGGCTTAGCAATACTTACTTTCAGTCTTCTATAAAATAGCTTTTTACTTGGCTGTCCCTGGCAGCTCGTGAGTCTGGGCAGTGGGAAGTCCGACAGTCTCCACCTTTGTGTTCAGATGTTAAAAATCGCACCCAACTTTAAATGAATTTCTACTGATGTTCTGTCTCCATTAAAAGCAGATCACATAATTTTGTCTCCAGGCAAACTTACTATGAGGTCACAAAGACTTGTCTCCAAGCATATCCCCCTCTTCAAATGACTCCGTTCTGCCTTGAATGACAAGAGACAGTTTAAAACATAACCATCTCTCATGAAGTCCAACAATCTTAAAAACTCTTTCAGTGTGAGATCTGGGGTTTTACTCTGGCTTAACTGAGTTCCTCTGTGCAGGCTGAAGTTCTTTTTAAATGATTAAAGTAATTAAGTTTTGAATTAACGATTTCCCTACACAATCAATGAATGTTGTCACATTGGCACCTTGAATTGCAATGATGTGGAGATGCCAGCATTGGACTGGGGTAAACACAGTAAGAAGTCTTAAGTCACAGTAAGAAGTTTTAGAACGTTGCTCCTTCGTGAGGTGAGTGGAGAGTTCATTCATCTGTTTGTGATCACAACTCCCCACTCACCTGACGAAGGATGGTGCTCCAAAAGCTAGTGATGTTTGTTGCCAAATAAACCTGTTGGACTTTAACCTGGTATTGTGAGAGTTCTAACCTTGAATTGCACACAGTCTTACATCTGTCAGTATCAGGCTCCTACAGAGAAGTATGGCCCTAGACTGTGTGGAAATTTAGGAATTAAGTTTCCAACCTTAACCTGATTGAGGAGCAATGCATAATGCTTCCCTGCTACAGCTGGTAAGATATCACTGAGGTATAAAATCTGTTGCAGCATCAATTGAAACGCAGCACAGAAGACCTGCCTGTCGCTGTCAATGTCACCATGACCTATAATTTATATGCTACAGGGTAACTCCGGGCTGAAACAAGTGACTTTAATGCAAAGTTTGCTGTCTGTTACCACAACAGGGAAGTGACATTAATCAATTCAACTCTTTCCCCAGAGAGTCAATAAGGAAGGAGCCAGATGAAGGAAAAGCTGGCTTTAGCCTGATCGCAGGCTTCCGACCCATTTTAGGAATTATAACCTGTATGCACATGTGTTATGAAGACCCAGGAATCCACGTGAACAAAGAAGAATCCTGTAGTAAAAAGTTGTAGTTTATTTATTAGTCACAAGTAGGCTTATATTAACTCTGCAATGAAGTTATTTTGTAAATCTCCTAGTCGCCACACATACCAGTGCCTGTTCAGGTACAGTAAGGGAGAAATTAGCATGGCATCTAATCATCACATGTTTTGGATTGTGGGAGGAAACCAGATCACCTGGAAGAAACCCACACAGACACAGGGGGAGCGTGCAAACTCAACACAGACACTGACCCAAGCCGGGAATCGAACCTGGATCCCTGGTGCTGTGAGATGCCAATGTGCCATCTCACGAGCACATATATAATGACCAACAATGGAGAATGCAGGTCTGTGCCTCTGCATTATTCCAGTCTTTAATAAATAATGTTCTAGCTAATGACACCCACATCCCATTACAAGTGAAAATGATACCTGTTTTCTTCCATCCAGACTATCAGATATCAGCAAAATTGTTATGCAGAATTGCAAAAACTGTACAGAACAAAAATAGATCATTCACCCCAACTGGTCTGTGTTGATATTTATGCTTCATATGAGCCTCTTGCCAATCTTATTCTTCCAACCAAATCAGCATAACTTTCCATTCCTTTTCATATAGTCATATAAAGGTTTCCAACATGGAAACAGGCCCTTTGGCCCAAATTGTCCATGCCACTCAGTTTTTATCACCAAGCTATTCCCAATTGCCCTTGTTTGGTCTGTGTGTGTCTTTATCTAATATCTCCTTAAATAAATAACCTATTGGGGAACAAGACATATTCTCTCTCCACTCATTCAAGATATTCAGATGCACAATCATTGGTCAACAGAATCATAATTGTGCTTCCACCAGAGATCTCGTGGTCAGCTTGCTGAACGAAAGCCAACCTTGCCTGTATTATTCTGGGAGTAGTTTTGCACCTATCATCAGTTTTTGTCTGCAGCCAATTAGAAATGGAGGCCATCCGCATTAGGAAATAATGGCCAGGAAGTGGAGAGGAGGGATTGAGAAAATTAGCGGGGATATGGGCATTGGAGATCTGAATTGATGGGATGAGAGGTGGAAAGAGATCAGAAGTTGGAGTAGTGGATTGGGACTAATCCAGAAATTACAACCATGGAGGTTCTCCTTAATCTAGAATTTAGCTTGTATGGCATCACTTTGTTTCCCTCTGTTCTCACATAAATCATGCTCTGGTTACTCAGTCTCTGTTTCTGTTTGATATTTGTTCCAAACACTAGCATCAGACTCTTTGCCTCACATTTAAATAGAAACCATCTCTCCCCTAGTTATAGAATTCCATAAAATTGTCACTTACCTACTAGTGCTATTTTTCATAGAGTTAGCCACTCACTCCTTATACTTAGTTTTCCTTCACTTTTGATAAACATCATTAGTATCCAAACAGTTATACTAATTTGATTAATTCATTTGCACATTGGTCCCTTTGGTACCCTCCCATGTCAGTCTCTTCTCTTATTAGCTTCTCTATTCCCTGTGACCTGTGGGCTGAACATTTTCTTAAACAGCAAGATGTTTCCCCTTTGACTACGGTTTGAAAGTTGGAAGGATTCAGATGAATGGGTACACAGTTGGGGATGTTGAGGACTGAGGGTGGCTAGGAATAGATGCTAACTTGAAAGCTTGGTACAGATCAGATATCTGTGATAATTTTTTTTTCTGAAGTTATACTTTGATTAAGAGTCAGATTCTGATTTAGAACTTTAAAACTGAGTTGTTAAACAAGCCCGGTTTAACAGAAATTGCCTGGCAGTGGCAAACATCTGTCAACCAGTTGAAAGTAATTCCTTGAATAGATTTTAACTATTGTAGCAGGACTTGAACTAGCAATTACAATTTGGGTGTGAGTCACCAACCCTCTCTCAAAACAGATATGTTTTATGACTGCATAAAATGTGATGAGAAACAAATGCTAACTTGGGAATTCAATACACGGAGTGGGGAGGAGATGGCGGTGGGGAAACTGCTTCTTACACATTATATTCAGCTGACAGTTGTTCAAAGACTTTAACAGGTGTGCAAATAGCTGATTAGTTGGCGGGTTTTAAGATTTTATCCCTTTGTATTGTGTCAGTAGTATAATGTGGTACTGTGGAGATATTATTAAGTATTGCATTAAATTCATAACTCAATTGTTAATGTAACTGCAGATAACAGTTGAATGATATTTCAAAACCTTGAAATACAATTAGGCAAATAAAACAGTAAGTAGTCTCACAATGTGAGGTTAAAGTCCAACAGGTTTATTTGGAATCACAAGTTTTCAGAGTGTTGCTCCTTCATCCGGTAAGCGATCGTAAATAAAACAATAGTGATGGCATGGCAAGTGATGTTTTATAGTTGTAACATGCGGTAGTAAATGGATACCAATGTGATTCATAAGAACCAGAACTGCAGGTAAAATTCTGCAGCTCGAGGAACTTCAGGTCTAAGTCAATTAGCCAGTGTATATGTTTTGGACACGAGGATGCATAAGGAAAAAGGGGAGTTACCTGGATACTTTTTTCCAGAAGATAGTAACATCCTTTAGGCTAAGTACATTCGATTTGGTCCATCATCAAGAACAGAAGGAAGTGACAGTGTCTGAGGCAGAAAGTAGCAACAGGGGAACCTCAGCTTCTGCAATTGTCCGCTAGGTTTGCAATTCTTGCAGCTTGCATGGACAAGCGCAGGGAATGCAGGCTGGATGAGTTAACTGACCACAACATCCTGGAGCAGGGAACCATTTGATTGGGTGGGTTGAGGTGGCGGTAAGGAGGGGGGTGGACGTGGGTGAGGATTGAAAAAAAAATGTAGTTGTAGTATGGGGCAGTATAGTTGGGGAGTTAGATACAAGCAAGAGTATGAGTTCCAAAGGCTGTGGTTTTTGCCATTAAGAAGTCTCACAACACCAGGTTAAAGTCCAACCGGTTTATTTGATAGTAATCCCACAAGATTTCGGAAATGCTGTTCCTTTATCAGGAAGGATTACGATCAAATAAACTGGTTGGACTTTAACCTGGTGTTGTGAGACTTCTTAGTGTTTTTACCCCAGTCCAATGTCGGCATCTCTACATCATGTTTTTGCTCATGCCAAGGTTTTGGACATCTCCATCCTGACTGGAGCAGAACTTGGAATGGAGGGCACCAATCCAGTTGCCTGGTGTATGACTGAGAAAGAAATTCTGCTGAGTAAGTATTAGCCGAGGAGCTAAATTAAAAAGCAGAAGCATAAAGGACTACTGCCTGAGTTATGAGCAAGCTGGCATAAGGGAGATAAGGTCAGAGCTGAATATGTAGCTGAAGATTGGTGTGGGAGAAATGAATTTCAATTCAAGGGGCATTAACAGCCCTACTGGGAAAGGAGGAATCTGTACCATCAGCATGATCTTTGTCTGAACTTTGTTTAGCCCAATAACCTGCTGAATTGTATAACCAGGGCTGCAGAGACAGCTTAAAGTTAAATAATGAAGGCTCACATGAAGGGGGTGGATTTAAGGACAAGGCAAGAGTGCAGGTTAGTGATATGGGTAATGATAGTTGGAGTGTGACAAGAAAGGATGGTGTGTAGAAGCATAAGTGTGCATCAGCAAATATGGTAAGCGTACGGAAATAGCACTTAACAAAGAGGGAGGAGGGTTCAGCAAATGGAAAGTTTTGAAATTTATTTATGATTGTTACATATAGGCTTATATTAACACTGCAATGAAGTGACTGTGAAAATCCCCTAGTTGCCATATTCTGATGCCTGTTCACATACATTGAGGGTGAATTTAGTATGGCCAATGCACCTAACCAGCACATATTTTGGACTGTGGGAGGAAACCAGAGCACCTGGAGAAACCCATGCAGACACGGGGAGAATGTACAGTCTCCACACAGACAGTCACCCAAGCCAGAAATTGAACAAAAGTTTGTATGTAGGTACGACAATTAGAAAAATGAATGGGAAGTCAGACTTTATTGCAAAGCTATTGAGTTAAAGAGTAAAGAAATTTTGCTACAGTTGTATGGGACTTTGTGAGAACACACCTGGTATATGGTGCAATTTTATTGTCCATATTTAAGGAAGGATGTAGTTGCACTGGAGATAATAGAACAGCAGTTCACTAGATAGTTCACTAGGATGAATGAGTTGAAAAGCTGAGTAAATTGGATTTATAATATCTAGAGTTCAGAAAAATGAGAGATGGTCTGATTGAAACATTCAAGATTAATGAAGGTGTTTGACAGGGTTGATACTGCAATGTTGTTTCTCTGACTGTGGAATCTTAGTAAGAAGTCTTACAACACCAGGTTAAAGTCCAGCAGGTTTATTTGGTAGCAAACACCACTAGCTTTCTGAGCGTTTGCTGCTCCTTCATCAGGTGACTCACCTCACAAAGGAGCAGCAAGCATTCCAAAAGCTAATGGTGTTTGCTACCAAATAAACTTGCTGGACTTTAACCTGGTTTTGTAAGACATCTTACTGTTTTTACCCCAGTCCAACGCCAGCATCTCTTAAGCATGGGATCTCAGTTTCTGGATAAGGAGCTGATAACTGAGAGAGGGAAAAATGCCTTTCATTTTAAATGGATGTGAATGTATGGAATGTTCTAATCACTAAATGTATTTAAGACTGAGACAGATAGATTCCCAAAGAATGGAAGTATGTGGAGAATGGGTAAGAACGTGGAGTTAAAACCCAAAATCAGTCATATAATGCTGAAAGGCAGAGCACACTTGATGGGATGTATGGTTTCTCCCTGTTCCTTGTTCAGAAGGTTGAGCAGGTGGAGAAGGTTGTTAAGAAAGTGTATGGTATGCTAGCCTTTATAGGAAGTGGTGTAGAGTATAAGAGCTGGCCCTTAATGTTGCAGTTACATAAAATGTTGGTTAGACCTCATTTGGAATACTGTGTCCAGTTCTGGTTGCCTTACTACCAGAAGGACGTGGAGACTCTGGAGAGAGTGCAGAGGAGGTTTACCAGGATGCTGCCTAGTATGGAAGGTCTGAGTTACAAAGAGAGGTTAGGCAAATTGGGGCTGTTTTCCTTGGAAAGACATAGACTTAGAGGAGATCTAATAGAGGTGTACAAGATTATGAGGGGTATAGATAGAGTAAACAGGGTTAAGCTTTTTCCTAGGATGGACTCAAATAGCACGAGGGGTCACGGGCTTAGGGTGAGGGGGTTAAGGTATAATTTGGATGCCAGAAGGAGTTTTTTCACACAGAGGGTGGTGGGGGTATGGAATGCACTGCCAAATGAAGTGGCGGAGACAGGCACTCTGGAGTTATTTAAGAGATACTTAGATGGGCACATGGACAAAATGGGAATTGAGGGATACAGAAAACTGATTTAAAATAGGGATCATGAGCCTTGGGAGTTCTCTGGGAAGTGCGTAGATTGTCGATGATATTGATGTATTTGTTTTTATCCTACAGGTATTTCGGTCCGCCTTGTTGTCTAATAAGGGGTATGCTCGCGATGGGTCATGAAAGGGCTGCTCTTGGACTTTTTTTTGAGAGTACCCTAGTGCTTCACATCGTTAGTGTACGCTTGACCTGGACCATTTGATGGACAACATGACAGCTCAGTGACTATCGCTGTGCTGTGCAGATACATGGATTTGGGCCTGTGTCTGTGGGAGTTTGCGCATTTTCCCCATGCTTGTGTGGGTTTTCTCCGGGTGCTCCGCTTTCCTCCCACATCCCAAAGATGTGCTCTTAGGCTGATTGGCAGAATAAATTCTCCCTAAATTGTCTCAAATTTGGTTCCAATGCATAGATCTATAAACATGGACATTGATCATGGGTAGAAGCGAGAACATTGTGGTAGTGGTGCAGGTTCATTGGGCCAAAGGGCCTGTTTCCTGTGCTGTTTTGTTCTTTGTTCTTTAAATGTTTTCCTTCTTATCGCACTTATAATGATTGTGTTGGATTACAGCTGTAGCTGTATTTGATCTAAAAAACTTAACCACAACAACCAGATAAACTGTACAAAAGAAAGCTGAAAGTTCTTCTGTAAGATACCTCCTGGGTTCTCAAAGCCTTTCCATCACTGTCACAATAATGTGACATATACATGAGTGATAAGTGTGTAATTTGAAGAACTGACAAACATATATTGAACATTTTAAGAATTTTTAGACATAAGAAAAGATATCTGCCAGAAGTCACTTGGCACCCGGTGTTGCCAATAAACCAACTTCTGGAAATTCCCAAAGTGGAAGCACAATTTAAACTTTACAATTTGAACTGAGACGGAACAAACTGCTCCAAGGTGAAGGTGAAAAACAAACAACCCATTGAAGCTCATCACTGTCTGAGGAAGAAACATTAAAATGCAAAGTGCTGGATAGTGAAACAATGGCTGCCAAAGACACACCTACTCAAAGTTACTTGAATTTACATAGTAGGCATAATCTTCTGGTTCCTCATGCTGGTGGAATCTCCTGGTTCCACTAACAGCATACCCCTGCCGCTTGTTTCCCAGCGGCATGGGATAGAATCAATGGGAAATCTGATTGACAGTGGTGGACCACAAGCTCCTGCTGCCAGCCAATGGCACACTGCCCCCTGCCATGGGGATGCCACACAATCCCAATAGATGTGTGGAGTATAACAGACCAGTGCACAGCATAGAAGTTGCAAGTGAGGTAGTGTCAAGAAGATTCTCGGCAGAGGGACCGGTTGAAGGAGCTGCATTCTGTCCCACTCTCTCTTTTGGAAGAGTGTGTCACTCAGTCAACAATCGGAAACCACCATTGTACAAAATGACCATCCCACTGGGCTGTATGTCAGTGACCCCACTGTTCTGTGAAAACAGGATGCAGGAGTGATGCAGCATTTAATAAGCCCCTGTCCCATATTTAGAAACATGATTCAAAATTACTTTGCTCCTGTCAACTGCAGGAAAATTAAAACAATTTCAAACGAAATGTGGAATGAAAAGTGCTCCTCCAACTCTGCAAGCTCCTGATTGCTTCCCATTTCCTCTTCACCGGCCCATTCTACCTCCTCCCCTGCTCTTTCCATTGGAACACTCGCATTTCCCTTACATTTGTTAATTTGACACTCATTACCTTACTTAAGTAACAGAAAACAGTTTGGGTTATTAAACAGTGTTTTCATCCAACTCTAAATGAATAAGGCAATAGCACCAGTGCAACAAGGAACCGTGGGAGAAAAAGATGTGCAAAACCATTTAGTGTCAACCTCCTCTCAGTTGGGCAGGAGATTTCGCTGATTGGCTTGCTAGCAATGAAAGAACAAATGGTAAGAGGCAGGAATGGAGTTAAAGTGGTTTACACTGACATGAGTGAGACAGCTGTAAATTGTATGCATCATTGCCCAGCATATGCTCTGCCAAGGAAAAGGTTAGCATAGGAATTAGCCTAATAATGGGAATTTGAACAGCTCCCTAACATGACAGACTGTTGCATCAACAGGACAGGATAGAAATGTTGCAGTGGTAAGAAAGAAGCAGTGTAAATGATGATTTATAGTTGTTGGACTGAACAACAGTATGTCCTTTGGAAGTATAATAATAACCTACCGGCAGTTTTTTTTGTGCTGGAATAAAAATCACGTCAATCCTTGACCTGCCTATTTTTCGAGTTTCACAGAAGATATGGAGGGAGGCAAGAAGGTGGTGATGGAACATGGGGAGGTGGTGCTGGGAGGGGGAGAAAAAAGTCATTTTCCAAAGATTACTCATGTCATTGATAGTTTGAGTAAATTAAGTAGACAATTAGAAAGGTGAGTGGTGCAAAGATTCAATGGATAGGGCAATGGATGGACGTACATGAAATAATGATCAGATGGATTGCCATTGGTGTGATGGTACAATGGTTGGCATTGCATCTCAGAGCACCAAGGACCCGGGTTCGATTCCTGGCTTGTGTCACAGTCTGTACAGCCTCTGCACGTTCTCTTATGTCTGTGTGCATTTCCTCTACCTGCGCTGTTTATTTTTCCCACAGTCAGAAAGATGGGCTGTTTAGATGCATTGGCCATGTTCTTCCTGGGTGTAGCCAAAGAGGTGCCAGAGTATGGCAACTAGGAGATTTTCACAGTAACTTCATTCCAGTGTTAATGTAAGTTTACTCCTGGCAATAATAAATTAACTTAGCCTTAAATGTTTATCTAATCAAAACACTGGTGTACTGTGGTTGTAGAGGGTACTACTGGATAGTGTACAGTTATAGCTACAGCAATGCAACTATTTGCTTAGGCTCCTTCAGTAGCTTGTCCCAGGTCCATAACCGCAACCATCTAAACAACAATGAGAGCAGGTTACCTCAAGTATCCCTTCCAAGCCCACACACCATCCTGATTTGGACATATACTTCAGTTCCTTCATTGTAACTGGATCCTAAGTTTGGAACCCAACAGTATTTTAGAAAAAACTTTGCCGAATATCTTGCAGTGATTCGAGAAGTCACAAGGGCATCTAGAGATGGGTCAGAAATGCTAACTTTGTTAACAACATCTGCATCGCAAGAATGAATAAAAATACATATTTAACAAAAGAGAAACAAATTGATAGATTGGTAAGTACCTGAATAAATAAGACAATGCATAGATGGAGGTAGATGGATAGATATAGACAGCTGGATGATCACGTGGATGCAACGATATATAAAATATGAACTATACTATTTGATATTAATATTCACTATTTATTCACTATTTTATTCATTCTGACAGAAAAGAAAACAATAAATTTAAAGTTCATAACATTAACTCTTGTATCTGTCTGAGGTATTGATACGGCAAAGATGAGATTATGGTCGAGATATTTCTTACTTGTCCAGACATTAATTATATTTTCCTGTTGAGTGACATTCAGTTACTCCATACAGGACTTACAACTCCAAAATATTGCCTTATTCCAGAAATATTACGGTTATGAATGTAAACCAACATCTATGATAACCATTTTCCCCCTGGGGAAACAACACGTGAGCTATAGGAATACAGCATATCTTGTTCAGCTGTAAGAGATAACTGGAAGTGGTTTTCCAAGGTAAAATACCATTGGGAATGAAGGGGTGCTGTGCATCAGTGAGCTGCAACATCTAATTATCAAGTGTTTTGGCTTTTATTGAATTTGTCAGCTCTTTAGAAAATGCTGTTTTTGTGGGATTCAGGATTGAAGCTTTCACTTGCTTTTTATTTTGTACCTTCGGAAACCAATGAATACCTTTAATTTATCACTTTGAGCGACAGTTCTGAGGCTGTGACTGGTAAAGTTTACACCCATCCCAATCAGATGGTTGTACAGAAAGCCCTGATGGTGGAGAAAAATAATAGTTCGTGATTTTGGGAATCTTGCTTTATGATAAGTGCAAGATAACAAAACTACCTTTGGCACTTTGCAGCTGTAATCCAGAGGATAGTGATCGCGGCTTCTGTTTCCAATATTTGTGTGATTGCCACATTCCCAGAAAATAAAATAAGTGGAAGCATTGCAGCAGAAATAGATGACATTGTCATCACCTTCATAGAAAATACGCAACACTTCAGCATATAACTCGTTAAAACGGTGACTGAATTGTGACTACATGGTTTTGCTCAATTAGATTGGTTAAGAATTGCAAGGCCAACTGAGGAAGGTGAAGTGCAATATATTAAAGACATGTATTATCACTGACTTTTCTAAATGGTTAGCCAGAATGTCCATAGGATGATAAATTTCCCTAGCAAACTGGATCATGAATATTGTTATTGACAAGGGAGAAATGTGCAGTAAATCTCTTCAAACCCTCCTGCAGTGAGTGTCCATATCTAACATGCATAACAGTTGTGCAGGTTGATGCCGCATCTCGTTGTGTTGTGAGTTTTGCCATTAATCAGATACCACCGAGTCGGTCACATGGAATTGTTAAATACTGCGGCGTTGACGAGGCTCCATCTTATCCATAGAAATAACTATTGGCAAAGATTGATTTAGTTCAGTATGCTGCAGAGTCTTGAATATATTCAATTGTAATGAGTTATAGGTAAGATACTGGTTTCACGCAAGGGGCAAATACCTGGACCAAATAGGAAAATAGAACTCGAAGTCTAAAACCAAAATCCAAAATGCTGGAAGTAGCAGGGCGTCAAGGAACATTCGTCAAGGTTAAACAATGTCTAGCACATCAATTGTCCATACCTCCCAATTCTCTCAGCCACGTTCCCCACAATCACAGCCCCCCCCGATTCCCCCAGCCATATGATCCCCACAATCACAGCACCCTCCCAATTCCCCCAGCCACTAGCTCCCCACAATCACAGCCCCCCAATGCCCCCAGCCACATGCTCCTCGCAATCACAGCCCCTCCCCAGTTCTCCCAGCCACATGCTCCCCATAATAACAATTTCTCCAATTCTCCCAGCCACATGCTCCCCACAATCATAGCCTCCCTAAATCCCCCAGCCACATACTTTCTCAATCACAGTTCCCCTAATTTCCCCAGCCACATGCTCCCACAATCATAGCCCCCCCAATTCCCCAGCCACATGCTCCCCCAATCACAGCCCCCCAATTCCCCCAGCCACATGCTCCCCACAATCACAGCCCCCCCAGTCCCCCCAGCCACATGCTCCCCACAATCACAACTCCTTGAAACATTGAGAGATTGCATCTGTGCAATTTGCAAGGACTTTGTGCACATCTGTCAATTGGAAGTGAGTTGAGTGCACAAGGACCCAGCAGCACCACAAGACACAAAGTCAATGCTGAGACCTGGATCCATGCTATAAATTGGACTTTGAGAACCCTGCTGAGTAACAGCTCTCCATCCACACACCCCCTCACACTCGCAAAGCCAGCACAGACCCGAGAAAGAAAATGGCTGCAACAACAGGACACCTGTAAGTAGCAGAGAGTCATCGGGTGCTACGCACTTCCCTCCTCACTAACCCTCACTTATGGAGCACCCGAATCATGTTCAATTATGAAGCACCGGAATCAATTATGAAGCATGTCTGTTTCATGTTTTGTGCCAATTCTGGATAGGTGAATGCAGTGGTAAAGGGGGAAGTGCAGGTAAAGTTAAGTCAATTTAAATGCATTCAAATGGCTGTCATGCCTGTTTAGGGCAATGTCCCGATTACGTCCGTTTTCGGGCCTTGGTAAAGGGGAAACTGGTGTGGAGGCAGGCGCGGATCATGCTCCTTGCCTCACATTCAATTTCTTCAAGTTTTGTGCCTGAAAATTGGCGCAACATGATGGTAAAATTGGGCCCAATGTGTAAAGTGAAGCAGATTACCACAACAGGGAGGAGCTTCACTGATCAGTATCTCCTGATTGGTTCAAGCACCTAAATCTCATCGTGAGGAGACCCACCATCTGTCTCATGGTGGCCCAGGTTGTGTCATGGCTCATGTTGTAGCACTTCTCTGCCTTTCTTCTGAAGTTATACATCACTGATATCAATAGCCAACTTTCATAAGGTATCCCCTGTTGCCAGTACCCAATTGTGAAGGCACGCAGCAGACTGAAATGCTGTGCCACCTTGTAGAGCTGAGGAATGTAAGCATCATGGCTATTTCCTTGGCATTTAGGCACAGCTATTCTGACTGTGCTACTAGTGGCTGCTGCAACCTTGTCTAACACATTTTTCTCTGAAGCCCCTTTCTAGTGAGCCAGGGGGACTTGGCTCAAAATCAATTGCAGCTCAACTCCTTTCAAACAATGAAGGACCAGATGACAACAACAATCGTCACCCCATTATTGCCATTTCAAAGCTGCCAAGGCTCCAATGTATCTAATCTCCACTCACTACTAAATCAAGGAAATCCGCAAAAATCACATTTATTAACGAACTTAAATGCTTTGTCAGTTGCTGATCTTGAGAACACGAGCAATGTCCCCACATGACTTCTCACCCACTGCTGGGATAACTCAGTCCCACCATGATAATGATGGCTGAGTGAGGAAGGACTGTCTCAAAACTATTCCGCACTACAGGAGTGAATTTTACCATCCCACCTGCCATAGGAATCAAAGCGTGTGAGAGGCGGACCTTAGAAAGGTCATTGATCTCAGGTAGGAGATTCCGGTTTCAAGGTGAGCACAGTCGGAAAATCCTGCCCTAAATTCAGTGACATTTTTCAGAAGTGGAGCCTTTTATACTCACTAAATCCCGCTTACACACAACCTCCTGACTGACAGCTTGATGAACCAATCGGGAGCACGACTCTTCATCCACTAACTTCTGCCCACACATAACTGCCTGAAAGGCAGTTGGTGAACTACTGGGAGCATGACTCCTCACTCACGAAATGGAAAGTTTACGGAAAGGTTGGGAATTGTATTGGGAATGTACATAACTGGTGAACTGAATGGCAGAAACACCCATGTAAAGTACAGTGAGGTGAGCAGATAAACACACCAGTACTCGTTTGTTAATTACACTGTATTGTTTAATTCTATTACAAAGTTGAGCCAGAATTGAAATGTCCCATATTTCTGTTGAAATTAACTATCTCGCAGCATTTCTGAGTTTATAATGTCAGAGAGAAATATTCATTGTCCTTCCTACTATCTGCAAGTGTCTTCATGAGGGGATTTTGAATACCTTTCGAACTTTGTGCACCAAATTAATTACAGCCTACCTGTGATTATTAGTCTTTTTTTAAAAAATGTATATTTTGTAGTTATATATTGTGGTTATGGGGAAGACCCACACCCAACCCCCTGACTGACAGCTCAATAAGCCAATCCTAGGATGATACATCATCTCCCGCTTCACTAAACCAAAACATGGGACCTCACTTAGGGCTGACTGACAGCTGAGTTCACCAATCACAGCAAGGCATGCCCACAAGGTCTGCCAATCTGGACACGGCTTTTCAGCCCCTCTACGTCAGTGGGTTGGCCTGGTCTATGGATGAATATCAGGATTCAGTAGTAGTCATTTTTCAGAAGTGGCACCTTTTCAAAACTAAATACCTTTTTAAAGGAAAGAAAATAAATTACTGAGAAAAGAATGGTTGTTTTGCATGTGAGATGATGACACCAGGCTGTGATGATGGGGCAGGGCTTAAACAGGAAGGGCAGAGATTAGTGGATTAGCAATGAAGGAGCGGTCATTTTTTATTTTGTGGGCATCTTTTTTATGTGCTCGCTCCCCCTAACGTTTGCACTTGGCTACGCCATTGCTTATATTTTAGACCTTTTGCCTCCATGACCACCCATTTCTAAGGCATAAAAATTTGGCCAGGAGTGCGACTTTTACACTGACACATCAGAATGGATTTTTTTTAACCTTTCAATTTTTTTCCTCACCAAACTCCATCAGGGGTCTACGTTTTCTTGTTGCAAAGCTCCAGGGACTCCTGTTGCTTTTTAGTATGTCAAATAAGTTGCTGTGGGTCACAAGATTTACCTATTTGTTATGGTTCTGGACTAGGAACTCAACATTGAGTTCAAATCTCATCAGGCCAAGTTCTAAAATGATATAATTGCTTCACTGAAGCTGATAATATGTGGGAAAGTATTGGCAAAATATTAATGAAAACATGCAGTTGTACTAAATACTCAATTGTCTTTTCATGCCTTTTAAAAATGGGAGCGTGGCATTTATGATTTACATTTGTTGTTGACAGTTTATATCTTCTGTAGTCCAGCAACCACTCTATTATAGACATTCACCAGAAGGCAATTGTGGTTCAAGGTGATCTTCTTGAGACAACCATGAATGGTAATAAATGTGGCCTTCCCAGCACAGACTACATCCAGAGGACAATTATCTCTTTAAACTTGTCAACTATGACAGGGGATGTTAAACTATTAAATTGTTTGTCACAGCTGGGCCCAACTGGACCGGGTTCTGCCATCAGTAGAGGCTCCATTCTACTATGTCAGAGCTTCAAAAACACCTTGGATATTATTGGTAGATAAGTACTTTCTTTTGCATTGTTCAAGAATGTCTTGAACATCCACCACTTTGTCCTGATGTGTTGTAGAATTAACAGGAATGGATATTAACTTCAGGATGACGAGCAAAGAGCAGTCTGTTTTGAGGTTAGGAAAACTTGAAGAAAAGATCTCACCCCACCTCCTGCCTGCACCCCTCTCCTTTCCAATCCCCATCCCCCACACCTCCCCACTTCACCTATCAATGTAACTGCAGGAATGAGTTAATATTTTTGTCTTCATTTCCTGCTTGAAAGGCTGCCAGATTGAGAGGCTGGCTAGTTGTCAATCACCTAGGCTTTTGCTACCAGGCTGCAGTGTGAAATCAAATACACTTGTCGGAGAAAGTGATCAGAGATATTAGATGAGGAGATGACATGGGGGAGTGAGGGTTAGGGGGGTGGTGTGCGGGAAGGAGTGGTTAATTGAAAGTGGGGAACAAGATCAGCAGATTAGCAAGGAGTAATCTGATCTAGGGAATTGGTGGACCAAGTAAACTGGATCCAATTGTGCATTGAAAAGCACTTGGCTTCTGGATTCTACAATCCTTGCTTTACTTTGGACCATAGGCTTCTCAAGTTTTGTAAAATCCAGATACCTGTCTTCTACATTTCTCCAACCAATTTCTAAAACATTGAATGTATTCTAAGAGCTGGCTAGATTTAGCACTTGGAGCAAATGGGATCAAAGTTTATGGGGAGAAAGCAGGATTTGGCTATTGAGTCAGATGATCATCTATGATCACAATGAATGGTGGAGCAGTCTCGAAGGGCCAAATAGTCTCCTTCAGCTCCTGCCTTCTATGTTTCTATAATTCGGTTTCTTTTGGTATCAATTCTGAGGCACGCAGCTGTATTATAATGCCTAAATGGCCAAACTGTCTCCTGTGAGCAGGCTGGAGTTATTTGCTTATATTCTCCCTCCTCTAAAACCAGAAGTATATGCAGCTGAGGCAGGTTGTGAACATATTCTTTTACATTTTAAAATGCCATCCAGACTAAACCCAATGATGTGGATGGTAAACTCTTATCTCTCCTTTCCTTGTTGCACCAGAACTTTACATCCAGTGGGATCCAGTGCACTGTGTCTGTGGCCAACTCTTTGAGAGAGAGCTATTCAATTAGTCTTCACCCTTTGCCTTTCTTAAAAGCCAGTAATAATTTTCCTTTACAGTTATACATCAACTGCCTTGTGAATCTACCTCCATCACCTTTATAGCTAGAGCATTCTTGATCATAATAGGTTATGATGTAAAAAATAATTTTCTCTCTAGTGCTTTTATCAATTATTTTTAATCTGTGCCCTTTGGCACCTGCTACCACTGAAAATCATTTCTCCTCATGTCTTTTGTATCAAAAATCCTCACCATTTTGAACACTGTTAAGATCAGGTATGACTCCAACCAATGGAGAGTTTTCTCCGATTCCTATTTACTTCAGTTTTACTCGGACTCCTTGATACTATGCCTGGTCAAAGATTGCCTTGATATCGAGGGCAGTCATTCTCACCTCACCTCTCATGTTCAGATCTTTTACCCATGCTTGCACAAGGCTGCAATGAGGTCAGAAACTGAGTGAGTTCTCATTCGCAAAATCCCTACAGAGCAGGATGGTATTTGACCTTCTTCAACCCCTACAGTCCATGTGGTGACTGTATTCCCACCATGCTGTTAGAGAAGGAACTACAGGACTTCTAGCCAGCAATGATGTAAGGACAGCAAGATATGTCCAATTAAATGAAGTGCAGAGGGTATGCCAGGAACAACACAGGCAAGATGAGTGTGTAACCTGGTGAGCCTACAACATTGGGCCACTTGAGTGTCAAACAGCATGAGCAGCAAGTGATAGACAGCTTAGCGATTCACAACCAGTAGGTCAGGTTTAAGATCTGCAATTCTGCTACATCCTGTGGTAAGTGCTGGTAGGCAATTAAGTAATTCACTGGAGGAAGTGGCTCCACAAATATCCCTTCACAGTGCAAAAGTATTTGAAATGCTCTTAGGCCAGAAATGCTGAATGGATGGTCCATCCCGTCACCTTCAATTTTCCCTCCACCCCCCTCAACCTTACCCTATATCCCTCAACCTCCCCCCACCCACTCTGGCTGCTTTTCCTCTCAGCTGACAGTAGGGGCAGCACCTTCCAAAGAAGCATTTTTTATGTTGATCAAGTTTGTCCATGTGTTCACCAAGGCTGCAATGAGGTCGGAAGCTGAATGAGTTCTAATTCATAGTATCCCCACAGTGTAGGAGGAGACTATTTGGCCTATCGAGATTGCACCAATGACACTCTCACCCAGGCCTTATTCTTTAACCCCACATATTTACCCTGCAAATCCCTCCGACGCTAAGGGGTAATTTACTATAGCCGATCAACCTAACTGGCCCATTTTTGGACTATGGAAGGAAATTGGGGCAGCTGGAGGAAACCATGCAGACACGGGGAAAATGTGCAAACTTCACACAGACAGTGACCCAAGTCAGGAACCGAACCCAGGTCGCTGGCACTTTAAGGTAGCAGTGTTAACTACTGTGCCACCGTGCTGATCCTGTGATCCTAGCGGAGTGACCCTGACGGAACCAAACTGAGTGTCAGTCAGCAGGTTATTTCTAAGCAAGTGCCACTTGGTAACAGTGTTGAAGCCTTTCAATCACATTACTGACAATTGAGAATAGGCTGATTGGCCAGTATGGATTTGTCCTGCTTTTTGTGCACACTGCATAGCTGGTCAATTTTCCACACTGCGGCTGGACCAGAACAGTTTATATCTAGACAGCCTGGTTCCATTACAATGACTTTGTTATTTGCAGGTCATGGCACTAGTAATGTTCATCCATTTTAGAAGCTGCTGTTTTATGTAACTGAAATGCTGTTGTTCAGTCTTTTAAAACTCAACTAGTGGCTTCAGCCCAATAAATACGTGATATAAATTTTGACATAAAGCATGGCATAAAGTATTATTGAATCTTCCATTTACCACCAGTGCACTAAGGAGAGGAATCCAAAAATCTTGACTGTCCCTGTACATAGAAAGTAAAGTTTTTCATCTCTTGAATAAAGCTAATAAAGTTCTTTGCATTCTTTCTGAGACCTTGAGAAGCTTCTGAAAGTGCATTGCCCAGGAACTGAATACCATATTCCAGCTGAGCACCATCAAGCTAGGTTCTTTTCAATGACTGAAAAAGATAATGACTTTGGGCTGGTTTTACCAACTATCATCACGGCGAGAAAACCTCAGTGATAAATCTATGCAGCATAGAGTGGACAGTAACTGTCCCACACTTAGTCATTTTTTTGGGAGAGGGGTGAGTTGTGTGTGTTCTGGGAGGGCTAGGTGCTAAAGATGGCAGTGATCCCTGTTGCAAAGAAATCAGATACCAATTTGGAAGGGCGTCCTGATCTCACAGTGCAATGGAAGACACCCTCCCTTCTTCCACGGATATCGCAACCTCCCCTCCCCTCCCCTCATAAGTTGCATGTTTCCCCACTCCTTCCCCAACACAAATCACCAGCATTGGAACAATCCCAATATATCATCTCCATGGCATGAAATGTGTCCCCTTTCATGACCCCTACATGCCCCCCTACATGCCCTACCCTTTCACAATCCCTCACTGTTATAACTCTATCTGCATAGCCCTCTGCCATAGTCCTTACTCAGTACCCATCCCTGCTCAGGCCCCATCATCACTCAAGCCCCCACCCATTTGGGAATACCCTGGCAGACCAGCAGTGCCCAAATGGCATTGCTAGGGTATCACATCAGCACTACCATGGTGCCAGGTAGATACTGCCAGGTGGGCACTGCCAAATGGGCAATGCCCAGCCATGTCCCCAACCACTTTGTGTGGTTGTTAAAGTGTGGGCTTTAACGCCCTCTGAGTCTCCTAGAATGACCATCATTCCTGGTGTCCGCTCATGGAGACCACTGGTGATTCTCACTGGGCTTGCACTATACCTGAGGATTGGAAGATCTCAGGAACAGGGAGAATCCGGCATTGAACAGGCTAAGCATGCTAATCACTCTCTCCCTCTTCCTGTTGTATCATTTCCAATTGTCAAAGACCAGGCTAACAATCCCAATTCTTGATTTAGCTTAATACTGACAATAAACTAAGACATGATATATGATATAATTGTCATTTTTTGCCTTAAAATTTCTGAAACATTTAATTGCTAAGTAAAATATTTTTTAACCACTCATCTGAAGTAAGGAGCCTGGACATCTTTTTCTGAACATGTTACTTGCTCCAAATTGTGAATGCTGCTTGAAAAGAGACATTTGATTTTGTGATCTTTGTGGGATTGGTTACTGACCATTCAAATGTTGATGGATGCAAGCCACTGTGCACTTGCTTTAAAGGGCCAGAATAAGCACCTGTTTACTTTGAACATTAACAAGCCTGACCTAGAATGCCTTATCATTTTGCTTTTGTTTTGCTGTTGGTCAAAGTGAACAAAAGATTGATGGCCTCCCAATGGATTGATTAATTTGTAAATATATCTTTATAGGACATATCCTATAAGTAATCTGGCATGACTTCAGAGTACAGAAGTTCAAGGAAATCTTGAACTCAATTGTCAATGCCCATGTGTTTGAGGTTTTCTGAAAGTCAACTAGTAGCAAGTGACATGGCTTCAATACTGACAAAGCGGTCAATCAACTCTACAAAGACAGTTCTCTTCTGACTATCCTGGTTGGTTGTATCCAAAGTTCACACAGTCAGTTTATCTTTCATTTTCTCCTTTAGCTTCCATATGAGAGATGCAGATGATACCAAGTTGGGTGGGAGGGTTAACTGATACGAGGATGCAAAGATCTTTCAGAATGAAATTTGGGTGACTGAGTAGATGCAGTATAATTTGGATAAATATGAAGTTATTCACCTTGGAAGCAAAAACAAGAAGGCAGTTTACTACCCGAATGGCTGTAAATTGGGAGGAGGAGTGTGTAGCAGAACCTGGGTGTCTTTGTGCACCAGTCACTGAAGGTAAGCATTCAAATGCAGCAGACGATAAAGAAAGCAAATGGCATATTGGCTTTCATAGCGAGAGGTTTTGAGTACAGGAGCAAAGATGTATTGTAGCAATTATACAGGGCTTTGGTGAGACCACACCTAAAGTATTGTGTACCGTTTTGGTCTCCTTTTCTCAGGAAGAATATTCTTGCTCTCCAGGGAATGGAGAGAAGATTTACCAGACTAATTCTGGGGATGATAGGACTGATGTATACGGAGAAATTGACTACGTTATGATTGTTTTTGCTGGAATTCAGATGAATGAAGGGGGATCTCATAAAGACTTATAAAATTCCAACAGAACTAGACATGGTAGATGCAGGGAGGATATTCCCAATGGTGGAGGATCCAGAATCAGAGGTCGCAGTCTGAGGTTTCAGGATAGACCATTTAGGACGAAGGTGAGGAGACATTTCTTCACCCAAAGAGAAGTGAGCCTGTGGAATTCATTACCTCAGAAAGTAGTTGATGCCAAAACATTGAATGTGTTCAAGAGTCAGCTAAATATAGCACTTGGGGTGAATGGGATCAAATATTATGGGGAAAAAGCAGGATTAGGCTATCGAATTGGATGATCAGCCATGATTGTAATGAATGGTGGATAAGCTCAAAGGACCAAAAGGCTGCCTCCTGCTTCCATCTTCCACATTTCTTTAACTCAGGGATGGAGTTGCTACAACTTGATACTCATTTTGACAATTCTGCTTATACAATATAATTTCTGACGGCATGGACAAACATTTCCAGCCATATGCACCCGAGACCAGAAATTTTTGCCCAAGGAGAATGGACACCTAAATCATCCATCAAATTTTCTGTCTCACCAAATATGATTGCTGTGGCAGGGGGATGAGAAAATTCCACCCTATGTTTTTATTTCTTGAATAATCAGAATGCGATTAATCTTTAGTACTCCAAAACTTAACGCTGTTTTTACATTTATGTCATTCAGACCCTGTGTCCCACGTTTTCTGCATATTCTGGAATAAACACTGGTGTGAGCATAGAAGAATAAAAAATAGGTGCTTAGCTCTGATTGAAAAAGTAGTGAGCATGGTGCCACACAGCACCAGGATCCCAGGTTCAATTCTGGCCTCAGGTCACTTTGCACGTGGAATTTATACGTTCTCCCTGTGTCTGCATAAGTTTCCTTTGAGTGCTCTGGTTTCTCCTGTACTCCAAAGATGTGTATGCAGATTAGGTGGATTGGCCATGCTAAATTGCCCTTAGTATTAAGGAGATTAGCAGGATAAATACATGGGGTTACAGGGATAGGGCCTGGTTGGGATTGTTGCCGATGTAGACTCAATGGACCCAATGGCCTTCTTCTGCACTGTTGAGATTCTATTCTATTTAATTCTAGGAGCAGAAGTAGACTATTTGGCATATTGAACCTGCTCTGCCTTATGATCATGGCTGATCCTCTACTCAACACTATTCACCCCCGTTCTCCCCAGACACCTTGACATTTTTATTGTCTGGAAATCTATGTATTCCTTCTTAAATGTATTCAGCGACTTGACAACAGCCTTCAGTCATAGAAAATATCACAGATTCACCTCACTCTGAGTGAAGATATTTCTCATCATCTTAGTCCTCTGTGGTCTACTTTTTATAGTGAAACTGTGACTCCTGGTTCTAGATTCCCCAGCCAGAGGAAATAATATAATTGTATCCAGTCCGTCCAGTCTTGAGCATCATATGTGTTTCAATTATTTTCCTCTCATTCTTCCAAATTCAAGTGAATTCAACCCAATCTCCCCTCACACAATAATCCTGCCATCCCAGGAATCAGTCTGGCGAACCTTTTCTTGTACTTCTTTGGCAAATATATCCTTTTTAGTTAAGGAGGCCAGAACTACACATAATACTCTGGGTGTGGTCTCACCTGTACAGCCACAGTAAGACATCCTTACTCCTGTACCCAAGACCCTTTGCAATGAAGGCCAGTATATTGCGAGGTGGCACAATGGCACAATAGTTAGCACTGCTGCCTCACAGCACCAAGAACCCAGGTTCAATTCCAACCACAGGTGGAGTTTGAACATTCTCCCTGTTTCTGCCTGTGTTTCCTTTGGGAGCTCCAGTTTCCTCCCACAGTCCAAAGATGTGTAGGTTAGGTGGATTGGCCATGGTAAATTGCCTCTACAGTCAGGGGGATTAACCGGGCTGGGCTTAAGGGGGATAGAGCCTGGATGGAATTGTTGTCAGTGCAGCCTTGATGGACCAAATGGCCTCCTTCTGCACTGTAAAATTCTACACCATTTGACTTCCTAATTTCTTGCTGTACTGCGTGATTACTTTCAGTAACTGGTGTACTAGAACACCTTTTTCACATTAACATTTCCCAATCTATCACCATTTAAATAATACTCTGCATCCAAAGTGGATAACTTTACATCTAAGCGTATTATTCTGCATCTACCACACATTTGCCCGATCAATCGATTTGTCGAAACAATCCCAAATTCAATGCTACCAATTGGTATTAATAAAATCAGTTTTGAAAGATATAGGTTGCCATAACCATCTCATTGTCCGTCTTTTGCATCTGTTCCTCTTGTCTGAGTATCCTGGCTGATATTTGTTACTCAACCACCATCGCCAATAGAGTATCTGCTTGTTATCAAATTGCTTTACTGATTTTTTAGTAAGTAAACTAGCACGTGCATTATCTATATTTTGAACATACAAATATACAAATATATAAACTAGGGGCAAGAGTAGGACATTTGGCAGCTTGAGCTTGCTCCGCCATTCAATAATGTCAGTGCTGATATGATTGTGATCCTAACTCTACATTCCCACTAACCTGATATCCTTTCAGTCCCTTGTTAGTTAAAAATCTATCTAGCTCTGTCTTAAAAGTATTTAATTAATCTGACTGCACTGCTCTCCAGGGAAGAGTGTTTCAAAGATTCATAACTCTCTGAAAGAATAAAAAATCCCTTATTTTTAAACTGTGTCCCTGGTTCTAATCTCCCCCACAAGAAGAAATATCTCTTCAGCCTCAACCTTGTGAAGACCCCTCACGATCATTTTTGTTTCAATAAGATCAATTCTCATTCTTCTAAATTCCTACAGATGCTTGTTCAACTTTTCGATTTTTCCTTATAAGATAACTTTGCATCCTGGTTCAGTAAGCCTTCTCCAAACAGCTTCACAGCCTTCCTAAAATAAGCAAACTTAAACTGGACTCTGTCTTCTTAATGTAGAGTGGGAACTTCCAGCCCCCATGCGACGTATTTATCAATGGCAGAAGATCCCATCACTGACCACCATTAGGTGCCCTGTATCCTCCACTCCCGGGGACTAAAGTGTGGGGGGTCACCATCAGTGGGATCGGATGATCCCACCAGCAGGAAGAGCTGGAACATATAGACTGTAGTTTCACCAATGCCTTGTACAACTTTTTATATTCCATTCCCCTTGAAATAAGTCCAAACATTCAATTTATCTTTTTAATCATTTGTTGTACCTGCAAACTAACTTACTGCAAATCATATAGTAGAATACCCAGATTCCTCTGCAACAATGAGTTCTGCTTTTTCATTTTCCCTACTAAGGAAGACAAGCTCACATTTTGCCAGGTTATACTCCATCTGCTCACTAACTCTCTATATTTAGTTTGGAGGGGCATTGCTTTTTATATTGGTGGGCGCAACATCGAAGGCCGAAGGGCCTGTTCTGTGCTGTAATGTTCTATATCGCCTTGCAGGCTCCTTATATACTCCTGAAAACTTACTTACCTACCTATCTTTGAATTATCAACAAATTTAGCAATCATATATTTGATTCCTTCATTCAAGGCATTGATGTAAGCGTGAAATATCTGAGGACTCAGTAAGGATCCCTGGTGACAAGAGTGACTACAGTACAAAAGACTGAGTTGGCTGTGAACCACTTTGTGTCAGTCTGAAGTCATACGAACGTATGTACAAACATACAAACTAGGAGGAGATAGGCCATTTGGCCCCTCAATCTTGCTCTGCCATTGGATAAAGCCATAGATGATTTGTTTGCATTTCAAGTTCTACTTTCCATTCACTGATAAGTCAAGAAAGGTGCGATATAAATCCAAGTTGTAGTATTTCTTTTATTAAGCTGAATACGGAAGCCCATTCAAATAACTGAGTCTTTCTAAACATGAATTATGATTGTAATGGAGGATTGGTTAACTGAGTTGGCTTGATGGTTGGTTTGTGATGCATAGTGACAATGTGGGTTCAATTTCTCTAATGGCTGAGATGATCTATGAAAGCCCTGTCTCCTCAACCTTTACCCAATGCCTGAGATGTGTTGACCCACAGCTGAAATCACTCTCAGTCAATCCTCTCCCTCTCGAGCAGCCTACAGTCCCCTGGGATTATGGTGCCTTTCAATGATTGCACCATTTGCATAAGAATACCTCAGGGATTGTGAATTGTATGAGTGGAATAGGGATCCAGCACAATGTATCTTTACACCAACTCGCTGCCTGAGAACAATTTGTATTACCACAAATGGCGGTAAAACAATAAATGCAATAAAATCATCTTCCTGTAAATGGAAGTGAGGATTTGATATATTTTGCTCTTTATTTTAGTCCTTTATCTGGTGTGCTCTTCCAATATAAATAAAATTTGCACATGTAAATTCATGGTATAAACTACATGTTAATATTGACAGCAGAGTGCCACAATAGTTAGCATTGCTGCTGCTCAACGTCAGAGAGCTGGGTTCAATTTCCAGCTTGGACCACTATCTTTGCAGAGTCTGCACATTCTCCCCATGTCTGTGTGGTGTTCATCTGGGTGCTCCGGTTTCCTCCCACAGTCCGAAAGATGCACTGGTGCATTAGGTGCAATGGCCATGCTAAATTCTCCCTCCATGGATCCGGACAGAAGCTGGAGTGTGATAACTGGCCCAATTTCACAGAAACTTTATTGCAGTGATAATATGCATGACACTAATAAAATAAACTTAAACTTGAACATTCTAAATGCAAGGAGCTCTCTTGAATTCTGCATATTACTTCAGTGGAATCCCTAGAGAAATAGGCGAATGGCTGAAGATGGCTGTTTGCCTCTTCCTTTTAGTTTTTTCCTAATTCCTATTAAACGTTACGGTTAATGATCAATGTCAACTCCATGGAATTTCAGGAAACATAGGTCTACTTTGGAGCTGCTGAACATTTCATTGACAGCACCATTTATCACTGTTTACTCAGGCTTCCCTTTGCCTGACCTAGATCCAATGGTAGTCAGTAGTAGCTGAATAATCTGATGGAGACTTTGGGTCTAAGTGTCCACTGATATTTGAATTGATTCAATTCATGACTAATAACTATATAGCATTGAATGCTTGCATCCAAATGGTCAACAGTGTTATTAGTTCTTACTTTAAACTTGATATTAAAATGGAGGATAGGGTAATCTGGATTGCAATGATTATTAGATGCTAAACAATATTTGCTAAAAGCCAGTTTTAATTTTATTTTTGATATCTAATTTTGCAGATGGAATTCATAATTCTGAGTTTATTTGTTTACACACACACACACACACACACACACACACACACTTGTTTGTGCAAATGTTGAGTTTGTGCGGAGTATTTCATTCTTTTTGTTTTGGGATGAAAATACACCAAGGGGAAAATTTGTGTGCAGCAGTGGGTGATTGTATCTGAGATTGGCAAAATTAGAGAGTTGCTTATTGGAACATTAAGCAAGCATTGCAGAACGTGTTAATAAAAACTATGCTTTTCTAGATGGGTTCACAGTAATTACTAGGTGTAAAATAAAAAAGTATCGCTGAAAGCCAGTTTTCATGTAATTAGCTGTATTTACCCAAAATGTGTATAATTTGCTTGATTTGTCTCACTGTGCGGAATTGATCCACTTATTGTACGTGACCTATTTTTTGTGTTTGCACTGCCAGTGGGGAGCACCGTTCGCCGACTGTGCAAATTGTAGATTACATACTGTGCATGTGCTGTTCATGAATTTCTGTCCATTTAATGAACAGAAAACCATGAGCACAACACACATTAAATCCAACACACAGGGCTGCTGAGCAAAGTTCCTTGCTGACAGTGGGAATTCACAGAAATGTGTAATTTTGCAGAATAGAAGGCGACCAATTAGCCCATCATGACTGTGTTGGTCCTTTGAAAAAATTATCCAATTAGTCTCACTTTCCTGTAATTTCACCATAAATTTTTCTTTGCAGTTTTTAGTCCAACATCTTTGAAAGTTATTATTGAGTCTGCTTGCAGTGTCCTTTCCAGCCATGTATTTCAGATCATAACTCACTACATTTTGTTTTCCTCATCTCATCCCTAGAATCATACAGCACAAAAAAGGCCATCAAATCTGCACCAATGCATGAGGAATACCCAAACTCCCACCTAATCCCATTCACCAGCAATTGGCCCATAGCCCTGAATGTTTTGACTTGCCAAGTTCTCATCCAGGTACTTTTTAAAAGACGTAAGGCAACCTGCTTCTACCTCCCTCCCACGCATATTCCAGATTGTCACCACCCTCTGGATAAGATAGTTTTTCTCACATCCCCTCTAAACCTCCTGTCTTTCACCTTGAACCTATGTCCCCTCCTGAATGATCCTCAACTAAGGGATACTGTTGCTCCTTATCCAATCTGTTGGTGTCCCTTATAATCTTATGTACCTCAATCAGGTTGCCTTTCTGTCTTCTCTATTCTGCAAAGAAAGCAACCCAAGTCTGTCCAAGCTCTCTTCATAACTTCAATGTTCCATCCCAGACAGCATTCTGATGAATCTGCTCTGCACCTCCTCCCCTGCCAATCACATCCTTCCCATAATGTGGAAATGAGAACCACATAAAGTAATCAAGATGTGGCCTTACCAAAGTTCTATACGACACCCTGTTTCCTTGAACATAAAATTGATGACACAGAAGGAATTATACTCGATCCAGGCGGAATGCATCCAACAATACGAAGGAAAGAAAGAATGGAAATTGTGGAGGCAGCTGACCACAATCTTCCTTAGGCTCAGAGGCCAGAAGAGCAGAGAATTACAACATTATGCCCTCGTTCAAAAAAAGTGTGGAGATAAGCCCAACAATTTAAAACCAGTCAGTTTAATCTCAGAGATTGGTGAGTTTCTAGAAATGATAATCTGGGACAAAGATTAATCCTCATTTTCGCAATTGCAAATTGATTAAGTAAAGCCAGTGTGGCTTTGTTCAGGGCAAGTGTGATTCATTAACTTCCTCAGGTAATGGAGAGGGCCGCTGAGGGTTATGCAATTAATGTGGTGTACATGGAATGTTTAAATACATTTAATAAAGTGCTACAAAACAGACTTTGTACAATATTAGAGCTCATGGAATAAAAGAGATATGAATTAAGGCAAATACTGCTGGTTCTAGAATCTGATGAAGAGTCATCCAGGGTTGAAACATTGGCTCTATTCTCTCTCCACAGATGTTGTCAGACTTGCTGAGATTTTCCAGCATTTTCGGTTTCTGTTGTTGAACAACGGTATGAAGTTGGCTGAATGACAGAAAACAGAATTCTTTCTGGTTATATCACAACTTCGCATGGTTCTTTGCCTGCCCAAGACCACAAGAAACTACAAAACATTGTCAACATACCCCAGTGCATTACACAAACCAGCCTCCCATCCATTGATTCTGACTGCACTTCCCGCTGTCTCGGAAGTGCAGCTGGCATAATTAAGGACCCCACGCACCCAGGACATCTCTCTTCCATTGGGAAAAAAATACAGAAGTCTGAAGTCACGTATCAACATCAGCTTCTTCCCTGCCCTCATCAGACTTTTGAATGGATCAATCTTGCACTAAGTTGATCTTTCTCTAAGCCCTAGCTATGACAGTAATATTACATTTTGCACTCTCTCATTTCCTTCTCTGTGAACGGTATACTTGTCTGAATCATGTGCAAGAAACAATACTTTTCATTGTATGCCCAGGCACAGAGATAATAAGCAAACTCCACACAGACAGTGACTCAAGCCAAGAATTGAATCTTGGTCACTGGCACTGTGAGGCCGCAGTGCTAGCCACTGTGCCAACATACTGTTCTGTGGTAGGCAGAACATAGAACATAGAACAATACAGCACAGAACAGGCCCTTCGGCCTTCAATGTTGTGCCGACCAAAATAAAAAGAAGGTAGAGAAATAATATAAAGTAAGGGATATGATACTGAAGGGAATGCAGGAGCAGAGGGATTGGTGCATAAATTATTAAAAATGGCAGGACAAGTTGAGAGAGGGAGTTGAACAAAACATACAGCATTCTAGATGTTATAAATAGAGACACAGAGTACAAAAGGAAGGAAGCTATGTTAGACCATATAAATACTGGTTCAGCTTTAACTGGAATCCTGTGTGCTACATGTTAGGAATTATATAAAGACATCAAAAAGGTTGTGGAAGAGATCTGCTCGGATGATTTCAAAGATGAGAAACTTCAGTTCCTTACATAGATTGAAGAAGTTGGAATGGTTTTTCTTGGAGAAGAGAAGATTGAGAGATTTGATAGAGGTTTTCAAAATCATGAGGGGTCAGGACGGAAAAAGAAGAAACTTCTCATTGGCAGAAGGACACTAATTTAAGATGATTGTCAAATGAAGCTATGGCAACATGAGGAAAACCTTTAGCATGTAGCGAGTGGGGAGTCGGGAGAAGGGAGGTTTGGGGGGAGTGGGATTTAGAATATACAATGCATTATTTGAGAGTGTAGTGGAGACAGGTGCAATTGAGGCATTCAAGAGGGAACTAAATTTTGCTGAAAGAAAAGAATGTGCAGGGCAAAAGGGGAAAGGCAGGGCAATGGTTCTAGGTGAATTATTCCATTGGGGAAGCAGCATAAACTTGGTGGGCTGAATTCTGTGCAGTAAACATTCTGCCAGCTGAAATGAGCTATCTCGCCTAATGCCACAAATCAACTCGTGTTCTGTAGACCTGAACATTATGGTACTTCAAGTGCAAGTCCAACTATTCTTAAGTGCTGTCTGGATTTTTGGGTTTTGAAATGTAATCATTACTCCGTGTCCTGCTTGGCTTGTCATTGTATTGTGACTTCTGCTGTGAGGGAATGTCTGGGGCAGCCTTGTTGCATTCAGTTCAATAAAGACAGTACACTAGAAAGACTGTAGTCCTTGAGTTTGTAACATAACACAGGAATGGATTTGAGATTGAGTTTTGGAAGAGAAAATGTAGTCACTGCGAAAGAAACACTCTGCTAAAAGAAAAACACAGACAAGGAAAATCTAACACAGCTGAAGGCTGCAAACAAAATAGTGAGTGAGACAAACATGGCTGTAAATTTTCCATTCCCAGCCCCTGTCTAAATAAAAGGAGATATGAGCTGGGACTGGCAATGTTTCCACTTGCAATACCAAAACTATAAGAGCAAAACAGACTTAGTTAACAATGTGGGACAAATACAAGGAGAAACACTTTCAATACTGCTGGGAAGAGACTGCTACAAATTGTGCTTTGTCCTAAATCAGTCTGAAAAAAAGACTTTCAAAACTTTTGAAAGCCTTGAAGGTACACTAATTAGTATGTGACTGCAGTAAAATCTGTTTGGCAGTGTTATGAAACCAGTTTGCAATAGTGTTGTCAAATCTCTTGTGGTAAAACATTTTCCCACAATGCAATATCAAGAATGTGTTTTGCATATATTTTAATATCATGCAAACTCATTAAAGGGTGTATTCACCAGAAACGTCTCCCTATGCTGTACCAATGATGTGCAATTCTGTCAATGTATTTCTTAATGGTATATAAGCAACATGCACCTGGCAACATGCACTTCCCTCAGATTTCGACAGTCATTCACCTACCTTTCATTATGCTGCATTCACGTCACCTCGAAGTCTTTTTTGCCAATGCCACATTATGTTCGGGGATTTAATGGGCAAGGTTCTGGCATGGCTTCAAGTCAGCTGAAGGGCAAAACTCCGGCTTGGGATGGGGTAAGTGGCCAGAGGCATGACATAAGGTGCAGAATAATATCCCGATTTGGGAATGGGATAAGGGCTTGAGGGCAAGGGACGAATTCGAGAAAGTGGTAAGTGACCAGAAATATGAGAAAAAGCTGCAGAGGAGGCAGTTGGAGGAGGTGGGGCAGGGGATGGAGATTGGGTGGAGGTGGGGCTTGGGTTCACATGGTTAGAATGGTCGAGGACAGGAAGAAAGTCTTGAACAGAATGGCATCTGCAATCTGGGGCCAGAATGAGAGGTTGGCGAACTGAGGATGTTTTATCTCACATTTCTCACCTTGCTAAGACTCCCTCAAAGTTTCAGCCACTCTGCGCTACTATGCCAATGGCTCTTTTGGCTCAACTGGCAAGCTTGATGGGATCTTGCGGGCTTCTATTCCTAAGTGTACCTAAGATGCTCTCTTTGTTAGGCCCACACTTATGTTCCTTCTTGCAGGAGACCAAGCAAGCCAAGAAGCCAGAACACTAGGCTTTGCAGCAATTTCCAGTTTCCCATAGGAGCAATGTACCATAAACTGCACCCATGAGGCTATAAAACCTCCCTGGCAGCAGGAACTCCAACACAGCAGCAAGAAAGATTTCCATTCACTGAACATGATGCTGAGATGCAACCACAACAAAAAATATCCTCCAGATATCCAGAAGTATCTACAGTTCCTACATCCTAGGGACATGCAGATCCCAGGCAGCTTTGTGGGGCAACACATTATCCAGGATTGGCTCTTCAAGGACAAAGGATGTGGTTGATAATGCCCATGAGATGGTCACAAATCACAGCTAATGAGAAAGTACAATAGTGTGTATGTTGCCACCCAAATATTGGTGGAAAACTTCATTAGTTTTTTAAAGGTACAGGGTCTCACAGGTCACCTTGGCTTGCTACACGCTTCACAACCTGCTGTCTGTGAGAACATTGATGGGGATCCTCTGGAGGATGAAGAACTGAATGGCCTGGGCTTGTTTGAAGACTATTGTAGGACAGCTGCACCATCCTTGGTTTATCAAGTTGGAGTTGATGGGGTCACAGGAAGAGAGGTGTTAATCTCCTGTAAGAAGAATTTTCTATGCTGTGAGGGGATCTTGTACTCAGCTGACCTCACTCAATCAATACAGAAACCACAGAAGACAAAATGTATTCAAAGAAGAGAAGAAAGTTTATTGCTAATGCATGCATCAGGAGAAAAAGGTAGTCAGTGATTGCCAACGATCCTCTCTGACGGAATTTCACTGCATCAAAAATTTCTTCCCTTGTTACTAAGTAAATCCGGTAGAGAACATTTATTCTCTGACACCTGCAGATTTTAATTGGCAAACGAAGTCAGTTCTCCTACCTGAAGTTGGCCTTCTTATCAACGAGGAACTGTACCAGCCTCTCTTACCAGGAGTGAATATACTCCTGTACATTCCAAAGCCCTGATCAACTTGTAGCTCCCTGTCTCAAACTGAAAGGAGCTATCTTTCTATACCCATTATCCCAAAGAGTTCTGTCTGTCAGGTACTGTCCACTTCGCATCATGCTAAGCAGTCAGATCATCAGTTGGCCAAGGTTTCACAAGTCATATGGTTTAATTTCATAATACTTAATTAACTCATACAAACAATATCTTTGCATATTTGCATTAGGCACAAGGTGAATTCTTATTCTATACATAAGGCACCTTGTAATCTTTCCCTTAACTTAGTCTATTTATTATAGTAAATTTAAAATAAAAGCCTTTTATAAAGGAGTTTTGTACAACCCTTCACCATAAAATGGAAAAATTCTACTCTATGTTTCATACTTCTCAATAGTGAATTGTAGTTATCTGCTATTTTCAGTGCAAAAAGTCACCAGCAATTATATTAAGTTCTTATGTTTCCCCATATTGTCAGGTATCCTATGATTCTCCACTTCATTCCCCTTTTCAAACAGGGAATATATTTGTTCTGAACTCTGAAGGATTAACCTTTAAGAAGCTGTATCCAAGTCTACTTTTGCTAAGTCACACCTCAGCTTAGTAAAATTGGTCTTTCCCCAATTTAAAACTTTTTTTACTTTTAAGCTATCTTTGTCGTGTAACATAACTACACTAAATTTAACCAAATTTTGAGCACTACTAACAAAAATGCTCTCCGACATATTCCCCATCCATCTGACCAATTTCATTCTCCATCACTTGGGCTTGGTATGTACTAAATAAAATCTGTAAAACCTGTACAAACTTGTCTTTTATACCTTACAATGGGACTTCAGTATTGCTGGTGCCACAGTGCTTGATTTTTACTGTGAATTGTACATCTTGAAGCATTTTTGTCCTTCTGGATGGGACACTTTTTACATTGATTTTTAACAGTTTCTGAATGGACAGAACATATTGTCCCAGTTTTGAAGCCTGATCATATTGTGAGAATTTGTGGAGACAATGGGTGGGATTTTCAGGACATGATCACCCCAAGGCCAGAAAATCCTGCCAGGGGTCAACAGTCCGTCGCATGGTCCATGGCAGGCAGGAGGGGAAGATTCCTCCCTATAAGTTAACTATGAACCTAAGAGTCCAGATATAGATTGATACCCTATTCCGTGGATAGAGACCTCTATGCAAAATTAGCAATGAGTCTTAAGTAGACTAAGTTAAATCTCAGCCACACACAGCAGCAACTGGAGCTGAATAAAGACTCCCAAAAGCCAATCACCATTAGCATCCACAAGGGATTATATCAGTATATCTGCGTTTCATTTGGGGTCTCATTGTCTTGCGCCCTCTTCTAGCATTTATTTCTCTATTCCTCCAATTTTTGTGTCATCTGAAAATTTGCTGATGAGATCACCTATGTTTTCCTCTAAATTATTTATATCTATTATTAACAGAGGCCTCAGCATTGATGCTTTCAGAACACCGCTTGTCACAGACCTCCAATTAGGAAAGTACACTTCCACTGCTACTCTCTGCTTTTTATGCCCCAGCCAGTTTTGTTTCCAATTTACCAGCTTATCTCAGATCCCATATGACTTCACCTTGCCATGAGGAACCTTATCAAAAGCTTTACTAAAGTCTATGTATACAACATCCACTGACTTGCCCAGGTCATTTTTTTTCTCGATATTTCCTCAATGAACTCAATCAAGTCTGTGACACTCGACATCTCCTTCGTAAAACAATGCTGCTATTGCTAATAAACCTATTTCCTTCCAGATGTGAATATACCCTGTCCCTAATAATGTGTTCCAATAATTTCCCTAGCACTAATAAGGCTCACAGGCCTGTAACTTCCTGAATTGTCTCTTCTGTCCTTCTTAAACAGAGGAACAAAGTTGCTACTCTTCAATCCTCTGGTACATTACCTGTGGCTAAAGAGGATATAAAGATTTTGGCCAAAGCGTCAGCAATTTTTTCTCTCGCCTCTTTCAACATTCAGGGATAGACCTATGTGTCCCTGGGGACTTATCCATCTTAATAATTTTCAAAACGTCCAACATTTCCTTTTTGTTTCAACATGATCTAGAATATCAACATCCTCCTTTCTACACTCATTATCCACCACATCTTTTTTCTTTGTGAATATTGATGCAAAGTACTCATTAAGGACTTCATCCATCTCATCTTGCTCAACACACAAATTCCCTTCACTGTCCTTGTGTAGACCTATGCTTTCCTTAGTTACTCTCTTCGTTCTTATATACACATAAAAAGCCTTAGGATTCTCTTTAATCCTGCCAAGGACATTTCATGGTCCCTTTTAGTTCCCCCAATTCCCTGTTTAAGCTCTTTCCTGCTGTCTTTGTATTCCTCAAGTACTTTATGCATTTTCAATGTCTTAAAATTTCTCTATGCCTCCTTCTTTTTCATGAAGCTCACAATCTCTTGTTATCCAGAGTTCCCAAATCTTGCCATTTTTACCTTTCATTTTTACAGGGACATACTTGTCCTGAATTGTTAACAACCGACTTTTAAAAGACTCCCACAAATCGAATGTGGATTTACCCTCTAACAACTGCCTCTAGTCTACATTCCTTAGCTCCTGCCTAATACTTTCATTGTTACTCTTCCTCCAGTTAATATTTTCAATCTAGGATTACTTTTATCTTTTTCTACAAATGTCTTGAAATTTACAGAATTGTGATTACTGTTCCCAAAATGGCCCTCAGAGAGACATCAATCACATCTCCAGGCTCATTTCAAGAGCCAGGTCTAAGATAGTTTCTTCCTGAGTTGGACTACCTACATATTGCCTGAAGAATCCATTGGAGTTTAAAAGATTAAGAGGTGATTGATTGAAAGCAATAGGGTTGATCAATGCAGCAAACCAAGAAGATAGCGCTTGAGACTTTCGCCATCTTCCTTGCCATGTTTTATTTATTAGTGTCACAAGCAGGCCTACATTAACACTGCAATGAAGTAACTGGAAAATCCACTAGTGCGATCAGTTTTATGCCATTGCCAGTTTAAAAATCAATGACATGCTTTTGTCATTAATGTACCTGCTATGGCCTCCTGGACATTCCCTCCCCTTTGGTGAGATGTCTCATCACTGAGGATCACTTATAGCTTCCACTAACAGAAACCAGACATGATGGTCCACCAGGCACCCTGGCACTGTCCACCAGGCACCCTGGCACTGTCCATCAGGCACCTTGGTGCTGCTCACTGGGCATCATAACTCAGGTAGTAGTGGCGGTAAGGAGGTAAGGCCTAAGTGGGATTGAGGTGATGATGGGGGGAGGTAAGGGGAGATCTCTGCAAGGGGGAGATAAGAGGGCAAATCTGCATGCAAGTGATGGCTGGAGGGGAGCTTTGCACGGGGTTGATTAGCGAGGTAGGGAGCTCTGCATGGAAGATGACCACATCGAGGGGCACATGTTCACTAGAGTGGTTGATGGAGGGGGGGCAGTGGGGAGGCGACAGGCACAGGGAGTGAATGGCAGGGTAGGGAGTGGCCGAGAAAGTGACTGGAAGAATGGAGGTGGGTACTCAATGTCCATTGGTTGGAGAATGGTCAATAGATTTCCCTGTTCACTGGAAGATTGGGACACTTATACAATGGCCCCGAGCAGTTTGCAGCTGGCTGAATGCATTTATAACAAGATGCAATCAAAAACATTTACTAACATACATATGGCTAAAATTAATAGTGCTACCACATTGTAATTTAAAAGTAATTGTTCCTTCAACTTGAAGTGACTTATTTTCACATTGCAACATGGGGAAACAATGGGGATGGGGGAGGGTCATTCTGTCTTGACCTGCCAGAAGATTTGACTGTGCATTTTACTTCAATGGAGAGTAAAATAAGGCAGAGTGGAAACCAGACAGCGCAGCAGATCTCCCTTGTTTCCTGTCCATCCAAGTTGAAATAAACTCTAATGAAATTATGTGAGTATACAGAAAGGCACAAAGACAGAATATACTATTATGTTGAAGTTGGTCATCTTCAGAGTTCAAAAAATCATTATGGTATATTCAATCATTTATATTTCTCGATCACTTGTTTTGCTTAAACTATCAGGTCCCCTCTTAAATTTGCCCACGCTTCAGTTAATGCCATGGGAAGATAATTCCATGCACTATGGAACCTTCTAACTGTAAAGATTAAATTTCCAACAACAATGAATAAGAAAATCCAGGTGCTGAGTTAAAATAGTCTCTTTGCCTTTACGTTTTACAAGTTGACTCCATGAAGTGTTTTTAAGATTTTGTGATTGTGCCGAATATTTTATCAGGTTTTGGTATGAAGATATTTTGTTAAATGTGTCATTATAAGTAGTGATTCAGAGTTATCTGATGAGGAGAAAAGCACTGTAATGTTTAGATGAGAAAAACGGTGGAATTTTGCCAGCTTGTTCTGCCCATTGATGGGCAGAGCTAGCTAGTGAAAATTAGTGTGAGAGCCGAGAAATCAGGATCATGCCTGATTCCTCGGCTTTTGGGATTTTATGAAAGCCCAAATTTCCAGTGACGGTCAGTTTCTTGCCAGAAATAGACAAAAGACTGAATAATTGACTTGAATTCATGTAAACCTCAGTTTACGTGTGTTTAGGGAGCCCAGCGCTGAATTGTCCAGGCTCCCTTGCCTTCATGGCCTCACTGGGGAAGATGTTCTTTGGCGAGGAAAACACCTGCTGCCCATGAACGGGAACTGGAGGCCATTGAGACTCCCTGGAGAGGATGAGGGCAAAGGAGAATGCTCTTGGCAATGTCACCCTGGCAGCTGGCACTGCCAGCCTGGCACTTGGCCAGTATTTACTGAGAACCTTGGCATTGCCCACTGGGCAGCACCAGAGCAGGACCTATGGGGGTGGGACCTATGGTAGTGGTCAGGCCTATGGGGGTCATGCCTGAAAGGTGGGGCCTGAAGGGGTGGTCCCAGAGGGCAGTCATATTTCTACTCTATCTGCAATCAGTGTGAAGAGGGGAGGGGGCCACTGCAACTATGACTGTGATTAGCAGGGAGCAAGAGTGTAGTCAGTCTGGGAGATGGGTGGAGTGGCGGGGGATGCATCTCGGCTGGTGTGAGGCTCATGATCAACCTGTAATTGCAGTGAAGGGGAAGAGTTTGTAAGGCTGCCTTTAACAACAGGGGTCTGACAGTTCTCTTTTTGTCTGTCAAATCCCTGCTGCTGCTATTGTGCATGTGCAGATACAGAAGGCTGAAATGTGTAATAGCTTGCTCTACAGTTGCTGTTGCACATGTGCAGACACAAGTCAACGTGTACACAGTAGCTCTCTCTCCAGGTTGGCTAGCGAATTAAACTCAGCTCACTGCCTACAGGAGCTAGAAATGGTCTAGCCCGTATTTTCAATGACAACCTGGCACTGTCAGGGTGGACCACTGGGGGCTTCCCCTTATGTATGAGAGAGCTTTATTGTGATTGGGAGGAGGGATTGAGTCTACTTTGCAGTGGGAGTGTAGACTATGACAGGGGTTGGGGTGTCAGATCATCCTGATACCTGCATGGTGTGAACAGGGGCGGAAGGGGGTGCCCTGATCAATGAATGGGGTAGGGGTTGCCCCTCTGTGTATAAGGATTGGGGATGTTCCCCTTGTCTGAGGAGTGAGGGGAAGGGAGTTTTGACTTTACTTTGAGATTGGGGTGCCCTTTAGAAAGTGAGTCCCAATTTCTGTGGAGCCAGCCTCTATCAGGCTCCACCCACCCAGAATGATGATGCAAACCATGCCTCCCGATTTTACTTCTGAGAAATCGTTAGAAGATCTGGTGGGAAAACCTGGCTGTGTTTCTGGAGAGAAACATATCAGTTTTCAGTCAGAACCTGACAAGAATTCCACTCATAGTTTAAGAAAAAAATGAATCAACTAATAAATTAATTTGTGCTGATCTTCATGAGGAAAAGGAAATGATGACTGAGAAAAAATCCCTTCTTTGGTCAACACTGTGTCTATTGGTAGTTTATTGTTTTCATGAGGCAGATTCTCATGATTTGAAAACAAGGTGGTTGAAGCTTAAAAATGACATTGCATTGTTTATTGCGCTGTTCATGCTCTCGGTATGGCACCTGCCATTTTTGTTAAATGGCATAAATCTTCATATAAGGAGTCCAGGACGCTTCTTGCTTCAGGCAGGAGTTTATTTCTAGCAGACTAATTGGATTATAGAGGATGCTAAATCAACTTTGAGATATCAATAAGTTGAATGTGTACTTCATATACTCTCTCTATTATAAACAAAAGTAGTGCGGGCTTATCAATTATCATTAAAGCAGATGCTGCATGAATGTTCCTTATGACCCCACAATAATATTCAGATCCACTGTTCCTCTTTCTGTGATTACTTCCACCCACTGTTAGATCATTACTTTCACCCTGTCTCAGCAGAGAAGCTACGAGACATTCCATTCACCCGAATCAATGAGCTGTCTCTGAGTGCTGATTCGGTGCTTACAGCTTGTCAACCAATTGCTAGAGGCTCAGCCCTTAGGTTACCCTGGTGGAAACTAAAGGAAGAAGCTGTGGAGGTAGGAAGGGAATTTGTTTCTGAGTGTGGGATGAATACAAGCAGAATTAAGGGAGGAATTTCCCTGAGCTGGACATCAGAAGAAAGACGCTAGACTCAACTACGTCAAGGACTTCAAGAGAAGTTGAAGGAAATGAGGAGGGATGATATATTATTGGCACAGTTACAAAGGAGGTCATATCTTTTTTTGGTCGAGAATATTTTGATAGGGATGGAAATCTGATCGGAAAGATTCACCCAAGACTGTCAAAAATGGCCACACTGGAAACGCAAGTGTGACACTGGAGATGTGACTAAAGTGAAATTCAGAGACACATACCACTGATAGATTGACAATAAGCAAATGAATACAACTGATACATGTTGACTGAAACTGGCATCCTTTTTTAACTTGCAAGCCTCATTCTACCTCAGACCATGCAAACTGAAATCTTCCATGCTGATTGGTAACATTTAGTTATTGTTAATGAGATATAAAGCCAATACCCCACCTATTCTAATGAATGGTTTTGCTCTCATTTTGTACTGATTATCCTCTGTTGTTTTTGTTAGTTATTATGTAAATTAACTTTAGCACAGGAAGACAAAATTAAGTACAAGTGGAATAATACTGTCAGATATTGGGTAAAATTTACCAAAAAAATGACTTTGGTGCAAAAAAACAGAGTGTTTGTGCTGATGATGCCAGTGTGTTTTTGGACATGCTGTATTTACTTTGTATCCTCATGGGGTTCACACCACTTCAGCATTGCGTCCCCCCCCCCCCCCCACCCCTGCCGATTCATTCACCTTGTAACAACTAAACTGCTGCAAGCAGTGGGAGTTCCATATTGCATTTGTTCCACAATGACTGCAGGGGATGTAGGCAAGAAGAAAACACTGTGCTGTACAGAGCGGATTCTCACCAAGATGCCAGATGGTGTTGCTCAGAGATGGGAAAACCTACACCCACAGTCCAGGAGATAGCTATCAGGCAGGATGCAGTGGCAGTCCTGGTCAGTGCGAGCACGTTCCAGAAGAGAACAGGACAGCAGTGTCAGAAAAAGGCAAATGCTTTTCTTCACTCGGTCAAGGTAAGTAAACCACCCCCAGGCTCTCACTGGACCCGCTTGCAATCCCCAATCATTTCTCTCACTCAGTGCCTGGCCTTTTCCAACATTAGATACCACATTCCCCCTCCCTCCCATAGTCACCACATTCTCCAAGTTTAGAAGAGGAAACAATGGCGTCATGGTATAATCACTAGACTATTAATCCGAAAAAAAAATCAGCTAATGTTCTGGGGAGCCAGGTTCGAATCCTGTCCGGCAGATGCTGGAATATAAATTCAATAAAAAAAAATTGATATTAAGAATCTACTGATGACCATGAAACCATTGTCAATTGTTGGAAAAACCTATCTGGTTCACTGATGTCCTTTAGAGAAAGAAGTCCATCATTCTTACCTGGTCTGGCCTACTTGTGACTCCAGAGCCACATCAATGTGTTTGATTCTCAATTGCCCTTAGGTAACTGGAAATGAGCAATAAGTGGGGGCCAACCAGCAACACCCATATCCCACGAATGAATAAATAAAAGCTATTCTGCTCCTTACACTCCAGCTCCCAAACAAGTCCCATGTCAGCTGCACCTCATCACCATCTTAAATTTCCTCATTGCCACCCTGGTTCTTCTTGTGCAGGTCATTGCAGATCAAGCCTGAACACAACAGGCATGAGCAGGTGCAACCAGCTGGAGTCACGCCTGAACTGAGAACACTCACACGTTTTGAGGAGCGAGCCCTCGACTTGGCCGGGGAAGAGGAAGACCGTGTCCGCCCTGCTGGGGAAGTGGACTAGCAGAGAAACAGGAGAATTATCAACATGTATTCTGTCATTCCTCAAGACTGAAACGGGTAATCAGTATTCCCTCCGTATATCCTGTATGTCCATGTCACTGATAACATGTGCCTCTTATTCCAAGCTGTCCAGTGGATCAAGCTGGACCATTCTCACGCCCCGGAACCACCAGACTGCTGTAGTTCAGAGGGGATTTCTCCAACCTCACCATTAGGCATCACAACTATCACCCGTACCCATCACCAGCACAGGTACTCATACCTCGGTGGGTCCAGGGTTCTGGGTCACTCACAGCTGATGATTCACAGCAGATGGAGGGAGGCTGGAGCCCAGGACTCTGCTGAATTCCTTATTGATGATATGCCCCAGGGCCTGGTCATCCCACAGCTGCTGGAGCTGCTAAGGCAGAGTTGTGAGTATCAGGAAGAGATGACATTAGCTTTTCTCAGAGTGCAAGACCGATTGGAGGAGTCCCAACACCTTCTATCTGAGGAGATGGTGCTATTGCTGCAGTACATTGAGGCCAACACTGCGAGGGTGGCATCAACAGTGGAGAACTTGGCGCAGGACGAGGCAGGAGAGGTCTGTATCATGGTGTTGGGCTTCGACAGAATGGTGCAGACACTGGTGGGAATCCACAAGTGTCAATGCCAGAGCACAGCTGGGCTTCTGGTCTCACTCCAGCTGCCCCCAATCCCATGGAGGCGCACAGGGGCCCTGGAAACCCAAAGGGAAGAGGATCAGCAGAAGTACAGAGTGGGGTCCTCCAGCCAGGGAACCTAGGGCATCTCCAGCCCACTCTGTGAATGATACAACTCCAGCCCCTGACACTGAGAAGGGCAGCAATCCAGCATCTATGCTGCCCAAAATCAGGCCTGGGCCCTCAAAGACCCGGACCCCTAAGGGGACGCCTCCTAAAGTCATCTCGGGCAAAAGAGTGTGGAAGTCAACAGGCTACCTAAACTCAGCTTGTAGATCCTGAGGATACACCTAGACATAGTAGGTGGATGAGGAAACCACAGGCGCTTAGTGAGTATGGTGAATATAGGCACTATTGCAGAATATTTATCAATACATTGTACCCATAAAGCCTCCACCCTGTCTATTCATGCCACCAAGTTGGGGGAATCCACTGTGCTCACCCTCCACCTCATCCCTGTCGAGTGTGAGAATAACAGTTCTCTGCCTGTTGCCGGCCTCCTGTAGGGAAAGGCATTCCCTCACCTGAGTCATGGACAGGAACCCAGGGAGGAGGACATGGGAGACACTGCCTGCATACTTGCCTTCACAAGCGCTCTGGAGCAAGCAGCAGCATGACATGAAGGACAGAGAATGTCTGCAAGTGATCCTTCCGCATCCCTCTTCCTGAAATGGCAATTCTAGGACATCCCACCGGCCACGAGTTTTACCCAGCATGTCCTACAACTCCTCGATGGTACCCCCTGAGCAGTCACACCATAGACAGCGCTGGCTGCATGAGTGCTCAGCTCTGAACTCCCCCCTCAGAAGTGAAGGCACCAGGTTCATGCTTATGTAGACCTGTTATAAATGATGCCACTGGAACATCATGCCAGTTGAATATTCAGTGCGGGATCAATATCTGGAGAGAGTGCTTGCTAACGACATACCAAATGGATTAAAATGAGCTTTCTGCTCTCCTGTGGTGTGTTTCATTGGCGAGAGGCTGGGAAGACTGGAACTCACAAACTCACTGGTATGAATCACGCTCTCCAGATTTTGAGCACGTGCCTCCATTTCTGCAGACGACCAGAGTGGGTTCGGAACCTCCATCATTCTAAATGTGAATCTGCTGGAAGAATGGCACTGACATGGTCCAATTCTCTGAGGAGTGTTTAAATGGTAATCAAAGTGTTAGATTCTCTATCCTCTGCCTGGTCACGAGGTAGATAGGTGGAAAGAGCATTTTTGTGGTAGATCATTATGCACACATAGAACCATAAACTGCGAATAAGCTCAATAGCATAAAAAAATTTACAAATACTGGAAATTTGAAATAAGAACAAAATGCTTTGTAAATAAACAGCGCATCTGTCAAAATATCAAACATTGTGGGCGTCGGCATTTCACCATGCTTTCAGAAGAAAATTGGATAAATACTTGAAAAGGATTTTCTTCTGGGCTGCAGTGAAAAGAATGGGAGAGTGGGACTAATTGGATAGCGCTTTTGTGTGACCTCCTTCTACACTGTATTTGTTCTGTGATCTAAGTGACTGTTAGTTTTTTTTGTAGTAAACTGATGGATTTGAACAATTTCACTCAGTAAACCTTTGGTGAGGCTTTGCACAGGTGACAATTAACAGTTTAAAAATTCTAAAGAGGGGTCAGTACCCACGACGCTAAGCTGTCTTTTCAATTAATGACAAAACTACTGTGGATTTGCAACAATTCATGTTTTCCTTTTAAACGCAGTTGCTTTTGGTGGACTCATAACCTCCGGACAACAATGAACACTTGAAAGGAGCGCCGGCAAGGTAGTCAGTGTTGTATTTCCCAGTCAGGCCTCCCTTCTTGCTAGTGGGATCCAAAATCAGCCCAAAGTAAAAACATGAATAGAAAAATAAAAATAGAAAAAATAAGAATAAAATATATCATTGTTTTGAAATTTGACACCACAAATATTTGTGGAGCAACTGATCAATGGCTTATTGGGAGTTAATGTCCTCTCAGTGTTGTAATTGTGTTTCTTCTGTTAGGTCAAATGGGTTTCCACAAACTGAAGTCAGCCAGAGCACAAATGTAATAAGGCTGCTGAGACATTGGTTAGACTGCTAACGAGGCACTTAATGAGTTCAATCTTGTGAAAGTTGGCTAATTCTCTTGTGCATGATACATGCCTGCAATGTTTTTTTTCAGTTCTAATTTGTTCCTGAAGCAGAAGGTTCGACATAGTGATTTCATATTACAGTGCTCCCAGAGATCACGTTTTGGGAAATCGTGCGTGAAGCTTCAACTTATGGAATCACCTTGCCTAACAGTCATCCAGTCTAACGTTAACTTCAGAAGTATAGAAATTTGTACAATTTTCATTAAGGGTATTATCACTGGACTATTAATCCAGAAACTCAGCTCATGTTCTGGGGATCCGGGTTGAGATATGGAATTTGAATTCAGTAAAAAAAAATTGGAATTAAAAATCTGCTAATGACCATCAAACCATTGTTAATTGTTGGAAAAACCCATCTGGTTCACTGATGCCTTTTAAGGAAGGAAACCTGCTGTCCTTAGCCTGCCTAGCTTACATGTGACTCCAGAACCACAGCAACATGATTGACTCTGAACTGCCCTAGGGATTGGCAATAAATGCTGGCTAGCCAGTAGCGACCATGTCCCATGAATGAATAAGTCTATCACCACCAAAACAAAATGTAGACTCCTGGATCGGGATTTGGCATTGCGCTGGTCCAATACATTTCTGGGAACAATTGCAACTTTTCCAGGATCACAGTCTGTTGGAAGAGGCATAACTGCTTTGGTGGCTGAAGAATTCCAAATTCTTCCTCTTCGGCCAGCAAAAATGTTATGCCTCTTCCACCAGACTGTGATCCTGGAAAACTTGGTGAACAAACGTGAAGATTCTTGATCATGGACTTCAGTCAGAGATGTATTCATGATGCTGGTAGAATTCCTGCTGCTCCAGCGATGCAATGGAGCAGTGTGAAACTGAGCCACACCTGGCTCATGTATTTTTATTTTCTAAGACTTAGACATATTCTTTATGTTTTGAACAGTAAACATAAGCCTGATCTTATTTGTGGGTTGGATGAACTGGCAATGGACCTTCCACTGAGACACTTAGCTTCCTTTATAGCAGCAAGTCACTGGCCATGATTGTTGTCTTCCTTTGGCTATCTATTTTTTGCCTTTCTCTAACCCTGCCTGTGTGTACAATATCTCCGTATTATACTGCTACTTTCCTCTCGATCCAGAGAATGATTTTTTTTATGGATCAGTGGATGAATCATCAGCTGATGAGATGCTGAGATAAGGTAGCTCTATTCACACAGTAAAAATTACTCTGTGCTGCTCTAATGCTAAATTAACCAATAGATTTTAAACAGGCTGACAATTTTGTTAAAATTGAAAACAGGTTACATTTCCAATTCTCGTAAATCAATGAATTAAAATTAACACTCAGAGGAACAGTAGCAGCATGGGTGGGAGGTCTGGTATGGATCAATAGTAATCCTTATTTGTTGTGTATCTCTGTGAACACTGGAAGTATAGAGTGAGACTCGACTGCGATGCCTTTCATGAAAAATTGACCACTGGAAATCATATCCAAGCATAGACATGAAGAAGTGGAAGCTGACTCCAGCAAGAGTCACTTTCTCCAGAATAGAATTTCCTCCTATGTTCACATTGGTGAAATAAATCACCTAACAAATCATCTCATGCCTAATTACTCCTTACCCTCTTGTGTGCCACTGCACCCTCACACCATGAGTGGGATTTGGTTGTACTGAAATGATAAAATTCCATCCAAGGGGTGGAAAATGACTTCCCATTGTTCACCCCTCACCCGCTCCAGTTCCCAAGGTGGGCAGGGTGGTAAAATTCCAGCCCATAACTTTCCAATAATGGTTTTAGAGTGCTAGCATTATGTAGTGTATCATAGAATCCCTACAGTGCAGAAACAGCCCATTTAGCCTAGTGAGTCTGCACTGGCTCTTTGATAGAGATTCTTTTCCAGGTCCACCCCATTTCTGTAACCTCATACATTTACCTCATAATCCCACCAACCTACACATCTTGGGACACTAAGAGGTAATTTAGCTTTGCAAATTACCTAACACCTTTGGACTGTGGAAGGAATCCTGAGCACCCAAAGGAAATGCACGCAGACATGGGGAGAATGTGCAAACTCCACACAGTTACCTGAGTGGAATTGACCCTGGATCCTCGGCACTGTGAGATAGCAGTACTAATTACTGTGTCACTAGGTACGTAGAATCTGTCTCGTAGAATACTGATTCACTTCAATTCTCGTCAAACACTAATTAAAGTGCTTTGGACATTGGCAGCAAATTAGAAGATTGGGCTACAGAAATTTCTCCTCGAGATCTTACACTGTCTGAATTGCCCTTTAGTTTTTGGTCTGATTTCAGCTTCTCCCACTCAACTGTTTAAAAGCTAATATCAAAACAGTTGTGAGTTCTTCACGTATACTTCACTTCAATAGTATAATGCAGCTTCTGCTCCATATACAGTGAGCAATTAAGATGGTGTTAACTGCACAATTTGAAATTTGAAATGAATGCAATGGTGCAAGGTTGTCATGTTTTCGGTCAATACAAATGTATTGTAATTTTAAATGGCACCCATTTTCCTGAATTTCTGTGAATTCTATCCTTTCCCTCATCGAAACAGTTAAGTTTCTTGGTTCCCCAATTATGTCAGTGGCGATTGCAAATTTGCTGCTTCAGTTGAGCTGCCACTCAGCAGTGAGATTAACACTGGCAGCCCACCTATTTCATGATAATGAGAGCCTCTGACCAAGTTCATCTGCTAATTGCCCCCACATGATTAGGTACGCAGGTGCTGCAATGAGTCTGGTCTCAGGAACTGGTCCACGCAACTTTCTGTCCCTTACTGTCTTGATCCGCGGGGTCGGACAGGTAAGTATAAATGACAGTGTTAATTTGCATCAGAAAATGCAATGGCTTCTGAGGAAGCGTGTCAGTTCACTGTGTTACATTGGAGCCTGCAGGATATTAATTCATTGCCAGACCTTGGGTAAGACTTGATGAAAGTCACGTGGAGAGTGGGAAGAAATTCGCTGCTTTATGCTGTGACTTCCATGGTGTATTTATGATTGTAACAGCGCAAGTAACCCTTGTGTAACAGGACCATTACGCTCGGCTGGGCCAAAGTGGAGTTTAAACAAACCCAGTAGTTGTGCCAACAACACTACTGAGAATGAATCCAGGTTTCAATACACAATAGCCCTGCATCCTACTTTGCCCGTACAATTATATAGTGTCCTGGCTAGGGGTCCCTATCAAGAGTGATGAATGTAAACAAAACTATTCAAGGATTCTGTAACATCTTAGATGGGGAAAAGAAGATCCCCATTTACAGGTTGGTGTCAGAAGAAAATTTGAGGTTAATACAGTTCTTATCTGAAGGCATTATAGCCTTCAATCTCAGCAGTGTAGCACACTAATTAAGTATTCCAAAATCAGCTCATAATACTCAGTAGCTGGAGCAAATTGACTTCTTGTTGCTTAGACAGCTTGAACATGTGTTAGTAGGCTTTTAATCTCTCCTTGCCTCTCTCTCGTCCTGCTGTCACTCCCTCGTGTTGTTTATAACCATTTCCTCACAATCACAAAAGTGTGTGCAATTTTCAATTTTTACATAAGGGAGGAAATGTCAAAAATGGGAAGATATCACATCTTAATGTTGCTGCTTTAGTCACAACTCGGATGATGTCACTACTTGGTATGAAGGTGTAGGGAGCACATGTGGACCCTTGTCTGTTCCAGTCCAATAGGTTTTGAGTCGTGTTGGCAGGGCGCAGAGAGAGAGTTTAAATTTAAATATGGCCTGTCGAAGCATAGCATGGGGGCCTAGTGTTGCGTTAGCTTTTCCTCTTCACACAAGTGTATGTGTGAGGTGCAGCTGTAATCTGTACTGCTGCAGAACTTCCTACTAACACATGGGAGTCTATTGAGGGAATGCTGAGAAAATTGTAATGAATATTAAACAGGCACCATGCCCACACTTCACTGAACACTTCTGTAAAAGTATTCTGTTTCAAAGAAAGAGAAAAAAAAAGATGTTATGTCTATTTTGGGATGATTTTTCAGTCAAGAGGAGGGGGCATATGCAAAAGTTAAAAAAGCACCGGCTGACAATCAAACAGGCAATTTAGCCCCAGGGGCCTAATGAAAGCAATTTTAGGATTCAGTCTACTGTTACAGTTATTGGTCAGGCCGGTTAGCCAGGTGGCCTTTAGGTATTAGTTGCATCCTCGACCCAGAGTGGGATGAAATGGCTGCGTGGTAGTACTGAAGGAAAATTTAAAAATGTATCTGGAAATGAAGATTTCATGGAATCTTATCATAGAACCCCTACAGTGCAGAAAGAGGCTATCCAATCCATCAAGCCTGTGCCAACAACAATCCCACCCATGCCCTATTCCTGTGGCCCCACATACTTAGAACTTAGAACATAAAGCATAGAAAACTTCAGCACAAACAGTCCTGATCATATGCCTAACTACCAGGCCTATCTATAACCTCAATCCCATCAAATCCCACATACTCATCCAGAAGTCTCTTAGAAGACCCGAAAGAATTTGCCTCCACCACTACCGATAGCAGTCGATTTCACTGACCCACTACCCTCTGAGTGAAAAACTTACCCCTGACATCTCCTCTGTACCTACTCCCCAGCATCTTAAACCTGTGTCCTCTCGTAGCACTTACCCAACTAATCTCCCAGAAATAAAGGGGCAATTTATCACAGTCAATTCACCTAACCTGCACATCTTTGGTCTGTGGGAGGAAAACCAGAGTACCAGAGGAAATCCATGCAGATACGGAGAGAATCTGCAAACTTTACACAGTGACCCCAGGCTGGAATTGAACCCGGGTCTCTAGCATTATAAGGCAGCAGTGCTAACCACTGTACCGCATGATTGTGCTGCCCAGTCATTGTTTGCAACAATTTTGCATGGGAATTTATCTTGTACAGGTCAGCAGCTATCTGAGGCAGCTCCACAATGGCTGTCCCCATGAAAGAGCCCCTTCCAAATGGCAGCCTACACCTTCCATTTTCTCAGTGCCTCCTGGTGGCCCTGAACCTTTCCAAGCATGGATTTCAGGCAACCTCATGAGTTCCCAACATGTGCAAAATTTAGACTCTGCTTCTTTCAGGTAAATTTGATTTGATTTATTTTTGTCACATGTATTAGTGAAAAATATTGTTTCCTGTGCATTATTCAGACAAGACATACTGTTCAAAGAATACATGGGGGAGAAGGTGCAGTGTACAGTGTTACAGATAGAGTGAAGAGCAAGATCAGATTAATATCAATCATACATACCCTATGATACAGGAAAAGGCCATTTGGCCCATTGAGTCTGCACCAACCACAATCCCACCCAGCCCCTATCCCCATATCCCTACTTATTTGCCCACTAATTTACACATCTCAGGGCACTAACAGACAATTTTAGCATAGCCAATTAACATAACCTACACATCTTTGGACTGTGGGAGGAAATCAGAGCACCTGAGGAAACCCACACAGACACGAGGAGAATGTGCAAACTCCACACAGACAGTGATCCAAAACAGGAATCAAACCCAGTTCCCTGGAGCTGTGAAGCAGCAGTGCTAACCACTGTGCTACCATGCCACCCATATAGGGTAGGTCCATTCAAAAGTCTAATGGCAATAGAGAAGAAGCTGTTCTTGTATCGATTGCTATGTGTCCTTAAACATTTGTATCTTTCACCTTCTTCCATCGGGATGTATGTCTGTGGTATGTGTATGTGGTCCTTAAATATGTGGCTAGTGTCTGGAGGCAGTCAGTGAATAGGAGGTTGGTTTGCATTATAGACTGGGCTACATTCACAACCTTTGTAGTTTTCTTGCAGTCTTGGTCGGAGCAGGAACCATGCCAAGCTGTGATAATAAGAAGTCTCACAACACCAGGTTAAAATCCAACAGGTTTATTTGGTAGCATAAGTTTTCCGCATGTAGCTCCCTCTTCAGGTAAGTGAGGAGTTGTGTTCACAAACAGGGCATACTCAATTTACAAGATAATGTTGGAATGCGAGTCTTTACAGGTATTCAAGTCTTAAAGATACAGATAATGTGAGTGGAGAGAAGGTTAAGCATAGATTAAAGAGATGTGTATTGAATCCGGCCAGGACACTTAGTGAGATTTTGCAAGCCCAGGCAAGTCGTGGAATTACAGATATTCGTTGATCATGAGTGCAGAACTTGGCTATCAGTTTCTGCTCAGCTATTCTGTGTTGTCGTGTGTCACGAAGGCCATCTTAGAGAACGCTTACTCGAAGATCAGAGGCTGAATGCCCCTGACTGCTGAAGTGTCCCCCAACAAGAAGAGAGCACTCCTGCCTAGTGATTGTTGAGCAGTGTTCATTCATCCATTGTCATAGCGTGTAATGGTCTCCCCAATGTACGATGCCTCAAGATATCCTTTTCTGCAGCATAGCTGGTAGGCTACGTTAGCTGAGTTGAAAGAGTATGTACCGTGTACCTGGTGGATGGTGCTCTCACATGAGATGATGGCATCTGTGTTGATTATTTGGCACATAGAACATAGAACATAGAACATAGAACAATACAGCACAGAACAGGCCCTTCGGCCTTCGATGTTGTGCCGACCAAAATAAAAAGCAATGCCCCTCCTAACTAAACCATTCCCTTCTCTTCCATATACTTATCAACTAACCTCTTAAACGCCACCAAACTTGGCGCATCTACAACAGCTGCAGGCAGGGCATTCCACTCCCTAATCACTCTTTGAGTAAAGAACCTACCTCTGATATCCGTCCTATAACTCATACCCCTTAATTTAAAGCTGTGTCCCCTCGTGCTAGCTTTCTCCATCCTAGGAAAAAGGCTATCACTGTCCACCCTATCTAAACCTCTAATCATCTTATATGCTTCAATAAGATCCCCTCTTAGCCGCCTCCTTTCTAACGAAAACAACCTCAAATCCTTCAACCTCTCTTCATAGGACCTGCCCTCCATACCAGGCAACATCCTGGTAAACCTCCTCTGTACCCTCTCCAATGCCTCCACATCTTTCTTATAATGTGGCGACCAGAACTGCACACAATACTCCAAGTGCGGCCGCACTAGAGTTTTGTACAGTTGCAACATGATGCTGCGGCTCCTAAATTCAATCCCCCTACCAATAAAAGCTAAGACTCCATATGCCTTCTTAACAACTTTATCCACTTGACTGCCTACTTTCAGGGATCTATTGACACATACACCAAGATCCTTCTGTTCCTCAACACTATTAAGAGCCCTACCATTAGCCCTATACTCTACACATTTATTGTTCCTGCCAAAGTGCATTACCTCACACTTTTCCACATTAAACTCCATTTGCCACCTCTCGGCCCAGCTCTGCAACTTGTCCAAGTCACTCTGTAAACTAAAACACCCCTCTTCACTATCTACCACACCACCAACTTTAGTATCATCTGCAAATTTACTGATCCATCCCTCAATACCCTCATCCAGATCATTTATAAAAATTACAAACAGCAGGGGCCCCAAAACAGACCCCTGAGGCACACCACTCGTCACCGAACTCCACGATGAATATCTCCCATCAACCACCACCCTCTGTCTTCTATCTGCCAGCCAATTCCTAATCCAATTAGCTAAATCACCCTCTATTCCACACATCTGCATTTTCTGTAGAAGTCTTCCATGGGCCACCTTATCAAACGCCTTACTAAAGTCCATATATACTACATCAACCGCCTTACCCCCATCCACCTCTCTGGTCACTTTCTCAAAAAACTCAATGAGGTTAGTAAGGCATGACCTACCCTTCACGAAACCATGCTGACTATCCCCAATCAATTCATTTCTCTCTAAATAACTATAAATCCTATCCCTAATAATTCTCTCCAATACCTTGCCCACCACAGAAGTAAGACTCACTGGCCTATAATTCCCAGGAAGGTCTCTCTTCCCCTTCTTAAACAATGGGACCACATTCGCCATCCTCCAGTCCTCCGGAACCACACCCGTAACCAACGAGGACCTGAAGATCAGAGCCAGAGGCTCTGCAATCTCCTCTCTTGCCTCCCAGAGAATCCTAGGGTAAATCCCGTCCGGCCCAGGGGACTTATCCAACTTCAAACCCTCGAGAATTTCTAACACATCCTCCCTATCTACTACAATACTCCCCAATTTGCAACCCTGTACCTCAGTGCTCTCCACAGCTACATTTCCAGCACTCTGCGTGAATAACTACATTTCCAGCACTCTGCGTGAATAAACATCTTACAGCGTTTGCTGTAGCAGGGTTGTGTGGTATCGTGGTCACTGTTCTCCTGAAGGCTAGGTAGTTTGCTACAGACAATGGTTTGTTTGAGGTTGTGTGATTGTTTGAAGGCAAGTCACAGGGGTATGGGGATGGCCATGGCGAGATGTTCGTCTTCATCAATGACATGTTGAAGGCTCTGGAGAAGATGTCATAGCTTCTCTGCTCCAGGGAAGTACTGGATGATGAAGGATACTCTGTCCGCTGTGTCCCATGTTTGTCTTCTGAGGATCATTCTTTGTCTTTTGAGGACCAAACAGACCATTGTGCACAGTAAACTACCCAGTCTTGAGGAGAACAGTGAGCATGATACCACACAACGTTGCCACAGCAACCTTTGTAAGATGTGCCGGATCATCGACATGGATGCCATCATCTCATGTGAGAACGCAATCCACCAGATATACAGTACATACTCTTGCAACTCGGCCAATGTTGTTTATCTGACACGCTGCAAAAAAGGATGTCCCAAGGTATGGTACATTGGGGAGTCCATGCAGACGCTACAACAATGAATGAATGGACACTGTTGATAATCACCAGGCAGGAGTGTTCTCTTCCTGTAGGGAAACACTTCAACAGTCATGGGTATTCAGCCTCTGATTTTCAAGTAAGTATTCTCCAAGGCGGCCGTTATGATACGTAACAATGCAGAATCAATGAGCAGAGACTAACAGCCAAGTTCAACACACATGAGGACGGCCTCAACCAGGATTTTGGGTTCATGTCACATTATCTGTAACCTTCATGACTTGCCAGGGCTTGAAAAATCTCACTAAATGTCTTGGCTAGAGACAATACACGTCTCTTTAACTTGTGCTTAACCCTGTCTCCACTCACATTATCTGTACCTTTAAGACTTGATTATCTGTAAAGACTCACATTCCAACCATTATCTTGTAAATTGAATTTGTGTCTGTATATGCCCTGTTTGTGAACATAATGCCCTCATTCACCTGAAGAAGGAATGACATGTCTAAAAGCTTGAGCTACCAAATAAACCTGTTGGGCTTTAACCTGGTGTTGTGAGACTTCTTACTGTTCTTACCCGAGTTCAATGCCAGCATCGCCACATCAAATCTGTGATACACCCGGAAAGGATGCTTTCTGCAGTGCATCTGCAAAAAAATGGTGAGAATTGCTGCACATCTAAACAGAAGGCAATTTTACTTAAGAAATTGTGCACATTTATGATGAAAACATAGATAAATCAAAATGCTTTACAATAATATTAACAATATTTCATAATTGAATTTCTACAAACACAGCAAAAAGCTACAGCAGTTTTGAATTACTATGATTGGTTTTTCTCTGTCAAATTAACAGATTATCATAATAGTGTTCTTTAACCACAATATACTACATTTGAACATTTGGAAAAAATATGCATGTTAATTACTAAATGACAAATATCACATTACTGAATTGATACTATCATTTAGTCTGTTACTTTTTTTCAAATTTTGCTTTACTCCTTTTACATTTGATTCAGACATTCAAGAATAAAGACAAATGGGAAAATATTCTGAGAATCATGACATTCTAAGGCACAAAGGGAAACCAGTATAATTGCTGCTGCATTGGTTCTCTGATGGAGCTCACTTTCATTATCTTGTCTTTATCATTTATTTTTTCTCATTCAGATATCTATTCACCTCCCCAGTAAAATGTTATTGTGGATTTTGTTTCCCTTGCAATATTTCATCATACTGTACAAATGGGTGAGATTCTCTGGCCTCCCCATGGCATGTTTCACAGCAGTGAGATGTAGTCTGCCGTTGGTCAATGGCGGGTTGCTGATGTCAATGGAATTTTCCATTGAATCCAGATCATGCCTTTGGGAAACCTATGGTGTGTATGCGCCATTGGCTGGACTGGAAGATCCTGCTGGTGTGAACTGCCAGAAGGCCTTACCCTGTATTTCTGAATCAATATTCTGACTCTCAACCGACTTGGACTTTTCATTTTCATTTTTACTGATTTTCCGCTGAGGTCAGCCTTTCAAACTATGTCATTTGTTTGTTAAAATTACTTTGCCTTTGTTGTCTTTACAGATACTGGATATAAATGAAGCAGTAATTCCATGAAAATGCAGTGTAATTCATGCTCCTTCATTAATACTAATATGTAGGCCACTATCATTCTGCTAAGGCTTGCATATGGTGTCCAGGCAAGAGTCAGAAACAGACAGAGCATCATTAACTTACATATGTTGGAGTCCTAATGATATCAATAATACCGCAATGCTAATTTGAAGTATGAATGAACAATTTTACCATTACTATCCAATATGGGTTCCCAAGCTGGATTCTATGGAATGTCAAGGGTTCCATAGTTCGTCCACCTGGGGAGGCTCCAGGAGGAGCCAAGGCCACAAGGACCCCACAGGAGTTGAAGTTGCAGTGGTCCAAGAAGAGGGTGTGTGGGTGAGAGAGTGAGTGAAGGTGTATTTAGGAGTGTGATCCTGGGTGAGGGTCAGTATGTGTGAGGATGGGTGAGGATGAGAGTGAGTGTGGTTGAGGAAGAGTATGGATGAGGGGGAGGATGGATGAGGGAGAATGAGTGAGGGTGAGTGAGGATGAAGGTTGGTGAGGGGAAGCATGGATGAGGGTGAGTGAAGGTGACAGTAAGAGTGGAGGAGAGTCAGTGAGGGTGGGTGAGTGGGAGTGAGAGTAAGAGTGAGTGAGGGTGGGTGAGAGAAAATGGATGAAATTGGATGAGGGTAAGAGTGGGGGAAAGTAGATGAGTGTGAGTATGAGGGTGGGTGAGGATGAACGTGTCTGGCAAAATGTTTGAGAGTGGATGCTATCACTCAAAATGACAAAAGAAAGGTGAGATTTGGAAGTAGCTGTTAAATAACAGATTGTTTTCATTATGATAAATGTGTGCATATAAGACATAGAAGCATCGTTTCCGTTTGTTTTTGCAGACTTTCACTTGTTGTGCATTAATGATCATTTTTTTGTGCTTTAACTCTTCAGTTTAATAAGAATATTTCTTGGGGTTCGTTCAGTATTTTTGGGAGGTCAAAAAAGTTTTGCAGCTGGCAAAATTTGGAAAGCTAGTACCTGACATGGAGCAACCAGTGCTTCTGGAAAGCATGACAGAAGGATTTTTAAAAAGAAAAATGGCTTTCTTGAAGTCTTCAGTATAAGAATGTATTTTATGCAAGACTTTTTGAAAACCGTACAATTTTATTACATTAAGAAATTTAAGAGAGTTTTGGAGCATCAAGGAAACACATTCTTTTTCTATACCCAGAAAGATCTTGCACAATATCTAACTTTCGATGGCCTCTCCCAGGATTGCTTTCCCTAACTTCAACATAAAGATTGGGTTTCAAGATGGCTGCTCTGATAACCAAACTGCTCCAAAGGCATGAACAGTTTGTTGACTCTACGGTAATTGCCAAGATATGTGGGCAGTGTTAAAATTCTGATCAGACATGATCTCATTGAATGACAGAACAAACTGAAGAAGCTAAATGGTCACTTCCTCTCCCTACATTCCTATATTTTGAGGCTGGAGCATGAAAATAGTTGGGAGCTTTCTATTTGTTTCCACTTAGACCTTGAAACTGGAAGTAGTCACTTGAAAATTTATCCTATCATCTAGTTAGAACATCTAAGACTCTAGCAGGACAACTTGCTGTGTTATTGTTGTTTTTTAATGTGACTATTTTTTTGTGCATATATTAGAGTTGTACATCATATGAGGATAAGATCAGAACACATGCATTAGGGCATGTTTCTTTATTAACACTTTTGTAACAGTATACTAAACAGGTTAATAAATGTAGCCTTTACATTAAAACTGTATGTTATATGGAATTTGAGAGAGATAGGCTTATGAGTACATTTTACATTTCTTCACAAACCACCTGTTTCTACTTGGGGAATAGTAAGGAAGTGGTGAAAGGATTACTGGGCTGATTTATTGATTCTCAGTAAAGAATCAGCCCAGTAAAGAACGTTCCTTCCATGATAACCAATCCTGGTATGGAATTTTAACACAGAGGTCGGAAAACAACATTACACCACAATTTTGATGAACACAATATTAATACAGTTTTGATGAACTAAGTGTTTTTTTTACAACTTTGACTTCTTTGGTTGCTTATTTCAAGCAATCTCTTCGCAATTGCTGCACTGGGAGAGCGAAGAGCTATCCTGTAAATATGCTTAGAGGTTATGGAGCTAGACAACAAACCCAAAAGTTAAAGGTTCAAATCCTATTATGGAGTATGATGAATTCAACAAGTATATTTAAATTTTGGGCTGGCACGAGAGAAAAATTGAGCAATATCTTTTGGGCTATTTTATAAACCCAACAGGTTTATTGATATATTCCAAGTCAACTCTATCTCATCTGGCCTAGCTATCTTCTTAGTTCCATGGTTGACACTGAATGTGCTGCAAAGAGACTTATAAGCTATTAAGATGTGTTGTATATTTCACATGCAGAAAAAATTCAGCATTTTTTTTGTGTGGAACAGATTCATTCTCAATGCTTTGAATTGTCTGCTCTGTAATTCCAGCTCAAGCTCTCAGCAAGTCCTCGAGTTTGGCTATACCCAGGCTTGTATAATCAAGGATAGAAACAAACACTTTCTTTAACGAAAGGCAGTAATCATTTTCATGGGACATGGGTGTCACTGGCAGGCCAGTATATAATGCCTACCCCAAGTTGCCCAAGAGCAGTTGAGAGTCAACTGTAGCTCTGGAGCCTAGACAAGGAAATGGCTGCAGATTTCTTTCCCTAAAGAACATTAATGAACCAGATGGTTTTTTCTGACAATTGACAATGGTTTCATGGTCATCAATAGATTCTTAATTCCAGATATTTTTTATTGAATTCATGTGATGGGATTCGAACCAACAACATTAACTGAGTATCTGGATTGATAGTCTGGCAATAGCATCACTAGGCCATCGCCTCCCCAAAGTAGACCATTAATATCACTTACAATCTAAACACATTATAAAAATCTAAATTAAGCTACTTTTTTCTCATGATGGTTTTATTCAAAGGTTTACTCTTGGTTGTTTCTGTTTATTTATAGAACCCCTCATAGTTTGAAGGGGACTTTAAACTAGAAAGGTTAGGGGGAGGGAATAGTGATGTGGAGACTGGGAGCAAGGAAGTTAGCTCCCAGGTAGGGAAGGACTCTAGGAAGGATGAGAGGCAGGTTAGACGAGTGGGGGAGAAGGGAAATGTCCAGTCTGAGGGACTGAGCTGTGTCTATTTTAATGCCAGGAGTGTAGTAAATAAGGTGGATGAACTTAGGGCGTGGATTGCTGCTTGGAATTGTGATGTGGTGGCCATTACAGAGACTTGGATGTCTCAGGGACAGGACTGGGTACTACAGGTCCCGGGATTCAGATCCTTCAGGAAGGACAGGGAGGGAGGCAAAAGAGGTGGTGGAGTGGCACTGTTGATCAGGGACAGTGTCATGGCTGCAGAGAAGGTGGATACTGAGGAGGGAATGTCTACGGAGTCTCTGTGGGTGGAAGTTAGGAATAGCAAAGGGTCGGTGACGTTGCTGGGTGTATTCTATAGGCCGCCCAATAGTGACAGGGAAGTTGAGGTGCAGATAGGGAAACAGATACTGGAGAGATGTAGAAATAACAGAGTTGTTGTGATGGGAGACTTCAATTTCCCAAACATCGACTGGAATATCCCAAGGGTAAGGGGTTTGGATGGGGAGGAGTTTGTTAGGTGTGTTCAGGAGGGTTTCCTGACACAGCACGTGGACAAGCCTACGAGAGGAGAGGCTGTACTGGACCTGGTACTAGCTAATGAACCAGGACAGGTGATGGATCTCTCAGTAGGAGAGCATCTTGGGGATGGAGATCATAATTCTATCTCCTTCACCCTTGCATTGGAAAAGGATAGGATCAGGCAGGCTAGGAAGGTGTTTGTCTGGAATAAGGGGAAATATGAAGACATCAGGCAGATGTTGGGGCGAATAAACTGGAAGGAGGTGTTCTTGGGGAAAAGCACAGAAGGAAGGTGGCAGATATTCAAGGAATGCTTGTCTGGAGCTCTGCACGACAACGTTCCGGTGAGACAAGGAGGTTTTGGTAGGACGCGGGAACCGTGGTGCACGAAGGCAGTGGTGAACATAGTCAGGAAGAAAAGAAAGGTGTATAAAAGGTTCAAAGAGCTAGGAGATGTTGGGGATCTAGAGAAGTATAAGGCTTATAGAAGAGAGCTTAAAAAGGAAATTAGGAGAGCCAGAAGGGGTCATGAGAAGGCCTTGGCTGGTAGGATTAAGGAGAATCCTAAGGCCTTCTACAAATATGTGAAAAGTAAAAGGATGAGAAGAGAAGGGATAGGACCTATAAAAGGTGAAGGGGAAAAGTCTGTATGGAACCGGAAGAAATGGCAGAGGTGCTTAATGAGTACTTTGCCTCAGTATTCACGGTGGAAAGTGATCTGGGAGGATGCACTACAAGTTTGCGGCAGACTGAAAAGATTGAGTATGTAGATATTAAGGAAGCGGATGTGTTAGAACTTCTAAATGCTATCAAGATAGACAAGTCTCCGGGACCAGATGGGATGTACCCCAGGTTATTGTGGGAGGTGAGGGATGTCATTGCAGAGCCCCTGGCGATGATCTTTGCGTCGTCGATGGAGACAGGAGGGGTTCTGGAGGATTGGAGGATTGCGGATGTGGTCCCTATTTTCAAGAAAGGGAACAGGGATAGTCCTGGAAATTACCGACCGGTGAGTCTGACCTCAGTGGTTGGTAAGCTGATGGAGAGGCTTCTGAGGGACAAGATTTACGAGCATTTGGAGAAGTTTAGGTTGATTAGAAATAGTCAGCATGGTTTTGTAAAAGGCAGGTCGTGCCTTACAAGCTTAATTGAGTTCTTCGAAAATGTGACTGAACACATTGACGAAGGAAGAGCAGTGGACGTGGTGTACATGGACTTCAGCAAGGCATTTGACAAGGTCCCACATGCAAGACTTCTTGAGAAGGTGAGAGGCCATGGGATCCAAGGGGCTTTGGCCTTGTGGATCCAGAACTGGCTTGCCTGCAGAAGGCAGAGGGTGGTTGTGGATGGCTCTTTTTCTGCATGGAGGTCGGTCACCAGTGGAGTGCCCCAGGGATCTGTTCTAGGACCCTTGCTGTTTGTCATTTTCATAAATGACCTGGATGAGGAAGTGGAGGGATGGGTGAGTAAGTTCGCCGATGACACGAAGGTCGGTGGTGTTGTGGATGGTCTGGAGGGATGTCAGAAGTTGCAGCATGACATCGACAGGATGCAAGACTGGGCGGAGAAGTGGCAGATGGACTTCAACGCGGATAAATGTGTTGTGGTCCATTTTGGCAGATCCAACGGGATGAATGAGTACACTATCAAAGGTAGGAGTCTTAGCTGTGTGGAAGAGCAGAGGGATCTTGGGGTCCGGGTCCATAAGACTCTCAAATCGGCCTCCCAGGTGGAGGATGTGGTTAAGAAAGCTTACGGTGTACTAGCCTTCATTCATCGAGGGATTGAGTTCAGGAGTCAGGAGGTAATGCTGCAGCTTTATAGGACCCTTGTCAGACCACACTTGGAGTACTGTGCGCAGTTCTGGTCGCCTCACTATAGGAAGGACGTGGAAGCTATTGAAAGGGTGCAGAGGAGATTTACAAGGATGTTGCCTGGATTGGGAGGCATGCCTTATGAAGACAGGTTGAGGGAGCTGGGACTGTTCTCCCTGGAGAGACGAAGGTTGAGAGGCGACCTGATAGAGGTTTACAAGATGTTGAGAGGAATAGATAGGGTGGACTCTCAGAGACTATTTCCCAGGGCTGAAATGGTCGCGACAAGAGGGCACAGATTTAAGGTGCAGGGAAGCAAGTACAGAGGGGATGCTAGGGGAAAGTTTTTCACTCAGAGGGTGGTGAGTGAATGGAATCGGCTGCCGTCGGTGGTGGTCGAGGCAAACTCGCTGGGGTCTTTTAAAAGACTTCTGGATGAGTATATGGGATCCAATGGGATTGGGGGTTATAGATAGGTCTATGGCTGGGTAGGTTTTGATGTGTTCGGCACAACTTGTGGGCCGAAGGGCCTGTTTGTGCTGTAGTGTTCTATGTTCTATGTTCTATAAAGATGACATGATTCACAAAGATGCAATCCAGAAGACTCTTTGAATGACTTTGTTTATTTTCTAATTAATCCAGGTTGGACTCTTTTCTAGAATTAATTTTATCATGTAAATTTTTCATATCACTTTCCTCTCAATAGATTTATTTCTATGTCATTGATTTATATTGGCTAAGCACATGTATCAGCATTGTATAAGTGCAACCTGGATGCATCACTCATTTTTACTTCAGTTTTGTATCCCCTGGGCCCAAATGGCAGATAGCAAATTATCCATGCCTTTTTTTATTCATTTGTGGGATAAGTGTGTCACTGGCTGGCCAGCATTTATTATCCTTCCCTAGTTGCCCTTGAATTGAGCGTCTTAGTAGGCCATTGCAGACGCCATTACTGTGGCTTTGGAGTCACATGTAGAAGGAAATTAGTGAACCAGATGTTTTTTTTCCAAGAATTGACAATGGCTTCATGCCATCAGATTCTTAATTCTGGATTTTTTTGTATTGAATTCATATTCTACCAGCTACATGGTAGGATTAGAACCCGGATCCCCAGAACATTTGCTGGGTTTCTGGATTAATGGTCTAGCGGTAATACTGCTAGGTCATCACAGAACCCAGAGTGAGCTAATAACATAATAATGTCTAGAATTATAGTTTGAATCTCAATTTTCATCCCCTGCAATGTCTTACCTTTATGGGTCCTTTTTGAGCTTTGGGGAGAAGTGAAGGCCATATGCAGAACTGTGACTAATGTTGCTTCATATTGCAAAGAAAATACCCCAGTTCAGGCAAACAATGTGAGATTTGTCCCTTCTCCCAAATTGGTACTGTTCACTAGTGTTGATTACTTTCCTAGCAGGCTAACCACGAGCTGATTTATGTTGGAACTGGAATAGTTGACAAGTCTTCTAACTACAGCCCATAGTAATTTGACTGACAACTCTACAGCATAACTGCAAAGCTGTGGGAGCAGATCAAAATGCTGAACATCTTGTTTGACAATGAAATAAAACAAGCATCAACAAGATAATCTATAAAGTGCTCAAATGAAAAAAGTAACAAAGTTGGCACAACTGCGGCAGAATGAAATTACACCTTCAGCACATAACAATAACTTTTGATTGCACAGATCTCAGTGACTATTCAAATCAGTTCTTCTTTTTGAATGTGTTCTGTTCGGTGGATTAGTGATGCAATTAAAAAGAGGACAGTGCTGTTAATTACAGCCGATGACTCAGAGGAATGAAAGACTGGGATATGAAATGCTGTCATGGAACATAAGTAGTGTTAAATTACATTGGTGGGAATCCATCACTGAATGGTGATCTCTAGCATGTACAATTACAAATTAAGCGTAACCAGATCAGTTGGTACAGAATTACTGGAAGTCTTAATAGTGCCACAGGAATGGAACAATTGCTGCCTAAAGATGAGCATTACCTTAGGGATTTTGAAAAGCAGATTGGTTATATTCTATTCAAGAAGCTACAATTAAGAAATCCACTGGCTAAGCCATTGTTTTTGCAGACAATGAAAATATTGTAACATCCTATATCAATTGAATGGACTAACCTTTCAGTACTGTCTCAAAAGACAAACTTCTTATATTTCACTGGAGTTGAAATTTCATTTAAGAAAGAGAAAATTTACATTCATATGGGAAAGATCAAGAGGTAGAGAGACTTTATACTGTAAAATATGATATATTTAAATCATTTGTAAAATTATTCAAACATGATAATTAAGGACGGGCAGGCAATAAATGTTGGTCTAACAGTGATGCCCACATATCTCGTGAACGAATATTAAAAACAAATCAAGTTTTCAACTTGCTGTCACACAAAAGTAAGGTTAACTTGGTTAATACGGATATTCTCTATGTTGAGCTCTAACTGTTTCTGAATGCAATAACTAAGTCCACATCGAAAAGAAAAAAAAAGCCTTTTTAATATGTATAAAATACTTAATATCCTCCCTTGTAAGTTTTTCTCAGCCATACTTTCACTGCATTCCATTTTCTATCTGCAAAAATGTTTGGTACTTTATTGATTTAAAAAAATCCACATTCACATAGTCCCTGACTAGAGATTACTTCCCTCACTGACCGCTGACGATACAGGATCGATTTTCACTCCTACTGCCTGGTGTTAATAGGGTGCTAATGAGCTTATGAGTAGTCTTTACTGCCCCATTAACACAGGCAATGCACGTGCTAACTAAGCATCACTTAGTTCCAAATAGACACCCTCTGAATGTTGATCCAGGTTGTAGCAGGTGAATTAGAGTACCTTATTGTCTTAGCAATACTCTGAAGTCTGCGAGATATGAAGTCCATGCAAAAATTTGATAGCAAACTTATGGAAAGCTCGCAATCTACAAGACTAGGAATTCCAGAGTGGGAAACATATGTCTTGATGTCCTACTAATCATTCATTAACGGATTGAAGTAATTGTTAAAATGGAGCATTGCAAAGTACACAAAACAGAATAAGCAAAATATCCATCCTCTCAATGTAGCCAGGCATCATCCAAAATAGCTCCTTTTCAGTTCATACTACAAATACCAAAGTAAAACATTATGTTTAATCTGTGCATTAGTGCAACCAACTGTAGCAAATTCAGTACTTACAGAATATCAGAACAATTTAATTATGATTATTACCTCTAGTCATAACTACTACTCTAATCACTTCCAAACTTCACTCAATACTTGCCCAGATGGCACAGTTGAGATTTGGAAAATTGTGGATTTGAACCCACTTCTGACCATTGTGGTACACTGTCCAGCCTACAAAAGCCTCAATCTGCAACTGGATAACAAGATTGAAAAATAGCTTGTGTTTTCTGCAAAGACAGGTAATTTTGCTGTCCTATTCTTGAGTCTCCTGGAAATGTTTACTCATGCCTGCTGATAAAATATTACATACGAGTAACTCTCTAATATCCTGATGAAATTGCATTGGCTTTTTGGTGAACCCACACAGAAAAGTTAGTGTACTATTCAATCATGATCTTTTATACTTAGTATGGTGACACAGTGATCAGCACAACCGCCTCATAATATCAAAGATCCAGGTTCAATTCCCACCTTGGGTCACTGTCTGTGTGGAGTTTGCACATTCTCCCCATATCTGCATGGGTTTTCTCGAAGTTGTCTGGTTTCCTCCCACAATCCAAAGATGTGCAGGTTAGGTAGATTAGCCATTCGAGGATGTGCAGGTTAAGTGGATTGGCCATTCTAAGTTGCCCCTGAGTGTCCAAAGATGTTGCTGGTTAAATGGATTAACCATGATAAATGTGCAGGGTTATGAGTATAAGGTTGAGAGATGGGCGTAGGTAAGATTTGCTTTGGGAGAGTCACTGCAGACTCAATGGGCTGAATGCTCTCGTTCTGCACTGTAGGGATTCAGTGGTCAATTGGATCTGGGGGTTTACTTTTAACTCCCTCCTTATTCCTGAATGTAATCAGAAGGATCAACTGATGTTTTAAACATTTTCAACAATAGCATTAATTAATATCAAAATGTAACTGTTACTAAAGATGTTCACAAACTTACTTAGAAGTACAACTCAAAACCTGGAAAGGTCAAATGCTCCTGCTTCAGGAGACTAACTGGTTAGTTTTCCATTGACATCTCTCTTGGAGTTCTTAGTCTTGTGGATTGCCTTTTAGTCTGTCTCTATTCTGGCTTTCCATCTTTTCAATCTGCTTCCTTGATCCTTTTTTTTTGAAATGACTGTCTTTATGCTTTTATATATGTCTGGTTAACAGGACACTCAACTGGGTTCAACACATCTCCCTCACCCATTCCCTTTCCTCCTAGAACCATGATAGGCCCCCCCCCCCGCCCCCCGCCCTCACTTTTCACCCTACGGGTTGAAAGCATTGAAAGAATCATCTTCCACCATTCCAAACAATTCCAGCATAAAGCTACCTTGAAACACATCTTCTCCTCACCTGCCCCACCGTCATTCTTCTGGGACCACTCCCTTCATGCTTCCCGGCTCACTTATCCATCACTCCCAATGCCTCATGCTCTTCCCTCACCACCTTCCCTTGCAATTGCAGAAAGTGCAACGCCTTCCTGTTTACCTCCTCCCTCCTTACTATCCAAGGACCCAAACAAGCTTTTCAATTAAAGTAGCATTTCACTTGTAACTCCTTCAATTTGATTTGTAATGGTCACTGCTCCAAATGTAATCTCCTCTACATAGGGGAGACCAAACGCATATGGGGTGACCACTTTGCAAGACATCTTTGCTCAGTCTGTAAGCATGACCCCCACCTTCTTGTTGCTTGCCATTTTAACTCAGCACTTTGTTCTCATACCAATATGTCTGTCCTTTGCCTGCAGCAATGATCCAATGAAGTCCATAGAAAGTTGGAGGAGCAGCACCACAGCTTCCAATTCGGCATGCTTTAACGCTTGGGCCCGACATTGAATTCGGCAACTTTAGATTTTGACCTTTCTCCTTCATCTTAACTTGCCCTATTTTACATATTCCATACATAAATTGCCTCAATGCTAAATACCTCCTTCCCTTCTCACGTCGAACCATTTGTTGCTTATTCTTAAAATTACTACTTGTTTGTTGTAGCATGGGTCCTTTAAGGGAATGATCCCTGAGGATCGTGTGATTAGGCCGGGTGCTATGTACTATCAAGATGGGAATCCGAGAAAATTAGATGCAAGGGTCTGAGGTTGATGAGAGTTCTCAGTTGGAGCCAGTGAGGTGTGGAGAATTGTGTTCTGTTGAACTCTGATTTGTAAATAATTATTTATCATTGGTAATTGTCCCCATTACAACAGCCTCAACTGAAGAACATACATCAAACTTAGAGGAAGTTTTGAGAAGATCTAAAGAAGTAGGTTGAAATGAGAGAAATGTAGTTTTCACTCAGAAGAAGTTACACATTTGGGTTTCAAGGTAGACGCAGAAGGTTTACATCTTCTGGAAGATAAATTTAAAGCCAATAAGATGCTGCCACAGCCAACCAACATATCAGAGTTAAGAGGAATGCTGAATTATTATGGTAGTTTTTTTGCAATCTGTGATCACCACTTCAGCCCCATTTTACTAGCTGTTAAAGAAACATTATCATTGGAGGTGGGGAGAAGAACCCCAAAGGAAGCATTCACAGAAATAAAGCAAGTTTTGCAGTTATCAGCATTACTTGTATACTTTGATCCAACCAAGCCATTCGTAGTAACCTGCGATGCATCATTTTATGGAGTGGGAGCAATTTTGTTCCTCAGGATACTTGATGGATGAGAAAGGCCAATAGCATTTGCATTGAGAACATTCTCAAATGTGGAATAAAAAAAGTATTCCCAGATAGCTAAAGTAAGCTTGGTGGTAATTTATGCAGTGAAAAAGTTTCATCAATATAATTATGGATGGTATTTCATAATAGTATCAGATCACAAACTGTTGTTAGGTTTATTCAGAAAGGCTAAACCAGTGTTGGCAATTGCCTCTGCAAGGATACAGAAACAGGCTCTACTGTTAGCAGTGTACAATAATACGCTCCCATATCGCCCAGGAACACAAATATCAAACAGCATCCTAGAGATCTTAGTGTCATACATTGCCACATCATTTACAGCGCAAGAAGTTCAAATATTTGTCAAATCAAATAGTATTTGCCATGTCAGATCAGCACCTGATCAGACAGCCTCCAATGATTTAGTGAAGCACGTTGAACAAACATTCAAATTATCAATGAGAAAGCAAGTTAATATGCCTCTGCCTCTACGTATAGACAGTCTCTTTTTGCTATACTACACCATGCCAAGTGCAACAAGGGGAGTCATGCCAGCTAACTACTAATGGGATGCACCTCTGGACCTGGTAGGGTATGATATTTCCAGACTTGACAGGGAGAATGGAGGTGAAGCAAGCTTTCCAGAAAATCATAGCTCAAGAAAAAAGACTGAATTTTTCAAATTGATTCAGTCCTGATCAGGCTGCAGGGCCAACAAGGGTGGCTGGAAAGATGGTGGAAAGAAAGGATGGGTCCCCATGTGTCAAGAAACATATGGACAATCTGGGAGTTGGGCCTGATACAGGGGTTTACAGGCAACCTCTCCAGTAGATTTGGGTTTATCAGAATTGGTTACAGGAATCCATTGGCTTCTGTCTTAGTGTTGTTTTCAGCAAATGGTCTCAATACTTTTGTTTTAGTTTTCAAATAATTATCTAATTCCATTTTGAAACCACAATTGAATCTGCCTCTATCCAGCTCCACCTGCTGGGAGCATTGTTGCGAACTGGATTGAAAATTTGGCGGATCAGCAAAAGGTCTATTAACGTCAGACGGAATCTTGCTGCTGACCAGAAAATCCTATCCCACATCCCAGATCCTGACCACAAACTGCATCAAAAAGCTTATCCTCATGTTGAAGTTGCTTCTGTTACCATTCAGCTTACATTGGTGTCCTCTGGATCTCCACCCTTCTGCCACTGGAAACAATTAATTCTTCTCTGCTCTCTCATGCTTTTGAACACCTCTATGAAGTCTCATCTCAACCCTTTCTGCTCCAAAGAAAATATCCCCACCTTCAGCAATTTATCTATCTGTCCTCATTCCATCACACTGCATTCCTGGAACTATTCTCAGAATTATTTCCTGCACCCTTTCAAGTACATTTACGTCCTTCATAAAGTGCAGTGCCAGAACTGGACACAGTGCTCCAGTAGAGACAGAACCACAATTTTCTAAAAGTCCTCAGTAACTTGCCTGGTTTTGTATTCTATGGACGTGATCTTACCTGCTCCCACTACAGTGAGGTTGGAGGATTTGGCAACCAGCCAATTCTCTGTTCACTGTGGTGGGATGGGAAAATCTCACTAGTGTGAACAGCGGTAAGATTCTGGCCAATGCCTTTATGAAGCTTAGGGTCCCGTAAGCCTTTACAATCAATTTTGCAATCTGCCGTGTACAACTTGTGTAGATATACCCACAGCTCCCTATGCTGCTGCTCCTCTTTTGCAGTTGTATTTTTTATTTTGCATTGTTTCCCCTTATCCTTTCTGTTAAAATATATTACATCTCATCTCTTTGCATTAAATTTGATCGATTATATGTCCACTCGTTCCAAGTGTTTGTCTTTTATAATCCTACTCATAGTTCAAAATATGTCTAAGTTTTGTTTCATCCGCAATATCCTTTGTCCCTTAAGTCTGACAATCAATAGCTTCATTGAAAGACCAAAGTTCTTGGTACCCTGAGAAGAATGGTCAAATTCTTCTGTTTTAGGAAATTGAAGGGTTAATAATCCATTGACTTCTGTCTTGGTGTTGTTTTCAGCAAATGACCTCAATAATGGACAAAAGAAGGAATTGGAGTTGAATTGGCCTCTCTCCTCCAGACCCAGTGGCAACTGGGGCAATTATATTGTCACAGCTATTTCTGATCTAGCAGACCAAAAGTTGAACCTGGTGCCACCTTGGTCTATGTGATTTGGTGCAATGCCAGACAGGGAGTGAGCCGATAGATATTGACCAGCTTTTATGGACTAAATTTGCATTCTCTAGTGTATAGAAAATTAAAGGGTGATCTAGTTGAGATAATTAAGACAATGCAAGGAATGAAGGACATAGGATCATAAGAACAGTCCCTTGAGCCAATTTAGTTATATTATAGCTGATCTGTCTCTATTCCATCTACTTCATTTGTATCTATTGCAAGTTCACATACTTTATCTTTGATTTGGCCTTGAATACTCCTCACTGGCTTGTTTCTTGAATTCCCTTCGTGCAGTTGTTACTATTTTTATCCTTTGCTGTTCTTTATATCTTACAGTGTCCTTAACATTTTAATTGTTCTTTCTCTTCACCTACCATGTAAAGGCAAACTATTTCCTTGGGAAAATGGGAATTAGTAGAACCTAGTTGTAATTAGGACAGGAGGGGAGCTGTATTTGGACAGGCGAGATTCCCTCATCTCCCCTCAGTGTTTTCCTTGGCAGAGGGAGGAGGTGCACCATTTGCTGGGGATTTCCATTGACTGTGCCCCCACTGCCGTAGCAGGGAGTGTGCTACCAGCGGTGGGACCAAAAGATCCCACTGGTCAGAGGATGCTGGCATAAAATTAGAACTATGTCCTTTGGCGATTATGATGTCAGAAAGCATGGCCGAAACCCACAAGCACAACCCCGCTTGTGGGTTTTCCACCTGCCATTGACAATGGCAGCACCAGCGAATCCCACCACGAGCAAACAATGCACCACCTCCTGCCAAAGGCAAACACATGGCTGGGAGGCCGGATAATCTCATCCCATATCATTACACAAAGGAGAGTGGAAACTTAGAAACTCCTTTTCCCAAGGCTTATCTGTAAAGTCAAAAACTATGAAAGCTATTAGGGGACTATGGATTGAAAGTGAGGAGATGGGGTGTAAATAACTTTCTGCTGCAGATCAATTATGGTCTAAGTAAATTGTGCATCAGACTCAAGAGTATGAATTATCTATTCCTGTTCCTATATTTGATGAAACAAGGAGGAATTTTTCAGCCCCAAGAGGGGTGAATCTGTATAACTCTTTGTTGCAGAAGGCTGTGGAGACCAAGTCATTGAGTGTCTTTAAGATAGAGATAGACAGATTCTTGATTAATAAGGGAATCAGGGCTTATGGGGAAAAGGTAGGAGAACAGGGATGAGAAAAATATCTGCCATGATGGAATGAAGGAGCAGACTCGATGGGCCGAGTAGCCCAACTCTGCTCCTATGTCTTAGGGTCTAATGGTCTTATTTCTAATTGTTTCTGCAGTACATAATTGGGAATGTCAGAACAAGACAGCTAGTTTAAAGCTGGAGCTGAATGGGCAAGTATTTTGAGATATATTCTTGCTTCAATCCATGAAGAAATCAATTACAATGGAATAAGATTCTAATTAAATCAAATATATATTTATTCATGCTGTCACTGGGATGTGTTTGAAAGGTAATTTATGGTCTCTCTCATTGGATTGTAGAGATTAGATTTTACACTAACTGACAATCAAATCTGTACTAAATTCCCCCTTACTTTTATTAATCTTATCATAATATTCAGGCTATTAGAAGTTATCCAAGAGACTAGCAGCAGAGTGCAGAGCTCATCCTGCATTTTTATTTGTAGACTCAAAAACTAAAGTAGTAACTTCAGAGAATCAAAGAACCTTACAGTGCAGAAAGAAGACCTTCAGCCCATACAGTCTGCACTGAACACAATCCCACCCAGGCGCTACCCCCATTTCCCAACATGTTACACCCATTAATCCCTCGATACTAAGGGCCAATTTCTTAGCATGGCCAGTCAACCTAACCCACACATCTTTGGACTATGGGAGGAAACTGGAGCACCCAGAGGAAACCCATGCAGACATGAGGAGAACATGCAACTCCACAAAGACAGTGACCTGAGCCGGGAATTGAATCCACAACCCTGCAGCTGTGAAGCAGCAGTACTAACCATTGTGCTACTGTGCCACCCATATGTATAAACTTATTATTTTTCAAGTTTATTTCAAATATTTGAAACTTATTTCAAAGATAAGATTTGGAACTATTCTGTTTTTGCATCGGTTTTTACAAATTTAATTTCAAAATGCTGCAGTTTGAAAATTGAATGGTGATAAATATGAAATTTCTTTGAACTCTGACATACCTAATGCATAGTCTTTTTGTTCATCATCTTGCTTTGTTTGATAAATGCGGCATTGTACTGATCATGCAATGCAGACTCTTAGGTCCCAAATTTTGCATTAGAAATATCGTAAGGCCATCATCATTTTCCATTATTTTGCTGTAAATCAGAGATTGTGGCATCTGCATATGTGCAAAAAAAACCCCCAGAAATTTGGAAGCTATCATCCACAAGCTTTGGTTACATCGGTATTTCAATAGTAGATTTAATCATATGAAAGGATGTGAGGCTGGTATCACAGCTTGGTATGGCTGCCGCCCAATCCAAGATCGCAAGAAACTTCAAAGGATCATGCATGAAGCCCAGTCCACCACACAACCAGCCTCTGACTCTGTCTGTACTTCCCGCTGTTTCGGAAAAGCAGCCAGCATTATCAAGTACCCCACACAATCCGGATATACTCTCTTCCACATTTTTCCATCAAAAAAAGATACAAAAGTCTGAGGACACATACCAACCGACTCGAGAACAGCTTTTTCCCTGATGCTATCAGACTTTTGAATGGACTTATATTAAATTGATCTTTTTCTACTACTTCTCTGCTCTTTCTCCAGCTATGACTGTAACACTACATTCTGCACTTTCTCCTTTCCTTCTCTACGTATGGTGTGCTTTTTCTGTGTAGTGTGCAAGAAACAATACTTTCCACTGTACACTAATACATCTGACAATAATAAATCAAATGAAATACACATCTCCTATTTCTGCTCTAAATATGCCATCAAGCATTATGGCCGGTACACTTAAGTGGAAGTGAATTCCTCACAGTAATTACTGCTGATCAACTCCTATAATCCAGCAAATTTTATTTTACCATTATGGAGAATCATCCTTTCGAAACATAATTATTTTCAGAAAATTGAAAATAAGCAACTTTGGAATCTCAGCCTTTCAGAATTTAATTATTGTTGCAGAATTTTAAAACTTTATTTTTACATTCCCTGGATCATTTCTTTATTTCGCTGTCTGTACATGATTTTACATTGAATTAAATATCCTAATTTAGACCTCCTGGTTTAAACTCTGCATAGCTTTGTGAAGATTCTTTGGTGTGATTAGTTGAAGAGACAATCTGTTGCTTGTCTTATTTGTGAACCAAGTAAAGGATGTTGCAGTGAAAAGGAGCTCCAGATACTCCAAAAGGTCAGATTTTACACACTTCGCCAGGAATGTTTTTGGCACAGGGACACAGAAAATATGATGGGTGCTTAGACCACTACTTTACCAGCATCAGTGAACTCGATTCCTACGACATGGACGAAGGGTAAGGCACTTACATGTTGTCCAGCCTTAGGCCTATTAAGTGGCCAGATGATAAGCACTTAAGAACCTCAATCCATCCATTCTAAAAATGTGCAGGTTAGGTTGATTGGCCATGCTAAATTGTCCCTTAGTGACAAGGGGATTAGTAGTGTAAAAATGTAAGGTTACAGGGATAGGGTCTGAGTGGGATTGTTGTCAATATAGGTTTGATGGGCCAAATGGCCTCCTTTTGCACTATAGAGATTCAATGATTTGATGATCTTCACTGCCACTAAATGGTGGGCAGTAAGACAGGTGAGAGTTGGAAGATTGTTTTTCACCAAGATTGATGAAAAGGCAGAAAATAGGGTTACAGCATTATGCACATCAGGGCACACCTCCCTCCCCATACTTGGACGTACCCCATCACCCAACCCCCACTCCCAACCATTCTCTGATTTCCTAGGGTGCCCAATTCTTTCCCATCCAAAAAGTCCAGGACTTACCAAGGTCCTGTGTCCATGACATTTCTTCATGGGTCTCCTTGCAGCCTCAGCCTTGCCCACCATTCGCTTCTGGAACTCAATGTTGGGACCTCCTTTGACTGAGTTTGATAAGGCCACCTGCAGCATGTAATCACTGCGAGGGCTTTTTAAAAGTTGATCACTTTGTAAACTGACTTACCTTCTGATTTTCAACTGTACTCCTCTGGCCCGGTACCCCGGAAAAAATCGATTCATTGCGACTTAAAAACCAACAGATAAATGAAGAACTGTCAAATAAAGAACTGCAAACACCTGCCCTGTGGCAATTATCACAAAATCCAAACAATTGCCAACATGAAGAGGATGCAAATTAGATTGATTGGCCATGCTTAGTTGCCCCTCAGTGTCAGGGGGATTTGCAGGATAAATACATGGGGTTACAGGAATAGGGCCTAGGTGGAATTTTTGCCAATGCAGACTAGATGGGCTGAATGGCCTCCTTCTATACTATAGAGATTCTATAATTGGACAGTTCTTGATGATATACTGCTGATTCTCTGCACCAGTATTATTGACCTTGCAATTGCCAGCACGGTTGATCTTTTTAAATCCGCAAAATACCAGGATTCGCACTTTGCACATTTGGTGCATGCAAAATGCAGGATTAAAACTGATGCTGCCATCTGCTTTCTTTTAGGCACATCAGATTGTGACAACATAGGGTATGTTTGTTTGTATTTTGCATTTTATCTCTGTACAATCTGGGTAACACCCTCTCCATCTGGGAAATAAAGGGATGAAAGTAAAAAACAAGATTTAAAAAGTAAGATCATGGGTAGGATTTTATAGTCTCGCTCGAGCGAAACCGGAAATTCCCATCCAGGGTCAACGGAAGTTTCCGTTGTCAGACCCTCATCCTCTTTATTTTCATGGTGGGTGAGATGTTAGAATGCTGAGAATGTTTTTTTATGAAGTAATAAGCTGAGCTATTTACCCTATGGGTGTATGAATTGAATGATATAGGTATTAAAGCTGAAAATCAGACCACAAAAATATTTCTATGAAGTAATTTATTGGAAACATTTCTTATCACCAACAGATTTCATATTACCATTCACTTAAAAAACCTTCTCTCACACAGTTGTTTCAATTCACAGTTTTGATCCCACAAATATGAAATATAAATATCTAAATTTGCACAAAAATATTATATTCATAAACATTAGTTCATAAAGATGTTTATTTTCACAATGCTTTAACTTTTTGTTGCTTTACTTGAGTTATCTCCAGTTAAATTAGATATACACATTTTACCGCATGATTTCTATTCATCATCCTCCAGATCCTGAGTGCCAATTTTCAGGGACAAATTCTATATAATAGCTAAAGGGGGATGTTTATTTTTATACAGACTAGACCAATGGCTTTGGAAAATGTGATCTGGAAAATTGGTTTGTACAATGTTATTGTGGAACCAACTCAAGATAAAGTCATTTTAGATCCAGTATTATGCAAAGGCAGGGATGATTAATAATATTATAGTAAAAGATCCACTGCGAAAGAGTGAAAGTAATATAGCTAAATTCCATTTTATGTTCGAAAACATCACACTCCAATCAGAAGTGTGACTCTTTAAACTTAGATAAAGCCAATTACAAGGGTACAAAGGAAGAAAAGCTTCCAGGTGATCAAGTAAAAAGACAATATTTGGCATGCAATGCACTCCATTGAAAAATAAAAGCTCTGAGAATACTCTATCCATTTCTTCCTCGAGCACCTTGCTTGTTTATCACAACTTGATATGCCTCCTGCTCTGTCCAAGATCACAAAAAGCTGCTAAGGTTCGTGAACAAAACCCAGTCCATCACTTAAATCAGCCTCCCATCCACTGACTTTCTCTACACTTCCCACTGCCTCAGAAAAACAAGCAGCATAATCGAGGACCCCATGTACCCTGAGCATTCTCTCTTCCACTCTTTTCCATCAGAAAAAGGAGAGAAAAGTTTGAGGTCACATATCAACAAATTCGAGAACAGCTTCTTCCCTGCTGCCATCAGACTTTGAATGGACCTGTGTCATATTAAGTTCATCTTTCTTTATAACCCAGCTATGACTATAACATGGCATTCTGCACTCTCCCTTACCTTCTCCAAGTACGGAATGCTTTGTCTATATAGCACTGCAAGAAACAACACTTTTCACTGTATTAAATACATGTGACAATAAATCAAATGAAATCAAAGCATCATGAGGTCAAATGTTGCTCTAGGAGTTTTTGCAGGTGGCTCACATATCGGCAAATTTCAATTGGCAATTGGGTGGTGGGTGCGGAGCTGGGGGAAGGAGGTACACTCTGATTAAAGGGCTACCCAACTGAATTGTATATTCCCACGTGAGCAGGCAGGCACAGATAAGAGAGCTGAGTGATCTCTCAGTGGCATTACAAGAATTTACTAAACAGAAGTGATAATATGCAATTCATGCGGCACTAATTGAACATACTTGCACTCATTGATATCCTGGATTTAACCCCTTGCTCGCAGTGTGGCATTTCCCCACAGCAATGATGAGTTTAAATACAACCGAGCAGCCAGATAAGCTTTTGAGGAATATGGTATTAGTGTTTATGGAAGATTCCAAGAAGACAAGCCTTAGGCCACCCTCGACATTTTTCAGTGCATGTTTAAAAATTGATGCTCCTGTATATTCCAAACAGCAGTAGTCTCACAGTGCTGTATATGAGAGTGCACAATCAAGCAGCTGGCCAAGGAAATCTCAGTAGATTATAATTTTTTTTTTTGGGGGGGTGGGGGAAATGCAGGGGTATCAACCGGGTCAGCACACTGCAGCGTAAATAGTTTACATGGTGAACATTTGCTAACATGGGACCCAGGGCCATTAACCCACTCATCACTCAAAAGTCATTAAAAGAAAGATTAGCTTTCCAGACATGCTCTGAGTCTAATGTACGTCTCATTTATTCTGCACAATGAGGCTACCAAGCAGATAGAGTTTGCATTCATTGATGCAGACACAACTGAGAGAAGAAGTTGACAATTGCAAAGGAGAAGGCTGGCTTGCCAAAGGCAAAGCAAAATCCTGGATAACAAGACTCCAATGGTTCAGGGAAAGAGAAACATTTTACATAGGCACCTCACTGTGCTGAGGGTGTACCAAAATGACTTGTCTTACCTGCAGATACCTGAGAACCAGAGTTGCCAATGCTTTTTCATGTCCAAGGATCTGATATCTCACATTTACCACATTCTGCCAAATTGGCATCATTTAGACTCAGATATTATCCGTTGTCAGTGATTGTGAAATTAACAGTCACACTCAACTTCTACACCACTGGCTCTTTCCAGCCCTCCACTGGTTCCTTTGTAGGACCTTTCAGGCACTCACCATCAATGCATATATCAGGTCACAGACGCCCTTTTGGTCAAGGTTCACAATTATGTCAACTTCGACAGAGATCAAGAACGCCAGAGCACAGGCCCTCGCTGGGTTTTCTGAGTTTTCACAAATGCAGCGTACCATCAATTGCACTCGTGGCTATCAAAGCTCCCTGGTCACTCAGTTCAATGCATAAACCTAAAAAGTTCCCTTAATGTGCAGCTGATGTATGATTATATAAAGAAATCCTACAGATTTGTGCCAGATATCCAAAAAGTATCTACGGCTAATATTGCTTGATTGGATGGCAGATCCCAGAAAACTTTGAGGATCAGACAGGGTCCAGGTCTAACTTTTTGAGAACAAAGGGTATACCTCCAAAGGATATGGTGGATGTTGCAACTTCAGACTCCCATAGGGAGAAGTACAGCGAGGTGTATGCCTGGTTGACAGCTTCAAAATTTTAGGTGTCAGCATCACCAACAACTTGTCCTGATCTCTCCATGCAGACACTATAGTTAAGAAAATCCACCAATGGTTTTCTCAGAAGACTAAGGAAATTTGGCATGTCAGCTGCGACTCTCACCTACTTTTACAGATGCACCGTAGAAAGCATTCTTACTAATGGTATCACAGCTTGGTTGGATCCTGCTCTGCCCAAGACCCCAAGAAACTACAAAAGGTTGTGAATGAAGCCCAGTCCATCACGCAAACCAGTTTCCCACCATTGACTCTGTCTACATTTCCCACTACCTCAGAAAAGCAGCCAGCATAATCAGGGACCCCACATACCCCAGACACCTCTTCCACCTTCTTCCATCAGGAAAAAGATACAAAAGTCTGAGGACATATACCAGGGTGTTCAGTAGTGCAACTATGCATTCTGAATTTTATTAATAGTGTAATTGATGGGTGAAACTGGGGGCCACTGCAACCAAGGAAGTTCAACAGATCTCAATCCTTGTACTCCTGAGTTAGTCTCCATGTCATCTTCTTGACCCCACTGACATCTGCACCTCTTAGTTAGAAGATGTGGCCTTCACATCTTGTCACCTTACTATGGATTTGGACCAACTGAGGCTAATGACATCCAATTGCAATAGTACGTTCTCTGTGCCAAGTACATTATGCCCTCATGGACAGCACTGGCCCTGGTGATTTGAAAGATCTCTGACAGCATGAAGCCCTCAGAGTGATCCATAGTTTCTAAAACAGAACACATTGAAATTTCTGTTTTATATTCCTCAAACCTCACATTCCTCACATTTCTCCCATCAATATAGTTCAAAGGCATGATGGATTCTGCACTCTGTTGAAGAGATCCATAGTCTGCCACATATGACCATTTTAACACAGCATTGGTAACTGTGGCCAGTGATTGGATTGGATGAGAGGATGCTCAGTGCTGTATTGAAATGAGAACTGTGAAATGCAACACACACCTCCACAGTTACAGTTTACAGATGGTCAGGCCTGTAGGACTGTGCATGTACATGCATGCATAAATGTGTGCCAGTGTGCATGTGCATGCATGTGTGTTCTTTGAATGGAGACATGAATGGAATGAGAGATGAGGAAACAAGCTCCAGATGAGATAAGGCCAGATGGAGATGTGAAGGTGTGTGTGTGAGAGTGAGTGGTGATGTCCATTGAGCTATAAGTGAGTAAGATACCTGTGAATACATCTAATCAGCATGTCTTTCAGACTATGGGAAGAAACCAGAGCACTCAGAGGAAATCCATGCAGGCATGGGAAGAATGCGCAAACTCCACAGACAGTCACCTGAGGCTGGAATTGAACCTGCGTTCCTGGCACCGTAGGGCAGCAGTGCTAACCACTGTACCACTGTGTCACCCCACACATGGTGGCACAATGGTTAGCACTGTTTCTGCTTGACATTATGGGTAATAGGGAGGTTATTCAATATCTGAAAATGTTCGCTGTGTGAGCAAACTATTAACCATTGAAAGCACATTGTTACTCTTCAAAGCTCTGTGTTATTTCCACCAATTACTGCTCAGTTTTGTAAATGACACAATCTATTACAAACTTGCTTGGTCATCTAGTTTAGTTACAAACATACCAAATTTAATTGATATTAATTGTTTTTGAAGTAATATGTGGCAGTAGAAACCCATGGAATGGATGTGGAAAAGCAATGGAGTTGATTGGATCAGTCATAGAGCTACAGAGCAGGTCAGAGGTAGGGAATTTTGCAGTGAGTAACTTACCTACTGGCCAGAATTTTACAATCCTGCCTGCCACAGAAATCGGAGTGGGCGAGGAATGAACCATGGAAAAGTCTATTCACTTAGGGCAGGATTTTACTGATGAACAAGGCCATAAAATCCCACTCACTCTCTCCTCAGAGCCTGTTCACAGTCTACAAAGAGGCGATAGAATACTTTCTATTGCCAACAACACTCATGAAACTCAATGCCATCTACTTCATTAGTACCCCATTCGCTATATTCACACTATATTCGATCAATGTATATCAGCAGTATGTACCATCTACAATCTGCACAGTAGTAATTCACCAAAACTTTCTCAGCACCTTTTAAATCCACAAATTTTACCATCTGGAAGGATAAAGGTAGCAGACACAAGGAACAATCAACACCTGCAAGTTCCCCTCAAAGTCATATGCCATCTTGACTTGAAAATGTCTCACTGTTGCTTCACTGTCACTCGGTCAAAATCTTGGAACTTCCTCCCTAACAACATTGTGGGTGTACCTATTGTTTACCCTTGGTTTTGCTATTATTGTGAGTCATCATCGAGAGGGAGGTGGGCTGGAACATCTTGTCAGTTCAATAGTGGAAGAATGTTGTTTCAATCTGTCTAACAGATGAGGAATAATGAAGTCTATAATTACTGCGATCAAGTATTCTTTGCTCCTGTTTTCTACATGTTTGTTAATAATTATTTCTGTCATTTATAATCCTGCCATGCCCTGTGACTGTTTAGTTTACAAGTTTCCAAAGTCAAACATATTGTCTGGGGGCACATGATATATCCAATTGTCCAAATTCGATATCTGTTCCTACGGCTCACTCAATTGTTTCGATATGTATAGTTGTGTTAGGAACACAAAGGTAGTTTCAAGGGATTTATATATGTATGGATGAACATTAGAAACAAGGCATAGATGTAGATAGATTTAATTTCATGTTTCTGGATGGCAATTGTAGTTTGATTTGATCCTGAACAAAATTGTTTGTCTGCTGGAGGTTAGTTTCAGTTCCAGCTGAGATTCTAGTGTGATAGAAAGAGCTACAGTATGCAGAATAAGTATCATTGCTTAGCAACTAGAGTTCATGTAAGGTAAATCAAACAGCTTCCATTGTTCTTTCATTTTTAGCTGAAATATAGCAGCAGTTGGAGACTGGGAATTAGAGACCAGCTTTTGACTCTGTTCAAAACTGGGAAAGCTGACAATGGAGTAATACGCAAAAAAGCCAGCTCCAGAGGGACTTTGGGGACAGCCTAGAGACTCAGAGAACTGTGTCAGAAAGAAGATTTCAGAAAACTGAAGATAAGTCAACAAAGATGAAGATGTGTTTCAGAAACATTCAAGGACGAGGGAACCAAGTACTCTATGTTAAAGAAACAATTGCATTTAAGTTGATTTAAAATAGGGAGCAGACCATCAGAGGTAGCTGAAATATTTGAAATAATGTTAGTAAGAATCTGATACTTTAAAATTAAAGCAATTGTGGCCTAATGAAATAGTGGAAGTTATTTGAGACATAGAAAAGCAAAAGGGGTTTATCTGAAATTGTGGCCTGCACTTACTGCTAAATATGGAATGGAAGCTCTGGTCAAAAGTGTCCTTTGGAAAATGTGAACTGGATCATGGAATGTGAATCACTAAGTGAAGGTTCAGTGTGAACCTTCATGGGTCATGTGACCGGGCTATAGCACAAGCACGTGAAACTGAGCCATTCCTGCAAAAGAATGTTTCAATGTGCTGTTTGGAAGCAGAGTTTGGAAACATTCATCTAACAATCATCTGGGGGATTCTGAGGAGAAATCTGCAAACACTAACTTTGCTAATAAGAGCACTGTAGCTTCAAATCTATCTTATAATTCATGTTAATCATAAAATCTATGTATTGGTTGAGCTAAAGGTGGAGTAAAGGACTATTGTAAAAGAATCCATTTTCATGTTTAATACATGTGTTTTTTTGTTATTAAAACTAATCAGCAGTCCTGTGACTCTGTTTTTCAATGTTTGATTAAAAAATACTACAAGTTACAGTCTTTAGAGTCTGGGTTTCATTCTGGGATCTTCCCATCCAGTTATAACATCAACTGCGATCGTAACAAAATTTAAAGCCGCATGTCTTTTCTTAATTCATTTGTAGGAGATGGCCAGAATTTATTGCCCATCACTGCTTGAGAGTCAACCACATTGCTCTGAGGTCACATGTAGACCAGACCAGGTAGGAACAGCAGATTCCCTTCCCGAAAGGAGATTAGTAAACCAGGTGGATTTCATAGTTATTGGTAGATTCATAATTCGAGATAATTTTTTATTGAATTCAAATTCTACTATCTGCTGTGGTTGAATTCAAACTCAGTCTCCAGTACATTAGTTGAGTTTCTGGAGTAATAGTCTAGTGACAATACCACTCGGCCATTGCTCCTCCATACATTGAGGGCTCACTAAACTGTTTGTCGTTGGCATTAAATCCAAGATAAATATCAGAAAGCCCTAAAATGTAACATTATCCTACAGAGATTTCTAAAGGTATGCAAAATAAAATGGGACATGAAGACCTCTTGCCACCTTCTAGGCCCTGTCAGTGCCATCAGGAAATGATCCCCCATCAGCCCAGTAATGTTGTCATTGCCTGCCCTTTTGATGCCCAGGGCTTCAGCCAATTTCCCACCTTGCCACTGATTAGAGCAAATCTCAGAGAATGCCAAGAGACGATGGTGATATGCCTTGAGTAAGTGATGGGAAATAAGTTATGGTCAACTTTAGAAGAACATGCTCTCTTTTCAGCCCGAACTTTAGGCTTACAAAGACCTTTCTCTGAGAATTTGTACAATTTGACAATCTAAAGTAGAAAACTCCATCTTAGAGTGCCATGGAGAATGACCTTTTATAATAGTACCAGAGTTTCCTTTGTACCAGCAGTAGGCTCACATTGCATGGCATGGAAACCAATGGAAATCAACACTATATAATTTATGGACACTGACATTAGAAAATAATTTAAGAACTTTTCCTTCTCAAGGAAGTACATGCCTCTCCTAAAGTTACTTGAACGGTGAACCACCCTTAGGAAAACCTCAGCTTGTGCTTCTCTTTCTTTACATTTAGTTTAGTAGCGTTTTTCAGTGCGAACCTTCATGGGCCATGTGCCAAGCTGGAGAACAAGCATGCAAAACTGAGCCAAACAGGGGAGAGAGTGAGCAATCCTGTATCTGAAGGCTTTCAGTTGGAGCATTGTTAGGAATAGATCTGAATTAGCCATGTTATTAAACCCTTCATGTCTTTGTTGTTAATAAACCCTTTTGGTTAATCGTTGCTCTTTGAGTCATCTCAACTGATGACACTGGCAATGAGAAACAACTGGATCAGCCGTTAAGAGCCTGTGAAGAGTCAGAGCGGGAGGAAAGTGATCACACAAAGCTGAGAGCAAAGAAAGGTAAAGTCTCCAATTTAAGATGCCATCATTTGGGAAGATGGAACTATTTGATTCTGAGATTGAGAGTTGGTGGCACTATATTGGAAGGCTGACATATTTCTTCATGGCAAACAAAAGGAGATGCTAGTCACAGTCTATGGCCCATAGACTTACAATTTGGTGAGCAGTTTGACATAGACCAAAGTTCAGACCACAAAATCTTTGCTCAGCTAGTAAAGGATCACTACAACCCCTGGCCTTCTTTAATTATGCAAAGATACAAATTTAGTTCAGCAGCTAGAGAGGCAAGTGGGATGATCTCCAGCTTTATGGCCAGACCTTGACTGCCAGCAGAGTACTATGAGATGGGGCCTTCATTGGAAGGCATGTTGAGGGACTGTTTAGTATGTGGGATCAACAGACCTAACATCCAAAAGAAGCCACTGGCTGAAACAAACATCTCACTGGAAAAAGCAGTAAAGATGACCTAAGCAACTGAACGCACTCAGCAAGGCACGTGTGAGCTGCAAAGTATGCAGAATGAGGTGAACCATTTATGTCAAGAAAAGGAGGCTGCCACAAGGAGCAGCCTGAGTGATGGTACAGTGGAGCCTGACAAGTCATTCAATACCATCGTCTGAGACATTTCTTAGGTGTGGTGAAGACCAGCTTTAAGAGATGAGTCGATACAGAAATTGTGGGCAAGATTTTCCGGTCGTGCATGCCCCAAGACCAAAAATTCTCACCCAAGCTCAATGGACTTTAAATGATCATCAAATTTTCTATCTAACCTGCTACAATTCCTGTGGCATGCAAGATGAGAAATTTTGGGCCTATGTCCACTTCAGATGTATAAATAAGGCTGACCTGCAAGCTAAATTTAGTCGAGACAGGTTGTACAAAATACCCCCCCCCCCCAAAAAAGAAGGAAATAATTAGTACAATATCTGTAAAGAAGCTGCTGGAGAAATAAAGGAGGGATCCAGGGTCTGCATACTCAGTCAAGTCCAACTCGGCAAGGGACCATCTATATATTGCCTGAAGATGAAGGTTGACACTGGCCCTGTGGCCACCATTACGGGGGAAAAGACATTCAAGCATTTCCAGAAGGGACAACCCTTAAGCCTCAGTCATTCTGAGGATACCTTGGTTATACACAATTGAGAGGCATTAAGAATATTGGGACAGTCTCTGTGCCTGAATTGTAGAGGAGCCAGCTGCCGGGACTCATAAAAAAAAATTGGTCTGGCTGGAAATATTTAAGGTCCAAAATGGAGGATTCCAGGAACTCCTGTGTAAATACCAGGAGGTATTCAAAAAGGAACTTTGTCAAATAAAAGGGATTAAAGATAAAATTTACTCGAACCCCGAGGTTCCGCCTAGTTTTTCTGGGTTTGCTCCATGCCATAAAAAAGTGGAGGTCAAATTGAAAAGGCTGGAAGACTTGGACTTCATTAAGCCTGTGCATTTTTCAGAATTACTATTGCAACAACACTTTGTAATCATCAGTAGGATAAAACTAACCTGTCTCACGATGGTCTAATCCCAACTCACATTCCCTATTAGTGGGCGAAATATCCAACAATTGGTGAATTCTGATTCACAATGATAGGAAGAGCCGACGTCATTCCGGTCCTGAATCCGGATCATACCATGAGAATCAGTGGAGACTATAACTGACAGTGAACATAGAAGTTCAGCTGGAGCATTGCCCCATTCCCAGAATAGAGAACCTCCAAGCTAAGTTAGCAGGGGGCCTCAAATACACTAAGCTAGACCTAAGTCATGTTTATCAACAACTGGAATTAAGGGAGGATTTCAGAAAGTTAGTTACAATAAATACCCCCACGGAGTTATATCAATATGCCTGACTGCTATTTAACATCTCATTAGCTTGTGCCTTTTTCAATGCATTACAGAGAACCTGGTCCAGGGAATCCCCAAAGTGGTGGTATACTTGGACAATGTGCATTTCCTGAGAAATATGTGGCAAACCTAGAAGAGGCCCTCAAGAGGTTTAGAGGCATATGGTTGAAACAGGAGGAACATGTTTTCTGAGCTGAAGTGGTTGCATCCGTTAGGTTCAAAGTGGATGCAAAGAACTTGCATCCCCTCAAAGATAAGATGAAAGCTACCAAAGGAGTGCCTGAGCTGAGAAATATGACAGAACTGAAATCTTTCCTCAGAATGGTTAAATTCTCTGCTCTTGGGATGTATTCCCAAGAACTCACACCACAGCCAGATGTCAGGGAATGCAGATATTTATTGCCGGTTTTATTCATTCCACACTCCAAACTACAACTGCCCTCCCAGAGCGGTCCCCAGTTCACCTCACATGCAGGGTCATCTGACCCATTCCCTTAAAAGAGCTATGCCACAACATACATAACAAGAATGATCTACTATTACAAAAAGTTTCTGCCGCATGTGTCAACTGTTCTGGTCCTAGCACATCAGCGTTTTTAAAAATTATCAATATTGGAAGTAGGGGAGGCATGCAAAAAGAAGCTTTTATAAAAGTTAAACAAGCTCTGTAGTCATTGTCACTGCTCGCACATTTTGACCTGAGCAAACCATTAGTAGTTATTTGTGATTCCTTGCCATTTGGAGTTGGAGTAGTACTATACCAAAAAATGCCTGATGTGATCGATAAGCCAATTGCATTTGCTTTAAGGATTTTGTCAGACACTGAGAAAAAATAGTCACATATTGACAAAAGAAGCCTAGCAGTTATCCAATTTCATCAATATGACTATGGTCGGCAGTTCACTATTGTATTAGATCACAAATCATTGTTAAGGCTCTTCTGAGTGGATAAGCTGATGCCACCTATTCACTCAGCTAGGTTGCAGAGATGAGTTTGGTTGCTGGCAGCATACAGTTATACCTTCCAGCGTAGACCAGGAACACAGATTTCAAATTCAGGTGCCTTGAGCCACAGTCCTCTAGCACAGAACATACTATCACCACTTGTTCTGCAGGAGACAGTACTGGCTCTGCATTCTTGAATATCCTGCCCATTTCAGCTTCCCATATTAAGTCCTGGGCAGACAGGAACCAGGTATTAGCAAAGGTCATGAAAATTGAACTGTCAAGACTGTCCTTTGATAAGGCAAAACAAAAGAAGCCATATTTACAAGGCAGCTAAAGAGAATTTGTGAAGATGGAGTACTATTGGGAGACAGCGGGAGGTGGGAGCAGCATGTTTTGTACCACTTCCAGGATGGTAATTTTATGAAGTAAGCTTACACCCTATGTTTTGCATTTGATTTTGGCATTGGAGAGCATAAAGTATTCTATGCCAGGTACGATTCAAGTAACCCAGTAAGAAGTTTTTATCAGACAAAGTTTATTTAAGAACACAGTTAAAATATAAAAAAAAGCATAACTTTTACCAATGATAAAACTTAAACATGACACAGTATAACTCTAGCAGCTGGCTATCTCTGTTATTCTAGGTTAAACACCATCCCACAGACATATACTCTTCTTCAAACTTAGTGCATAACAAGTAGGCTTATATGATGCTGGATTTTCAGATTTGTAACACCTATATCCAGAAATCCAATCCAAGAAATCTGCAGAGAAAGAAATAGTCTCAGAGGAGTAAACTTAATCTCTGGTGACTTCCAGCTTTCAGATTCCAGAGAGGGAAAAAAAGCTATTGTTTCTCTTACAGCTTTAAGCAGCTTCTGAGTACAAAACTGAAAAAACTGAAATGCTCTGTGAAAAATAGCTGCCCCTAGCCACGTGCCAATCACCCCCAATAAATCTCCACATAGCAATCCCAAGGAGCCATTAAAACCAGAGAACACTGCATTAGTTTGGATTAATATCAACATGATATTAATTATACTGCCTTAGTAACAATACAGGACACCAGCTTTAGACAACATGGTGCCAACAAATCATTCTGCAGAGAAACATGATTAAAATACATTTCTTAAAGGCACAGTAATGTCACAATATATATTAGTCGGTTATTGAATCCTTTGTATATATATCGTTCTTATTGTTAATGAACCCAAATCATTGCATCAAATTATTGTTCCCAAAGAAAATAGGTAGTTGTGCTGAGTGTACTCTAATCCAAGCAGCACAGATCTCAAAATGGATGCTGAAAGATTAAACGTATTTCATTCATTATACATGGACACATTCTTAGATACAGCAAAAGCTGCTGATCAGATGACATTAGAGATGAGAATGAACTCCCTCTGTCTTCTTTGACAGATTAGATATGCCATTGCTTGTGCATTTCATCCCACATTCTCCCATTTTGGTGGATATTAGAGAAAATTGGACACATTCATTGGAAATCTGGAAACAATATAATATTTCTGTAGGTGAAAATGTACAATAGTTGCTGAAAATAGGAGGAGAGCATTACACTGCGATCAAGTTTCTGAATGTTCAGACATTGCAGTGGAGACAGTGAAGGTACTGTGCTGTGCAGTATTTATATGTTAGCCTTCAACCAGTTATTACTGTTGGATAATTGATCATAAGGAGTTAGGGCAGTGGGCATCAAATTCATCTTCACATGGCCCATTTTCAAAGCACTCATACCGATCATAGGAAGAAGCAATGCAATTGAATCAAGATTTTGTCTGTTGAAAATTTGAAGAGAATTTATGTTTCTGCTGACAGAATATATACGAGAATGAGGGAATTTCAAAACACTTGGGTTGTTAAGGATGTTACAATGTAACAAAGATGCAAGTAACCTGCCACTGTGCCAGCATTGGAAATAAAGACCCATGCAACAACTACCTGACAAGAATTGTAGAGCACTGCTTTCAGTGGCTTAGCCTAAACAGGGAAGGAGTTACAAAGATATGCAATCTTATTAAAGTATTGGGTAATTCATTGTCTGCCTGGCTGCTTTGTTTGCATTGGCAGTTATATAAGTCTTCAAGATGATAAACAAAGCACTGTAAATGTGAGGTAGAAAATTAAATTCTTGTGTTAGGATTTATTTATTCCCTAATATATTGATATGTAAAGTTGAATGCATTTTGGCTCAAAAGCTGAGTAAATCATTACATTGCTTAAATTGATCACAGCCCGTTTGGTGGATTATCTGGCTTGTCCTTGCCGCATGCAGCAGTGAACATGTTGCTGACAGCTACCCTTCCTGAGAGACCAAAAAATTTTCCTCAATTGCTTCAATGTCAATAATTTCAGTTTGCTGCTTATTAGCAATTCATTATTGTTCATTGAGGTGTAGTTAAGAGTAATGAAGCATGTAATTCCTTTGAAACTAAGCATTGAAGCTAAAAAAAAGTGCAAATAGTCTTTATAGGATAAAGCGCTGGTAAAACGTTGAAGGCCAGGTGCTGAAGAAATCTATTGGAGTAGAAGTGTCACTGGAGTTGTCCACAGGGCATTTGTAAAGTGCTTCAGTCTGTTGGCATTACTGTCAAAACATACTTGCAGCATTAAATCTAGCATAGTTATAGAATTGTGGATATTACATTCGTAACATCATTACAGAGTTAAATTGTTTAATTGTACGTGGCACTCAAAAGGTGAAAATTTTCAAAACATAGTGAATTGTACATGGATTGATGGAATGAGACAAATGTTGAACTGTGAAACTGATTATACCTAAAAATAGCCCAGAAAATTGAATTGTGTTATGTAAAATGTCTTCCTTTCACCACAGCTGGAAATATTCCTAATGGGAGAGGAATTGCTACGGTTCATATTTATTGTGACATTGTAAACGTGTTTTTGTTAAATATATCTACTCTCCCACAAGGCAAAGCAACTAGAGAAAAATCCTTTCTCCATGTTTTCAAAATGATTATTCCCACTAACACAAAACTTATTCATAACTAATAAAACATAAACTAATTAACCATAACTAATTAACTAATAATCAATCAGTTGAAAGGTCAGAAGCTGAATTACTATGTACTAATTATTGCATTATGTCACAACAGGAACAGAAATAAGTTTGTTTCATTACACTGGACACACTCCACTTTGGCTGGCATGTAAAATGCAAGAACCTACAAAGGGTATTTTTTTATTTATTCATACATGGGAGACGGGTGTCACTGGCTGGCCAGCATTTATTCTCCATCCCAGGCTGCCCTTTGAGGGCAATTGAGAATCAACCGTACTGCTGTGGTTCTGGAGTCGCATATAGGCCAGACCAGGTAAGGACAGTAGATTTCCTTCCCTGAAGACATTAGTGAACGAGATGGATTTTTCCAACAATTGACAAAGGTTTCATGGTCATCAGTAGATTCTTAATTCCAGATTTTCATCATTGTATTCCACAACTTGCCATGGTGGGATTTGAATCCAGGTCCCCAGAATATTAGCTAAGTTTCTGGATTAATAGAATAGTGATATTACCACTGGGCCATTGCCTCCCCTATGTTGTGAACATAGCCCAGTCCACCGCACACTAGCCTCCATTTATTGACATCGTCCATATTTCCCGCTGTCTCAGAATAGTAGTAAGTATAATCAAGGACCCCACACACCACAAACACATTGTCTTCCATTCTCTTCAGAAAAAAGGTACTTAAGTCTGAGAACACATACCAACAGCTTCTTCCCTGCTGTCATCAGACATTTGAATCGACCTATCATATATTAAGCTGATCTTTGTCTTCACCCTATTTGAAACTGCAACATTATATTCCGCACCCTCTCATAGAGTCATAGAGTCATAGAAGTTCACAGCAAGGAAACTGGCCCTTTGACCCAACTTGTCCTTGACGCCCTTTTTTTAAAATCCTAAACTAATCCCAATTACCCACATTTAGCACATATTTCTGTATACCCATTTAACTATTTAAATGTTTTTTAAAAGATAAAAATATACCTGCCTCTACTACTAACTCTGGCAGCTTGTTCCAGACACTCACCACCCTTTGTGTGAATAACTTTCCCGTCTGAACATTTTTGTATCTCTCCCCTCTCACCTTAAACCTATGCCCTCTAGTTTTAAACTCCCCTACCTTTGGTAAAAGATATTGACAATCTACCTTGTCTATGCCCCTCATTATTTTACAGACGTCTATTAGGTCATCCCTCAGCCTTCTACGCTCCAGAGAAATATGTTCCAATCTATTCAGCCGCTCCTTATAACTCTATACATCAAATCCCTCTAGCATTCTAGTAAATCTTTTCTGCACTCTTTCAAGCTTAATAATATCCTTTCTATAATAGGGTGACCAGAATTGCACATAGTATTCTAAATGTGGCCTTGCCAATGTCTTCTACAATTTCAACAAGACATCCCAACTCCTGTATTCAATGTTCTGACTGATGAAACCAAGCATGCCGAATGCTTTCTTCACCACTCTGTCCACCTGTGACTCCATTTTCAAGGAGCTATGAACACGTACCCTCAGATCTCTTTGTTCTGTAATTCTCCCCAGTGTTCTACCATTGACTGAGTAAGTCCTGCTCTGGTTCAATCTACCAAAATGCATCACCTCGCATTTATCTAAATTAACCTCCATCTGCCATTCATCAGCCCACTGGCCCAACTGATCAAGATCCTGCTGCAGTTGGAGATAACTTTCCTCACTGCCCATCATGCCACCAATCTGCAAACTTACTAATCATGCCCCTTATATTCTCATCCAAATCATTAATATAAATGACAAATAACAATGAGCCAGCACTGATCTCTGAGGCACACTGCCGGTCACAGACCTCCAGTTTGAAAAATAACTTTCTACAAGCACCTTCTGGCTTCTGTGAAGAAACCAATTTTGTATCCCTTTAGATACCTCATCCTGGATCCTGTGAGATTTAACTTTATGCAACAACCTATCATGCGATACCTTGTCAAAGGCCTTGCTAAAGTCCATGTAGACAACATCAACTGCACTGCTCTCATTTACCTCCTTGGTTACCCCTTCAAAAAACTCAATTAAATTTCTGAAACATAATTTTCCACTCATAAAGCATGCTGACTGTCCCTAATCAGTCCTTGCATCTCTAAATGCTTTTAGATCCTGTCTCTCAAAATACCTTCCAACATTTTACCCACCATAGATGTGAGACTAACTGGCCTGTAGTTCCCAGGCTTTTCCCTGCAGCCTTTTTTGAACAAAGGCATAACATCTGCCACTCTCCAATCTTCAGGGAACTCACTCGTGGCTATCAATGATTCAAATATCTCTGATAGGTGACCGCAATTTCCTCCCTAGCCTCCCACAATGTCCTGGGATATATCTCATCAAGTCCTACAGGTTTATTTATCTTGATCCGTTTTAAGACTTCCAGCATCTCCTTCTCTGTAATGGAAGTTAGGGAACTTGGGGAATTAAATATTGATGCCTTGAGGAGTATACTCCTCAAGGCATCAATATTTAATTCCCCAAGTTCCCTATCTTTCATGTTTTTCTCAACAGTCAATACTGATGAGAAATATTCATTTAGGATCTCACCATCTCTTGTGGATCTGCACATAGATTACCTTGTTGATCCTTAAAAGGCCCTACTCTCTCCATTGTTATTCTTTTGCCCTTTATGTATTTGTAGAAGCTCTTTGGATTCTCTGTTGAAGCTTTTTGGATTCTTCTTTCCTTGTCTCCTATGTGCTCTATAAACGGTACGTTTATCTGTATAGGGTGCAAGAAACAATACTTTTCATTGAATGCCAATATATATGACAATAATAAATCAAATAAAAATGTAAAGGACGTATATAAAGAGTAAATTTATATTGTGTCTTTCGTGAACATAAGTGACGTCAAAGGATTTTCCAACTAAGTTTTATGAAGTGTTGTGACTGTTGCAACATAGAAGAGTCAACTTATACGTATCAGGCTCCCACAAACAGCAGCGAGATTAACTGGTCGACTGGTAAATTCTGGCCAGGGCATTGGAGAGCACAGTAAAAAATCAAAAAAATGCTGGAAACTCGCCGAATGCCTGGCAATATCTGCAGAGAGAGAAAGAGAAACAGGATTAAGGGACTGAACTTCAGGGTCTCACAAAGTGGCGGGGGAAGATTTTAGGTGGTATGCCAAACTTCTGCCTGCTATCATGACATTTTGTTATGTACAGGGAAGGTAGCAGACAGCCCAATCATCTCAAGTGCAACTTATGTGGCCAACTAATGGCCTGTTCCCAACCCAGTGGACATTTTGCCTGTATTAAGAGACCTGCTACCATCAGGGGAAATCACCAGGTTTGTCCTGGCAGTCTCCTTGATTTCCTCCCTTTTATGGAGGCTTTGAGGCTCCCCTCACAGCAATGGCCACACTTAGAGTAGCAAACCTTTCACCCTCCGTCCCTTATCTCACTAGGGCCCACTTGCTTGTCCCTCACATGCCCAGAACCTATCTATGTGGTTATCAGAGTGTTATCCATCGGGATACACCTTCACCCTTCAGGCTCAGCCTGGCAATAGCCATGATTAAGGGTGGCTCCGCTGAGGTTGCTGAGCTCTGATTGGACCAGGAGAATGCGGAGGAGGACCATAGTCCTTAATAGAATGACAGCCTCAATGGCAGATAGATAATTGGTTGCCATTGTCAAAATGTGGCTCGCAGCCCACCGAAGTGTGTTCACCATTGGCTACCACTGTCAATGCGGCACCCAGGATCCCAACACCAGCAGTGACGCTTTTTTTCAGCCAATGCTTCATGTCAATTGACCTGGTGCGTATTTTCACATTTTCTGTTTTTTATTTCAGATTTCCCTGATGTGCAATATTTTCCTTTATGCACCAAGGGAACTCTTCTGTTCTCCTTCAAATGGTATCTCTTCATAATACCTTTTATGCTTATCTGAGAGTCAAGATTCCATGTTAAAAATTACACTTCAGATCCTATGGTACGCCATTTGGATTTTGTACCCAAGTATCTGAATGAGATTTGAAATTGTAACCTTCTCTTATGAAAGTGAGAGAATAATTCTGAATCAAAGCTGATACCAGATCAGGATGTGGGAAGAGGTATAAGTTGAAATAATTCTGAGATATGGGCTGGAATATTACCACCGTTCACAACGGCAGGATTTTCCCAAGTTGCTGCAGTAAATGGAGTGTTAGCTGGGCACCAAATTCTCTGACCTCATTGCAGCAGGAGTGTGGTATGAACGGCAGATAAGATCACGCCCATAAGCTTTCAAGAATTAGAAATTGTATTCTCCTTCTACATCTTCCTCCTTCTTCATTATCTACTCTTCTGCTTGGAAGCAGTTAACCAACTATTTTTTCAATTGCTTTATGTCCAGTAAATCTTGCACTTTTTTTTGCCTGTAGTTAAATCCCTTTATACATGGATAGATGTAATACTTCCTAGCAGGCCAGTCAATGAGATACAAAGGTACAGTTTGCCAGCCCCAGTGGATAAAAGCAGCTTGCTGAATGTAAACCCAGTAATCACAGACTAGATCCCTTCACTGGGGCTATATGAAGTGAATTATAGAATCACGGAATCCCAAGAGGCTATTCGATCTATCGAGTCTGCACCAACTGTAAAACAGAGCATCTTGCCCAGGCCCTCTCCTCTGCTTTAACCCTGTTACCCCATACATTTACCATGGTTAATTCATTTAACTTGCAGACATTAAGGGGCAATTTAGCATAGCCAATCCACTGGACCTGCACATCTTTAGACCATGGAAAGAAACAAAAACACCTGAAGGAAACCCATGCAGACATGGGGGGGATGTGCAAACTCCAGAAAGAGAGTCGGCCAATGCCAGAATTGAAACTGGGGTGCTTGGAGGCTCGCTGTAGTTACACTTAGCATACAAAGGTTAGAATTCAATGCAGAGGCAGTGAGCCTGGTCCAAAAATGGCAAGTGCTGGAAAACCTCAGCATGTCTGTCAGCATATGTAAAGACAGAATAGAACCAATGTTTTGAGTCTGGATGACCCTTTGTCAGGTCTAAGGTCTAAGAAAATTAGAAAAGATTTATGCTATGAGAATGGGGTGGAGGTTGGTGCTGTAATGGTACAAAGGTAATATAAATGAGGATGATGAAGTCTCAGAAAGGTGCTAAATGTGTCTATTAAGTGATCAGAACATGTGAATGGCAGAACAGAGGGACAGTTTGTTAAGGCAGTTGGCCTGAAAGTTGTGGGAGTGGGAGTGTGAAGGGGGAGTGGAATGGAGGCTGGTGGGAGGGGACAAAAAAAGGAGAGCAGGAATGGAGAAATGGAAAAATAGAAGTGCTAAAAAAGAATAATAAGAATGGATGAATGAGATGAAATAGAATGACATCAAATGAATGGAAATGGGGGGAAGCTGGAGGGGAGCATTGATGCTATGAAGTTGTTCAATGTTCATCCGGGAGGCTGAGCCACCCTGCTCTTCTGTCTACACATCTGTCCTTGGCCTTTTGTAGTGTTCTCGTAAACCCCAATAACAAGATGAGACACCACATCGCGTCTTCCAGTTAGATACTTTACAGCAATCTGTTTGTGTTTCAGATTCCAAAATCCGTAGTATCTTGCTTTTGTCTTAGTGATCCTGGCCATTGGTTTAAAAGTCAACTGCGAGCCCATCTTCACTGAATTAGGGAGTCCTGAGGTGGTCTTAGAGCCGTTGAGCCATTAATGGGAACAGGCTGGGACATCCAGCCCCCAGCAAAGAAGTCCCATCTCCGAGAGCAGATGCCATTTGACTGGCCACTTGTTCTCCAGCCCCTGCATCACCAGCACGAATGGAGATGACTTTTGGGCCTGCAGCTTGTCCCCAGTGCTGCTTACTGTTAGGAATAGATTAACAGACTTTCCAATTAAGTACTAATTTGATGTCAATTATTCAATAGAAGTCACTGATGTATAAAGGGGCCACAGGTGGCACCGGTTGTTGGTGAAGAATTGTGTTTTGAGTTAGATCAAAGAAATAAAAGTATTTTACAAAGAACTTGAGTCTCCTTTACTCTTGAGAGGCTCAAGCACTTACCACTGGAGCGAGAAAGTAAGGTAATTATTGTTGGTTTTGCACAGCCAGGGAATGTTAAGGGGGGGGAGATGAAGTTAATGAGGGTTGTGCTGGAGGTAGTACAATAATGGGACACAGAGGTGCCTGAACAGGAGGGATCTCCTGCTGAGGAGCCCCACCCCAACACATCCATCTCCAATCCTGCAATGACGCTCCCAAGGATCACCTGGCAGATTCACCTGACGGCCTCACCATGTAGTGAGGACCCTCCCACCTGCTGTTACCAAAACACCAGTAGTGGCAGGAGAAGGCCTAAGGGAGTGTAGGTGGCCCAATATACCCCCCCGCCACTTGGTAAAATTTCAACCAACAATGATAGACAGTGATGTGTGCCCACTGACCACACTTTTTCTTTTACCCTTCCTCTACAGTAGGGTGTTAAATTTGATCCAAAATGTCTATTCCTTCATAACGTTGCTCCGTACAGTCCTCAGCTCTGTTTCTCACTTGTTTGTAGAACATTTGATGCAATCGTGGCCTCATTAGTTTCAACAGCCAAGTGAGAACAGGCTGTAATAACACCACAAAACTACCTGTTGCAGCTAACATCACGTATGCTATTGATATTCAGAGGGCTGACAATGGTTGAGTAGGAGTGATGATCAGCAATAGCAGCTGCTAGGTGGCAACACGCAGTGCATTTCACAGATAAAACGCTCCAGAGAACTATCGCCATGATGATCCAACTCAGAACTGACATTTTTGAGCCAGTCGACCAGCTGACAATTCCACTGTACAGCTGCCAAGCAAGACAGGCTGTCACTGTTAGTGCAAATGATGCAGAGTGCTTCACTGAAGTGAGGGAAAAATATATACAATTCATTACAATTAATATAAAGGAGAAGGGTTTCTGATACGTGGGCCTGGAGTTAACATCTTGACCCCAACCCAGACATTGGACTCAAACATGCACTCCGTGTCGTGTCCATTTTGCCAATAACAAGGAGGCATGGACAATTTGCCTGTATACAGCACATCAGCAGGTCCCAAAGCTCTTTACAGATAATGGTGTACTTTTGAAATGCAATAATTGTTGTAATTAGAAAATGCGTCAGCCAATTTTCACATTGTACACTCCCACAAATAGCATCGTGATAATAACCAGGTAATCTGTGGCTGTGAAGTTGACAGAACATTAAATATTGACTAGGGCACCAAAGATAGCTTCCGGCTCTACTTTGAAAGAGTAAGATGGGGTCTTTTATATCCACTTTAAAAAGTAGAGAAGGTCTTGGCTTAAGTTTATTTATTAGTGTCACAATTAGGCTTACACTAACACTGCAATAAAGTTACTATGAAAGTCCCCTGGTTGTCACAGTCCAGCATTTGTTTGGGTACACTGAGAGAGAATTTAGCATAACCAATGCACCTAACAAGCATATCTTTCGGACGTGAGAGGAAACCAGAGCACCCACAGGAAACCCATGCAAGCATAAAGAGAATGTGTAAACTCTATACAGAGAGTGATCTAAGCCTGGAATTCAACCCAGATCCCTGACACTGGGAAAGTAGTGCTTAAACCATTATATCACCAGCTGTCCTTTAGCATATCATATATAAGCTGGGACTTCCAGTGATGCAGCATTCCTTCAGTACAGATTCTGTGTAACAGCCTATGTTTTTGTGCTCAACTCTCTGGAATGGGATTTGAAACCACAATTTTCTGACTCAGCAACAAGATTTACAACAGTGGAGTACAGTTAAGAAAAATCTTTCATAACAAGGAATTGAATTTTAAAATGGACAGAAGAAGTCAAAATAAATAACTAATTTTGAATAAAAATGCCAAACCCAGTGGACATTTTTTGGGCAGGATTTTCCACTTATACGCAGCCCAAGACTGGGAATTCCCTTCAATGGATTTTTAAAGGGAATGTCAAATTTTCTGCCTTGCCTGCTACGATTCCAGCAGAGGATGGGATGGGAAATTTCCAGCCTCCATCCGTAAGTATGAAAATTTAGGTGTCCGACCATTTAATCATCATTAATTCACTTCAAATTCAAGATTCTCCCAGCTTGCTGCACTGCAGGCCAGGAGACTTCAGTGAAGGCTGTTTAGACGGTTGGGGGCCACAGCCTCCGTGCATCAGCGTGCCCCTGATTTCTGGTGCAGAGCTGCTTTAAGTATTTAAATGAACATTTCAATCTTGTTAGCCTCTCCTTCACCTCCCCCTGACCCCCCATCAACTCAGGAGTGGTTCACTCCAGTGAGGTTTACAACAACTCGATACTTAGAGAGAGCTGGCAGCCCGATTCCAGTGGAGTGAAGGGAGGCCATCAATGCCCCCAGGAGATTAGAGTGAGGGGATGCCAGCCTGACTCAATGGCACTGCCCAAGAGACAAAATGACAATGCCCAGGGGCACTGTCCACTGGGTATTGGGCCAAATGAGTAGGCATGATGTAGAGATGCCGGCGTTGGACTGGGGTAAATACAGTAAGAAGTCTCACAACACCAGGTTAAAGTCCAACCAGTTTACTTGATAGTAATCCCACAAACTTTTGGAAATGCTATTCCTTTGTCAGATGTGTGGAAGGTTCTGGTCAGAGAAGGGCGTATAAAGTCACTCACAATTTACAGAATACTGATTAGAATGAAGTCTTTACAGCTAACCTGCTATTTAAGCCTTGAAGATGTAGACAATGTGAATGGTGATAGCATTAGCATGGGTTAAAGAGATGTGTATTGTCTCCAGATAGGACAGTAAGTGAGATGTTGCAAGCTCAGGCAAGTCATGGGAGGTATAGATATTGCAACACGAACTCAAGATCCCAGTTGAGGCCGTCCTCATGTGTGTGGAACTTGGCTATCAGTCTCTGCTCAGCGACTCTGTGCTGTTGTGTGTCACGAAGGTCGCCTTGGAGAACGCTTATCCGAAGATTGGAGACTGAATGCCCGTGACCAGTGGGTGGGACCAGAGGGGGTGGGGCAACAGGTTGAACTGAGGTATATAAAGTAAATGCTCAAAAAAAATGCAAAAAAAAGAAATTCTTTCTTGCTGCCCTTGACAATCTAGCCACAAGGTTGAAAACACACTGAACAGGTATATCTCAAAGATAATCATATTTGAGTTTCATAGGTTGAAATTTGTTCAGGCTTTGTGCTTGATAGATTGATTTGAAATATCAACAGGACATGGGTATTTGGTAATTGTGTGTAACTTACATCCAAAATTCTGAGATCTTTGAAGTCACATAATTGCTTTCTCTACAGGTTATGCGTCTCTTTGGTATAAAATATGAAAGAAACTCCGGGTTCCACTATATTGAAACTTGTTCCTTCAGCAGTTAGTGAATCAAAGAATCATAGAATCATAAAATTCATACAGTGCAGAAGGAGCACTTTGGGCCCATTGAATCCATTGTGAAAATGCATCTTACGCAGGCCCTATCCCCTTAACCCCATGCATTTACTCCACTACCCTATACGTCTTGGGACTTGAAGGGGCAATTTATGGTCAGTCCACCTAACACATCACATCTTGGGACTATGGGAGGAAATTGGAGCAGACAGGGAAAACGTACAAACTCCACACAGTGGGTGGAGAGTAGTTTGCCAATGCGGAACAAGCTCTCAGCTTTAGGTGAACATTGTCATCAGTATAAAAGCCATTATAAATGTCCAGGAAGCACTGTTTCTTCCATCATCTAAACCTATATGACTGTGGCTAACTGTATATGCAAATTAAATGGGGGTTTGTAAATGTGCCGATTTTCATGTATGACCTTCAAAACTACTCATGAGGAGAACAAAATTAAAGCAAACTGCTGCAGATCAGAAGTAAAAGCAGAAAAAACTGAACTTTTTTTTTGAGTTTCTGAGTTTCTGGGATGAAGAAGAGATATATTGAACTTAAAATGTTAATTATGTTTCTCTCTCTACAGATGTTGCTAGATGTTTTGAGATTTTCCAGCACTTTCCATATTTATTGCTCATGAGAAAATAAGAGACAGCATCCAAGTTGAAATAAGGAAGAAAATATTTGGATTAATGCATAGGAGCAGACATACTTGCATGAAGACAAACATGAAACCATAGTAGTTAATGGCATGGTGAATTCATATCTCTACCTACCTCCGCAGTGACAGCTAGAAATTATAGGAAACAGAATCAGTGGATTGCATTTAAGTTCCCATAGTAGGACATGATTTGTGGATATCCCAATTCTGAGGTCCTGAAAGGAATACAGGCGAGCAGAAACTAACTGGGCAGTGTAAAACTTTGGTTTTGGGCCACTTTGTGAACTTACATTGATTGCAAGGATCACTACAGTTGCATGAACAATGTATCAGCTACATATCTCTGCATAACTTTGCATATGTCGTTACTTTGTAATTTTTTTCTCATCACACAGAGGAAACTGAATCCGGGAATGCAGTAACCTTTCCATTGGTAAGTCAGCTATCATATAATGCAGTGACCACTTTATACGTTACAAATGTTAATGAATTGAGATAGAGTTCTTGCGTGATATATTGTGTACGAATGGGAAGCACTACAGATCAAACATGCCATGGGCACTCCACTTGATTATGTTATCCTTTCTTTCTTCCCTATGTAATCTATGAATGGTATGGTTTGTCTGTATAGCAGGCGAGAAACAATGCTTTTCACTGTATTCCAATATATGTGACAATAAAAATCAAATCAATTCAAAAACTAAAACTAAATTTTAAAAAATCAGGAATTCAAATGAAAATGTTGTGTGCAGAACAAACTAAGCTGTTGCATATTTTTAAATTCCAAACATTGCACGATAACCTGAGGAATGTGTGATGTTCACTGCTCAGACCTGTGCTGTTATAAATAATATTAGTAGCACTTGCAGGTCAGTTATCTGTGTTAATAACTCTTTGGTAATATCATGGAATTGACAGTCCCAACCAGTAATGGTAGATGCGCTATTATTCTCGTTTGACCTTTCTGTCTTTTCTGAGGTACCGAATACAAAGCTCTTCAGTGGCCAGCTTTACTGAGTTTGGAGACCAGTTGAAAGCAACTACTAGCCTGGGATTCAAAATGAAATGTGCTATGCTTGCAAAAAAATCACCGGAGTGAGTGCCTGGAGTGCTAAATTACTGGGCAAGCTGAGAATGCGGCATCAAGCGGTGTCTTGTGTGCAGCAATACGAAAAGACACATCTGTGTCTTATTATGATGCAGGGGCGGTGCCAGCTTCAAGCTCGGCAGAAGTGACACAAGGTGCTCCTGAAAGCAGGACTGCTCCAGTGAAACAGAACATTCCTGGCACATCTGCTTGGTCTTTAGCATCAGAAGGACAGGTGCTATCAGAATCTCAAAGTCTACACACACAGCTTGCGGGCATCATTCATGTTTATTCCATCTGTGGAAAGCGGGTGTAGACATGTTCCACAGTATGAAACACATGATAGGCCATCACAGCACAGGTGTGATAATATAATTGGACACCAGCCTACAACCAATACAAAAACTCATTGTTATTACAGTCAGCACTCAATAGTATTTAGTTTATTTATTGTTTTTATGTAAAAGAATAGTTATTATGTATTAGCACTCCAGGCAGAGTTTTGCATTAGGGAACTCAAATTTAGGTGAACTGTCATTTAGGTATTGAGGTATATTATAGATACTTTTCATTATCCAGAGTTGTCCAAATATTTATAGAACACAGGAAGCATTAAGAAGTTCAGCCAGTATCTGTAGAGTGTGAAGCGTAGGGTTTATATTAGCAAATTGTACTGTGATGAAATGATAGAACCTGATTTAAATTTTAACTCTCTCTTCATCAGCCAAAGCAATGTCATATGCAGAAATTAGTGTTCTTATCCTTCAGCATGTAGTGACATTAATAATGAAAGGTATATGTGACATTTTTAATTACATCAATTAAGTATGCCGATATATCTTTGTAAAGAGGTGTTCACTGTCCACTGTCAGTTCTGCTGAACAATCTTGGAAATGATGACAGTCAGCGCAATGCTGGCAAATCAGTTCTTCAGCGAATTCTCAGATCTGCCCCAAATTTGCTGAAAATCAGATGGATGTCCAGTGGAAAATCTAGGTTATCGAGGTTTCATGCATGATTTGAAGGTTTGAGAAATTCCCCATTGATGCTGCAAAAGAAAATTTGCATTGCCACACAATGACTACACATCAGTAACTGAGATAAATTGTTACTAAATTCTAACAGCAAAAGTAATTTTTACAGGTTAAGTTAAGAAGTCAACTCTGAATTCTTCATTGGAGAAAAGAACATTCAGAGTTTTCAGACCCAGTGATAATAGTCACAGCTCCGTCCAGCAACTCCTCCTTATCACACACAGACAGGCACCTGATTGATCATTGGCAATGAGTCCTCACTTGGTCCACTTGGAAGGACACAGTAAGAAGTCTCACATCACCAGGTTAAAGTCCAATAGGTTTATTTGGAATCATGAGCTTTCGAAGTGCTGATGCTTAATTAGGTGAGTGAAGAGATAGGTTTCACAAACGTGGCATACATAGACAAAGACACAATTGCGTGATAGTTGTTGAGACAATTCATACCTCTTTAACCTGTGATTATACCCCTCTCCACTCACACTGTCTGAACCTGTAAAGGTTTGATTAGATGATAAGAATTGCATTCCAACCATTATGTTGCAATTGCTTCTTTGTCTACGTCTACCATGTTTGTGAAATCTACCTCCACACTCACCTGATGAAGAAGCAGCACTCCAAAAGTTTGTTATTCCAAATAAACCTGTTGGATTTTAACCTAGTGCAATGAGACTTCTTACTGTGCCCACTCCAGTCCATTGCCAGCATCTTCACATCGTGGTACCACTTGGAAGACAGTCTTGTTCAAGGATGCTACAAATGTTAGCAACAAATTGTCACCAAGGCTCTCTGCTGAAACTGACAGGCTGGGAAGGCTTTGATCATGTACACTGAAAAGCCCCGGACATGGTTAATGAGAGACTTCTGTTCAGAATGCTTTTTTCTCTTGGGGAACGCTTTCACTGTTTATTAGGTAAATGCCAACTTCTTGGCATGCAGTTCGTTTACCAAAGCAACTCACTTATCTTCAGTTGCACATCTCTGAACCTCCTGAAGCTCAAGAATGCAACATTGTCAAGTGATATTATCCAATGCCCGTAGATCCTATATTATGGATCTTGCCTCCTATATCTTGGTGTTCAACTTATAGATCCTGTATTGGGACAAGGTTTTGAGGAGAAGACAACTATTGTTGCTGCTGGTTTGCTCCTGCTGCTGCTGGTACTCTTGCTGATGGTATGGACAGTGCCCTTGATACATGGTGGGGATGAAAGATAGAGTTGTGCAAGCTGCTCCCATGCCACGCTAAAAGCAAAGTACTTAGGCAAGTGAATTATATGCCAAGAAGTTGCTGTTCATCTATCAAGCAGGAGAGAAAAAGTGCTCTGGACAGAAGTCTCTCAATTGACATGTCAGGAGCTCTTCTGACCAAAGCCTTCCCAACCTGTCAGTTTCACCAGAGAAGCTCTTGCCACCTCAGTCACCTGAGTGACTTTCTGAAAGATTGGGCAACAGTTCACATGGTTGAAAAATCCTGGATCTAGAACAAGGACACCTCATATTTAGTCTTCTTAACAGCCTTAACAGCTTCATACATATTTACGTAAAGGTTTGAGTGGGGGTGGGGTGCAGTGGTGATCTCCCTTCATCTTCAAAGACATCTTGGTGATGTCTGGATCTTGACCATAGGTAGACTTTTGAGACTATTGCAGCTTGTTTATCCTTCCAATAGGGCAAGATTTTGTCCAAAATATGCTATTGAGCACATTATCTGAACGGCTTTATATAATGAAGAAATAGCACTGACATTCTGTACTTTATTTTCCTTTCCCACTGAAAAAGATGGGAATTCAGTGGAAAGGTGTGCAAATGTATATTTTCAATAATTGAGTACTCTCACTGTTTGCTAATGTATAACTGCATTGTATAAAATTATACGCAGTCTTTTTCTGTTCACTATTCAAGTCACTTTTTCCCCAAAAAACTTACAAATTCACAAGAGGGACACAAATGGTGAAGATTATTCAGCCGAGTTCATCTTTTCATTCAGAGAGACCCAGCAGTTCCTACATCATAGTGCCTAGTTTTTTTTTTGAATGATTCTGAGATTCCCAATTCCCTTACCATACTTTACATTGCTCACACTCTTTGCCCTGTTGACACAGTTTAGGTTTTATCTTTGGTTTTAGTGACCTCTTGAAGTTCACCTTCTTTTAAGGCACGGGGCTGCAGTGGTGATTCTGACTTTAGATGTCACCAGAAACCGTGCTGACAACTCCAGTGGCCTCAAGACTCACGTAAAGATCTGGGAGCTCCGTTGATGCAGCTCTGAAATATCAGTAATTGCTCTCTCCGTGGTGCTGGTTATTGTTAGTTTTGTGTCTTGACAGATTGAGTATTTGGAATAGTGCTACAGGGAAATGAAATCATCGCTGATTTGTATAAACCATGTCCAGGCAATTAGTGAATGTCCAGTAACCAGAAACTAATCATGAAGTTGTGTTCTTAAAATAATTGCATGTGAGCAATCTGAAAAATATCAAAATCCCTCTCTATGGTATCGAAAAGACGATAAACATTTATTTTAAACACTTTAATGCTTCTGCACGGAATTTCACACAAATGCATTACTTTTTTTTGTTAATGTTCCACACTTAAATTTCAGGGCCATGGTTTTCATATTTTGTTTTGGATTTACTAAATTCATCCTGCAATATGAATAATGCAGATTATAGATAACGCAGAGCTTAATGTGTTACACAGTCACACTTCTTGCAGAATTTAACAGCAGATAATAAGGATATCTGTTATTACAATGTGCTAATCCCATTCAATCCAACCTACATCTGTCTCTTTATCTTGCCCTAGAGAATTTAAGCATGCACCTCACTGTATATGTTATCATACATGATATTGTTGTATTTCAGATAAACAAGGCAACAGCAATTCTGAATCATTGAAAATAGATGTATCCTTCTTTAACAGTCCAACTTTTTGACTCAAGCAAATCAGATGTTTATTAAGTTATAACAGCAGTAACACTCAGTGATAATCTAGCAAAGCTTTAATTGATTGAAGGTTTGGAGCGCATATTTCATGGAAGTATTTAAGTATTTTTATTTGTCTTAATGAGACTAAATTAATCTCAGTTGCATCAGAGGCTGAGAGATGAATCAGAAGCTTGGGGGTTCATGTCCCTCTCCAGAAACCTCAGCACAAAATCTAGGCTGACACTCCAGTGCAGCACTGAATGAGGTCAAACTTTAATTTGAAACTTTGAGTGGAATTTAACTTGTTAAATTGCAAAGTGTGACAGTGCGTTGGAAAGGTGGCACAGAAGTTGTCAGCTCCAAAGGCTGCTTTCTCCCCTATATTGTTAGGAATATAGTGCAAAAAACATCAAGGGACATGTCCCACAATCTGATGGCGGTGGGACGGGCAGTGTCATGAGGCAGTTTTCAGGCACAAACTGGGTACTGCCTGGGCATGGCTCTCTCTCTGTTGAGCAATGTACTCACCTGAGTTCCTCTTGGAGATATCCAGCCAGAAGCATGCTATGGGAGACCAGTTGTAACGCATACCACCATGCTTTCACACCAACATGAATTGATTATCTAAGGTCTGGATGGTGGGGATGGGGGGTGAGGAGTGGGGGTGGGAGGTGGGGAAGTGGATTACTAGCTGTAAAACTACGATACTGAAATTCAAATTTATTATAATAGCATTCTCAACTTTGATTGTTGTGATTTCTGTAACGTCACTGGAGGGGAACAGAAACAATCATCATGTAAAACACCATTGGAGGGCAGTGAGACTCAACCACATTGCTGTGGCTTTGGAGTCACATGTAGGCCAGACCATGTAAGGATGGCAGATTTCCCTCCCTGAAGGATATGAGTGAACCTGTCACCAAACCCATTCGAAGAGAACAGGAAGAGAAAATCCCAATCTTGTCTTTCCTCTCAGGTAAATATAAAATACCCCAGAGCACTACTTCAAAGAAGAATCCAGGCTAACACTTGCTCCTCAACCAATGTCACTGGAACAGATCATCTCACCGTTATTGCTTTGCAGTATGTGGATTTTCCCTGCAGCATTCATTGCGCTTCATTATGTAATAAATTTGTCTTTTTTTTTAAATTGTCTAATATTTGCTGGGATGATGCAGCTCTAGCAACACTCAAGAAGCTCAGCACCATCTGGGAAAAAGTTGTCAGCCCATCTACTGTCTTGGGAATTGACTCAGTCATCACTAACTCAGTGTGTGTATACTATCTGGAAAACATATTGCAGCAATTTGCCAAACCTCCACTCCGAGAAGGTCAAAGGAAGTAGGTGCATGTGAACATCATTACAATTTCTTTCCCAATTGCATCATGCCTCAAGTTTAATGTATACTGCCCTTCTTTTATGGTTGGCAGGAAGAAGTCCTGGAAATAAATACACCAAAACATTGAAGTATGGCCGACATGGTGGCACATTTGTTAGCACAGCTGTTGCACAATGCCAGGGACCAGGTTTGATTCCTGGCTTGGGTCACAGTCTGTGTGGAGCCTGCACATCCTCCCCATGTCTGCATGGCTTTCTTCCAGGTGCTTCAGTTTTTTTCCCACAGCCTGAAAGATGTGCTGGTTAGGTGCATTGTCCATGCTAAAATTTTCCCACAGTGTACCTGAGCAGACGCTGGAATGTGGTGACTAGGAGATTTTCACAGTAACTTCATTGCTGTGTTAGTGTAAGCCTACAGTAACTTCATTGCTGTGTTAGTGTAAGCCTACTTGTGACCCTGATGAATAAATAAATGTTAAACATGAAGCAGTACAATCGCCACTTGGACTATTGTGGTTCAAGAATAATGCACATTGGTATCTTTTCCAGGTCAGTTAGGAATTTAATGTTGTCTTTGCAAGTTAGTGATGGTCATATCCCCAGAATAAATAATAAAAACAGATCTGCGTCAAGTGAGCACTGTCCCTGTTTGGTAAATTTTGGGATAAAATGCGAAGGGCATCCACTCTTAAACTCCTTAGATGATTATCAATAAATGCTTGAATAGAGAAGATATCAGGAAGTTGTATTTTGTGCTAGTTTGTTGTATCCAAGGAATGATGGAAGAGATGTTGGGAGATTTTTTTTAAGTTTAATTCCCTTTTAGGATGTGAGCAAGTCCAGCATTTGTTTCCCCGTTTTTGATTATTTTTGAAAAAGTGGTGATGAGTACCTTCTTGAACTGCTGCAGTCCATCTGGTCTAAGTACACCAACTGAACTATGGAATTTTACTGCCCCACCCGCCATGGGAATTGACAAGTGGTGTTCCATAGTAATATCCATTGACCGCGAGCAGTATTTAACAGTTTCAGGATGAACAAGGCTGTAAAATCCCGCCCATTAAGAAAGACATTCTGGGTTTTTAACTTCCCACCAGTGAAGCCTCAAATTATTGATGCGCAGGCAGATGTTTTGGTCACCAATGAAAAAATGATCACCATTGCCTTTGATATGAATGTATTTGATTTGATTTGTTTTGGTCACCAATGAAAAAATGATCACCATTGCCTTTGATATGAATGTATTTGATTTGATTTATTATTGTCACATGTATTGGGATACAGTGAGAAGTATTGTTTCTTGTGCGCTATATAAACAAAGCATATTGTTCATACAGAAGGAAACAAGAGAATGCAGAATGTAGTGTGACAGCCATGGCTTGGATATAGAGAAAGATCAACTTAATGCAAGGTAGGTCCATTCAAAAGTCTGATGGTAGCAGGGAAGAAGATATTCTTGAGTCGGTTGGTAGGTGACTTCAGAACTTTTTATCTTTTTCCCAGTGGAAGAAGGTAAAAGAGAGAATGTCTGGGGTGCTTGGCATCCTTAATTATGCTGGCTGCTTTGCTGAGGCAGTGGGAAGTGTAGACAGGATCAATGGATGGGAGATTTGCTTGCAAGTCTTGTCAGTTAAGACCTCACTGAGTCTATTCCCTGGCAAGCTCTTTGATCTTCCAATATTTGCTGGATCTATGTATGTTGCAACAAAAGAAGAAAGCAGATAGAATTCTGACACTTCAGTATGCATCCTCTGGAAAAAGGCTTGTTGGACAGTGAGGGGGAATGACACCCATACTAATAACTATGGAGGAAAATAGTAATCATACTAATAACTGTCCAGTGAAAAGAGTTAACAGAGAAAGATCACAAAAGTCTACACAATGTTTAACTGCAGGGTAATAAGCAGCTAGTTCCAGAAACCTGATCTTCAGATTAAAAAAAGAAAGAAACTATACCGAGAATAAGTCTTTTGGACAAGTAAGTTGATATATCCAGATATGGCTGGGATGCCTAAAAGATAGTGAAAAACAACACCCAATTGAGGCAATTAAAAACCTTATGTCAATTGGATGTTATAATTAAGCAAGTGTAAGGTAATTGTGATTGGTTTTAAAAACTGTACTTTTATATGATATAACCTTAATTAATAACCATGATTAAATAGAGATGATTCCTATTATATAAGTGTAATCAAAGTTGAGACTTTCATTGTCTATGTATTTCTGAATTTTTCATTCTGAATGGTCTGAATAACTTCATTCAGAGTCCTTCAGCTATCATCTTCTTTTAATAATTTTATCTTAAATCACTCCATGATTTTGTTTGGCTATTTGAAGGGAATGATAGTTTTAAATACAACAAGAAAACCATTGTAACATCCCTGGAACAGAGGGAATAATAAAACCTGACAGAAGGAAGCCATTTGACTCATCAAGCCTGCACTGACAACAATTGCACCCAAGCCCTATCCTCGCAACTCCATATGTTTACCCTCCTAATCCCCCTGACACTAAGAGACAATTTAGCATGGCCAAATCAACCTAACCTGCACATCTTTGCACTGTGGGAGGAAACCAGAGTCCCCGGTAGAAACTCAGGCAGACATGGGGAGAACATGCAAACTCCACACAGTCAAGAATTCAACATAGGTCCCAGGAGCTGTGAGGCAGCAGTGCTAACATCTGTGCCACTGCGTTGTCTCTAGAATAGTGCATTCTTGTTGTAAGATCAGAAAAAATCTTGAATGCATTGTATGTTCCCTAATGTAGTATTGGACAGTATTTGGGTGTTTTGGACATATTTCCATTCAAACATATTTCCAATAGTAAAAATGACTGTTTTACAGATGATTTGGGTCTCTTGCACATATTTTCTATAAATCACCTGCAAGGAAAAACGTTTAACTTGGCTTTTTTTTGAGGCTCAAAATATAAATTAATTTCATGCTTTTCTTAGTATTCAATTCAAAAAATGTGAAAAACTGTAAGTGGAATTTTCCCTGAGTGATGATGGGCGTCAAAAAGGAGTGTTGCCTGTCTGCTGCAAGGGCAGTTTGTTGTGACGTATTGTCCACTTTCAGCAGTCACCAGGAAACAGGGCAATTTGCTGGTGAGGAACCTCTGAATCGCCTGCCACAGAGTTTCCTCATCTTTTCCTCATTCCGGATGCCATAATTAAACTGCACACAATTCACAATGCTTGCAGCCAGGATTGCTCCAGTGAAGATGTCACCCTGAAAGCCAAGAAGAGTTGAGCTATCCAGCACGTGAATGTCTTTGATGTCCTCTGTCCCCACTGTGACTTCAGGAAGGCCAGCTATCTCACTGTTCTGGCTTGGATGGTAGTGATGGTCAGTGCCAAAGCTGCACAGAAGAGGTTGGCCATCCAATGTAGAAGGGGAATCATAGGGCCTGATTTTGCCATTTTCATTCTAAGTGCTGAATCTGGGCCCAATTCAGATCCAAGTTCTTTGTCCCTTTCTGCTTTCAGGCTCCCCCATATGCATTCAGCCTGAAAAAGAAATCATGAGTCTGAATCGTGCTGTGGGCGGGGTTTAGCACGCCCCAAAATGATCGGAGCTCTGAACTGCGCATGTGCAGTTAGAAACAAATTTGAAAACTTGAGCCTGTGCCAGATCGCTCCTGGGCTGCGAAAGCAGGGAAAGTGGCCTGGGAGCAAATAGCGGGAGCGATGGCCCCCTAAAGATATCACTGTCCTTCATATCCTACCACCACCAAACCCCCCCCCCCCAGCTACCAGACTGATCACAACACCCTGCCCCCTTCTCCCCCACTGATCGCTCACACAATGGTAGTGGACCACCTCCTTCCCCCCACCATCTCTCCCATTAGAGATACATTTTACCCACCTCCCCTCCCCTCGGTAATGACCTGGCCTCATTCCTCCCTACTCCCCCCCACAATGGTAACATCGGACCATAAAATCCCTCCAGTAGAATGGAAGCTGTTCAAACCATCAAGTCTGCACTGACTCTCTGATAGGTCCTATCCCCATGACCCCATGTCTTTACCCCACTAATCCCCCTTATGTCCATATCTTTGGACATCAAGGCACAATTTATTATGGCCAATCCATCTGCAGATCTTTGGAGTGTGGGAGGAAACCAGAGTACCCGTAGGGATCCCTCACAGACACAAGGAGAACATACAAACTCCACACAGACAGTCACCCAGGGCTGAAATTGAACCCGGTTCCTTGTGCTGTGAGACCCCAGTGCGAACCATTGTATCACCATGCTGCCCTGTTCTGAATCTATCCCATCCATGCTGCCAGCTAAGTTAATCATCTCATCACTCTCAACTCATACATTCACAAACCCATCACGCACTCGCTGGCATCTCACTCACTGTTAGCTCACAGGACCAAACCACTCAGTTTCTCACATACACCCTCGCACCTCCATCTGGTCTCACCTGTCCGGAGGCTGCCTCCTCAGGTCTCACTATCTTGAGGTCTCTTGCACGGATCAAGATGTGCCCCCATAAAAACCCTGGGATACCCATCTTCCCCAGAGCAGCCCTCGCCTTGCAGCCTCTTCCCTTACCTGGGAGCTGCTGAGAAGACAACCCTGGCTTACTGCTGGTCTACTAAATACAGACTTGCCCGAGAACCCTTCCAAACTGATGCGGTACCACCTGCGAAGCTGTGCAAAAATTATCGCAATTGTTGCCCAATGCATGTTGGACAGATGAACCTGGATGTTCTGAGTGAAGTGCTGGTTGCTAAGTGCATGCTGCTTATGTACCACTGTGAAACATCTCGGGCGTGGTGTTTTCATGATCAGTGTGTGGAGGAGGATGATTCTGGCATGCAGGCATTTCATGAGGTTCTAACGTATTAAAGTTAGCTTCCCGGCATGCACTGAAGGAAAGTGCAACCCATCATTGACAGGCGGAGCAGGCGAAAGAAAACTGATCTTACGAAGATGTGAAACCGATTTTTATGATCTTTAGGTATTTTCCACTCCCGCCCATTATGACTCCTGCCACAAGTGGGAGTGGAAAATCTCAGGGCCTGTGTTTTCACCATTAAAATTAACAATAGTAAAATGGTCCACTATAACATACATGCTTGACAATGGCATCAGAGCCTTTGCTACAAGCTCGATAAGCCACAGATCCCGTAATAACACAGAGTTCATGAATCATTCTGTTATTGTAAAGTGCTGTGTCTCACAGCATCATCGCAATTGCAGTTCATGCTTCAAAAGTGGGAGGAATACTGTGGGAGGTGTAAGTGTGAGCAGAAGAGTGGGACTATTACACAGATCTGAAGTGTTGGCAGATATCAAATAACAAAACTATGATTACAAAATCAAAGCTGACGGCATCCCCCAGGGTCAAATTTGGGAGCTGCTTGGCTCAGTTCATGTTTCTTTTGGTAGTACCTTTTCGCAGTCCAATATGCAAAGCAAGTCTGAGTGCTTAATATTTCATATTTGTCCTGCATAGTCAGATCAGCAGATCCTAGATTTTATTCCTTTTTTTATAATTTCAAAATATCTTCTGCATTTACTGTAATTAATTATCTCTATTTGACTGCAATAAATGGGGACTAAAATGGTTAGCTCGACATTGTGAATTTAATTATTTTCTTTACACCTACATGAGTTATAAAGTGATGTTTGTGCATATGATCCATCCACATTCTGTCACGATAATCTAGCATGCGTGGTGCCCAGCTGTCGGTTTTTATTAACCTCCAAAATGTTGGGAAAGATCTTATGCAAATCTTCTGATTGACTTAGAAACATCAATTTTCTTGATTTCATTATTGTATCATTTTAAATTGACCTGGGTCACATTTAGAACCTTCGCATTTAACATGTTGTTAAGCAGACGTCAGTGATAGTTTCACAGCTGGAAATATGCTGAATACCTGCTGTAATCACTAATAACATTCTGACAGTACTTATCAATAAACGGGACATTTATTTTCAAGGTGTAGGAGGGAGTTCATTTAAAGACCTATCACATCCACGTATCATAGCACCTTGCTAGAATAACTTACTGTCTGTTACAACACTGGTTGATTTCCCATGTTGTTGTACTTGGATGGCCTAGGCTATGGGATCAATTTTTACTTTCTTTAAACACCTCAGGATTAAACATCACCTGATGGAAGTGAAGAAAAGAAATATTAGGTGCAGAAATTTGATTTGATTTATTATTGTCAAAAGTATTGGGATACAGTGAAACGTATTGTTTTTTGCATGCTAAACTGACGTATGGAGAGTATGAAGGGGAGAAGGAAAGGAGAGGTGCAGAATATGGCCGGAATTCTCTGACTCTGTTCTCCACTGGCCAGTTGTGGAGAATGTGAAATGCCATTGACTGTTGGGCAGAAAGTTTTGGCTCTGAGGTTAGCATGGCAGGAAAATGGTAACATAGTGCTACAATCATAGCTAGGGTGAAGAGAAAGATAGTTTAATATAAGGTAGGTACATTCAAAATTCTGATAGCATCAGGGAAGAAGCTATTCTTGAGTCAGCTGGTACATGATCTCAGACTTTTATATCTCTTTCCTGATGGAAGAAGGCGGAAGAGAATATGTCTGGGATAAGGATTGCATGTCGGTGACAGAGCCCCTTGGAGTTTCAATAGCAAAGAAGAATCTGGAAGATTGTTTAGAAGTATGCGATGCTCCCCGTCAGGTTGTCCTTCCTGCATTTTTTTTCCCCAGGTATTACTACAAACTTTGAACCATAACTTCAATCAGTGTTGGATTGTCATTCTGTACACACTTAACTGCATTACAATTCTGAAGTACTTTTCTCATTCGACCTTCCTGACCTGGCCAAATAATCTCAGGTGAGATTCAAGTAATACAATATGTCCCTGGCTACAGTGCCAAAATCCAAAAGAAGCATGGCAAACAAGGACTTCTTCCTCCCCCTCATGGTGAAGCAAGTGAGTTTAGAGGTCCCACTGAAAATAACAGGGCAGTAAGTGTCTAACACACACGGATGAGGTTTTGAGAGGGGAATGGGGCAGAAAATTGGATATTTGAGGTGGCTGGACACTGGTGAGGGAGGCCAGACATTGGAAATGATTAAAAATCAGTGGTTGGGGGCAGGACTTGAGGTTGCAGATGGATAAGGGGGTGGTTAGTCATTAGGAGATGGGTTGGACATGGAGCATTGGGGTTCAGTGGTGGATGGGACAGCGAAGGGGATGAAAGGTAGGGCAGTGGAGGTGCAAAAAAGATAGACATTGTGAGGCCCTACATCTGGAGAATCAGAAGTCAGGGGACGGGGTGTTGGACAACAGGAGATCATTAGGGTTGGTGTAGGATATGGAAGGTGGCAATGTTCAACATTGGGGTTTGGGGTAGGACATGGTGGAGGAATGAGGGATTGGGCATGGTAAATCAGTATCAGGTCGAGTCAGGGATGTGGGAGTTGTGTTTGGGATGGGGTTTGGGTCAGGAATGGGGATCATATTGGGTCAGGGGTGGGGTTGGGAGGAGGTGCACCCATGTCATGTTGCTGAGGGGCCTGGGGTGAGGGAGTTGGGAGTGGGATGTTTAGTGAGAGATTAGAATTATTCCCTAGGGGTTTGGGCTGGGTGTTTAAATTAGTTTGGCTGAAGTTACAAATGGTTTCATTTCTCCTAACTCTTTCAGAGTAATTGTTAGTGTAAAACTGACTGAACCAACCAAAGTTAAGATTTAAATTATTTTATTGGATACATTCCAATGCAATTGCAGAAGTGAAATTAGTGCTTCTAATAAAGAGATTTCGCAGCCTATCTTTGGAATAAGCTACAAATCCAACGATGGTGGCATGCAAATTACTGGCCAAAAGATGGAAAAAAAACAAAAATCCACCTTCCTATGCTGTTTTCAGAGAAAGCAGTAAATTTGCAAGGTTAACTCAATCAAGGCAGTGATGGCCCAGCGGTATTATTACTAGATTATTAATTCAGAAACTTAGCTAATGTTCTGGGAACCCGCTCTCTGATTCTGCCACGCAGATTATGGAATTTGAATTCAATAAAAAAAATCTGGAACTAAGTCTACTGCTGTTCATTAAATCATTGTCAGTTGTCGAAAAAGCCCATTTAGTTCATTAATGCCCATTAGAGAAGGAAATCTGATGTCCTTATCTCATCTGGCCTACATGTGACTCCAGAGCCACAGCAAACTGCTCTCTGAAATAGCTTAACAAGCCACTCAGTTACATCAGTCGCTATGAAGTCTACTAATGGCATTTTGGGTCAAGCCACAGCACATGGACTGCAATGATTCAAGAAGGCAGCTCACCACTGTCTTCTCAAAGGCAGCTAGGGATGCGCAATAAATGCTGACCACAAATGAATTAAAAAGATTCAGAGCTTAGGGCCACCAATTGTCAATCCATGAAAACCAGGGATACAGAGGAGGCTGGAATAGGATTTAAGTGACTGGAGGTAGTTGTATAGATGGTGACTGATGAGGCCATGAAATGATTTGAAAGCAGGATGACAATCTGATAAATGAGATATTACTGGAGTAGGAGCCAATTTAGGTCAACATTTCTTAGAGCAAGTTCTTCAACACCTGTCCTAATATCTCCTTAATTGACTAGATATGAAATTTTCCTTGATAATGTTTCTGAGAAATGTCTTGGACATTTTCCTATATTAAATACACTATATAAATACATATTTTATGCTTTATATTCAATAGCAAAAATTATGCTAATTTGAAAAGCAAAGAAAGCAGAGTTATTTCAAGAATAATATTTTTCCTCAGGATCCAAGGTCTACTAAGGTCTTCTCTTTTAAGGCAGAAAAATATAGAGGCTAAGGAACCAAAAGTTATAATACTACAATGCCCTAAGTGGGATGAAATGATTATATTGTATTATCTATTTGTATTGAGTTTTATTGGCTTACTGAGTTTTGCTGTATTGATGTATTCATGTATTCACTGGGAGTAACGTCATAAGCTCCTAGCACAGAAAACAGGCAGAGAAGCAACAGCCATGTGAGAGAACACTTACCTGTAAATAAAGCTTTGTTGTTTTGTACCCTTTCTGCTCCTTTGCAATATTCTGTAACATACAGTATAGAAGCTGGCAAAGAGCTAATGAACGGCTTTCTCTAGCCACCCGGGAAGAAGAATTTACCAAAGAAACAGTTGGGAATAGGACAGTTAGGAAAGAAGCTTTTTGCACGAGCTCCAGATTTTTATGGGCCAAGTAGTTATGAGTAATGCAACGCTTCAGCACTTATAGAGTTGGGTGTGTTAAATAAGAGGCTGAAGCTCATCTTATGGCCTTGTGTGGAAGACAAATCAAGGTAGCTGCTGGAAAAACGTTGCTAAGTGCGAAACTTGCAATCGTGGTAAATTAGCGGGGGTTTTTCGTGTCATGAGGCCCTTTGATGGAGTGATGAAGTTCCCACACTGAGAGTTTTAACTATGTTTCAAGGCAAACAAACTAACTGAAGCTATTGAGGTGCCCACTTTCCTCAATATGGCAAGGGGAAAATGTTTCATGTCCTCTGTAGTTCAATGCAATCTGAGGATCCAGGCACTAAAATGAAAGATGGTAGATATTTAGCATTTTTTGCAAAACCGTTAGTGATTGCAGAGTGCTTTATATTCCATAAAAGAAACGAAGAAGAGGGGGGAATCCATCGCACAATTTGAGGCTTAAAAGACTTGCAGGATACTGTGAGTTGGGAGATGTACTGAATGATACCATTTGGGACAGATTAGTTTATGTTCTGTGCAAAAAAGCAACATAGAAATGTTTGTGAACTGAGATAACATCACTCTGCAAAAGGTCGTGGAAATTGGTGTTTCAATGGAATTAGTTGTAAAGAAAGCTCAGCAATTGAATTTGTGCACTTGAATATACAGAATGATAGCTGAAAAGACACTGAAGAGCCTTGAAATTCATATGTGTGATTGGTGTGCAAAAGCCAGAGTATTCTGCAGCTGAATACTGCTTTAAAGACATGACATGTTGAAGTTATTGAAAATAATGGATATATTGAGCATACTTCTGGATGAAAAGTACAAATAAGAAAAAAAGAACAAACCAAGACCACAATTAAACAGAACATAGAACTCAGAACATTACAGCGCAGTACAGGCCCTTCGGCCCTCGATGTTGCGCCGGCCAGTGGACCCTCTAACCTAAACTATTCCAATATCATCCATATGCCTATCCACCGAACATTTGAATGCCCCAAAGTAGGCGAGTCCACAACTGCTGCAGGCAGGGCATTCCACGCCCTCACCACCCTCTGTGTAAAGAACCTGCCTCTGACATCCGTCCTATAACTACCACCTCTTAATTTAAAGTTATGTCCCCTCGTGTTGGTCATCACCATCCGAGGAAAAAGGCTCTCACTATCCACCCTATCCAGTCCTTTGATCATCTTATACGCCTCAATTAGGTCACCGCGTAACCTTCTTCTCTCTAATGAAAATAACCTCAGGTCCCTCAGCTTTTCCTCATAAGGCCTTCCCACCATACCAGGCAACATCCTGGTAAACCTCCTCTGCACCCTTTCCAATGTTTCCACATCTTTCTTATAATGCGGCGACCAGAACTGTACGCCCTAACCTAACCAAGAAGAAAAGGAAAAATGTTTATGCTGCACAAAATGGTCGAGAAAAATGTAGTAACTCATAGTCTGAGCAGGGATAATCACTGAATCAGCCATTGCTGATGCTACACAGCACATTGGGTCACGTCACTGCTAGATAGACAGCCAGTAAAGATGGAAGGTGGGCAGCAGTCCTGCTGGTGCCATAGAATCTTTACAAGGAGCAACTCAAACACATTCCCTGTTGAGGATAGCGCTGAAAGCTGATGAATTAGTTCCACTGAAAAGCTGCATTGAAATAGCTGTGCAAATTAATAGGCAAACAACAGATTTGTCTCTACCTGTAGAAAAAGATAACTATCAAGCATTGATGGACGTGACTGGAGAAGATTCGACTGAGCTGGGTCATAGTCATCACAATGAGAAATGGAGAATCAGACCTCACAAGAAGTTTAAAAGAAGCTCACTGTTGTGCTTGATGGAGAATTAGGGAGCATAAAAGATATTACAGTTCAACTGAAAATGAAAGAAGCTTATAGAAGTCTTTATCTTTTTGGATTCCCTGAATAAGTGGTAAGCGACAACAGAACTCAGTTTGTCTCACAGGAATTCAAAAGCTTCATACGAGAGAATGGTATTCAATATATTAGGTCTACACCGTATCATCCTGTTACTAAGGGCTAGCAGAACATTTCATCTGAACTATGAAATGTAATCTGAGAGCAATCAGGGAAGAAGGTTCGCTATCAAAACTTCTTAATTCATTTTTACCAATGTAGAGGTGTGTTGCACAGTCCATGACTAAAACCCTCCTATATCAATAATGAAGAAGAGACAACTACAATCAGCGTATCTGTTCTGTTGAAACTTCTGAAAACTAAAGAAATTGTACAACCTGCAACAAGAAGGACAAATGGAACAGAGAAGAAAACAAAACATAGAGAGGTGATTCTCCCAGCTCGCTGCATTTGTAGTGTAATGGGCTGGGAGACTCTAGTGGAGACCTTTCATGGGCTCCCCACTGGGGACCATGGCCTCCACCAGATTTCTGGAGCTACATCATTTATTTAAATAAGATTCTAAATATATTTGAGTTTTATTATTGGGCCCAGGACTGAAGTCTCTGGGCCCGCTAGCCTTTCCCCTCCCACCAGGAGTGTTCTGCTTGTGGGGAACTAGTGGCCCAACCCGATGGAGTGAAGACAGACAATCGAAGCACCTCAGGGGATAGGGCACCAGAATATTGCCCCTTGGCTTTGTCACCTTGGCGGTGCCATGGGGCCCCTGGCACTGACCTAAGGACAAAGTGCCAAGGGGGTGGGGCCTACTGGGGCATGGCCTTGGGGGAGGCAATTGGAGGTGGAGATTCCCACTGCCACTCGTGCTGAGTGACAGAGGGAGTGAGGCCAATGCTCAGGACTTGCCATCATGGTGGGGGATGTCAGCCTGCTGGAGGGGCGGGGGGAATGTGTGTTGGTGTGAGCTGCCAGGGAGGATTGGGGCTCTGGGGCGGGTCTGGGGTTGCAGGGATATCAGAAGGGGGGAATTGGAAGATTGGAGTTGTGGGCAAGAGGGAATGTCGAGGTGAGCATTATTGGCCCTGCCATATTTGGGCGGCTAGCGATCGGGCCATGGGGGGATCTGAGGGGCAGCGGTGAGGGGGTTGACCTGGCCAGTATTTGGGAGGTTGGCAGTATGAGGCCACTGTACATGTGCCAATCTCAGCGCTGACAGATTAGTGCACGTGCAGTGGCCTGCTCAGTGGTATACTATTGGCCCCATACACAGCTTTTTTGGAGTGATTCACATTGAGGCAGTCTTTGGTACACAGAATTGAGAGATTCAGATGAGAGACTTGGGCCAGACTTTGTCACTGCAAGTTCCTGCAGTTGGCTTAGTCTGATAATAAGGTTAAATGTAAACAACAGCATGGAGATGGGCACCGGGGGGGCGGGGGGGTGGACCCTGATGTCCTGTCAGGCAGACATCAAGAAACCCACTGGATATTGGAACCCCCCCCGGTACCTCATTGGCTGGAAGCCAGAGATGTTTCCGGAAAGGAAAGCAAGCTGGGGGATAAAGGGACAAATTTTCAGACACCAAGAGTGAAGACTCGATGAAGGAGGCGACCCTTGACCATTCGGAAGACTGACCAGAGGAGGAAGGAAGGAGGAAGCTGCCATGGAGACTCACCTTTATGACAACAGACCAGAGGGACTCAGAGAATTGAGCCTGCAGTTTGCAGTTTCAACCAAATCATCTTTGTGGGTAGTATACTTGAATGTGGAGTATCCTCTTATGTGGGTAATTTGAGGATTATTAGTGTTATTATTAACAAATTTGTTGAACTTTTACTTGTATTTGTTCTTTGTCCATCTTGCAAATAAGGGCACTGGGGGTAAAACCTTGGAGTAAGCAAACTGATCGAAAGTATCTGAGAATTAACAGGTATAACAGAATTAATGGATTCATGTCTTCAGAACTGGTGTCGTAAGTCCCTAGTGTGGGAAACAGGCAGAGAAGAAAAGCCACGAAAGAGAACTCACATTTGTAAATAAATCCCTGGCTATTTTAAACCCTCTGTACTCCCCAGTGTCATTCTCCAATGCGCAACACATTGATTGTAAGTTTACTCATGTGGTTCCACTAAGATTCTTGGCATGTAAATTCAGCGTGGAAAATGTCAACACAAAAAGTGGAACAAGAAACATGACATCATGGTTTGAAGTCAAAATGTGTGCAAAGTTTTAGGAATATACAAATAAAAATTACATCTTATCTACTGATGGGCACTGCTGGTTCCTTCAACTTAAAGGTTGATATGTTGAATTGGAAAAACAACACAATTTAAATTATATCAGGAATGGTAAATTGGTGGAAATCAGAGTTCTTCAACATGGGCAGCTGACACCTGACTTCAGAAAGTCCAATGGTTTATAAGGGACTTACAGCTGACTTTAAATTGCTGGTCACATTTAAAAGCAGTTATTCACAGAAATATATCTTCATAAATTAACCAGAGTTTCTAATCAGAGTTTCACAAACTAATAAAATTTGCTAATCAGTTCAAAATCTCTGCTGGTTGCCTCTGTAATGTAAGAACTGCTACAGCAACATAACACAGAACTTCAAATGTTGCTAAATATAATTCTCTGATCAATATTATTATAAAATCAAATTTGGGAGTAAATGTTAAACAGATCATGCAGAAATAATAAAAATAAATAGAATACACAACATTTGAATGTCATGTATCAATCTAAGAAGCTTCAATTGTCACTGTATATATTATCAAACAAAATAAAAAGCTAGATTTCATGTTTGTCAGTATTCACAATTCTGCTATTTATCAGAGGCATTAACTTGTATAAAAGGGTATAAGTCAACATTTGAACTAATCTACAACCAGGGACCATACAATTAACACGAGGTTCAACTTTTCTTTAATCAAAACTGTTTATTCAAAGTTGACTGAGGTAATTCAAAAGATTGAACAATTTCAAATACAATTTGTGATATGTTGCACCAATTCAAAATACATGGACTGGGATCCTCCCATTTTGCGTTCCCCGCTACTGCTGCCAGCAATAACGGAGAATTTGGTGCCCAGCCAAATCTCTCCTAACAACAGTGGGACCAGATAATCCCAGCTATGGGCAAGGTCAGAGAATTTCAGTCCTGGTGTAAGAAGATGGCCCCACTCATAAAGCTGATCATGTCTTAAATTCAAAGATATAAAAAGCATAATACTGTGGATGCTGGAATCTGAAACAAAAATAGAAAATGCTGGAAAATCTCAGCTGGTCTGACAGAATCTGTGGAGAGAGAATAGAGCCAACATTTCAGGTCCCTTTGCCATCTCTGATGAAGACTCGAAACTTTGGGTCTATTCTCCTCCCCACAGATGCTATCAGACCCTGCTGAGATTTTCCAGTGCTTTCTGTTCTTGTCCCTGATATTACTGATTGCCATCACCAGAAGAAATGATGGTGTGTTGGTGATATCAAGATATTGGTAATCCAATGTTCCAGACACACACTTTGGCAACATTGGCTCAAATCTCAACGTGGCAACTGTTGGGATTTCAATTAACTTTTTTAAAACTCTGGAATATTTAGCCACTTTCAGGAACAGTGACCATAGCTATCATAGGCTTTTACAACAACCAATCTGGTTCACATAAGTGAAGGAAATCTGGCATCCTTAACAGTCTGGCTCAAGACGCGCAGCATGACGAAGCAAGTCACTCAATTCCTGGACAATTAGAGCTGGCATAAAATCTGACCTTGCCATTGGCACACACAAATGGAAATTTTGGATAATTGTACCTTAAAAAAGTCTTTTCAATTAGTAGTTTTAGGCATAAGGAGACTTAAGCATGTTTTTAAAATGTTTAGGGTGCATATTTTTAACTTTCTTAGTGACTGACTGCTGTATCATAATATTACTGGCAAATATTTTCTTTTTAAGTCATTTTTAATTATTTAAAATTGGGTAAGTCATGCACTAAATATTTTCTAGTGTGATGTTCTGAAAGCTGACCATAGGACATAGAGGAAACTTGAGTTAATCTGTAAATTTGTAATTCTGACTTGAAGTTCCATGAACGTTTGTGCTGTTCCAACCAATCTTGAGTGAATTGCATTGGGAAAAATCAATGCACATGAATGGGAACTCCACCCTTCAATACCTATAGTGTTACACAAAACTGCTTTAGTAAGAAGTTACACACACACACTTCTCTTTGTGAGTGTACGATATAAATCTCACATGTCATTCTGAAAGCACTAAGGAGCACATTTTGTAGCGACAGCAAATAAAAGAATAAAATTTTACTCAATTCAAGTAAACAACAATATTCATATTGCACACTACTTATATTGTTGATAAGAACATTGGCTTTGAAGAGCTTTATGTGCTTCAGTTAAGCCAAATACGATAGCATTATAATCAATTCATTCTGAATTCCAATTACTTTGTTCAATAAAACACCTAAGCTTTGTAAGTATTGGCGGCACCTATTATCTGGAGTGCATTTATCTCGATAGTCTGTATGCTACAGGATCAATAGTAAAAGTGGGAAACGGTGCAAGATACAGTAAACACACTTTATAAATATGCCTGGTATTGCTGTTTTCAAACTCCTATGTTGGAATGCCTCTCAGATGCCTTTGTAAGAGTCAGATACCAGTTAAAACAATGTACACAGTAACATCTCTACCGCATGGTGACACAGTGGTTAGTACTGCTGCTTCACGGTGCCGGGGACCCAGGTTCAATTCCACTTGGGTCACTGTCTGTGTGGAACCTCTCTGTTCTCTTGTATTTGCATGGGTTTCCTCTGGGTGCTCCAATTTCATCCCACAGTCTAAAAGATGTGTTGGTTAGGTGCATTGGCCATACCAAATTCTTCCTCAGTGTACCGAAACAATTTTCACAGTAACTTCATTAACACAAGCCTACATGTGGTGCTAATAAATAAATTTTAATGGAATCTCACCTGAAAGTGCAACACCAGCAAAGGAGACAAGCTTGGTCATGGTGCAAACCTTCAAGTCTGGCACCGAGTTAACTCATGCTCCCCATGGTTTGAGCCAGAAATTCATAGGTGCCCCTTCAATCAGCCAAAAATTGCTAAACTCCATCCACACACCCAGAAATCCCACCCCAGTTGATTTTCCAGGGCATTTTTCAAGCTGCATCACTCTTTGGTGAATGAGAAAATGGTGCTGCTGATTTTAGTGCATCAGACCAGCTTCCAACTTCCAGCCATCACACATTCTGTTCTCCCAGCCTTTTCCACACTCCCAGCTTCCTCAGTCCTCTTTCAGCTGTCACTATCCAGTCTTCCCCTGTTCTCTCTGCCCCCACCATATGGATATTACCGATCTCACCCCCAAAGCATTGAATGTTGATGTCCCCCTGATCTTTTTCATTTTGACTCCTTCCCTTTTTGAAGCCGCATAGATCCTTATATGTTCCATACAGTTCCAGGACAGTATTTTTGTTGTGTCCTTAATAGTATGGCCTCTCAGGACATCCTCGTCAACATAACTCTGACAGGCTGACCTCAGTCCAAAGGCAGTATGTTCAACATACCCTCAATAGTTTGTACTCTGCCCCAGGAGAGCCTTTTCAATATCCCCCTGAGTGTGGCCTCTGGGGTTGTGGTGCAACCGTGCGGTGACTGGGAAGGTCTGGTGGTAAACAGCATTTCTGGTGAAGCCAGACCATGGAAGGAGGAGATTCGGGTGAGGGGGAGCAGATCTGTTGAGCAGTAATGTTGCTGTTGGGATAGGGAGCAGGGTATGTCGGAGCACCCTCAATTGATGGGAAACTCCTTGGGCTTCATGGCAATTGATATTGAAAAGAGCTGAGCCGATATTTTCTGCATGACTATTTTAAAAACGAGAGACCAATAAATTAAGTGCAAATTATTTTCCATAGGTGGTATAAACAGAATGACAAAACCAACCAGTGGGACATGATGAATATCTCCACTTCTGAAGATAACAATAAGTTGTGAATTTCCTGTTTAGTTAGCCTCAGTACTGGTAGAACAATTCATGATATCAGCTGACCCATTATAGTCCTCATCACTGACAGTCTGGAGTCTGAAATGAAATTGTGTCCTTTGGCTGTTAGCCTTTGTTGACTTTTCGGTATTACTATTCCTGTAAGGAAGTAGTGAAAATTGGCATTTTGACATCAGTCACTGGTTAATTGTTAAAACTGTTGAAAGGGTCTCTGGATCAGATGTCTCTTAATTCCTCTGAAGGAGAGGTTGCTTTAGCTCAAGATTGAAAAAGAAATAGGCAATTAACATTTTGTTCCTTGCCCTTTTTTTCAAAAGACAACATTCAATTGTGATTTGTTAGCACTTTATTCTGAAGCTAGTCACTTGTTGGACAGAGTTCACATTTCAAAACTTTTATTTACAGATCTCCTACAGTACAGCCAAATATTAAGACCAAAAGAATTGAAAGAAGTGCTTTTCTCACCAACTGCAGAAAGATAAGTAGAAATATAAAATTATTTCCATATATGTAACACTTGCATCAATAAATAAATCTGCAGATGTCACAGCAGCTTAGCTCATTTGGTACTATAGTCACCTATGAGTCAGAAGTTGTGAATCTGTGCTCTAGACTGACACCCCACACAGTACTAGAATGGTGCTGCACTGTCAGGGCACTCTCTGTCGGTGATTTTAACTCATTGAAGTCAATGGCAATCAAAAAGAAATCTCTCCACTGGCTGAAGTCATATCTGACACAAAGAAATGGCTGCTGGAGACTTATTATCTCAGCTGTGCAAATTCTACAGGTAATTGGGAAGGTGAATGGAATGTTGATCTTTCTTTCAAAGAGTATGGAGTACAAAAATATGAAAATCTTGCTAAAACTATACAAGGCTCCAGATGGACCTCACCTGGAATAGTATGAACAGTTTTGGTCCCTTCTCCGAGGAAAGATATACTGGCATATTGTGATGAGGAGAGGATGAATAAGTTGGGCCTGTACTCATTGAAGTTCAGAAGAATGAGTTAAACTTATTGAGACACACAGAATTATCAGGAGGCTTGATACAAAAGACACTGAAAGGCTGCATCTCCTTGTGGGAGAAACTAAGGTCGGAGGGGATAGTCTCAGAGTAAGGAATCCCCATTTAAAACAGAGATGGGTAGGAATTTCTTCTCTCTCAGATAGTAGTGAATCTTTATCTTTATCACAGCAAACTGCAGAGTTGGATCATTAAGGATGTCCAAGGAGGAGATAGATGGATTTTTAATCAATAAGGAAATCAAGAGTTATGGGGGTAAGACAGAAAAGTGCAGTTGAGGATTATTATATCTGATCAGCAATGATCTGATTGAATGGCACAGTAGAGTCAATGGACTGAATGGCTTACCCTTGCTCTGATGTCTTTTGGTTTTACATCACTGCAAGAATTCCTCATGGTGGTACACTAGATATGACCATCTTCTTCAGTTCCTCTCAGGCCAACCCTCTGTCATAAGTTCAGAACTGGAGATGTTTGTTGATGATTATACAATTTTCAGCACCATTCACGACTCCTCAGACACTGAAGCAGTTCATGTTTCAATCAACACAACAACACTCAAGCTTGGGATAAGTGGCAAGTAAAATTTGCAACATACAAGTATCAGAAAATGTTCAATCCAAGAAAATTTAATCCATTGCTTCAATGGAATTACCATCTCTAAATATGCCACCATTGAAATCCTGGATTACCATTGACTATAACTACACTGGTTACAAGAGATTGGAAATTCACTGGTAAGTAACTGACTTACTCACCTCCAAAAGCCTGACACCATTTACAAAATACACATCAGGAATGTGATTGACTATGCTCGACTTTCCTGAATAGTGCATCTCCAACAACAATCAAAAAGTTGAACACCATTCAGGATAAATCAGGCCACTTGATAGTTACTCAATGCACCATCTTAAACATTCACTCTCTCCATGCTGGCACATAATCGTACCATTGTTTGCTAATTCAATACAATTCCTCCAACAGCATCTTCCAAACATGTGGCCTCTACCACCTCAAAAGACAAGGGCAGCTGAAGTATGGGAGCACCATCACCTGCAAGTTTCTCTCCAATCCACACACCATCTTGGCCTGGAACTACATCACATTTCCTTCACTGTGATTGGGTCAAAAATCTGGAACTCTCTTCCTAATAGCATGGTGTGTGTACCTGCACCATGTGGACTTCAATTGCTTGTAGAAAGTAGTGTGCCATCACCTTGACAAGAGGAATTTGTAATGGACAATAAAAAACTGATTCCAACAGTAACATTCACATCCCATTAACAAATTAAAAAAAACAATAGGACCTTACATCCTTTTCTATTTGTTAATTCCACCCATAAAGTCCATTTCCTGTTTACATCTTGTTATAGCCATTCTTACCATTGACATGATTTCATTCTTAAGAATAAGCCTGTTGTTATTTTAAAAAGGGAAGTTGAGGGAAACCTAGAAATTATAGACCAGTCAGCATAACATTGGTTGTGGGGAAAGTGCTAAATCCATTATAAAAGATTTGTGATTCATCTGAATTGGAATGAATACCCGCACCAGTGAGTAATTGGGAGTTTTTCCTTCTGGCACTGGCAGCGTCCGTTAGGTGGGATTCACCCACCCGAAAGATGCAAATGAGCCGACCTTAGGAAACCGGCCAGCCAGCCGGCAGTTCAGAGATTGGGACACATTTAAAAATGGCTCCCTCCCCTATCATACTCCCACTCAGACTCCCTTCAAGTCACATTCCTTGGCAGTTACGACAATGCACTGCCCTGGCACTCATACCCTGGCCTTGTGCTGTGGGATCAATCACAATCAAGAATGTCCAGCATCCATTTGTCTCTCTGCTGCTGCCGGCCTACAAAAGGATGGTCAGTTAAGGGTTCTGGGAGTTGGGTGGGCTCGGGCATGAGCACAAGGGGTTTACCTCACCACTCTCCTGGGATGGGGGTCCCATGGTCGGACTGCCCCTTCCAGCCTTGCAGACGTGAAGATACTCCTTGGCTTGTGATTTCAGACAACTCTGTAATCAACATCTGTGTTCCTGATTGTGAAAATGTTGTTGTGTCCTGGTCACGTTAACCTCCATGCCCCTGGGCAGCCGGCACATTTTTAAATCATTACAGCACTCCATTTTATTGGTGTTTGAGCAGACTTTGAAAATCTCTGACAGACAAGAGATGTCAATTTCACTGGGGTGGCCCTTCTCCACAGCTATGTACTCAGCCTCAATGTAGTCATATAGTTTTTACTTGAATTCTCCAAGCCTTCCAAGCAAGTGAACCCTTTGAAACCTTCTTTTTTCCATTGGGAATCTTTCATCATTATCAATTTTCAAAGTGCAGTGCTTTGAAATAACCTTCCATCAACAGCTTAATGGATTTCTACTCAGTCTTCAATCACATGTGTTTATTTACATTTCTCTTCATATTTGAATGCATCTCAAGTGCCACTGTTCTTCCCAACTGGAGTGTTTATATAGACTCTAGGGCCCCAATTTTACGATGCTGGGTGCGAAAACGTGGTAAAGTCGGGTGTGAATCCATTAAAGCGATCTGTGCCTGTATCCACGCAGATGCCCACTTCGTTGAGGCTGGGAATGGCTGCGATCCGATTCACGCCTGTAACAGACAACATGGTGATTTAAATACATTTGCATAAATTTAAATTGAATTAATGAACTGCCCGCCCAACTTTATCAGCATTTCCCCCTTCACCACCACGTTTTATTTTTATCACTCTGTGGTTTTGAATGCATCTTGACATATTTTCAAAGGGGAGAAATAAGCTAATACAACTCAACACTTAACCAATACTGGTGAAGAGAATGGTGAACTTCCTTTTACTGGGCAGAGTCCTATGGTTAATCATTGCAGCGTAAAAACATCGGCATTACACTTGATTACTGTTTCAAATAGCGACATTTGAAGTTGTCAAAACATTTAACATTGACCTGTCAGAATGAACATAATTCCTCAGCGGGCTTCTCCCAGCGACCATAAACTCTCCAATGAAGCTGTTTTTTATAGTTCTTCCAATCAAAGCCATTTGGTTCTTTGAGCCTGCTCCACCATTCGTTTTGATCATAGCTGATCATCAAATTTAATACTCTGATTGCACATTCCCCCTCTTCCCCCCATTTCCCTTGATCCATTTAGCCCCATGAGCTATAGAAACAGATTGTGTGACCATATTAGGTGGGCTGGGTTGCGGAAAAATGGGGAGGTGTAAGGAAATTCAAATTGCATCTACGGGTCACTATGGTGACCTGATTGTTGAATGCAGAGTTGGCACCCAATGCCTTCCTGATCTAAAAAAGGGCCACAAGTATACTGTAGCATTGAAAAGGCACTGCAAATTTAAAATTATGTCTTCCCAGTTTCCATCACTTAACAAAAATCCACCCCTTTATCTTTCTTTTGAACTGTTAGATTATTTCTAACTGGTGACGATCTGATGTATTCTCCACCAGGTAAGTGGCGACAATTTAGTGGCTTTAAACCTTTCCTTTACCAATCCATAAGAGGCAGGAAATGAAAGTAAAGGTTTCACTCATCAGTAAGTCAGCTGACTCATAGAAACTGCATCTAGCCACCAATGTAAGAAAGATGCTGTACACTTAATTTCTTCAGGAGAGTACAAAACATGAAACTTTTGCTGTGTTTGTGAATTCCTAGGATGTCAGTTAAGACATTTATAAGAAAAACATTAGATCTGACTTACCATTAAACTGAATTAGGCTGGAAACAACTACGTCTAATTGCACTATGGGGAGAATTGATTTACTGTTTTAATTATTTCAAAGATAAATTCAGCTTAGAAGGTGATCAGAATTTCAATTTTTACCAAGAGATCTTCCTTGTTTCAATTCATTACACAATGGCTATTTGTAACATGTCCAAACAAATTGAGATGGTTGAGGAGATGTAAACATGTGAAGCTGCGAAACTGTAATAGTTTCAAACTTTTTTCTTGATTCATTCAAGGCATGTGGATGTCATTGGATTGACCAGCATTTGTTACCCATCCCTAAATGCCACTAAGGAGGTATTGATGAGTTGCCTTCTTCAACTGCTGCAGTCTGTTTTGAGTAGGTACATTTAGGTGCTGTTTGGCAGATAATTCCAGGAACAGCGATATAGTTCCAAGTCCAGATGGTGTGTGGCTGAGAGGGTGATTGATAAGTAGTTTTGTCTCTATGCATTTGCGAGTCCTGCCCTTCTCAGCAGTAGAGTCCAAGGGTTTGCAGATGCTATTGAGGAGCTCCTGTGAATTTTGTGTTGTACACGCTGTTGCCACTGTACACAATGGTGGATATCAAAGGTATTATGGGTGCCAAGCCATTGGATTGTTTTGTCCTGGATAATGTGGAGCTTCTTGAATGTTGTTGAAGGTGGCAAGTGAAGAGAATTCCATCATGCTCTTGACTTGTACCTTGTAGATAGTGGGTGAACTTTGGAGAGTTAAGAGGTGACTTACTTTTGATCTGCTCTTGTTTTCCAGTATTTAGATGGCTAACCCTGCTCAGTTTCTGGTCAATGTTAATCTCTAGGATGTTGATAGTGAGAGTTCAGTGTTGGAAATGCCAGTGAATGTCTAGGGGAGATGATTAGATTATCTTTTGTTGAAGATGGTTATTGCCTGGCACTTGTGTGGCATGAATTTTGCTTTTCATTAATGACCCCAAGCCTGAATATTGTCCAGTTCTTGCTGCATATGGACACAGATCGCTTCAGTTTCTGCCATGAATGGTATTGAGTATGGTGCAATTATCAGTGAATACCTCAACATGTCATCTTATAATTGAGGGAAGGTCATTGAGGAACCTGAAGAAACATTGTGAATAATTCCATTGCCTCTGGAACCATCCAATCCCTTCAAAACTGTCATTATTGCCCCTTCTCCAAAGAAACACTTTTACTCTTTTAATTTTTGCTAATTACATCCCCTTGTCCACTCTTATATCCATTTATTGTGTCCTTAATTGCATTATTGTCTTTCAACTAGGCTGTAGCTCTATGCTCAAATGCCCCCAGTGCAGTTCCTATCCTTCAAAGAGCACAGAAAGGGCTTCACTTAAAGATATGAATGGCATTGTGTAGGACAATATTCTGTCAATGTGGTCCACTGTCTCTCTTTATCTCCTTCAAGTCCAATACAATGTTTAACATGGTTGATCAATCTATCTTCCAATGCCTTCTTCAGTTGTCCAATGCAATGTCACTCCCTCCCGTTAATATGAAAGCTAAATATTGTGAAGATATGAAATAAAATCAGAAAGTGCTGGATAGACTCTGCAATATCTGTAGAGAGAGAGAGAGAGAGTTAATGTTTCAAGTCCAATATGATTCTTCTTCTGAGCTGGTTCTTCTGATTGATGTGGTGACAATGAAAGTTTGCTGTATGCATGCCATCAGAAATGTCCTGTACTCCAGAAACATGCACTGTTTTAAAAATGCAATCTTTTTTCTGCTTTGGATTATTCTCAGGGGACAAATTGAGAAAGAAATTAATCGCATGATCAGCATATCTTTCATCTGCTTTCTGTATTGATGCATTGCTGGTTGTGAACATTGGCATTTTGCCCTTGCTGTGGATGGAAGTAATCCATTAGCACAAATGTTCAAGGATGTGGCTATCTTGATCAATGCTTACACTGTTTATCTGATTGTCTTGTTTGAACAATTGACATACTTCCATGAAAACTTCTCTACAAAGTATTCATTTTTAAAATTAATTTATGGGCATGGGTATCGCTGGCTGGCCAGCATTTATTGCCCATCCCCAGTTGCCCTTAAACTGAGTGGGCTTGCTAGGCCATTTCAGAGGGCAGTGGCGTTTCAACCACATTGTTATAGTTTTGGAGTTACATGTAAACCAGGTCAGGGAAGGATGGCAGATTTCCTTCCCTAAAGGACATCAATGAACCAGATGGGTTTTTCCAACAATGGTTTCTTGATCATCTGTATATTCTTAATTTCAGAATTTTCTTTATTGAATAAAATTGCCACCGTCTGTTGTGCAGGATCTGAACCTGGGTCTCTAGAACATTAGTTGAGTTTCTGGATTAGTAGTCTAGCGATAATATTCCACCATTGCTTGCCAATAGTAATTAAAGAGCTTTTCAGACATGTTTTGATTTGATTTTAATTCGATTTATTTTGTCACATGTATTAACATACAGTGAAAAGTATTGTTTCTTGCACACTATACAGACAAAACATACCGTTCATAGAGAAGAAAACAAGAGAGCGCAGAATATAATGTTACAATCATAGCTAAGGTGTAGAGAGAAACTTAATGCAAGGTAAGTCTATTCAAAATTCTGACAGCAGCAGGAAGGAGCTGTTCTTGAGTCGGTTGGTACGTGACCTCAGACTTCTCTATCTTTTTTCTGAAGGAAGAAGGTGGAAGACAGAATATCCAGAGTGCAAGGAGTCCTTAATTATGCTGGCTGCTTTACTGAAGCAGCAGGAACTGTAGACAGAGTCAACAGATGGGAGGCTGGTTTGCGTGATGCATTGGGCTGGATTCATGACCTTTTGTAGTTCCTTGCAGTCTTGGGCAGAGCAGGAGCCATACCAAGCTGTCATACAACCAGAAAGAATGCTTTCTGTGCTGCATCTGTAAAAGTTGGTGAGAATTGTAGTTGATATACCAAATTTTCTTATGAGAAAATAGAGGCATTGGTGGGCTTTCTTAACTATTGCGTTGGCATGGGGAGATCAGGACAGGTTGTTAGGACATCTAAAAACCTGAGGCTCTCAATCCTTTCTACTTCCCCCTGTTGATGTAGACAGGGAAATGCTTCCTGAAGTCAATGACAATCTACTTCATTTTGTTGACATTGAAAGAGAGATTATTATTGCCACAGTAGTTCATCAGATTCTCTATCTCATTCCTGTACTTTATCACATCATTGTTTAAGATCCAAACCACAACGGTGGTGTCGTCAGCAAACTTGAAAATCAAACTGGAGGGGAGTTTGGCCACTCAATAATAAGTGTATAAGTATAATAGAGAGCTGACAACACAGTCTTGTAGGGCATCCATATTGGGGATGACCATGGAGTATGTATTGTTGCCTATCCTTACTGATTGTGGTCTGTGAGTTAAGAAGTTCAGGATCCAGCTGCAGAAGGAGGTACTGAGGCCCAGACCCTGGAGTTTGAAGATGTGTTTCATGGAAATAATAGTGTTGAAGGTTGAGCTGTAATCAATAAATAGGAGTTTTGACATATGTGTCCCTGTTATCTAGATTTCTCAGGGTTGAGTGCAGGGCAAGGAAAATGGTGTCTACTGTGGATGTGTTGCAGCAGTAGGCAAACTATAATGGATCCAGGTAATCCCAGAGGCTGGAATTGATTTGTGCCTTGACTAACCTTTCAGAGCACTTCATATTGATGGATGTCAGAGCCAGTGGCTCTGACAGGTCCAAGGTGTCTTGGTCTACAGAAATGAAAATCTATGCATGGATAAGCTGTAAAACTGTCTTCGACATTCATGCATTTCCATGTTATATCAGCTCAGGTCCTCTGCTCTGAAATCAGCAAGAGATGAACATCCCGTTGTTGCATGAAAATTGTTTTGGGAAAGTTAGAGTGGAGCTGTTAGCACACAACTGTGGAAAAGAGAATTGATTTGATTTCATTTTGATTTCATTTCATTTGATTTAATATTGTCACATATATTAGTACATAGTGAAAAATATTGTTTCTTGTGCACTATAGAGACAAAGCATATTGCTCATAAGAAAGGAAAGAAGAGAATGCAGAATGTAATGTTACAGTCAAAGTTGGGACGTAGAAAAAAAACAACTTAATGCAAGGTAGGTCAATTCAAGAGTCTGGTGGCAGCAGAGAAGAAGATGTTCTTAAGTCAGTTGATATATGTCTTCAGATTTCTGTATATTTTCCCTGACAGGAGAAGGTGGAAAAGAGAATGTTTGGGGTGCGTGGGGTTCTTAATTATGCTGGCTGCTTTGCCAAGGCAGCGGGAGGTGTAGACAACATCAATGGGTGGGAGGCTAGTTTGAGTGATGGACTGGGCTTTGTTCACAACCCTTTGTAGTTTCTTGCAATCTTGGATCGAGCAGGACCTATACCAAGCTGTGATACAGCAGAAAGAATACTATGATGCATCTATAAAAGTTGTGAAGTTAAAGGCTTTGGTGGACTTTCTTAACTATAGTGTTGGCATTTGGGGACTAGGACAAGTTTTTGGTGATCTGGATACCTAACAACTTGAAGCCCTTGACCTTTTTTTACTTTTTCCCATTCGTGTAGACAGGGGAATGTCCTCTACTACGTTTCCTGATGACTGTCTCTTTTGTTTTATTGACAGTGAGGGAGAGGTTATTGTCATTGCAAAGGTTCACCAGATTCTCTGTTGCTTTCCATCTTGTCATTGTTTGTGATCCAATCCACTATGCTGGTGTCATCAGCAAACTCGAAAATTGAGCTGGAAGGAATTTGGCCACACAGTCATAGGTGTATAACGAGTGTAGTAAAGGGCTGAGGACACACTCTTGTGGGGCACTGGTGTTGAGGATGATTGTGGAGGGGGTGTTGTTGCCTACCCTTACTGATTGCAGTCTGTGGGTGAGGAAGTTTAGGATCTGGTAGCAGAGGGATGTGCTGAGGCCCAGGCTACAGAGTTTGGAGATAAGTTTCATGGGAATAATGATGTTGAAGGCTGAACTGTAGTCAATAAATAGGAATCTGACATAAGTATCTTTCTTATCTAAATGTTCCAGGGTTGAATGTAGGGCCAAATTTGTTACCACTTATTGTGATAGTAGGCAATCTGTAGTGAATCCAGGCAATCCAGGAGGCCCAAAGGCTAAGGAAAAATAAATAAAATGCAGAAGCACTGTAAGTAACAATTACTATAACTTTATTTCTAGAGCTTCTTTAATGTAATCAAACCTCCGAAGGTGCTTTACTGGAGTGCTATAAAATAAAACTAGAACCAAGCCCACATGAGAATATAAGTGGGCAGATAATGGAAACTTGGCCAAAGAGGTTGGTTTTAAAAAACTTTTTTATTGGAAGAAAGAGAAGAAATGAATTGGAGATGTTTAGGTTGCGAATTCCAGAGCTGAAGGTGGCCAGATTCAGACAAGTGCAGGTATTTCGGAGGGTTGTGGGGATAAAGAAAAGATATTGGGTGGGAGGCAAGGTGGAGGGATTTGAAAACGAGGATGAACATTTTATTATGAGGGTATTGCTTCATGGGTTAACGAGTGCAAAAACTGATAGGTGATCAGATTGGGGCATTAGATTTTTTTTGAATAACTTTAAGTTTACAGCATTTGGAACATGGAAGATCTGACCGGTAGTGTATTAGAATAGTAAAATATAGCCAAGTCGAAATAGGTGGACTCAGTGATGACGTGATTACATGATCAGATTCTCATCTCAACATTAAAGACTTAAAGTTTAAAATTTATTTATTTGTGTCACAAGTAGGCTTATATTAACATTGCAATGAAGTTACTGTGAAAATTCCCTAGTAGTCACACTCCGGCACATGTTTGGGCACAGGGGTATAATATATCATGACCTAACCACTATGTATTTCAGACTGTGGGAGGAAACCGGAGCATCTGGAGGAAACCCATGCTGACACAGGGAGAATATACAGACTCTGCACAGAGAATGGCATTGAACCTGGGAATGGAACCTGGGTCCCTGGCACTGTGAAGCAGCAGTGCCACCCTCACCAAGACTATGAGCAGCCTGCTTTAATTTCAGACATTTGACAAGGAAAGGGATAGGATTGCTAGCGAGGGAAACAGAGGATGAAACTCTTTGGCAGCAGGATCTTCTGGTCCTGCCACTGTCAATGGGAATTCCCATTGATGCTACCCACACCACTGGGGAACCTCCAGCAGGGGTGCACTGCCATTACAATTGGAGAGTCGTAGCAGTGTGGATGGCCGGAGAATTCCAGCCTGAGTGTGGAGCGGGGACTAAAGACAATGGCCAGAATTCTTCAATCCTGCCTGCCACTGGAATTCTAATGTGTGGGGGGCTGAAAATATAAAGGTCCATTGAAGGTGAGCAGGAATCTCTGATTTTCAGGTGAGCATGCCTGGTGAATCCAACCCAATGCGTCTGTCTTCCCAACATTTAACTGTGGAAAATTTCTGCTTATCTAATATAGTATTGGATGTCTGGTGAATTGTCTGATAATTTAACAAGAGTGGAGTCATTGAGGGAGGTGGCAGCGAGATAAAACTGGATAAGGTCAGGATATATGTGAGAATAAGTGCTGTCCTTTGGACAATGTCCAATAGGGGCAACACATAGATGAGAAATAAGCAATGGAGTGATCAAGGATAGCTCCTTGAGTTAATGCTATGGAAGCAGCAAGAGATGCCATTGCAAATGATAGTCTGACCACAATTAGGTATATAAAACAGAAGCCAAGTGAGACTGAAGAAGCATTGCAGGAAGGTGGTGTGGTCACCCATGTGAAAGGCTGCAGACAGGCCACCAAAGATGAAGAGGCATTATTGCAATCACATTGGATGTTATTGTGTCTGTAGTTTTGGTGCTATGAGAGAGTTAGAAAATTGATTGGGAGGATTCAACATCTGAAATCAGCACAAAACACAAGTTAGAAGAAAACAGAATGAATAAGTTTTGCAGCTCAACAAAGTTGTACAGCTTGTCTCTCCCCTTTGAGTGTGTCAAGTCCAAAATGGATGAAAAAATCTTCAAAGCAGTGCTTGTTGTCAATTACAACATTTCTATTATTCTGAATGTTATGTGAAATTCCTGCAACAGGCGACTGAAATCAATGAAGATTTAATAAAGAGACAGCCAGAAATAGAACCTGGCTATGGAACAGGAGCAGCACAGTGACATAGTGGTTAGCACTGCTGCTTCACAGTGCCAGCAACCCGAGTTCGATTCCTGGCTTCGGTCACTGTCTGTCTGGAGTGTGCACATTCTCCCCGTGTCTGCACAGGTTTCCTCCGGGTGCTCCAGTTCCCTCCCACAGTCCCAAAAATGTGTGGTTGATTGGCCATGCTAAATTGACCCTTGTGTCCTGGGATGTGTGGGTTAGAGAGATTACTGGGGTAAATGTGTGCGGTTGTGGAGACAGGGCCTGAGGTGGGGATGTTGTTGGTGCAGAGTCGATGGGCTGAATGGCCTCCTTCTGCATTGTACAGATTCTACGAGCACTCTGTGTGCCTCACTTCGAAACATGCCAAATGCCTATTTCCCCAGTTGGCACCAGACATGTTGTGATATTTGTAATACCAATAATACTGGAATTCAGAACATAACATACCATAAGAATTGCAAGCTTAGGATAAGCAAAAATGTCCCTGTATCATTTTAAAGAGAAGCAAGATATATAGGAAGGAGAAAGGAAGAGAAGTTTATATTCTTGATGTTAAATAAGTGGAATGGGAAGAGGTTCTTGTGTAGCATAGATACAAGCTTGGACAGGTTGAATTGAATAACCTGTTTCTCTGTTGAAGTTACTATGTGGTTCTCTGTAAATAAACCAAATACAAAGAAAAACACAGAGAAGCATAGAGTTATAGAATCCTTACAGTGCAGAAAAATGCCATTCAATCCATTTAGTCTGCACTGACTCTTCAATAGGGTATCCCATCCAACCCTTCCCCTCAGCCGTATCCCTGTTACCCTAAGCATTTTTTAGGTTAGGCTAATTTACCTAACCTACACATCTTTGGTAGCACTAAAGGACAATTTACCATGGGCAAATCACCTAAGCTGCATATCTTTCTATTATGGGAGGAGCCAGAGCACCAGAGGAAAGACACAGAAAGAATGAACTAAGAGAGTCAACCAACGCCGGAATCGAGCCCAATATCCCTGACACTGTGGGGCAGCAGTGTTAATCGCTATTCCATCTTGTCAGGGAAAAACAAGCAGCTGAAGTCCGGCAGAGAGAATGGGAGTGAATTTAAGAACATGCAGAAATACATTTTTTAAAAATGGGTGATTAAAGGAAAATAGTGGAAACAGATGAATAAAAAGGAAAAAAAAGAAAATGATTTCAGTATTATAGGAATAAGAAGAATGTTTGAGAAGTGATGATGAGAACATGAAAAAGATATAAATGGATTTGAAAATAAGGTTTAAATGGATTTGAAAATAAGATCACAAAGCGAGTGAAGCCACAAAATTCAACGTTATGACACGACTGGTTTTACTGTTTTGTTTTAACTCTCATATGGGATATGGATATTTTGGATCAAACAACATTTATTGCCTATGCCTGATTACCTTTGAGAAGGTGGTGGTGAACTGCGTCCTTGAGCTGTTGTAATCCACCCTGTGTAATACATCCACAGTGCTCTTGGGGAGAGAGTTCCAAGATTTTGACCAAGCAACAACGAAGGAACATCAATACAGCTCCAAGACAGGATGATGTTTGTCCCAGAAGGGAGTTTGCATTCTCAGGCATCAACTATCCTTATCCTTCTAGGGGGAAGAGATCGTAGATTTAAAAGATATTGTTGAAGGAGCTTTAATGATTTGCTGTTTCATTTTTTTTCAGTATTATTTGAGGAAAAACATGAGAATGGTGAGTCTGCTCCCACAGTGTCCGACATGACCTGCGTCAATGGCCCTGCGACAGAGGGCAACAGTCTAGCTGCTCCTTAGATATTTTGTAAGCATGAAGAGCTACCTTGATAAGTTTCAGGAATGGACCTCCATAAGACCATAAGCTCATAAGAAATAGGAATGAGAATAGGCTGTTTGGCTCCTTCTGCCTGCTCTGCCATTCAATAAGATTGTAGTTGATTCAAACTTTTCACATCCATTTTCCTCCCCTTTCCTCGTAATCCTTGATTCCCTTATTGATCAAAAATCTATCTCAGCTTAATGACAGAAGGCAGCAATTTTATGAGAGAAATTCTAAGTACCTTGCTGGCGTAAAAACAGGAAAGTTTCAGATTCATATTTTGGCAGAGTCCAAATTGCATACCTTACACACTTAGAGAAAGAACAAATGGACTAGACCATTTCTAGCCACTAAAGTGAGGAGCAGGGCATAAATCACCAGGAAGGCTGCTGCATCAGCAGAGGGCAACCATTGTGCATGTGCAAACCTCCATAGCTGCACACGTGCAATTTCACTCAGCAGTGAGTGACAGGTCTGAGAGATTTGTCAGCTTTTTGCTGCTGCAGTCAGCCTCATCCCTGCACCCATTCCTCCACAGCAACTGAGGGAAAGCAAGCCCCATCCCATCTGGAAATATTGCCATCATCCCCTGCCACTTAGACTGATTGCCCCCACCAATCGTGTATGGAATCCTACTGGAGCCCCCTCTCCACAAGGTCAGCCTGTCCCTGATCCTGTCTCAGCCCCTGGCACTACCCATGCAGTTCACCCTTTGCCTTTTACCTCCCAAGAGCCTCAATAACTTCTGGTTCTATTGGCAAGGACATCACAATAGGTTCCCATTGGTGAAAACCACACATGATCCTCACCGGAGAGAACCTCTCCTGGCGAGATCACAAAGGCAAGTGATCCTGGAAGATTGGGCTCACTAATCATGTGGAAATGAACGTTAAAATATATTTAAATAATTTATTAAGCCTCTCACCAGAAATGGGTGGGAGGCTGAATCCTCCAGATATACGCTCTCGGTAAGATCACTAGAGGTGATAAATCAGCCACATATCTGATTTCTCTGCTCTTGTGTGATTTTACCGCCTCACTCTGCCCATTGATGAGTGGGGCAAAATGAGTCATTTCTGTTGGCAGGAGGGAATTCCAAATCTCTCTTCTCCCTGTCTGTTCTAAGTGTTGGATGGACTTGAAACTGGGAGTGTTTCAGATCTGACTTTAAGACACGTTCTTAGATACCCCAACATGCAGCCTGTCTGAAAAAATATTGGCAATTCCGAATCACATTGCAGAAGTCTGTGGCAGTGCTTAACACGCCTGAAATTCTGCAGCTCAGGTTGGAGCCTCCAACTGCGCATGCACAGAAAAAAATGATAGAATGTGGCTCCCCTGCCACATTGCTCCTGGACTGGATAATGCCTCCCCCTGACCCCCACAGACATTTCACCATCCCCACAATATTACTGACCCTCTTATCACTTACCCTCCTACCAACTAGATTGATCTCATGCCCCTTCCACTCTTCCCTCTCACTGACCACAGACAGAATGGCAGTGCACCCCCCTCCCCTCTCACTGATCACAGGCAGAATGGCAGTGGACCCCTCCACTTCTTCTTCTCCCCATCGATCTCAAGCTGGGACCCGATGGATGCTTGGTACTTGCCTCCTCATTAGCTAAAGCACATGAATTGGACTTTTGTACAGCATGCCTGTGTCATGCCAAATCTGGATGGGTGAACGAGCTGGCAAAGGGGGAAGTGCCAATAAGTTTGAGTGTGCAACCTATTAAATCAATTTGAATGCATGCCCCTTTCAGGCACTGTCCCAGTCATGACCATTTTCCAGTGTTGGTAAAGGTGAAACCAGCACCAAGCAAGCACAGATCATGCTTCTCACCTCACGCTCAACTTTACCAAGTTTTCGCACAACACGATGGTAAAACTGGGCCCTATGATGCCTGACCTTACTCTCTCCCATTAGCGGAAATAACTTCTCAATGTTTACTCTGTTAAGCTTGTTCAGAATTCAATATATTTCAATGAAATTACCTCTCAGTCTTCTAAATTCCAATGAGTGGAGTCCCAATCTGTTTAACCTTTAACCTTTCCTCATAAGACAATCTCCCCATTTGAGATTATCCCAATGAACCTTCCCTGAACTGCCTCCAATCTTTCCTTAAATAAAGGACCAAAATTGCTCACAGATGTGGTCTCACCAGTACAGAAGCAAGACTTCTTTACTCTTACACTCCAACCAGCTTAAAGTAAGGGCCAACATTCCATTAACCTCCCTGATTAACTGCTGCATTGTATGCCTCAAAACCACAATAATTAACCCATATCCACTGAAATTAATGGTCACAGCATGCAGTCTCATGTTAAATCTATTACAGAGTGGCTGCACATTCAGCAGGGGCCCAGCTTTGTGCAAGGTCAGTGTCTATTAAGGAAGATGGCTCTTGAAGGTTAGCTTACAACTCTTGAAGCCAGACTGCACCTTTTAAAGGAAGATGAATTATTGCACAAGAAGCTGAATGAAATATATGATTAACACACAAGGAGCAGGAAGAAACCTAAATAATGATGCAGCAGGTAAGCAAGAAGGTTAGTTGGGTCTAAGATGCAGTGCTAGAGGCTTTAATGCATTTGACTGAATGGAGCAGAGAGGTGACTTATCCATAAGGGGTTGGGATGCCTTCTAGTTGGACACTGTGAAAGTATTGGAAGTAGTAAAGCAACCATTCCCTGTGACAGGTACATCATAGGAAAATATTGTTACAAATCTATTGTCACTCATCCCTTTCTTTTGCAGAACATAATAGATGATAACAGAAGTAAACAGTTGCAGGAACTGGGCATGTCTGTGTATGCTGACTCACATAGAAGAGACAGTGTTGGGGATAGCTGTCAATGAGACTGTGGTCAGAGGTGGCAGGACTTCCATGTTGGTGAATACCTGAGTACAGTTGTACTGCAGCAGGACAGGAAAGAAGTTAGTGCACAAGCCATCTCTCAATAGCACAAGGTCCTACCTGAGTTCTATTGTAGTAGGACATAGAACATAGAACAATACAGCACAAACAGGCCCTTCGGCCCATGAGTTGTGCCCATCACATCTACCAATCCACCATTTTGTAAACTCAGATGAGAACCTGGTTGGAATTGTTGATGGGCATGCATGCATTCAGAAATGATTGAGACATTGCAAGCCTGTTATATATTTAAATGGTTGTATGATTGCTTTAAGGGCTTATCAATGATTTGATGGGGATGTCAATTAGCGTGTTGTACAAGTTGCTGTTTTGTTTCAGTTTCTATTCTGTGTAGGTAAGCGGTCCTGCAATAAACCTTGTTGTTGTTCATTTGAATCTACATGTGCAACCTGCAGCTGGAACTCTCATGATGTACACTCTGCCACCACTGTCAGTGAGAATGGAGATCTTGGTCCTCTGCCAAATCAGCATTCATAGTAACAAGACTGGAAAACCCCAGCCAGGGATGGGGATCGGAGATCCCATCCCACTAATGTCCTTTAGGTAAGGAAATCTGCCAGCCTTTCCTGGTATGGCCTATATGTGACTCCAGACCCCCAACAATTTGATTGATTCTTAAATGTCCTCTGAAATGACCTAGCAAGCCATTCAGTTCAAGGGCAGTTATGGATGGGTAATAAATGCTAACAAAATAATAAAATACAAATAATAAAAATAATAAAAGCCAATGAAGCCTCATTCCCTGAACAAAGAAAAAATGTTTTCTTTTTGTTTAAAACCCACAAATCCTAACAAAATTAGGATATTACAAAATTAAACAATTATTTGTCGTTTTGAGGTTTGACTGTAACAGAAAAAGTTTTGCAAAAATTAAATGATGTCTGTCAGTCTCTTTCATTGTGATCAATTGGGGCTTCTATGCTTTTCATGTTGTTGGGTTGTATGATAAAAACACCTTAAAGGATGCAAAATGGTGAAGAGTCTGATCCATTTTCTGCATCGGACAGAGTGCATGTTGGATACTGTTGAAATGGTATTTGTGGTATTTTTAATTTCAGGCTTGTGGCCAACAGGATGCTTAGATGGTCCAAAACATGTTTCTCTCTATTTGCAGAGAAAGAATAGTTCACATTTAACTCAATCATAGGCTGGCCAAGCTGTTACTGAGCAAATCACAGGCTTTCTCCCCCTGCCCCCAGCCCTCCCTCTTCTTAGCCCCCTTCCATGCCCTGTCAAATGAATGTGGAGATGCCAGCGTTGGACTGGGATAAACATAGTAAGAAGTCTCACAACAAGAAGTCTCACAATGCCAAGTTAAAGTCCAACAGGTTTATTTGGTAGCAAACGCCACAAGCTTTCAGGGCTCTGACTCTTCGTCAGGTGAGTGGGGAGTTCTGAGTGGGGCATATAAAGACACGCATTCATTTTGCAGAATATTGATCAGCTAATAATGTCTTGAAGGTGCAGACAATGTGAGTAGAGATAGCATTAAGGCAAAAGTTAAACAGATGTGTATTGTCTCCAGACAGGACAACACGTGAGATGTTGTGAGCCCAGGCAATTATGGATTATGGGGTTACAAATAGTGTGACAATGACCCAAGATCCCGGTTGAGAACATCCTCATGTGTGCGGAACTTGGCTATCATTCTCTACCCAGTGACTCTGCGCTGTTGTGTGGCCAGAATTCCCCACTCACCTGATGAAGGGGCAGAGCCCCGAAGGCTAGTGGTGTTTGCTACCAAATAAACCTGTTGGAGTTTAACCTGGTGTTGTGAGTCTTCTTACTGCTAAATGAAACCCCAGATCCCTGTTACTCCCCACCTTATCAATCCTCCGATACTGAAAATGAGGGTATTTTCTTAACCACAATACTGAAACAACAAAGCAACCACTGTGAACAAATTTTATCCAACAACACATCTAAAATTCAATTATTCTCCATCCTCTAAGGAGATGTTTACCTCATTAACTGTTTTTCTCTGTGCCCGTTTGCACATGGCTCAGTTAATTACCCAAAGATTGTAACTCTTTATTCAGATTTAGCTCCTATTCCCTGGAACTCTCCAAACAGCACTTTTTTCCTAGTCTTTTCTGTGTGGTTGGTCCCAGTATGGACCACAACAATGGGATCCTCCCTCTCCATTTCCAATAAATACTCAAGCTGGGTAGAGACATCTGTCACCATGGTACCAGGTATACAGCTAACCATAAAATATAGGTTACCTATATCAACTGTATAGGGTATTGGTGAAGCTGCCTCTGGAACATTGTACACAGTTTTAGTCCCCTTACTTGAGGAAGGATGTAAATGCATTAGAGAGAGTTCAGAGAAAATTCACTAGACTAATCCAGGAATGAAGAACTTGTCTTTTGAAGAGAGATCAAGCAGTGTAGGCCTGTACTCACTGGAGTTTAGAAAAAAATGGCAAGAGATCTAATTGAGATATATATGATGTGAATAGGGATTGACAAGGCAGGCCTACAGCAGATGTTTCCCCTTGTTGGACGCTAAGCAATGAGAGACCATTGCTTTGGCTAAGAGATGGTAGGATTTAAAATACAAATTAGGAGATATCACTTCATGCAAAGTGTCATGAATCTGTGAAATTCTCTTTCTCAAGTTGTAGTGGACACCAGAACACTCAACAAGTTTAAGGAAGAGATAGATAGGTTTTTAATTAATCATGGGATGAAGGGTTACGGGGAGTGGGCAGGAAAGTGCAGATGAGGCTGAGATGAGATCAACCATGATTGTATTGAATGGCAGCAAGCTCGAGGAACTGAACTGCCTACCCCTGCTCTTAGTTCTTATGTTCCTATCCGGAGCTTATGATTGTGTTTCCATAGGGTGCCAAATGTCTTCGTGGTTATTGAAGCCCATTTAACTACCACACTAAATTGCCACTCCTCCTCCCCATCCCATTTTGTACAACTTCCTCTTACAGCCTGTTCACACCACGCTCTTGCTACAGTGAAGATGGAGAATTTGACGACAAGCCAAATCTCCACTCGTTGCTGCAGGAAGGGAAAATCCTGCTGGCATGAATGATCAGAAAATACCATGTTGCACATTCTGGCCATTCTTCTTGTACTCTCTATCCTCACACTGATACATTGCACCTGCTGAGTCGGATCCGTTTCTGGGTTTCCTCATTCTCTCACTAACTTCTCTTTACTCTGCATATTATCAATCATACTACTGCACAATTAACATGAAGTGGACTTCTGGACAGTGTGGTGAAGATACAACTTTTGGGATGATTGAAAAAATAAGGTAAAGCAGAAGTGGAAGAAGTATGGAATGATGAAGTATGCTGTCTAAGCACTAATACATGAGTGTGTACACATACGTGTGCACTCTGTATGATCCCTTTGCTTCCTTCATTGTATTTCATTTGCATCTAATAGGAGCTGAGAGAAATTCACAATATAGAAAAGGCAAACAATACAGAGGAAAATCAGAAGTTTTAAATTGAATGCCAATGCTGCAACAAACATCATGCTTGACCTTCAATGCACGAGAACCAAATTATTCATTTCTATACCATTAGTGGCTAAAATTGAATAATATAATATTGAATATCTTTCAAGCTGTTTTAATAGAATATAGTTGTAAATACTTTGGAGATTTTGGCTCCTAAGGGCATTGTAAGAAATCAATTGATGACAATGTGGATATCAATGGTGACTAAAGGTGCTTACAGTTTAGAGTTTATTTCATTCTCAGGATATTCTGCCATCCATCTGGAATTCACAGTAATTAATTTGTTCAGAAATGGCACAAATTCGAAGCATTCAATGAAAAGTACCATTGCTGTTGGTATTAAAAAGTATGACTCACATCACAATGCCAAAAAAAATATGAGATTTCTATTCTCCAGGTTTGGCATGCTGGCTCTCTTTTAACCCAGTCACAACATAGAAGGTCCTAAAATTTCATGGGGCCTGTCCCATGCTTCCAAAAAAACTCCAGTGAAAAGCCCTTTGGAGTTGACACAGTGGTTACTGCTGTCTCATAGCGCCAGGGACCCGGGTTCGATTCCTGGCGTGGGTCACTGTCTGCATAGAGCCTGCATGTTCTCCTCAACTCTTCATTTGGTTTCCTCCCACAGACTGAAAGACATGCTGGTTAGATGCATTGGCCTTACTAATTCCTCCCTCAGTGTATCCCTGACCTGGAGAGCTGCGACCTCCTGCACAACGCACGCCCTTCACAGCTCCCTTCTACAGTCGCCTCACATTCTGAAAGATAAACTCTCACAGCCTAACAATCACTAACATTGCTCTTTTAAATTTACTTGCAGGTCTAGAGATCCACCAACCTTCGAAAAAAGACCTCGAACTGGCAGTGACCCAGTAGATCCTGATACACGAACTCATCCACGACTTCGATCCCAGGGGCATCATCCAGTTACCGGCTTTCGACCCATACACGTCAGACCCATCCACAACTGGCGAAGCCAATACTCAGCCTGACCGTGACCCAGAACACCTGACCGTGCAGGAACTGCAAGCAAGGCAACAAATCTTCCATCTACACAACGACCAAAGCGAAGAACCTCATTGAACACAGCCATACCCTTAACGCTGCAAACACCTCTCACCGTCTTCCAGGTTTGAAAAGAAGCAGACATACCAGGAAGCATGGAAAACGTGCAGGCCCACAGGTGAGAGTGCAACAATACAATCCCAAGGCGCTGTTCCCTAGCTTACTCCTTGCAAATGTCCAGTCTCTGGAAAACAAGCTAGACAAACTAAGAGTCAGACTCACTTTCCAAAGAGAGCTGAGGGATTGCTGTGTGCTCTGTTTCACCTCTGCTTCATCAGACTGTGCCCTACAACCAGAGGCTCCTCAATCCTTCAAATAGGCTCCACAGCAGTCTCAGGCAAAGCTAGGGGAGGTGGGGTCTGCTTCGTCATCAACACCTCGTGATACCTAGATATAACAACACTAGCAACTTTCTGCTCCCCAGATCTTGAATACCTGACAATAGGTATACCGTCCCTATTACCTTCTGCAGGAGTTTACCTCCGTTATCCTGATGACAGTTTACATCTCACCTCATACGGACATGAAGATCATACTGGATGAAATATATACTATTACAAATAGCCTTGAGATGAAATATCTTGAGGTCTTGTTCATCATGGTCAGGGACTTCGATCAGGCCAAGCTCAGAAGCGTGCTACCAAGTTGCCAGCAACACATCTCCTGTCCCATCAGAGGCCCAAACATCTTAGACCACTGCTCCACAAATATCAAACATGCCTACCGCTCTACACATTGGCAAAGAAGACCACAAAGCTGCTCCCAGCTTACAAGCAAAAAACCAAAGCAGGAGAATCCATCATAAAAGGTCATGCACTATTGGTCTGAGGAATTGGATGATCTTCTACGGGGCTGCTTGGAGTCAATGGACTGGTTAGTATTTACAAACTCTGCGACTAGGCTGAACGAATATGCCACTACAGTAACTGAATTCATTAGTCAATATGTAGAAGGCCATGTGCCAAAAAGTTTTGTGTTCCCCAACCAGAAACCATGGATGAATAGCCCATGGACGAACATGAATGATCCACTATTTTCTGAAGTCCAGGTCTGAGGCGTTCAAATCAGGCAACACTAACCTATAAAAGAAAGCCAGATACATAGAACATAGAACATAGAACAATACAGCACAGAACAGGCCCTTCGGCCTTCGATGTTGTGCCGACCAAAATAAAAAGCAATGCCCCTCCTAACTAAACCATTCCCTTCTCATCCATCTACTTATCAACTAACCTCTTAAACGCCACCAAACTTGGCGCATCTACAACAGCTGCAGGCAGGGCATTCCACTCCCTAATCACTCTGAGTAAAGAACCTACCTCTGATATCCGGCCTATAACTCATACCCCTTAATTTAAAGCTGTGTCCCCTCGTGCTAGCTTTCTCCATCCTAGGAAAAAGGCTATCACTGTCCACCCTATCTAAACCTCTAATCATCTTATATGTTTCAATAAGGTCTCCTCTTAGCCGCCTTCTAACGAAAACAACCTCAAATCCCTCAGCCTCTCTTCATAAGACCTGCCTTCCATACCAGGCAACATCCTGGTAAACCTCCTCTGTACCCTCTCCAATGCCTCCACATCTTTCTTATAATGTGGCGACCAGAACTGCACACAATACTACAAGTGCGGCCGCACTAGAGTTTTGTACAGCTGCAACATGATGCTGCGGCTCCTAAATTCAATCCCCCTACCAATAAAAGCTAAGACTCCATAAGCCTTCCTAACAACTTTATCCACTTGACTGCCTACTTTCAGGGATCTATTGACACATACACCAAGATCCTTCTGTTCCTCAACACTATTAAGAGCCCTACCATTCGCCCTATACTCTACACATTTATTGTTCCTGCCAAAGTGCATTACCTCACACTTTTCCACATTAAACTCCATTTGCCACCTCTCGGCCCAGCTCTGCAACTTGTCCAAGTCACTCTGTAAACTAAAACACCCCTCTTCAATATCTACCACTCCACCAACTTTAGTATCATCTGCAAATTTACTGATCCATCCCTCAATACCCTCATCCAGATCATTTATAAAAATTACCAACAGCAGGGGCCCCAAAACAGACCCCTGAGGCACACCACTCGTCACCGAACTCCACGATGACTATCTCCCATCAACCACCACCCTCTGTCTTCTATCTGCCAGCCAATTCCTAATCCAATTAGCTAAATCACCCTCTATTCCCCACATCTGCATTTTCTGTAGAAGTCTTCCATGGGCCACCTTATCAAACGCCTTACTAAAGTCCATATATACTACATCAACCGCCTTACCCCCATCCACCTCTCTGGTCACTTTCTCAAAAAACTCAATGAGGTTAGTAAGGCATGACCTACCCTTCACGAAACCATGCTGACTATCCCAATCAATTCATTTCTCTCTAAATAACTATAAATCCTATCCCTAATAATTCTCTCCAATACCTTGCCCACCACAGAAGTAAGACTCACTGGCCTATAATTCCAGGAAGGTCTCTCTTCCCCTTCTTAAACAATGGGACCACATTCGCCATCCTCCAGTCCTCCGGAACCACACCCGTAACCAACGAGGACATGAAGATCAGAGCCAGAGGCTCTGCAATCTCCTCTCTTGCCTCCCAGAGAATCCTAGGGTAAATCCCGTCCGGCCCAGGGGACTTATCCAACTTCAAAACCTCGAGAATTTCTAACACATCCTCCCTATCTACTACAATACTCCCCAATTTGCAACCCTGTACCTCAGTGCTCTCCACAGCTACATTTCCAGCACTCTGCGGGAATACCGAAGAGAAATATTTATTCAGTGCCTCACCAATCTCTTCAGGCTCCACGCACAACTTCCCACTGCTGTCTATGACTGGCCCTAATCTTGCCCTAACCAATCTTCTATTCTTAACATATCGAAAGAAAGCTTTAGGATTATCCTTAATCCTATCAGCCAACATCTTCTCGTGTCCCCTCTTAGCTCTCCTCAATTCACTTCTTACCTCCTTCCTAGCTAATCTATAGCTATCCATTGCACTACCTGAGCCTTCAAGCCTCATCCTGACATAAGCCTCCTTTTTCTTCTTAACCAGCAAATCAACGCTTTTCGTACACCAAGGCTCTCTTACTCGTCCATTTCCTCCCTGCCTGACAGGGACATACTTATCAAGGACTCGCAGCAGCTGCTCCTTGAATAAGCTCCACATTCCAGATGTTCCCAGTCCTTGTAGTTTCCTAGTCCAACCTATGCACCCTAATTCTCTCCTGATGGCCTCATAATTACCCTTCCCCCAGCTATAACTACTGCCCCCAGCTTCATGCCTATCCCTATCCATCACTAAGGTGAACGTAATGGAATTGTGGTCACTATCACAAAAATGTTCACCAACTTCCAAGCCTAACACCTGGTCTGGCTCATTGCCCAGCACCAAATCCAATGTAGCCTCACCTCTAGTTGGCCTATCTACATACTGAGTCAAAAAAACTTCCTGCACACTCTGTACGAAAACTGACCCCTCTAACGAGCTAGAGCTATAGCTATTCCAATCAATATTAGCAAAGTTAAAGTTCCCCCATCACAATTACCCTACTACTTTCACTCCTAATCAGAATTGACTTCGCAATCCTTTCCTCAACCTCTCTAGAACTATTAGGAGGTCTGTAAAAGACTCCCAACAGGAGTCTTTTGGAGGACAATTGGAGGAGATCCAAGAAAGATGCCAAAAGATAGTATTAGACCAAGTTAGAGTCCCAGGCTAGCCACATAGACGCCCACTGATTATGGTAAAGCTACAAGACGAAGACATGTAAAATCACCAGTTTCAACAACCCCCCCCCCACACCCCGAAAAGATCAATGCATTCTATGACAAGGATTATTATTATATTGTTATTCTATAACAAGACCACCGAAGTCAGACTTTTATTTATTGACTACAGCTCAGCTTTCAGCACTATTGTTCCCATGAAACTCATCTCCAAACCACGTGGTCTGGGCCTTGACATTCCCTCTATGACTGGATCCTGAACTTAATAACTTATAGACCACAATCAGTAAGGATAGGCAACAATACCTCCTCCATGATCACCCTCAATACAGATGCTCCATAAAGCTGTGTTCTTAGTCCCCTACTATACTCCTTGTACACTCATGACTGTGTGGCTAAATTCCCCTCCAATTTGATTTTCAAGTTTGCTGATGACACCACCATAGTGGATCGGATCTCAAACAATGATGTGACAAACATTCTTCCTGGTTGTATCACAATTCAATATGGCTCCTGCTCTGCCCAAGATGGCAAAGAACTACAAAAGATTGTGAATGTAGCCCGATCCATCATGCAAAACAGCCTCCCAGCCATTGACTCTGTCTACATTTCTTGCTGCCTTGGCAAAGCAGCCAGCATAATTAAGGACAACATGCACCTCGGACATTCTTTCTTCCACCTTCTTCCTTTGGGAAAGACGCAGAAAAGTCTGAGGTCACCCATTGACTCAAGAACAACTTCTTCCCTGCTGCTGTCAGATTTTGGAATGGATTTACCTTGCATTAAGTTGATCTTTCTCTACATCCGAACTATGACTGTAACATACATAAGAACATAAGAAATAGGAGCAGGAGTAGGCCATCCAGCCCCTTGAGCCTGCACTGCCATTCAGTAAGATCATGGCTGATCTGTAGTAGTTCAGTATCACTTTCCTGCTTTCTCCCCGTAACCCTTAATTCCCTTGTCAATTAAAAACCTATCCACTCTTGACTTGAACATATTCAGCGAGGAAACCTCCACCTCATCACGTAGAGAATTCCAAAGATTCACCACCTTTGCTTGAAGAAACCTCTCCGCAACTCCGATCTGAAACCCCCTCTAATCTTGAGGCTGTGCCCTCTAGTCCTGCTATCATTGCTAAGCGAGAAGAGTCTCTCAACCTCTACTCTTTCCATCCCCTTCATTATCTTATACGTCTCTATAAGATCTCCTCTCAGCCTTCTAAACTCCAAAGAGTACAAATCTAGCCTATTCAGTCTCTCCTCATAATCCAACACCCTCATCTCTGGTATCAGCCGAGTAAACCTTCTCTGCACCCCCTCCAAGGCCAATATATCCTTCCTCGAATGCGGCGACCAAAACTGCACACAGTACTCTAGCTGCAGCCTCCCCAGTACCCTATACAGCTGCAACAGAACCTCCCTACTTTTATATTCTATCCCCCTAGCTACAAAGGCCAACATTGCATTTGCCTTCTTAATCACCTGCTGCTTTTGCATACTATGTTTTTGCGATTTGTGCACAAGGACCCCCAGGTCCCTCTGCACCGTCGCATGCTGAAGCTTTTCTCCATTTAAATAGTAATCCTTCCTACTATTATTCTTACCAAAGTGGATAACCTCACACTTGCTAACATTATACACCATCTGCCAGGTCCTTGCCCACTCACTCAACCTATCCAGATCCCTCTGCAGGCTTTCCACACCTTCCATGCAATTTGCTTTTCCGCTCATCTTCGTGTCATCAGCAAATTTCGTCACCCTGCACTCTGCCCCTTCCTCCAGATCATCTATGTAAATGGTAAATAGTTCAGGCCCCAGCATTGAACCTTGGGGCGCTCCACTAATCACCAGCTGCCAATCAGAATAGCACCAATTAATACCTACCCTCTGCTTCCTATTAGACAACCTATTAACCTGCTTCCTATTAGACAGTGGCAGATGGACTTCAACGCAGATAAATGTGTAGTGGTCCATTTTGGCAGGAATAATGGGATGAAGGAGTACACTATAAGGGGTAGGAGTCTTAGCTGTGTTGTAGAGCAGAAGGATCTCGAGGTCCGGGTCCATAGGACTCTTAAATCAACCTCGCAGGTCAAGAAGGCGTACGGTGTACTGGCCTTCATTAATAGAGGAATAGAGTTTAGGAGTCAGGAGGTAATGATGCAGCTCTATAAGACTCTTGTCAGACTCCAGTTGGAGTATTGTGTGCAGTTCTGGTCGCCTCATTAAAGGAAGGATGTAGAGGCTATTGAGAAGGTTCAGAGGAGATTTACAAGGATGCTGCCTGGATTGGGAGGCAGGCCTTATGAAGATAGGTTGAGGGAGCTGGGACTCTTCTCACTGGAGAGACGTAGGTTGAGAGGCGACCTGATAGAGGTTTATAAAATGTTGAGAGGAATAGATAGGGTGGACTCTCAGAGACTATTTCCTCGAGCTGAAATGGTCACTACGAGAGGACACAGATTTAAGGTGCAGGGAAGCAAATTCAAAGGAGATGTCACGGGTAAGTTTTTCACTCAGAGGGTGGTGAATGAATGGAACTGACTGCCGTCGGAGATTGTTGAGGCAAACTCACTGGGGTCTTTTAAGAGACTTCTGGATGAGTATATGGAAAAGAGTAGGATAGGGGGTTATAGATAGGTCTGTGGAGTGGTAGATGTGATTGGCGCAACTTGTGGGCCGAAGAGCCTGTTTGTGCTGTATTGTTCTATGTTCTAACCAATCCCCTATCCAGTCTAACACCCTATCCCCGACTCCCTGCACCCTAACCTTCTGCAGCAATCTTTTGTGAGGCACCTTATCAAACGCTTTTTGGAAATCCAAAACACCACATCCACCAGTTCCCCTCTATCTACCGCACTAGTCACTTCCTCATAGAATTCCAATAAATTCGTCAAGCTACCACTTCCCCTTAGTACTGTGTCTGCCTGATCAAACCGTTCATATCCAGGTGCCTCGTTATTTCTGCTTTGACTATAGATTCAAGCATTTTTCCTACTACAGACATTAAATTAACCGGCCTATAATTCCCTGCCTTCTGTCTGCTACCTTTTTTAACCAGTGGCGTAACATTAGCCATTTTCCAATCTTCCGGCACTTCTCCGGAGTCTAACGAATTTTGAAAGATAATTAGCAGGGCATCCGCTATCACCTCTGCCATTTCCTTGAGGACCCTGGAATGCATTCCATCCAGTCCCGGGGACTTATCTGCCCTCAGCCCCATTAGCCTATCAAGCACCACCTCTCTAGTGACTGTAATCTCATCAAGGACCTCATCTCCTACCACCCTTCTATCCTTAAGTTCGGGCAAGCTATTTACGTCCTCCTCCGTAAAGACCGACACAAAAAACTTATTCAAGATCTCCGGCATATCCGTATCATCCACCACTAAACCACCCTCTCATCCTCCAAGGGTCCTACATTAACTCTGGCCAAACTCCTATTCTTTGTATACTTATAAAATCTCTTACTGTCCTTTTTGATGTTTCGAGCTAGTTTAGGCTCATATTCCATCTTTCCTTTTTTAATCACCTTTTTAGTCACTCTCTGCTGTTGTTTAAAACTTTTCCAATCCTCTGATCACCCACTATTTTTAGCCATTCTGAACGCCTCAGCTTTTGGTTCAATACACTTCTTAATTTCCTTGGAGAACCATGGCTGATTTTCTCTTCTCCTACAGTCCTTCTTCACCATCGGAATATATTTTTGTTGCTCATTCTGTTCTTTCTTGTTTCTTTCTCTATGAACAGTATGTTTTGTCTATATAGTGCTCAAGAGACAATACCTTTCATTAATTATTACCTATTATGTTAGGTAATAATTATTAATACCTATGACAATAATAATCAAATCAAATCAAATCAGGGCAGGCACCAGAATTTGGCGACTAGGGGATTTTCACTATAACTTCATAGCAGTGTTGATGTAAGCCTACTTGTGACACTAATACATAAACCTTAATTCCCCTAGATTCTGGTAACTTCCATGAAATTGCAGAAACAAGGGATAAATTTTCCCTTTGTGTGAAATGGATGATCAAGGTCAACAGTCTGTTCAGTTTCTCATTAATTGATTGAATTTGCATTTTTGAGAGCTCATTTGTCCAGATGAATTAACTAAAATTTGAAATGATGAGATCAAGAAATGTTTCTGGCAGATAAGAGACCCAAGACATTTTAACTACACACCTGTCTCATTATCACTCCCCTAAATTCTATAAAGCTTTGAATGTTATGGAAATCTGCCCCGTTTGGAGTGATGCAAGACATGATGATTAACAGTTGTAGTGTTTAGTTCTTACAGTGAAGTATTCTTGAAGAATACTATAACTCCAAGCAGCAAGGAAAATAAGTTGAGGAAGTATTTTCTTAATAAAAATTATTTCTGTGTGCTTGGAGATGTTCGTGGAATTGCAACAGAAGGAGGCCTTATGGCCCATTGAGCATGTACTAATAACAGTCCCATTCAGGCCATATCCCCGTAACCCCACATATTTACCCTGATACTAAGGGTCAATTTAGCTTGGCCAATCAACCTAACCAGCACATCTTTGGACTGTGGGAGGAAACCAGAATACTGGGAGGAAACCCACACAGATACAGAGAGAACATGTGAACAATCACCCAAGGCCAGAATTGAACTCGGGTCCCTGGCGCTGCGAGGCAGCAGTGCTAATAACTGTGCAACCATGCTGCCCTCAAACATTGGTGACAAGAGTATTCTGGGGTTGCATTGCAGGCAGGACAGAAACTTTGGCAGAACAGCCAAAGATCAAGTGATTTTGGGTGGGAATTTTCAGTAATTCCTAATAGCCAGGTATGGAGAAAGGAAAAAGTGAATGAAGCTGCCTGATGGTGGCTGTTGTCATTGGAGCCTTAACATATCTTGAATATCCTTTTGATAAGATTAAACCACATTAAGTAGCATGTCTTGGAGTAGTCGACTGTTAAGACCAGCTCTTTCCAAATTGCCAGCACCATTTTCTATCGGGGCCTCCTGCTCTTGGTGCCCTAGAGATGGCCCTTCTTAACCTTCATTTCTACGTGCACCACCTCCACTGATGGACCTGGGGACTCTTTCAGCTGCTGGTACCTTTGAGTTCATTCTGCTTGAAGCTGAACTGTCTCTACCTATTTCTCAGCAACTATAAGCCAGTGAAATGCATGACTAATGACAGATCTGAGGGGTAATGGCAGCAGTTTCATGACTGTTTTGCTTTGGTCGATATCAGTCCAATCCTATTACATACTCATCAAGTGGAAGAGAAATCTAAGCTGAGGTGTAAGATAACAAACATTTTGGCATGCATGTGTATTTATAATATTTCACTAATTCATTAGATTATTCATTGCTTAAACATTTCTATAATATTTTGAATTTCTACTGTGATTTTCTACTGATTTTTTTAAGAGTGGAGAGATTGTATGGAGGCACAGGATAGAATGCTGTCTCTTAAAATAATGACATAGGTTTTGTTTGCTGTTTATATGTCTGGACACTTTCTGGAATGCTCACTTAAATCTTAAATCCAGGATAGGTAATTTGATGATATGTGGATAGTATTCAAATAAAGTATAGTTAAAATAACCTGGGGTTAATTGAAACAGAAAAACATTGAAAAAATATCAGCATCTGTGGAGTGAAAAATAGAATTAATGGGGACCATTCTCCTAAAAGTGCTGAATTGGCAGGAAAACTGTTCTAAATCCCAAAATTTTGTCAGTTCAGCTTCTCACCTGGATTTTCCCACTCTGCGCACTGCAGAGGTCCCAGGGATAAAAATCCAGAGGGATGGGGCCTATCTGCCTCAGAGTTGACAGCTCTGGAACTCTGCACATGCTCAGTGGTTCTGCTCTGTCAGTCTCCCGTTTGCCGGCTAGCCCACGACCCCGCAGCACTGCCCTCCAGCACCACACACCCCTGACATGTCCCGACTGCAGTGCCCACAACAATTCCTGGGCCAGGCATGACCCCACCACCAACCCTGCCATCCCAGAGTGCGCCAATGTCCAGCTTACCCCGTCCAGCATTGGTGCTCCCCTACCCCTCACCCTTTCCACTGATTCCCACCCAAAGGGCAGCCCCCTTGCTGGAGGCAGCCCTCCCCAGTAAATCATCCCCTACCACCTCCCCCCCAGCCCCGCTCCAATCACTGCCCTCCCTCCATTCCAGACTGATCCTGTCTGCAGAGTTGCAGCCTGTCTCCCCAACCCTACCAATCACTCCTAGGCCCCACTCACAATAGGTCCCGGCCCCTTGGCACTGCCCAATGCCTGATGGGCAGTATCAAGATGCCCCCTGGGCATAGGCGTTTTGCCCCTTGGGCAGTGCCATGGGTATAGGCTGGCACTTCCAGGGTTCCTATGCCCAAAGGCATTACCCTCAGATGCCCAACTCCCTGGATTGCTCTCTCTTCATTCCAATGGGATGAATTCCTTAAATGTGGGGAGCTCGTCTGAACTCCGCCGGAATGAAATACTCCTGGCGGGATGGGAGTTCAATTGGGACCTGAAAGTTCCCGATAATGAACTAATAAATATATTTAAAATACGTGCAAAAAAGATTTAAATGACTTACCTGCCTTCCCGTCGGTTTCCAGCGTGGTCTGATCATCGGCTCTGGGAGATGCTCATGCGTTCCCAGTGCATGCACAAATCCCAGTTCCAGGCCAGTGACACGCACCTGCCACCGCGACCGGCCAGCAATGTTACAGGTCGCGATGGGAGAATCATGACCAATGTTTTGAGTGCAGGCAATTCTCCTTCAGATCTAGGCTGGAATTCTCTGATTTGCCTACCACTGCTGCTAATGAGAATAGAGAATTTGGTGTTCAGCCAAATCTCCATTCACCTCAGCAGGGCTGGAGAATCCCAGCCACAGGTGATATCAGAGAATTCCAGCCATAGAGTAATAAAGATCCCAAAACATGACAATTTTTACCTTAAGAATTTGAACATCTGTCCCTTTGACTACTGTTTTGTGATAATGTGCAAGATTATGGAGGGCAGAAATCCTCCCTCAACCTAATGAAATTTTACTTTGCATTTAATATCAAACATATTTATAATGTTGCTTCACATAGTACTCAAGTATATATCTTTCCATAATCTTGATTTGATTTGATTTAATTTATTTTTGTCACATGTATAAGTATACAGTGAAAAGTATTCTTTTTTTGCACACTATACAGACAAAGCATGCCATACTTAGGGAAGGAGAGGAGAGAGTGCAGAATGTAGTGTTACAGTCATAGCTAGGATGTAGAGGAGGATCAACTTGATGCGAAGTAGGTCCATTCAAAAAATTGATGGCAATCGAGAAGAAACTGTTTTTGAATCGGTTGGTGGAAGAGAGAACGTCTGGGATGTGTGGTGTCCTTGAACTGCTTTTCCAAAGCAGTGGGAAGTGTAGATACTGTCAATGGATGGGAGGCTGGTTGGAGTGATGGACTAGACTTTGTTCACGACCCTATATAGTTTCTTGTGGACTTGGACAGGGCAGGAGCCATACCAAGCTGTGATAGGTACCAACCAGAAAGAATACTTACTATGTTGCATCTGTAGAAGTTGGTGACAGTTATAGTAGACATGCCAAGTTTCCTTAGTCTCCTGAGAAAGTACAGAATCTTGTAGCGCTGTTGCCTTGTGATCGAGTAATGCTTATAACAGTATAATCTTCAGAGTATGGTGGCCTGACAATGCCTTATGGAATATGAGAAAAATAAATAGCTACTTTTCAGAATATTGCAGCTATCTTGATGTGAATGGTTCATCTTATCATATAGAGCACCAAAACGTTCAACCTCAGTTTGAATGTGTTACAAATAGACTTGATTCACTATTCATCTCACAACGTAAATGTCATAACAAACGTTAACAGAAAGAACAAAGAGCTATGTTATTATTTTTAATACAAAAGTCCAAGGCTGAAATTAGAGGTCACCGTCTTAAGACTATGGTATTTCTATCTATTTACCACCAAGATGCTAATGTGCTTTTTGCTTTTACTTTTGCAGTGGTGATATATCAGCCGAGTGTAATATCAGTTTAATCAAACACAAACCGATGTCAAGGAAATTAATCATTTTAACAACCTGGAAATAAGCTATATGACATTTCTGAGCGAGGCTGGCATTGCTTCTGCAGATTATGAAGGGCTAAAAAATGCAGAGTAAAAACTATAATCCAAATTAATTTTGCATTTTGGCTCATTCAGACAAGTTGCAACTCTGACAAAACGTGGAGAATTTTATGATATTACTTAGGCTTTCAAAAAAGGGAAAAAAAGGAATGTGTAGAACTGACTGAACATTATTAGGAGAGATGGCGTGGTGGGGGGGGGAGGGAGGGGGGTGTCGCTCAAGCACTTTGATTGCTGTTGAAAGCAGAGCCTTAGGTGTAAAAGACAACAGCCAGGTAAAGAAAAACATAGGGTAGCTCTGCTGGTTAAACGATGGAGAGGACGAGGAAGGATCAGCCCAGTGCAAAGCTAGAAGATTCTCATACTATCTTCCTTAAAAAAACTGTCACCAGTTACCCCATCATCTTCACAAGGACCCATCTGAGGTATGTTGGTCCTCTGTCATTCTTGAGAAGAAAGAGCTACTGTAAATTACATACTGCATGTCATTAGCTAATCACATTGAAGTGGAAGTATTAGGACCATAATTAGGCCATTGCAAACAGTGGGTGTGGGCAGTGGGATGTGTGAGAGGATATGAGTGGTAGCAGAGAAAGAGAATAGGAGAGAGAGAATTGGGCAGTACAAATTAGCTCATTGGAAATCTAAAATTTTTGGGCAATTTCAGTGTATTAGGACTTTTCAAATGATCCTCACTCCCAGATTAAAACACAGGAATAGGAAGATTTGAAGTCAGCAGCCATTTCAGTATCACAGAATCCCTACAGTACAGAAAGAGGCCATTCGGCCCATTGAGTCTGCACCGACTACAATTCCACCCAAGCCCTACCCCCATATCCCTACATATTTTATCCACTAATCCTCAAATGTACATATCTCTACACAACGGACACTTTTTTTTAGCATGGTCAATCAACCTAACCCACACATCTTTGGACTGTGGGAGGAAACCAGAGCACCTGGAGGAAACACACGCAGACTCGAGGAGAATGTGCAACTCCACATAGACAGTGACTCAAGCCAGGAATCGAACCCAGGTCCCTGGAGCTGTGTAGCAGCAGTGCTAACCACCCACCTCTTCAATCAGAGGCTCTTTGCTTCATTTGTTGAATAAGACCAAGAAGTAAGAGACACCACTATTACCAAGCGTGTCACCACCACTACATCAGAGGTGATTCATATCCAGGGATGGATGTTTAGAATCAGAACCCCAGTCCCAAATTCTAGATAATCAGAGTGTGGAGACGAGGTTATTGAAGCAAATCTTGATCAACTTGGTACATTGTTGAAACTGATAATCACATTTCCTAGACAGATAAATATCCTTTTGTAATGCAATCTAATATTCAGGAAAAGGGGCTGTTTCATAACCAAACATAGCAACTTGAGATCAGTGGGGGAAAATGGAGGTCTGCTGCCACTCTGCCTGAGATCAGTGGGGAGGGAGGGGTGGTGGGGGTCTGCGGCCACTCTGCCTGAGATCAGTGGGGGTGGGGGAGGAGATGGGGGTCTGCTGCCACTCTGCCTGAGATCAGTGGGGAGAAGGAGTGGGAGGGTCCCACGATCAGTCTGGGTGGTGGAGGGGATGGGGGAGAAAAGGGGATCGGTAATGTTGTGGGGGTGGGGCAATGCCTGTGAGGGGAAGGATTACCCAGCCCAGGAATGATGTGCCAGTGGAGCAGCATTCTATCACTTTTTTTTGTGCATGCGCAGTTGGAGGCATCGATCGGAGCTGCAGGATTTGAAGCGTATTAAGCTCCTCCTATTGGTTTGCGCAGTGTGATTCAGAATCACTGATATTTCTGCAGGCAGAGTGCATATGAGGACACCAGAGTATGGGTCTAAAAATCGGATCTAAAACACTCCTAATTTCAAGTTCGTCCAGCACATAGAAGCAAAATGGTAAAATAAGGCTCACAGAGTAACTCTCATTAAAACTCTTTCCCCTACTTTAATAATCCTCCATTTCGATGTTTCTTCATGGTGAGTAACTTGTGCTGCTGTTATCATTCTCCTATTGTAGTAGTATTAGGTGGTGTGAATAGATCAAATTTTGTTCTTAGATTCTTCTCAGGGCAACTTTGCCAATGAATTGCATGTGATGGCATGGGTCATGTTCTATTAGGGTATGAGAAAGTTGTTTACTCTCCTGGAAGTGACCCTTCATCTTCTAATGTTATGATGGCATGTTTCAGCCTCTCTGCCAATGCATTAGTAGATGGATTATATGGTGCTGTCTTTATGTCTTGTTCTTAAGGTAATCCATAAATTTCTGGGATGCAAACCACCTCCCATTATCACTGACTAGTTGTTTGGGTCATCCAAATGCTGCGAACAACTAATTAAGCTCCTCTGATAGTTCTTTCTGTTGTGGATTTCATCATCCTGATGTAGGCCACTTTGAATGTGTGTCCACTAGGACAAGAAGCATGTAGCCTTCAATGGATCCTGCAAAGTTAATACGTATCCTCTGACAAAATTGTTTTGGCCAGTTGCAAGGATGAAGTGGTTATGCAAGTGGAGCATTCCATATTCTAGCGCATGACTGACATTGCCCCCCTTTGTCTTCTATTTGCGAGTTAAGGCTGGCCACCAAAAATAGCTTAATGCAAGCTTTTTCATCTACACTATCCATTGATAACTTCTGTACAATTAATCCAGGATTTGGTTTTGTAACCATGGACAGGTCAACGCACGATCCCCCATTGCAATACTCCAGTTTGGTCAGTTACTTCAAATTCCTTCATTATGTAAGGTCGGAATTCAGAATTCTTCTTTTGTTTGTCCATGACCTGAACCATTACTGGATCATTCCTCATGTGATTTTGCTCCAAGAATGTTACTTGGACATTGCCTACCTGGGAGAAAAATGATATATTGATGCTGCTGTCTTGTGATTCAGCTTTGTCTTGAATTTACTTGCTATGCTCTTCTGATCTCTGATACTTGATTTCATAATTGCGTTTTGATAATATCAATGAACATCTTTGGACTTGACTTACGGCTAATGATGGAATTCTCTGGTATGGACCAAAAATGGTTGTTAACAGCCTCAGCTTGGTCAATAAACTAAATCAAATGCCACACAGGTTCTGCTGAAGTAGTTTAAAGCCAAAAATTACTTTGAGGGTTCTTTCTGAAGTTGTGCATAAATGTGTTTTGTTTGATAATAATTGCAATGGGAACACTGTAGGCTGCTTCTCTTCAATTGCCATAATGTGAGATACAGCAACACCAACCCAAAGGGTGATGCATCACATGTGAGTTGAATTTTCAACTCTGGGTAAAAATGGACAAATACCTCAGATTGCTTGAACACGCGGTTAACTTCTTTGTATGCACTTTCATACTCCTTCATCCAATTCCATTGTTGGCTAGCACACAATAAAATGTGAAGTGGTGTTCACAGTGCTGCAAGTTTGGAATGAACTTCCTGTAATAATTGATTAGTTCTGAAAAAGGATCGCAACTGTGACACATTCTGTGGTCTTCATGCATCTACGATCACTATTGTTTTCTTAGCTTTTTTGTGGAGGGTATCCTTATCTATTTAGTGAGCTAGATAATTGATAGATGATTTGAAAAATTCACATGTGTTTTTCTTCATGTGAAGATTGTAATTTTATGGATGCTCCAGTGTTTCTTATAAATTGTACAAGTCCTCCTGTTCAGTTCTGCCTGTGATTAGGAAGTTGTGCTGCAGCTATTTTCTCTGTTCCTATGTTCCATTTCATTCACAATTATCTTCTCACAACTTATTCCTCAGCACAAAAGAACTATTCAGCAGAATTCTTACTTAACAAGCTAACTAGTCCCCCTATTTTGTAATGTTGCATCAGTGCTATTTGGAGAATATGGTGAAAGGCAGACTTAATTCTTTCACAACCAAGTGCTAACAATCACACATTCAATGTCCCTCAGATGCAGTTACAGTCAACACCCAAAATAATTTGTTGTAAGTAGTTAAGCATGCCCAGAGCAACACCTGGCATAACTGAAAATGAGCACAATCCTGGTAAAGCCAGAACACAGGAGTATGTGCATACTGAACAGTGGAAGTGATATACTATGGTAAAGGTAAGTAATCCAAAAGAATAGATTTCAGCAGTCCTCTCACATCCAGGAGTTGATGCTGGAGAACTAAATAACAGGAGGAGGAGGAGGCACCACAAATATCCTCATGCTTACTGCTGCAAGTACTCAGCACATCATGATAATGACTAAATGAAAGCACATGTAACCATCTTCAGCCAGATGATCCCTGTGAGATGCCCAACAGGTCTTCAGCCAATTTGAGTCACTGCACATGATATCAAGAAGAGACTGAAGAGAGCAAAGGATATAGATCCCAACAACATTCCACCCGCATCCTGAAGGTGTGCTCCAGCACAACCTGCACCACTGGTCAAGCTGCAAACTGACATCTATGCAATGAAGTGGAATATTGCCTGGCTATGTCCTGACCACAGAAAGAATAATTAATCCAAAACAGAAAATTACCAGCCCACCAGGCTCCAGCCAAGTATGGGATGGATTCTCAATGGTGTTACCAAGCAGTATTTACTTCCTAATAAACTGCTCACCAACATTCAGTTTGGGTTTTGCCAGGGCCACTGGCTCCAGGTCTCATTATAACCTTAGTCCTAACATCAGCAAAAGAGTTGAATTCTGGAGTTGAGGTGAAAATGACTGTACTCAACATCAAGGCAGCATGATGAAGCGTTAGCAAACTGAGATCAGTGAGAACTTCGAGGCTCCGGTCATACTTGTTGTGTAAGGAAAATGTTTGTGATTGTTGGAGAGTTCTCACCTCAGCCAACAACAATATAGCATCAGTTCCACGGGGCACTATCCTCAACGTAATCATCAATGACCTTTTCTCAGTCATAATGTTAGGAGTGAGTTATCTGAGTTTTCAGACCCATTCACAATTCCTCACAAATGAGTCAGTCCATACCTACATGCAGAAAGACTTGGACAATATTCAGGCTTGGGGCTAATAACAGACAAGTAGCACTCACACCACACTTGTGTCAGGCAATGACTGTCTCCAACATTGTTAGAACATAGAACATAAAACATTACAGCAAAGAACAGGCCCTTCGGCCTTTGATGTTGTGCCGACCAATATAAAAAGCAATGCCCCTCCAAACTAAACCATTCCCTTCCCTTCCATATACCTATCAACTAACCTCTTAAACGCCACCAAACTTGGCGCATCTACAACTGCTGCAGGCAGGGCATTCCACTCCCGAACCACCCTTTGGGTAAAGAACCTACCTCTGATATCCGTCCTATAACTATCACCCCTTAATTTAAAGCTGTGTCCCCTCGTGCTAGCTTTCTCCATCCTAGGAAAAAGGCTATCACTGTCCACCCTATCTAAACCTCTAATCATCTTATATGTTTCAATAAGGTCCCCTCTTAGCCGCCTCCTTTCTAACGAAAACAACCTCAAATCCCTCAGCCTCTCTTCATAGGACCTGCCCTCCATACCAGGCAACATCCTGGTAAACCTCCTCTGTACCCTCTCCAATGCCTCCACATCTTTCTTATAATGTGGGGACCAGAACTGCACACAATACTCCAAGTGCGGCCGCACTAGAGTTTTGTACAGTTGCAACATGACGTTGCGGCTCCGAAATTCAATCCCTCTACCAATAAAAGCCAAGACTCCATATGCCTTCTTAACAACCTTCTCGACCTGACTGCCTAACTGACTGCCTTAGATTGTTAGAGTCTAACCATCTCTCCTTGATCTGCAATTGCATTACCATCCTCAAATGTCCTACCATCAACTTCTTGAGGTCACCATTGACAAGAAATTTAACTGGAACAATCACATGAATATTGTTGCTCCAGGTAGAGTTCAGAGGCTGGGTATTATGCAGAGAGTAAATGAGTCCTGAAAATCTGTCCACCATCGACAAGGATGGTGGGTTTTCAGCACATATGGATGGAAATCCAAAACAGCTGTCTGTAGAGAAGGATATATCCTAAAACAGCCAAACTTTAATGAGGTAAACTTAATCTTCAGTGACTTTCTGTCTTCAGACTCCAAAGAGAAGAAAAAACTGCTGTATTTTTCAGATTCAAGTGGTGACAAAAAAACTAAAACTAAAACGCTCTGTGAAAAATAGCTGTATTGTCAATCATCCAGCAAATCAAGCTTTACTCACAACCCAAGGGATCATTAAAAACACATAACACTGCATTAGTTCAGATTAAAATCAACATGTATTAGTTGTACTGCCTCAGTAATAATGCAGGACACTGGCTATAGACAACATAGTGCCAATAAAACACCCTGCAGAGAAACATAATTAAAACACATTTCTTAAAGGCACAGTATAGTCACAGTATAAAAGTGATATGTATTTAGTCACATTCTGACTCCCTGCACCATAGACTGAAATAAAGGAGGCAATTCTCCCAGCCTGCTGCACTGCTTTTGTAGTGAAGTGGATTGGGAGACTCTAACAGAGGTTGCTTTATGCATTCCCTGTGGATGCCATGGCCTCTGTGTATCTCTGGCAGCTGGATTTTCAGTGCTGTCAACTCTGCATCGGAAAGCAGCATGGATGTAAATTTACATAGAATTTTAATATCATTACGGGTCCAGGGTAAAAGTCTCCAGGGCTGCTAGCCTCTCCCCCCACCCCGCCAGGTGTATTTCACTCTAGCAGGGTTCCATTTAGCTCCCTACTTGCAGGAAGCTGACACACCAGTCTCACTGATGTGAAGGGGGGAAAATCAAGGCCACCCGGAGATGCTAGCAATAGGGTTGCCTCCTGGGCATCGTCACTTTGGGAGTTCCATCCTGGGCCTCCTGGCACTTCCTAAAGGACAAAGTGCCAATGTCAGGGGGCACCTTTGCACTGCCCACTTGGCATTGGGCAGTGCCAAGGGGGCAGGGCCTAAAGGGGGCAGGGTCTGATGAGGTTGTGTCATCCAAGGGTGATCAGTCAGGGTGGGGTGGGGGGAGGGGGTTCCTGTGCCATTTTTCATTTGGACTGAGTGATGGAAGGAGGGAGGCCAACGATTGGAGCTGGTCATTGGGATAGAGGAAGGGCAGGTGATGAGTCTGCTGGGGCCGCTCAGGACTGTGGGAAGGGGAGAGGGTGCAGGGTGCCAAGTTGGGATATTTGGGACTGCTTATAGAGGAGGCGGTTTGTGGGAGGGGGGATGTGGGGGAGGTGGGGGGTGGAAATCAGGAGATCGGGGCTGTGGAGGCAGGGAGGGTTGAGTCAAGGCGGGTTGGGAGGAGGGGGCGTGGGTCGAGGCTGGCCTCGGCATGTTCGGGGGGGTAAGGACTAGTGATTGGGCCATGGAGAGGTGTTGCATGGCTAGAGGTGCGGGGTCGTGGGGCTGTCCAGCGATCGAGCTGGCCGGTAATCAGGAGGCCAGCAGACAGGGGCCATTGCTCATGCACTGATCTCGGAATTGATGGATTGGTGTATGCGCAGCATCGTACTCAGCACTGTACTGCCAACCTCTCTGGCATGAATAGGCCCCATCTCCTGATATTTACTATGATTCACACTGGGGGACTCTGCAATGCAGAATGTGGGAGATTCATTTTGAAATTCCTGCTCAAAATAAAACAGAGTGATTTATTTCAGTCTTTACGCAAATTCAAACCTCAGAATTTCTTGGGGAGAATCGCCCCCATGGACTTCCAGAATGAAGCGCTGGCATCAAATCACAAATGCATGCTTACTGACATCATTATCATCTGCTTGCCCTGTATGCTGCAGGATGATGTTAGGTACACCAATATCTGTACAAAAGTTATGTCCAACACACTCTCCTTTGGAAATGTACATGCACATCACAGACACCATTCTCAGTGCCTCAGGAATCATTTAACACAAAGAAATAGAACATAGAACATAGAACATTACAGCACAGAACAGGCCCTTCGGCCTTCGATGTTGCACCGACCAATATAAAAAGCAATGCCCCTCCAAACTAAACCATTCCCTTCTCTTCCATATACTTATCAACTAACCTCTTAAACGCCACCAAACTTGGCGCATCTACAACTGCTGCAGGCAGGGCATTAAACTCCCGAACCACCCTCTGGGTAAAGAACCTACCTCTGATATCCGTCCTATAACTATCACCCCTTAATTTAAAGCTGTGTCCCCTCGTGCTAGCTTTCTCCATCCTAGGAAAAAGGCTATCACTGTCCACCCTATCTAAACCTCTAATCATCTTATATGTTTCGATTAGGTCCCCTCTTAGCCGCCTCCTTTCTAACGAAAACAACCTCAAATCCCTCAGCCTCTCTTCATAAGACCTGCCCTCCATACCAGGCAACATCCTGGTAAACCTCCTCTGTACCCTCTCCAATGCCTCCACATCTTTCTTATAATGTGGGGACCAGAACTGCACACAATACTCCAAGTGCGGCCGCACTAGAGTTTTGTACAGTTGCAACATGACGTTGCGGCTCTGAAATTCAATCCCCAAATGGACAGCACACAGCCCACTTTTGAGCCATGAAACCCATAGCATACTACAGAAGGTTGGGGAAAGGGAGTGTGATCGCAGCTGGATCTAAAGAACTGACCTAACCCCATCTCGCCAAGTCTCTCTACTATTCAACCAACTTCTGATTTTCCTCTCCCATAAAATTGAAGTTCCAATGGGAAGAAAAGGCTGAGAGTGCAATTATTAAATGTGGATGATAAAGTGTGGAATGATGTGGAGATGCCAGCGTTGGACTGGGGTAAACACATTAAGAAGTCTGACAAGACCGGTTTAAAGTCTGACAACACCAGGTTAAAGAAATAAATCGGTTGGACTTTAACCTGGTGTTATCAGACTTCCTAAAGCGTGGGATGTACAGGGAGAGAGAAAAAGAAAGGAAACCAGAAAGAAGGGAAGATAAAATGAAGGAGATAGCAAAAAAAGAGAATATGACGCAAAAAAGAAGTGAGTTTCACACAGACTGACTTTTCTTTTTCGCTCTTGTCCAGTAGATAGCGTTGAGCGAGATTATACACAATAATGCCCAATTTGAATTATCACATGGCATCAATTAGATCTCAGGGTCCGAGCAACAGTTTTTGATGTCTTAAATATTTTTTCTCATGGTGACATGATTTAAATCTCTGAATAGTGTGACAGTATTCTTATATACTTTGTTAAACTAGTATTATTTATGCAGCACGTGATTTGAGCAAACTACATTTCTTAAATATGTTTCCTTTCAATAATGATACTTGGAATTGCATGCTCTGAGTGCTTGTTCTTTTTTGTGTTGTACCTGTCTGATATAATTACTTATCAATAAAAAACAAAGGCAAACATAAAATAGGCAAGGAATGAGTGTTTTTTTTGGATTCCCTGGTTAAGATATTATGAAATGTATATTATTGTGTAATGAAGAACTGATGACATTATGATCATTGCAATGTTCCTTCGAGATCTATTTCTGATATCGCAGAAGTACTGACTCTGCTCTGTTTATTTTCCAATAAATAAATGAGATATTTCCTAAATCTTTTCTCTTCTTTTTCGCAGATTGCCAAGATTATGGTCCAATACATCATTTGATTTATTCTCATTATTTTCAATATCCTCTTTTTTTCCTATCTATTTCCCCCACTATCTTTGTTCAATGTATTGTCTGTCTGGTACCCAGATATATATTTCTCTTCCATTGTCTGAGGGATTTAGATAACTAGACTGCCCTCTCTCTTTCACTGGTTGCACTTACAGTTTGCACTAAATAAGCACATTCCTGAAAATGTTCTTCCAATCCCCTACAGAATACACAAATAAGTCTGTCATGCATGTTAGCCTGAGCATCAATATTTTTGCTTTAACATGAAGATCTTAAAAAATATACATTCTATTTTCATTGTGCTGAATGCAATTTTGATGGTTGTACCTCCTGTCATGGCACATATCACTTGGCAGGAGAAATTCCATTGTGCTTGTGGATGTACACATTTTCAAATGTGGCATAAATAAGTCTGCTTTTATCTGCGAGTTCATTTTGTCTTCAGCAAGTAGAGTTTCGTTTAGCACCACTATCTCACAAGGGACTGCAAAACTCTCAAGGCTGTGCTTTTAGAACAAAGGATCCAAAACTAGGGCAGCTAGTTGTAATGTTACATTTTTAATCCTCAGTATAATCTGATAGACAATAGTTATTAAATATGATTTGTCACGACATGAAATTATTGGTGAAAAAATGTTATGTTTCAATTTATACACTGAGTTATTGAATTGAAATAATTAATCTAACAGTACTGTCAACTCTATATATTCTATCTTTGGATTTCCATGAAGTCATCCTTTTCTGAATTTAAAGTTTGAGCTGACTATTGTGGAAAAAGCCACAGAATTTTTTATTGAGGACACATAGTCATTGCAGTTGAGGGTTTGTATTATTGAGCCTATATAGTCACCATTATATTTTGGCCATTAATTTGACCATTAAACCAACCAAATGTAAATAGCTACATCCAAATTTTAACACGCTTAGCATTTAATATGTATAGCAGATGTGCTAAAGTTCTGCACAGAACAGTTGAAACACTTTGCAGGAAATATTGCATCCCTGGAAAGACAAGATTAATGATAAACCTTTCCTGCAACTATTACAAAGCTTGATTAAATTTACTGAGCTCTATCAGAAGAAGAGATAATCTTAGCAAACATGAAAGCTGAATAGATTTGTCTTAGATGACTATTAAATCGAGGCCTATGTAAATTCATTCTTTCTATGTGTTCAGAGCCAAGTGTTAATGAAATATCATTTAATTCAATGATCTGAACACTGCATCTTGGAAATGCAGCACATTATGCTGAGGTATTAAAATAATGTTCCATTAGTAAATGGTAGAATGGGGCTTTTCTCCCCAATATGATGCTTCACTTCTGCTCTGACGGTGAAGAATGTCAGACATTAAAAGGATAACTTGCTGTGGTGCTGCTGTGATTTCAGTCATCGAGCTTATAATCTCACTCCAATATGTAGGACATTCAATTGGTAACTGGCTTATCTGTACCTCATCCTGTGCTCTTGACGTTGATGGCGATTAACTTTATAACACTGATAAAGAAAATGAAATCCAATAAGCATCTAATTAAACTTCAACAGATTGCACAGATGTACTGTTGAAAAGAACAAAGAACAAAACGGCACAGGTAACAGGCCCTTTGGCCCAATGAGCCCACGCTGCCACCCCGATGTTCCCACCTCTACCCGTGATCCCTGTCCATGTTTATAGATCTATGGATTAAAAACCAAATTTGAGACAATTTAGGGAGAATTTGTTTTGCCAATTAGCCTAAGAGCACATCTTTGGGATGTGGGAGGAAACCGGAGCACCCGGAGAAAACCCACGCAAGCACGGGGAGAATGCGCAAACTCCCACAGATGCAGGCCCAAATCCATGTATCTGCACAGCACAGCGATAGTCACTGAGCTGTCGTGTTGAAAGGAGGGACAAACCGGAGAACTTGCCTTTTTGGTGGGGTGGAATGATAGTTGGATCCCTACATTGGAGTATCCGACTTCCAAAGCACGCAGAGGTACAGGTTTATTACTGCGGACTGATATGCCCATTGAAATGACCAAGCCCAAACTATGTAGAAGGTCTGAACCATCCTATTTTATTTAACTATCCTGAACAGTTCACTTGCACTGACAGACTGAAGGAGAAATGGCTTAGGCACCATCTCCTCACTCCCATGCCACTATTCCCTTGGCACTGAATTATCCACCTGGAAATTAGATTTCTTCTCAGTGGATCGGCCATGCTAAGTTACTTCTTAGTGTCAGGGGGATGAACTGGGTGAAAATATGGAGTTATGAGGTTAGGACCTGGGTGGATTTATTGTCAGTGCAGGCTCAATGGGCTGAACGGCTTTTCTTTTGCGCTATAGGAAGTTCTGTCATTCTTTACCGGCATGCCCATTCTGATTCTGGGGTTGAGGTGAGGCTCGGAGAACAGCATGCTCCATTGGTCTTGGGCGGGATCGTATGAATATTGGGAGGATGTGCCAGTAAAATTCCGCCCTATCGTTCAGCAATCCCACATATGTCACTAGGTGAGCGATAGTACTACGCTAGGATTGAGTGTGAAATGTTCTCAGGGTTAAATTATTCTGGAGGCAAGGGCATTAGTTTCTATTTATCACTGTTAGTCTTTCAAAAGAAATCAGATGTGACATTTGGGTTTCTCTTTCTTTCCCAAAGAGATTTTTTAAAAATCCAACAGTTTTCTTTTCCTATCTTTGCCACATAATGAATTGACTTCCCCAGACATTACATAATTTCCAAATCTATTGAATAAAATCATTTTTGCCCTTGTTGTGATAAATGTAAACTGAAAATGCATTAATATCGGTGTAGGATACTGGGGAGAATTGTTCCTAAATGTCAAAATTGATATGACCCTTTGAAATAGCACAATCTTCAGGAAGAAATGTTTATCAAAGATTTCTTTTTAATCTTAATGACATCGCAAGTGCATTGAGCCACAGGATGAAGTCAGTGTGTGTGACATGAACGTGACAGCAGTGGGATGGCTGTTCTCTATAATTCCCCAAATTTAAAACAAAGCATTTGCTGAATACTTTTTGAAAAGACAAGATCGACTTTTAACACTGTGGACCCTATTTCACCATTTTGATTCAAAGTGCTAGGCAGATTTGAAACTGTGAGTGTTTCAGATACGACTTTTTGACCCATTCTGAGGTGCCCCGATTTGCACTCTGCCTGCAAAAATATTAACAATTCTGAATGGCGCTGCACAAGCCATGGAAGGTGGTTAACATGTCTGAAATCCTAGTTTCCGATCGGCACGTCCAACTGCGCAGGTGCAGGGTGCTGATTGAGTGCTGCGCCCCTGCCACATCCCTCCCGGAAAGATAATGTCCCCCCATAGAAAATTCCCCACCCTCCCAACAATACTGACCCCTTACTGTCCTACCCCCACTACCCAGATCATTCCTCTCTCTCCCTTCCCCCATACTGGGTTAGTGCAAACCATAGCTGAGTGGGTGTCACATCTTGCAGCTACAAACTAGCAGACTGTCACAACAGGTGGGCAGTACTGGGTACAACTATGAGGTTCTGGGATGCTGCTTTGGGATAGCCAGGCTGCAGGGGCAGCATGGGGTTAATATTGATGAGGAGCACATTTTAAGGCAAATGCAGTCAAACTTACAACCCTCACTCTGTCAGTGATGTGAGGACAGGAAGTTTAAACCCACCTCTCTACAAACTGTAACCCTTTGGTCCAGCATTAAGAGTGAAATGCTTGCACTCATGCAAGGTTGCTTAACTGCACGGCATTGGAGACCCCAAGGAATGAGGCTGTCCTCTATGGAATTGATTGAAATGCTAATTGGTGACCTCACAGGATTTAGCCGCATGTCAGCAAGATGAGTGTTGTTGCCAGAGTGACTAACTGACAAATCCTAGTGGAGTCCAGCATACCGGTTTAATATCCAGAGCTAGACCTAGTTGCATAATCTGGAGACAAAGGTTAACACTTTAGAATGCCAAGCCCAAGAAAGTTGATGCATCTTTCAATCCAAACGTTAGCAGTACATAGCTTGCATTGTGGACAACTGCCTGGTAAGGTATAATATTGGAGGTATAATATTAAGGTATAATATTGGATAAGTAAATTTGCGCATGACACCAAAGTCAGAGGAGCGGTAGATAATGAAGAGGGGTGTTATAGTTTGCAGAGTGACTTGGACAAGTTGCAGAGCTGGGCCGAGAGGTGGCAAATGAAGTTTAATGCGGAAAAGTGTGAGGTAATTCACTTTGGCAGGAATAACAAATGTGTAGAGTATAGGGCTAATGGTTGGACTGTTAATAGTGTTGAAGAACAGAAGGATCTTGGTGTATATGTGCATAGATCCTGAAAGTTGGCAATCAAGTCGATAAGGTTGTTAAGAAGGCATAAGGAGTCTGAGCTTTTATTGGTAGGGGGAATGAATTTCGGAGCCGCAACGTCATGTTGCAACTGTACAAAACTCTAGTGCGGCCGCACTTGGAGTATTGTGTGCAGTTCTGGTCCCCACATTATAAGAAAGATGTGGAGGCATTGGAGAGGGTACAGAGGAGGTTTACCAGGATGTTGCCTGGTATGGAGGGCAGGTCTTATGAAGAGAGGCTGAGGGATTTGAGGTTGTTTTCGTTAGAAAGAAGGCGGCTAAGAGGAGACCTTATTGAAACGTATAAGATGATTAGAGGTTTAGATAGGGTGGACAGTGATAGCTTTTTTCCTAGGATGGAGAAAGCTAGCACGAGGGGACATAGCTTTAAATTAAGGGGTGGTAGTTATAGGACGGATGTCAGAGGTAGGTTCTTTACCCAGAGGGTGGTAAGGGTATGGAATGCCCTGCCTGCTGCAGTTGTAGATGCGCCAAGTTTGGTGGCGTTTAAGAGGTTAGTAGATAAGTTTATGGACGAAAAGGGAATGGTTTAGGTTAGAGGGTCATTGCTTTTTCCTAATTGGTCGGCGCAACATCGAAGGCCGAAGGGCCTGTTCTGTGCTGTAATGTTCTATGTTCTAATAGTGATAGCTCTAGTGCGGCCGCACTTGGAGTATTGTGTACAGTTCTGGTCCCCGCATTACACTCACTCTGTTCAATATCATGGCTGGCACCATTTTTGACATTGCCCCATCAGGATGCAGATCTTGCAGTCATGAAATCTTTCTAATGCACTATAGTGCTATGCAAGGTCAGGTCTTATGTTCTTTGGCTGGGAGCTGGGGGCTGTGGAATGCCATGAGATAATAGGTGCCCAACACTATCCATCCTGCTGGAGTACAGAGGAAGTTATGAGTGGATGTAGCTTCAGTGTCAGAGACGGCGGTATGAGGGAGAGAGAAATTCATACAGGTTATGGGAAGCGTTGGATGGAAGTCACAGATGCATGGAGCGATGAGGGTTAGAGTTCTGTGATGACTCCTCAGCACTCACTGTGGTGTTCTCATTCTTTCAGTACATGATCATCAGAATCATTGAGCCAGCTGAATTGGCCTTCCCACGGATTGGGATTAACTAGCGTAAAGACCATGTTACACTGCTGTACAGGGCCAGGACCAGATGCCTGTAGCTGCTCAGGAGGGAGGACCACACAAGGAAGAGAAACACTGAAGACAGTGGAGGCCAAACATCTTCTGGCATCGATGTTCCTAATTTCAGATGTCAGAGCTTCACTGCCAAAAGAGATTGCATCTGTCACGGGTAATGTTGGACCATTTCTGCCATATATTACATGAGCTGGCATCCCATGGAACTGGATGACACCCAACACTTGGGGAGTGCTGCGGAATCCTTAACCTGGAGCCCTCCAGTAATGTTGCAATTAAATGCGCTGTGGTGGATGAATGGGAAGGAGGCCATCATAGACATGGTATGATTCCCGTGGCCAAAACAAGTTTTGTCAATGACTTTCAAGATTCAGATAGAAAGTATATTGGAGCCATTGATACGATTCACTCCATTTCTCTGGCCAGACCTCGCACCCTGCCAAAAAAGATTGCCCCTTAGATTTCCCTACTGTTCAACATTTTATACAGGAGGGAATAAAAAGCATGTTTATGCATCCTGTCCTAAGATTTGGACCCTCGAAGCCTCAGAATAAAGCTGGTGAATGTCCTGTGCGCCCCACATCTTCCCCAACGCCGACATGTTTTCCCAAAGCATTGTGTCCAAAACTGATAGCAATATTCCAGATGTGGTCTCACCAGGTTCTATGCACAACTGAAGCATTTTTACTGCTTATAGGTTCACTGGGCCAACAATCATACAGTTCAACCATCTGCAGCTGGAGGTCCTGTAGACAACATCTGGAATAAAGTCAGCACTTCCTGTAAAGCAAAGCTTATCTCGGCATGAGTCACAGCAGGAACATCTGCTACCATACAAACTGCAGTCTACAGCATTCATCCTTAAAAACACTTTTTCCTGCAAAAAGGAAATTTAAGTTGAACGTAATATACCATAGGTAGAGGATAAAATAGTGCAAATGATGTTCAAGTGGCCATTGAATTGAAACTGCTGCAGAGAGCATGAGGGGAGGTTAGGAGAAATGATGCAGCGCTGCTGCATAGTGGAATATTTTGCTCCAGGGAATGTCATTCCTAAGGAAAACTGGATAGGATTTTGAAGTAAAAGATGATGTAAAGTGATGGAGAGAGACAAGGCCATCAAAGCAAATAAGGATCGCTTTGACAACAAACCAGTGGAAATGTCATGAACTGAAAGCTTCCATCTATTGTATAAATATCAATGGTTCAATGTCACCAGTAAGCAATATTTGATAAGTTTGACACTATAAAAATAGTAATTTATCTTCAAAATGTAATACAGTTAATATGGATACTTTGGAATATCCCAAATGACAAGGTCATGCACTATATAGGTCAAATTCTTTATAACTGTTTCAATAGACTTTTGGTGCTTTTCATACCCAATATGGAGGAATAAGCCACGTATGAGTAAAATATATTATAATTCATTGGTAAAGTTTCTTTTGGAATGTTGTGCGGGAATTTGGGACACTGATGGATCGAATAGATTGCTTGCAAATATTTATGGTGGGATTTTCCAGCCGTGCTCGCCCCAAGGCTGGAAAACCCTGCCCGAGGTCAACAAATATTCGTGTGGTCCATGTATTGCCTGCCTTGATTCCCATGGCTGGCAGGATGGGAAAATTTTGCCCTTAAGTTCCAAGTTATGAGATGATTTGCAGTTGCTTTTAATCAAGAATATTGGTTCAATTCTGTGATGGTGAAGGAAATCATATATAATAGTGCAGAGCTTGATTCTCCAGCACGGGTTTAATGTTGATGAATTTCCACTTGTAGTCTGTTGGAAGGAGGTATTCTGTGACCTTTTCTCATTCATTATATCTTTATCTGCTTTGAAGTTATTTTGACAGGATTTTATTTTGATATAGTGCAACTTTAATGAGATTTCTTGTAAGGTCTTTATCACTGTAACATTTATTGATGGCCTACCAGTATCTCTGATGATACCTGGTGAGATTGTTAATTTGCTTTATTGTTATTCTAGGTTATAACTAGAGAATGAATCTTGGCTATAGCCAATATTATTGTTTTATTTTGGTTTATGTAATTGTCTTGTAGGACAACAGAAAACCTGTTTTTCCTGCTTGGGAAAGAAAACCTGAGAGAGGAATAAAACTCAGGAAGGCTTTTAATTTGCATTGCTTCGCCTTCTTAGAATTCTGGAAATGGCAAATTATAAACTAATGTTTTCAATATAATTTGCGCAACGCTCTTTTCTTTGTTTGCTAAAATGTGAATATTTTTAAATTAATCTTGTAGCACTTGTATATTATGAAGTAATATATGGAAGGATTCTTCTTGTCCTACCCGACATGGGAATCGTAATGGGTGGGGGGCAGAACATGCAAAGAACATTGACCTTAGATTGGGTTCTTTGATTTTTGAATGAGTGCAGCACATGAAGATTCTACCACCGCAACAAATTTTCTGGTTGGTCCAGTCCGCAGAATCGCGAGTCAGCCATTTTACAGGATTTGTGCATGCGTTCCTGACAGAAATAGGGACTGCACTATAAACCGACAAGGAAAAGAGGTAGGTGATTTTAATCTGTTTTAAACATATTTTAAATGTATTTTAAATGCTATTATAGGGCCCATGATTGGGGAATTAGCAGGAGACCCTACTGGAGTGAAGGGAGGAGCAATCAGGGCCCCCCAGGGGATTGGGCAGCGGGGGACAATGTGGCAGTGTCAATGTGTGCCCCCAGCACTGCCCACTGGGCATTGGGTACTGCCAAGGGATGGGGCCTATTGTGAGTGGGGCCTAGGGGCAATCGGTAGGGTTAGGGAGTCCTGCTGCCCACTCTGCATGGGGAGGGAGACCAGCAATCAGGGCGGGCTTGGGAGGATGGTGGCCTGCCAGGGGGTACCCTGCCTCTCAGGGTGTGGGTCTGTCTCCCGTCATGGGGCTCTGACCCCAGGAGTGATCAGCAGGGAACGGGGGGGTTTCCCATTGTGAGAAGCGTGGCGGGATTGCAAGGCCCTGCAGCCTTGGTTTTTAATGATATTCACGATAATGACCTTTGCAGTGCATAGAGTGCGGAAGTGCAGATCTGAAGTTGCACTGAGAAAACAATCATGATTCAGATCAGTTTTCTTGCCAATTCAGCACTTTTGGGAGAATTGCCTTCGAAGTTTATTTCGCCTCTGGTGTTGTACATCTGAACTTCCTTTATTAAAAGAAGAAATGCAAATAATTAAATTAGCACTAGATAAAAATAAATTACTGCAGATTCTGGAATTTGAAACCAAAAGAGAAAATGCTGGAAAATCTCGTAAGTTTGGCAGCATCTGTAAGGAAAGAAAAGAGCTTTCAAATCCAGGTGACACTTTAATCAGCTATGATAAAGGGATATCTGGGCTTGAAACGTTAGCGCTTTTCTCTCCAGACTTGCTGCCAGACTTGCTGAGGTTTTCCAGTGCTTTCTCTTTTGGAATTAAATTAGTATATTTGACTGTGAAATTCTGTTCTCAGAGTGGGAAGAACATGTGGTGCATCACATTAAAAAATACTATTGGATTAGAGTTGGTTACGACTGTGAGTCATTTTGTTTAGTTGGCTGGATGGCTTTTTTGTGATGCTGATTGATGCCAATAGCATTGTGTCAATTCTCCTGCAGTCTGTGGTTAATTATGGAGGCCCACCCTCTCAACTGTGCCCCTCACCTGAGGTACAGTGATCCTTAAGTTAAAATTACCACCAGTCAGTTCTCCTCCACCAAAGGTCATTTGGAACTATAGTGACTGCATCAGTCAGAACTAATTTTGGAATGTTGGGCTGGATTCACCGACCTTGCCAATAGCTGGGATTCTCCGGTCCTGCTGCAGTAAGCAGAGGTTTGTCTGAGTGCCAAATTCTCCACTCTCACTGGCAGCTGTGATGGGACACGATCAAAATTATCTCCAAAGTTCCATATTTGTATTCTCCCTCTTCAAAGAATCATTCAGCCAGATTTTTTTGTCCCCTGTGCCTTTAGCTCATGTTCCTTCTTTGCGCGAAGTAGAATCCCCGCATTGCTGAAGGAGGCCATTCAGCCTGTCGAGCGTGCAGCACCAACAATCCTATCTAGACTCTATCCCCATGTATTTACTCTGCCATTCCCCCTGACACGAAGGGGCAATTTATCATGGACTGTGGGACGAAACTAGAGCATCTCTAAGGAAAATCATGCAGATATAAGCAAACTTCCCACACAGGCAGTTACCCAAGGATCCGGATTTAACCTGATCTCTGCTACTGTGAGGCAGCAGTGCTAACCATTGTGCCACTAAGCCACCTCTGTTTTGTTACTTTTTTAATACATTTTTTGATCAGTCCTATTGGAGCATTTCTGATCAGTCCTATTATTTTTCCATTCTCCCATTGAAAATCATGCTGTCTTTGGACAGTTTGCTGCTGGAGAAATCTTGCTGCAAATCACAGTGTTTAAAATGAAGGTGCAAATGAGATAAGTCACAGTCACACTTTCTTACAAAATAGGTGCAAATTTATTCATGGTGTCGGACCATCTTTACCAGTTGCTGAAATAACAGATGTATATGTGTGATGCATGGCAGATCATTAGATCAGAAACCAGCTCCTACTGAATGAAAGCTAAGCAAAGTAATGCTAGTATCATCTTGATAGTCTTGTAGCAGTGTGTGGTTCTGCAGATATACCATGATTGCATGTTTTTTTCAGGTATATATGTATATATATATATCCTCGTAGCAACACTGTAGTGTATATAAATAGATCAGCGCATTGTTCATTTCTGAAAACAGAACTGAAAGGAAGATAAACTCCAGTTGCATAGCCCGTGTATTTGAGATTCACATCAAATGTTAGGCTTGCTTCAAAGTAATTTTCTGCAAGTTGGAAATAAATACGGGAGGTGGTAATTCTCCATAGAAACCCTTCACCTTTTATAAGGCTTTCTCAAGTACATTATCAGGAGATGGAAACATTGGTGCATTGAACAAATAGCTCAAAACTCATTTGAATATGTCACACAAAGAGAAAAGGATTTCACCAGCTTTCAAGGTACTGCAAATAACCAAGGAAGCTTCAAAGAGTAAATGCGCCTCATTCACATGTGTGCACCTTTTTAACAAGAATGCTGGTTCTACAGATATTGAAGATTTAACTTTGCTCAGCGTCCCAAATTGTTTTCTAAATATTATTTCTTTTTAGTCTCCTCTTGCCCTCTGGTACATTAAAGATTTTACAACCCAGGCTAAGACATTGAATTGAAACTGCCATCTTAAATCAGTGGAAATCTATATTGGTTTACGGGCTGTCACAGTACCAAAGTTTTTATACCAATCTCCTCCACAAATCATCACCTCATATTAAGTGCTCATTACCTGGCTTAGGAGTATGTGTGCAACAGAATGATTTACTTGGAGGGCTAGAAAGTATTCTATTTGAAGTCTCCTATTTGTATAGTCTTCGGGCATTTTTAAGACTGATAAAACACTTGAGGTCAAATAATGTGCAATCATTGACGTTTTGCTTGCGCTTACTGTGGAGGGAAGCTTAGATGCTAGGGATGAAGAACTTAAGTCACAAAATCTCAAATTGCTTGTTTGTTTGATATTGTACAACAATGCAGAGAGTTTTAGGAACTGGTAATTGCTACTTGATTCATTTCCTTATGATTGTTCGAGCCTCACTCATGGACCTTTTTCCAATGTCCCTCAGTCCCCCTTTCTCCATCTACAAGTCTCATGAATATAAATTCACTTCTACAGATATTCTTCTGTGTCATTGGTGTTGATTACTCCCTTCAGCCATCTGGTCATTTGTTTCTAACAGAAGTTGTCTCCCAATTCCCTTTGCCTATTAGTGTGATAGAAAAATCTTAGGGTGCACAACGAGGTCTTCTGCTGGATCTCCGCCTTTTACAATCCTTCAATCTATTTGAAGTTGAACCCAAGGTTCACATAGGCAACGCAAACTCTACAAAAATCAGAACTATGCATATGTTAGCATGCTTCAGTGCAGGATTCAATTTAAACCAATAACACAATTTGTACCAATATCACACCACCCAGGAGAATAGTTTACTCCCTTCACATCAAGATATAACGTGTTCTTCTGAATGGTCAAACATGGCTAATGATTTGATCATTACTTGGATCTGAGTGAACCTCCCAGCTTTCATTGTGATTACTATTCAGCTGTTCGTAAGTACACAGTTGGACAATAGCTATTTTTGAGAATATAATATGCAATCTTTGCTAAAAATATAAAGCACACAATGACTTCTTTCCAAGTCCTTTCTGTGGAAAAAGTATCAAGAGAATTGCAAACCATGATATTTTTGATTCTATTTTTCAGGGCTTGCTTTTAACCTTACCCAGTTAACTTATTTTACAATTGTCTCAAGGTTCTACTTCCCAAATTCCTTCTCTTCTAAGGTGTAATCCCAATAATTCAGTCCTTCCCTATGGTAGGAGATTTTGCTTGCCTTAGTTTAGTTAATTCTCTTTGAATCCCTTCAATTCCTGGGAGCTGGAATATCAAGCTCTGGAAGATACTCTGCAGTTGCATGAAACCCTGATGAGAGATTGAATTCAGTTCTGAGGTACCACAGCTCAGAATGAATATATTGAATATATTGGCCTTGCAGTGTAATGATAGGAACATAGCTGTAGGAACAGGAATGGCCATTTTGCTTCTTGATTTTGTTTCACCATTGAATGAGATTTAACATGATATGTGATCTTGCTGATCCTGCTTTTGCCTTATATCCCTTAATATCTTTGGCAACACAACGCTATCAATTTTATAAAATTAACATTGGATTTAACATCAGCTATTATTTGTAGATGAGAATTCCAAACTTTTACGCCTACATGGAGAATTGCATTCCTATTTCAATCTTAAAAAATGTGGCTCTAATTCTTTGACTATTCCTTTGTTCCCACTCTCTTCAACAAGCTGAAATAGTTTCAACCTATATATCTTGTTGTTTAACCCTACTTTGATCACTATCTCCTCTTAATTTAATCCTTGGAATCCAGATATTCTAATAAATCTATGCAGCACTCCTTCCAAAGTAAACATATCCTATTTAAGGTGCAATGACCAGAATTGCTCACAATATTCAGGTGTGGTCTAATCAGTGAAAAGACAAGGGAGACCCACTGCAACCTTGGACATGCCACACATCAGAAACTTGACCATCAAAGGCCAACAGCACTACAAGTAATGCCATTGTGCCTGCTATCAGATGTGTGATTTGAACATACTGTTGATATGTTGAAGATATGGATCAAGTGCCTGAAGTGATCTGGAGATGCCATCTTTTCTGAAGCATCACTTTTTGAAAAAGTGACCAAAGAAGTGGATGGGGGTAAGGCAGTTGATGTGGTATATATGGACTTTAGTAAGGCATTCGATAAGGTGCCCCATGGAAGGCTTCTGCAGAAAATGCAGATGTATGGGATTGAGGGTGATTTAGCTAATTGGATTAGGAATTGGCTAGCAGATAGAAGACAGAGGGTGGTGGTTGATGGGAGATATTCATCGTGGAGTTCGGTTACAAGTGGTGTACCTCAGGGATCTGTTTTGGGGCCCCTGCTGTTTGTAATTTTTATAAATGATCTGGATGAGAGTATTGAAGGATGGATTAGTAAATTTGCGGATGACACCAAAGTCGGAGGAGTGGTAGATAGTGAAGAGGGGTGTTATAGTTTGCAGAGAGACTTGGACAAGTTGCAGAGCTGGGCCGAGAGGTGGCAAATGGAGTTTAGTGTGGAAAAGTGTGAGGTAATTCACTTTGGCAGGAATAACAAATGTGTAGAGTATAGGGCTAATGGTAGGACTCTCAATAGTGTTGATGAACAGATGGATCTTGGTGTATATCTGCATAGATCCCTGAAAGTTGGCAATCAAGTCGATAAGGTTGTTAAGAAGGCATATGTAGTCTTAGCTTTTATTGGTAGGGGGATTGAATTTCGGAGCTGCAACGTCATGTTGCAACTGTACAAAACTCTAGTGCGGCCGCACTTGGAGTATTGTGTACAGTTCTGGTCCACGCATTATAAGAAAGATGTGGAGGCATTGGAGAGGGTACAGAGGAGGGTTACCAGGATGTTGCCTGGTATGGAGGGCAGGTCTTATGAAGAGAGGCTGAGGGATTTGAGGTTGTTTTCGTTAGAAAGGAGGCGGCTAAGAGGAGACCTTATTGAAATATATAAGATGATTAGAGGTTTGGATAGAGTGGACAGTGATAGCCTTTTTCCTAGGATGGAGAAAGCTAGCATGAGGGGACATAGCTTTAAATTAAGGGGTGGTGGTTATAGGATGGATGTCAGAGGTAGGTTCTTTACCCAAAGGGTGGTAAGGGTATGGAATGCCCTGCCTGCGTCAGTTGTAGATGCGCCAAGTTTGGTAGTGTTTAAGAGGTTAGTAGATAAGTTTATGGACAAAAAGGGAATGGTTTAGGTTAGAGGGTCATTGCTTTTTCCTAATTGGTCAGCGCAACATCGAAGGCCGAAGGGCCTGTTCTGCACTGTAATGTTCTATGTTCTGTGTTCTATCAGCCAGGGTCTCCAGAGTGACAACGGTTTTCTGTGCTCTTGTATGAGAACAAGTTTCTACTTGCAAGAGGAATGAGGAAGACAGCTTAGATCTTTCTCAGAAAATTCACAGCAGAGCAGGGCAAGAGGAGGTGGGCACTGCATTTTTCACTGCTTGCATCAAAGACCGGGATTCCAGAGACATCCTTATTAACTCATTGTTCACATCAACTGCACCAAAGTGACGTATGTCATCAGAAAATTCACCAACTTCTGTTCCACTTTAGTTGATGTCCTCAACTGCAGCATCAAACAACTTAAGTCTTCTACCACACAACACCCAAGAACAGGATAAAATGGGAAAAAATAATGCCAAAGAACAGAAACTTATCAAAACAACAGTTTCTTAGACAATCTTGTAAATACACATGTCCCATTCCAAAACCTCACCTTTCTTCTTCCTTTGTGTCACACAATCTATGTGGTTTCAGAGGTAGAAGCAAGCTAAATCAGGTCTCTGTTCTAGCTGAAAAGCATTTGGCTGACATGAGTTGTGTTTTGCGGCCAACCTAAGACCTTCAAAGCCTACTCGACCTACACGTGTCCAGAGGCAGACTAGGTCATTGAAAGAAGAGGCAGCATGTGGGCTACTGATCAAGAGCACAGCTGTAGGTGGAAAGATTTGGAGTGGCATCTTTACTTGCATTACCCCTATTAGCAGCAACCCTCTCATACCCTTGCCCTGCCCTGTCCTGCCCTGCCCTGGCCTGCACTGCCCTGCCTATTTATCTGATGCTATGACTCTGAAAAAGAATCTGGTGCAGATCGATGCAACCATCATAGAATCTATTTGAAATGATATGCAAGTTCACATCCAGAGTCTGCTTGCTGCTGTTGAAGGTGTACATGATACCAATTGATTGAAGTGTATGATAGTCCAAGGACTGGTCATGGAAAAAAGCAACAACCTGTGACATAATCCTCCCTCATTCCTGAGGTGGAGTCCTCCAGTCACTCTCCAATCCGAGTGTTCAATGTTAGAGACTGGTCAGTACGTTGTACACTGTCAGGCACTTCTCAGTAATTCTTCTCTCATCGATAATGGCCAATTTGTGTCATCTGTTCTCTGGCGAGCTGAACTTGGTGAGTGCTCATGAACACAGTTGTCCCTATCTCACTTTGAAGTGTGTGTTACCAGGTGAAAACCCAACTATCTGCCTTGCTAGTTTAACTGAAATGCGAGTAACTGAACTGATGCATATAAGTCCTGGGATAATGACCCCCATCAGGAGGCCTTAGCTCCTCTTAGGAATCCGCATCAATAACCGCCCCTGAATTATGCCTTACTGATAAGACTCTCTGGGGAATAAAAGGCAGGATTTAACACTGGCAATGTAAAAATATGTGGCAAGATATCATTTTGAAGATGATCATATTTCACACTCCATTGAAATCAAGTCAACATGATTGAATGTTGTTTTTTGGTAACTTATATCTATTTGCTTCACCAGGTAGTGAAAGCTCTCCATCTTCAGATCTTCAGTGGCCAGAGTTATTGAAACTCCATTGGTCTTCAGTAGTTCCTCCTATGTTTGTCATGTTTGAGGGGCACTCCTAGTTCTCTCCTTCTCTCTGGTGTTCTGTGTTCTCTTGGCATTCAAGAAGGGAAAGAAGAGGCCAAAGCATGAATGCAATGGTACCTGTTCATCCAGTGGATGGACCAAATTGTTTTTAGGATTGTTATGAGGTGAAACATTTTACATGAGAATGGAGGAGAAGAGGAGTGGTTGTTGGATATGTGCTAAGGAAAGGTGGCAGCAAGGGCAGAGAGGCCTACTGCATGACGTTGGCAAGAAGGGGCTCACATTCTTCGGCAGGTTCCCTTGTGCGAAGATATTCTACCCAAGATCATAATCCCTCTTTAAGCTCCCTTCTCAGAGAAAAAGGTCCTTCCCACACTTCATCCCCCTCTTGCTGGGGTTTGCCAGGCAGACACCTTCAAAATCCTCACATTTACCTGACACTCAGCATCTACAACACATCTTCTGCAGCGAATGGCTGTAGTCCCAGCAATGACCACTATTCAGTCTTGGCGCTACTGGGACTATGGAACTGTTAGGCAATTAGATTAACCATGACTCTCAATGGTTGGACTTCCTTGACATTGGGGATGGATAGTTCATTCTGGATCAATTCAGGCTGCCTGCAGTGTAATATCTCTACACATGTGGCTGATTTCTGATTGGCGCTGTGATCCTGAAAATTTCAGTCAGAGGTAGAGGGTTAAGTAATCTATCTCCCTGTGTAATCCATCCCTTGGAGTGTGGCACTATGGGTGAAATGTTACCAAAAACTGGCTGAATGTTGTTTCTGGCGAGGAAATTGATGTATTTCTTTCCAGAGAAACAGTCAGTTTTCTCACCATATTCTACCACACTTTGCCAAAAAAAAACAAGAGAGAGTGATTCATGCCATCACAGAGGTGATAGGGCTAAAACACACCAGCAAAGTTCGGCTGCTTAGAGATCAGGGCACCATGTTTAAATGAAAATCTGCGATCAACCTGTCCATCTCTGATTGGAGTGATTTGTAACTCTGCTCCTGGCCCTGCTCCACCCTTCCCCACCTTCTGCAATCGTCAGCCTTTTCTCTCTCTCTCCCCACTGCCCTCAGTCCCTGCTGCCATCAGCACAATCAGAGCCAGCAGCACTCCCCAGCAAAGGCCACCACTGCATTCCAGCATTCCTTCTTTATTGTATCGCTCCTGGCCCATAACCCCAACAGCATTAACCTCCACTCCCACCCACCTCCACTCCTCCCCCCTCTCCTCCATATTGTGCATTTCCCTAGCCACAATGCCAAACTGGCAGTGCTAACCTGTGACAAGGACAGGTCCCAGTTGCATTGCCAAGGAACTGCCTGGTCATGCCCCCTCTCCCCAGAGGCTATGCTTACATTTACATCCTCAGTCAGGCCACATGATATAATGTCAAGGTGAACCTGTTGCAAAATGTGCCAACGTGATGGTGTCAATATCTGGCTAGGTGTCAAGATACGAAGGGGCAGGATGGAATGGCGAGTTAATCAGATTAAAATGCATGCTAATGTGTGCTAAGCAGGATCATGCTACCAGTTCTTTAACCCCCCCACTGGCATTCGCACAGATAACGGAGTTGGGCTTAAGTTTTCATTCTAAGTTCATGCTGTTGATTCCTCTGCTACATTCAACAATGTCAGCATGCTCCCTGCTATAGTACTCTTCCTCCCACTGGTCTCCTCACAGCCTCAGCAGGATATGCAGGGAAACGGCTCTGATTCAACGCACTGCCTTTCCTGTCTGGAATCCATTCTGCTCGTTGCTTCTCTTTCAATATGCAAACTGCTTCAGCCTGCTTAGTTACAGTGTCCCTTTAAATTGGATTGTGTCAAGCAATTCTACATCAAACCATTGAACTCTACATTGCTATAGCAAAGATAGAATGAGAGGGAGTTGTGTTTTAGTTGTGTTTTACGGAGAACATCATTGCAGTACTGAAAGGGGATATGGGTAGTACTGAGAAATAAGAGGGGATTACTTTGATAGGATTGCACTTATAGGCCCCCAAATAGTCAGTGGGAAATTGAGGAGTAAATATATAAGAAGATTATAGATAGTGCCAAGATAAATCGGGTGGTAATAGTAAGGGGCTTTAACTTTTCCAATATTGATTGTGACAGCCATAGTATTAGGGGTTTGGATGGTGAGAAATTTGTTGAGTGTATTCAGGAAGAATTTCAGTATTTACTGTTGAGGAAGGCACGGATGTTAGGGAACTTGGAGAAACAAATAGTGATGTCTTGGGGAGTATACATATTAGAGGAAGAGGTACTGGAAGCCTTAAAATGCATCAAGGTAAATAAATCCCCAAAACTTGATGAAGTGTATCCCAGGATATTGTGGGAGGTGAGGAAAGAAATTGCAGGTCCCCTAACAGAGGTACTTGAATCATCAAGAGGTGTCTGAAGATTGGAGGGTGACAAGTATTGTGTCTTTGTTTAAGATGGGCTACAAGGAAAAGCCTAGGAACTATAGGCCAGTGAGCCTAACATCTGTAGTGAGTAAGTTGTGAGAAGATATTGTGAGATACAGGATGTGCATACATTTAGAGAGGTAAGGACTGATTAAGCGCAGTCTGCATGGTTTTGTGAGTGGAAAATCATGTCTCAGGAATTTGACTGAGATTTTTGAAAGGGTAACCAAGAAAGCAGATAATGGCAATGCAATCGACATTGAGGACATGGACTTTAACAAGGCCTTTGACAAGGTACCATATAGTAGGTTGTTGCAGGAGGTTAAATCTCATGGGATCCAGGGTGAGGTAGCCAACTGGATACAAAATTGGTTTGATGACAAAAAACAGAGTGTTGTAGAGGGTTGTTTATCAAACTGGAGGCACGTGACCAACCAATGTGCCTCAGGGATTGGTATTGGGTCTATTGTTATTTGTCATTCATATTAATGATTTTGATGAAAATTTAGAAGGTATTGTTCGTAAATTTGCAGATGATACCGTGATTGGTGGCATAGTGGACAGTGAAGAAGGTCATCTAGGATTGCAATGAGATCTTGATCAATTGGGTCAGTGGGCTGATAAATAGCGGATGGAGTTTAATTTAGATCTATGTGAGGCGATTTTGGTAGATCAAACCATGACAGGATTATTCCATTAATGGTAGGCCATTGGGGAGTTATAGAACAAAGAGATCTAGGGATACATGTTTATAGCTCCTTGAAAATGGAGTCACAGGTTGAAATGTGGTGAAGAAGGCATTTGGTATGCCTAGTTTCATTGATCAGAACATTGAATACAAGAGTTGGAATGTCTTGTTGAAGTTGTACAAGATATTAGTAAGGCCACATTTGGAATACTGCGTACAGTTCTGGTCATCCTATTATAAAAAGGATATTATTAAACTAGAAAGAGTGCAGAAAAGATTTACTCGGATGCGACTGGGATTTGATGATTTGAGTCATATGGAGAGGCTGGATAGATAGGGAATTATTCCTTGGAGAGTAGGAGATTTAATGGTGATCTTACAGACGTCTATAAAATAATGAGGGGCATTGGTGAGTTAACATCTTTTCCCAAAGATAGGGAGGTAATATTAGAGGGAATAGATTTAAGGTGAGAGGGGAGAGGGACAAAAGGTCCAGAGGGGCAAATTTTTCACTCAGAGGGAGGTAACTGTCTGGAACTAGCTGCCAGAGGAGTAGTAGAGGTGGATACAATTTTGTCTTCTAAAAAGAACTTAGATAGTAACATGGGTAAAATGGGTATAGGGGGATATAGGCCAAATGCAGGCAATTGGAAACATCTTGGTAAAAATTGGGGTGGCATGGACAAAGATAATGGGATGAAGAGACTGTTGCCATGATGTAAACCTCTACGATTCTCTATGGCTCTAAGCTGCTGCTGCTGATTGGATGGGAGTCCTGGAGGTACATTTATCAAGCGTTGGCTGAGTTAAATCCTACTGACAGATGCAATAAGCTTCAAATTTTCTCAATTCTATTCAAATTCCTAACCCATCATCTGAGTGGCATTCAATAAAGATTGAGCTTGTGTTCCTAAAGCTCCCATTAATTCAACTCAAAGTTTATTCTTCATTGAGGAGGAGTACAACTCCCTCGTCATGGCGCAGTTATTAGCGCTGTTGCCTCGTGACGCTAGGAACCCCGGTTTGATTCCCAGCTTGGGTCACTGTCTGCGGATTCTCCCTGTGACTGTGTGGGTTTCCCTGACTGCTCCAGTTTCCTACCACAGTCTGAAAGATACGCTGATTAGGTGCATTACGCATGTTAAATTCTTGCTCAGTGTGCCTAAACAAATGCTGGTGTGTGGCAACTAGGGGATATACAGAGAAACTTCATTGCAGCGTTACTATAAGCCTACTCGTAACATAAATAAATAAACATTATTTAAAACTTGTAATTCCTGATGCTTCCTGTATTTAGTTCTTTGTTCCCCTTGCAACCAATCAAAAAGAAAATTATCTTTCTTATCATTAGATGAACCGAGACTTTGCAGGCCAGAGAAGCAGCCAACCAAACTCTTAAAGAAAAATAAAATGCTTCAGCTTCTGGCACATACCATGGAGTTAAAATTCGACTTAGCAGGGTGCAAAATGGGCAGCAGAGAATTATAAATTATAAACCTTGCTCAATTCCTTCTTTTTACGGAAGTCAACGGGGTGTATAATTTGTGGCTCATCAGCTACCACCTGTTTTGCAACCCTGCTGAAGTTCAATTTTACCTCCCACTGAATTGCTTCTTGGGTCCTAATACATCTTCAGTTTTTGCAAAAGGAGTGAAAGCTATCTAAATCATTCACGGTACCATTTCCCCGAAAGAGCATTGGCAAAGCTTTTATTCATTTGCCTACAAACATAAGAAGTGCTGACAGCATTTACATCAAGGTACATCATCCTGTCACGTGTGTGACAATCTGATGAAAATGATACATGCCTTTTGTCTCTCACCAGACAATGAAGGTTTTTCATGAAGGCAATGTAACTTTAAATCATAGTTTTCCTTTCTCCTTTTTTTCCATCTACACGTTACCCCTGTAGAGCCTGTTATTAATTTCACTTTAATACTCTGACCACATTACGTTCATTTTTTTTCCACCCTACAAGATATAAATATTTTTGATAAAGAAAAGTACACCTACTTTCAGCTTGCTATTTACATACTGACTGATCAAAGTTTTCTGGGCTCTCTTTCATGCTAACTGCCATTCTATTCTCATTTTTCTTATTTTCCAGCCTTATTTTCTTCTTTACTTCCCCACTCAGCTTACTGTGTTTTGTCTGGTTCCTGCATAAAGATTTTGCTACATCAGATGTCCTTCTTCTTTGTTTCATCCTATTCTCTATCTCTTTCATTATCCAAAGATGCCTGGTTTTATTTTTTTTTCACCTTGTATAAATGTATCCAGCTTGCACCTGAAAAGTCCTCTCCTAATTTTTTTCTACTGCAGTTTAGCCTGTCAATCATTGATTATATTCATCATTGGTTAGGTCCCCTTTAATCCTATTGAGGCCAACTTAGAAGTTTTCCTTTTGATTGCTCCTTGCGTTTTTTTATTAGTAATCTAAACCTTATGATACAATGATCGCTCTTGCCCAACTGCTTCCCCAGAGACACATGGAGTGATGTTTAATGGAAGCAGTGGGAAGTCTTGTCTGCCAGTTTTAGACCAGTGAAAACCTTGCATCACTTTCATTTTGGGAAGACTTACTGTTTTAAGTGCCAGGTATTTAACCTGACAGCAAGGAGGTCTTCCTCAAGGATCAAAGAGTTTGAAGATGTAAACACATCTCCCTGAGGACTGCTGGCAGTCTAAGATCAGTGGATGTGTGTGCATTATGATGTGGAGATGCCAGTGTTGGACTGGGATAAACACACTAAGAAATTTCACAACACCAAGTTAAAGTCCAACAGATTTATTTGGTAGTAAATGCCACAAGCTCTCGGAGGCAAAGCTAGTGGTGTTTACTACCAATTAAACCTGTTGAACTTTAACCTGGTGTTATGAGACTTCCATGTGTGCATTACCAGGCAGTGCCACTGAAACTGCTTTGAGTGCAGCCTGTACCACATCCACACAAGACCCAAGATTGTAAATGGACACAGGCCACAGTTGGTGAAGTCAGGAGGGTGATAGTTCATGGGGTGAGAGGTTGAGTGGTGTGGGAGATGGAATGGGTCTTGGGGTTAGGAGTCAGGAAACAGGTTGTGGGGTGGTTTTGGGAATGGCTTGTCAGTTTGGGGGAAGACAGGTGGGGGAGTCAGGGTTGGGGGGGTTATGTAAGAGTGGTCAGGCCAGGAAAATGGATGGGTTCAAGATTGTGAGTATTCAAGTCATGGAGTGAACGTTCGTGTTGACCGGTTGGGATGGTGTCCAAAGATGTGTAAGTTAAGTGGCTTAGCCAGGGTAAATATATGGGGAAGGGCAGGGGTAGGCCTGGCTAAGATGTTCTTTTGGGGAGCTGATGTAGACTCAATGGGCTAAATAACCTCCTCCTGCACTGTAGGGATTCTGTGATTCTATGGTTAATGATGAGTTACATCAGAGATTAAAAAGTGTAACAATTCCAGAATAAGTGTCGACATAAGTAGCACACATCTAGCCCAGGGTTCATACACAGAGATCAGTATATTTCCGTATCCTCTCATCCAAAATGCAGCACATCCAACACTGAGTGGCAGCCTAGAGTTCTGAATTTGAGTCTCTGGAGTTATCTTCCACCATATCTTTCTGACTCAAAGGCAAAGGGATGACCAATGCCTATAATGGATGCACACTGATGGGAATTAGCACTCTTTTTCTAGTAACTCTGCTGATAGATGAAATGGACAAATCAAAGCAGCTTCCCATACGTTCAGTTGGTAAAATTGAGGAGCTAAAGTGTTTCAAAATTCTTGACTTGTCCCAGGTGATATCACTACTGTTTCAGTCAACCATCTGGAAATTCCACAGGAATACAATTAAACTATGTAAAGGAAATTGTGAACTCATAGTAGAGAACCATAGAATCATTGGATAGAACAATACAGAAGGAAGTGATCTGACCCATTGAGTATCTGCTAGTTCTGTTGAAGGGTGACACAGTGGCAGAGTGATTAACACTGCTGCCTCACAGCACTAAGGACCCAGGTTCAATTCTGGCCTCAAATGACTGTCAGTATGGACGTTCTCCCTGTGTGTGTTGTTTCCTCTCATTCATTGCTCTGATTTTCTCCCACAGTCCAAAGATGTACAAGATAAAAGAAATTACTGCAGATGCTGGAATCTGAAACCAAAAGAAGAAATGCAGGAAAATCTCAGCAGGTCTGGCAGCATCTATAAGGAGAGAAAAGAGCTGACCACCCTTTGTCAAAGCTAAAGGGCATAGAAAGTGGGAAATAATTATACTGCAGGTGAGGAAATGAACGATGAGTCATAGTCACACAAACTGAGGAAACCAGCTATTAGCTGTACACAGAGGAAATAAAGGGTCTGAAAATGGCAGAGAAGCTAAAATGAAGTTGTTGGGGGAAAGCAAGGAGGGGAGGGAAATGGATACAACAGAGGTAAGATTTAGAAAAGGGGAAGCAAAGGGGAAGAAAAGGTAGGGGGGAAAATGGGGGAAAGGAATGGAAAGAAATAAAAGGTAGGGAACAATAAAAAAAAGAATGAAAACAAAGGGCTCAAGGTGGGGTTGAGCAAATCATATGAAGTTGTTGAATTCGATGGTGATAATGTTCACCCACTGTAAAACTGGCTAGTCCCTCTGTTCCACCCAAACCAAGCATGGGCACAGTGCCCACAGTGAGAGTCATGCTGCCACTAGTAATGGCATGGGGCAAACAATCGGTTTTGTGAAACAATCGATTTGCCGTCAAGCTCGTATGAGGAGCTGTCTATTGCGTGTTGGAGTATGCCTCCAAGGCCAGAGTTTTACATTGCTTGAGTGGGCTTGTGCCTGACCCAAAAGCAGTGAAATTGCACACAAAGAATCTGGATGCCCATCCTGACATCACTGTGCACTTGCACGATATTTCGATCAGTGGGCATGCCCAAGAATGTGGTCTACATAAACGACTTGGAAGTTGGGGTAGGTGGTGAGATCAGCAAATTTGCTGATGACACCAAGATGCTTGGATTGGCGGGTACAGAGGAGCAGTGTCAGGCAATACAACAGGACATAGATAGGTTGGTAGACTGGGCAGATAGATGGCAAATGGAATTTAATCCGGATAAATGCGAGGTGATGCATTTTGGCCGGAAAAATGTAGAAGAGAGTTATAGGATAAAAGGTAAAACTATACGGAGCATAGAGACGCAGAGAGACTTGGGGGTGCAGGTTCACAAGTCTCTGAAGGTGTCCTCACAGGTGGAGAAGGTGATAAAGAAGGCGTATAGTATGTTAGCTTTCATAGAAAAGGGTATAGAATACAAGAGTAGGAGTTTGATGCTGCAGTTGTATAGAACGTTGGTTAGGCCTCACTTGGAATACTGCGTCCAGTTCTGGTCGCCGTACTATCGGAAGGATGTGGAGTCCTTGGAGAGAGTGCAGAGGAGGTTTACCAGGATGCTGCCTGGTATGGAAGGACTGTCTTATGAGGAACGATTAAATAGACTGGGGTTGTTTTCCCTTGAAAGACGTCGGCTTAGAGGGGATCTCATAGAGGTGTATAAGATTATAAGGGGTATAGATAGAGTAAATGGAGGTAAACTTTTTCCACATTCAGAAATGGATAGGACAAGGGGTCATGGCCATAGGGTGAGGAGGGCTATGTATAAGACGAATATTAGAGGGCAGTTTTTCATACAAAGGGTAGTGGGGGTGCGGAATGCACTGCCGAGTAAGGTGGTGGGAGCAGGCACGCTAGGGCTGTTTAAGGGTCTCTTGGACAGCCACATGAGCGGTATGCAGATAGAGGGATATTGTAGGACTGTTTAACTACGGCTTTTTTTCCCACAGGTAATTCGGTCCATACTTGACTAACATTGAGCATGCATTCGGCAGGTGGTGCGAGTACAGCTCTTGGATGTTGATTCATAGGTTGCCTGGTACTTCATGTCGTAAATGAGTGCTTTATGTGGACCATCTGAAGGGCACCATGACAGCTCAGAGACTATCGATGTGGCTGTGCAGACACTTGGAATTGGGCCGGTGTCTGCGGAGTTTGCGCGTTCTCCCCGTGGTTGCGTGGGTTTTCTCCGGGCACTCCGGTTTCCTCCCGCAACCCAAAAATTCGCTCTTAGGCTGATTGGGAAACAAATTGTCCCTATAGTGAGAGTCTTCCATATTAGGAATAACCTAAATCTATAATAGGAAAATGGAAATGCTACTATATAGTTATGACAGCGGCGCGGGCTCGTTGGGCCGAAGGGCCTGTTTCCCGTGCTGTGTTGCTCTAAAAAAAAAGAATCTGTAGCCTAGCCATCCACAATCAAACAAGCAATTTAGCCAATTGTGGGGCCAATTAAATGCAATTGTGTGGCTGTCCTGCATTTATGGTTGGTTGCAGGCTGTTTAGTCAAATGTTTTTTTAAAATTAGTAGGATAAAATATCAGAGCTGAAAAGAAATGACAGAAGGTATGTGAGAACTCAAGTTTTAAAGTGCTGTCCATATATACTTTGCAACGCTTTTCCTTTGCAGTGTATTGTTTTTTTTACAGATGTGCAGCTCCCGGAGACAGATATAGCATCAGCTTTCCATCTGAGTGAGCACGTTAGGCTTGTCAATCTGCACCTTCCCTTTTCTCTGTGCCCACTTGCTGCCTTCCCGGCAGCACTGAGCCTTTCTGAGTGCACATGACATGCTGACCACCCTTTCATTGGCTAGGCAATATGAAGTCACGTTCCAGGACCAATCACAGCCAGTAGTGCATTTCCCACCTGGATATGCGTGCTCAACAGATTAAAAATTCAGGCCCAGGTTTTGCTTTTGGCAGCTCAGTGATTAGCACTGCTGCCTCATGGTACCAGGGACCCAGGTTCAATTCCCAGCCTGGGACACTGTCTGTGTGGAGTCTGCATATTCTCCCATATCTGTGTGAGTTTCCTCGGGATGCTCTGGTGTCCTCCCACAGTCCAAAGGATGTGCCAGTTAGGAGCATTAGCCACGCTAAATTCTTCAACTGTGCACCATGCCCACGATTAAGGGATTTTCAGAGTAACTTCATTGCAGTGTTAATTAAGTCTACTTGTGACATTAATTACTAAACTTTAAACTTAAAACAAAATTCTGGTCTGCTGTGCTGTGTATTTACTTATTTATTGTACTTTTTTCTCTGATTTACCACAGAGATATTGAGATGAGTCTACAACTTGTTTAATTTATAGTGATTTAAAATATCTCAGCAATGACAGGAGTTCTACACATGTCCATACCTCAGTTCTTTCTGAAAGCTTCTATTTACTTCAGCTCTCTGAACCTCCATCCAGGCTTAATCAATCAAGCACAGTAAACATGTGGATCTATCAACAGGCTAATGTAAATAATCACAGAACAATTACACCATTGACCACAATAAGGACAATCTTACCAGTTCATCCACACCAGTTGACTGACGGGGTAAATTGCTATGATTGCAAGAGAGGTGAAAAATTGGGTTCATGCCCAAAGCTGATTTTAATATTCATTTTGGAATGATTACTGAGCCCTGGATGCAATCATCCAGTGTTGTTTGCCTCAACAGCCTCACTGGTGGAGGTTTTCACTGATAAGGATCATTTTAGCCCCTTAACAACCAGAACTTGATGTGTTAGCCATGCCAGTGGGACCAGACACCACTGAAGCTCCCTAGGTGGTTGGGGATGGGACAGCAGTGCCCCTTGCACAGTGGCAATTTGACACTGTCATCCTGGGACCCTGGCAGTGCCAGCATTCTAACACTATCCACCAGGCACCCTAGTACTGTCAGTCTGGTACCCTGGTAATGCTTACTGGGCACTGGGCAATGCCAAGAGATGGGGCCAAAGGGGAGGATGTAGGGCTTAATGGAAGGGCAGGGTCTGAAACAGAGGCAGCATATGGGAAGCTGCATATTCTGCAATGAAGATTGCAGGATTGGCAATCACAGAGCAAGATGGGGGAGGGCGGCAATCAGGCGTACACAATTGAGGACGTACGATCGGAGGGGTGAGAAAGTCGATGTCTTGGGGGGGGGCGGTTGCTGGGAGAGTGATAAACCTCCCAGTGCACTGTATATTCTTCCTATAATGCACTCGGTGATCAGAGCACATGCACAATAGAGCCCACTAACATTTAGCAGCTGGATTCCTCACATCAATAAACTCCATCCATTCCCCTTACTGGCAAAAATCACACTTTGCCTTTTTATTTTTCTAAGTGTCATAAGACTTGATTCTTTTCTCTTGCCACAAAAATGGTTCTGAAACCCTCTCGTTTTCATGCTTGTTCAGCACTTAGAATTTTTTTGGTAAGATCGACTCCTACGTGTTTCATAATCTGGTTTACATGAAGGCATAGTCCTTGTCACACGGCCAATCGGTAGGTCATTGGGATGAGGAGAAAGAAGAAAAGTGGCCTCAGGCAATGCCAGTTTTATACGTCACCTCTAAAGGGCCCAGGAAATGCTTGCATCCCATTGATTCCTTGTTGCTCACCACAGCCTTTTGAAGGGTAGTTAGGAATGGCTAATACATGTGTCCCTGTCAGTAATACACACTTCCTGTGAACAAATGAAAGAAAAGAGTAGAACTTGACAGTACAAGCACTGCTCACTTTCACCCAAATTATCCCTCCTTGCTATCCTGTCAGCTTTGTAAATACAAGGCATCAAATGCTTGTTTCAGGTGAGTATTCTGATTTCTCTTCCAATAGGATTAACAGTGTACTTGCACAATAGTTTAAGTGTGGGAGTCAAACTCAATTTCGTCTCAAAATGAAAAATTTAAGGACCTTCATATTACCATTTAATTTAAGAAAACACAGCTTCACAGTATCAAATCTTTTTGTATTGGTGACCTTGAGTTCAAGTAGGGAAGACAGGGACCCTTTAAAAGGTGCTGGCATTTGATTGTTTAATCCTTTGGTTTGTGGTTTGTGATCTCCTTGCATACCATCTGCTATGAGTTAGGAGTCCCCACAAAATGTTCAGCTGAGGACATCACATTCTGGTCAAAGGTCAGCTCAGATATTCACAGATGCAGAATCAAATTCTCAAGGCACGATTCTCCAATCTCATCCATTCCCACCCAAAACTCCATTTTCTGAGTGGCAAAGGAAAATCCCAGCCAGTAACTGAAAGTCTTGGATGGAGTGGGCACGGGGAAGATGTTTCCATTAGTAAGAGAGACGAAGATCCGAGGATACATGATAAAAGGATGACCCTTTAGGACCAAGATGAGGAGGAATTTCTTCAGCCGGAAGGTGGAGGATCTATGGAATTCATTGCCACAGAAGGCTGTGGTAGCCAAGTCATATAGTGCATTGTAGACAGAGATAGATATGCCCTTGATTGGTAAGAGGATCAAAGGTTTTAGGGAAAAAGTGGGAGAATGTATTTGAGAAACTTATCAGCCATGATTGAATGGCAGAGCAGACTTGATGGGCTGAATGTCCTAATTCTGCTCATATATCTTATGGTCTTATGGTTTCAGCAGTCTCATAGCTTTTCATGAATACATCTTGAAACAAAAGCATATTATCTTTATTAAGAGTTGTGTCAAGATATACATTTCCATCTTTTGGCCGCTTTATGGGTGTGGTAGATAGTCAGATTTTACTATATTGCAGTCAGTGACCTACCTCCCTAAGCCATGAAGATGGCCGGCCACTCAGGAATAGCTTCAGGCACTCAGTTTTACCTCAGGACTAATAAAGCAAGTGGATGATATGGCCAATGAATTATTCAATAAATAAGTAATTCAATACTTAACTAATGCCCTGAAGTTCAAGTCAATTTTGCTTAGGTCTTCTGCTCTGTTTCAATTCCCTCACAAGAATTTAATAAATAGTTACCTGATAAATTATTGTCACACCTGATCTCATTTCAACCATTCGAACTGATCATCCAATGCAGCAGTCAATCTATACTGTCAATCCCTACAAGGAAACCACTTACACCGTACTCCATTCCTCTCGGCAATCTTCCCGGAATGATTGATTCCATTGTATTCAATGAACATGTTAATGACTTTCCACCTGATTGAATATACTGAATTAATAAATACTTGAATTCTCTCAACTGGACTTGAAGTTGATCAGTTAGTAAATAAACAAACAAATTGTACTGTTGAAACTCTTATTTGTTACAATAAATTAGGAAACAAATAATTACTTGCCCTTCCTGAGTGCAAGTCTATAAGTGCCCATTAAAACCAATTGTCCTTCAGAGCTAAACAGTAATGGAATATAACATAAAAAATGACCTTCTGGCTATTGGGGATGAAACATTAAAGTCAATGGTGAACAAAATAGTGAACTCATCTGCTGGCAAGTTAACTTGTTTTTCATATACCAAGCTTCATGTTAACTCAGTTTGACATATTCTTAAATATCTTAAGTGTACCGGAAAGTCCTGATTTTGCAAAACCATTAATATTTGCATATCTGACTGTCAAACTGACCCAAGCTGCCTCCCTGTCCAAAGAGATCCTTGTGACATAGTGGTACAGTAGTTAGCACTGCTGACTCACAGTGCAAGGGACCTGAGTTCAATTCCCAGCTTGGGTCACAGTCTGCATGTTCTCCCGATGTCTATATGGGTTTCCTCTGGATGCTGTGGTTTCTTCTCACAGTCTGAAAGGCATGCTGATAGGTGCATTGGCCATGCTAAATTCTCTCTCAGCGTACCTGAACAGAAACAAAAGTGTGGTGATGGGAGATTTTTCACAGTAATTTCATTGCAGTGTTAATGTATGCCTACTTGCGACACAAATAAATAAACTTTCTTTTGTGCTAAGTTTGTAGAATCAGCTCATTCAAATAATTATCACCCAATCGGACAACTCAACTTTTGGGAGCCACAGTGAATGTTGACTAAGGCAGAATGTAAAGAGATTTGGATCAGTATATTCAGGTAACTCCCCATACAGCAACAATGACTGTTTTCAACCTTCAGAGAACATCAAAAAGAATTTTTCTGTTTCGAATACATGTCAGATTTGCTGAGGATGTGAGAAGAGAAGAAAAGAAAGGAAGGAAAACCAGGCAGAAGTGCAATGAAGGGAACCTAATGTGGGACCAACTGAAAGAAAAATTGGGTACTTTTCAAAAATGGTTGAGATTTATAATAAGTGGGATATAGAATAGGCAGGCAGATGAAGAGAATCAAGCAGGAAGTGAAGGAGTCCCTTGGAGTTCCATTTTGGAAGGTGGTGAGAGCTTGTTCTTCAGAAACATGCAGTTAAAGCCATGTTTGTGGCATCAAAAGCAATTTGGCTATACAGCAGGTTGTAAGAAGAAACAAAAGAAAGAAAGCTATGGATCAAGTGCTGGCAAATGGGATGAGGTGGGCAGCTCAGGGCATTTCATGTGTTGGTACAGGCTCGATGGGCCAAACAGCCTTCTCTGTACTGTAATAATCTGTGATTCTGAGGGGAAGAAAAGAAGGGAAGAGCAACAGTGATTGAGGATTCATTAGTGAGGTGAGCTAATAGGCATCTCTGCAGCCATAGGCATGACTCTAGGATGGTACAATGCCTCCCTGGTGACAGGGGGCAAGATGTCAGAGAACGTACTGTAAATTCCTCTGGAAAAGAGTGAGCAGCAAGATTGTGTGGCCCATTGGTACCACAAAGGTGCTACAGCAAGGAGCATTTTAATTCCTCAAACACTAGAATTAATTCTGGAAAAGAAAGAACCTGCAACTAGGCTGTGTTGGACCTGAACAGAACTAGGACTGAGTATCTTATAGTGAACTTTTCTAGTGCTGTTGGGAAACCTTTAAACTAACTCGGCAATAATGTGAAAACTAAAAGAGAATATTTGTGGGCAGCACAGTGGAACAGTGATTAGCAATGCTGCCTGTCAGCATCAGGGATCTGGGTTCAATTCTGACCTTTGGTTAATCTCTGCACATTCTCTCCATGTTTGCATAGATTTCTTCTGGTGCTCCAGTTTCCTGCTATAGTTCAAAGACGTTCATGTTATGTGGATTAGCCATGCTAAATTGACATTTTTACTGTACTTAGTGCCTTAAAAAAAAGTGTCTGTGGAGATTGTGGATTGACTTAACCTTCCAAGATTAGATGGGATAGCCATGGTAAACGCATGGGGTTAGGGGGATTGGGCAGAGGGGTGGGCTTGGGTGGATGCTCTTTTGGAGAATTGATACAGACTTGGTGGGCCAGTAGCCTCTTTCTGCACTCAAGACTGAATGGTACTACAATGGATGGGGTATATAACAGCAGGCATAAATAAAAGGTTGCATGTAAAATTGGTAAGATATATAACAAAATGATAGAGGAAGAGATTGGAGTTTGAGAGAAAATTAGCATCATGAAAAGAGTTAAACATTTTACAAGCATAGAAAAGGGAGAAGTGTTGCAGCAGTGAGTATTGCTCACATAGAGGGAAAGAGGGGTTAATAACGGGAAGTAAGGAAATAACAGAGACCTTGCCGTGTTTTGTCTTTGCCTTCATAATTGAAGGCATAAACAGCATCACAAAAAACACTAAAACAGCAGGGGCCAAAAACCAGAAAGGCATGTTAAGCAAACAAACAGTCACTCAAGAGAAAGTGCTTGGAAAATTAATGTGGCTAAACACTGACAATTCTCCCAGACCTGGTAGCCTGCACCCTGGTGCCTTAAAAGAAATGTCTGTGGAGATAGTAGATTTAACCTTCGAAGATTCCCTCGAACAAAGAACAAAGAACAAAATAACACAGGAAACAGGCCCTTCGGCCCAACGAACCCGCGCCGCCACCCCGATGTTCCCACCTCTACCCGTGATCCCTGTCTATGTTTATAGATCTATGGATTAAAAAAACAAATTTGAGACAATTTAGGGAGAATTTGTTTTGCCAATTAGCCTAAGAGCACATCTTTGGGATGTGGGAGGAGACCGGAGCACCCGGAGAAAACCCACGCAAGCACAGGGAGAATGCGCAAACTCCCACAGACACAGGCCCAAATCCATGTATCTGCACAGCACAGCGATAGTCACTGAGCTGTCGTGTTGCCCATCAGAAGGTCCAGGTCAAGCGTACACAAAGAACGTGAAGCAGTAGGATACTCTCGAAAAAGATCCAAGAGCAGTCCTCTCACAACCCATTGCGTGTATGCCCCTCGTTAGACAACAAGGTGGACCAAAGCATCTGTAGGATAAAAACAAGTACATCAATATCATCATCTATTTACACACTTCCCAGGGACTCCCAAGACTCATGATCCCTATTTTAAATCAGTTTTCTATACCCCTCCATTCCAATTCTGTTCATGTGCCCATCTAAGTATTTCTTAAATAACTCCAGAGTACCTGCCTCCACCACTTGGCAGTGCATTCCATACCCCCACCACCCTCTGTGTGAAAAAACTCCCTCTAGCATCCAAATTATACCTTACCCCCTCACCCTAAACCCGTGACCCCTCGTGCTATTTGAGTCCATCCTAGGAAAAAGCTTTACCCTGTTCACTCTCTCTATACCCCTCAATCTTGTACACCTCTATTAGATCTCCTCTTAGTCTACGTCTTTCTAAGGAAAACAGTCCCAATTTGCCTAACCTCTCCTCGTAACTCAGACCTTCCATACCAGGCAGTATCCTCTGCACTCTGTCCAGAGTCTCCACGTCCTTCCGGTAGTAAGGCAACCAGAACTGGACGCAGTATTCCAAATGAGGTCTAACTCACGTTTTATACAACTGCAACATTAAAGGCCAGCTCTTGTAGTCTATATCCCTTCCTATAAAGACTAGCATACCATATGCTTTCTTCAAAACCTTCTGCACCTGCTCTTCACCTTCAGAGACTTGTGCACCTGCACCCCCAGGTCCCTCTGCGTTTCTATACTCTTAATAGGTCTACCCTTTATCATATATCTCCCCCCTACATTCTTTCTCCCGAAATGCATCACCTCACATTTATCAGGATTGAATTCCATTTGCCATCTGTCTGCCCAAGCTACCAGCCTATCTATGTCCTGCTGCTTCGCCTGACAATGCTCCTCACTATCCGCAAGTCCAGCCATCTTTGTATCGTCTGCAAACTTGCTGATCACTCCACTTACTCCCTCTTCCAAGTCATTTATATATATTACAAATAGAAGAGGTCCCAGTACCGAGCCCTGCAGCACACCACTACTGACCGACCTCCAGCTAGAGAAACACCCTTCCACTATTACTCTCTGTCTCCTATTACCAAGCCAGTTACTTATCCATCTAGCTACCTGTCCTTGTAACCCATGAGCCTTGACCTTTTCAACTAACCTCCCATGAGGTTACTGAACGCCTTACTGAAATCCATATAGACGACATCAACCGCTTGCCCTTCGTCGACTGTTTTCGTCACCTCCTCAAAAAATTCTACCAGGTTCGTAAGGCACAACCTCCCCTTAACAAAGCCATGCTGCGTATCCTTAATTAGATCGCTATGCTCTAAGTGCCTATACATCCTATCTCTAAGAATCCCCTCCAACAGCTTCCCTACCACTGACATCAAACTCACCAGCCTATAATTTCCAGGGTTATCCCTACTACCCTTCTTAAACAATGGTACAACATTAGCTATTCTCCAGTCCTCTGGGACCTCACCTGTGTCCAAGGAAGAGACAAAGATTTGCGTCAGAGGCCCAGCAATTTCATCTCGCACCTCCCTAAGCAGTCTGGGATAAATGCCATCAGGCCCCAGAGGTTTATCAGTTTTAATATTACCTAGAAGCTCTAACACTGCCTCCCTCAGTATGGATATTTCCCTCAACTGGTCCACAGCTCCTTCAGAGACAGGAGCTGTCAACAAGCCCCTCTCCTTCATGAATACCGATGCAAAGTATTCATTCAGGATCTCCCCATTCCCTCGGGCTCTATGCACAGTTCCCCTCCTCTGTCCCTAAGAGGTCCAATTTTTCCTCTAACCACCCTTTTATTCCTAACATAGGAGTAAATAGCCTTTGGATTTTCCTTAATCCTATCCGCCAAAACCATTTTGTGCCCTCTTTTTGCCCTTCTAACTCCCTGTTTGAGCTCCCTCCTACTCTCTCTGTATCCCTCCAACGCTATCTCCATTCCCAGCTGCTTTGACCTATCATACACCTCTCTTTTCTTCCTAACCAAGTCCTCAATGTCCCTAATAATCCACGGTTCTCTAATCCTACCTTTCCCATCTTTCCTCTTAGCCAGCACATATCTTTCTTGCAACATTTTCAGTAGTCCCTCGAAAGACTCCCACGTGCCTAGCATGGACTTACCCTTGAATAACCGTTCCCAATCAGTTTCCATAAGTTCCTGTCTAATCCGACCGTAGTTAGCCTTCCCCCAATTCAGCACCCTGCCCCTAGGGCAACAAGTATCCTTTTCCATCTGTATCCTAAAGTAGACAGAATTTTGGTCACTGTTAGCCGCATGTTCCCCTACTACAACATCAACCACCTGCCCTGGCTCATTACTCAGAACTAAATCCAATATAGCCCCCTCTCTAGTTGGGCTAGCCATACACTGCTCCAATGATCCTTCCAGAACACATTTTACAAATTCCTCCCTGTCCAAACCCCTAGCCCTAGGTACCTATCACAAACCTAACACCACTATTCAAGAAAGGAGGGACACAGAATGCAGGAAGCTATAGACTAGTTAGCCCAACATTTCTCATTGAAAAATATTAAATTCCATTACGAAGGAGGGAATAACATGACATTTAGAAAATCATAATATAATCAGATAGAGTCAACATGCATTTTGTGTACAGAAAATCGTGTGTGAGCATTATTTTAGCGTCTTTTGAGGATGTAACAAGCAAATGTATAAAGGGGAATCAAAAGATGTAAGTCGGGGTTTTTTTCCCTGCCTCAGGAATGTTTTACCCTGGCTTGTTATTGGCAGCTTCTGATCCCATCAACATCAATGGCATTTTGCATGCTTTACCCACTCCATCATCGGGGATGGGGAAATGGAGGGGAATGGTATACTTTTAACAGGACCAGAAGATTCCCATCAGCAGGAAAGCCGGAACATCCTGCCAGCAATGTATTCGGACTTTCAAAAGGCACATTAAAAAATTATTGCAGAAGATAAAGCTGATGGTATTGAGGCTGAGGCATGGGCATGGATAACGGATTAACTAACAGGTGTTGGGGTTTGGGATAAATGATCATTTTCAGGTTGGCAAACGGTAGGTAATGGAGTGCCGCAGGGATGAATACTGGACCTCAAGTATTTATGATTTGCATTAATGATTTTGATCAAGGGACAGACTGCACTGAAACCAATTTTGCTGATGACACAAAGGTAGTTAAGAATGCAAATTGTGAATTGGTACAGAAGTATGCAAAAGGGTTGTAGTTAGGTTAATTGAGTGGATAAAAACTTGGCACATAGATTATGATTAGTGAAAATGTAAGGTGGTCCACTTTGGCAGGAAGAAGAGAAAAACAGAATATTATTTAAATTGAGAGTTTGCAGAATACTACAGTTCAGAGGGATATTCTTGCACATAAATCACAAAATATTAACATACAAGTACAGCAATTAATTAGGAAGGCAAGTGGAATGTCAATCTTTATTGCAGGGATAGAATGATAAGAATAGGGAAGTCTAGCTACAACTGCATTGCGCATTGGTGAGAATATGTATTGCTTTGGTCTGCTTTCTTAGGGGAATACTTGCATTGAGGGAGTTCAGACAAAGTTCACTAGGCTGATTGCTGGAAAGAAAACGCTGTTTTCTGAAGTTTGCCAGTTTAGGGTTATTCTCATTGGAGAAAGAATATTGAAATAGATAAGGTTCTGATGAGCTTGACAGGTTGGGTACTGAGAAAATGTTTCTCTAAGTGGGTAAGTCTGGAATAGGGGAGGCATAATTTAAAAATAAGCATCTCCCATTGAGAGGAATTTCTTCTCTCAAAGAATTGTTAGTCTTCTGAATTAGACAGAAAATCATGAAGGCTGAGCGACTGAATTTATTCAAGGCTGAATTACAGACATTTTTGATCAACAAGGTTACAGGCAGGAAATAGAAATAAAGGCTAAAATTGGGCTACAATGGCCAAGTACAGGCAAGTGGGATTAGGTGGGTAGGTCAGGGCCTTTCATGTGTTGGTACAGACTCGATGGGTTGAAGGGGCTCTTCTGTGATTCAGATCAGCCATTATCTAATTGAATGGCAGACCAGCTCGATGGACTGAATGGACTACTCCTATTTCTTATCATCTAATAATGGGTAGGGTATGTAATGAGCTATTTCCATAACCATCCATTTTTCACATATTCTTGAAGTTATATTCAGCCCCACACCTGTAGACAAGGGTCAGAATAACATATGAGCTAACAGTCAGGGTCAATGATGAAAGACAGGTTACAGCCCGCAGAGCTTATCATTGAGTTGAACAACTCGAGACCAAGATATTTCTGCAATGTGTTTGAACTGCCTTTGTTTGGTTCTGCACTTGTGTACCTGATCAGACTGTCATCAAAAGCAGCTTAACTTCCCAACTCTGCACCATCCCATTTGTAGACCCCATGGCGCTATCTATGGTCCCCTCCCATTACTCATCCACACTCCCTCCTTCTAACTTCATACATAGACATTTTGCTTTTGTTTGATTTTTGATTTGATTTATTATTGGCACATGATTTAATATACAGTGAAAAGCATGGTCTCTTGCGCACTATACAGACAAAACATACTGTTCATAGAGAAGGAAATGAGAGAGTGCAGAATGTAGTGTTAGGGTGTGGGGAAAGATTAACTTAATGCCACAAAAGCCTGACAGTAGCAGGGAAGAAGGTGTTCTTGAGTCGGTTGGTACGTGACCTCAGACTTTTCTATCTTTTTCCTGATGGAAGAAGGTGGAAGAGAGAATGTCTGGGGTGCGTGGCATCCTTACTTATGCTGGCTGCTTTGCCGAGGCAGTGGGAAATGTAGACAGAATCAATGGATGGGGGACTGGTTTGCGTGATGGATTGGGCTGCATTCAAAACTTTTTGTAGCTCCTTGCAGTCTTGGACAGAGCAAGAGCAGTGATACAACCAGAAAGAATGCTTTCTATGGTGCATCAGTAAAAGTTGGTGAGAGTCGTAGCTGGCATGCCAAATTTCTGTAGTCTTCAGAGAAAGTAGAGGTGTGGATGGGCTTTCTTAAGTATAATGTCAGCATGGGGGAACCGGGGCAGGTTGTTGGTGATCTGAATGCCTAACAATTTGAAGCTACTATCATTTTTACTTTGTCCCCATTGATGTAGACAGGGGCATGCTCTCTTTTAACTTCCTGAAGTCAATGACAATTTCCTTTGTTTGTTGACATTGAGGGAGAGATTATTGTTGCCATTCCAGTTCACCAGATTCTCAATCTCATTCCTGTACTCTGTCTCGGGGTCAACCTCCTCATTCCCACAAATGATAATAATATTTCTTTAGCATACCTGTGGACAACAATAACTTCTGCACAGGTAAATTGCTCAACAAGAATGAGCAGTAATTCCCTCCAGTTAAAGATTGCGAAGACTTGTTATCTTTAGTCATCATCACAACCTTTATATCATTGGCAGGGCTTTCTTCACCATGACCACTGCTTTAGATTGGAGCAGATTGTTCACAATCTCAGTGATCTTATTAGCTTGTGCTCAACTCTGAACTGTATATCCTTTCTATCTATGAAGACTGTCTACTTCCAGCTTCAGAGCATCTCCCATGCATACCTATTGCAATCCATCTGGTGTAAAGGGCTTCATCAATGCCTTTCTCACCTTTAGACCGCTGTATGATTATTCTTCTTTTATTTATTCAAACTTCTACTCCCCATATTCTATTTTGGACTGGGTCCTGCTAACTAGTACTCCTGTCTCCTCTCATCATTCAATTTGCCTCAGTTCCCTCAGATTTAAAAAGGTCTTTTTTCTCTTTCAGTCTTTCATTGCCGATTTCCTTCTTAACTCTATAGCAGCCTCTAGTCACTAATCGCCCCAGAAGTTCTCTCTGACTGTAACTCCTAAGAATGGATCAGGGATAGGAAATCACTAGAAGTGACAAAAGAAATAGTCAATATTAAAAATCATAATGTTATTAAACATTTACAAATCCACAGACCCTGGTGGCTTCTATTCCAGGGTTTAAAAAAAGAGATCAGGAAATTTAATTGCTTAAAAAATTGTCAAAGCAATTGTTATTTTGCACTCATCAGGATAAGTCAGCAAGAATAAATCTCAAAGGAAACAACATTTAAACTGCATAAGAGGTAGTGCTGATTGATTGGCAAATAGGCTCCAATGGCAAGGGGCATTGACATGTAAAATGCACTAGGAAGCTGTTAACTGTCAGGCTTTTGCTTCAATTCAGCAACATTGATGCTAATCATTTCATACTGCTACTATGCAGTAACAACACAAATGGTATACTCCATTAACACAATGCTGCCATCAAGACACTAAGATGTTCTGCTTACCTCACTAATGAGTAATGTGGCAATAAATTTAAGTGATGGTGTGAAGCCAGGTATGTAGGGTGTACATCCCAACAACTGGTGAATCATATCAAGCAGCATGTCCCTTCAGTTGTTCACAGCAGGCAGAGCACTGGTTGTACTAAACCAATCCACGCTTGCAAAGCTCAGAACATAAGCAGGAATTTTACCATGGCTCGCAGAATGGAATCCTCTGTCAGTCCGAGCAAGATTGTTAAATATTGGCCAGAGTGTCCAACATTTGATGTGATTCGATGATTAGACAATAGTTACTAAACAATCCCAGCTGTGCTAAAAATTACACCAACAACAAATTTAAGCCTGCCAGGCTCACAGTGTTGGCTTGCTGGAAGCTATATGTATTTACATGCAGCTCTCTATCCTTTGTAAACAGAAAGAACATGTTCACATATTTCACTTTCTTCAGCTAAAAAAAAAAGCTGGGGGGTGGGGGGGGGGGCAGTCATTCCTGCCCCTTCCCATGGCAACCTGAAACAGAAACAGAAAATACTGTAAAAGTATAAATTGCTGTTCATTTTGAGGTGTGGCGTTTGTGCCACTCTGCACCTGATGAGTGCAAGACCCAAAACTTCAACAGCATGTCCTCTTCTCAGTAATATTCAAGTTCTGTACTACTAAATGATTACTTAACCATGACATTCAAACCTTCCTGTTCAAGAATTGTCTGTTTCGATTAGAAAACTTCAAATTCAGTTCTTATTTAATATAGGTTACCATAGAAAAGAAGGAATTACAGAGCTGTTTAGCCTCACATCTGTTGTGAGAAAATGATTGGAATCTATGAATAAGGATTGAGTCACAGAACTCTTGTAGAAATTTGACTAATGAGAAAGGGCCAATTTGGATTTTGTTATATATTTGAATAGTTGTATGACTGCTATAAGAGTTGATCACATGACTTGATGATGAAATCATAATGGTGTTGCATAGACTGCTTTTTTTAGTTTTAGCTTCCGTTCTGTGCAGTGCAAATAACGTTTCTTTCAATAAACCTGTTGTGTTACGCTGAATCTATGTGTGCAAAGCACTTTTCATTTTTGTTTAAAACCCCTGACATAGTTAGAACATTACAGGTTTGCAATGGGAAGAGCATATCTAATAGATTTGTTCAAATTTGTTGAAGGAGTAACAAAAGTGGTAGCCAGGGGAATACCTGTGAATGCAATTTATATGGATGTTCAGAAGGTATTGCAAGGGGCTATTAATGTAAATGGATTTGAAAGCAATTCAATTGGTTAAAAGATTGGTTGGACAGTAGAACACTGAGAGTGGAGATAATTAGTATGTACTCAAATTGGCAGAAAGTGACTCATAGTTTCCCATAAGGTTTTGTGCTAAGGGCCTTAACTATCCATTATGTTTATTAATATCTTAAATAACACAGTGGAGAGTCATATAGATCCAAACTTGCTGATGGTGCAAATATTGATAGCATGGCAAGTGGTGTCAAGGAGAGCATAACTTGTTAATGAGTATTTGACAGCTTCAGTGAGTAAGCAGATACATTTCAACACAGAGAAATGTGAGGTCATTCATTTTGTACCTAAAAAAGAGAGGAACATGTTTTTGACATGCTTTAAAGCTAGCAACAGTGTAGAGTTAGAGTCTATGAGAACAGGTCCCTTAAAATATAGACTGCAGGTTTCCAGCCCACTGCGATGGGTTGTCCCAAGAGGGAAGCCACTCAGCATTAGCCACCTGAGGGCCATTCTGGTCCTGTCAAAGTTAACAGCAATTTGCATGGGTCACCAACCTCAGTGGTCCCCTGGGAGTGATTGGCAAATACTGTCCTTCATAGTCAAATGCAGGGAATGATCAACAAAGCCAATGAAAACATGGCTGGAATGTCAAGAAGCAGATGTTCAGACAAAGCACAGGTCAAACTACATCTAGGGTCCTCTGCTTAGTATTGCATTGGAAAACATGTTTTTGTTTTGCAAGCAGGGTGGTACAAATTTACCAAATGTTACCAGGTCTCCAAAGTTAAATTATGAGGAGTGATTACATAAACTAGCCCTGAAAGATTAAGGTTAAGGAGTGATTTGATTGACTGTTAAAGATTCCAAAAGGAATTGGTAGGTTTGGTAGGGTGAAACTATTTCTGCCCTGTGGGAATCTCAGACTCAGGAATAGGTGGGATCTGGAAGTAGTATTGCTGGTGGATGATGCTGATGTGCAATAATACCCATTCCTGTTCCTATGTTGTACATCAATATTTCTCAGTACTCACATACATCCCCACTTCTACATCCCATCCCAGCTTCGCTGACTTCTTAGAAGTTTTCATTGTTCTCAGTTATGTTTTGAATGATTCTTCCTAATTCTTGATTTCTATGAGATATTTTTCTTATTCATTTGTGGGACATGTGCATTGCTGGCTGGTCAGCATTTATTGTCTATCCCTAGCTGCCCTTGAACTGAGTGGCTTGCCAGGCCATTTCAGTGGGCAGTTGAGAGTCAACCACATTGTTGTGGCTCTGGAATCACATGTCAGTCCAACCAGATAAGAATGGTAGGTTTAATGTCCCTGGAGGACATTAGTAAGTACGTGTGTTTAACCCAGTGTCCTTACTTATTAGTGTGCTTACCCCAGTCCAAATCCGGCATCTCCACATCATGACATTAGTGAACCAGCTGGTTGTTTCTGACAATCAACAATGGTTTCATGGTCATCAGTAGATTCTTAATTCCGGATCTATTTCATTGAATTCAAATTCCACCATCTGCTGGGGCAGGATTCAAACCCAGGTCCCAGAACATTAGTTAAATTTGTGGTTTAATAGTCTAATGATAATACAACTAGGCCATTGCCTCCTCTTATAAACATGCTACCAAAAAGAGTAACTGAGAGTATTACTTTCACTATCAGCAAACGTTATTATAAAAGAAGCAAAATGTCGACAGCTATTAATGGTAAAAGTAAATCAATCAACTCTGTTAATTTTATATGAAGAACAGTGTTTGATTAAAGAATTAAATATGTGTCAATTTTATCTAAGCAAACACTGGCAGGGTAAGGCAAAAATATGTAAAATATGTATCATAGAATAGAATCATAAAATCCCTACAGTGCAGAAGGAGGCAATTCAGCCCATCAAATCTGCACCAACCATAATCCTACCTTGGTCTTCTTCCTGTAACCTCACATATTTACCCTGCTAATCCCCGACATTAGGATCATTTAGCACAGCCAATCAACCTAACCTGCACATCTTTGGACTGTGGGAGGAAACTGGAGCACTTGGAGGAAACCCATGCAGACAGGAGGAGAATAAAGAGGGATCAATCTGCTTCATATCTCTGTAACATAAACATTTCATGTTGTGGTGATGCCAGCATTGGATTGGGGTAAACATAGTAAGAAGTTTCACAACACCAGGTTGAAGTCCAACAAGTTTATTTGTAGCAAATGCCATTAGCTTTCGGAGCACTGCTCCTTCGTCAGGTGAGTGGGGAGTTCTGGTCACAAACATACAAAGGCACACACTCAGTTTACAGAATACTGATTAGAATGTAAGTCTTTACTGCTAGTCAAGTCTTAAAAGTGCAGACAATGAGAGTGGAGATAGCATTAAGCATAAGTTAAAGAGATGTGTATTGTCTTCAGACAGGGCAGTAAGTGAGACGTTGCAAGCTCAGGCAAGTCATGGGGGTTAGAAATAGTGTAACATGAACCCAAGATCCCGGTTGAGACCGTCCTCATGTGTGCAGAACTTGGCTATCAGTCTCTGCACAGTGACTCTGCATTGTTGTGTGTCATGAAGGTCGCCTTAGAGAACGTTTATCCGAAGATCAGAGGCCGAATGCCCGTGACCACTGAAGTGTTCGCCAACAGGAAGAGAACAATCTTGCCTGGTGATTGTCAAGCTGTGTTCATTCATCCGTTGTCATAGCTAGGTTTCCCCAATTTACCATGTCTTAGAACATCCTGAATGTGCCCCTTCTGTTGTGAGCCATTTTCTTGTGTGGAGACAAGGATGTGATTGAAAGCCTGGTGGCTGGAAGGTGGCGAGTGGGGTCATTCAGGTGGCATATGCCAGCACTATGCCTTGGCAGGCAGCGGTTGGTGATGGGAGGTGATAAGGTGTCTGGTGCTGGAAAGCTGTGAGATGTCAGGGAATGGATCAATATGAATAGCCCAGGCACTTATGGGATTGATGACAGGACAGGACAGACATTCACCCTTGCTGCCTGCATGAGGTCATACAATTTCTTTCTGCACTGCTTGTTGGTCCTCTGTGCCGAAGGATATATTTTGCACCAAAAGGCAATAAAGATAAATAAATATTACAATCACATGTTCCTCATCCAGTCCTTGGGTATTGCATAGCAGTATTGATAGAGGTTTGGAATCAGGTCTTTTACTCCTCATTAACCATAATTACAAAGCAAGCTCTGTGTTAACACAATGTTTTATGCTACACAGCATATTAGGGTCTCATAAGAAAGAATCAATGTTAGTTGACTGATTTTTCTGGTCTTTGTCACAAACAATTCATTAGCAATGTTCAACTTTAAGTTCATTACTGTTTTAATCAGTTATTGACTATTGACTAATTAAAATGTGTTTAACTGCAGGTCTATGCAGTCACAAAAGTATTTAAGCCTGAATTATTTATTAATTACAGGCTAAACACATCCTGAATAGTCCTTTCATTTCAAGAATGGATCCATTTCTGCTGTATCTAACATCAAGTCCCAAGGGTGACATTTACCTTTGAAAAGGAATTAAGGCTGACATAAAATTCCAAGTTACGCATAGCTATCACCTTTTAAAATGGCATTAGTGTGTAATGAATGTGGTCTGTTTAGTGAGGTGATGTCTCTAAGGAAGAATGTGCAGAGCAATTTAATTCATTCCCCGTGGTGAGTTGGGGGCATTTAACTGGGCAGTAATGGCAGGTGGGAATCCTGCCAATTTTCCATCTCCAAATTTTAAGTCAATAGTGGGTAGGTCCTTGGATAGTCTTCCTGTCCCACCACTAACTGAGGTCCTTAGGTGGGCAACTCATGCCCACTTGAATGTCCCTTCTCATTGATGCTGGTATTATTACAGCAGTGGGCAAAGGGCTCTCCTTGCAAGGGGCACACCAGGTGAATCCATGAAAGGTTGCCTGTGGGATCCTGGAGCAAAATCAGTGCCTGATTGAGGGATTCAGGAATGAGAAGGATGGGCCACAGAGTAGGTGTTACACCGGCAGCAGCTACTGGTAGCATTACTGTTCAATAGAGTTGCCAGCCTTTGATTTGTCAGTACCTCACATTGGGGGGATCCTTGCTCCCTAGAAGGCCCACTGCCAGACAATGAAACATTTAATTCAGCAGGCCTTGCTCCAGGGAGACTGTGTAGAGCTCCCACAACTGAGTTAGATACATATCACCTCCATTCAAACTAGCCCATGGTTTCTGGCAAATGTGTTTTGAATATTTAACAGAGAAATTACAAAATGCAAACAAACCCATATGGATCCCATAGTGATATTTCTCCTGCACGGTGGTGGGACATCAAAGCTAATTGTGAAATATGGTGTTCATTGATTTAAGAATGGAACATTCTTCACAGTACAAGCAGCATGGTGGTATAGTGGTTAGCACTATTGCCTCACAGCATTAGGGACCTGGGTTCAATTCCTGGCTTGGATCATTGTTTGCGTGGAGTTTGCACGCTGTCCCTGTGTCTCTGTGTGTTTCCTCCTACAGTCTGAAAGATGTGTTAGTTAGGTGCATTGCCCATGCTAAATTCTTCTTCAGTGTATCCTAATAGTTGCTGGAGCGTGGCGATGACGGGATTTTCACAGTAACTTCAATGAGGTGTTAATGCAAGCCTATTTGTGACAACATAAACATTAAACAAATGTAGGAATTTCTAGCAATTATAGCAAGGAATTTATCTGCCTTGGGTCCTTATAACCTAAACACATTGCCTTCAAAATCTTTATACTGCTACAACAAGCATTGCACAGCATGTCACCATTTTCTATTTGTTTCGTTTAATTCATTTTTAATATTACTGACATTAAGTGTTCACCCTGAGCTCAAAGCTGCCCTGAAAAGCTGGCAATGAAGGCTGTCAGTGGCATTTCAAGTTATATACTTTGGATTATTTGTCCAGGTCTCTGGGCTACTAATTTAGTAACATAAACACAACACTATTTTTTGTGCTTCAAAAACAAACAACATTTCAACTATTTTAGCTTTTACTTCTGCTAGCTACATGTTTTAGAATTCTAACACTCTTTACATTTGTCATTCCCTTTGTGATAATACATTCTTTTTTTGATATTTAACATCTTTAGCTGTCTTCATTGCCACAGAAAAATTTTCCACTTCTAATATGGTGTTTAATGTGTTTTGACAAAATCTCCATGCTTCTCCCAGAATTGTCTTCCTCCTAATCTTTTATTGAATGATAAACATTGTCAGCGTTCCAGTTGCCAAAATGAAGGATGTAGCACCTAACATGTCAGCTTCCTTCCTGCCACGTTTATTATACTTGGTCGTCGATATAAATTGCATCTAATTTGTTTCCTCAAATGCAAGATTTCTTCCTTGGCTAGGTCTCTCAAGACACAATGATGACAGTACAGATTTAAAACCCACAGAGTCTGTGCCTGAGGCTAACCTGAAAGAAGCATATCAGGGTATTTTTATATATTAAAAAAAGACAGGACATCCTTTGCAGCACTCTGCCTGGGATTGACACTGGGCATCATCATCTCAGGTTATTCCTCAGATACAATTTTGTCCTAAGCAGATCACAGGTAAAATTGGGGAATGAGTAATTTGCAAAATTTGACTTAAATATCAGGGGTAAGCCATCTAAAAGCCTAAAATATCAAGGGTAAGCCATCTAAAAGCCTAAAATTGAATGCTGAAGATTTGTCATGCTACCAACCTTTGCTAAAATAGCAATTATAATCTGAAGTCTAAATGTGTAATGAAGGAACAATTGATTCTGTCAGGGTAATTTGTGTGGCTTTCAGTAAAACCTTCAGTCAAAGTTTTGTAAGATGCAATTTTGAATGTTTCATTGGAAAATATAGTCCCTTTCATAATCTCAAAGTCCCATCATGTTTCACAGCCAATTGCCAACTCTTTCCCCACTCCCTGAAAATCCCAGTCAAATTTGTTTAGACCGATAAATAAGACTTGTAATGAGGTTGGTTGGCTGTCTGTCTTGTGGAAGTACATTATCCAGTTTTAAGCCCTTGTCAAAACTTGCCTCGATTACATTCAGATTTAATTAAGACACTCATTGAAGCACTGCCGGGTACAGTGAAGACTACGAAGGAAGTCATATTTCCTACAATTGGCAAGAGAAACCAGTTGCTATGCTGAAGAGAGCATGAGTAGAGGTAACTGGCAAAGTGAACAGTGGAATCCATAATGAATTCAGCACAGGAAGTGTTTTAATAAGCTAATTAGCTGAGGAAAAGTGAACATTGTTGCAGTTTCACTTATGTCCTGTGGTGTACCAAGCCCCTTCTCACTCTGTCTCATCATGTAGAGTCTATCACATCACTCCTAATATGCACTTAAATTTTAGCAGCCCACATCATTCTATTCCAGTGTGTTTGTGGAGTTTCCCAGATGGCTACCGAAACTTCAGACAATACAAGACTTACAAAGCCAGTGTCTCAACTTAAAGTTTTTTTTTTATATACCAGCAGCTGCAGGGAGAAATCATCAAAGGGTTGGGACAGCTCTGAGATAGAGCAGCTGGACGTCTCCAATGAAATCTGAGGTATGCAATTCAAAACAGATCAATTATATGTTTTCTTCCTCCTGTCTTTCATTAGCTTTAAATCAATCATCTTCAATATATATAAATCAACAATAATACCTATCATATAATTTAGCCAACAGCATCTTATCTTCTGGCATTATGGCATTTCATTAGTCCACAGAATCCAGAAACTAGATTCTGTGTTGGCTGATCTCACTTCCCATTTTGCCTTGTCAATTCAGACGGTAGCCCAAAGTTCAAATGAACATTCCCATGAGTTCACCTATAGGTCACTGTCAAATCAGATTAACACATGGCTTTATATCTGGGCATGCATCCATCTTATCAGAACAGTTTATTCACAATTCATGAAATATGATTAAGTGTTCTAAATGTCCTCTCCATCCAAAACTCTACTGATAAAATGTGCATATTCTCAAAGCTAAAATATTCTCTTTACCCAAATGCCCTTTACCATGATGCTTCACAGCAAATTGCCTTTTGCTAAAGTAAACAATGACTCTTTAAAAAAATACATTAATATATTCATAATGTCAGCGTATGTGTTTTACGTTCATAATCACTTACTTAAATCTCTTATTGCATCTCATGTCTGTGTAAGCTGCTTTCTTGTTAGCTCATAAGCCTGTTCTAAAAGTCATTTAATTTAATGCTGGCAGCTTTATTAGTGCTTTAATGTCTAATGGCTTAAAAATCTTACTAACCTATCAGGATTCTTACACAGCATAATTCTTCAGAACCCCTTTCTTCATCCACCACTGTCATTCAGTCCAATCCTTCTGTAATATTGTTATAGACCAAATGAGAATGTTATGATGCAGTTACATAAGAGGTCATGTGGCAGGAGTTATTCCTGGATGTTGGGCAGAGCACAAATACAGTATATAGTGTTATGATGCGAGTTGATGTTAGAACTAAATAGCAAGATCCCTGAATGGATTGTTGTTCAAAGACCATCATTTTCATCTTTTGTTTAAAACATGGAGGAAACTGAATCATATGATCACTAATTTGTTTTTTACCAGCAAAAGAAAGCATTTGTTAAATAGGAAAGAAATGGATTATACTAAAATACTTCTTTATTCTCCCATTAGTTTAACAAATATACACGTTTTAAGATAAACATGGATGATAAAGTACATTTGAAGTTACAATGATTTCAATTAGAGTTATATATGTGGGGCATAGCCTCTTTAAAAGGATGGGCCAGGAGACTCAGGTGTGGGGTGACCTCTTCGCTACAGCCACTCGAGAGCTGGAGTGCAAGAACTAACAAAGAACAAAGAATAAAACAGCACAGGAAACAGGCCCTTCGGCCCAATGGGCCCACACCACCACCCCGATGTTCCTACCTCTACCCGTGATCCCTGTCTATGTTTATAGATCTATGGATTAAAAACCAAATTTGAGACAATTTAGGGAGAATTTGTTTTGCCAATTAGCCTAAGAGCACATCTTTGGGATGTGGGAGGAAACCGGAGCACCCGGAGAAAACCCACGCAAGCACGGGGAGAATGCGCAAACTCCCACAGACACAGGCCCAAATCCATGTATCTGCACAGCACAGCTATAATCACTGTGCTGTCGTGTTGCCCATCAAATGGTCCAGGTCAAGCATACACTAACGACGTGAAGCACTAGGATACTCTCGAAAAATGAATCCAAGAGCAGCCCTCTCATGACCCATCGCGTGTATGCCCCTCGTTAGACAACAAGGTGGACCAAAGCACCTGTAGGATAAAAACAAGTACATCAATATCATCATCTATTTACACACTTCCCAGGGACTCCCAAGGCTCATGATCCCTATTTTAAATCAATTTTCTATACCCCTCCGTTCCCATTCTGTTCATGTGCCCATCTAAGTATTTCTTAAATAACTCCAGAGTACCTGCCTTTACTTGGCAGCGCATTCCATGCCCCCACCACCCTCTGTGTGAAAAAACTCCCTCTAGCATCCAAATTATACCTTATCCCCCTCACCCTAAGCCCATTACCCCTCGTGCTATTTGAGTCCATCTTAGGAAAAAGCTTAACCCTGTTTACTCTATCTTTACCCCTCATAATCTTGGACACCTCTATTAGATCTCCTCTAAGTCTATGTCTTTCTAAGGAAAACAGTCCCAATTTGCCTAACATCTCCTCGTAACTCAGATCTTCCATACCAGGCAGCATCCTGGTAAACCTCCTCTGCACTCTCTCCAGACTCTTCACATCCAGTCTCCAAAGAAGTGCAGTTCTTTAATATGTACACTATTTGTTTCAATGGAGCTACTTTCCTGATAGTCTCAGCCTTAACAATTAGCATGCATGTTTGTAGTTTCTTCCTCAGAATTTCCCTCGATAGTTTTTAGAGGTGAGTTTTCCCTTTACTTTTAACAGTAATTCTTACCAGGATTTCGAACTAACCTTTTTCAGTTTCTTTTGCCTTGATTGGTTTACTGCTTCTTTCCTCAACTGCTTTAACTTTAAAGTCTCAAACTCTTAATAGAATTGAATTGCTTCAAAATTTTCGGTTGCTTCTGCAAGTCTTCTCCCAAACCTAAACCTGGTAAAAATAGAGAGGCTTTTTCATGCAAAACTCTTGTTTCCCTTCTAATCTCTATTTTCACTGTTCCCTGGGTCTGTTGAGCTAGGTTTCTTACAGCTCAATCCATTTTTACATCCTTTCTCAATGTTGCGGAGAATTCAGAGAGAGAGACCTTTCCCCTAGCGTCATCACAACTCTAAAAAAGACAACATCTTCTGCCCTTTAGCTACAGCTGCAAACACTCCAGTTCCACTCTTCCTCCCTGATTTCTAACTTGTTTCTGGGGCAGATTGCTTTGGATTTCAGCAGGACCTGAATTTAACCTCTTAACTCTAAATATGGTGTTGCAGTATGGCACAAGGACTTTGTTGCATCAACCTTCTCATCTTTAATGAAAATATTATGAATAGATTTGCAAAGTTCCAGAAGGAGTGACATATTCATTGTGGTGCTGCACTCTTTAATGAGGCAAGTTAGATACAGGCCTATACTCTATTAGACCTCACAGGCCAGTTGGATGTCAAAATTTTGAGCTATTTGTTTTCCAGACAGAGGAGGTAAAACATGACCCCAAAATAACCCTGAAACAGTTCAAGACATCTGTTTCCCAGAAGAGAACTTAATCCTTTCTGGACATGCATACAATTCAATAAACAAAAGAGCCAACACAATCTGACATGGCCATCTAAAAATATTGGGCGTAGTAAGAGGTCTCACAACACCAGGTTAAATCCAACAGCTTTATTTGGTCACATAAGCTTTTGGACCACTACTCCTTCATCATGTGAGAGAAGTATTGACAAAGAAATGTGCATTTGGAAGTCTCACTGAAGACTTCATCAGGGATCGAGTGGTTTGTGGAATGATTTATTCCATAAGTAGCTGCTGCGATAAAAAGTTGTCAATATCCGTCTGTTAAACAAGCAATCTAAGAAGCAAAGCAGAAATTTTGGGCAGAAAGCCAGGTGTTAATAAAAACATAGAAACTGGAAGTAGGAGTAGGTCATTCAGCCCTTTGAGCGTGCTCCACCATTCATTGTGATCATGGCTGATTATCGAATTCAATATCCTGATCCTCCCTTCCTTCCATATCCCTTGAGGAAGAGCACCATACATTAATCTTCAATAGACTCAAACAGGCAAGCACAGCCCCACCAGTATTACAATCCCTTTAACATTTCAGTGCTCATGCTCATATCAGCAGATGTCTCACAGCATGGACTTGGCACGGTCTGTGTCCACAATGAAAGACCTATAGCCCTTTGCATCAGGGGCCCTCACTGGTTCAGAATGCACAGATCAAAAAGGAACTTCTTGCTTTAGTCTTTGCTTGTCAGAAATCTCATTACTTCACTTCCAACTGTTGAAACAGATCATCAGACACTCATGACTATCGTGAAGAATGGGGTAGCCATATGGCAAGTGGTTAACACTGCTGCCTCACAGCGTCAGGGATCCAGGTTCAAATCCAGCCTTGGGTAACTATCTGTGTGGAGTCTGTATGTTCTCCGCATGTCTGCATGGGTTTCCTTCAGGTGCTCTGTTTCCTCCGACAATGTGCAGGTTAGGTAAATAGCTCCTTAGTGTCATGGGACTAGCTAGGATAAATGCATGGAATTATGGGGATAGGGCCTGGGTGGGATCGTGTTGGAAGGGCCAAATCGCCTCCTTTTGCATTGTACGGTTCTATGAAGCCTATCCATGCTTTGTCTGCATGCCTGTAATGCATAGTGCTCAAGTTACAACACTACAACCTCAGCAACATCTACAAATGTGACAAGGAGCTTTCTTTGGCCGATGCCCTCTCCAGAGCATTCTTACCCACCATGGATCAGACAGATTGTGAGGAAGGTAGAGATATTATGACAACATAGTTGCTATCCTCTAGTTGAATTGAGGAACTCACACAATCCATACAGACAGACAACTCATGCAGGCAACTGTACAATGTCATTATGAGGGGCTGGCCAGAATCCTTAAAGTAGCTTCTCCACAAGCACCATACATTCTTTGCCATCAAACTGTCCCTACAATGCAGACTGTAGGGAGTGATTTGTCATCTCCACTGCCCTCAAAAATACTACACAAAATAACTTCACCAAGAGCACCCAGGTTTGAAGTAACTAGATACAAAGTGACGGAATGTGTGGAGATATAGAAAGGGAAATCTCCAGGTGCACACTGCACAATATAGATAGGCCATATCAAGCAAAGGAACCGTTGCATTTATATAAGGCCCTGGACCTCCAGCGTTCATTTACAGCAGCTGACATCTTCACGTGGAATGGTGAAATTAAAAAAAAAAGCACTACTGGATGGTTTGAACTCGACTACCTACCAAACATGCCAAGTAAGACAGTAATCATCAAGCTCAAGGGAGACCTTGCCACACATGGCATCAAACAGAGATTCATAACAGACAGCGCTCACCAGTACATCACCACTGAATTTCATAGCTTTGCACACAAACAAGACTTTGAGCACAAACAGTGAGTATGCTAGAATCATAGAACTCCCTGCCGTGCAGAAAGAGGCCCTTTGGTCCATCAAGTCTGCACCAAACACAATCTCATCCAAGCCCTACCCCAATACCCTTACATATTTTATCCATTAATCCCTCTAACCTATGCATCCCTAAACATTAAGGGGCAATTTCTTAGCATGGCCAATCAACCTAACCTGCACATCTTTGAACTGTCACTGGACTCATGCTTGGCAGACACCAAATCAAATACAAATGCTTCAGGCACTCTTGTAAAAGAGTGAAACAGGATTATTCCTGATATTTGAAGTTCACAGTTGAACACAAGAACTGAATTGTGGTATGCTGTGGAGAAATCCACTTCAAACGACATAGTCCTTTTTAGTTCTGTGCAATTGGCACAGTGGTTAACACTCACCGTGTCAGGGAACCAGGTTCAATTCTGGCCTTGGGTCACTGTGTGGTTTTCCTCTGGGTACTCCAGTTACCTCCTACAATCCAAAGATATGTGGGTTAGGTGAATTGGTCAAGCTAAATTGATCTAGTGTCAAGGGATTAACAGGATAAATATGTGGGCTTACAAGAATAGAGCCTGGGTGGGATTATGTTCAATGCAGACTCAGCCTTTTCTGCACTATAGCTATTCTGTTATGTATGTTGGGGCATGCCTCTTTAAGAGAACGCATCAGATTACTGACACTCAAGCCCCCCTTTAGGTAGAGCTTGCCTGGGCAGTCTTGTACAAGGAGATAGACGTATCCTGTTAATTTGTCATCATTGATCTCACGGTCCTTATTACTGTCCAATACCAGACTTCCAAACAGATTAGATTATAAGACTATTGATGGAAATATGACAGAGAATCAGGAGCCTCCATTTAAATTACTGCAACTACTGCTCCACACAGCTTCCACCTTGTGAAAGAGGATGGCCAGTCCAGCTCGTCTGAGGATTACTGTTGGTTACAAGAATCTTTTCTAGAATGAATGACTTCCTCTCTGGAGTGTCAATCATTTCTACAGACCCTGACCACAAACACACAAACGATGGGTGCTAACAATTCCATTGCCTTAAACAGGATGAGAGATATATCAGCTGTCTGTTACAACATAACATTGATTGTTAATTCGTTCTGAAGCCAGATGGTGAAATAAGAAAGCAGATGCCAATTGTTTGCTTAATACGAGATTTATTTCCAATATGCAACATTATGAATATCTGCCTCCTCCTTAACTAACACCCAGTGTCCCAGATGTCTCTCCTTTAATGTGCTCAAGGTACATAATCAAACAATGTCCTTCAGCTATGTACGCTTAACCTCAATGAGATAATTAACATACCATTAACACTGATCTGCTTCAAGCTGTTTACCACTGAGAAGTAGCTTTATTGTGCTGTTGGCTCAGAAAGTGATGATGGTGCAAGGAAAGATAGATGTGGGACTCCAAATCTAAGCATTTTAATATTGCAATGTTGAACTTTGTGAAGAGTTCACACTCATCACAGTATCTTCCTCATTTGGCACCTCTGAGCTGTGCAAGAGAATGAAATTAGTTTTATAAGAAAATATTATATTTGAAAGTTTATTTTCTTTAACTTTTTTCTGTCTTTTGATGAATGGGCAGACAAAAATTGTAGTAAGAAGTCTCACAACACCAGGTTAAAGTCCAACAGGTTCATTTGGTAGCACAAGCCATTAGCTTGTCAGATAAATGGGAGTTCTGTTTACAAACAGGGCATCTAAAAACACAAACCCAATTTACAAAATAATGGTTGGAATACGAGTCTTTACAGGTAATCAAGTCTTAAAGGTACAGACAATGTGAGTGGAGAGAGCATTCAGCACAGGTTAAAGAGATGTGTATTCTCTCCAGACAGGGTAGTTAGTGAGATTTTGCAAGCCCAAGCAAGTCGTGGGGGTTACAGATAGTGTGACATGAACCCAAAATCCCAGTTAAGGCCATCTTCATGTGTGTGGAATTTAGCTATCAGTTTCTTCTCAATGACTCTGCATTGTTGTGTCTTGTGAAGACTACCTTGGAAAACTCTCACCTGAAGATCAGAGGCCAAATACCTCTGACCACCGAAGCGTTCCCCAACAGGAAGAAAGCACTCTTGCCTGGTGATTGCTATGCAGTGTTCATTCATCCGTTGTCGTAACGTCTGCGTTGTCTTCCCGGTGTACCATGCCTTGGGACGTCCTTCCCTGCAGCGTTACAGGTAGACAACATTGGCTGAGTTGCAAAAGTATGTACCATATGTACTGAGTATGGACAGGTACACAGTAAACTGGTTGGACTTTAACCTGGTGTTGTGAGACTTCTTACAGCAATATGAGCAGTCAATGATACCTTTATCAACATGTCCCTCCTCATTTTCTTCATCTTTCTGCTCCTCTGCTGCAGAATCTTCCAGAGAAGATCAGCACTCTATGCCTTGTTTCTCCTGCAGATCCAAACCTCTGCTGTATAGAGGGTAGTGCACCATTAACATTGTGCACCTCCTGGCGGGTGTGTACTGCCTTTGGGTGTGTCTAATCACCTGAAATGCATCTTTGTGCTGACATCTTGTTGAATTGTAAATCTGGTGGTTATATGGCATTCACTGTAGAACTGTTTCTGATAGGCCACAACTGGTAAGTTTGCATATTGTTACTTAGCAGCTACCCTTTAAATCTGCTTGTCCCTCCAAAGAGGTGAGGGAGGTCAGACTGCTTTAAGACAAAAACAAATCATAGGAGCTGATTGAGAATCTAGCAATGGCAGAACTATATTTTTTATGGTTGTATTGAAGTTGTACATTGATTGATTGAGTGGAATCATTGCATTTCACAAATATTCCATTTGATCTGGCATTGCTCACTTTGCCACATGTGTGCTGTTGATGATGCCCTGTGCTTGTGAGAAGACAGCCAAAGCAGCAAACACAAGCTTCCACTTATTCTAGAATCATAGAAACCCTACAACGCAGAGACAGGCTATTTGATCCATTGAGTGCTGTGCTGTGCAGATACATGGCTTTGGGCCTGTGTCTGTGGGAGTTTGCGCATTCTCCCCGTGCTTGCATGGGTTTTCTCTGGGAGCTCCGGTTTCCTCCTACATCCCAAAGATATGCTCTTAGGCTAATTGGGAAAATAAATTCTCCCTAAATTGTCTCAAATTTGGTTTTTAATCCATAGATCTATAAACACAGACTGGGATCGCGGGTAGAGGTGGGAACATCGGGGTGGTGGCGCGGGCTCGTTGGGCCGAAGGGCCTGTTTCCCGTACTGTTTTGTTCTTTGTTCTTTGAGTCTGCACCGAAATCCATTGTAGATGAAAGCTAATAATTGGAAACTTCTGCAAATAAAACCATCAGCCACCTGTCTTATGCATTTGTAGGCGCCAATCTAAAACTCGTCAAGATATCAAGCATTTTCATAGAATCACCGAATCTCTACAGTGCAGAGGAGGCCATTTGGCCCATCCAGTCTCCATAGACCACAATTCTACCCAGGCTCTATCCCCATAATCCCATGCATTTACCCTAGCTAGACCTTTGACATGAAGGGGCAATTTAGCATGGCTGATCCATCTATTCCACACATCTTCAGACTGTGGGAGGAACCAGAGCACCCAGAGGAAACCCACGCAGACATGGGAGAAGCGTGCAAACTCCGCATGGACAATGATCCGCAGCTGGAATCGAACCCAGGTCCCTGGCGCTGTGAGGCAGCAATGCTAACCACTGTGCCGCCGTGCCGCCATTCTGATGTGATTAAGAAAACTTTCTGCTGTTGGTTGAGGCCTTCCAGTCTTGAAATGATTAGAGGCGGAATATACTCAGAACGTACTTTATGAGAGCCTTCAGAATGCCCAACACAATTCTGCCAGATTTATATTGGAGGTTTGAAAATCTGATGGGTAATTCGCCTGCTCCCAGGAGTCTCTGAAAAAATCTCCAACTCTGAGTTAGAGGGGGAGACTTCAGACAGTTCTGATTTACTTACCTAGATGGTTACCCAGGGAATGCGAGGCAAAAATATTCTTGGCTGGAGTTTTCTGACCACTCTCACCCCAAGGCTGGGAGTTCCTGCCTGAGGTCAACTGATCTTTGCATGGTTCATGCCCCTCCTACTTTGATTCCTGTGGAGGGAAAATTCCGCCCCTCCTCTAGCTCCTGGATAACATCTGTCACTACAAAAGCTTATATTAACCTCCCTAACTCTTCTCCTTCACTCAATTTCTCCCCACTGATCTCCTGACCCAACCTCACAACCCAAATCCCTATCTGACACCCCAGTTACTCTCCATGGAGCCTCACCGTGGCACAGTGGTTCACATTGCTGCCTCACAGCACCAGAAACCCAGGTTTAATTCTGGCCACAGATGACTGTCTGTGTGGAGTTTGCACTTTCTCCCCATGTGTGGATTTCCTGCCACAGTCCAAAGATGTGCAGGTTAGGTTGATTGGCCATGCTAAATTCACATTAGTGACAGGGAATTAGTAGGGTAAATATGTGGGGTTACAAGAATAAGACCTGGATGGGATGTGATCGGGACAGACTTGATGGCCCAAGTGGCTGTTTTCTGTACTATAGGGATTCTATGATTCTACTTTCTGTCTCCTGAAGCCCATTGACCTCGATATCTCAATTTCCCTGATCCAACTTGACTCAACCTCACCACACAACTTCTCCACCCTCCCCCCTGCATTCTGCAACACAAAGCTCAACCTGACCACCCCCCCAATCCAACCTTGTCATTCTATCCAGTGCCAGCTTAACTTTTATCCACCCTACCACCTTACCCACTTACCTTGCCAACCTTACGCACATAGCCACATACCTCACTCATCATAATCCATAACCTCACCCACCCACTTACCTTCTAAACATTGCTTCCCAAAGAAGGTTTGGCACATTTAAATTCTTTACCTATAAGAATATGACAAGTAATTAGCACTGCTGCCTCATATCTTCAGAGATCTGGATTCAATACTAACCTTGGGTCATTGTCTGTTTGGAGTTTGCATGTTCTTCCTGTGTCTGTATGGGTTTCCTCCAGGTGCTCTGGTTTCCTCCCACAGTCCAAAGATGCACAAGTTAGGTAGATTGACCATGGTAAATTGCCGTTATGAATCCCAAGGTGGGGCATTGTTGATGGTAAATGTGTGAGGTTACAGGAATAGGGCTGGGGAGAGGCTTGGTTAAGATACTTGGGTATCAGTCAGTGCAAATTTGATGGGCTGAATAGCCTCTTCTGCACTGTAAGGATTCTATGATTCTGTGACTCTTTAAAACATCTTCTGCGTGGATTCACTCCCCTGATGATTTCTAAAGTTTCCTGTGCTGAGTGAGTTTGGAAAGATCTTCCATCAGGAAATTGCTGAGAAAAACCACAGGAGGATAATTGGGTATTATTCATCTGATCAGGGTCAGAAGTCACAATTCCACTCCTGATGAAAAGGTTTGGGCTGTTGTGTTTTTGGCTGATTTTCAGCATCTTGTCTCTAAATTTCAAAACCATTTCAAGTACTGCTCTGGTTGACTGATCATCGTGTATTAAAAGATCTCTCGAGCAGCTTGCCTGCCTTTATTCCTGTTTTTATCTCCCTTCCACACCCAAAACCATGTGCTTCCTGAGGTTAAAATGCTCCCCAGTTATAAAATTATAGGATCATATAGTGCAGAAAAGACACTTTGGCCCATCTAGTATGCATCAAATATGAGAAAAACCTGACTTCCCACTTAATCCTATTTACCAGCACTAGGTCCAAAGCCTTGATGTTGATGTGCCAAGAACTCATCCAGACACTAGTTGTGAAGCAACTCACTTCTATCACTCTCCCAAGCAACGTATTAGAAGTCGTCACCACTCTCTGGGTAAAAAAGCTTTTCCTCACGTTGCCCCTGAAATATCTTGCTCTTCAATTTGAACTTGTGTTCCCTTGTGACTGGCATTTCAGCTAAAAGGAACAATGCTCCTTACCCATTCTGTCCATGCCCCTCATAATCTCGTCCGCCTCAATCATGTCAGCCCTCAGTCTTTCTGCTCCAATGAAAACAACACAAGCAATCCAACCTCTCTTCATTACGGAAATGTTCCATCTGCAAACAGCATCCTGGTAAATCCCCTCTGCACTCCCTTCAACAGAATCACATTTACATTGTTATTTATTTAAATTTATATGTAATGTAAGGAAGACAACAATTCTATCTCATTATCAGACTAACAAGTTTGAGTTGTGAGTTTTTAGTCTGGTTTCAATTGGTGCCATTGATGTGTCTGGAGTCAGCGTTTCTGAGCCCTGGGCTGCTGTGCACATTTGTCTTATTCTGATGTCTAAGAGTATCCAGATAAATGTTCCTTCTCCACTTTGGGTCATGTGAAAAATGCATTAATGGAAGGCAATGTGTCAAGGCAGCTGAAGTGATTATCAATCTGGACGATTGAAAGAGAGCTGTCAAAAGTCAATTGATTTTTAGAGTATCATTGATGACTTTGCCGCTAAGAAATGCAGGGGGAAATCTCCAAAGAGTAACTAACTGTAAACTATGTGGACTCTGCACAGCAGCTCTGTAAACATTCATGTCACTTGATATCTAAATGTATAAGCAGATTTGACCCGTTTTACTGGCATTAAATTTAATCATTTTCATTTATGATGATCTTGATTGAATTTGATTTTTTTTCTTTCATATCTTGTATTAACACTAGTTAAAAGTTTAAGCTGTTCGTTAATAAATTGAAGTTTATATTTAATAATTCAAAATTTAAGAAATAAAGATCACATCCAGTTTAGCCCCAAGGTTAGTTAATAAATTAAATCCCCTGTGCATTTAACACTGATCACTTGTGATGCTTATATAATCTACATCTACAATCATGGATATAGTAAATTAATGGAGGTACCTTGTTTTATGTGGTTGAAGCATGAAAATCAATTGTAAATTAAAATTTGTCATGAGCAGGATAAACTCTACTGCTTCACAGCTCTCGGGACTCAGGTTCAAATCCAACTTGGATGACTGTGGAATTTGCACGTTCTCCCCATGTCTACAATTTGCTCCCACGGTTTAAAGATGTGAACATTAGGTGGTTTGGCCATGGTAAATTTATGAGATTACAGGGAGAGGGATGGGCATGGGTAAGATGCTTTTTCGAAGAATTGGGGTAGACTCAATGGGCCAAATGGCCTTTTCTGCACAGTAGGGATTCTATGATTTCACAGCTTTGTTTTCAATACTGTGGTATTGTAGAGTTAACTGGAATACACAAATATCAATTCATTCAATTGGTATTTTTAATTCATCAGTGCTAATTGGTTATCAGAGCTATAGGAAAAATACAAAAAAAACTGCAATCATTTACAATTAATTTAACAGGGAAATACATTTGCAGTGAGTTTTAGCAGGTATTTTAGATGCTAAAGAATCTTCAAGGCAAAAGTGGGGTTTTCAAATATAGTATTGGCTTGCCCAATTTTCTATTGACACCATCTTATTTAAAAAGTTAAAAATCAGGAGTATATGAGGGAATGGTTGTTCAGGATAATCAGGGGGAACTTGACAGTTATAGTGTTACAGGGGGCATAGTTGCCTCACAGCGCCAGGAACCCGGGTTCAATTCCAGCCTCGGGTCACTGTCTGTGTGGAGTTTGCATATTCTCCTTGTGTCTGCGTGGGTCTCCTCTGGGTGCTCTGGTTTCGTCCCACACTCCAAAGATGTTGATAGGTTAGGTTATATTGATTGGCCATGCTAAATTAACAGGGGGATTAGCAGGATAAATATATGAGATTATGGGGATAGAGCCTGGGTGGGATTGTGGATAGTACAGACTTGATGGGCCGAATGGCTTCCTTCTGTTCTGTAGGGATTCTATGATTCTATGGCAGGCCAGGACAGGAAATATAAACAAAAGTATGCAAAACAAAGCAAATCTAGAGTTGTAAACTGTAAAACAAAAGCTAAATTTTCTTTATCTGAATGAAGAAAGCATTTGCAAAAAGATAAATTACTTGATTACAGAGATTGCAACATATCAGTCAAGTGTATCAGCTATTATAGAAACATTATTGCAAGGTAACCAGGATTGAATGGTCAACATTCCAAGGCACGCAATATTCCAAAATAACAGGCCAAAAGGGGAAGGGGGTGGGGAAACATTGTTAATCAAGGAACATTTCAGAGCACTGCTGAGTCATATTATAAAAGCAGTGGATAGTGAAGTAGCATTGGTTTGGGTTGAAATTATGAATGGCAAGGGAAGGAATACAAGGGTGGGAGTAGTCTATAAACCCCCCCAAAATGTGAGCCCTCAAGAAGTCAGCACATTAGTAGGGAAATATCAAGGGCATATTTGAAGGGACTATAATTATCATGGGAGATTTTAATCTACATCATAACTGGACAAACCAAACTGGCAAGGGTAGTGTAAAAGAAGAATTTGTGGAGTGCATCAGGGATTACTTTTTAAAGCAGCATTTTGTGGAATCTATCCAAGAGTGGGCTATTTTAGATATGGTTTTGTGTAATAAAGAAAGATTAATAAGAGATCTTGAGGTTTGGGATCCCTAGCAGTAGTGACCACAATATGATAGATTTTCAGATATAGTTTGAGGTTGATTGGTTATAGACTTATGGCAATGTGTCTTCAACTTAAATATAAATAATTATAATAGTATGAGGGAGGAGTTGCTTGAAATAAACTGGGTAAACAAGCTAAGATACAGGTCCATAGATGGGCAGTGGCAAACATTCAAACAGCTGATCCAAAGTACTCAGCAGCAGTTTATCCCAATCAAAAAGAGAGATTCAACAAAAAAGATGCAAAACCCATGATTAACAAAGGAGACCAAGTATAACGTTAAATTGAAAAGCAAGACGTACCAAGTGGCAATGGTTAGTGGTCGACCAGAGGACAGGGAAGTGTTTAGGATCCAGCAGCAAGATGTTGGAGTTAATAAGAGGAAATAGCTAATCATTTAGGAAAGCTGAATATAATCAAACTTCGTAAACTTGGTTTTATGAAAGGTAAATCATATTCGACAAATTGGCTCAAATTTTTGAGGATGTAACAGAAAGAATAGATAGAGAGGAACCTGTAGGTGTAATGAATTTAGATTTTTAAATGACATTTGACAAGGTGACACATAAGAGGCAGTGACTAAGTAAGCCCATGGAATTAGAAGAAGTGTGTTAGGTTGGATTGAATGTCATTGTTTGAAAACCGGCACATAAAAAACAGAGATTTGGAATAAATGGTCCTTTTCAGAGTGGAAAGATATAACTAGTGGAGTAGTGCAGGAATCAGTTCACTATTTACATTAATGACCTGGAGCAAAGGACAGAATGTAACATTTCTAAATTTGCAGATGATACAAAGATAGATGGAAGGGCAGGTTGTGATGAGGATATTGTGAATGTGTGATGGGATATAAATAGATTGAGCGACTGGGCAAAAACCTGACAAATAGAGTTTAATACAGGGAAGTGTGAGGTCATGCACTTTTAGTAAGAGGAATCAAAAGGCAGAGTATTATTTAAATGGAGAGAAACTGCAGGTGAGTGAAGTACAGAGGGATCTAGGTGTTCTAGTGCGTGAATCACAAAAAGCAGACAAGCAGGTCCAACAAAGAGTTAAGAAGCCAAACGGTATTTTGGCCCATAGCAAAGGGATTGGAGTTTAAAAATAGGGATTTTTGTTGCAATTGTAGACCGTGTTGATGAGGTCTCACCTGGAATATCCTTCCAGTTCTGGTCCGCTTATTTAAACAACAATTTGGCAATCCAAAAACGATTCACCAGGCTAACTCTGGGGATGCAAGGGTTGCAAGAGAGGCTTGAATGTCTGGGTCTGAATTGCTCAGAGATTAGAAGAGTGAGGGGGTGACTTTATTCAAACATATGAGATCCTGAGTGGGCTTGACAGAATAGATGGTGAAATTTTTCACTAGTAAGACAATCTCGAATCAGGTTACAGAGATATAAGGTAAAGGGCCAATCATTTAAAACTGAGGTGCACAGAATTTTTTTCTCACAGAGGTGCATCTCTGGAATTCTCTGCCCTGAAGTTTGGTGAAGTCTGGATTATTAGAAATAGTAAAGTGGAGATGGATAAATATTTGATAGATAAAGGGATAGAGGGCTAAGGGGAAATGGCGCAGAAAAGGAGTTGTGGCCATAGAGCAACCATGATCATATTGAATGGCAGGATAAGCTTGAAGTGTCTGCTTCTACAAATTGTGTTCTTGTGAAGTGAATGCTAGAAATGATCCCAGAGAATCATTATGCAACTGGTTGACAAACAGATTGTTTACTTGTGCTTACTAAAAAAAACTCAGCACTTTTCTGGTGGGTAACACTTAGGGCAGAATTCTTGCCCCCACCGCCCCCACCAATGTGTTCAATTTTATGGAAAGGGGGAGAATTTAGCAGTAGTGCAAAAATTAGTTTCATGCTGGTATGAGTTTTCCATGGTATCTTCCACTGGTGCCCACCATGGTGGATCGGGAAATCCACTGGTGGCCAGTGTTAAATTGATTTGCATTTCACTAATAGGATGCAGATAAAGGCCAGTCCAGAATCTTCCACACACTTGGAATGCCAGCAGGCATCTTCCTCGATTTCTCCAATACCCCACAATGCCAGCAGGAAAACATGCCATTGTAAAACTGGATTTCAGTGGCTTCCTTTCAAGTTTGAAATAGAATCCTGGATCCCAGAACACCACTGCAATGGCTGGATGAAGCATCTTTATGTGGATTTTCCAGATTCTGTGACATCGAGAAGAGGTCCATTTTCTAGCCTCAGAATCCTACTGGAGATCCACATTATCAGAAGATCCATCTTCTTTCTTCAATAGTGGGTTAGTGATGTTGGACACCTTTTGAATATGGCACATGGATAAGATGTTGGATTATGCGCCGTAGGCCTGTTTGGCAAATAAATACTGTGTGAAACACAGTTGCATAATTGATGAGGTTGGAGCCAGTAGATATGGTGTAGTTTCCTGTCTGTCTCTGCAGCAGGAAGCCCTCCACAGTCCCATCCTGCCCCGGGACTTAATCCTAGATGGGAGGATTCCACCTTTCACCTCTCCTAATTGCAGCTCAACAAGAGTCAACCAGTCGTAATGGAAGAATACCCGTGCTAATCAACTATTCTCAGCTTGCAATGCACTGTCTGTGGCAGTCAAGGTCAAAGGTCAATGTTTATGATGCTGGAGCCTTTCATGTTGTCAAAAGGTGCTCAAGGTCTCATATCTTAAACCTTTGTGTAAGAGACTGCTTAAGGGAAATTTTCTGAGCAATGATTATATATCATTCCTTCTTGCCAGAAGACCGGAGGCAAAGATTCAACAAGATTGCAAAATTCTCCAGAGACTCTCCAATTCTCCAGTGCCAATGAGTGCACACTTAAAGGCCATACAGGCCATTCCTTGAAACTTGGAGATCTTTAGGAAGAGTGGAATTCTATTTCCTCAAACCGCAGCACATTTGTGTCACGTAATAATACATCACAGAGTTGAATGCCTGATCACCAAGGAACTGATAATGATGTGGTTACAGTGTGATACTCAATCAGTCGACAGATCTTTGACCCCACAATGCAAAGTGTGGCTGGCTATTAGAGATATCCTCTGTTGCCATGGCTTATGACTTCCATCAAAGTCGCCATAGTTGACTAAACTAAATTCTGCCGATACTCTAGTTGAAGCTGAACATTGTTTTTAAAAGGTTTATCATAACTCCCTTCCTGTATACTCTGTGCCTCTATTTATAAAGCCAGGGATCCTATATACTTTATTAGCCATTTTCTTAACATCCCCTGCCATCAGTGATTTGTCAAGAGTATACAAGTCCTTCTATTTGCCGTTCCCTTTTTAGAATAGTATCTCTCCTCTGTCTGGTATGTATACTAACGTCCACATTAGTGAAATATCCTCAAATCCTGTTGTAAGCAATTATTTGTTTTATTTAAAACATTACTAAAACACTCTTTTGCATATTGCAAGTTCTTTAAGAATAATTGAAATCTATTTCCTCAAAATTCAGCACGTGTGTGTCCAGTAATTATACATCACAAGTTGAATGTTTGATCTCAAAAGGAATAATAATGTGGTTATAATGTTTGACCCCCAATGCAGAGTGCATGGCTGGCTATTAGGAAACAATGTTTGCATATTGTGTACTGTATAGTATTAGCATATGGATGGAAGCCTGTAATTACTAATTCATTTGAAAATAATTCCTTCAAACAAAAAGGGTCACTGTCTTGGGGTGACATATCTCTGCTTTTCCAATAGCCATGAGATTCTCACTCACATCACTATCATAGGCAGCATTGTCTCCTCTTGTGGAGTGAAATAACTTCCCCAATCAGATCCTCTTGCTGCCTGTTGCATGTTGTTTTTTTTCCCTCTCGGAAAGGGAAGGGGTGATTGTGAATGAATGTATTGACACATGCAAATGTGTTTATGTCTGTATGTGTGTGTGTACTGTCTTTCAGAACTGTATGATTATCGGAGATGTGAGGAGTGCCTGTGAAGGATACAATGCTGAAGTACGAATGTCAGTGTAAATTTAGATGGTTCATGCAGTGTATTAAGGTTGTGACGCTGGTGCACTTACAGAGAAATGTGTTTGTGAGACGGGATCTTACCTTGACCAGATGTGTTAAATCATTACACTTCTTGCAACATTCCTACCAAGACTCATGGCAGTCATTTGCTGGGTGACCCCCTCCCTCATCAGTTGCATTACTCATATTTGTAGCCTCTTATCTTCTTTTTGATGGATAACATTCCTCCTTGCTTCTACCTCTCCTATTTCCTCTCTCTACATCGGAGAATCTGGTTCCCTGAGACACCATGCTTTGGCCATGCTACATTGCGCATTAGTGTCCGAAGATGTGTAGCTAGGTAGGCTAGCCATGACAAATGTGTAGGGTTACAGTGATGCGGCAGGGGAGAGAGCCTGGGTAATATACTGTCTCAGAGTTGGTGCTGACTCGATGGGCCGAATGCCTATGATTCTATGATTCCCATGTTGACTTCTCTCCAAGCTAATGCACTCCTAATTTCACCTTCAGTGAAAGTGGGTGAGTGAAGGCCATACATACAGCTCAAGAATATTTGTGCCTAATTAACGCAGTTGCCAGACCCAGTAACTGCAGGTAAATTTAAATTATGCTTATCATCAATGCACCTGAAAACTGATGGCAACATCCGATTTTTCAAACAAGTGTTTCTTATTAGCATGGCAGTTAGCACCCTTTGATTAAAATAATCTTCAAAGTAATTGATGCTAAAGGGAGTTGAGCTTTGTGCTAGATCTCGCTACCATTGACCTAATATTTTCAATCATATTACTGATGGAAAAAAATGCCATTTCAAAAGAAAAGTTGATAGAACTTTTGTTGATTTCTAAAAGATCTTACACTACATTAGCGAGAGGTGATGAGAGTTTGTGGCAAAGAATGTCATTGCCTGAATTGTTGGATTCAGTGATAGTGCTATTTATAGTTGTAATGGAATCCAACTGATTACCCATCGTGTTTCACACAAAGTTAGGGATAAATTGCAAACCCAGAATTCAAAAATGCAATTAAGGTCAGAAATATAAAGGGGTCAGTTCTAAGTTCTAGTCTGATATCTTCACTGCTGATCTGCGGCGTGCTGACAATATGGTCATTCTTGCTGAAAATAAGCAGCATCTGTCAAATGTTCTCTGTTGTCTGTTCAAAGGGATTGTCAAGTTTGGAATGAGCATCAGCTGGCCAGAGATAAAACAGTGTGTTTCTACTGAAAGCTTCTGTCAGCTGCATGTCTGCAAAGTTCGAAACAACACCACCCAGTTCAATAAACACTTCATTTATCTTGGTCGCAACATCCACTGTCACAATGACATTATAACACAACGGAACCAAAAGTTGGTCTTGTTGTATCTGTCATGTCCATCTCCCTATAGTACGTTGCACAGTTCACCTGGAATGAAGTTTTGAGTCAGTGATGCTGCTTTTTGATTGCAGGAGCTGGAGTTAGAGCGTGAGTGCTTTCGATATGCATTGCCAGCACTGCTCGCTCAGCATTAACTGGCAACAATACATCAAAGATTCATCAATGGACTAAAGCTGATCCGTTATTATTAATGCAGGCCAACGATCATGCTATTTTGAACATGTTTCTTGACAAGGTTGATCAGGTCTTTGCTAACTTGCCCCAATTAGAGTGACATGGTGCCACAGTGTGTAGCTTTGTTGCTTCAGAGTGCCAGGAGCCTGGGTGCGATTTCCAGCTTTGGGTGACTGAGTGGAGCTAACACGCTCTCCCTGTGTCTGTGTCGATTTCCTTTGGATGCTCCAGTTTCCTCTCACAGTCCAAAAATATGTAGATTAAATGGATTGGCCATGCTAAATTGCCCCTTAGCATCCCAAGATGTGTAGAGGAAGGGGATTGTAGGGATTATGGAATAGGACCTGGGTAAAATGTTATGTTGGAGAGTCAGTACAGACTCAATGGGCTGAACGGCCTCCTTCTGCACTATAGAGATTCTATGATTCTGAATTAGAATGCGAATCTTTCTGTGTGGCACTCCTAAGATCTTGAGAATACTTCAGCAATGACCACTTCTCCTCGTGGCTAGCTCAGAGGCAACCAATTGGAGATCATGGGTGGGATTTTATGGCCTTGTTCATCCCAGAATCGTAAAATTCCACCCAAGGTCAACGGACTTTCGATGGTCTGCCTCTCATCTGCTCCAACTTCTGTGACAGGTAGGGTGGTAAAAATTCACATGCTGTAAAATAACTACTGTCAGCAAATGCAGATTTGAGATCAAAATGATCTTAGAATTGTGAAGCCCAACATAAAATTCAGCCTGTAAAGTTTATCTTAAATATTGGTGTGGATTTAGTTTTGCAACCTAACTTTTGAAGAAATTTTAATTGAAGTACCATATTTTAATGAATTGTTAGCATTTTGCCAAAGTATGTTCTAATTTAGCTGTCCTGTCTATTCTCCATACATAGAACATAGAACAATACAGCGCAGAACAGGCCCTTCGGCCTTCGATGTTGCACCGACCAATTAAGAAAAAGCAATGACCCTCTAACCTAAACCATTCCCTTTTCATCCATAAACCTATCTACTGACCTCTTAAACGCCACCAAACCTGGCGCATCTACAACTGCAGCAGGCAGGGCATTCCATACCCTTACCACCCTCTGGGTAAAGAATCTACCTCTGACATCCATCCTGTAACTACCACCCCTTAATTTAAAGCTATGTCCCCTCGTGCTAGCTTTCACCATCCTAGGAAAAAGGCTATCACTGTCCACCCTATCTAAACCTCTAATCATCTTATATGTTTCAATAAGGTCTCCATACATAGCAGATGCAATGACCGATTATTCATCTATGAAGCATCCCATTCAATGTATGACAACAATTCAACTTCTGATATGAAGATAGGCATAAACCTATGCATGTTTCGACACTGGTTAGCACTGCTGCCTCACAACGTTCAATTCAGCCTTTCTGCATGGAGTTTGCACAATCTCCCCGTGTCTGCATGGGTTTCTTCTGGGGGCTCCAGCTTCCTCCCATAGTCCAAAGATGTGTAGTTAGGTTGATTGACCATGCTAAATTTCCCCTTAGTGTCAGCAAAGTAAATAAAGAGAGTTAAGGGGACAGGGCCTAGTTGAGATTGTTGGTGTGCAAGCTTGATGGGCCAAAATGGCCTCCTTCTGGGATGACACAATGGCACAGTGGTTAGCACTTCTGCCTCACAGCGTTAAGGATTCGGGTTCAATTCCAACCTAGGGTCATTGTTGGTGTGGCATTTGCACCTTCTCCCCCATGTTTGTGTGTGTTTTCTCTATATGCTCCAGTTTCTTCCCTCATCCAAAGACATGCAGGCATGTGCATTAGCCATATTAAATTGCCACTTAGTGTCAGGGAGATTAACAGGGTAAATATGTGGAGTTACAGAGGTAGGGTGTGAATGGGATTGTTGTCGGTACAGATTCGATGGGCTGAATGTCCTTCTGCACTTTAAGAATTCTATGATTCTATAATCACTTGTCAGTCACTGATTGAAATGGTAAACTATTTTAATGCCAATACAAGCAAAAGGCGACAAAGAGGATCAAATAATTTTCAATTCTTTAAGATGTTCACAATAAATTGTCATAATGAAGTGCATAACCCCTTCATCCTTTTCCTCATATCTAAATTGTGGATATACTTGTTTGCCCTAGTGTAATTTGAATACGATTAATCGGCTATGCTTGTATTTGAAGAAGATTTGCTACCCTAGTAAAGACGTCATGCGCGTGCAACATACTGGTCAGTCTTTCTCTTTGTGTAACAAATAAACCTGAGACAGAAGGATGAAGCATGTACATAGGATTCAACATTGACAAGTGAGAGAGGAAGAATTTGGTAAAGACAGAAAGATACCTTGATTACAGCACATATTTATTTAGCGTAAAATTGTTAAGATCTTTTAAACAATTAAATTAATTAGATAAGTTTACAGTGCAGGGTTTTTAAGTACATTTAAAAAAGTTGAAAAGAATTTCTGCATGCAGGTGAATTAATCTTCACTAATTCAGTAAAATCAGAATAAATTTTCTTGATCTGTTGTCCTAACTTTCAAGCGAGGCAAAGGAAACACATTTAAATGCAGCAGAAACTGTTGCTCTAAGCTATCCAAGGCAGTAGGGTGGGACTGGAAAATGGGTGGGAGAAGGGTGCTAGTAGGAGAAGGCCTGAAAGGAACTGTCATTCCAAGTCACCTCAAAGTTTCATAGTTGACAGACAGGAATGAAGATTTTGATCCGCAGATGCCTGGAGTGATGTTCAGGTTTCCCAGGGCTAGAATGAACAGTTCAGTCACAATATCCCCCAAAAGATGCCTAATTCAACCCCTTGCCCCCAGCTGAAGCCCACCCAACTTCCTTGAGGGCAGCAGCAGAGAGCACGTAGGCACCACACTTATTTCCTTGACTCCACCAGTGGGATCTAACATGCAAGGCCAGGTTGTCACTGCCAGGGTGTCAGTGCCAGAGGACGGCACACTGTTAGAACTGCCAAGAGGGGAGGCCTAAGGGATGGGCCTGAGGGGAGCTGAAAGGGAACACCTGAAGGAGTGATGTCTGCAGCTGCAGCCGTGAGGGTGACTGAGGGGGTGGATTGAGGGAGTACCTGACAGGGGGCATCTAAAGAGATTGCCTGACAGGGAAGAGAGGGTCATGTTGCCTTCATGCCTGTGTGGTGTGGAGGAGTGGGAGGTGCTTGGTGACTGACCCATAATTTTAGTGGTGGGGAGAAGATGCCCCAGTTTCCAAGGGATTGGTTGCTGGGGATGTTGGGGGTTTAGGGCCTCATTGAATGCAAAGATTAAAATACCCCTTAAAAATGTTGTCCAATCTTAGTGCTAGCATCAATGGGAAACACTCCCATTTTCCTGCTGGCAACATAACCTTGGTTTTTTTTGGAGAATCACAGCACATATGTGTAAAACTTTTCACATTGATGGTGTTGGTGACTTGATGTCCCCCTGGGATCCCTCACAATTCTAGCATGAGACCAGCAGAATCTCCAGTGAAAATAGTATGTAATGTTCATGGAATATAGGGGACAGTAGAACCAAGAGTATATAATTGCCTAAGTGCAGAAAGAGACCATTCATGTCACTGAATCTGCACCAATCAAAATCCCACCAAGGCCGTAATCCTGTAACTTACATATTTATCCTGCTAATCCCCTGACATTAGGGTCAGTTTAATATAACCAATCAGCCTAACCTGCATATCTTTGGAGTATGGGAGGAAACCAGAGCACCCAGAGGAAACACACACAGGCACGGGGAGAATGTACAAACTCCACACAGACAGTAACTCGAGGCCGGTATTGAACCTGGGTTTCTGGTACTAAGAACAAAGAACAAAGAACAACACAGCACGGGAAACAGGCCCTTTGGCCCAACGAGCCTACACCGCCATCCTAACGTCTTAATGACATATAGAGACCAATATAGGGACAATTTGTTACCCAATCAGCCTAAGAGCACATTTTTGGGATGTGGGAGGAAACCGGAGCACCCGGAGAAAACCCACGCAATCACGGGGAGAACGCGCAAACTCCCGCAGACACAGGCCCAAATCCATGTGTCTGCACAGCAACAGCGATAGTCTCTGAGCTGTCATGTTGCCCATCTAATGGTCCAGTTTAAGCATACACTAACGACATGAAGCACTAGGCCACTCCTGAAGTAACCTCCAGGAGCAGCCCTCGCACGACCTGCTGAATGCATGCACCTTGTTGGTCAACAAGGTGGACCAAATAGCCTGTGGAAACAATTAAAGTATTTGAACAGTCCTCATATATCCCTCTATCTGCAGACCGCTCATGTGGCTGTCCAAGAGACCCTTAAACAACCCTAGCGTGCCTGCTCCCACCACCTTACTCGGTAGTGCATTCCACACCCCCACTACCCTGTGTGGAAAAAATGCCCTCTAATATTAGTCTTATACATAGCCCCCTTCACCCTAAGGCCGTGACCCCTCATTCTATCAGAATCTAATGGTGGAAAAAGCTTACCACCATTTACTCTATCTATACCCCTCATAATCTTATATACCTCCAATAGATCCCCTCTCAGCTGACGTCTTTCAAGGGAAAACAACCCCAGTGCGTTCAACCTTTCCTCGTAAGACAACCCTTCCATACCAGGCAGCATCCTGGTAAATCTCCTCTGCACTCTCTCCAGGGACTCCACATCCTTCCGGTAGTACGGCAACCAGAACTGGATGCAGTACTCCAAGTGAGGCCTAACCAACGTTCTATACACTTGCAACATCAAACTCCTACTCTTGTATTCTATACCCCTTCCTATGAAGCCTATGGTACTGTGAAGCAGCAGTGCTAACCCCAATGCCACCATCCCTCCCAAGGTTAATGGATATTTTTTAGATTGGAGAAAGGTTTGTACTGGCGTTCCCTGGCAGGTCAATACCTGGGACCCTTGCTTTTCCTAATTTATAAATATGATCTTGATCACAGCATGAGAGGGACCATCTCAAATTTGGAAGTATTCTGAAGAGTGCGCATAGAACTTCAAATGTTGTCGGAGTGGGCAGATATGTGGCAGATGCAGTTCAATGCGGGGAAGTTTGAGGTAATTCGTTTTGGTCCCAAGAACATGAAGAGAAAATACAAAATAAGAGGTAAAATTCTTAAAGGGGTGCAGGACCAGAGGCCCCTGGGTGTATGTGTCCATAGGTCATTCAAAGTGACAGAACCGATGGAGAAAACAGTTAATAAAGCACACAATATTCTCGGCTTTAATAAAAGGAGCTTAGAGTACAAGAGTGAGGAGTTAATGCTGAACTCAATTTAGACCTCAGTTGGAATATTGTTTACAGTTTTGGGCTCTACACTATAGAAAAGATGTAAACATGTTGTAGTAGAAAAGTGTTTATATGAATGGTTCCAGGAAGGAGAAACTTTAGTTATGAAGATAGATTGGAAATGTTGGGACCGTTTTCCTTGTAGAGAATAAGGCTAAGAAATGGTTTGATTGAGATCTTGAAAATCTTGAGAGGGCTGGAAAGAGTAATTAGGGAGAAACTGGTCCCACTCATAAAAAGACCAAAAACGAGAGGGCAGAGATTTAAATAAATCTGCAAAAGAAGCAATAGTGATGTGAGAAAAATCTTTTACACACAGCGAGTGGTTCAAGTTTGGAATGCATGTTTAGAATTATGATGGAGGCAGCTTCAACTGAGGCATTCAAGAGGCCATTAGATGATGACTTGAATAGAAATAATGTGCAGGAGAATGGGGAAAAGGCTGGAGAATGGCTTAAGTCATGATTATTTGGAGACCTGGTGCAGACACAATGAGTCAAATCACCCCTGTCTGCGCCCTAACAGTTCTGTTGCTCTATCAACCAAGGATGGGTAAACCTTTGGATCAAAGGGCCAAATTAACGTCAGTAGAAAAATAATGGAATCTTTATTCAAAGAGAGAATAGAAGAACATCTCGAATAGTCATTAATAGTCAGAAACATTGCAAAATAGATACTTTGTTCTGTCACCAGTCACACAGTGCACATGATACTCACATTCATTAAATCCACAGGTTCCTGCACAGCTGAAAGGTGAATTGGAGAGATGTTTGCTGTGTTCCTGGATTATTTAATGGCTGATGCCTGCATTATATAAGTTGCTGCTCTGGCTTTTTGAACAGCTCATCACTGTGCTGTATAAATTATTGCTCTGCCTTCCTGTCTTCTTCAACAGCTTCTTGCTGTGCGTTTAGCAACTTAGCCAGGTTGACTGAATAAATTACTTCCTTTGCAGCCGGCCATTAGGCTCCCTGATGTTGAAATTTTCGCAGATGCTTTGTTTCCCCATCGATAAACACAAAATAAAAATCTTCAAGTTAATAAAAGTTGCAAATGTGAGATCATGGCACTTTTTCTTATCATCGAATAAAGTCAATATTTGCTCATGTAAACATGGTACAATCGCTGTGGAAGTAACTGATGTTTACAGTCAGTCTGATAGAGCTGATATCAATCTCATCACATTCATGAAAAACAACAAATTTAGCTACACTGCACTGACAACAGTGCAGCTCATTCACTGTTCTGCTGCATGGTTGCTCTCATGTGATTACTCGCAAGAGCCTGGCTGAGTGTGACCTGTGAGAAAAATATTAGAAGAATCATTGGCAATAATGGGTTAACTAAACGTCTTGCATGTATATCTAAATGTCTTGCATTCACTCACACATAATCTGCTGTCAACTTTCTGCCTGTTACCCTGAGGATCAGCTCATTGCCATAATGTGAGTGGGCAAGTCATTGACATACATGGGTCATTCCTGCAACTTGATCACAGAGTGGCACTGTAAATATCTAGCAATTTAACATTGATGTCTTCTGTTCTCTGGTCAAAGGTTTGTGGGACTGACTGCATTTGGATATGCTGATGGCAAAACCCATGCAACCCAGAATGGTAAGAAATCTCACAACACCAGGTTAAAGTCCAACAGGTTTATTTCATAGCAAAAGCCACTAGCTTTCAGAATACTGCCCCTTCATCAAGTGAGTGGGAGGTCTATTCACAAACAGGGCGTATAAATGTCCTGAGGCATGTTATACTGGGGAGACCATGCAGATGCTACAACAACAGATGAATGAATATTGCTCGACAATCACCAGGAAAGACTGTTCTCTTCTTATTGGGGAACACTTCAGTGGTCATGGGCATTTGGCCTCTGATTTTTCGGTACGCGTTTTCCAAAGAGGCCTTCACAACACACAACAGTGCAGAGTCACTGAGCAGAGACTGATAGCCAACTTCCGCATACACGAGGACAGCCTCAACCGGGATCTTGAGCTCATGTCACATTATCTGCAATCCCCACGACTTGCCTGGGCTCACAACATCTCAGAAACTGTCCAGGCTTGAGACAATACACTTCTCTTTAACCTGTGCTTAACCTTCTCTCCACTCACATTGTCTGTACCTTTAAGACTTGATTACCTGTAAAGACTCACATTCCAATCATTACTTTGTAAACTGAGTCTGTGTCTTTATATGCCCTATTCGTGAATAGAACTCCCAATCACCTGACGAAGGAGCAGTGCTCTGAAAGTTAGTGGTTTTTGCTATCAAATAAACCTGTTGGACTTTAACCTGGTGTTGTGAAACTGCTTATGCCAGTCTAAAGCCAGCATTTCCACATCATAACATTGAATGGGGCAGCATAGTGGCACAGTGGTTAGCATTGCTACCTCACAGTGCCAGGGATCCAGATTCAATACTCGGCTTGGATCACAGAGTATGCAGAGTCTGCATGTTCTACCCCTGTCTGCATAGGTTTCCTCTGGTGCTCCAGTTTCCTCTCATAATCCAAAAAACGTGCTGGTTAGGAGCATTGGCCATGCTAAATTCTCCCTCAGTGTACCTGAACAGGTGCTGGCACGTGGCCACTAGGAGGTTTTCACAGTAACTTAATTGCAATGTTAATAGAAGCCTTCTTGTTACAATAATAAATTTTAGGAATAGCACCTACCTCAACAGAAAGCTTGCTTAAGTATTGATGGGTCTTTGGCATCACAGTGATATGTTTGGCTATTTCCAGAGCATTTGAGGAATGCTCTCAAATATGGAATTGGAGACCATTTGGTATTTGCACAGATGCTACCATGGAAAGCATTCTTTCTGGTTGTATCACAGCTTTGTATGGCTTTTGCTCTGTCCAAGACTACAAGAAACTACAGAGGATAGGGAACAAAGCCCAATTCATCAAACAAACCTCCCACCCATTGACACTGTCTGCAATTTCCGTTGCCTTGGAAAGGTAGTCAGCACACCCAGAAATAGTCTCTTCCACCTTCTTCCATTGAGAAAAAGATATGAAAGTTTGAGGACATGTACCAATCTCAAGAACAACTTCTTTCCTGCTGCCATCAGACTTTTGAATGAATCTATCTCGCTTTAAGCTGATCTGTATCTGCACCTTAGCTATCACTGTAACATTATATTCTGCATTCTCTCCTTTCCTTCTCTATGTATGGTATGTGTTGTCTGCATAGTATGCAAGAAACAATATTTTTCACTGTATACCAACGCAGGTCAATAACAAACCAAATCAAAATTTCAGGGCCACCTTATATCATTAATTCATCGCAGAAAGGATGCAAACAAATTGGTTACATATGATTTGAACTTAGCACTGAAATATTCATTGGGGCTGTGAGGAATTGTGACTCTACAGTCATTGGCGATACCTGAGGAAACACGGAAGATAGTTGTTGCTAAGTTTTGTGGAAACAGTATTTTGCACTTGTGGATAGCGAGGTTGGTTAAAACCATAATTATATGATAATTATGATATGAAGGGGTGATAAATATAGGACGGATGTCAGAAGTAGGTTCTTTACTCAGAGGGTAGTAAGGGTGTGGAATGTCCTGCCTGCAGTAGTTGTGGACTTGCCAACTTTAAGGGTGTTCAAATGGTCAGTGGATAGGCATACGGCTAACACTGGAATAGTTTAGGTTAGAGGGTCATTAGATTGGTGCCATTGATCGGCACAATATTGAGGGCCGAAGGGCCTGTACTGCACTGTAATGTTCTATAACAATAATTTATATTCATGAAAGGCCTTTAACACAATAAAACATTCTGAGATTTGGCAAAAGTGTTATTAAGTAAAACTTGATGCTGAGCCATACAAGGAGATGATTCAAAAGTCAAAGAGATATGTTTTAAGGAATATCTTAAAGGAGAAAAAAGAAGTTGGGATGTGGAAAGTTTAGAGGGGAAATTCCAATGGTTGGGACCTTAGCAGCTAAGTCTGGCCAAAAATTAGTAGAGCTGTTATAATTAGGGATGCTCAATGTTTTAAAATTAGATATCTCGGATTGTGGCTCTGGAGGAAATGACAGATGTAAGGATTTGAAAACAATATTAACAGTATTGTTTAATAGATAGCCATGCAGTTCCAAAGGTAAAGGGTGAATAGAACTTTGTGAGAGTAAACGCATGGACATCAGATCTTTTGGATGACCTTATGTTTACAAGATGTCATGTGTGAACATGTATTGTGATAGTCCAGTCTAGGGGTAACAAAGGCATGGATGATAATTTCAATTCAGATAAGTTGAGGCAGTGACATGTTATGGTGGAGGAAATCAGCTTTCTTTGTAACGACAAAGATACATAGAGGGAAACTCATCTTGGGATTAAGTATGACATCAAATTTTTCAAACTGTCTGCTTTAAGCGTTAGCCATTCCCAGGGCAAGAGGTAGAATCAGTGGCTAGAAAAAGAAGTTTCTAGTGGGATCAGGTGACAATAGCTTCAGCCTTCTCAATACTTAATTGGATTAAATTTAATGTTCTTTTGTTGGCTGGCCAGGAAAGCAGTCTGAAAACTTAAAGGCAACGGAGGAGGCAAGTGAGGCGATGGTGAGATACAGCTAGCTGTTGCCAGTGTATATGTGAAAACAAAGGCAACATGAAGGTGGGAAATAGGATGGATCCATGGCAAATATCAGATGTAATCGTGTGAGAGTTAAAAGAGGAATCATTGCAGATTACACTCTGGTTAATGATGAGCTCAGTAAGACAGGCAAGTACTAATCAGCCAAATGGTGATGGAGAAGCTTGAATAATAATTGCATTCATGTCAAAATAGCATGCAGATTGAGAAGGATGAGAAGGGATAGTTTAACACTGTCACAGTAATGTAGGATATCATCTGTGCCTTTGAAAAATAATAGCCGGAATTCTCCGGCTTCCCAGCCGTGTGCCTTCTGCTAGCAGGAGGAGGCGCATTGCTTGCTGGTGGCAGTATTCTCTGATCCTACCGCTATCAATGGGAATTCCCACTGCCATCATCCAACAGGATGTATTGCCAGTGGGATCAGAGAATCCTGCCAGTGTGAATAACATACAATTTCCAGCCACTGTTACTGTGGCAGATGCAGAGACTTGTTGGGAGACATTTTTCAAAGATGAGACTTGGAAAAAATGGCTAAAGAAGGAGGAATGAGAGAAATTGCTAAATGTGTCTTGCTAAATGTCTGCCCTTTTCGTCTTGCGGGCTATAGTGGTGTTTCAGGAGCTATGTTCTCACAGTCTATGTATTTCTTCAGTTCTGGCCTCTTACTCCTCCTTGGACAGATCTTTTTATATCACAAAGTGAATGAGCATTTAGCAGATACCAATGATCCTAGTTACCTTGAGTGGGGCACCTGCTCACAAAGTATCTGCCAATGCCAAAGATTTGCTTTTGTAATGTCGTGAAATCTGGTAACCAGTTTCATCACATCAAACTGATACAAACAATAGTGGGATAAATTACCACTGCAGGTGTTGGAAAATTGAAATAAGACCAGAAATACTCAGAGATTCAGCAGCGTTTGTGAAGAGAGAAATTGAGTTAATGGGTAAGATACAAACTCGCTCAAAACCAGTTCACTAACACAGTGTTCAGATTGGGCTCAACGTTTCAGACTGATGACCTTTCACAGAACTAGTAAAAGTTAGAGTAATTATCGGTACACAGGCAGGAAGGTGAAGAACGGAAATTAAAAAAACAAAAGGAGGTGTGCGATAGGGTGGGATTAAATGATGGAAGGGATAATGAAGCAAGGCAAAAGAGGATAGTGGAGCTGAAAATCACCAAACCAGAATTATTGGCACCAATTGCTGTGCAAAAGAAAGGGAAGTCATTAGGATTTGAAACTATTGATATGAGTGTTGTTTCAGAATGGCTATAAAATATCTTACCCGGAGGTGAGGTACTTCTGTTGAGCTTCATTGGAACAGGTTGGTTAGAATGGTGCATAAGCAGCCCACTCTCAATATTCATATGATGCACTCAAGGTTGTGTGTTTAAATCCTGCACTAGGGTACTACCACTGATTCAAAATTCCCACTTACTCTGATTCAAAATGCGTGGACAGGATTTTCCGACCATGCTCACCTCAAAATCGCAAAACCCTGTCAGAGGTCAACAGACCCTTGCATGGTCCATTGATCTCTGCTCGCTACGATTTCCATGATGGGAAGGACGTGAAAATTCCCCCGCATGTGTCTCTTGATCTATTCAGTCATCTATTCAAATATTAATGCTATACTCAATAATAATGTGGAGATGCCGGCATTGGATTGGAGTAAACACAGTAAGAGGCCTCACAATACCAAGCTGAAGTCCACCAAGTTGGACAAGTTACCTCTTGGATTTAACCTGGAGTTGTGAGACTTCTTACTATACTCAATAATAACCATTGGAGGTTGCATCTTTTTCTGGCACTCATTTTGAGCTGAAAAGTTACCTGGTCTCACTGGAGCCTTTCATCTTCCATCTTCGCTTCTTTAAATAACTCTGAGATTGATGCGTGTCGTAAAATGACAACAGCCACTGACCGACATAATAAGAACTTAAGAAATAAGAACAAGAGTGTGCTATATAATCATTAGGTTTGTCCGTTTATTCAAAATGATCATGGCTCATGTAGCTCGTATCACTATTGCATCCGATCCTATATCCTAGATTCCCTTTTAAAGTCAGTTTCACATTGATGGAGTATATCTGCTTTCTGTTCATTTAGACCATTAAATTCTGGATAGGTATATAGGTAGAAGTGACTACTTCTTGTAGTTTAAGGATGAATCTAATAGATCCTTACAAGGTTGTGTAACCTTGTCATACTGTTGTTACTGGTCAATAAGAAATAAGAAAAAAGGTATTAGCTGTCAATAAAATATCAGTCATTTCTTTGGCACACTGACGATCAGTTAATTGACTGATGCTGACTGCACTTACCTGTCAGAATTAGAGATATAAAAGTCAAGGACAACCAATGATTGAGTTTGTCTGCAGGTATTCCTGAGCAAGGCAGTGCTTTATAATAACCTCATTAGTGAGCCTCAATTGTGATGGTTCCTCATAGAGTTCCAGATATCTATTTTTGAAGCTGTAGTTGGAATGACTTCAGGAATAGACACAATGGCCTGAATTTCCACAGGGTCAGAAGGGCTCTGTGACTTAGCCAAAATAGCACCAGAACTCCAATTCCTGCCCTTGAACTTGGCACCCACTACTTTCACTAAAGCAGTGGGAATGGGGTTAAATAGAAGCAGATTGTGGTTTTCACATCTGTGGTACATAGAGTTAAGTGCACATGTAAACAAATAAACCCTCAAACAAATCCAACTTTTATTTGTAAGATATCTGAAACATGACTGAAGAAATTTAGATATTTTGGAAAAAAGTCTAACATTGTCAGAGTTATTTAGAGAGGCATGGTATCCTTTTGGAAACATCCAAGTACTCCTTTGGAAAGGGAAAGTACCCTTTGGGAGGGGTCAAATGGCCTTTCAGATTATTAAAAGTAAATAAAAACCTAAGAACTAGGAGCAGGAGTAGGCCATTTGGCCCTAAGATCATGGCTCCACTTAACTGCCTGCTCGTCATAATTTTTATTTATGTGTAGAGAAAAATATACATAAAAATTGGCTCAGTGGCACTGCCAAGCTGACAGGGCATTTAAACCCCCAACCTCTTTAAATAAAATAATTACTGCTGTTGGAAAAGAAATGAGTGCTTATAATTTCACCAGCTGATTGTTGACAAAGGCTGGAGGACATCATTACATGATTAGAGCTTTGTGATTGATTCCGCAAGCTATCATTATCACAGCAAGGGGCCTGTAACTTCGCAGTTTGATTGGCATTTCCAAATCTTTCATATAAGGCTATGAATACAAATGGGTGTTTTCACGACAGACTAAGACATTGAATGAAATGTTTCTTTTCATAAGGGATTGAGTATTTGAATGAGTCCAAATCTATGGAAAAGATTTCAATTAATTTGAGTGTTTTTTTTAAAGTATGCAGTGGACACCTACCACTTTATTTTGTTCCACCTCAAAATGGCTCCTGCGGTTTAGCCATGGTGGATACTGGATGAATTGGGATGGAAAGTGCAAGGGAAAAAAGTAATAGGAGCATGGGTTGGCATGAATTAGCACTTAATTGGTATGGAGCTGTAACGAACAATAGGGGTGGGCAAAGGTTAGTATGGAAGTTATGAGGAGCCAGAGGGGTGGGTGGAGGAAATGTTATTATGGATGGGACAAGTAGAGCCTGTGGGGTGTCAAGGAAAATGAAGGATGAAGGCTACAGAATTTTTTTGGCTTTTTTTTAACAACGCGGACAAAACCTCAGACCACTGAAGCAATCCTTTTAACCAGCTCTTCTTGATATCCAGTTGCTCTTGTGGGTGTCTTCATAATCTTTGCGGGTGTGGTGGATCTGATATCTGTTAACATCCCTTGGAAGGAAAATCCAAAAATCTGGGAGGTTTTTGCCTGAATTGATTTTGTTTAGTCAGAAAATTTCTCAGCTCTATGCTCTTGAGCGTGGATTGAGAATTTGGCCCTGTTTCTTTGGTGCCTTGGACTTTTCAGCTTACTCTACTCCTGCCAGCTGCTACTGCTTAGTGTTATGAAGACACTGAAAGCAATGTAATAAGATGAAGGAAAGTTTCTGCCCGAACCTTGACCTCTTAGTTGAGAACCTTTTCCTTGCCACATCTGGACATGGGGACACATTAATGTGATGCATGAAGACTGATAAGCTAGTTTCATAATGAGTCAGTAATAATGCTTGGAGCAACTAGCACAATAAGATTAATACATGCAGCAGATGATATCGTCCTCAGCGGAAAACAAGCACTGCACTGCGCTGTCCATTTGCTATCAGCATACCTAGTTTATGCTGACAGGAATTTCTAAGCCCACACACCAATAATTAAGATAAAAGAGATAGAAATTCTGAGATTTTATTCAACAATATCCACCGAAAATCTTGGCCTGGGTTGAGAGTCTGTTGCCTATATACAAATAAAAAAAATTATGAAAAAATCATGGTTCCCTGCAACCTTTGGCCAACAGCAATATGTTACTAAAATGAGTAAATCAGCATGATAGCTAGACAGCTCAATAATCCTTTTTCTTGGACACTGACTGAAAATTACTATAAAGAATAGTGATTCTGACACTTGACCAGTGATTAAAGAATTAAATTTAATTGCGGGACTGACTTGGCGTTTTTCAGCTTAAACTTAAAATTGCACCGGGGGAATGGCACATCTTATACTAGTGCATCTTTCTGAATACGTGCTTATGGACTTTGTGATGTCAGAAAATGCTGCTTCCAAGCAAATTAAAAGCAACTTTTACTGCGCATTAAAGCTGCAAGCTGATCATATAAAACTAATGGCTAGCTGCGACTACTGAAAAGTATCACCAAGCCAAAAATTTGAGAGAGTAAATCAAAATAATAGCTGGTCCATTTAATCCTCTGCTCGGTTGGTTGCTTGCAAAGTGGATATGAGGGTTACAGTGTACCACTGTGATACCACTGCTGTACAATTAGTGCAAAGACTGGAGTCCAAATGCTATTCAGCAGCATGTTAAAACATTTTTGTCGTATAATTTCTCATTATATTTTACAGATTCTTCCATGACACGCTGCTGCTGTATACTGGGAGACTGTGCAATCACTAGTTTTTGCTTCTGATAATGCCAGTTTTGTCTATTGGTCTCAGATTTGCACTATTCGTAATGACACTAAGTGTCAGCGTAGCAGTAGCCCTACCTCTACACTGCCAATTTATATTGCTATAAATGCTTAATGAGGAAAACAACATCTTATCTTCGCACAATTCTTTGAATTATTTCTTGCACCTCCTTGGAGACAATCTAGTAGGTTGACATGGTGCCAACTGAATTATAAGTGCTCTCATAGTCCTCTCAAACATCTTGCAATTTAAAATAGCAATTTTGCTATTGTGCAGAAAATTTTGTGCATGCCATGCTGTGGAGTAGTTGACCACAGCATAGAAATAAATTACATGTACTCTCCAAACTTGAAGTTCTGTTAAAAATAAATTGGTGACATTAATGATAAGAAATGATTTGAAAAACACAAACTCAGCTGGTCCCAGTGGATAAACGCGTTGCATTGTCTGGCTGTTAGCCATATAGACTTGAGAAAGATCCAGGTTAAATTTGCTGATCACAGCCTGAATTGGTTTGGAAGCAGTACAATTGACATTATTGCTTATGATACAACAGATTCCAAATTTTACTGTAGTCAACATCCAAGGTGGTTATATCACAGCTTGGTATGACTCCTGCTTTGCCGAAAGCCACAAGAAACTAAAAAATTGTGAATGTAGTCCATCACGTAAACCAGCCTCCCATCCATTGACTCTGTCTATACTTCACACTGCCATAGCAAAGCAACCAGCACAATTTAGGACCCCATGCACTCTGGATATTTTTCCTTCCACCTTCTTCCATCAGGAAAAAGATATAAAAATCTGAGGTTACGTACCAACTGACACAAGAACACTTTTTTGCTACTACCATCAGACTTTTGAATGGATCTTTCTTGCATTAATTTGATCTTTCTCTACACTATAGCTATAACTGTAACACTACATTCTGCACTCTCTCTCTTCCTTCTCTATGAATGGTATGTTTTGTCTATGTAGCACACAAGAAACAATTCTTTTCACAGTATATTAATATATGGTACAATGAAAAATCAAATCAAATCAAATATCCCATTCTTTCAAATGAATTGTTGAAATCTGTGATGTTTTCAACTGATTTTTTTGTTGAGATTGCAAATATGTGCTACAATGTGGTTATTAGGCAAAGTTTTGGCAGTTTTACAGTGTACATACGCAAACTATCAGTGTTGGTGACAAAACGAAAAATACATTTGAAATCTTTTGCAGTGGGACAATGTATTAAAAGCAAACAATCGTTCTTAAAGTTGTGTCTGACAGGGGATCTTGACGAAAGGTCACTGACGTAAGACACCTGCCTGGGCTTGCAAAATCTCACTATTTGTCCTGGCTGGAGAGATCTTTTTAACTTGTGCTTGACCCTCTCTCCACTCACGTTGTCTGTATCTTTAAGACTTGATTACCTGTAAAGACTCGCATTCCAACCATTATTTTGTAAATTGAGTTTGTGTCTTTATATGCCCTGTTTGTGGACAGAACTCCCACTCACCTGATGAAGGAGCCTTGCTCTGAAAGTTAGTGTCTTGTACTATCAAATAAACCTATTAGATTTTAACCTGATGTTGTGAAACTTCGCACTTTGACTACTCCAATCCAAAGCCTGCATCTCCACATTAAAATATTAATCACAGCTTTTTCTCTCCTCATATGCCACCTAGCCTACTGAGTGTTTGGAACATTTTTATTCTGTATGGAGTCTGTAAGATTAAATGATGGTGTGTTGTATTGATCGAAACTCAAGTGAAAAAAAAACCTTCACTGAAGCAACCCTACAGGTAATGGATGCAGCCAAGTATGGGGTGGCAATGGCCAAGTGGCATTATCGCTAAATTACTAAGTCACAGCTAATGTTTTGGGGACCTGGGTTCAAATCCTGCCAAGGCAAGTAGTCGAATTTGAATTCAATAAAACAAAATCTGGAATTAAGAATCTACTGATGACTATGAAGCCATTGTCCATTGTCAGAAAAAAAAACAAATGGCTCACTCATCAGTAAGGATAGGCAACAACACTTCCTCCACCATAATCCTCAACATTGGTGTTCTCAGCTCTCTAGTATACTCTTTATACAACTATTGCTGTGCAACCAAATTCCCCTCCAATTTGATTTTCAAGTTTGCTGATGACACCACCGTAGTGAGTCGGATCTCTAACAATGTCAACTCAGGGTACAGGAAGGAATAGAGAATCTAGTGAACTGGTGTGGCAATAAAACGATGGAGATTCTCATTGACTTCAGGAAGTGTAAAGGAGAGCGTAACCCTATCTACACCACTGGGGATGAAGTAGAAAGGGAAGAGAGCTTCAAGTTTTTTGGTGTCCAGATCACCAACAACCTGTCTTGGTCCTCCCATGTCAACACTATAGTTAAGAAAGGCCACCAACATCTCTACTTTTTCAGAAGATTAAGGAAATTTGACATGTCGGCTATGACTCGCACCAACTTTTACAGATGAACTATAGAAAGCATCTTTTCTGGTTGTATCACAGTTTGATATGGCTCCTGCTCAGTCCAAGACCTGAAGAAACTACAAAAAGTCATGCAAAGCAGATTCCCATACATTGACTCTGTCTACACTTCCTACTGTCTCAGCAAAGCAGCTAGCATAATTGAAGACCCTGTGCACCCCGGACATTCTCTCTTTCACTTTCATTCTTCGGGAAAAAAAATACAGAAATCTGAGGTCACGTACTAACCGACTCAAGAAGAGCTTCTTCCCTGCTGCCATCAGATTTTTGAAAGGACTTACCTTGCATTACATCAATCTTTCTTTACATTCTAGCTATGATTGTAACACTATATTTTGCATTCTCTCGTTTCCTTCTCTATGAATGGTATGCTCCTATTCATTACTTGACTTGAGTCCCGTCGTTCCTGAGAAAAGTCTTAATTTGAATCAGCGATCTGAACCTAATCTTGACAAAGCCCACTACATTTACTTAGTTTTTCCCACAATAATTTCATTTTTCTATCAATCAATTAGCATTTCTAAGTTCACCCAGAGATTGCTACAAACCTTGGTTGTTATTATGGTCTATTTCCAATCTGTAACCTGATGGGAAATTGTGTTCGGCTTGTCAGTCTATGAATTCTTATTGATCAATTGCGGGGGCTGATGGATGTTCTGATCAAACTGTTTAGAATGCAAAAATAATTTGTTAGCACAGATAGAAAGAAACTATTTGTTCTCATTGGGAAACTGAGAAGAGGGGAAGAAAATCAATGTTCCCTGTAAGTTGCGTAACATGTCCCTGCAATGGCCTCACACAAGTCAGTATCTTAACATGTGCATGGCTGTGCAAAAAAGATTTTATGTATTTAAATAAATCACCTGCAGACTTGCAAAAAAAATGCATTGGAAGGAACGTACAAAACCAGCATGGCTAGACTTTTGTTAGGAACCTAAGCCACAAGGCTCTTTAACATCCCACTTGTAACTCCCAACCTTTTGATTGCCTTATTTGAAAAGAGTCTAAGAAGAATTAAGGCAAGGTGAGTAAGCATCTTTTTTTTATTGTGAGCATTAACAGTTAACCATTATGGTGCATTTCAAATGATTATTTCAATGAACAGCATGTTCAGGTCAAATAATGACTATAGATAATACCTTTATTCAAGGTTGTGATGATTATTATTTACAATATAGTTGAAATGAGGAATTGTTTTTAATGTTTTATTACAAGCTTTTTTCATCACTAGAATTAACAACCAAAAAAATTGTTTGAAGTCTATGCATCTAAAGTTAAGGTTTGTTTGAAAGCTGACTTTCAAACTTTTTAAAGTATGTACGAAAAAGTTTTTAAAAGTGCAATAATTTAGAGTTGAATTTATAGTCTGATAAATTCATAAATTCAACACAAGCATTTATTTTATGCAAATTATGCATTCTACCAGATACAGTAGATAATTTGCCAAGTATTTGGTGGAGAACAGCCAAATTTTTATCTTATGACTCCCAATGGCTCTTTATTTCAAGCAGTTATTTTAGGTAGAAAAATTGCAAAGCATTGGTTAAGAGACTCAAGGGGAAAGCAGCAAAGGTGGGAAATTGGAATTGAGGAACAGGTCAGCCATGATCTAAATAAATGGCACATCAAGCCTTTTTTTTAATGGTTAAGAACAACAAACTTTCAATAATATCTGACCTTAAATATAGTAAAACGTACCTTCAAACTCCAATAGGAGATAAAAGATAAATGAGCAAAAGTTTGGCTAAAAAGGTAGATTTTAAAGAAGAAGAAAAGGTCAGGAGTTAGAGAAGTTTAGGGAAAGAATTTCAGAGTTTAAGACACAGGCAGCTGTCGCCAAAGATGGAGTGATCAAAAGTAAAGATTTCCAGAATTGAAAGAAACAGATATCTTGTTTTTTTTTCCCTGAACGCACATGAAAAAATATGAACATTCTGTCCCTTATTTTCCAACTGGTGGTTATGGGTACCTGACAAGTTAGCAGTTTTTAAATGCGCAATTCAAAAAGACAATGATTTGGGTTTATATCCATTGTCCTCCTTTTGCTTATTTCAATAAATCATAAATATTGCTCACCGATTTTACTCACTATTTTCTTTGTGCTCACTGGTAATTCATTCATATTCAACTTCTGTTTAATTTATGAATGATGCAATACTTTTCCACATATGGCAAAGTTCTTACACATACAGCGGACCTCTATAAAGAGTGCTGCAGTGGGTCAGAAATAGAGGAAGCAATTGGAGGAGGAGGAGCAGTATTTTAACCTTGAAAAGAAGTGGGGTGGATAATCTGAAAAATCTGCTTCCTAACTTATACCCATCTGTCCCACCTCTATCTCCAACTGAGGCGGAATTGTGGGTGGGCTGCCAACTCACTCAATGGGAGGGCTGTTGGGATGGGGGGAGGGGGCGTGGTGAGGTGGTGAGGCTTGGTCAGAACATTTCAAGGTGATACGGAGACTTTGAGCATCATTTCCATTCAGAATTTCAACTTTAACTTTGGTTAAGTGTAAGGAAGCCTGACAACTTCATCAATACATGGGTTTGGCAGGTTAAGGAGGCAAGTGTCTCTGCAAGTACCTTAGATCCAGATATCTGCCTGAGGAGTTTCCAAAATTAGGCACATGGACAATTTTCTCCAAGGCCTCTGATCCCATTATGAGACCTCTTATTTCTGTCCTGCAAGGTTCCCATTCTTACAAATCCTAAAATTCAGCTCCTTCTACCTCCACAAGGTCTCCCACGCCTATGGATCCCTGGCCATTCACTCCCCTACTAACTCCTATTTCCATCATCTTGTCCAGGTCTCAGATCTGCATTGCTCCCCTCCTTGTACCATAGCTTCTACCCCCACCCACACACAGGGCTTTAAGATTAGCAGCCTATTCAGTTGACCTTCCTCCACCCCCAAACTTGTGATCAATCTCTCAATTGGCCAACTGCCACCACTCCACCATGTCCCCCAGTCTAACTGACACCAACCCCACTTCTCTATCAATTTAATTCAACTGTATCAATTTAATTCTTATATCACTTATAGTCACATCCCATTGTTTAGCTCTTTGATTTCTTTAATACATGCTTATTTGCTATATTTTACATGTAAATAAACCTAAGGTTTTCCAGTCCTGTCTGCAAAAGGAATTTCAAGGGCAGGACAGAAAATTTGACAGACCAGCCAAAAGTTCGTAGACTTTGGGCAGAAATTTGTGGTCCAGCATAGGATTGGAAAGTTCCACCTGAGATAGGTTCATAATGTAATAATGATGCCTCTAATAGATCATTTTGTTTGTATTGCCTCCAATACCAAATTCATTTATATCACTGATGTATATTACTCAAAAAAAGGATGGAATGTTAATAATTTGATGTATGCTTTCCAGAACATGGGAACCCCTGAAGACTTCTGCAGACCTTCAGTTTTGGCCTTGTGTACAGTTTTGATATTGATCACTCTATTATTGTTGACCATGTTCTCAATCTGTCTGGATCTTAAGCTCTGAAATTCCTTCCCTGAAATTCTCTACCTCTTAACCACTTCCTCTTCCTTATAACCTACCTCTTTAACCAACCTTTTTTCTCATTTATCTTGATATCTCCTCAATGTCAAATTATGTTCTGATTTTGTTTGTGAGCTTTCCGTAGCAACTGAACTCCAGCCAGGCAAGTCAAATTCAAGTGATAGCCAAAAAATAAGCCTGGATGAGATGTTCTCTTGAAGACTCAATGGGCTGGATGGCCTCTTTCTGCACTGTTGGGGTTCTCTGGTTCTAAATACATTGCTTACTTTTGGGAATACGAACCTTAGCACTGTTCTTAATTAAAGTTTTAAGTTTATTTATTTGTGTCATAAGTAGGCTTACATTAACACTGTGGTGAAGTTACATTGAAAATTCCCTAGTTGCTACACTCCGGCGCCTATTTGGGTACATAGGGGGAAAATTCAGCATGACCAGTGCATCTAACCAGCATGTCTTTTGGATTGTGGGAGGAAATTGGAGCACCCAGAGTAAATACACACAGGCATGGGAAGAATGTGCATACTCTGCACATGTAGTGATACAATCCAGGAATCGAACCCAGGACCCTGGAGCTGTGAGGCAGCAGTGCTAAGGAACATGCCACCATACTGCCCTCATTAAATGTCAAATAATCACTTGACAAACTTATGTGTCAACAGGAGCTTGTAGTGTGCAGCTGGCATAGAATGGAGAGTCTTTGAAATAGCAAAGGATTACTTGACGACGTGGCATTTAGTTATTTTTTTAAAGTGCATTAATACTAAGAACAAAGAACAAAGAACAAAGAACAAAACAGCACGGGAAACAGGCCCTTTGGCCCAACGAGCCCGTGCCGCCACCCCGATGTTCCCAATTCTACTCACGATCCCTGTCTGTGTTTATAGATCTATGGATTAAAAACCAAATTTGAGACAATTTAGGGAGAATTTGTTTTGCCAATTAGCCTAAGAGCACATCTTTGGGATGTGGGAGGAAACCGGAACACCTGGAGAAAACCCATGCAAGCACGGGGAGAATGCGCAAACTCCCACAGACACAGGCCCAAATCCATGTATCTGCACAGCACAGCGATAGCCACTGAGCTGTCGTGTTGCCCATCAAATGGTCCAGGTCAAGCGTACACTAACGACGTGAAGCACTAGGATACTCTCGAAAAAAATCCTCTCACGACCCATCGCGTGTATGCCCCTTGTTAGACAACAAGGTGGACCAAAGCACCTGTAGGATAAAAACAAGTACATCAATATCATCATCTATTTACACACTTCCCAGGGACTCCCAAGGCTCATGATCCCTATTTTAAATCAGTTTTAAATAGATTTACTCCACATCTGAATTTGAAAATTGTTCTGTAAAGCAAAAACACAAGAAAGTGGAGGCCAACTATTAAAACATCCATTGCCTAAATTGTAGATTGCATCTTATCTTTCTTAGCCATTTTAATTAACATGTTAATAAATGCTGAGATGGATTTAATTGCATGTGACAGCTCAGCAGTGAGCATGGAAATCAAACCCAGCACTGCAACGTCGTCACTTGCAGGCATAAAAAATAATAGCACCTCGTCAACCAATCCAGAGCAGAAAATAATTCTATTTGCAGGGAGAAGATTTACACTTCTGGTAGCATATTAAGGAGAATTAATGATCTGTTTGCCTTGGTGCTGTACATTACCTCCACTTTATCCATCTACTGAGTAAACGGTAAACACCGTTTGGTCAATATGATAGATTTGGATGTGGCTTTGAATATCAGTCAATGTCAGGAGTTGATTAGTTGTGTGTGTCTGTGACAGGCTCTTCCATCTCCATGAATGAAAGCCCACTGATTGCTCTCACTTCACTTTACATTTATTTCTCCCTCTCCATCGTAATAGTGTAGGTCTTATGTTGACTATAGAGCAGCCTAATAATAACATTTTGGTTATTCTTTCCTCTTTCTTTTCCTCTTTACCTATTTTTTCTTTCTTCATTGATATTAACTTATTTTCATTTAATTAAACTCCTCGATTGATGATGTTTTTATTTGTGATTTCCTCCTACCGTCCTTGTAAAAACCCAAGAAAGTAAGCATGCAGGGTTAAATAAAATCAAAGGCGAGTATTGAACTCCTGCCTTTATCATTGCAACACCCTAACAAATGCAAAATACTGCGGAAGCTGGAATCTGAAACAGAAACAGTAAATGCTGGAAAATCTCAGCAGGTCTGATGTCTCTGACCAACGGTCATCCAGACTCAAAATGTTGGCTCTGTTTTCTCTTACAGATGCTGTCAGACCTGCTGGGATTTTCCAGCATTTTCTATTCTGACCCAAACAATTGTGTTTATTTCTGGAAGACGTGAGTAAAGGAGTTAAGTATCAAATGTTTTATCATCAAAAGAACAGAGAACGGTTTGGTTATCCAAGAAAATTGTTCAATTACATATCGTGTTACTAACCCAAATCGGCAATGGCAGAACAACAGAATTATACATTAGAGTTCCATTTGGCAGAATTGCGTTCATAAAGAAAAAAGATCGAGTGAACTCCCATTAACAGCACGTTGGGGCCCAGAGGATGACATCAGGTCATTTCAGTAACTTGTTTGCTTTTAACCAGAGCAGAAACAAAAAGGCAGATGCAGAGGATCCTGCGCATTTAAAGAGAAAAGATTTATCAATATCACAATGAAACTTAACATTATTCTGTTGCACGCATGGTTTTGATTTCATGGTAGTCTTCTGTGGCCATTCTCCTGCAAAACAGATAAACCGCTTTAGATACTGTTGAGGGGAATGACCTCTGTGGGGAAAACAGCAGAAGCCAAACTTGTTTCACCAAGGTTGGTTCTGCTGCAGAGGGGAAGGATACAAATTGTGCCAGTGCTATTGACATTGGAGATTCAACTGTAAGAGGAATAGACAGGCATCTCTGTGGCTACAGGCAAAGCTCCAGGATGGTAATTTTGCCCCCATGGTGCTCAGGTCAAGGATGTTTCAGAGTGGGTGCGGGACATTCTGGACGTTGAGGGTAAATAGCCAGTAGTCGTGGTACACATTGTACAAATGACATTAATAAAAAAGGGGATGAGGTCCTAAAAGCAGAATAAATGGAACTAGAAAGAAAGTTAAGAAACCGCACCTCCAAGGTAGTGATCTCAGAATTACTACCAATGCTAGTCAGAATAAAACTGGGAGGATATATTGGATAAATACATGGCTGAAGAGATGGTGTCAGGGGAGGATTTCAAATTCCTGAGGAAATATTGGATGGGTTACACCTGGGCAGGATTGGGACTGATATCCTAGGGAGGGCTGTTTGCTAGAGTAATTGGGGAGGATTTAATCTAATACACTGGTGGATGGGAACCTAAGTAAGGAGTCAGAGAAGGAGGGAGCAAGGACAAAAACAAAAGGTAGAAAAGGGAATAAGAAAAATGATAGGCAGAGAAACCAAGGACAAAGTTCAAACAGGACTATAGAGAGCAAGACAAACAATGTTAAAAAGACAAGCTTAAGGCTCTGGATGTGTGTGGAGCATTTGCAATAAACTGGATGAGCTAATTGTGCAGATAGATGTAAATGGGTATGGCATAATTGGGATTATGGAAACATGGCTACATATGTCCAGGTGGGAATAGAATGTCCCAGGATATTCAATATTTGAGAAGGACATGCATAAAAGAAAAGATGGTGGAGTGACACTGCTGGTTAAAAAGTGAATTAACACAATGCTGAGAAAGGATATTAGCTCTGACAATGTGGAATCTGTATGGGTGAGTTGAGGAATATCAAGGGGCAAAAAACATTAGTGAGTGTCATATACAGATACCCAAACTGCAGTGGTGATGTTGTGCTTGGCATTAAACATGGAATTAAAGATACACATGATAAGGGAATGTCAATATTATGGGTAATTTTAATCTGCACATTGATGGGCAAATCAAATTAGCCACAATGCTGTAGAAGAGGAGTTCTTGGAGTGTATACAGGATGGTTTTGTTGACCAATATGTAGAGAAATCTAGAGAGCAGGCCATCTGAGACTGGGTACTGTGTAATGAGAAGGGAATCATTGCCAGTCTAACTGTACAAGATCCCTTGGGTATGAGTGAACATGACATAATAGAATTTTTCATCAAGATGAAGAATGAAGTAGTTGGTTTGGAGAATAGGGTACTGAATCTTAACAAAAGAAACTAAGAGGATATGTGATGGGAGTTGGTCTTGATTGATTGAGAAGAGTTACTTGAAGAGATGACAGGGATAGGCAATGGCAAACATTCAAGGAACGCATGGGGGAACTGAAACAAATATTTATTCCTGTGGCACAAAAACAAAATGGGTAAAGAGGGCCAATCCATAGCTTAAAAAGGAAATTAGAGCGATCTAAGGAAAAGGCATATAGATTGGTCAAGAAAAATATTAGGTCTGAGGATAGGGAGCAGTTTAGAATACAGCAAAGGACCAAGGAATTGATTAAGGAAGTAAAAATACAGCACAAAAGTAAGCTTGCAGGGAAAATAAAGACTGAAAATAAGAGTTTGTATAGATATGTGAAAAGAAAAAGATTGGTCAAGAAAAATGTAAATCTCCTACAGATAGAAATGGGGGAAATGTATAATAGAGGATAAAGAAATGGCGAGCAACAAAATACATACTTTGATTCTGTCTTCACAAAACGGGACACAAATCAAATGCCAGAAATGTTGGAGAATGCAAGATTTAATGAGAGGGAAGAATTGAGGGAGATCAATGTTACTAGAGAAATGATGCTGAGAAAATTGATGGACTTGAAGGCAGATAAATTCCCATGGACTGATAATTTACATCTCAGAGTGCTTAAGAAAGGAGCTCTAGAAATAGTGGATGCATTGGTGGTCATCTTCCAAGATTCTATAGACTCTGGAACAGTCTCTGCACGTTGGAGGGTAGCGAATGTGGCTGCAATATTCAAAAAAGGATCTGGAGAGAAAACAGGGAATTATAGACCAGTAAACATAACATCGATAATGGGGAAAATTCTCAAATCCATTATCAAGGGCTTTATAGCAAAGTGTTGGAAAGTAGTACCGCAAACCGACAGACAACCTCACAATGCTCCACTTCTCCAGCTTCCACCCTGGACATGTTAAAGAAGCCATTCCCTATGGATAAGCCCTCCGTATACACAGAATTTGCTCAGATGAGGAGGATTGTGACAGACACCTCCAGACGCTAAAAGATGCCCTCGTGAGAACAGGATATGGCGCTTGACTCATCGATCGACAGTTCCGACGTGCCACAGCGATAAACCGCACTGACCTCCTCAGAAGACGAACACGGGACATGGTGGACAGAGTATGTCTGTCCACCATGGTGGACATGGGTGTGGAATGCACTGCCGAGTAAGGTGGTGGGAGCAGGCACGCTGGGGCTGTTTAAGGGTCTCTTGGACAGCCACATGAGCGGTATGCAGATAGAGGGATATATTAGGACTGGTTAACTACGGCTTTTTTCCACAGGTAATTCGGTCCATAATTTGAGCATGCATTCGGCAGGTGGTGCGGGTACAGCTCTTGGATGTTGATTCATGGGTTGCCTGGTACCTCATGTCGTAAATGAGTGCTTAATGTGGACCATCTGAAGGGCACCATGACAGCTCAGAGACTATCGATGTGGCTGTGCAGACACTTGGAATTGGGCCAGTGTCTGCGGGAGTTTTGCGCGTTCTCCCCGTGGTTGCGTGGGTTTTCTCCGGGCACTCCGGTTTCCTCCCACAACCCAAAAATTCGCTCTTAGGCTGACTGGGAAACAAATTGTCCCTATGGTGAGAATTTTCCATATTAGGAATGATATATATATTATTATATAGGAATACTAAAATAGGATAATGGATTTGCTACTATATAGTATGACGGCGGCGCGGGCTCGTTGGGCCGAAGGGCCTGTTTCCCGTGCTGTGTTGCTTAAAAAAAAAGAGTACCCTTTGTTCTCCCTGGAGCGGAGAAGCTACGACATCTTCTCCGGAGTCTTCAACATATCATTGATGACGATGAACATCTCGCTAGGGCCATCCCCACCCCCCCCACTTCTTGCTTTCAGACAACCTCAACCTCAAACAGATCATTGTTCGCAGCAAACTACCCAACCTTCAGGAGAACAGTGACCACAATACCACACAACCCTGCCACAGCAACCTCTGCAAGACATGCCGGATCATAGACATGGACTACATCATCAAACGTGAGGATACCATTCACCAGGTGCACGGTACATACTCTTGCAACTCGGCCAACGTTGTCTACCTAATACGTTGCAAGAAAGGATGTCCCGAAGCATGGTATATTGGGGAGACCATGCAGACACTACGACAGCTGATGAATGAGCATCGCTCAACAATCACCAGGCAAAACAGTTCCCTTCCTGTGGGCGAACACTTCAGCAGTCATGGGCATTCGGCCTCCGACCTGCGGGTAAATGTTCTTCAAGGGGGCTTTCGTGATACACGACAGCACAGAGTCGCTGAGCAAAGACTGATAGCCAAGCTCCGCACACATGAGGACGGTCTTAACAGGGATCTTGGCTTCATGACACACTATCTGTAACCCCCGTAACTTGCCTGGGTTAGCAAAAACCTCACTTACTGTGCTGTCTGGAGAAAATACACAATTCTCTAACCAATGCTCAGGATTCCCTTCACCCACATTGTTAGCCACTTTAACATTTGAATAGCAGGTTAGATGTAAGGATTCGCATTCTAATCAGCAATCTGTGACTGTCTGTGCTGATATGTGTGCTATTGCAGACCAGAACACTGCATTTGCCTGACGAAGACAAAAAGTCGAAAGCTCACTGATTTACTATCAAATAAATTGGTTGGATTTAAAATTGGTGTTGTAAAACTTTACTGAGTTTACCCCAGTCCAACACCGGCATCTCTACATCTTGGAAAATAGTGGCAGGATCAGACAGAGTTAGCATGGACTTATGAATGGGGAAATCATACTTGACAAATCTGTTGGAATTCTTTGAGGATGCAACTAGTAGAGTTGACAAGGGGGGAACCAGTTGATTTGGTATATTTGGACTTTCAGAAAGCATTTGATGAAGTCCCGCACAAGGGATTATTGTGCAAGATTAAAGCGCATGGGATAGATGAAAGTCTATTGAGATGGATAGAAAACTAATTAGCAGAGATGAAACAAAGAGTAGGAATTAATTGGTGCTTTTCAAATTGGCGGGCAGTAATTAGTGGAGGGACTACAGAGATCGATGCTGGGACCCAGCTTTTCATAATATATATTGATTTGGATGAGGGAATCTCAAAGTTTGCTGATGATATCAAGTTGGGTGGCAGGATGAACTGTGACGAGAATGCAGAGATTCTTCAGAATGAGCTGGACGGGTTGGTTGAGTGGGCAAATCAGTGGCAGATTCAGTATAATTTGGATAAATGTGAGGTTATTCACTTTGGAAGCAAAATCAAGAAGACAGATTATGACTTGAGTGGCTGTAAATTGGGAGAGGGGATTGTGCAGCAGGACCTGGTGTCCTTGTGCACCAGTCATTGAAAATAAGCACGCAGGTTCAGCAGGTAGTGAAGAAGACACATGGTATGTTGGCCTTCATGGCAAGAGCTTTCGAGTACAGGAGCAGGGATGTGCTGTTGTAATTATATAGGGCCTTGCTGAGACCACACTTAGAATATTATGTTCAGTTTTGGTTTCCTTTTCTAAGGAAAGATGTTCTTGTTCTTGAGGGAGTGCAGCGAAAGGTCTGATTCAGGAATGGTGGGACTGATGTATGAGGAGACATTGACTAGGTCAAGATTGTTTTCACTGGAGTTCAGATGAACATGAGGGTGGGGCGCCGGAGTATCTCAAAGAGACTTATAAAATTCTAACAGGGTAGATGTAGATAGGATATTTCCAATAGTGGGGCAGTTCAGGACCAGGGGTCACAAACTTAGGATTCAGGGTCGACCATTTTGGAAGGAGGTGAGAAGACATTTCTCCACTCAAAGAGTGGTGACCCTGTGGAATCCATTACCACACTAAGTAGCTGATGTCAAAACATGGAATGTATTCAAGAGGCAGCTGGATATAGTACTTGCAGTGAATGGGAACCAAAGGGAAAAAGCAAGATTAGGTTATGGGGTTGGACGATCAGCCATGATCGTAATGAATAGCGGGACAGGCTCAAAGGGCCAAATGGTCTTCCCCTGCTCCTATCTTCTATATTTCTATGTTTCTGTACTCAACAATAACCTGCTCACTGATGCTCAGTTTGGGGTCTGACAGGGTCAAGTACTGACTTCATTAAGCTTTTGTTCAAACATGAAGAAAGAACTGAATTCCAGGGCTAACATTAGAGTGACTGACCTGTAATCATGGCCACTCAGGAGCCCTGATAAAACTGAAGGGAATCAGTGGGGGAACTTTCCATCCCTTAAATTGCTATTTAGCACAAAGGAAGAAGTGGAGATCTTTGCTGATGACTGTACATTGCACGTTATTTAGCACCACTTGTAACGTTCAGAAACCGAAGCAGTACATGTTGAAATGCAGCAAGACAGGCCTGAGCTGACACACGGCAAGTAACTTTCACACCACACAAATGCCAGGCAATGACCAACTTCAACAGGAGAGAATATAACCATTGCTCTTTGCTGTTCAACGGCATTACCATTGCTGAATCTCCCACTATCAACATGTAGGAAGAGACCATTGACTAGAAACTTAACCGGGCTAGCCATAGAAACATAGAAAATAGGAGCAGGAGTAGCACACTGAAGGAGTGGCACTTCAAGCTTCCTCTGCCTTTCTTATGATCATTCAGAAACCTGCTCTCATTTTCTCCCACAATTTCTTATATCTTCTTATACCGCTCTTTATTCCCAAGAGCTATGTTTAACTCCTTTTTGATAACATACAATGTTTTGACCTCAAGTGCTTTCTGTGGTAATAAATGTCACAGATTCACCACTCTCTGGGTGAATAAATTTTTCCTCATCTCAGTTCTGTGTTCTTAGACGTTGACATCTGGTTCTGGATTCTCCACAGCTGGAAACATCCTTCCTGCATCTTTCTTGTCCGGTCCTGTTTCAATTTTATAGGTCCAAGAGATTCTTCTATATTCTTCTCAATACTCAATCTCTCTTCATATTACAGTCCTGTCATTGTAGGATTCAATCTGGTAAACCTTTGCTGTATTCCCTTTATAGCAAGAACATTCTTCCTCACATTAAGACACCAAAACTGCCCACAGTACTCCAGCTGTGACCTCACAAAGATCGTGTACAATTGCAGCAAGACATCCCTGCTCCTGTACTCAAACCTTCTCACTACAAAAGCCAACATACCATTTGCCTTCTTTACTGCTTACTGCACCTGTATGCTTACCTTCAGTGACTAGTGTACAAGGATACTCAAGTCTTATTGCATACCCCTCTCTCTCCATCTATAACTGCACAGATAATAATCTGCCTTCCTGATTTTGCTACTAAAATGGATAATCTCTTATTTACTATATTATACTGCGTGTAATGCTTGTAATTCCAAGAGCAAGTCAGACGTTGGAATCCTGCATCAAGTTATTCATTTCCTAGCTCCCCAAAGCCTGCCCACTTTTACAAGGAAGAAGCCAGCAGTGAAAATGAATAATCTCCACTTGCATTGTTGAATGTAGCTCCAAGAATTTTCTAGAAGTTTGATACCATTCAGGACAAAGCAGTCTACTTGATTGGCACCCCATTCACAAAAATTCACTCCCTCCACCACTGACTCATGTAGCTGCAATGTGTACCATTGCAAGAACTCACTCTTCAATAGCACCTTCTCAACTCACAAGCACTGTCATCTTGAAGGACACTAGCAGCAGATACATAAGTATGATGGGACAGCTGGGGCAACACAGTGGCATAGTGATTAGCACTTTGTCTCAAAGCACCAGGAACCCAGGTTCAATTCCTGGTTTGGGTCACCGTCTGTGTGGAGTCTGCATTTTCTCTCCATGTCTGGATGGGTTACCTCCTGAAAGTCCAGTTTCCTCCCACACCTAAAAGATGTGCTCTTGGTGCATTGGCCATATTTTAAAAAAAAAGTCTCCCTAAGTATACCCAAACAGGTGCCGGAGTGTGTGACTGTGGGACTTTCACAGCAACTACAATGCTGATAGAAGCCTACATGTGACACTAATAAATAAACTTTAAGAACTTTACTGTTATGTATGTTGGGATACATGTCATGTGACCTGGGGTATGGGATGTACTGACTGGGAATGTCTCTGTGGGCAGTGTTTGGAGTGTGGAGCGAGTGAGCTGAATGAAGATCAGTGTTCCCTGAGGCCTGGCCGGAGTATAGTTCTCGAGGAGACACCCTCAGTGTTAAGAGATTTAACACAGGTGACAAAGGTTGGCATGTTCGTGGCTCGTAAAGAGGACAGGAATCTTCACTGTGGATCAAGGACACCTTTCCTTTGTTTCATCCCCTCCACCAAAAAGGAAGTAGTTGCCTTCGAAGCATTGCATTAATTTAGTGTTTATTATAAAGTTTATTTATTTGTCACAAGTAGCCTTACATTAATTTTGCAATGATGTTACTGTGAAAATCCTGTAGCTGCCATACCCTGACACCTGTTTGGGCACACTAAGAGAGAATTTGGCATGACCAATGCACCTGTGGGAGGAAACCGAAGCACTCATAGGAAACCCATGCAAACATGGGGAGAATGTGCAAACTCCACGCAGCCATCTAAGGCTGGAAATTAACTCGGGTCCTTGGCGCTGTGTTGCAGCAGTGCTAACCACTGTGCCACCATGTCGCCCCTAATTCTTCAAGGGCATTCAGGTCTGCTGTCATCCACTTTAGATTTAGCCAGTGACAAAAGTTTGCAAAATTGCTTGTGAAGTTTCAAAAATCATGCTTCATACAGAAATCAATCACTGAGGCCTCTTGAGGATGTCTTGTTTAATTCTGCTGTCCACGTCAAAGAAATGCTGAGATGGTGCCAATTGACAACAAAATGAAGATTATAATATTACCACAAGGGTTACTAATGTTAACATCAGGTTCACAAAATCTCTTTGTGATATCATGCCCCTTTAAGTGGCAAACTCTCTGTGGGTCATGTGGCGTAGTCAATTAGGCCAGAACTCACCATTCCAGAGACGGAGGATGGGGTGCCGCTGGCTGTTAGAAATCTGGAATAGCGGAGTACAGTTGTCTTTTCATTGCACTCCATGAATAGTTATTTAGTTTAATAAACCATTTATCTGTTAATTTATCTGGTGGTCACCTGTCATTCACTTTTGGTGATGAGTACCAATCAGAGTACCTTGATGCTGCCATAGAAATTGGAGAACAGAATTCATGAGGAAGTCTTTTGAAGTAAATCCATTCAACCATCTGTGAGTGCCAAAATGCTCTTTTTGGTAAACTGGGATTCTTCAATCCTAGCATGGAGCAATGGGGGCATACAGTCTCCAATGCATGTCAAATGCTGATGTTATTTCTTTAAGGGCAGTGAAATTAGGGAAGAAAAGCAATGGGCTATCTTATTAACAGCCTGACGAGTTCCAATTTATAAACTAATAAGGAGCCTGAATTCCCCAGATAACCCATCCCAGCTGCAAAACTTACAAGCAGCTTATGGAATTAGTTAAGGGACATTATCATCTGAAATCTTTGGTGAAAATGCAGTGATACGAAATCAATTCAACAAGAGTCTCAGAGGAGATAATGGCAACTTTCATAGTATGCCAAATATAAGCAGCTGACCAGTGTGAGTTCGGACCTGCATTCAATGACATATTGAGAGACAGGCAAGTTTGTGGTCTTAGCAACATGGCTATGCAAAAAAATAAATAACAGAAGCAGTAATTACTTCACAGAAAGCATTAGACATTGCTCAGTCTCTGGAAAGTGCCGACAGGAGGCCGATGGAACTGCAGAGTGTGCAGCGAAGTCAGGTTCACCAATTGTGACAGGAAACTGCAGAAGTTTTGGTGTCAGGGTTAAGGAAATGGAAAGTAATGGGAAAAGATTATGGGGAAATTTGGAGCAAAAGAGAGTGCAGAGAGATAGGAGGTAGCTCTACAAAGCAGTAGTGGACATGTGGTGGCACAGTGGCTAGCACTGCTGCCTCACAATGTCAGGGACTCGGGTTTGATTCCTAGCTTGGGTCACTGTCTGCGGAATCTGCACATTCTCCCCCTTGTCTGCGTGGGTTTCCACTGGGGGTTCAGATTTCGTCTCACAGTCCAAAGATGTGAAGATTAGGTGGATCTGCCATGATAAATTGACCCTTAGTATCCCAAGATGTGGGGGCTAGGGAAATTGGAGGGGTAAATATGTGGGGTTATGTCAGGGAGTCAGTGGAGACTCGATGGGCTGAATAACTTCCTTCTGCACTGTAGGGATTCTATGATTTTATGAATGTTGCTCCACACACCAGTACACCCCACTGCTTAAGAAACATCAGAGGTGGTATTGGAGAGAGATCAGAAGGCAGCCTATGAACAGATTAAACTAGCTCTGCAGTCATCCAGTCCTTCAAAAGAGATCATTCATACCTGCAACAAGTCTCCATATGAAATTGAAGTGCTTTTATCTCACAGGTTGAAAGATGGTACAGAAAGACCTATCGTCTATGCCTTGAGAACACTAACCAACGCTGAGAAAGCTTATTGTCAAAATGAAAAAGAATGAAGAAATTCCATCAATATTTCTATGACTGACACTTCATAGTTGTCACTGACCATAAAACCATTATTTAGAGAGGACAAGTTCTTTCCTCGCTTGGCTTCTGCTAGCATCAAACACAGACATATACTGTTAACAGCTTACCAATATACCTTTCAACATTTGCCAGGCACACACATAATAAATCTGGAACCCTTAAGCTGCCTTCGCTTATCCCACAGTACACCTCCTTCTCCAGTACCGTATGAAATTGTTCTTGCTCTAAACTTTCTCTGTGTTGTCCATATCATTAATTCAGATTAAGTTTTGGATCTAGAAGGACACCATGTTAACTAAAGTTAAACATACGGTCCATCAAAACTTATATTATAATAAAAGGTCTGAACGTGCAGGTTTAGTCAGCAGTTAGGAAAGCAAATGCAACGTTAGCATTCATGTCGAGAGAGCTAGAATACAAGAGCAGGGATGCATTTCTGAGGCTGTATAAGGCTTTGGTCAGACCCCATTTGGAGTATTGTGAGGAGTTTTGGGCCCCAAATCTAAGGAAGAATGTGCTGGCCTTGGAAAGGGTCCAAAGGAAGTTCACAGAATGATCCTTGGAATGAAAGGCTTGTCATATGAGGAATGGTTGAGAATTCTGTCTTTGTACTCATTGGAGTTTAGAAGGATAAGGGAGGATCTTATTAAAACTTATAGGAAACTGCGAGGCCTGGATATAGTGGACGTGGAGAGGATGTTTCCACTAGTAGGAAAAGCTACAACCTCAGGCTAAAGGAACGATTTTTAAAACAGAGATGAGGAGGAATTTCTTAGCTAGAAAGTGGTGTATCTATGGAACTGTTTGCCGCAGAAGGGTGCGCAGGCCAAGTCATTGAGTGTCTTTACAACAGAGATGGCTAGATTCTTGATTAATAAGGGGATCAGGAATATGGGGGAAAAGCAGGACAATGGGGATGAGAAAAATATCAGCCATGATATTATTGGGGGAACATGGGTGGCATTCCTATTTGGGTTCAAAGTTTGTAATTACAACAGTTATTATGTGTCCTCCCTGGGGTGACAAAGATGAAGATGCTCACTCTGTTACATGTGGTGTTTGGGATAGATACTGATAGAGAAAATCTGGTCAAACATCATGACCAACATCCAATGCAGCAAAAATTGCTGCCTGCAGCCCTAATCAAACTTTGGGAGTCCCCAGGTCAGCCTTTATGTTGATTTTGCAGGTCCATTCATGGACAGTATGTTCCCAGTCATAACAGACACACACTTCATGTGGTTGGACATACAGAAAATGAAGTCTACAACCTTGTTGCAAAGATCGAGAAATTGCCGTACACATTCACCACCCACGGGTTGCTAGAGGTGCTAGTCCCCAATAGTTCTCAAGTGAAGAATTCTAGCATTTCGTGTGCACTAATGGTATTGAACATATTCACACAGCTCCCTGTTACTCTGCTTCATATGGATGGGCTGAGAGTGCCAAACATTCAAAGCCCCTATGAAAAATCAGTCATCAGCCTCTCTGTGAACCAAACTGGCCCTGATGAAGACGTGCAGGGAAAAAGGGCAAAGAATCACGTGGGTCATTTGAAAGGAAGATGTTGCAATGGATGAAACCAATGATGCAACAAACTGCCCTAAGGAAGAGACAATTAATATTTCAGTGGAATCTGGAGAGCTTACTTGTACTGATGCAACTTCGCAAGTTGAAAATCAGGGAGGATCAAACTGAAGATGCGTCTGCTGTTGGGGTATCTGTTCGTGAACTATGACATTCCTAAAGGACCAGGAAGTCCTCACACTGATTTTCGTTTTCAGAGACATTCGCTGGAATTCTACCTCCCCATCCGGCACTGGAATTACAGCAAGCAAGGGACGGACAATGGGAAGGTCTGTTGATCTCAGGTGGGATTCTCTGATCTCAGATCAAACGAAGCTGTAAAATCCCATCCTGTGTTTGAGTTTCTTTAGTTGTCTGATATTGTAGATAGTTCAATTGTTATTGAAATATGTTCATCTGGAAATTAAAAGTGGTTGGGGTGGGGGGAGATGATGTGATACATGCTCCTTTAAAGGGCAAGTGCCCCATGGATCATGTGATCCAGTCAATCAATTAGATTGGACTGTGTGGTTCCGGGAACAGAGCGTGGGGCTTCCCTGGTTGTTAACTTTTAAGTTTATTTATTAGCGTCACAAATAGGCTTACATTAATACTGCAATGAAGTTATGAGTTTGAGTTGTAGAGTACAATAGCCTTTTCATCACTCTCTGTGAATAGTTATTTTTCGCAATAAACCATTTCTTCATTAATCTACTCGCTGGTCGCCTGTGGTTCAACATACCGCAAAAGCTACATTTTAATATTCTGAGTTAATCCAAAATGTTCCCTGCAGAAGTGAAGTTTCACACACAGCTCTTCCCTCTGTGCGACACCCCCATTTGTGAATGTCACCTGGAGGCTTGCCCCACGTACTCAAGAGTTTATCACAGAATTAACTACCACTTGCTGATTTAATCAAGATTGCTGGAGGATGCTTTCAGTTAAAAGAAATCTGTTGCACAGTACAAATTCTGCAAGTTTATTTCTGCTGCCAGAAACCACCAGGATTAAATTTGTGAGACATCTGTTCCTGTTAAACTTGTCTCTAGCTGCACCCTGTTGTTTTGGCACCTATAATGTAAAAAAAAGTGTTATGTAACAGTAGATGTGTATACTGCTACTGGCAAAGAACAAGCTGTTCCTTCCCAAAACACAGTCACAATACTCAGTGAGCTCATTTGCATCAAGGATGTTTTAATTACTGTTGATTCCGAACCAAATCTTTAGTGTCTGAATCATGGAGTGAACACTTGCATGCATCCGAACACTAGTTTGTGTGCAGTTAAAAGAAATGCACCACTTAATTTTTGAGATTATACTACAGTTTGATTAACAAGCCAGATCTGGCTATAAATTCAGTTTGCAATTAGAATTACGATTTCAGAAATAAATCCAACCCCATGAAAATACTATCTCATGAAGTTCTAATACAATTGGTGTAATTGCATCCTTCTTTGCAACACAATAATTCTGTTTTTAGTCATTGCTGTACCATTGGCTTTAAGTTGAATGATCAATTGTTTTGTATTGTACTTTGTTATCTTTTTATTGCATTATGACTTCCAATACTGACCACAGGCAGACATGTAAATGACCGATCGTAGTAAACATATATATCCATTTGCAAGCAATCACTTATCCGTTCTGTAATTAGGAACATTTTTTTGTTGCTGGCATTAATGACAAGAGAATTACATCAAGTGGAACAGTGATACATTCTAGTGTAATGTGTTTTAAAATGGTAGAATACATTTTTAATTAGCCAGTAAAAGAATGAAGACAATAGACTGTACAACTTGATGAATGGATAATATTCCCATTCAGTGAAGGTAGTTTCTCCTTTTCACATTTCTTGACAGTTTTATTTCCCTTTCATTCCCTTCCAAAAGGTACTGATTTGTCAAACCAATTGCATTTTGTTGTTTCCCTATAATAGCCATAGCAATTGCATAGGACGTTGGTGAGGCCACACCTGAAGTGTTGTGTGCAGGATGTCTTTGCGATTGAGGGAGTGCAACAAAGGTTTATCAGGCTGATTCCTGGGATGGCAGGTCATCAGCAAGCAGAACACTGGTCCGAGTTTAAAGCTAAGACTTAATTCGATAACCTTGCTGAAATACTGGAGGGATGGCATAAATATCAATTTCAAATCCCAAATTGTTTTATAAGCTGTGAGATCTTTTTTGCTTTCCTATTGCATTTTTAATAAGAAGAAATTTAATTTAGATTAATAGGGCATCAAAAGATCACTTGAATTTTGCTTGTCAGAAGTGGCGTCAAACTCATTTCAAGCAAATACTTGAAGGAATGGTCCTCTTTATAATGTTTCTCATTTGTTTATGGAGACCAGAGAGAAAATGTTGACGGTGCTTTTCCAGTGAGAATAAGACTATGACTATGACTAATGTGCAAGCACATTGAGTGTCATACCCAAATTATATCTTATTTTTGTGTCATCAATGTCAATTTGACTGAGCTGGCAGTACACTTGGCTCAGAGTGAGATGATTTTACGTTCAAGGCCTCTCTTGGATCTGAGCACAGAATCTAGGCTGTGACTCCAGTACACAGCAAATCATTAGAAGTGGGATTTTTGAATGAAATTTTAAATCTCAGCCACTCACCTCTGGTTTAGATAAATTCTACGGTATTACTCGAAGAAAAGTAGGGCATTCTTCTGTGGTCTTTGACAACGGAAGGGATCTTTTGGCTGTTCAAACTGGCAGAATCTTCTGATCTTGCTGATGGCGCACCCCCCTGCCACGAGTTTCCTGGTGGAATGGAGTGGATTCAATGAGAAATCTTATTGACAGTGTTGGGACTAAAAGACCCCATTATCGGCCAAGGAATAATTCCTGCTGGCGAGGAACACTCTGTTGGGAGGCCTGAGAATTTCACCCAACATTCCATCCCTGAGTGATATTGAAGGATCACACTGATCACAATAGCATACAAGATCTCCTAAATGAAAAGTAGCAACCTTGCAAACATTTGAAACACTGACACTCCCACTGGAATAGGCCGGAATCTTATTTCCAAATTTCAGTTGGTACCCTAAGCTTTGCATTTAATGTTGATGCATTTTTTTTAGGGTTAATTGGCTGGAGGATATCATTAGTACTGAACATGGAGTGGCGTAAACAGTGGTACTTAAACTGGAGAGTGCTTTGGAGACAGTTTTGGGCACCACAGTGGCATAGTGGTTAGCAGTCTGCCTCACATCAATGGGGACCAGTTCAATTCCGGCCTCAGGTGACTGTTTGTGTGGAATTTCCCACATTCTCCCCATTTCTGTGTGGGTTTCCTCTGGGTTTTCCGGTTTTCTCTCTCAGTCTAAAAATGCACAGGTTAGTGGATTTGCCATGCTAAATTGTCTCTTATTGTCAGAGTATTAGAAGGGTAAATGCATGGGGTTACAGGGAAAGGGCATGGGTGAGATTGTGGTCAGTGTAGACTCAATGGACAGAATGGTCTCCTTCTGCATTGTAGGGATTCTATGATTCCAAGATTCTAAATATGAATGGCAACATTACAAAAATGAGATGTAATGCACCTTCTACGCAAAGCTGGATATTTGGGCCTGTGAAATATGAGGATCAGCTCATCTCTATTGTATCAACCTTAATAGTCAATAACCCAGCCATCAAAGTGATTCTCCTTTTGGAAAAGCATTAAATTTGTTTAGAATCATAGAATCCTATAGTCCAGAAGGAGGCTACTCAGCCCATCAAGTTTACACTGACCACCGTCCCACCCAGACCCTGTCCACATAACCTCATGCATTTACCCTAGCTTGTCCCCCTGACACCCTGACAATAAAGGGCAATTTAGCATGGCCAATCCACCTAACCCGCACATCTTTGGACTGTGAGAAGAAACCGGAGCACCCGGAAAAAAACCTACGCAAACTTGAGGAGAATGTGCAAACTTCACAGAGACAGTGACCCAAGCAGGGAATTGAACCTGGTTCTCTGGCACTATGAGACAGCAGTGCTCACCACTGTGCCACCATGCCTCCCCATATCCTACTGTATTATTATCAAGGCATGAGATGCACATTGCTTCTCTTAGTTCAAAACTGAGGTCAGCAATAAAAATTAGGAAATGCTTTATTTTGAAATAACAGCCCTAATTTTCTATTGCGATATTTATTTCATATTTACAGTGCATTTGCAAGAGCATTTTCGCACTGACAGGGAGACTAATGGAGAGCTCCAGACCAACAACAGAGCAGTGCAAACATTCAACAATTCATGGCAAATCGTAACTCGTAGTTTATCTCTTCCTTGTCAAACATAGCCTGCGATTCTCCCATCCCGACTTGCTAATTTTTTGGTGGGTCGGGCCAAGAATTGAGAGTGCGTCGATTCGGATGCATTCCCGATGCGTGCATATCTCACAGCGACAGATATCCAACGTGATTGGAACCACACTGGAAACCAGCGGGAACAGCATGGAAGTACTTTAAATCTTATTTAAACGTCATTGGAATGTAATTACCAGGCACGAGCTTGAATTCTCTAGGTCCGATAGCATCTCTCACCTTGCCAGTGCAATTTCACTCCGGTGGGATTTAGAATAGCTCCCCATTTTCGGGGAATGAGCAGGAGACCCCGCTAGAGTGAGGATGAGCAATTGGGGCCCACCAGTGGGTGTTGTTCCCTGGGCATGGGCACCTGGAAGTGCCAATCTATGCCAGTCTCTGGCATGGCCCAGGGACAAAGTGCACATGCCCAGGGAGCACCTTGGTACTGCCCACCAGGCATGGAGCAGTGCCAAGGGGGCAGGGTTTAGGAGTGATCGGTGGCCTTGGGGCGTCACACTATTACTCTGAATTGGGATTGAATGGAGCTGCAGGGAGCCAGCGATTGGGATAGGCTGAGGAGGCGTTGTCTGCTGGTGGGATCTGCCTCCCATGGGGGGGATTCTGCTGGGGTTAGGGTGTTTCTGCTGGGTGGGGGGGGGAGATTGGGGTCATCACTGCTGTGGAAGGGGCTGCAGGGCTGGAGATCTGAGCGCTCCGAGATAAGGAGAAGGATGTTGTAGTTGGCCCAGCAATGGTCATGGGGTCCATGATCGTGTCACAATTGGGCCATGGTGGGAGGGGGAGGGCAGCACTGTGAGGATCCCAGACTGGTCAGCAAACAGGTAGCTGGCAGATCGGAGCCACTGCAGATGTGCAGAGTTCAGACTCTGGCGTGAATAAGCTCCGCCTCCCCTGAGCTTTTAATGATATTCACAATTCTGACCTCTGCATTGCACAGAGTGTGGGAGATTCAAGTCTGAACTCCAACTGAAAAAAAAACCATGATTTACATCAGTTTTCCTGCAAGTTCAGCATCTAAGTCAGCATTTAGAACTTTTCTGGGAGATTCGCCCCCATAGTCTTTTCATGGGGGCTGAATTTATTCCTGAAATCTTAATCCTAAAGGCAAACTGAATTTGTCAACAATTTGGTAGCGAATCAAATAGTCTCAAAATTAATTGGTGCATTTATTTCATCTCCACACAATAAAATTGTCACATGCTGTGAAGTTGCCATTATTTTTTCAACAGATTTTCAAAGAACAAAGAACAAAACAGCACGGGAAACAGGCCCTTCGGCCCAATGAGCCCGCGCCGCTACCCCAATGTTCCCATCTCTACCCGTGATCCCTGTCTATGTTTATAGATCTATGGATTAAAAACCAAATTTGAGACAATTTAGGGAGAATTTGTTTTGCCAATTAGCCTAAGAGCACATCTTTGGGATGTGGGACGATTTTTGGAGGAAGTTCTTCTGATGCAACTAGCGACCTCAAGCTTATCACTGAATACTATCTGAAAATCTATAATATTAAAGATTTTGAATATTTAGCTGAAATGCTAAATATGGTTCATTGCAGTTGTGACAAAATTCACTGAGAAACTGGTGAAAGCACTGGAGTGAAAAAAAACACACTATCTTTCCAGCAATTCTGACAAAGTTATGACGGACTATCGGGGAGCACACATATATTTTATGTCCATGTGTTTGTCTGTAAATAGCACAGAGACTTCTTTCCGTCGATCAGATTGTATAAACATAGAGGGAACAATATTCAGTTCTGCACATTGGCCATTTACCTGTCGATGACACTAGCATGTGACACAAGGCACTTTCACGGTCCACTTTCATATACATACTATCAAAGAGTATGCTCAACAAACATTGTTAGACAGCCTACTGATTGGCATAAGTAGAATCCAAAGATCCTCTTTGGAGTTGAGTTGGAAGTGTACTCTAAAGGTACAAGTGCAGGTAGTGATCCCAGTAGAGTCTCACAGAATGGCTGGCAACAACATGTTTTGGGGCCAGAAAAAACTGTCTCCACAGCAGTCTCCAGCTTTAAGTACCACTGCTTAGGCCACTCCATCTTCAGTACCAATGGCATACTACAGCCATTTAACCCTAAAAAATGCATTAACATCAAATACACAATTTAGGATATCAACTAAAATTTGGAATAAGATTCCAATATAATTCAGTGGGAGTGTCAGTCCTGTTCCAAAATTAAATTAATAAGAACTGTGCAGCAGTACAGCAGCCACACGGTTGCACGGTTGACCTTACTCCCCCACTAGTCTCCTGTTTAAGAGAGGACTCCAACCCCCTGGGTGATTACTCAAACTGCATTGCAATTACTCCCCTAAGCCAGGTGAGTCATTCATCTGGGTCATTTAGTGTCTTATATCACCCTCTTTCTGGGGTCTTTCAGTGCCCTTCTACTAGAAACTTTCATTGCCCTCCTTCTGGGATCTTTTGTTGTGCTCCTTCTGGGGTCTTTTGTTGCCCTCCTGGGATCTTCTGTTAATCTCCTGGAGTCTTTCAATCCCTACTTCTGGGATCTTTCATTGCCCTATTTCTGAGTGTCTTCTTTTGCTCACTTTCCAGTGCCTTCTATTACCTCCAATTAAGAAGCCTTCTTTTACTCTCTCTTTGAGATCTTCTTTGCTTCCCTTCTGAGGTTTTTTTTCACCTCCACTGAAGTCTTCTACCGCCTCTTCCTTGAGGTCTTCATTGCTAATGGACCTTTTTGAGAGTTTCACTCCATCTCCAATTTTCTTGTCCAAAGCCATTAGTTCCTTTGTGTGTTTGTCACTTTAAGATCATTGCCACTTTAAATTAGTTTCTCCTGAAATGCATTATTGCTTTAAGGCTGTCATTTTTTTAACTCAACTGTCAGCATCTGCTAGCTTTCTGGAACAAAGAACAAAGAACAAAACAGCACAGGAAACAGGCCCTTCGGCCCAACGAGCCCACGCTGCCACCTCGATATTCCCACTTCTACCCGTGATCCCTGACTCTCAATGTTCTTTCTGCGCTTTTAGAGATTTTGCACAATTCTAGCTGCACTTTCTTGAACTTTAATATTTCACTTTTGCCGATGAAAACTCCCATTAGTGATCTTTGGATTATTTTTATTCTGGCCATTTGAGAGTCCATCTATTTTCTTCATCTTGATGTGTTGGCTTCTGTCGATTTCACTTGGAGACCTGGTGCTCTGGAGATCCAAGAAACCAATATTTTAAAAATATTTTAAAATATTTCCCAGTGATGACAGAAAAGAATGTGCAAGACAAACCTTTGTGAAGAAGATCCTGAGTTCAAAGACAAAAAATGGCACAACTCAGTTAACAGGACCCGGCAGATCGGTCAAGTTCAGCAACATGGGTAGTACGAGAAATCTTACACTGATAACGCAATGTATTAAGTTATTATGGGAATTGAGAGTTGTTTTTGTATAGAGTTTTATTGGAAGGATTTTGGAATAGAGTTTTGTATAGAGTCTTATTGAAAGGATTTCTTAACAGCAGTACGGCCACTGCCGTTTGTCATTTTTATAAATGACCTAGATGAGGGTGTAAAAGGTTGGGTTAGTAAATTTGCTGATGACATCAAAGTCAGAGGAGTTGTACACAGTGAGGATGGATGTTACAGTTTGCAGAGGAACATAGCTAAGCTGCAGAATTGGGCTGAGAGGTGGCAAATGGAGTTTAATACGGAAGAGTGTGAGCTGATACACTTTGGTAAGAGTTACAGGAGTACAGAATATAGGGCTAATGGAAGGATTTTTAGTAATGTTGATGAACAGAGAGATCTCGGTGTACATGTGCATAGCTCCCTGAAAGTTGGCACCCAGATTGATAAGGTTGTTAAGAAGGCGTATGGTGTGTTAGCTTTTATTGTTAGAGGGATTGAATTTCGAAGTCATGAGGTCATGTTGCAACTTTACAAAACTCTGGTGCGGCCACACTTGGAGTATTGCGTACAGTTCTGGTCGCCGCATTGTAAGAAAGATGTGGATGCATTGGAAAGGGTGCAGAGGAGATTTACCACGATGTTGTCTGGTGTGGTGGGAAGGTCTTATGAGGAAAGGCTGAGGGACTTGAGGTTATTTTCATTAGAGAGAAGGTTAAGAGGTGACCTAATTGAGGCATACAAAATGATCAAAGAGTTAGATAGGGTGAACAGTGAGAGCCTTTTTCCTTGGATGGTAATGGCTAACACAAGAGGACATAGCTTTAAATTAAGGGGTGGTAGTTATAGGACAGATGTCAGAGGTAGGTTCTTTACTCAGAGGGTAGTAAGGGCATGGAATGCCCTGCCTGCAGAGTTGTGGACTCATCAAGTTTAAGGGCATTCAAATAGTCAGTGGATAGGCATGTGGATAACATTGGAATAGTTTAAGTTAGAGAGTCATTAGATTGGTTCCACTGGTCAGTGCAACATCGAGGGCTGAAGGGCCTGTACTGTGCTGTGATGTTCTATGTTCTAATTGGATTAAACTGCAAATCAACTCTTGTCCACTGTTTATCTCATGAATAAGAATACCTGAGTAAACATGTTTCAGTATGAACTGGTCAAAGTGTCTTATATTTAGACAACACCTTCATCCCCTACATTGCCTCCAGCTTAAGAGGTGACCCCACTCCCCACCCCCTGAATGATTACCCATCTGCACCCCAAATAGTTCCCCAATCAGGTGACCCTTACTCTGCTGTGTTGCCCTTCAAGGGACAATCACCAAAATGGCAAAGCCTATTGCATCAATTCAAACTAACCTTCCTCTTTGAGTTACACCACATAATATTTTAACAACTAATTTGAAAAACTAGAGCTAAAATATTATAAAACCTTGAAAATATGTTCCATCCCACGAGAAGTTTCATAATTCTCTTAAAAACATGGAAGCAATAATGAGTATTAATGTAGATAAAAACATTAACCATTCAGTCAGTGATAGCACAGAAGATATAACCAACAGAGTGCTCTGATTTAGCTAAGCTGATATTTCAATAGTGTACTACAAGTATACGTATATATTTGTGAGTGTATAATTTAATGACCCAAATAATCAAGCTTGTAGCAATCATCAGACTAAAGATTTCTCTACTTCAAAAAATTGGGAGACATCAAAATACAAAGGAAAAAGAATCCAGAAATTTTTGTTCATGCAAACATCCATGGTACATGTGCTTCAATGAATAAATAAATCACATGATACAGCTGAGTGACAAAAAATGGGATATTCCCCCAATCTTTGCTGAGATCAGTAATAAAGATGCAGGGGCTGTGGCCAGAAGGTAAATTATTTGATCTCAACATGCTAGTTACATTGGCAGTTGGGATTGATTTTGTTGAAACCCTTCTGCAGTCACCACGCAAAAAGACACATGGAGTAACAACATGATCTATAAGGAGAAAGAATTGAAAGTAGTGTCTGAAATTAGCATCATTTACCATTAGACTATTATTAATGAGTTACAGTGCACTAGCACAGATAAAATTGGATTGGTTTATCTATACTGTGGTTTTCCTGGTACAGTCATGTCACTTACGAGTAAATAGTGTGAAGAAAATATTAGTATGAAAAGCACAATTTTAATGTTTAAATGAAGGGAGGGAAGCAGTTTCAATTCTTATTGAAATATTTACTTTGGATATTGTTTCATTACTGGATTAATGGTGAAAATGGATGAAGTGCTTTTCATCTTTCTATTTCTTTGACAACTTCCCTTTTGTAATAGTTGGTTGCTTTAAGGGACATAAACAAGGAGGGCCATGTGATCCAATCACCCAATAGGAAACAAGCATGGGAATCTCAGTGGACAGCATGGGCTTTTATAGCCAGAGTAGATCCTAGGGCTGGAAGTACTAACATTTGTTATATTAACTGGTGGTCACCAATCTTGTAATTACTACACTGGTGACAAGGTAAATCAGAGAGCAGCCGTTTCCAGTGAGGAGTTGAAAGAAAACATTGTTGCAAGACTGCAGAGTGAATCAAACCAATCCAAGCTTGAAAAAGAGGAAGCAGGCATGCCTCCACTAGGGAAGTTAGAAGCATTTGACATGACGATTATGAACTGGTACAGGATGTAGATTGGTCGGAGTATTTTTTCAGAGTTAATGGAAAAGAGGGAGTAGGATAGAAGAAAGTCCATTTATTTACCACGTGTGGGACCCAGATATATAAGTTGATCCAAAATTGAATGTCCCTGGATGCTTCTGACACAAAGAATTTTGCAGAACCTGTTGAGCTAGCAAAAGGGTATTACTACCCTAAACAGTGAGTTACACAACAAAGATATTAGTTTAGCTCAGCATGGGGGAGACCATTGCAGCCTTTGTAGTATGACAAAAGCAGATTGCAGAGCATTATGACTTTGGTCAGCATTAAATGACATGTTAAGAGATTGATTGGTACGCAGCAAAAATAATGCAGCTACACAGAGCAAACTGTTGGGTGAGTCTGAGCCGACTTTTAAGAAGGTGTTAGAAATGTCACAGTGATAGAGAGCACAGAAAAGTATGCGTGAGAATTACTAAATAAGCAAAGCAACACGGTCCACCAATTAGAGTGGGAAGCCATGATTAGTAATTACATCAGAAGTGAGGATGGGGGAATCATGATCAAGCAGTGAATTGAATGGAGGAGCAGGAAGAATCACCAAACACTGGAGATTTGAACAGCCTGGGAGTAATGCAGAATCTGGTAGAGGTAACTGAGAGATTTCACTAGTGCATTTTAGGAGGAGCCGGCCCAGCAATATCTACTAAGAAGTGGGAAGTGAAAGATCTGGTGTCAGGGAATGGTACTAACAACATAAGTAAGAAGAGTGGTGAGGTCCTGCAGCAGCAGTTTAGGTAGAAAGTTAAAAAGCAGACCCTCTCTGGTTGTAATCTTACGATTACACCCTGTGCCACATATCAGTGAGGTATAAGTAGGAAGATAGTATAGCTCAACACATGGCTAAACAACTGGTGCAGGAGGGAGGGTTTCAGATATCTGGACTATTGGGAGCTCTTCTGGGTCAGGTAGGACCTGTATAAGGAGGGCGGGTTGCATCTAAACTGGAAGGGTATAAATATTCTGGCCGGGAGGTTTGCTAGTGTCACACAGAAAGATTTAAACTAGTTTGGCAGGGGGATGGGAACCAAAGCAAAGATGAATTAACTGAAGGGAAACCAGAGAATAGGGCCAATGAGATTCAAAGAAAGAGAAGATAGGGTGTGGTTCCTAATCAAAGAGGATCTGGTGGACTAAAGTGCATTTGTTTCAACGTGAGAAATGTAACAGGCAAGGCAGAGGAACTTAGAGCTTGGAATAGTACTTAGAAATATGGTATTGTTGCTATTGCAGAGACTTGGTTAAGGGAAGGACAGGATTGACAACTTAACGTTTCAGGATACAGAGTCAGGTGGAATAGAGAGGGATGTAAAAGGGGTGGGGAGTTGCACTATTGGTTAAGGAGAATATCGCAGCTGTACTGTGGCAGGACACCTCAGAGAGCTCATAGAGTGAGGTAATATGGGTACAGCTCAGGAATTAGAAGCATGTAGTCACAATGTTGGGGTTTTACTGTAGACTACCTAACAGATAGCGGGAGATAGAGGAACAGCTATGTCGACAGATTTTGGCAAGGTGTAAAAGTAACAGGATTGTTGTGATGGGAGATTTTAACTTCCCCTATATTGAATGGGACTCACTTAGTGCTGGGGGTTTGAATGGGGCAGAATTTGTAAGGAATATCCAGGAGGGTTTTTTGAAACAGTATATAGATAATCCAACTAGAGAAGAGGCACTACTGGACCTGGAAGGCGGAATGAACCCAGCCAAGTGGTTGAAGTTTCAGTAGAGGAACAGCTCGGGAACAGTGACCACAATTTAGTAAGCTTTAAGGTGCTGATGGATAAAGGTAAGTGTAATCCTCAAGTGAAGGTTCTAAATTGGGGGAAGACTAATTACAAAAATAATAGGCAGGAACTGAAGAGTGCAGATTGCGGGCAGATGTTAGAGGGCAAATCAACATCTGGCATGTGGGAGGCTATCAAGTGTAAGTTGATAGGGATTCAGGCCAGCACACTTCCTGTAAGGATGAAGGATAAATATGGCAAGTTTTGGGAACCTTGGATAATGAGAGATATTGTGAGCCTAGTTAAAGAGAAAAAAGAAGCATTTGTCAACACTAGAAGGCTGGGAACACACAAAGCAAGTGTGGAATAGAAGGACAGTAGGAAGAAAGTTAAGCAAGCAATGAGGAGGGCTAAAAACGGTCACAAAAAATCATTGGCCAGCAGGATTAAGGAAAATCCCAAGGCTTTTTGTTCATATCTAAAGAACAACAGGGTAGCCAAAGAGAGGATTGGCCTACTCAAGGACAAGGGAGGGAATCTGTGTGTGAAGCCAGAGAAAATGGGTGAAGAATTAAAAAGTATTTTATCCCAGACAGCAGAACAGCATTCACAAGTGCCGAATTCCAGAAGTTAATAACATCTAATGATATGAAACATGTCCAAACTGAATCATATCACCCCATTTCAAATGGATTGGTTGAGTACATAGTTCAAACTTTCAAGACTGATGTGAAGAAACAACCACTTGCATCACTGAGATAACACAGTACTTGATTGCCTATAGAACCATCCTGTAAACTACTCCAGGAATAGCTCCAGCTGAACTGAGGTGAAGATCTATCCCAAAAGTCAGTGCTTTTGCCTGATCCCGTTGTATCAGCATGTAGTATCGTTGTTTGTCCAGGGGATGACATGGCTGATCAACCAATAAAACATAGAAACTAGTGGGAAATGAGACATAGATTCCAGTAGAGAGTCCAAGTGGAGCAAATCCAACCAAAACTATCTCTACAGCTGAACCTCAAACAGTTGAGCTTTAAAGCAAAATGAAAGTCCCCTGGCAGACTGGGTTTCTGATAAACCATGTTTAAAGTGTTCATTCATACTATTATTTTGGAAATTGTACAATTTATTTATGTATTATATAGTAAGAGACTTAAAGAGGGAGGATGCAGTGGCAAGCTACTTTGAGGGCTGTACATCGGGAGGGTTATGTAACCCAAATACCCAATAGAGAACAAGTGGAAGAATCTCAGAGCAGAGAGTTGGCTTTTTCATCCAGAGAAGATCCTAGAGCTGGAAGTGTTAACATTCTAAAAGTACTCTGTACATTTATCTGCTTTTAAATTAACTCTTACAGTTCTTTATACTAACTGGTGTCGCCAATCTTTATAATTATTACACCTCTGTAGTGTCAAAATTGCTTATTTACCCTTTTCCTTGGGCTCAAGCCATTACCTTAATAGTCTCTTGGTCAGTTATTGGTTTCACTTCCATCCAGGTATCCATTTTGAACAATTCGGGCTCACCTAGTTAGACAATATCACAGTCACTTCCTGTCCTCGATTCCAATGATCAAGTGGATATTTTGATTTACTGGGTTGTACCTTAATTTCGTAACTTCATTATACATTACACGATACTTGATGGACAACCAGTTGCCCAGACAGCTCAATTAGAGGCAAGATTTGTTCTGGTGAAAGATTCATTCCTTGCAATCCAAATTGAAAAACAGCTAAAGAAACACTATAGATCAGGATTGCTGATTAATATGTGTGATGCTTCGGCAATACTGAAAAGGATTCATTACCTGAGTAGCAAATGGCAGATCTTTAAACTAATGAATCACCAACTGATTGCATGAGTAGGTTTTGTAAAACTTTGGAATGTTGTCATTCAGTTAATCTATTCCTAAGAAATACAGTGGGCAGCTTTAAATCTTTTAATTACACATTGTAACTATCCTGTTAATAGACACAGCAATGAACTTTATTCTTAGGCAATTACAACATACTTTACTGCTGAGCGACTATGTTTATTGGGTAAGATATCAATGGGATTTTGCTTGGTAAAAAGGGAATTTGAATGGACCATTGTAAAAGTTCACTTCTAAAATTTCCTGCCGTTTTTCTCCTGAAGGCTCTAAGTGCAGGTTGTCCTCCAGCACATTACCAAAGCAACCCCATGTGTGAGAGCACAGAGTGGGGGCAGTATTTCCCTCATCTGCAGAATTTATTCAGTCTGTGTGGTGTTTTTGTCCACAGGATTGGCCTTGCTAAGATCTTACCATGCTTTTCTTGATCAAGATTAATTACATATTTCCCAGTAACATTCTTGCTCTCCTTTGGGAGTCGTTACCATTGGAGAATTGAATAGAATGCTTGCTTTGGCATTCTTGTCTCGTACAGTATCAAACAAACTGCTAACGGAGATGAATGTTAGATGGAAGATAATGTTGATTGCGAGTTCCCCAGAAATGTTGCTTCAAAGAGTTGTCATGGGGAGATAAAGAAGTCAGAACTATAACCTGCATTTTTCAATGAGTAGATTCTAATGCACTTAGAATCTGATGGACCTTGAGGATCGCATCCAAGTCATAATTTGACCCTGTGAGTAGCCACCATTCCAGGTGAATTTTCTGCAGAGAATTAAGGTGTTTCCAAGTTTGGCATTTGATTAGGAGAAGTGTGGGCAGAACATTCACAATTGAAGATGTATTTAATAGGGCAGCAATAGCAGGCGTAGTGGGGGGAAATGTTCCTTTTGTACAGAAATGAAAAGAGGAGGAAGATGGAAAACACAAAGGAAAGTATAGCCCCAAGGGTTCAACTCTTCCTCTGCTGTTCCCGGACACTGTTGCCCTTCTGTTGTATGCTGGAGTTGCTGCTTTTTTGTAAATTTTTGGAAACTTTCTGTCCTACTCCATTGTTCAGTACATTTAAGGCTAGGATTGTCAGATCTTTGGTCTCTCAGGGAATCAAGAGATGCAAGGAGTGTTCAGGAAAGTGATGCTGAAATCCAAGATCAGCATAATGGAACTGAATGGTGGAGCAGGCTCAATGGGACCATCTGCTCCCAATTTCTTGTGTTCTTTTGTTTGATGCTCACTGCCCTGTAGAGGCTGGTTGTCAGGGATGTTCAAGGCTGAAATAGACAGATTTTTAATCAGTAAGGGAATCAGAGGTTATGGGGAGGAGACCTGAATGTGCAGTTGAGGATTATCGTATTATATCAGTCACGATCCCATTGAATGGCAGAGCAGACTTGATGGGCCAAATAGCCTACTTCTGCTCTTCTGTCTTATGGTTTTGTCCAACAAGAATTGTTGACCATTTAGAGGCTACCAGCTTTTCATTGCCCGCGGTGTCACTGGGGAAGAGGTGCTTCACTCTTTATGCTTCCAACGAGGCCCAGGATTGTTGAGGGACTCAGGGACACATGAGTGATAGCAGGAGGGGGCGGTGGGATGGCAGTGACGGACGAGGGGGAAGGGTGACAGCAGCAAGATCAGGTGTTGGGTTTCAGCGGGCGACTCTTCCTGATCAGGTACTGAGTGGTGAGATGAAGCTTAAATGGGCACTAGTTGCTCACTTAAATGCACTTAAGAGGTGGGATAAGAGACAACCATCCACAAATCTTCCCATCATGGAGTTAACCCAGGCAGAGGCGGAAAAGTGACAGACTCCCTACCTGCTTTCCTCCACTCAGATTAAATGGCATCCACCACCACCAATGCACCATTTTGCCTGGGATGGCTAATGTCTACATTCTATGAATATTAATGTTACATTAATGAATAAATCCACATTTTAGAGATATATAGATTCACTCATTATTGTTTGCCTCTATCTGTTGTACACAAACACATTGCAAGCATTATCAGAATGTATTCCAGAATGTATTGTGGTTGACGGCTATTGATTACTGGGCAGTGTTTAGCCAGCATTAAAGTATCTGGGATTACATCAGGGGCAGCTGAATGTCTGACTCAGTAATCCGACTGCTGTCCTATATGTAGAAGTTGTTGTTCAGTGTCAGCAGCTGAGTAATTCTACCAAATAAGGTATAAGTACATTATTTGCTGAAAGATGTAAACCAGTTTCAAGATTCTGACCACACGCTGTTATGTGAATAAACCAGAGTATTAATTAATTTGTTGTACTCTAACTCAAAATGCCTCTCTTTCCTGTTTCTTTATCAACATATCCATCTCTTGATTTTTGGTCCTATGATTCAGGCCATTGTGTTTGCTTTTATCACAGCACCTGACACTTACTGGTCACAAATATGAATTGAGAGAGGGAGAAGAAAGCTCAAGGTTCTGTTCTGCTCTTGTAGATGCCTCTTAATGTTTTTAAGAGGAAATTTGCTCTCAGATGCTGACATTTAGTGAATTTCCCTTCAGTAAATCCATATTTTAGAGATCGGTGGATTCACTCATTATTGTTTGCAAGCGTCTGTTGTACACAAAAACATTGTGGTCTGTTAGAGTTCTAAATGAGATCAGTGAAGTAAGTAAACTTATTTTAAGTGGATATTGCAGAATTAGAGGGAGGAACATTTGAATCCTCCTTACATCAATACTGGATTTGAAAGCCATTATCCATGTTCTGTGTCCCATATCTTTAATTTGTTTTTGACAAGACTGCTGTTATTGTTCATCTCTAGTTGTCCTGAGAAGGTTTGTCTTTACTTGAACTACTGCAGTTAAAGCGATGAATGGTGATGGACAATTAAATAACTCTCAGGAAAAGGATGCTCCCTAAGTATCCCCATCTTAGTGCTGATCCAAAACCTAAGGCTGGGATAATCACACCAATCTTCAGCCAAACGTGTCGAGCGGGTGATTTACCTCAACCTCCTTCAGAGGTCCACAGCATCTCGGATACCAATCTCAGCCATACGAATTCACTCCATTTGATATAAAGAAATGGCTAAAGGTACACTGACTCTGACAATATTCCAGCAATAGCGCTGAAGGCTTTTGCTTCAGAGTTTGCCGCATCCCTAGCCAAGCTATTGCAGTACAGCTACAGCTTTGGCATCTATCTGACAATGTGGAAAATTATCCAAGTATGTCCTATACACAAAAAGCAGAACAAGTCTAATCCAACTAGAAGGGCAAGAGAAACAGATACTTGGTAGCAGCTCCACATGGAGGTTCCCATCCAAGTCACTCACCATCTTAACTTGGAATTATTTCACTGTTCCTCCATTGTCGCTGGGTTAAATTCCTGAAACTCCCTCCCCAACAGCACTTCTTAGGAACTGCTGCAGTTCAAGAAGGCAGCTCACCACTACCTTTTCAAGGGCAACTAGGAACGGGCAATAAAGCCTGATATAGTCTTCAGGAGAAAAATGGAAGGAAATTTGAAAAATGAACCTTTACAATGGTCAAATTTCCTTTTTGCCAAGCAAAATCCCACTGCTATCATATCCAATAAACATATTTGCTCAGAGGTAAAGTATGCTGTAATTGCACAAGAATAAAGTCCATTGCTGTGTCCATTAACAGGATGGTTACAATGTGTAATTAAACGATTTAAAACTGCCCACTGTATTTCTTAGCCAGAAATGCGCTCATCCCAAAAACCTATTTAAAAAAAAATTCTTGTGGTGATGAACTGATAAGCCAGAAAAGTTCAGAAAATGAAATGACATGGATAATAATCGAGAATGGCATCTCCAAATGGAAATGCACAACTGCACCCATTTATCATTGAGTAATAATGGTTTCACAGTTACTAAACCTGAGCATGAACAAACAATGCTTTAGATTGTGTAAACAGCATCTGGTGGGATTTTCCAGCCTTTGCCACTGATGGAATATTTTGGATCTGCCAATGGCAACCTCCCCTGTGTGGGTTCCCTGGTTGGTCTGGCCACAAGGTAAACAAATCACTATTTATTTCAATGAGACTGGAAGTCCCACCAGTAGCCAGTGGTGATCATTGCTGAAAATGCTGCTGCCTTAGAGGTCTAGGGAGGGGGGAAGGGAAGGGGGAGGGTGCAAAAGACTTCAGTGGCTGGATTTCTCCAGCTGTTGTCGCTAGCAGAATTTTCTAGTCCCACCAACTGCATACGCCTGCTATGGGTTTCCCAGCGATGTAGGATGATATCAATGGGTAAACCCATTGACAGCAGTGGGATCAGAAGATCACACCACCAGCCAATGGCAATGCCTTGAGAAGAACACTCCAGGGAGGCCAGGGAACTCCTTCCAGTATAAGTTTTCAGTTCACCAATGGAGAGTAACTGACAGTGCAGACTATCATTTTGCTGTTTTCATGCATCTCACTTGAAGACTATATCTTTCTCATCAAAAAAGGATCATTTTTCTTGTTATCCTGCCATTAAGTACAAGACATTAGATGAGATATTTTTGCAAAAAGAATATAAATAGAAATATGGATTTGCCTGCTAATGCACCCGGCTTATTGATGGCACAAAAGCTATGCGCGAGCTAAAAATGATTATCTGATAAAAGAACAATTTCACTTTAACCTTCCACTGCATTCACAGAAACAGCAGCATTAATCGCAATTTTTAAAAGAAAATAATAAGGCTAACCCTCTGCAGTGCAATTAAATTTCATGACTCTTTGAATGCAACACTATTTATACAGCTAAATTAAATTGAAAGGGTATCAGGGTTTATTGAAAACTCACATATTACTGGTTGGTGGACGGTGCTTAACTGCCAACAGACAAAATGATTAATTATTGCTGTGCTGCAGGAATGAGAGATGGAAAGTGATTTATTACACTGACTCATTAAAAGAAGAAACATAAGAACAGGCACAATCAGAGAAGCAGCTCTGTCTCCTCATTGCCAGTCAGGATTTGTCGTGTATCAAATCCCTTCAGGAATAACTGCAAATTGATTTGATTTCTTAACCATATCGATGATGCACAGAGAAGCTTAAGAGAGAGGGAGTGAAAGAGGATAGTGGCATCTTTGATTCTGCAGGTGCTGGGACCTTACTAGTCAGGATCCCCTGAGCCCACCTGTCCCAGTCTTTCACAGTGAATGGTAATCTCGCAGTCGAGATCACAATCTCCGCCTCTCCTACCTCAAGGTCACGATCTCACATCGGTACCAGAGGTGCCTCTAATTCCCAGTCTCTTTGTTGTTTTATATTGTCAGAGAGCAAGAAAAAAAAAAGAAAACTGTGGCTGCTGAGCTGCTTCACTGTCGTAATAGCACAGAATAAATACTAATGGGCATAAAATCTCTCAAACAGGTTTTGGCAAATGTTGCCAGTCCTGCTGTCGGATTTTTTTTTGATTTAGTCAGGGGACATGGGCGTCTCTGGCTGGCCAGCATTTATTGCCCATCCCTAATTGCCCTTGAGAAGATGGTGGTGAGTTGCCTTCTTGAATCGCTGCAGTCCATGTGCTGTGAGTTAACCTACAATGGAGTTAGGGAGGGAATTCCAGCATTTTGACCCAACAAATGCAAAGGAACGGTGATATGTTTCCAATTCAGGACAGTGAGTGTCTTGAAGGGGAACTTGGTGTTCCCAAACATCTGCTGTCCTTGTCCTTTAAGATGGAAGTGGTTGTGGATTTGGAAAGTGAAGTTGTAGCATTTGAAGATCGGTCGATTGGTAACTAGATTAAAGATTGTAGTATTTTTTCTGGCAGCGCAGATGGAGTCCTAGCATTTTGTGAAACCTATTTAGCCTAGACACTGAAAGACAATTTATCAACGTATTGATGGTTTACAAAGCATGGTTTGTCGTATGGGGGTCATTTAGAGGTGTGTTTGAAGAAGCTTAATAATTTCTTTTATACTTAATGGCCTTAAGTTTTGAATCTACCCCACACCAAATCACTGCCGTCTGGGCCAGTCCGACCCCGCCAGCCCATCTTGAGCTCCCTGAGCATCCCCTGGCAGCCTCAATCCACCTTCAGCTCCTGCTGACTCCACCTTCCAGCTCCAGCTGTGATCAGACACTTCCCTCCCTCTGCCACCAATCCCTATTCAGAGTGGCAGAGGGAACCTCCCAACAGATTCCCCCAATAAACCCTATCCCCTATAGACCCTGTCCCCTTCTGGTCACACCCATTCAGCACTGTCTGATGCCCAGTGAGCAGTGCCAAGGTAACCCTTGGCATTGCCACTTTGTTGTATAGGCACTGCCATAGGGCCAGTTAGCCAATGCCATGCTGGCAATGTCCAGGAGGCACCACCCACACCCTTACCCCTGACCTCCTGGGAGTGGCCTCCATGCCCTTCTTTCATCCAGTGGGATTGAGCTGCTGGCCCAACTCCCTGTTCATGCAGAACTTTTGTAACTGGAGTGAAAGTGGGATTGGGGAGGAGGGGGAGGGGGAGATGGCAGTCCCGAGCCCACTAATGAGATGAATACTTTAATATTCAAATCAGGTCCACACTAGAAATCTGCGTAGGGCTGACGACACTGAAAATCAGGAATCTGGGGACATGTGGAGGTTATGGTGCCAGCAGGCTGGGAGAATCAACCCCATTGATTTCAAACACACTGGAGAACCCGTCCTTTTCAAGAACAGTATTGTAAAAGGTTCTCAGGATTTGCAACATGTGAAAAATGGTTCACCACACCTGGCTAGGCAGAAAACTAATGCTGAACATAGCGCAAAGGACGATACAACAGAATTTCAATGTGAATCCATGTCTACTAAATGACAAATCAGGAAACCCTACTTATAATGTTACAGCTGGCAAGGTGTGCATTTGTTATAATATGGAGTGGAATCGCCTGTATTTCAGAGAGGCAGAGTGCTATTATTAGCAGAAGAGAGGATGCTTGTCCACACAAACCAACAACAGGGCAAAGTGCAAACATGATCACATGATCTAACGCTGTGGACAATGCTGTAGGGTGGCACAGTAGCTACCATTGCTGTCTCACAGTGCCAAGAGCCCAGGTTTGAATCCTGGCTTGGGCCGCTGTCTATGTGAAGTTTGCACATTCTCCCCATATCTGTGTGGGTTTCCCCCGGGTGTTCTGGTTTCCTCCCACAGTCCAAAAGACGTGCTGGTTCAATGCACTGGCCATGCTGAATGCTTCCTTGGTGTACCTGAACAGGTGCCGGAGTGTGGCGACCATGGGATTTTCACAGTAACTTCATTGCGGTGTGAATGTAAGCCTACTTGTGTCAATAATGAATAAAACTATAGTAACTGCTGCTATTGCATGCTCTTTGTTTCAGGTGACTGTTGTTAAATCTGCGCCCATTCAATGACAGTGCAGATGGAGGTAGACACTGCGGCTACTATGGTGGGGAACACATGTTCAAGCACCTCAATGAAGGGAATAAGCTGTTGATATTCACAAAAGAGAATGGTGATCGGGCAAGAAAAGAAACAAAGAAATAAAAATGATGTGCCGTAAACAGGTCTGCTGCTTACTCAAATCAAAAATAAGAGAACTGAAACACACACAGAAAATGTAACAAAATGGGTCAACTATTATGGTCTTAAAGTGTTGAACTTGGTGTTGAGAATGGACGCTGTCAGGGATATAATCAAAACTAAAAGTAAAACCAAAACTGAGGCATTCCCTGTCTAAGGTAAGGAAGAATGCATGGGATAAAATGTCAAGGTAGGAAAATAACTTTGGGGGAAAAGTTGTAAGAAAACAAAAAAGGCTTATTGTGTCTCTGTGGTAAAATAACTCAATGTGACAGGACTGGTGTGGAACTGCTGCAACAGAAGGCCAGTGTGTTGTGTTATGCTTTTTAATATTCTACCTTTGTAATGGTGAAATTTAGTCTTGATTTTTTTTTTGTTATATGCGTGAGTGACAAACAGTAATTACTGCTGGCATTTTGCAATGTTGCTGTTATACTGAAGCCACATCAGGGTAATGGCATGACAGCATGCCAGATTATTTTAAACTGAGGAGAGTTACATGTTGATGATGTCCCTGTTTGTTCTCACTGCATGGAAGGCAATGGACCACCCACCTTCACTTTCTCTATTGGATGTGGATCTAATAAAAGGAATGAGCACAGAATATTAGTACCGTGGTGACATAATGTTAACCACCTTCTGAGTCACTATATAAACATCAGGAGCAGAAATTGGACAGCACTAGTTTTCAAGGTGTGCTGATTAGAGTTATGGAGGGAAATCTGATCAAAAAATGGCAGAGTATTGGTTCCGGTGAGAAAAATATTAGTTTTCTCTCCAGATCCTACCAGACTTTGCAACAAAAACGGGTGGGCATATTTCATGCCATCATGTAGGAAGGGTGTGGTGGAACATCTGCACAGCAGCAAAGCCTGGCTTACTGAGATCAAGGCACCATGTTTAAAGGGTGTTAAAGGGCGCCCTGACCAAAGCAAAAAGTTACCTCCCTTCCCACCCCACCACTGAGGTCTCAGGGGCACCCCAGGAGGTCTGAGGGGTGCCCCCTATCTTCTTTGCACCCTGCTTGAAAATGACATTCCCCTTCACCACATCAAATTACCAATCAGAGCTGGTATTTATACTTCCACTATCCACCCCCCAGCAACTGATCAGAGTCTACAACCCCACATATACCCTTCTCCCCAAACATCAGAACCCTCACCGCCCTGTACTCACGCACATCAATGCAGGCATTCACCCCGACACGTCCATAACCCCCACCCTTACCCAACACCATTACCAACTCCCTGTGTCCCGCACCCCCTCCTGCCGCCCCAACCCATCCCACTCCCACTATCTGCCATCATCAGTATCCTCAGCTCCCACATCTTCAGCCTTACCTGCTGTTCTGTTCTGCAGTATCACTTCTAATGCTGGCAACACACAAGGTTCGTATGAAGAATTGCCAGGGTCTTCGCTCCTGCCTCACCCCCTTGGAATGAATGGTGGCCACATCCTGCCTCTGGCACTTGTCTCCTTTGCCTCTTGTGAGTAATAGGACTTGGGCTTCCTGTGCCTGCAATTCATCCTCCTTCTCCTCAGTTCCAGCAGCAACCAAAGGAACAGCAAGATCAATGGGTTGTATTGCAAAAGTCATCATTAGTCTGGAGATGGGAAGTGTGCTGGTGTGGGGTGGGAGGTGTTGGGGAAAGGAGAGATAGATGAAAAAGTTAGAAAACTCTGCTTGTCCCCAGCCTAGCAACACACACTCCTCAATTCCCCCCAAAAGCCCCTCTACTACTGCATCTTGGTTCCTCCAGGATATACATCAGAGGTGGAGTGGGCCAACTGCCTACCAGGCCGCATAATCTGTCATGTCATTTGTGATCATCTTTTGGAGAGCCTGGAGTAAAGGGCTCTGACACAGATGTATCCATGTCGCCTGTACATCCTACTGTCTCTGAGATGCCCTGATGTAAGAAAGGGAGGAGTCAGAAGATGTTGCCGTTGCTGCAGTCTCCTGGTGGAAGGGCTTGAGCTCTTCTTCCTCCCTTGGGGTTCCTGTGGACCTCTGGGTCACTCCATGGGATAGTGGTTCTTCTGCAGTGAGCTCCAAAAGCTGAGGCATCATCTGGCTCTGCCAGTCCTGTATGCCAAGGTGGATGAGCCCTCTGCAATGGCCCTCTGAATCAGGGATCACTTGTCATTGACAGCAGCAAATGCCCTCTGAGAGTGAGCCGTGCTCTGCAGCCCCTTACCATTGCAAGTTGACCATTCTCAAAGGTTGCTGCCATAGCTTACTGTGTCTCAGCACCGGGTATCTTGCAAGCTCTGCAGCCCGCTAGCCATGACCCTCTGTGACTGGGCCATGTTCTCAATGGCTGCAACTATAGTCCGACATGTCACAGCACTGTCCAACTGAGCCTTTTGCAAACTCTTGAGCCTCTCAGCTATAGGCTGCAGTATCTCGAAGCCTGCTGAGGCCCTCAACTATGGCCCTCTGGGATTCCACTAGGCTTGGTGTGACTCAGCCATCGCTGTAACTGATGGTGATGATCTCCTGCTCCAGGCTTTCTACCCTTGTAGTGTTGGCCTGGGAACCACGCAAGGCAGGCATAAGATGGTCCATCTGAAACCTTTGGGACTCCTCCCAATGGCCTCGCAGTTGGTCTAATGTGGCCGTCAGTCCGTCCTGCATTCCCTATCACTGTTGCTGCATCTCCAGGAGCTGAGGGAGAAGTGATCTCAGAGGCCCAGCTGAGTCCTCTTGTGCCAGAGGATTCGGACATTTCCTCCTCCACTCTGTACACATCAGCATTGCTTGGTTTCATTGGTCAGAACGTTGAATATAGGAGTTGGGATGCCTTGTTGGAGTTGTACAAGACATTGGTAAGGCCATACTTGGAATACTGTGTACAGTTCTGGTCACCCTATTATAAAAAGGATATTATTAAACTAGAAAGAGTGCAGAAAAGGTTTACTAGGGTCCTATCAGGACTTGATGGTTTGAGTTATAAGGAGAGGCTGGATAGACTGGGATGTTTTTCCTCTGGAGCATAGAAGGCTGAGGGATGATCTTGTAGAGGTCTATAAAATAATGAGGGGCATCGATCAGCTAGATAGTTAATACCTTTCCCAAAGATAGGGGAATCCAAAACTAGAGGGCATAGGTTTAAGATGAGAAGGGAGAGAAGTTGTTGGAGGCAGGTGCTTAGAAGACAGGGACTAGAAACACGCAGGATGCAGGAACTGGGGATCTGGGGTTACTTAGGGAGAAGGTACTAGATCAGGTTAAACATGCAACTTGCTGCCTGGTTTAGGTCATTCAAGTTCTTTTGGCACTGCTACCCTGGCACTCACGCATGCTGCCACTGCCTCTCAGGTTGCATTGCCATCTCTTCTCCTGGATTAGCATTGTGTTGGGGGGAATAGAGCCTCCCAACTTATCTCCATCCCTTTCAGCAACCTGGCCAGATCTGCATCTGAAAACCAGAGGGCAGTCTTTCTTGAGGCCATATTTTCCTGCTCTGCCTGTCTGTCTGTCCAACTTTTGGGGATTTATGGAGCTGTCCCTTGTGAGGACAGATCAGCTGTAGGCAGTTTGGTGAGTCACACGCTCATTAGAGCATTCCAGCAAGTTTGATGCAGTTTGTCTTCTTACCAATGGAGGGTAAGTCAAGTCGGCACTTGCAAATGTGCTGATGGGGAAGTGGTTGGGGGAAATGTGCCTCTGTGATGATCAGAGGTAGGGAAGAGAGAGGATCATGTCACTTAGCAATCGGGGGCAGGGAGTTGATGAAGGGGCCATGTGCAATGGGGGTCCTGGGAGGTAAGCAGGTCGGCAATGTGGGGGGGGTAGAGGAGGCTCTTTCCTTTTGAGTATGGGGAAGGGGGGTCAGGAAAGCTTTTTTCTAGCTTTACTGTGCGTGTGTAGTTCGTGTTTCTGATCTTAACTGCAGGCTGACTGCAAGTTAAGTCCTGCCCCACCTCTAGTGGCAAGAAACGCTCTAGCTCACGTTTTCAATATCTAAGTCCATAAAATTGGTCGTGAAAATGCGCACAAAAAAATGGATCAGGAACTCTCTCATTTTTATGTTAGCTGGACACTTAAAAAAAAATTCATAAAATTCCATCCACAGAATTAGGAAACACTTTGAAAAAAATTTAGTAATGTTAAGATGGCATGGGTGTCTATTCATTCTACGGATACTATAAATCATGAGTAACTATATGATTTAAATTGCTTTATTTGCATTTATTGAATGTCCATTATATTGGGAGTTATTAAAACTGGATGTATCAGTGGGCATAGCATTTCATCAACTATCAATGATTGTAATGTCGGCCTCTCGTGACAATACACCACAGCCTGATTTTGGAAGTCTCGGCATCTCTGAGTCTCTTGACATTTGCAGGTTTCTATTTGAGACAATCTTTATAAGGTTGGGAGTTTGGAATCTGGCTTCACCCCTTTACCATTCATCAGAAGCTGGTGTCTGAACAATGTCTGCAATTGGAGCATTCCACATTTTACAGGTGAACACATGGAGTTCTTAGTGAGGCCTCACCAGCATTTGGACCGTGTGCCACTGAGTCTTGTGTGACTTCCTTCCAAATCACAAGTCTGCGTGGCTTTGAAAAACCCTGCATATGGGCTCAGTTATGTCAGCAGCCTGAAGCATTTTACTTCTAGGTGCCAGGAGTAGCAGGAACGTAGGTTGGTCTGGAAGAAGTGTATCGGATCCACTGGCACTCTCATTTATTGAGAAGGAAATCAAGAGATCTTTCAGGAGACTTGTTGTTAGAATCAGCTTTTTGACTTCAGTAGAGTCTAATTTCAGAATTTTGCCCTGGAGGATATGATGATAGTCCACAATACAGATGGGGAATTCTAGAGCACTGGTGAAATGGGATGTTTAGGGGAATTAGAGTCTGAGTCCATCCAGGATAATGGTACCATGGATGCCACCTTCCGTGATCCTCCCTCTCCCTCCATGCATAGTTCCCCCAATCTCCATTTCCCTGATGTGTTGTAACTCAGGATGGATTGCAACTATAGTTCCCATAAATGATGGCAGTCTGTCCATAGGCCTTCAAACTCTACTGCATTTCTTACAAAAGTATCTCATTGCTCTCTTCCATCTTCATCATCTTCCAAAAGTCCCTCCAACATCACAGTTCATGTTACTCCCATTAACTCTGCAGCAGAAAATGAACAACATCTCAAAGTCCCATGGTGATAACTTTAAATAGTACCCCCTGTTGAGGAATGCAAGGATTCCTCATGCAGTTGAATGCATGTTTAACTAAGAATATTAAAGAATATTAGCATGGCTGATGAGTCCAAAATGGCAGGTTGAGCATGACACATTGAGTGATATCCAAACCTATCCATTCTGCCTGCTTCAGACACACACTCACACAGCATGCCCCCAAACTAACACTGCTCCAGGCATGGCACACCACATATGCTGTGCTAGAAAACCATCATTTTCAACACTTCAAGCTCCTATAGCATAGTAGTACTAAACACGAAGGCCCAGAGGTTAGTGGGGCCTGCGCTCAAATCCTCCTCATTGAGATAAAAAGTCAATGCCCTGCATTATCTTTTCAAAGTAAATGCATATTTTCCACCAACAAGTGGGTGTTAACAACAGAGTGGTACAGAAAAGGCAGGGGAGCTGCACTTGGTTAACATGATTTTTCGACTTTCCATTGGCCGATGTCATTACCCGTCAAAGGCTTACGTAGGATTGGTTGGGCTGGCAAGAGTATGTGTGGATGTGCAGGTGGGGGCATAAGCATGTTGAATACACAACACAGACAATAATTCTATAACCACAAATCTACAATCTGGAATTCGAATCAAATGCTTTGTGATTGCCAGAATTTAAGCACGTTTTGTAGAATTCCTACAGTGCAGAAGGAGGCCACTCATCCCAACAAACCCGCCTTGACAACAATCCCACTCAGGTTCCTATTCTATAACCCCATGTAGTTACCCTGCTAATCCCCCATGATACTAAGAGGCAATGTAGCATGGCCAAACTGTCATACTCCTCATGTTAAAACAAATATATCTCACATCACCAGTCGTGCCGTGGTCAATAACCACTCCTGTTTGTCCTCTTAGCTTTACTAGCCTTAGTCTCTAACTCCTCCTCGATCATTTCTCTAGCTAATCTATTGGTCTGATTCCCACTCCCCACCACATTAATTTAAACATCCTGAGTGACACTAGTAAACCTCCCTGCAAGAATATTGGTACCTCTTCAGTTTAGGTTTAACCTGTCCTTCTTATACAATTCTCATTTGCCCTTGAAGACATCCCACATATCTGTAGCCCTCCCTCCTACACCAGCCCTTTAGCCACGTATTTAATTGTGCTATCTTCCTATTCCTAGCCCCATTGGCACGTGGCACAGGGAGTAATCCCGAGATTATTACATAAGATATCCTGCTTTTCAACTTGCTACCTAACTCCCTGAATTCCCTTTCAAGATCTCTTGACTCTTATTAAAGAAAGGATAATGATGTGGAGATGTCACCATTGGACTGGGGTAAACATAGTAAGAAGTCTTACAAAACCACATTAAGGTGTAATAGGTTTATTTGGCAGCAAACACCACTAGCTTTCCGAGTGCTGCTTTGAAAGCTAGTGGCATTTGCTACCAAATAAACCTATTAGACTTTAACCTGGTGTTCTGAGACTTCTTAGAGAGGAGGATAGCCAGAGAAATCCTGCCCTTTCAAGTGGTCACCTATCTATATGCCTGCACTTTGGATATGACTATATCTCTAAAACTCATGTCTATGATGTTTTTTGCATCCTACATGTTACAAATTGTGTCCAACCAATTTGCTCCAACCAATCTATATGGTCTGACAGGAGCTGCGATTGGACACGATTCTTGCAGATGTAGTCATCAGGGAAATTCGAACTGCCTCTGATTTCCCACATTCCACAGGAGGAGCATCTACCCCTCTGACTGCCACTTTTATCCTTTAGCAACTATTTAATAAAAAATACACTTCTATTCAATAAATTTACAGCTAACTAGATAGTCCCTAGTATTAGATTCTCATTAAAAAGATACTATATGCACTATTCTGTAACCAAAGTCTAGTTCCCACTCTAAATCCCAATACTATACTACTCTACCACTAGCCTAACTCCTCTAAGTTCTTCTCTCACTCTCAGCTGATGAGTTCCAGTACAACAGGAAATTGCCAGCTAATAAGGGAACTCATATTCAACAATCCCACAGGGAGATCAATTACTGACTCCCCATGGAGCTCATAGTGGTTATCAAAGAAGCAAATAACTAATCCTCAAGTGATGGTTATTGTTTTTATACATATGCTTGGTTTGTGCTGTGGTAATGTTTTACAGAATCCAAGAAGTGGAACCCAGGCTTTTGTTTAATGAATAAAAGTGCACAGCATTTTCTTTGGAAGCTGTGTTACACTTAGATAATCCCACCACTTTGCTAAAAGGAAGTGCTCACCTCAGCTAAGGGTTGAATAATGTCATTTTTAGTCGGCAAAGATTGTGGAGTAATTCCTAGCCAAAACTCCTTGTTTTTTGTGGAAAACGATGCTTTGTTTTGCTTTCCTGCTTTTCTATTTTTACTTGCTCTTGTGTTGCACAATCCCTTTAGTTTTCAGCTTTAACATCAGAATGAATGGAGTTGTCTTTTCATTATTTGTAATGCCGGAGATTTCTTGGTTGTGGGATGTGTGATATTCCTGTACTACCTGTTCCCAGTTGCTCTCAAAGTATGCTTAATGGTTCTGGTGGCACAACGGTACAGTGCTACATTAATTAGCACTATTGCCTCACAGTTCCCATGACCCTGGAATTGATTCCAATCTTGGATGACTGTGTGGAGTTTGCATATTCTCCCTGTATCTGCCTGGGTTTCGTCCGGGTGCTCCTGTTTCTTCCCACAGATCAAAGATTTGCAGGTTAGATAGATCGGCCATGCTAAATTGTCCCTTAGTTTCCAAACATACATAGTTTAGATAGATTAGCAAGAGTAAATGTGTGGGGTAATGGGGACAGGCCAGATCCGGGGAGAGAAGGGGAAGGCTAGGCCTGTCAGAAAGTTAGTACAGACTTGATGGACCAAATAACCTGTTTCTGCACTGTGGGAATTCTGTGGAAATGTTCTATTAGTGTGTTAGTAGCAGGATGGGACTGTGCAGGCTTAATATGTCAAACAACTTTCTCTTGTGAAAAAAAGGTTTGAATTCTTGTGAGACAAATTGGAGACCATTGTCACTTACCAGTTATTCAGAGAATCCAAAAAGATGAAACTCACCTGCTCGCTTCTCAAGACCTTACCTGGATTAAATAGATTTCATCACAGCTACCTCTGGTCACTTGGTGTGAGCATTGACCATTACTAAGAACATAGGGCCTTCAAAAGGTCTTGAAAAATCCACATGCATTCGTCGCAAGCCTTTCAGGTCATTCCCACAGTTTTCAATGTTTCTAAGGATGGCTGTTTTTTCACCTTTGCACAGGAACAACATGTTCTGACTTTCTCTTCAATTTCTGTGTCCAGTTTGGGCCACCACAGATAACTCCTATTTCCTTCATGCACACAATTCTACAATGGCCCTCATATAGCTTCACAAATACCCATTTCCTCAATGGCAGTGGAATAATCACTCTGAACCCTGTTAGCGGACATCTTGACTGGAATGACAATTCCATTCTCCTGGAATCATAAGCTTTCAGTTTAGATGCTATTTCTACGTCTTCCCTCGTAAAACCAGATCCAACACTCAGAGTCATAGAGTCACAGATGTTTACAGCATGGAAACAGGCCCTTCAGCCCAACTTGTCCATGCCATCCTTTCTTTTTTAAAACCCCTAAGCTAATCCCAATTGGCCACATTTGGCCCATATCCCTCTATACCCACCTAACTATCTAAATGCTTTTATAAGACAGAATTGTACTCACCTCTGCTACTACCTCTGGCAGCTTCTTCCAGATATTCACCACCCAAACAATTGGCCTTCGGGACACTTTTGTATCTCTCTCATCTCATCTTAAACCTATGTGCTCTAGTATTAGACTCTACCTTTGGGAAAAGATATTGATGATCTAGCTGATCTTACCCCTCATTATTTTATAGACCTCTATTACATCACCCTTCAGCCTCCTATGTTCCAGAGAAAAAAGTTCCAATCTATCTAGCCTTTCCTTAGAATTCAATCCATCAAGTCCCGGTAGCTTCCTAGTAAATCTTTTCTGCACTTTTTCGAAGTTAATAATATCCTTTCTATAATAGGGTGACCAGAATTGCACACTATATTACAAGAGTGGCCTTACCATTGTCATATATAACTTCAACAAAACATCCCAACTCTTGTATTCAATGTTCTGACTGATGAAACCAAGTATGCCGAATGCCTTCTTCACCACTCTGTCCATCTGTGATTCTATTTTCAAGGAGCTATGAACATGTATCCCTCGATCTCTTTGTTCTCTAACTCTCCCTATCATTAACTGAGTAAGTCCTGCTCTGGTTCAATTTACCAAAATACATTATGTCACATTGGCCTAAATTAAACTCCATCTGCCATTCGTCAGCCCACTGGCCCAATTGATCAAGATCCCGTTGCAATTGGAGATAACTGTCTTCACTATCCACTATATCACCAGTCTCAGTGTCATCTGCAAACTTATGAACCACGTTTCTGATATTCTAATCAAAATCATTAATATAAATGATAAATAACAGTGGATCCAGCACTGATCCCTGAGGCACACTGCTGGTCACAGGCCTCCAGTTTGAAAAACAACCGTCCACAACTACACTGTGACTTCTGTCAAGAAGTCAATTTTGTATCCATTTGTTATCTCACGCTGGATCCCGTGAGATTTAATCTTATGCAACAACATACCATGTGATACCTTGTCAAAGGCCTTGCTAAGGTCCATCATCAACTGCACTGTCCTCATCTACTTTCTTAGTTACCCCTTTAAAAAACTCAATCAAATTTGTGAGACATGGTTTTCCACTCACAAAGCCATGCTGACTGTCCCTAATCAGTCTTTGCGTTGCTAAATGCCTATAGATCCTGTCTCTCAAAATATGTTCCAACAATTTACCTGGCTGCCATTTTCTCTGCTGCCCTTTTTAAATGAAGGCACAACATTGGTCACTCTCCAATCTTCAGACACCTCATCCGTCAATGATTCATATACCTCAGCTAGGAGACCACAATTTCCTCCCTAGCCCCCCACTATGTCCTGGGATACATTTCATCAAGTCCCAGGAATTTATTTGCCTTGATGTTCTTCAAGATACCTGAGATATTGGATCCTCTGAATGTATTTTCTTTTCTTGTCTAGAAGTGACTAGTATGTTGTCCACTTGGTCAAAGTAGAAGATATTTCCATTGGTGCAGTTGGCTGTATGGCCTGGCAATGGCGACCTTAAAAGACCATCTACCTTACAATGATTGACTATCAGTACATAATAGTATAAAAAGATGCAGTAAAAAAGCAAAGCTCATCTTGCATTTTACTTGTAGCAAGTGACAGAATTCCCAGGTGTGGTTGAAAAGTGATAGATAGTAGTCCATCAACAATGGGACAAATCTTACATAGTAGTTCAACAATCCCAGGAGGGAATATATTCTAAGGTTAATGTTCTGAGGTCCAGTTACTCCTGTAATGGCCTTAATATTTGAAGGAGATTTGTGAAGGCAAGTGGCATTAATCACATGTCCCAAACACTTAATGGAGGATTGGAAAAACTCACACCTGTCCTTATAGACCTCTCTGAAGGTTGACATCCAAGTTTTGAAGATGTTCCTCTTCATCTTTTCCAGTGTCATCCAGATAGCCCTGAACTCAACTCAGTCCACTCAGGATCTGATCCATTGCTCTTTGAATCAATGAAGGAGCAGATGCAATACCCAAATGGCAATCTTCGGTATGGGAAGAAACCTTCATCTGTCACGATTGTTAGCAGTTCCTGTGACTTCTTGTCCACATTCATCTGCAAGTAACCCTGGCTCAGATCAATTTAACTGCAATGTTGGCCTCCTACCAATCTGCAAATAAGTCACCCATGTGAGGATGCGCATAGTGTTCAGCACATAACATTTGGATTTGTGGTAACCTCAAAGTCTCCCCAAGTCCTTACAGATCCAACTTTCTTGATAACTGGAACTATTGGCATGGTCCTTTCACTGATGCTGATAGATGCCAAGACTCCAGAATTCACAAGTCACTCTTCCAACTTTGGCCGAATAGTATATGTCATGGAGCTTGCCTCCAAGCATTTTGCTTGTTTTTTTTTATTTTCAGTTGAACTGTAATATCTTTCATGATCCCTAATTCTCCATCAAACACAACAGTAAGCTTCTTTATAATTTTTGTGAGGTGATTTGCTCGATTGGTCATTGTGATGATTTCAGCCCAGTTCAGGCACATCTTCTCCAATCATTTATCACCCAACAATGCTGGATTTTTTCCCTTTACTACACGTATAGACAAATCTGCTCTTTACCCATTTAGTTTCAATGCATACCTTTAGAAGAACAACTTCTTTTGTATTTGTATCCTTGATGGCTTGAAGGAAACATGTTTAAGTTTCTCTTTGTAAATAGTCGCTGGCACCAGTGAGACTGCTAGCCCAGTGTTAACTTTCTGGCTGTCTACCCAGCAGTGGACTGACCCAATATCAGAGTTAATATCAGTAATGGCTAACTCATTCAGTGATAATTCCTCCACTGACTGTGAATCACTTTGTTTTCCTTGATCAGTAGCACAGGGGTGGCACAGTAGCACAATGGTTGGCATTGCTGCTTCACATCTCCAGGGTCCTGAGTTCTATTCCCAGCTCGGATCACTGTCTGTGTGGAGTTTGCACATTCTCCTCATGTCTGTGTGGGTTTCCTGCAGGTACTTTGGTTTCCTCCCACAGTTCAAAGATGTGTGGGTTAGGTTAATTGGCTATGCCAAGAAATTGCTTCTTAATATCCAGGGATGCATAGGTTAGAGGGATTAATGGGTATAATATGTGGGGGTAGGGCCTGGATGGGATTGTGTTTGGTGCAGAATCGATGGGCTGAAGGGCGTCTTTCTGCACTGTAGGGATCTATGATCATTTTGTACAGCATGAACATTTCTCCTTTTATTTTGTTAAAATGTTGTCTTTGTTTGTTCTTGCTTTTTAATTTTACTAAGAACTTGCTTTTTGTTCCTTCAGACGTACGCTCTATGTGTCTTTTTTTTAACCCCACAGCTGCAACATACCACATCTTTACACCAACATTTTAGCAGCAGAATGCCCTTGCTTTGCACATCTATAACATGTAGGAATCTCAAGATTCTTGTAAATCAATTCAGCAGCTATTTATGTGTTCAAGTATACAAAATCAATTATTGAGCTTCATTTTCAGCCTGCTCCATAGTAACAGCAATTTTCATGGCTTTCTACAGAGTAAGGTTACTCCCACTTAGCAAATATTTCTTACCATTTTACTGTTCAAATCACAAACAAATCTGCCCTGAACAGTGTCATTCAGCACGTCTCCAAATTCATATTATTCTGAAAGTCTTTTAAGCACTCCCACAAATTGTTCGATGAACTCACCCACTTCTTGGTTTCTTTCAGGAAATCTAAAGCAATCACCAACACCAAAAGGGAATTTTTTCACACAGAGGGTGGGGGGGGTATGGAATGCGCTACCAAGTAAAGTGGTGGAGGCAGGTATTCTGGAGATATTTAAGAAATACTTAGATGGGCACATGAACAAAATGGGAATGGAGCGGTATGTAAAACTGATTTAAAATAGGGATCATGAGCCTTGGGAGTCCCTGGGAAGTGTGTAAATAGATGATGATATTGATGTACTTGTTTTTATCCTACAGGTGCTTTGGTCCACCTTGTTGTCTAATGAGGGGCATACATGCGATGGGTCTTGAGAGGACTGCTCTTGGACATTTTTCAAGAGTATCCTTCACATCGTTAGTGTATGCTTGACCTGGACCATCTGATGGGCAACACGACAGCGCAGTGACTATCGCTGTGCTGTGCAGATACATGAATTTGGGCCTGTGTCTGTGGGAGTTTGCGCATTCTCCCCGTGCTTGTGTGGGTTTTCTCTGGGAGCTCCGGTTTCCTCCCACATCCCAAAGATGTGCTCTTAGGCTAATTGGCAAAACAAATTCTCCCTAAATTGTCTCAAATTTGGTTTTTAATCCATAGATCTATAAACATGGACAGGGATCGCGCGTAGAAGTGGGAACATCGACGTGGCGGCGCTGGCTCGTTGGGCCGAAGGGCCTCTTTCCCGTGCTGTTTTATTCTTTGTTCTTTGCTCTGGCGAAAAATGTGTTCAGTATATTATGATCTGCTTTTCCATATTGATGCCTGGTTTCTCAGCTTGCACTAGGCTATGGAGGAGATTAAATGAAAATGGGCACCATAAAATCTTCAGCTATTTTGTTTGCCTGCACAAAATAGTCAAAAATGCTCAGTATAAGAGCTCCACTATTCCACATTTTCATCAATGAGTCCTATACTGCTGAAAACTTCCACTATGTTTCAATTAAGGGCCATTTCTCAAATGCACACTTCACTACCTTAACTTTCTCATACACAAAGCAAGATCCTGAGCTTCAGCCTCTATTTATCACAGCCAGCTGTATAATCTGTTGTGCACACAGATTATTATTGCTCACATACGTCTCACCTGTTAGTTCCCAGTAGAACATGTCACACGTGAAAAGATTTTTTTCCTAACTTTTTTTTGCTGTGATTTTTCTTGTTACTTTTCTTCTTCCTAAGTGGCTAGCCAGTCTACTGTCATAGTCCTCGCCACCAGTTTTTTGCTGTGTGCTGGAGATATGATTCATGGAGGTAAAAACCTTTATTTATGGAATGTGTTCTCTTACATGATTGTTTCATCTCTTTCAGTTTCCTTGCTAAGACTTATGACATCATTTTCAGCAAATACATTAATACAACAGAGCTTTAGCAGAGCTAATTAAAAATAACGTAAATACATAACTGTTCCCAATAGCTAAAGGACTGATATTCAAGAATACAGATTTAAAATCATTGACAAAAGAAGAGAGGAAATATGAGGAAAATCCTCTTTTTTGCAATGAGGAGTTTGGAAAGTTTTACCCAAAGTGGTGGCAATGGGACCTGGGTGGATGTGTGGCACAGTGGTTAGCACTGTTGCCTCATAGCGTCAGCGACCCTTGTTCGATTCCGGCCTTGGGTGACTCTGTGTGTGGAGTTTGCATATTTTCCCCATGTCTGCATGAATTTCCTCCAAGTGCTCCAGTTTCCGCCTCCAGTCTAAAGATGTATAGATTAGGTAGATTGGCCATGCTAAATTTCCCCTTAATGTTTTAAAATATGAACACTAGCCATGATAAAGGGGCAGGCGTGCAAGTGTACATGGGTCTGGCTAAGATGCTCTTTGAGAGTGTTGGTGTAGGCTCAATGGTTCAGATGGCCTCCTTTTGCACTGTAGAGATTCTATAATTCCATGAAAGTTTGCAAAAGGCAACTGGACAAGTCTTTGGAAGGAGAAAAAAGTTGCAGGGATATGGGGAAAGAGTAGGGCCAACTGGATTGCTCTTTGAAAGAGCCTGCCCAGACTCCATGGGTCAAGTGGCCTCCTACTGAGCTGTACTGTTCTAGCCACTGTTTCAATTCCATGGTGCATATGGTACTCTTCGTCTGGACGGATGTTTTAACTCCAAATTCTAAAGGTTAAATCTTGCAAGTGACAGATGGACTGTCATTCATCGTTCTCTACATTAGAGGATATGTGGTGAAGGATTTAACTGTTCAAATGATTTCTGGAAAGATTTTTGAACACAACATGCAAATGACTATGTTGCACTATGTTTTGATGAACTGATTGTTCAAGTACATAAAATCAATTGCAATAAGTATAAATGTATGTATAGTTTAACATATATTCTTCAATAGTCATAAAATATGCATTGTGTGCAAAAACAATTGAATTACAGAAACAAACAGAATTACTGAATATTTTAAAATTCCATAATTTTGAACAATTCATGATTTCTCTCTCTGGCCTTGTACTATCAATGATGTGGAGATGCTGGTGTTGGACTGGGGTAAACACAGTAACAAGTCTCACAACACCAGATTAAAGTCTAACAGGTTTATTTGGTAGTTAAAGCCATCAGGTTTTAGAAGACTGCCCCTTTGTCAGGTAAGTGGGAGTTCTGTTCACAAACAGGGCATATAAAGACACAGACTCAATTTACAAAATAATGGTTGGAATGCGAGTCTTTACAGGTAAACAAGTCATAAAGAAATAGACAATGTGAACGAAGAGAGCACTAAGCAGAGGTTAAGGAGATATGTATTATCTCCAGGCAGGACAGTTTGTGAGAAATGCAAGTCCAGGCAAGTCATGGGGGTTACAGATAGTATAACTTGAACCCAAGGTCCCAGTTGAGGCCGTTCTCATGTGTGTGGAACTTGGCTATCAGTCTCTGCTCAGCAACTCTGCATTGCCGTGTGTGTTGAAGGCTGCTTTGGAGAACACTTACCTAAAGATGAGAGGCTGAATGCCCATGACTGCTGAAGTGTTCCTCAACAGGAAGAGGACAGTCTTTCCTGGTGGTGATTGTTGAGTGGTGTACATTCATCTGTTGTTGTAGCGTCTGCATGGACTTCCCAATGTACCATGCCTCGGGACACCCTTTCTTACAGCGTATCAGGTGGCCAACGTTGGCCAACTTGCAACAGGATGTACCATGTATCTGGTGGATGGTGTTCTCATGGGAGATGATGGCACCGGTGTCGATGATCCGGGAAGTCTTGCAGAGGTTGCTGTGGCAGGGTTGCTTGGTGCCATGGTTACTGTTCTCCTGAAGGCTGGGTAGTTTGCTGCGGACAATGGTCTGTTTGAAGTTGTGTGGTTATTTGAAGGCAAGAAGTGGAGGTGTGGGGATGACCTTGGCAGGATGTTCACCTTCATCAATGGCATGTTGAAGGCTTCAGGGAAGATGTTGTAGCTTCTCGCTCCATGGATGTACTGGATGACGAAGGATACTCTGTCCGCCGTGACTTGTGTTTGTCTTCTGAGAAATTCAGTGCAGTTTTTTGCTGTGGTGCATCAGAACTGTTGATCGATGAGGTGAGTGCCATATCCTGTTCTCATGAGGTCATCTTTCAGCACCTGGAGGTGTCTGTTGTGATCCTCCTCATCTGAGCAAATCCTGTGTACACAGAGGGTTTGTCCGTAGGGAATATCTTCTTCAACATGCTTAGGATGAAAGCTGGAGAGATTATCCGTGGTCTTGTGGTACAGTGAAGTGCTGAGGTGACCGTTTTTGATGGGAATGCATGTGTCCAAGAACACAACCGATTCCATGGTGAGTCTGATGGTAGGATGGAACTTGTTGATGTCATCATATTATTGTTTCAGTGATTGTTCATCATGAGTCCAGAGAAGAAAATATCATCAATGTATCTAGTGTATGGCATCATTTGAAGGTCCCGTGCGATGAAGAGATCTTGTTCGAACCTATGTATGAAGATATTGGCATATGAATGTGTGAATTTGGTTTCCATGGCTGTTTCTTGTGTCTAGAAGAAGAACTGTTTGTCGAAGGTCCAGGATGAAGCAGAGTTGTAAAATTGCATCTGGAAATTGGCAATTGTCGGTGTTGAGTAATGAGGCAGTTGCAACATGCTATCGTCATGGCGGATGCTGATGTAGGGTGCTGAGATATCCATTGTGATAAAGGAGTGCACCTAGTTCAACTGCTCCATGTAGGCTGAGTTTCTGTAGGAAGTCTGTAGTGTCATAGCAAAAGCTGAGGGTCCTTTGTATAAAGGGTTTCAGGGTGCCCTCAAAGTAGCTGGAGAGATTCTCACACGGGGTCCCATTGCCCAATACAATGGGACAGCCAGGTGTGTTTGCCTTGTGTATCTTCGGGAGACAGTAGAGATCTCCAACGCAGGGAGCATGTGGGATGAGAGCTCTGAAGATCCGAATCAAAGATCTTGATCAGTCTGTTGAGTTGGTGTGTGTGTTCTTTGGTCTGTAGTGTTCCTCGTTGTTCACTTGTTGGTACACTTGTTTACAGTAATCCTTTCTGTTCAGTATGACAATGGCCCCTCCTTTGTCTGCTTGTTTGATGACAATGTTGTGATTGGTCTCGAGACCGTGGATGGCGTTTTGCTAGGGTGACATTCGGTGCTGCCTTGTGAGTGCAGTTAACGAATTGGGTGTTGATGCACCTCCTGATGCCTTTGGTATACGTGTTAAGTTGAGGGCAGCAGCCTTCCAGAGGAGCCCAATTTGACTCTTTCCTCCTCAGTTGCTGCAGCGTAGATCTCTCTGTTGGCTGTCTCATTGTGTTCGCTGTTGGCCACTTGGGGTTTGTGGAAGAACTCCCGCAGCCTCATTCACCTGATGAATTCCTTTGTGTCCGCCGTGAGAATAATTGGGTCTATTTTGGTGGTGGGGCAGAAATTGATCCCTTGGCTGAGAATTTCAATTTCATCTGGTTGAAGTATGTAGTCCAACTAGTTGACAATGGACTTCCCTGCAGGGTAATGTTTTCTGCTGTGAAACCAGGGGAGGCTTGGTTGCTGCTGGTGGTGATGCCAAGTTTCTCAAGTTTCCTGTTCTTGGTGTGCATATAAATGATGTAGTTCTTTTGTCTCAGACAGAGTTAACGCATGAGAACACCATCCACTAGGTACACAATACATACGCTTGCAACTCAACCAATGTTGTCTATCTGATATGCTGAAGGAAAGGATGTCCCAAGACGTGATACATTGGCGAAGCCATGCAGACGCTTCAACAATGGAAGAATAAACAACCTCTCGACAATCATCAGGCAAGAGTGTTCTCTTCCTGATGGGGAACACTTCAGCAGTCACGCGCATTCAGTCTCTGATCTTCAGTTGGCCTTCATGACAATGCAGAGTAGCTGAGCAGAGACTGATAGCCAAGTTCTGCACACACGAGGATGGTTTCACCCAGGCTCTTGGGTTCATATCACACTATCTGTAACCCCCATGACTAGCCTGGACTTGCAAAATCTCACTAACTGTCCTGTTGGAGACAATATACATCTCTTTAATCTGTGCTTAACGCTCATTCCACAGACAGTCGATTACTGTAACTTTAAGACGCACATTCCAACCATTATTTTGTAAGTTGAGTTTGTGTCTTTATATGCCCTGTTTGCGAACAAATCTCCCACTTACCTAATGAAGGGGCAGTGCTCCGAAAGCTAGTGGCTTTTGCTATCAAATATACTTGTACTGTCAAGCTAATTTTGCCACCCAGCTCTTCAAAAAATCATAGAATGCCTACAGTGCAGAAGGAAGCCATTCGGCCCATTGAGCCTACACCGACAACAATTCCACTCAGGCCTTTACTCTGCTAATCCCCCTAACACTAAAGAGCAATTTATCATGGCCAATCAACCAACCCAGACATCTTTGGACTTTGGGGAAACTGGAGCACCTGGAGAAAACTCCTGCAGACATAGAGAGAATGTGCAAACCCCATGCAGACAGTCACCCAAGGCTGGAATTGAACCCGGGTCCCTGGCACCTGTATAGCGGTGCTAACCACTGTGCCAGAAGAAATGCGTAAAAGCAATGATTGTAGCTGAGGAGGGGAGGGTAATTGGGTAAATTTGGCAGCAGAAAATGTCAGCTTGCGTCTTTTAAAACTGTAAATTGCCACAATTCTGCGATCTGTAAGTTGAAAACTGTATCACCTTGTTGCTTAAAGAGCAGTATTTCTGATCCTGAAATAACTACCTTTCATAGGAACGTGGTTCCTACTACATTCTCTGTTTGCTGCCATCACCTTGTTACAAATAACTAGGAACATTTTCCTTGGTGTATATGGCAGCAGTAACTATCACCTGTTTCAACGTGTCTTTTTGTCCTTGCTCCCTGCCAAAACCTTTAATCAGAAAGAAGGAAGGCAGAGGGCTTAAAGATAGTTCCTTTTTCCCAAAAAAAGCAAAAGCTCCTCTTTTCCCAAAGTGGGTACCTGTCTGCGATGGGAGAGGAGAAGACAAATGATCACAAATGCTAGTGGCTGCTGTACTCCAAACCTTACAAATCCTGGATGATCATAATGGAACGTAGGGCTCGGAATTTTGAGCTGTTGGACTGGTTTTAATTTCTTTGTGGCTGAGAAATGAACATCCTTCACACACAGAGAGAGGCAACCTAGCCCCAATTACTTTATCATAGAATCCCTAAAGTACAAGAGGAAGCCATTCAGTCCTTTGAGTCTGCACCAACAACAATCCTATCTAGACCCTATCCTCGTAACCCCATGTATTTATCAGCAGTGAAATTAGAAAGCATTTAAACTGTGATCATAGGGCTGTCATAGAGTATATTTTGGGCATACCCTGGGCAGATAGGAGGTAGGGCTTGGGGGGGGGGGTGGTTGGTGGGCACCAGCTAGGAATTGGAAAACTGTACTCCAACATGAATTGGTATTTTTAAAAGAGTTAGGAAACAATGGTGGTTTTTTAGGAGGATAGAGAGAGAGAGAGAGAGAGATGCTGGGATCACAAGATAATGATTTGGAGATGTTATCGTTGGACTGGGGTAAACACAGTAGGAAGTTTTGTAAGACTTCTTATTATGTCACAAGATAAGGACAAGAGTGCCCAACCCCCAGGGGAGGGACAGAGTGCCAGGGTCAAAGTGGAGGGACAGAGTTCCATGGTCAAGGGGAGTGGGGACGGAGTGATGCTAGGGTCACAGGATAAAGACAAGAGTGCCCAGCCCAGAGGGGAAGGATAGAGTGTGCAGCCCAAAGGGCAGGGACAGAATGCCAGGGTCAAAGGGGATAGAGAGAATTCCGGGCTCACAAGGAAGTGGGGAAGATGCGAGGGTCACAGGTTAAGGATAGTGTGCGCAGCCAACGAGAAGGGACAGAGGGCTGGGGTCACAGGGGAAGGTGAGAGAGAGCAAGAGAGAGGGAGAGAGAGGGCTGGGGTCACAGGGAAGGTGAGAGAGAGAGAGAGAGAGAGAGGGCTGGGGTCACAGGGGAAGGTGGGATAGAGAGAGAGAGGGCTGGGGTCACAGGGGAAGGTGAGAGAGAGAGAGAGATAGGGCTGGGGTCAAGGGGAAGGTGAGAAGAGAGAGAGGGCTGGGATCACAGGGAAGGTGAGAGAGAGAGAGAGAGAGAGGAGGGCTGGGGTCACAGGGGAAAGTGTGAGAGAGAGAGAGGGAGAGAGAGGGCTGGGGTCACAGGGGAAGGTGAGAGAGAGAGAGAGCGCGAGAGGGAGGAGAGGGCTGGGTCACAGGAGAAGGTGAGGAGAGAGAGAGGGCTGGGGTCACAGGGGAAGGTGAGGTGAAGAGAGAGAGAGAGAGAGAGAGGGCTGGGTCACGGGGAAAGTGTGAGAGGAGAGAGAGAGGGGAGAAGAGGGCTGGGGTCACAGGGGAAAGTGTGTGTGAGAGAGAGAGAGAGGGCTGGGGTCACAGGGGAAGGTGAGAGAGAGAGAGCGAGAGAGGGAGAGAGGGCTGGGGTCACAGGGGAAAGTGTGTGTGAGAGAGAGAGAGGGCTGGGGTCACAGGGGAAGGTGAGAGAGAGAGGGGGCTGGGGTCACAGGGGAAGGTGAGAGAGAGAGAGAGAGAGAGAGAGAGCGAGGGCGAGAGCTGGGGCCGCAAGGGAAGGAAAGAGTACTGGGATCAGAGGGGAGGGAAAAGCTGGTGGAGAGACATTGTGGAGTCTGGGGTTGAGTGTGGAGAAAAAGGTTGGCTGGTATCCAGAGAAAGGAAATAAGTGTGTGATAGAGAGCAAGTGTGTGAGAGTCTGTGAGGGAGAGAAAGAGAGAGTGAGTGATTGCGACAGAGTGAATGAGTGTGAAAGAAAGTGAGAGGGAAAGAGAATGTGTGTGTACACGTGTGTGTGTGTGTGTGTGTGTGTGTGTCACGTGTGTGTGTGTGTGTGTACACGTGTGTGTGTACACGTGTGTGTGTGTGTGTGTACACGTGTGTGTGTACACGTGTGTGTGTGTGTGTGTACACGTGTGTGTGTACACGGTGTGTGTGTGTGTGTGTACACGTGTGTGTGTGTACACGTGTGTGTGTGTGTGTGTACACGTGTGTGTGTGTGTGTATATACGTGTGTGCGTCACAGAGACAAGCATAAGATTGAGAGAGAGTATGGGCCGGATTTTACCATTTCCATTCTAAGTGCCGAATCTGGGAGTAATGCAGATCCGATTCAGAAATCTATTTTCAGGCATCCCCATACGCAGTCAGCCATCTTCAGTCTCATTCGCGCTGTGGGCGGGGCTTAGCACGACCAAAATGATCAGAGCTCTAAACTGTGCACGCGCAGTTAGAAAAAAATTTGAAAAAGTGCACCCAAGCTGCAGAAAGCTGAGAAAGTGGCCCAACAGCGAAAATGGAAGTGATGGTGCACACCCCATCACTGTCCCTCTTGTCCACCCCCCCCATTATCTACACGCGTCACTGTTCCCCTTACTCACTCCCCCAACTACCCACAACCCACACACACACACACACACACACACACCTCTGTCCCTTTTATTCACCCCCTCCCCCACTTCCCGCACACCTGCCCTCCCTTATCCACCAATCCCACGACATAGACCGATTGCCACCTCTGGTCCTCCCCCCTCCCCACTGATCACCAGCAAAGTGGCAGCAGACTCCCCTGCCTTCCTCCCACTAGAGATCCATTTGCCCACCTACCACTGCCCCCACCCCCCACCCAGAGATCCATCTGCCACCCCTCCCCTTCCATCAGTGAGTGATCGGGCCTCCCCACTCCAGACAACAATTTCGCCTCACTCCTCCCCAACCAGAGAATGATTTGGCCTCACTACCCACCTTCCCCTAGACGAACATCTGACCCGCCTCCTCCTCCCTCCCCACCAGACAACGATTGGCCCACTCCTCTCCCCACCCTGCCAGAGATACATCTGACCTGCCTCCTCCTCCCCTCCCTCAACCAGACAATGATCTGGTCTCACTCCCCTCCTCCTCCCCAACCGAGAGAATGATCTGACCCACCTCCCTCCTCCCCCCCGCCACCACTGATGAGTCAGCGAGCCGTCGGAAACAGCAAACACAATTGGAACACCCAGACTTTTATTTAATAGGTCCATTACGGCCCAAATGCAAATGCATTTAAAACGCATTGCGCCCATTTTGGGTGTGAAGTGGGTCACCACTGTTCCCGGGTTTCGGTACAGCGGCCATCTGCGCAGATACTGGTGCGGATTACGTTAATGGCCTCACATCGGACTTTACCATCTTTCCGCACCCAAAACGTGACACAACACAATGGTAAAATTGGGCCCTGTGTGTGTATGAGGGAGAGTACATGTGTGAGGGAAAAATGTGTGTGTGTGTGTATCTGGTTCACTTCCAGACTAAGAATTCTCTCTCCCTCTCATTCCCACACCTCAATAAGTATTCATATTCACTCACATGGTGATGAGAGTGGGTGAGTGGATGAGCACCTTCAGACTGAGACTGAGTCAAATATATACACGCTGACCCCTCACACTCTCATCGTCACAGTTGGGACCAGAATCCAAAATTATATTAGAAAGCCAGAGTAGACCTAACAATTTTTCTATTTTGGCATAAATGTGAGGAAAGAATGCTTCACTGCAGGAGTAATTCCATTAGCAAACTGGGAATCTCTTCTAGTAAAATAAACTATATTTAATAATAGTTTAACTATAATGCTAACAAATGAAACAGTTTAACTATTACCCATTTGAACAGTATTTAAATAAAATAAACTCTGATTTCTAATTTATCACTGTTCAGTTCTAAATTAGCAACATTCTTCTTGCAGATTCAAAAACTACTTAAATATAGTTAGCAACCACAAGTATAGTTGCTAAAATAGATGTAGTCGGTCTTGAAGCTTTCTTAATGTGGCCCCACATGCAACAAGATAAAATAGACCTGATATTGTCTAAAACAAAATGTCCCTTAACAAAGTACACTGCTACAGATTTACAATGTGCATGTTTCTTACGTGGTGCATAAACCTTGTTATAATTATAAACACCAGTGTGATGCCAATGTCTGAGATATTAAATTTCTGAAAGAGATTGATTTTATGCATTTTTACCCTTGATAAATGGGAAAACAAAACTTGCATTTAAATATACCTTCCAGGACCACAGGATGGCTCAAAAATTTACGGTCAATGAAATACTCCTGAAATATGTCACGTTGTATGAGTTAAATTAGTGATCTAGTGCTTGTACACCAATGTGCTTCATTTTCAATTAGGTGGCTGCGCTAATTAAAATGTACCAGTGCTAACTGCAAAAGTAGTTTTAATACTAAAATAGAAATGTTGCACTTACTGCTCAATTGTGAAAACTCTACAATAAACAGGACAAGCCGACCAACAATATAGCACAAGGCTCTGAACTGATGAATGATTAAAGATTATACACGCTGCTGAATTATCTTTCTCACCAATCTCCAACAGTCTGTTCTCCATGTTGGAAGTTCATTTTCTGGTGTATGTCATTTAGTTGACAGGCTGTTGTTTGGTGTGCCTTCTGGGCTACGCAATGAAACCTTTTTTTTCCCACTTTTGTCACTCAGGAAGAACTGTTCCATCAAGAGGAAAATCAACTGAATAATGACAAGGGGTCTTGTAATAGAACAATCCTGATACATGGTGCTTTCTTTTCAATTTACAAAAGTTGCTGAATGTTTTAATGTATAACAAATTCAATTTTGCTTAATTTACATTAACATTTTATAGAAAATCTGAATTAATGTGGCAGGAATATTGGCATTGTTATTGATAATTTAATAGAGAGTGTAATTTGAACCTTTTTTCCCTGAAACAGTAGTCAGAGTTCCTACTGAATTTGTAAATCAGAGGACTTAAGACTCCATAGTACCCTTCTCATTTGCTCATATTAACATTTCATTGGAAATGTAGGCAGCTCCTAGGTATAGTATCAATAAAGGTCACTTTGAGGTTCTGTGGTATTTAGTATCTTTACAATAATGCATTATTAATTTTACAATTTTAATTTTATCTTCGATACAAACTAGTTTACTTTTTTGTTAAAATAAATCATTTAAGACTTGCATAGACACATTTCATTGTGTGGTTTAATTTCCTCTGCCATCTGTTGACTAGAAGAAGTTATCTACTCTATGTTTGGTAATCAAGGACTATTCAGTCCATTCCAAAGTCTTGTGAAATGCTAGGAGGCAAAGGTTGACTAAGATCTGAAACTGCCCATTACAAACTGTCTTTTGAGTTCCTTCTTCTGGGCTTTTAAGTGTTGGTTTCTTTTAAATTGAAAACGGACTTGCTGAAGGGCTAGTGATAGAGCCTTAAGCGCAACCTAGCAAACAAGATTTTTATTGTTTACCTGCTGCTTGGATTGGCTGCTACTGAAATCACTACATAGACCAGGCATCCTACACCCTGCACTGATCTATGAGCGGCACGGTGGTTGGCACTGCCACCTCACAGCAACAGGAACCCAGGTTCAATTCTTGGCTTGGGTTAATGTGCAAATTCCAATCATTCTCCCCATGTTTGCATGGATTTCCTCCTGCAGTTCCAGATTCCTCCAACACTCCAAAGATGTGCGGGTTAGGTTGGTTGTCCATGCTAAATATTGCCTCTTAGTGTCAAGAGGTTTAGGGGTAAAATCTTGGGGTTACGGGGATAGGGCTCGGTGGGATTGTTGTCAGTGGACAGGCTGAATGGCCTCATCCTGCACTGTAAGGGTTCTATTCTATAAAACACCCTCAACATAATGTTACAATCCCTGCTGGTTACTATTGGATAGGAAAGTCCCAGGATGTTCCCCTGGATCAAATGACTTTGACTTTCTTTTAAAATATGTGGAGGAACAGAGTCACAGGTGGGCTTTTAACAATACAAAAGTACATTCATTAAACATGAAAAGTTTGGCTATAAAAAAATTTCATTCTTGCTTATCTTCAAATATGTACATAAATTTTAAGGCTAACACAGGTTACAAAATATCTCTCATCCTCTATGGTTTTCCATGAACACATAGTCCCTGTCACCCAACAGTCCAACTGTGGTCAGACAACACCCCACTCTGAAATCAATTTGCAGATGCCACTCAATCAGTTGCCCATGAATTTCTCAAGTACCCCCACATGTCTATTACATGGGGAGCTAACTGATGTCACTGGAACCTGGCTTCCACCTGAGTATTTACAAACACCACTCTTCAACTGACATCTTCTTTCAAACAATGCCTTCCCCGAGCTGTTTTCAGCAAGGATCCACCTCCTGTGAGTTTGGAAATTTTTCACACAGGGGATTCAGAGCACATTTTAAGCAGCTCCCCGTGCAAACCATCCAACAGCCTAGTGGAACAGGCAATGTGCTTATCCAAGCACCTACTTGAGAAATGTGCCCGTGATCATATAGATTACTATTGCACTTCACAGCCTGAGAAATGTGTTAGGTCTGCCTTCGTAAGCACAGCTATTGTTCTTCAACGTGTCAGGATCACAATCCCCATTGCCAAGTCCCTCGTACAGCCGAATGTTGAAATCAATGTGAATAGTATCATCATGGAACACCAACTAAGGGGAAAGGGTACTATGATTGAAATGCCAACTGACTTGCCCCTCTAACACCTGGTCAAATGATCCAGATCCAGACCAAACATGGCCATGACAAATTGGCAATGACATCCATATCCCACAACTGAACATAGAAACTAGCAGTAGTAGGCCATTTGGCTCTTTGAGGCTAGTTTGCCATTCATTTTGATCATGGCTGATCATCAAATTCAACATCCTGATCCCCCCCTTCATCCCCATGTCCCTTGATCCCTTTAGCACCAAGAGCTATATCTAATTTCTTCTTCCAATCAGACAATGTTTTAGCCTCAACTACATTCTATGCTAATGAATTCCACACATTCACCACCCTCTGGGTGAAGAAATTTCTCCTCACCTCGGTTTTAAAAGGTTGATCCCTTATCCTCAAACTAGTTCTGGGCTCCCTCACCATTGGGAACATTCTGTCTGAATTACCCTGTCAAACCCTGTCACTATGTTATAAGTTTTTATGAGATCCCTCTCACTCTTCTAAACTCCAGTGAATATAACCCTGATCGACTTAGTTTCTCCACAAATGACAAATCTAGGAATCAGTTTGATAAACCTTGGCTATATTCCCTCTACAGCAAGGATATCTTTCCTCAGATAAGGACACAGAACAATTCTCCAGATTGCCTTATACAATTGTAGCAAAACATGCCTATTGCTATAATCAAATCCTCGTGCTATGACAGGCAGCATACCATTTGCCTTCTTTACTGCCTATTGTATTTGCCCACTAAATTTCAGTAACTGATGTATGAGGACTCCACGGTCTTGTTGAGTATCCAAATTATATCTATCCCAATCTTTGAATATATGCTCACCAGTTTCAAAGAGTAAATCAGGAAGCAATTTCCAACAGAAGTATATGAATAATGAAATATGGAAATTAGGAAGTTGCTCTTTGAGTTATCTTGTTGCACCAATATCTTGGTGAGAGACTCAGAAGTGCAGAGGTGTGGAGTTGGAATACTTAATTGATAAGTATCTACTAAGTATTACAACAAAGGTTAGGGCTTGGTCATTCAAATGCAAGTGAATTTTTATCTATGTAGTAAGTCCTACTATCAATTATTGTTGGGATTTTAAAAAGAAGAATGCTTATCTAAGTAATTTTACCATTTACTTTCTTGTCTTTGTTACTCCTCTCTCGCTCTCTCTCTCTCTTAATCCCCACTTTCTACCCTCATTTTATTTAAATTTTTACCCATGAATTGGCACTAAATTAGAAATTCCAGCTCATACTTCCTGAAGTTTTATTTATTTGTCACAAGTAAGCTTACATTAACGCTGCTTGAAGTTACTGAGAAAATTCCCTAGTCACCACACTCCGGCACCTGTTTGAACACATTGAGGGAAAATTTAGCATGGCCAATGCACCTAACCAGCACATCTTTCTGACTGTGGGAGGAAACCGGAGCACCCGGAGGAAATCCATGCAGACATGGGAAACATACAGATTCCTTACAGACAATGACCCAAGCTGGGAATCAAACCCAGGTCCCTAGCAGCAGAGTTAATCACTGTACAATCCTTCCACCCCATCGTGTGGCCCTGATTTCAGTTTGCAGCGTGTTGGGAGAGGTGGATCTGATACTACATCGGAGCCTCAGAAACAACTGCAGCTCTTCTGTCAGTGCCTTTGTAGGTTAGACACCTCATTATAATTTTAGTTTAGTGTTTCCTATCCAATAAACTGTCATGGGCTTGAATGGTGACCTACATTTGTAATCACAAATCCAGTATTCAAAAAGGACACTTCAAACTGGTAAATTGATAATGTTTCAATTTGAAAAGGAAAGGAAGCAACTGGAAGAATTAATTCCAGATGGACAAAGGCCATGTTTTGGTGCCACTTTCTGGATGTGCTGATGGTGGCTATGAGAGGTTGAAGAACAATACTGTTTTTCTCCCAATAGGGGGATGAAACCTGCAGTCGATGCCAAGAGGACATGGTGTGAGATAACAAAGGAAGTCTGTAGCAAAAATATGAAGTCACCTTTCTGGATTTAATGCAGAGAGCACTCTAATGGATTTTTACTTAATGGTGCAACTATATCATTGGAGATTTTCTGTCTCTCCATCAACACTATTTATCCCCAATACATCCTTTTCTGCATCTGTCAATTGCAAGATATTTGGAGGATTCCCTCTAAATTGTTCCATTTCTCTGGTGTTCTATGCCCTCTATACTGCAAAATGACTAAAAAAGCATTTGTTTACTCAATGGATGGTGTGCAAAGAGTGAAAGAGTCATGGTTTACTGGGAAACAGTGAATACCCCACTCCTCTGCCTTAAGCAGAAACTTGGACAATCTACAGCAGGCACCTCAAAGCACTGGAAGAGTACTATTAGCGATGCCTTTGTAAGATCATAGAATCTTCTACAGTGCAGGCGGCCATTTGGCCTATTGGATCTGCACCAACAACAATCTCATCCAGGTCCATTCTTGTAACACCACGTAGTCCCCCTGACTCTAAGGGATAATCCCATCCAGACCTGTTCCCCAAAACCCCAAGTACTTAACCTGCTAATCACCCTAACCTACACATCTTGGGACACTATGGGGTAATTTAACATGTCCAATCCACTTAATCTGCACATCTTTGGACTGTAGTAGGAAACCAGACCACCCTGAAGAAATCCAGGCAGATATGGGAAGAACGTCCAAACTCCACACAGGCAATCATCGGAGGCCAGAATTGAACACGGATCCCTGCCACTGAGAGGCAGCAGTGCAAACTACTGTGTCCTAAATATTGTCAAAATCTAGGAACCAGAAAGGCAGTGTGGAAAGTAAATGTTTTTGGTATGTTTGGACTCAGATGCAAGGACCACACCAGATCAATGTCTGGACTGCTGTGAATTTTTAGTTACAGCAACTTTCATTGCAAAAGCCCTTTGGAAGTGTAAGGGCACATGTAAATACAATGAAGGATGGTCACCATTCGTTTGCTATTGAATGCAAAATCTGGACTAATGTACTTTATTTCACAAGGTAAAAATAGTTTACAAAGCTCTTTGGGACTCATCCTTTATCTTATCGGAAAAGAAGGAAGCTCCAAATGGGTCCTTTAAAAATAGAGTGTAATGAAAGCAATTTTAGGCCAAGAGGACCTTCTTCTTCAGTTCCAGCAGTAGCAGTAATTGGAGCTTAGGGAAGGTTTAAACCATCAGAAATAACCTAATTCGACCAAGTTTTAACATCCAACTGTCCTGAAGTAGCTGGAGAGAAGAAGAACTCTTGACATACTTTATTCCATTTGTCAGAACTGAATAGACACAAACTTTTCCTTGGTATAAACATTGTGACAAAATAACACTGGTATCCTATAATTATCTTTTTAATGAACTAGCTGCACCTATTTACTTTGAAATATCTCTTGTTATGTTAGCAAATAAATTATTTGGCATCAGATCCAATTAAAATGCTAATCTAAAGGAGGGATTGTGTTTGCTGAGCTAACTTCATTGCAATAATTTACTCCTAAATGGAATCTGTTGAAAGTTGTGCGTTGTCTAAATCACTGACAACAAGGACTTCCAACAAATGTCGTTTATGCCTGAGCTTCAACAGCCATAGATAGTAATTGTTGATAACTCCTGTGCTCCTGCATGTGACCCAATTTATAACTGCATCATTGCATTCTCACGTAACAGAACAAAGGGATATGGGCGAAGGTGGCATCAGGATATTGAATTTGATGATCATCCATGATCAAAATGAATGGGAGAGCAGGCTCGAAGGGCTGAATGGCCTACTCCTACTTCTATTTTTTGTTTCACTCTATCTACATCTTCCTCGTTTATATAGAGGCAAACAGGTTTACAGCATGGAAGTAAGCCCTTCAGCCCAAATTGTCCTTGCCGCCCCTTTAGTTAAGTAAGTTTATTTATTGGTCACAGATTCGATTCCCGGCTTGGGTCACTGTCTGTGGAATCTGCACGTTTTTCCTGTGTCTGTGTCGCTTTCCTCTGGGTGCTCCAGTTTCCTCCCACAGTCTGAAAGATGTGCTGGTTAATCCTAACATACATTGGCCATGCTAAATTCTCACTCACTGTACCTGAACAGGTGCTGGAGTGTGTTTACCAGGAGATTTTTACTGTACCTTCATTGGAATGTAAGCCTACTTGGGACACTAATAAAAATAAACTTCAAAACTATATTCTAATTAAGTTCCTGACTTCCCATCCTGTTTTTTATGTTGATTAATATTGTTAATAATTTCTTTCTCCTTCACATCCATCATTACCTCTTTGCTGAAGGAATAACCGTTGCCACTCAATTTCCTTGCAAACAACAACTACATCTTCAATCTTCATTTAGAAAGATGGGAAAATAGGAGCAGGAGTTGGCTATTCAGCCCTGGCAGCCTGCTCCGTCATTCATTATCAACTTGGTGGATCCTCTATCTCAACACTATATTTTCTCTCTCTTTCTTTAAAATTTTAGTGTCAAGAAATCTATTTCCTTCTTCAATATACTCAGTGATTTGGCACCCGGAGGAAAGCCACACAGACACAGGAAAAACGTGCAGATTCCACAGACAGTGACCCAAGCCTGGAATCAAATCTGTGACCAATAAATAAACTTACTTAACTAAAGGGGCAGCAAGGACAATTTGGGCTGAAGGGCCTACTTCCATGCTGTAAACCTGTTTGCCTCTATATAAATGAGGAAGATGTAGATAGAATGAAACAAAAAATAGAAGTAGGAGTAGGCCATTCAGCCCTTCGAGTAGTAGATAATTGTGTAGTAGGTAATTCCACAGGTTCACCACCCTCTGAGTGAAGAAGTTTCTGCTCAATTCGCTTCTAAATGATCTACCCTGTATCTGAGACTTTGGCCCTCTGTTCCAGAACTTTTAGCCAGGGGAAACAAAATCCCTGCATGCCTGTTCAGCCTTGTCAAGATTTACCATAGAACCATAGAATCCCTACCATGCACATGGCCCATTGAGGCTGCACCCACCACCATCCTATCCAAGCCTATTCCTCTAATCCCACATATTTACCCTGTTAATCCTCTGACACTAGGGTCAATTTAACATGGCCAATTCACCTAACCCACCCATCTTTGGATTGTGGGAGGAAACCAGAGCGCTCAAAAGGAAACCCACACAGACACGGGGAGAACATGCAAACTTCAATTCCAGGTCGGAATTGAACCTTGGTCCCTAGCGCTGTGAAGCAGCAGTGCTAACCACTATGCCACCATACCGCCCATTTCTTGCTAATGTTTTGAATATGTTAAAAGCAAATGACCATGGATGCTGGAATCGGAAACAAAACCAAAAAACATGCAGACTTGAAATGGGCAGCATAATAGCACAATTGTTAGCATTGTTGCCTCACAGAATCAGGGATCTGGGTTCGATTCCCGGCTTGGGTCACAATCCGTGGAAAGTCTGCACATTCTCCACATGTTTATACAGTTTCCTCCAGGTGTTCTGGTTTCCTCACAGTCACAAAGATGTGCTGGTTAGGTGCACTGACCCAAACAAGTGCTGGAGTGTGGCGACTAGGGGAATTTCACAGCAACTTCATTGCAGTGTTAATGGAAGCCTTACTTGCGACTAATAAATAAATTTTACTTTTACTTTAGCTCAGTTCTCTCTCCACAGATGCTGTATTGAAAGGTCAATGGAGAAGATAAACTAGTTTTTGCAGCCATAAAAAATAAGAGCGAAAGGTGAAACTAAACTCTGTGTCCATGTTGACAAAGTTCAGTTCTAAGTAATGATTTTTTTGTTGCAAACCAAGTCGGAGTAGTAGTGCACTGACAACAAATGTTTATATGGGGTCAGTTCATGTTAATAATGGTTCATGGAATCCCTACAGTACAGAAGGAGGCCATTCTGCCCATGGAGTCCATTCAGCACCAACAACAATCCCACCTAGATGAAATCCTTGTAACCCCATGTAAGCCCTCTGACACTGAGGGGAAATCTCTCCCAAACCTATTTTCCATAACCCCAAATATTTACCTTACTAATCCTCTTAGTGGCCCATGAAATGTAGGTAAGGGGGCAATTTAACATGCCAATCCACATAATACCTTTGGAATATGGAAGTCAACCGGGGCACCCAAGGGAAACCCACGCAGACATGGGGAGAATATGCAACCTCCACACAGACATTCACCCAAAACCAGAATTGAAAGCAGGTCCGTGGTGCCGTGCTAAGATAGCAATGCTAACAACCGTGCCACATTATTCAAACTTCAAATTTACTTCTTGCAGGCGGAAACCTAATTGAGGTAACTGGAAAGCTGAATTTTACTGAAACTTAGATGGAGCCAACCTATTGAAAGATAAAGAGTCACATGTTTGGGGCAATGTTCACAGCTTCTGGAAGATCGATAAATAACTTCCATAGCAGTCTTTGCCTGAGATGAAAAGGAAGTTATGGCCTAGAAAAATGAAGTAGAACAAAAAAAAACAGGGAATTTTGTGGAGGCATTGGTTCTCTCACCTGCCAGCTAGAGAAACACCAATGGATCTGCAATGCATTCTTCAGGAAGACCTGCCAATATAAAATGTCTGTCAGGCATTGAAATGGCCATCTGTGAGCCCTCTCAAGAATCAAGGATCTAGGAACAGAAATCTCACCCTTTGAGAACCACAGCATCACTAGAAAGTGGTGGCTACAGAAGAATGGCTACAAGTGGTGGTCCAGGATTGAGGAGCAACCCAGATCTGAGGGAAGTCATGGAGGAGTTTTGTGAGGTGGGGATAGAATCAGAGAATCATAAAATCCTGACCGTGTAGGAGGTGGTCATTCGGCCTACTGAGCCTGCACTGAGAACAATCCCTCCCAGGCCCTGTCCACGTAATCCCACGTACTTACCCTGCTAGTCCCCATGAAACTAAGGGATAATTTAGATGGTCAGTCATCTTTGGACTGTGGCACCAAACTGGATCACCCAGAGGAAACTCATGCATACAGAGGGAGAATGTGAAAACTCCACACAGACAGTGATCCAAGGCCAGAGTTAGACCAGACCCCTGGCACTATGAGGCAGCAATGTTAATCACTGTGCCACCATACCATCCAGGGGTGGGGCTCTCTGCTGCTCCCTCCTCTTCTTGATATCAGATTGGTCAATCAAGCACTGTGTGTCTGAGGGATGTTGTCACTACCCTGCATTCCATCCCACTTCACACGTTTAAATTTTATGCTCCCCAATTTGTGACAGGCTGACCTGCATCTGGATTAATACCAGTGGTGGTTGGATGAGGTCCTTATGTGATCATTATTTGCCCATTTAAATACCTCAATTGAAGCCAGAGTGGGAAGTCCATCGATAGATCTATGGATTTAACTTAGATGGATGTAGGAAAATGGTGGGGTGTTCACACACTGCCTTCCCTCTGATTAAATGCTCTACCTACCTCTGAACAGACCATGAAAGAGGGCATAAAACTCCCCCACAATGTGGAAGCATGATGCCAATTTTGTGTGAATGATGGTAACATGTTACGGAGACCTTGTTTCATAGCTAACATAGATCTTAGAGCGCGAGGTGGGCATGAGGAGGGTCATTCTCTTGGATATCTGTAGACACAGCCCCCTTGGAGAGGTAAAAGATGATAGTTTGATTTGTTACTCACTTGAGCCACATTGCAAGATTCCAGGTGTCCTTAGGATAAATGTTAAAACATTTGAAACAAGTTGGCTTCCTTATGACCTGAGGCCAGTTTTCTTCTGTCAGTGACAAGCGTGACAGTGTAGTAAAGGCATTTTGTTTTCTCTACAGCATCCTCTGGTATCCAACCTACCATAATGTGTAACACATACCTCAAAATAAAGTCCACAACTTTAATTAAACAAAAGAAATAGAAATTATAAATATTGTAACCAAAAAAATCTAAATGCTATTCCCCCTTGACAACTGCATCACTCCCAGATCTTCAATTGCACATGCAAATGAACTTTCTAACAATATAAAACTTATTCTTTTTACAAACAGTATGGATGAGCTGTGATTCTATAAACTTTCTCGCCCATGGCTGGTTTGGATCTAGAATGCACTGCCTGGAGAAGCAATGGAGACAGGTTCCACTGAAGCATTTAAAAAGGCAATGGATGATTATTCAAATTGAAACAATGTTCAGGGATACAAGGAAATGGCAGGAAAATGGCACTAAGTCATGATACTCAACTGGAGAGCCAGTGTAGACATGATGAGCTGAATAGCCTCCTCCTGCACCGTAACAATACTGTGATTGGAGTCAAACATCTGCAGCTAGGAAGGCCTACAATGTAAATGAGTTGAAAATTCATTCACATTGCACTTTTGATACTACCTGGTGCTCCAACCTTGACCAAAACATTTGTTTTGGATTGTGAAAACCTTCTATGATATTTGATTTAACTTCATATTCATTTTGCTTCTGGACTGACAAATAGATCTCCACATGCCTGACGTATTGATACCATTTGTGAAAATAGTTCATGATTTCAAGATCAATACCACACCAAGCCTTAATTATATCTATAACACACAGGGCAAAAATATTTTTGCTAATTTGTCCATGTTGCAGCAAACTTGCCTGACCACGTCATAAGGCCAAAAACATTCAAGGTTCAGTTACTGGTTTGCAGCAAATTTAGTGATCTGAGGTGGGATCTGACTTGGGTTCATGCCACATGGTGAAATTTGAATTCAATAAAAATCTACAATTAAAAGCCTAATGATGACCATAGAACCTTTTATCAACTGTGGGCAAAAGCCCATCTTGTTCATTAATATTCTTTAGGAAAGGAAATCTGTCATCCTTACCTGGTCAGATGACATGTGACCCCAGATCCAGAGCAATGTGGCTGACTCTTAACTTTCCTCTGAAATAGCCAAGCAAGCCTATCTGTTAGAGATGGACACTATATGCTCTGTGTGTCCTGGTCACATGAATAAGGCATCAGTGGCCACTGGAAGGAGAAGAAAGGACCTTGGCCAAAGCCTTGGATACCCAAAGCAGCTGAGTCTGGGGACTTGGCAATGATGGTGTGGACGAATTAGGGAGAGGAGCAGTGGAAGGTCGGAGGGCTTGAGTTCAAGAGAGGGAGAAGGTAGGGAAGAAGGGGGTGGGTTCTACCTAAGGCCCCACAATCAGCAAAGGGGAGCCCCCAAGGAATAACCCCCCCCTTCCTATCTGCCCTTTAACAACTCGAGATAAAAACTAAGCTTCCCACCCTATTGCCCATGCTAAACATTTTATGGCCTTGGGAGTCTACTATCAAGGGCCAATTGAACTGATATTACATCTAATTAACTTTTAATTGTTAATTTAAATATGGTAGGCAGGCAAGCTGCTAAGTTCAGCTCCCCTCTGACTGTATAAGGAATATGGGCTCAGAGGTAGGCAGGGAGCTGGCGATATGTGCACCCGCCCTCATTTTATGTGCGTCCCCTCAGCAGGGAACACGCCCATTGTGGGAGGTGCATCACATTCAGTCCAATGGGCCTGATGGTCTGGTCTAGTGTGCACTGGGCATGATCACAGATGAGATGGGAAAATGGGATAATTGACTTTTAAACAACTCTCCAAATTTTCCCAACTCGCCTGTGGCAATGACGGAAGCAGGGACTGGGAAATCCTAGCCATTGTTTTAGGTCGGTGGCCTCTTGTCAATCATTTGAAATGTAACCATTCCTTGCTCCACTAATGGCCAGCTGAACATTCACAGTATTTGTGTTTATGGTTCAAATTTACAGAATCCACAGTATTTTGCATTTATAAGACAGTTCAGTTGCTCTTTGAACTAATTCTTACAAAAACCTAGATAACTTATGCAGCTTAACTTACCTCATGAATGGGAAGTAGAATCCTCGGAGGAACAGACCCAAAATTTTGGAAGCATTTTTACAAAGCTGGTGATAAATTACCTTTACTTGCATCAACTCACGAAAGAGTTATGAGGTAGATTTTGCACGACACTTGGAGCCGGAACTCTCAGAAGCTCTGGAGAAACCGATCTGTGTACTTTCCATGGCTCACAACCTGCATACCCAAGTGAATTCCCACTTCATTATGTCTTTTCTCAAGGGGTTTGGTTTGCACAACAGTTTGCTGAGCTAATAACCCATGCAGGAGGAGTGTAAGTGCAGAGATAGGTCAGCAAGAAGGTCCACTTACATTCCTGCTGTTGTCTGGTGGCGGTAGTGTAGTGGTATTGCCGCTGGACTAGTAATCCAGAGACCCAAGATGATGCTCTGGGGATCCAGGTTCAAATCCCACTGCGGCAGATGTTGAAATTTAAATTCAATAAAAATCTAGAATTAAAAGTCAAATGGTGATCATTAAACCACTGTCAATTGTTGTAAAAACTCATCTGGTTCCCTAATGTCCTTAGGGAAGGAAATCTGCCATCCTTACCCTGTCTGGCCCACACGTGACTCCAAAGCCACAGCAATGTGATTGATCCTTAAATGTCCTCAACATTGGGCAATAAACGTTGGCCCTGCCAGCAATGCTGACATCCTATGAACAAATAAAAAAAACCTTTTCCCCATGCTACTGCTATGCCTTTCATGAATCCATAGAACCATAGACCTCTTAAAATGCAGAAGGAGGCCACACAGCCAATCAAGTCTGTGTTGCCTCTCTGAAAGAGCATCTTACCCAGTATCAACATCCTGCCCTAGCTCCGTTACCCTACACATTTAGCATGGCCAGTTCGCCTAACCTGCACATCCTTGGACTGTGTGAGGAAACCTGAGGACCTGGTTCAGGCATGAGGAAAATGTGTAAACTCCAGATTGACAGTCACCCAAAGTTGGTATTGAACCCAGATCCCTGGAACTGTGAGGCAGCAGTGCTAACTACTGTGCCACCATGTCAGTCACCTGGTATGCATTAGGATTCCATACAATATCAATGGAAAATATTTTATATTCCTTGGGAGAAGAAAAACTCCCATCATTTTGAACAGGCTAGAGTTCTAGATTTTATTTTAGTAGGATTTGGTTTGCTGGCTTAATTTAGTGGCTTTTGCAACACCAACATTCTGCAATAGGCTAACAAGGTCAAGTCATTATTTTGCATCAACACATAATCTAAAAGAAGTTTTGAACAACTACTACCAAGGTCTGCAACATTTTGCTACACCATTCACAACAGGTCAAGCGTCATAGAATCATTGAAACCCTACAGTGCAGAAAGAGGTCATTGGGCCCATTGAGTCTGCATCAACCACAATCCAACCCAGGCCCTACCCCCAAATCCCTACATATTTACCCACTAATCCCTCTAACCTACGCATCTCAGGACACTGAGAGGCAATTGTTTTTGCATGGCCAAACAACCAGCACATCTTTGGACTGTGGGAGGAAACCAGAGCACCCGAAGGAAACCCAGGCAGACACGAGAAGAATGTGCAAACTCCACACAGCCAGTGACCCGAGCTGGGAATCGAACCCAAGTGGCTGGAGCTGTGAAGCAGTGGTGCTAACCACCGTGTTACCTTGCCACCCCATCATGCCCTGTTGTTCATCCTTATCTAGAAATAGCATACTTTTTGAACTTCAGCGACCTTTAGCATGGAATGACTGTGGCCTGAGCTAAGATGATCCCAAACGCCACAAACCTCACTGATCTGACCCAAAGTAAAATACTGCAAGTGCTGGAAGTCTGAAATAAAAATGGAAAATATTGGATAAAATTAGCGAGTCTGTCAGCAACTGTAGAGCAAGAAGCAGAGATTGCATTTTTTCCCTTGCAGTTTTTATGTGCATTCTTTACATAAGAACTTAACATAAGAACTAGGAGCAGGGTGGACAATTCAGCCTCTCAAGCTACTCTGCCATTCAATTTGACCATGGCTAATTTCATTTCTGTCTCATTTGCATGTTCCCCCCCCCTCCAAAACCCTTGAGCCCACTAGTAATTAAAAACCTATCTCCTTAAATTTGTTTAGTGTTCCAGTATCCACTGCACTCTGGGATAAAGAATTCCGCAGATTCAGAGCTCTTTAGATGAAGTAATTCCTCCTCATTTCTGTTTTAAATCTACCATCCCTTAGCCTAAAACTTTGATCTCTTTTTCTAGAATGTCCAGCAAGGAAAACATTCATTCTCCATCTACCCTGGTAATCCCCTTATATACTTCAATTATATCTTCTCACACTCTCCTAAACTCCAGTGAGTATATGCCTAAACTGCTCAATTTCTCTTCATATGACAAATCCTTCATCCCTGGAATCAATTCAGTGAATTTTTTCTGAACCTTATCTAACACATTTATGTCCCATCTCAAGTAAGGAGATGAAAACTAGACAACTTGCTCAAGAAGCAGTCGCACAAATGCCCTATACAGTTATAACAGAACTTCCCTACTTTAATACTCTATTCCATTAACAATGAATGCCAAAATTCCATTTGCCTTCTTTTTACCTGCCACATTAGCATACTAACTGTGATCCATGCATGAAGATGCCCTGATTCCTCTGCACCAACGCATTTTGAAATTTCTTTCAATTTGACTATTAAATTGACTTTTTATCCCTCCAACCAAAATGGATAACTTCACACTTATCCATGTTAAATTCCATCTGCCAAATTTTGGCCCACTCACTTAACCTATTCATATCCATTGGTAAATCTATTCATAGCCATTTGTAAAACTTGCAAACAAGTTTTGTAAGTCCATCACATCTCCTTTATCAATTTGGTTAGAAACACCCTCAGAAAACTTCAACAATGGATTGATCATAGAGGAAATTATCTGTAATTAGTTACATTGCGAATGTTTCCCTCCTTATTTTCTCACTAACTGACATCTAGCTAGTGGGAGGGCTGTGCCCCCATGATGGGGGGGCAATGAGCCTACAGCATACAAATCCCAACACTGAAAACTTGCATACATGATAAACTGCATATGGTCATACATCAATTTTGTGTTGAGAGACTGGAATGAGTATAGATTGTGATACCTTTCAGAGTTCACATCTGACACCCATAAAGCTACGTGCGTGCAGTTGTTGGTATCCTGCATCTTGAGAAAACTTACAATCTTTATGAAGACAGTGCTCAATCTCTGGTTCTTCCTAGTTGTAGAGGATTGAAGTGCATTCAGCTTCCTTTGAATAGAAACGGTAAAATCTTGCTGCTCTTTACGCTGACAGGATCCTACAATGCTGCCGATGGTGCACCACTGCCACAGGTTTCTCCGTGATGAGGAGTGCGTTCAACAGGAAACCCTGATGACCATGGCAGGACCTGAAGATTCTGCCACCTCTGAGTGAACATCACTTCCAGTCACCGTAAAACATGCCGTAAAGTGAGAGGAATGTTCTACTCAAAGCCTCAGTGATCTTTTTTAGGCTATAAAAGACAGCAAACAGCAACTTGTTGCAAATATTGCCTGCTCAAGCTTGGAAGCCATTCAATGAATATAAATTCATGGTCACAATCACCTCCATAATCACTGGCAGTGCCATCCTCGTTCTGCTCTGAGGCTGCAGTGGTAGTTGTAGCAAGTGGATGATTTCGATGAAGTCCTTGCAGTATGGATGCCTGACACTGATCTTCATTAAGGTTCAGGCAGGAGAATTGCTCCCTGATCACGTTAGGTGCTTATGACCTTCTTTTCCTCCTTCCTCTTCCAGAAGCTTTTCCTGCTGTGTGTCACTTCTGCTCACTATTCCTGCCATGTGGTTGTTCAAGGGTATTCCAGACAATTGCATTTATATTCAGGAGGAAATGGTGCTTTGATTCAGGATGATATCTATACCTTGTAGACATGAGAAACTTGAAGTCTAGAAACTAAAAAAAAATTACAATTTCAGTAACTCAGTAAAAATCATTCAACAGCTAACCTTTAATCAGTTAATGATACTTCCTGCTGCTGATTGCATGTTCAGCTGTACATTTTTAATAAATAGTGTTAGCTGTAGCACTAAATTCCAAAATGACAATAATGGTGTGAATTCAGTGTTAGCCACTGGTTGACATCAGGATCTGCCCAGTCTGCATGCTTCAAACAAAAATGCGAATGCCAATGTCCTCTCCAAAATGGCAACCAGCTAGCATCGAAATTATATGTCCACACTGTGAAAGCCATTGTGATGCAAAAATAGCTCATATTGCTAAAGGCAAACTTAAACAACAAGTTGCTTACTGCTCCCAATGATTCTTTAAACGCAAGACCTGCAATACATATCCAATAACAAAGACCTACCTCCCTCTCCCCTCAACACATGCCATGCCCATTTTATATAGGTCCTCACTCTTATGGATACGGATCAGCTCTGGTAGCCACTTCACTCCCCCTTCCCCCCACCCTCCCCCTCACCCCAATTACACTAATCTTAATGCATTAATGAACCTTGCACGCCTCCAATCCTTAAACCAGATCCACGGGATTGGAGGAATTTCGAAAACCAGAAGACATAGATTTAAAGTGATTGACAGATGAAGCAATGAGGACATGCAATTGATGTCTGGAACATACTGTGTGAGTGAGTGTGTGTTGGAGGCAGATTGAGCCATGGCATTCAAAAGAAAACTGGATTATTCTGTAAAAATGAACAGTATGCAGGGTTATAGGAAAAACATGGGGAGAGGGCCTGGGTGAGTTACTCTCGCAGAGAGCCAGTATGTATGTAACAAGAGAAATAGCCTCCTACGTGCTATAACTATTTCATGATGCTATGATTTCATGAATTTCAAGCCCTCTGTGGCTTTTGTATGAGATCTACCTTAAAAACTACCTTAAAAAAATAACGGCCTGGAATGTCTATGAAGTGCCAATCGATAGGTGATACAAGTAGGTGAGTGGTGAGGGTCATAGGTGGGTGAGGAGTGTGGGGGTGGTGGTGTGGAGATGGCAGGAGGGTAGACTGGTGGGTGGATGAGATGTCAAGTAGATGAAATGATATGTAGATGGGCTGGCAACTGAGAAGCATGGCAAATAAATAGGGCAGCAGGTGGATAGGAGGGGGCAGATGGGCGAGGTGAGTTTGTAGCTAGGTGAGATTGGAACAGGGGATGTAGCTAGGGGTAGTCAGCTTGGGAGGGTAAGTCAGGTCAGATTAGGTGTTTGCCTGAGGTGTCAGTAGTGTGGGGGAGGGGCAATTCAATAATGTTAGCCTGTAGTTAATTAGGATTTTCTGTCTGACATTTCTTGGGTAATGATCCAGGAAAGTTCATTGGATATGTCCAAAGTCTCCAACACTTACTCAGAGTAAGAGACATTTGCAGAGGGTCCAGAGGAGCAGGAAACTTGCCCATTAGTGGTTCAAACGTCCTGGTTAATTCCTACAGAGTTCAGTGCATGAGTCAATACCTGCTAGGTTCCAACTTGCATTTTGGGTTGTATATCCAGTTCTGACGAGCAGGAGACCTGAAGATTTGCACTAATATTCGAGGAAAGAGGAGATTAATCAACAGGCTGGTTTAGATAATTTCTTCACACTGCTGTAAACCTGCTGATTTGCAATCCAAGGGAAATTATTTATAGCAGCTCTGTAGAATGATTCCCTCCCAAGGGATAGACAGAACCAAGATGCTCATATAGTTTTTAAATTATTATCTATGGAAATGCACCCATTTGAACTGCGCCATTAATTTGAGGGTGATGTATGAAGTGAGTGGGAAAGAAATATTGAGACAAGAACAAAAGAATTGTGTAAAACATGCACACAATCTTAGCTTAGACATCGGATTCATATAATGAAAGGAAAAATAATAACTGAATGTTCATTTTTCACATTTTAACAGCACATTCTGCTTTGCAATAGTGTTTAAGGCAATAAAATTTGATGGTCTGGAATAAAAACTGAGGTTGTATGCAACGACTTGTACAGTGGCACAAGGCCATTTATGAAATGTGCAGTACCTCATAAAACATATTTTAGTGCTATTAAACTGTACCAATTTATGAAAAAAGTACAGTCTAGTTCATAAAGAAGGGAAAAATAAGCAAGTTATTGAGAAAGCAGTGATGTGTCTTTTATTTTGAGTGCTGCAGAAACATCCACTGGTCATATTAGAGATCAGGGCTTGGATCTACTCTCGTGTGTCCATTCAAAATCTGACTGAAATGTTGCCATTTGAAAGGTTGCCCCCTCTTTTCTGGGATGAAAATTTCAAACTAACACCAAAGGCATGGCTAGGGGACTGCCATAAAATGGGCCACATTGAGAGAAAGAACAAGGACAGGCATTCATTTCCATGTTGCGTGGCACAAGATTTCCTTGGAGTTGTTCCTACATCACCATTGGAACTTCACTGGAGGAATAGTTGGAAAATACCATCACAGTGAGTAACACATTGCAAAATGTGCCATGTTATGTGTGCCACCTGGAAACATTGCCCATTTATGGATCCTTCTCTTTTTGTTTACAGAAATCAAAGCACTCCTTTGTTTTTAACACCAAGGTGACTGGAAAAATGGGGCCTGTTGCTGTATCCGTGCTGTTCATATGGATTATGAATCACTCCTTCCAAGATCTTGACGTTTGCTATTTCCTGATCTTAAGTCATCTCTCGCCTTTCCTTCAATACTGTTGTTTTACCTGGCATCATTCATATGATTTTGGTGCAGATGCAAATATGTTTTGTTTTAACTGATGCTTAAGAAGAAGAAAACATTACAACATAGAACAATACAGCACAAACAGGCCCTTCGGCCCACGAGTTGCGCCGATCACATCTACCAATCCACAGACCTATCTATAACCCCCTATCCCATTTGTTTCCATATACTCATTCAGAAGTCTTTTAAAAGACCCCAGTGAGTTTGCCTCAACAACCTCCGATGGCAGCCGATTCCATTCACTCACCACCCTCTGAGTGAAAAACTTACCCCTAACATCCCCTCTGTATTTGCTTCCCTGCACATTAAATCTGTGTCCTCTCGTAGTGACCATTTCAGGTCGGGGAAATGGTCTCTGAGAGTCCACCCTATCTATTCCTCTCAACATTTTATAAACCTCTATCAGGTCGCCTCTCAACCTAGGTCTCTCCAGTGAGAAGAGTCCCAGCTCCCTCAACCTATCTTCATAAGGCCTGCCTCCCAATCCAGGCAGCATCCTTGTAAATCTCCTCTGTACTCTCTCAATAGCCTCGACATCCTTCCTATAGTGAGGCAACCAGAACTGCATACAATACTCCAAGTGGGGTCTGACAAGAGTCTTATAGAGCTGCATCATTACCTCCTGACTCCTAAACTCTATTCCTCGATTAATGAAGGTCAGTACACCATACGCCTTCTTGACCACTTCCTCCACCTGCGAGGCCGATTTAAGAGTCCTATGGATGTGGACCCCGAGATCCTTCTGCTCTGCAACACAGCTAAGACTCCTACTCCTTATATTGTACTCCTTATATTGTATATTAATGTCAGACCCGTACCTTAAGACGTATTAAATTACTTTGTTGCCCAGTGGATATTAAAAACATTGTTTTATTCTTTGAAGAGGTGCAGGCATTGCTTTTGTCCAATCCTAATTGTCCTTTTGAAGGTGGTGTTGAGCTACCATCTTGACCCATTGCACTCAGTGTAGTTATTGCGCTATTAGGAAAGATGTTCCGGGGTTTTGACCCAGTGACAGTGAAGGAACAGCAACATTATTCCAAGTCAGGATGGTGCGTAACTTGGAGGTGAACTTTAAGGTGACGTTATAAGAGCTTTAGGCTGGGCTGTTAGATTACTAGACATGGAAATCATTACTACACCACCATGTCCCCTGTGAAAAAATAAATAAAATAAATGTTACCGATAAACTGCATTTATCATGTTCTTTCTATTGATATATAGAGAAACTTGACATGTGACTAGAATCAGATAGATTGCCAAACACCTAATTTGTGTTGACTTCCTACACTGGGTGTGGATATATGTGGATATACTCTTAAAAGAATTAACATTCACACACTAATTTCCAATGGCCCAGCACAATTCTCCCAAAATTGGGCAGACCAGCCAGAAACATCATGGGATTCCTTGCACAAGCATGAACTAAATTTTGGCAGTCATTTGTGCTGCTTTAAAAAGCATTGGCCAAAAACTTCCATCCTCGCTTGTGGCTGGAATTTTCCAGTGCCGCTGCAAGTGAATGGAATGTTGGTTGGAATGGCACGTTATCCATTCTCGTTTGCAACCTGCCATGGTTGAAACTCCGCCAATTGCACTGGCATCTCATCCCAACCACTAAACTGTTCAAAGCCCTGACCAAATTAAACACCATACCTAATTCTTGTTAATTCTATTTATTTGTCACTTATAAAATTAAACCTTTTTGATGTACGGATATTAACTGGCACTTCTTAAAAGTCTTAAATATTTAATTTAATAATAAGAAAACAGCTATTGTATACTAATGAAATCAATAACTGATTTCGCTATTTTAGAGTCCAATTTCTGGAACACCTATGGGAACTGCCTGTAGTTCCAGGAGTGGCCACTGCTCAATCCTGGCACTGTTGGCCTGCAGAGCTGCTAGTTTATCAGATTGGCCAGCAGCTCTTGAAGGCGGAATTGCTCTTGGGTGTGGGAGCAAGTCCCACCCTCAGCCAATCAACGTCTGGCCAAGTGTAAAATAGCTGCAGGACTGATGGCTTTTTTTGATGGGCAGGCTCTCAACATACTTTTTAGATGAGGGAAGCAGTACATCCAACAGAGTGCCCTCTAAATTCCATCCCACACTGTTAAGGTTACAACTAAACCAACCAAATGGTCAAACTTGTGTTGTCTTTGTTATTAGGTCCTTGATGCTACAACCTGATTAAGAAGACATATTAGAAAGTTTGCCTGTACTTAAAGTTGAATAGCCACCAGGATTAGATGGGATGCATCCAATGATGCTGAAGTTTTAAAGTTTATTTATTATTGTCACAAGTAGTTACTGTGAAAATCCCTGAGTCACCATACTCTGGTGTCTATTTGGGTATACTGAGGGAGAACTTAGCACCTAACCAGTACATCTTTAGGACTGTGGGGGGAAACCAGAGCATCCAGAGGAAATCCACACAGACAATGGGACAGCGTGCAGACTCCACACAGTGACCCAAGCCAAGAACTGAACCTGGATTCCTGGCACGGTGAGGCAGCAATGCCACTCTGCAACCCAAGAGGTAATGAGGGTACAATTTGCAGAAAGACTGCCTATAATCTTCCAAATGTTCCTTGACGCCAGGACTGTGCCAGAGAATTGGAAAATTACAAATGTTGCATCCTTGTTCAAAAAGTATTTATCGATGAACCAAATATAGGCCAATCGGTTTATCCTTGTTTGAGGAAAAGCTTTTAGAAACAATTGGGGTGATTCTCCCAAAAGTGCTGAATGTTTAGGAAAACTGTTCTTGATCATGAATGTTTTCTCGGTTCAACTTTACATTCGAATCCTGCACTCTGTGCAATGCAGAGATCACAATCGTGAATCTCATTAAAAACCCAGAGTGTGTGTGTGTGGGTGGGTGGGGGGGAGATGGGGACGGGCGGGGGCAGCGAGTGGGGGGCAGCGGGGATGGCTGGTACAGGGTCTATTCACACCAGAGTTTGACAGTTTTGGAACTCTGCACATATGCAGTGGCTCTGATCTGTCAGTCTCCCTGTTTGCTAACTAGCCCGATCGCTGTCCAGCCCTGGACCCCCAAGTTCTGCCCCTCCATCCTCTTCCCACAGCCCAATTGCAGTCCCCACAACAATTTCCATGCCAGCCCTGACCATTCCCCGCCCCAGAGCGCTGTGATGTCCAGCCTGCCGCACCCAATAGTGGCGATCCCCGCTGATCTCCCTGAGGTCAGAACCCCCCAGGAGGCAGCCCCTCCTTGGCAGAACAACTCCCAAACCCACCCTGATTGTTGTCCTCTCTGCAGCCAGGCTGATCCCCATGCAGAGTGACAAGGGGTCCCCCCATTCCCATTGATTGCCCCTAGGCCCTGCCCACAATGGACTATGCCCCCTATGCATTAACCAATCCTTGATGGGCAGTGCCAAGGCAGAGGTATTTTGCCCCATGGGGCATGCCAGTGGGCATCAGCCCTCACAACCTGACCTACTGGGTGAGCCTGATTTGCCCCCCCCCCCCCCCCCCCCCCCATCCCCCCTCCCCCCCTTCCTTCCGACAGGGTCCTCCGCTAGCTCCCTGAACGTGGGAGCTACTGTAAACTCTGCCAGAATGAAGAACTCTTGGCAGGGTGGGAGATTGAATTGGGACTGTTAAATTCCTGATAATGAAATGCTAATCATATTTAAACTACATTTAAAAAATGATTCAAATCATTACCTGTCTTACCGTTGGTTTTCAGTGTGGTCTGAACTCCATCTGTTCTCCAGTTCAAGGAGATGCGCATGAGTTCCTGCGAAATCCTAGGAAAAGTCCAATGACACGCACCTCCCAGCCTGACTCGCCAGAAAAGTTGTGGGTTGTGATAGGAGAATCGCCCACAATATCCTAGTACAAAATAAATAGTCTCTTGGACAAATGCAGATTAACTAAGGAAAACCACTGCAGATTTATTAATGATAAATCGTGTATATCTAACTTGAACGATTTTTTAAAATAAGACAATAGAGAGGATAGGTGAAGGGCAACACGGTGGCACAGTGGTTAACACTGCTGCCTCAAATTGCCAGGGACCCAGGTTCAACTCCACTCTCAGGTGACTGTCTGTGTGGTGTTTGCATGTTCTCCCCATGTCTGTGCGGGTTTCCTCTGGGTGCTCTGGTTTCCTCCCACAGTCCAAAGATATGCAAATTAGGTTGATTGGCTAAGCTAAATTGACCTTAGCATATTTAGCATAATAATGCTAAATTATTATGCTAGGGGTCACTTGTGGGGTTACTGGGATAGGGCTTGGGTCAGTAGACTTGATGGGCTGAGTGGTCTCCTTCTGAACTGTAGGAATTCTTGAAGATAATGCACTTGATATGCACGTGGACTTCCACACTCCAACTTTTTCAGACTATTTAACAAAGCAACACATAAAAGGCTTGTTAGAAAAATTGAAGGTTGTGGAATAAATAAGACAGTGGCAGCATGGTTATGAAGTTGGCTGAGTGAGAGGAAACAAGGAATAGCGATGGATGTTTATTCTGACTGGAGGAATATCTATAGTGAGGTTCCCCAGGGATCACAGCTCTTCTTGATAAATATTAACAATGTAGACAATTTCAAATATCAAATCTCTTCTCAAGCTTCTCTTCTCCCAGGAAATCAGCCCCAGCTTCTCTAATCTAATCTCATGACTGAGGTTTTCCATCCCTGGTACTGTGCCAGTAAATCTTATCTGGATCCTCTCACATCCTTCCTGAATTGTGGTGCACAATTATAACTTTTTTGGATGGCACAGGACATGGAGTATTGTGAACGGGAAGGAGAATTCTGATAGATTTCAAGACAAGTTAGTGAAATGTTCAGACAAATGGCAAGTGAAATCTAAAATGCAAAGCACTTTGGTAGAAAAATGGAGTGGAGGCAATGTGTTTGAAAGAGTAAGATTCTAAAGGGTGTGCAGGGACAGGGAAAACAAGGGGGTTTGTGTGCACAAATCACAAAGTGGCAGGGCAGCATGGTGGCACAGAAGTTATCACTGCTGCCTCACAGCACAAGGAACCTCAGTTTGATTCCAGCTTCGAGTCGCTGTGTGTGCACAGTCTGCGCATTCTCCCTCTGTCTGCATAGGTTTCATCCCACACTTCAAAGGTGTGTAGGTAAGGTTGATTGGCTATACTAAATTGTCCCTTAGTGCCAGGGGGACTAAGTGCAGGCTAAATACTTAAGGTTATGGTAAGGACCTAGGTGGGATTATTTTCAGTGCAGGCTTGATGGATTGAAAGACCTCCTTCTGCATTGTAGGGATTCTACAACAAGATGTGAACTTGCTAAATAAGTATGCAGGATCCTGAGGCATAGAGGCATAGATCATAAAAGGAAAGAAATAATAATGAATGTGTTTAAGTGGCATTATATAAAATTCAGCCTTGACTGAGATTATAAAACCCACTGCTTCTGATATCCAGAGAGTTATACATAGAAGATAAATGTGCTGCCCCTCCTCCCCACCCCTGTAGGTCCCATGTTATTGTGTAAAAGAAGGGGGTTATTAATAAGTTTGTTGTATGGGGTCCTTTAAGGGATGGAGACCAAAACATAATAGAATTCTTCATTTGTATGGAAAGTGAAGTAGTCCAATCCAAAACTAGGGACCTGCATTTAAACAAAGGAGAGTACAAAAACATGAGGGGTGAGTAAAAAGTGGCCCAACCACGGCAAACAAAAAGAAATTAAGCATCATATTAGATCCAAAATGGCATTATTCAGTTGCTCAACCAAGTGACAAACCTAAGGAATGGGAGCAGTTTAGAATTTAGTAAAAACGACCAAGAAATTGATGAGGAAGGGAAAAATACAGTAGGAAAATTGCAAAGAACATAAAATTGGAAAGTAGCAGTTTATATAGGTAAATGAATATAAAGATTAATGAAGAGAAATGTAGGTGCTGTGCAATCCAAACAAGAGAAATTATAGAGAACAAGAAGTGTCAAGGCAATTGAATTGTTCTGTTTGCTTGGAGGAAGACATAAATAACTTCCTAGAAATGCTAAAGAACCAAGGGTCAAGTGAGAATGAGCAACTGAAGGAAATTAGTATTACAAAAAAAAAGTGCTGACAAATTAATGTGACTAAAAGCCACAAAATGGCCAGGGCTTGATAATCTACATCCCAGGGTACTAAAAAGGGGATCATGGAAAAAAGTGCTGAATTGGTGGCAAAAGTGTTCTAAATCCTGTGTGTTTTGTCAGTTCAGCTTCTCACTTGAATCTCCGCACTTTGTGCGCTGCGGAGATCCTAGTCGTGAATATCATTAAAAACCCAGAGGACAAGTCATTGTGACAGAGTCTGATGGTTCTGGCACCAATCTGTCAGACTCCCTGTTTGCTGGCCAACTTGATCGCTAGCCAGCCTGGGACCCCTCTGGTGCTACCCCTCCAGCTTCTCACGGCCTGATCGCAGCCCCCAGCAACAATTCCTGGGCCACCCCTCACCCGCGCTCCCCTGTCCTGGACTACCCGGATGCACAACATGTCTGCCAAGCAGTGACAATCTGCCAATCCCCCTCACCAGGGTCAGGCCCCCGCCTCCCCGACAGACCACACCACCAATTGCTGCCGTCTTGACAAACCACACCCCCAATTGCAGACAGGAAATTGGGAGTAGGAATAAATGGATCTTTTTTCAGAATGGCAGGCAGTGACTAGTGGGTTACTGCAGAGATCAATGTTTTGGTCCCAGTTACTCATAATATAATCAATGATTTGAATTAGAGAATCAAATATAATATTTGCAAGTTTGCTGACAACACCAAAATCATTCAGGCATGTGCTGAATGAGAAAAATGATGAGAGACTTCAAGGCGATGTAGCCAAGTTGAAAGACTGGGAAAATACATGGTTGCTACAATATGACATGGATGAGTGTGAAGTTTTCCAGTTTGGTCAAAGAAATAGTACAGCAGAGTATTATTTAAGTGGTGATAGATTGGGAAATTGTGACACACAAAGTAACCTAGGTGCTCTGGTACACCAGTCACTAAAAGCATGCAGGTACAGCAAGCAATTAGGAAGGCAAATGGTATGCTGACCTTCAATACAAGAGGACTTGAATACAGGAGGATATGGGGATGGGGGTCAGTGCAGACTTGATGGGTCGAATGGCCTCCTTCTGCACTGTAAGGTTCTATTCTATTCTATTCTAGGAGTAAGAATGTTTTCCTGCAGCTGTACAGGGCCTTGGTGAAACCATATCTGGAATAGCATGTGCAGTTTTGGTCTCCTTACTGAAAAAATATGTAATTGACATGGAAGGACTGCAGCAGAAGCTCACCAGATTGATTCCTAGGATAACAGGATGTCATACGAGGAGAAATTGGATCAATTAGACCGATATCCATTAAAGTTTAGAGGAATTAGACATGACCTCATTGAAATGTATAAAATTCAAACAGGGTTGGACTGAATGGATGCAGAATTGTTGTTTCCTCTGGCTGGCAGAGTCTAGAGCACCATCTCAGGATACGGAGTAGGCCATTTAAGACTGAGATGAGGAGTAATGTCTTCACTCAGAATGGTGAACCTGTGGAATTCTCTACCACAGAAGGCTGTGGAGGCCAAAATCACTGAATATGTTCAAGGAGGAAATAGATTTCTGGGCCGTGATTCTCTCACCGTGACCCACAACTTTTCTGTCGGGTCGCAGTGGGAGATGCACGTCTCTGGCCTTGAAAGGGATTTGCGCATATGCCAGGAATGCATGCACATCTCCCAGAGCTGCTGTGCGAATAGGTTCCGCCCCCCCTGGGTTTTAATCCCAACTGGATTCAGTGTATGGAGTGTAGAGATCAGGTGAGAAGCTAAAATGATAGAACAGTCACGATTTAGAACGGTTCCCCACCAAAGTAACCATTCTTGGAAGAAATGCAGCCCTAGATTCTAAAGGTATCAGGGGGTATAGGGAGAGAGTGAGAATAAAGTATTGAGACAGAAGATCAGCCATGATTACATTGACAGAGCAGACTCAAAGGGTTGAATGACCTACGCCTTCTCCTGTTGTTTTGTCTCTCTGTTGCAACAAGAATTACATGAAAATTGCTCAGGAAGTTTATACTTCCATTGGAAATTATCCTCTTCACGAGCCATCCGAAACTCTGATTTAAAATGTAATCTTTGAATGATTCTGACCTTCCTACAGTAATAGTTAGCTCACTTCTGTTAACTATAGTACTGACCTTCCCCATCTGTGGCAGCGACTGCTATAAAGAAAGGGTGGCATGGACTTCCTTTCCCCCACTCTCTTGCCACTTGTCTGAAGGCCTCAGCTACCTATTGTATGTCACGTTTGCTGGCTGAAGTTGCAATGTTGGGGCAGAGATGAGCTGCTGCATTCCAGCATAAATAAATAAAAAAAGGAGCAGAGTTTGAATCTAACTCCGATTGCCCCATTGTGTCAAATTCTGGATGCTGCACATCAGGAAGAATGTGAGAAGATGCAAATAAGTTTTACAAGATTTTACATCGTTCTAAATCTCCAATGTTAAGAAGAAGATCTGACTTGGAACAACATTGCAGATCCTTCAATGTCACTAGATGAGAGTTCACACAACACCAGATTGTCATCCAACAGGTTCATTTTAAATGACAAACTTTTGGGATGTTGCTCCTTCATTTGGTGTGACCTCTGATCTTGTCCACCACAGTCCAACACCTACATCTCCACTTCAATGTTAATGGCCTACAATCCTAGAACTCCCTCCCCTACAGCACAGTGGATACACTTATACCATGTACCGCAACGGTTCAAGAAGGTGGCTTATTACCATCTTCGAGGGCAATTGGATGGGCACTAAATGCTGGCCACATCCCATGAACAAATAATAATAATTAGCACCTATTGAGCTAATACATATGATTGTGTCTAACATTTAGAAGGTCAGGGAACACTGGTTTCATGTTTATTATTAGGCACCTTAACATTTTGATTACCAACATTGAAGTTTAATTTCTATTTAGGTGAAGCTGTCAATCTAGATTCATTGACTATGACTTTTATTAATACCAAAATGCATTAATGCAACGTCACAATAGTGCAAGAAGGTGAATTTGATTAATAGCTGCTCAAAATTGCATTTTAATTAACATAACAAAACAACTTGATAGGAAAACAAAATGACACATGCCAAATGACAATATTAATTGGAAATGTTTGCGATTGAAGTTGCAAATATTAAATGAACAAGAATCATTGATAAATGACAATACTGTGGTAAATAGTTCTGTGAGAAATGTGTCACTACTAGGTTTGAGTTTCATGTACACCCTTTAAATTCGATTGTAGAATACCTTATCAATAATAAAATGTTGTTACTAGCTGGTAGCAAAGCTCTGTTGCAAATGCTTTCGATTGTCAAATGAAATTTTCTTAACTCCTTAATACACTGAGCCCCATAGTGATGCAACATCACTACAGTCTGGTGGAAAGTAAAATCAGATGGCATATTTATGATGAGAAGTGTGTGTTGACAGGTGTACAAGAACATGTTGGAATCACATTCTTCAATTAGATTTTTTTGGTTGATCTCTCGGTGTGTTTTTTTCAGTGTCTGCACATTTTCTCGATATGTATAATGTTGGATCTCATGTAACCAGTGACTTATCTAAAATATGAAAAGTTCAGCAACTGGTGTAAGTTGGGTGCAATTGATTTGCCAAGAGCAATGTTGAAGCATTGACAATATTACCCTCTCCTGATTGAGACTGGCACATTTGCTGGTTAAGGCAGGGCATGTTGCCATGGAAATTGTATTTTACAAGCAGCAGCCCCAAGGAATTAATTTTCCTTGTCTTCCTGGGATGCTACTCTGACACAGAATGAACATAGAAGTGTGACTGGATGTCAAAGGGTAGGGGGAGATCATCACGCTAGATGTACAGCTTTGTGAAAAAATAATCTTGGTGGGTCTGTAGCGTTCTTGAAGCCATTAATTACTGCACCAGTGCTGAGGCAAGCTTGAGATGATAAGAGAAGCAGGAGGCACTAGCTAATACAACACACACAAAAAAACAAGGAACACTAGAAATCTGAAACCACGTTACAAAGGCTTCAAATACCAGAAAGATGATTGGTATCTGAAAATGAGGAAGAGTTTAACATTTTGTATGATGACCCCATCAGAGTGGATGAAGAATTCCACCATAAATCTTATTCTTTGTCTGAAACTGATTGTTGTGCATTTTCAGCATTTGGTGTATATGCTCAGTTCACAGTTTTGTAAAGCTGGCCAGAATTGTCCAGGGTTCTTTTTTTTAGGATTTTCCAGTCACAAATGTAATCATTATAATAATGTACCCTCAGGCTACCCTTTGCCAGAACAAACCTCCTGGCTGTCTGACCAATTTAGGATAGTATGCGGAGGTGTTATTTTTCCCCCAGAGGAGGCATTTCTAATTAAAGGGACCATGACATGCTCCAGAGAAGCTCACAAGCACAAGAAGTTTTAGGCTGCAGCACCCACTCACATGGAGAGTTCTGGAATGCCTATCTCTGCATCTAATGTGGATGCCCATTGAGAGAAATGCAGGGCTGCATTGAGCTGACCTATCCTAAAGAGAAAAAGGTAGAAGGCACCATTTTCAAATAAACAGGCTTGGTTGAAACCTGGAGATAGTGGAGCAGGAAGGTTCAAGAGAGCTCGACAGGTGAGTAACACTGCTACACTGTCAAGCAAAAATCTTCCACTTTGACTTCCACAGCATCCTTCTGAACAGCACATCCTATACCAACGCACTTATAGCTCTACTTATTCTTTTCCCTGCATGCATCTCAGTCATAAAATCCCTACAGTACAGAAGGAGATTATTTGGCCTAATGAGCCTGCACTGATCATAATCTCACCCAGGCCCTATCCCCATAACTCCATATATGTAGTCAGCTAATCTTCCTGATATTAAGGGGCATTTTACCTCAGCCAATCAATCCAACCATTTGGACTGTTGGAGGAAACCAGAGGAAACCCATGCAGACATGTGGAGAATGTGCAAACTCCACACAGTCACACAAGGCCAGAAATGAACTCTGATCCTTGGCAGTGTGTGAGGCAGTAGTGCTAATTACTGTGCCACATGCCACTCATGTGAGTAGTGAACACTTACCCTCAATTTACTGCTCTGTAACACCCATGCCTCACAGCTACTATGAACAAATGTTGTCCTTCACTCATCTGAATACAGGCCATTCTTAACACTCCCACTTCCCTCATTCTTCTCCAAACAGGAGAAACAAGCACACAGCTTACCGAGAATCAGAAAGTGGGGTTGTGTGTGGCAGGGCTAGTGGTCCTCCAGTGAGAGGTACCTTACTGAACACTGGCAATGCATGCCTAACTGGTCCACTGGGGAGGCAGTCTTGCACAATGAGGATGCAAGTATTCACAGCTGATGAGGCACCAGTGCTTGTAAAAGTTTGGATAGTTGATCCATTAGCTGGAGACTCTCTCCTGAAGGGTGCTCTTGCTGCCTTTTACCCGTGTCTCGTTGACCAACCCCTCGATGTTGTAGAAAGGTATGTGGCTGCTAAGAAAGCAGCTGATGGGTGGCATGGTGGTGCTGTGGTTAGCACTGATGCCTCACAGCTTCAGGGAACCGGCTTCAATTCTGGCTTCTGGTGATGGTCTATGCAGAGTTTGCACATTCTCCCCGTGTCTGAATAGTTTTCCTCTGGTTCTCTCCTATAGTCGGAAGATATGCAAGTTAGGTGACTGGCCATGCTAAATGTGTCAGAGGGACTAACAAGGTAAATAAATTAGGTTATGGCATAGAGTCTGAGTGGGATTGCACTCGGTGCAGAATGCATGGGCCAAATGGCCTCCTGTACTGTAGGAATTCTATGATTCCATGAAGTTGGTGTTGCTGCAGCTGGAGCGTGTAACAGGGGGAAGTGCCATGCCCTAGACTCCAAGCAGAGATGGACAGAGGAGCCGGATATCTTCTCCTGTTTTGCTCTGAAGGTTGGCAGCAGGGAAATGCACTAAGAGTGAGTGAAGTGTTTGGTGAGGTATCTTCCAGGTAATTGGCATTCAACTCCCAAGCAGTGACAGCAATTTCTGACTGAAGGAGTGCTTCACAAAACAGCATCTCAGCATGTTACATTTCTGCAGCTCTTCATGTGACAAGATGAAAGCCTTCACAGCTTGTTAGTTTCACTGAGACAGATCCTCCTGCTCTCACTTTCTTCTAACCACTGGGTTGGAGACATGGGAACTATTCCCCTGTTAGGAAAGAGGAAATCCCTCTTAATTGTCTCCATATGACTTCAATTGCCGTACAGCCTCTGCCAATAGGTTCTCAACTGTGCCACAAACTCTCCCAGGAAGAGAGGCTGGAACATGGAACACATTTTCAAACTGGCTACCCACACAGTGATGTAAGATAACACATGACTCACACCTGTGTAGTATGGTGTCAGCGTAGACAAAGCTGTGTGTAGAGGCAAGCATGGAGACAGCTCCGGGCTTAGACCTTCACTATAATTTCTAGTCGTTGATAAATATTCACTGTTGAACTACCTAATCCCCTAAAAGAACAATGCCCAACACCTTACAACACTGGACAGCTTCAAATTAAATCTCAAATTATTTTTCAAAATAATATTTCACTAAGAATTAAAGAAACCTCCAAGGATTATATTCCAAAAGAAATGGATAACTTGGAGTCCACTCAGCACATAAGGCCATCATTTGGTCCATCAAAGCTGCATCAACATCGATCCTACGTAGCCACCGTAAACCTATGTATTTACTCTTACGTTAAGGGGCAATTTCGCATCAACCTAACTGCACATCATTGGAGTGTGGGAGGAAACCAGACACCCCCCCCCCCCCCCCCCCCCCACCCCGGAGGAAACCCACTGATAATATGTAAACTCCACACAGACAGTGACTCGAGCCCAGAATTGAACCCAGGTTCCTGACATTGTGAGGCACCAGAATCATCACGGATGTTAAGAATGTTAAGCATTCATATGCTAAAGTTACATATAGCAACTTTGAAGCTTAATTTATTTGTTGTTTACTTTTATTTAAAATGGTCATAAAATTAGAAGGAAATAAAATCCGCCATGAATAAGATCATTTCACATATGAAAATAAACCTCATGTTCCCATATTCCCCACTCAAAACTATTTTTTTTACCTTGTGAAATGTTTAGACAGGAATTTTTAAAAAATGTCTGTTCCATTACATCAGCATTGATGTCGCTTTGGCAATCAGCATTTACAGCCCTCAATGAACATTACACCAGGACTCTGCTATATTCACATGCTTAGCTTTCCACTGCAATTACTACACTGGCCTTATGTCATTACTACTGCAATTCTTCTGCCATCACTCTATCATAACTGCTGCCATCTGTCTGCTATTTACTACAGTTTTCAGTCACTGCTGCGCCCAGTCCTATTCCCTGCCTTTGATACCAGCCAGCGGTTATCAATTTCTCCTATCTGTTCCCATCAAGCTCACTCCTATCAGTGCCTCCACCTTGTTATTAATTCTGCCAGGTTTCCACTTTGTGTCCCAGTTACTGACTAAGAATGACACATTGACAGCATTCTAAGTCATTGCTCTTTTTTCTTAACCTCTTCAATACAATTTTATCTTCCTGAAGTAATGGTGTTCAGGAACTGAATGAAACTGAAAGGTTGCAGCCAAGATGAAATAAAGCAGCTATTTGAGCTGGTACTATGAATGCAGGTTTTCATGTGTGCAGAGCAGTAAAGCTCTCTGAAGAGAATATTCAAGCACAGAGGACTCAATCACAACTTCCATTCTGAACCAAGAGGCAAGCTCTTTCCCTAACAAGAAACCAGTCTGGCAAATAAGCAAAAAGTGGACAGCAAAGAGTATTTCACTGACAAACAATTATGCATGAATTGCAAAAATATTTAACAATTTAGCACTGCAATACTTATATAAGAAACACCAAGATTGAGGAGTACATAATTAAATATTAACTATTTTTGAAATTCTGCAAGTTTTTCAGATATGGGGCACTATTTTGTTCATTAGGCAATGGAGACCTGGCATTAGTCTTTCACAAATGTGAAGCACTCTGTAGAAAGTGAGTTGGCACTGGATTATCTAGTTATATTTATCAATAAATCTAGCACTGGGGCAATGTGTGTTGACCCAAGAGATTGAACAATGCTGGAAAGGGAAGTAATTACACCATATATGCATTGAGAACACACCACCATATTCTGACCCAGAGAAAAAGTTCAGTGTTTTGAATTTAAACAGCTGGTGGTTTGATATATAGTTCGGAGCTAGGGCTGACGACTTGGGGCAAGTTTGACCTGCCTGGCACACAATGCAGAAAAGCATCAAAGGTTGCTGAATAGATGATTGACATCTCCTTTGACAAAAATGATTGGCTCAGAGAATGGGTAAGAGTTTTAAGGAATGTTTGACACTTTGAAACTAGGATTGAACATGTGCAACAGAAACTCCAAGTGGGTAAGCACGTACACACTTCCAATTATAACAAGGAGCAGAAATCTGTACATATTTGTGATGTTACAAATGGGTTGAAGAAAGAAGAATTTGAAGAGATGCAGTCAGAGTCTGCAAGATTTCTCACAGTAAGTGGACAGGAGTTGAAGTGGAATTGCTGTCACCTGAGGTTAGATAAGAGAGAACGGTGTATCCTGCTGCTGTCATATTGAACTGAGATACTTTTCATCTCAACAAACACATGCTCAACAAGATGACAGTGGAGAACTACTTCAGGGAGATAAGAGTGCCTGTTCAAAACCGAAATAAAAATATTGATTGCAAGAAATGTGACAAGATCTGGAAGGAGAGTCAAGTGGACAGATGGTCCAGACCACCTGAACAGGATCATGAACTCTACTTCTGCCCTGATCAGACAAAAAAGTGCAAACTTATCTCCAGCCAATTTTTTTGAGAAACCTTCCAAGAGAGGAGCCTTCACAAGTCCGCATGGTGGAACAGTAGCTCGCGCTGCTGCCTCACAGCACCAGGGACTCAGGTTCAATTCGAGCTTCAGGTCATTGTCTGTGTGGCGTTTGCACGTTCTCCCCATGTTTATGTGGATTTCCTCCAGGTCCTCTAGCTTCCTCCCACAATCCAAAAGATGTGCAAGTTCAGTTGATTGGCCATGCTAAATTGTCCCTAAGTGTCAGAGGGATTAGTGGGGTAAATACGTGGGATTATGGGGCTGGAACAGGTGGAATCATTTTGGTGGAGGCTTGATGGGCCTAATAGTCTTCTTCACTGTACAGGGTCTATGATACCAACTCAGCATTGGAAATCTTTGAAAGAGAAGCAGAGAAAATACACCCCATTTTTATAGCACTTGCCACTATATTATGGTGGGCAAAGAGTTTAAATTCCCCAAAGATTCTTTGCAAAGGTAAATGGGTAGAGTAGATAAAGTAGGTAAATAAGAGGTTAGGGCAGCAAGTGAAGTAGATGTAAGAGGGTGATGTTAGTAGGTATGTGGGTGAGGTGGGATGGTGACAGGTGGGTGAATAGATAGGTGTTGTGTTACTAAATATAGTAAGTCTCACACCACCAGGTTAAAGTCCAACAGGTTTAACTGTAGCACAAGGCACAAGCTTTCGGAGTGCTGCTCCTTCATCAGATAAGTGACAGTTCTGTTCACAAACAAAGCATGTATAAAACACAAACTCAATTTACAAAATAACGGTTGGAATGTGAGTCTTTACAGGTAATCAAGTGTTGCTAAATCATTACTAAATATAGCCAATCAAGAGGGGCTAGTTAGGTCAGGTCATGGGGAGTCAGGTTGGTTTCTGAGGACGTCCCGGCCTGATCTGCTCCCAGATATGATCAGGAATACTCATAGGTGGGGGCATTCAAGGGTATATTTCAAGGTTCAAGGCTAGTTTAGGGGTCAGGGAATAGTCAGAACTGTTGAGGGGATATTGGGAGTGTCAGTTCTAAAATTATCCAGAAATTAGACTAGGATATTTCTATCTAATGTTTCTTGGGTAATTACCCAGGAATGTAGCTCAGAATAATATAAATTTGGCTCTAACCAGGAGTGGGAGACTTTTAAACAGAGAGTGAGAGAATTGTCCACTGAATGCCCAAACTTTGTGGGCCATTTCAGTGAAGCCCTTGCGTTGAGACTTCAAAAGAGGTCCTGTCAAGTATCTTCCTGAATATGTCTGGTCTCTATCAGAAAGCCAGAAGATCCAGGGCATGTTGTTTATCTTCTGACCTGCTGTTTGTTAGTGATTAATTTAAGCTAAAAATACTTGATAAGACAGAAGAGATTAATAGTTCATTTTAATACAGGCATTAGATGTAGTCATTTAAATATTGGAATGGCAATAATTAACTTGAATAAAGTCTAAGAAAAAGTGAAAAGGTCTAATGAGATGGATTGCTAGACTGAAGCAACAGCTTAAGTATTCGGTCCAAGTACAAAGTCATCTCCTTCCTTTCCCCCTGCTGTGCTATGTTATCAAAATAAGAAGTCTCACAGCACCAGGTTAAAGTCCAACAGATTTGTTTGATAGCAAAAGTCACTAGTTTTCAGAGCACTGCTCTTCATTGGGTGTGTCACTCACCTGATGAAGGGGCAGCGCTGAGAAAGCTAGGAGCTTTTGCTACCAAATAAACCTGTTGGACTTTAACCTGGTGGTGAGAGACTTCTTACTGTGTTTATCCCAGTCCAACGCCGGCATCTCCACACCTATGTTATCAAATACAGCCAGTGTTACTGTGGCCTGTTTTTCCAAGCCCAGTCCATTAATTCTTAAATACGTGCTGAAATGGACACAAGGCATGTTTGATAATGTTTGTCATTGATATCTGCTGGTAACGCTCACATGAAATTTTTTCCATAATATCATGTGGAATGGACCAAAATTGCAAACTTTCATTTGTGGTTGTTCCAAAGTTCAAGTGACATTTCAAAAGTTGTGTAATCAGTATTGGGGAGGGGGAGATTGATTAAAGTCTGCGGATATGTACATGGCAATGGAACAAAAATTGCATATGAATTGTGTTGTTTCGTGTAACATTAGAGATATTGAAATCTGCCTACAATATATTAAAATCTCACATAAGTTTACACTTGTTGATATTTTTTCCATCAGACATTTCCCATACTTGGTTGATAAAATCCTCATTATTGCAAAAGAATGCATGAAAATGATGAATTGTCCCTGTAGCCTGCTGGTAGACTGCTGGGATTGAGCTAGTGCTCTCTCCATATAGTGGAGGACCACCCTCTCTTCTGGTAAAATGTCACCAGAGACAGACAGAGGTCCTAATTGACCATTAAATTAAGTAGCTCAATAAGGTTTCAGGTGGGCCAGCCATCTGCCACCTTTCTCACCACTGGCAATTTGGCACAGTGGAAGAAAGGTAATAGGGAAACTATTTGTCACCTTCCTGGAACATTTTACGAGACTTTCATGCCTCTTAGGAAATCCAGTTCATAGTGTCTCTTGATTCATGTAGAGGAATTTTACTGCCTTTAAAAATTTTCAGACTAATGAAGAATAGTAGACAAAGCGGGATGGTTTAAGACACATGGCTGCTTGAAACCAGGAGACATAAGGATGCCTCAAAGTGGAAGCGCCCTCTCAGGAGCTTTAAATTATTTAAGATGCTTTGTAGACTCAGTATAGTTGTCAGGCCAACATTGTGAGGTTTAATTGCAAGAGGATTTAGCTTGCTGCTGGGAGGGCACTCTCAAGGATTCACCCACACCATGGGGTTAGTCTGCTGCCATTATAATGCCAGCTGCATCCCCAATCTGGCCTCAATCAGCCTGGTAATTGACACAAATTGACTACAAATCATTGCTGGTCTCTCCTGTTGCTGACTCACCTCCAGAGAGATTGGCCAGAAGCAGGAAGAGCCAGATGGCCAGCCCAATGCACTATTCTCAATAATTCTCTCACTGCTCACCACCACAACCGCCTCCACCTGCCTGATATGATTTCACTATGAACAGTGACATCTGTTGTCAGTCTTCCTGTAAATGTCAAACCCACTTCCTGTGACACTTATCTATTGTGCTGCTTTTGTGTTGCACTATTTCTATCATTCAATTTGTGCCACATTTTAATTTGCAATTGTGTGTATGTGAATTTTCTAATCTATTGCTATGAGCTCTAATTGAATCCTCATATCATTGCCAGCTACTTAAATATATTTAGGGTTACAGTCACCTTCTGAATGGATCAGCAGTCCATTATAGAATCCTCCCCTAATGGCCAGCTCATTGATTACAATGCATGAATAATCTGTCATTCCTGGTTGTGAAGATGAAAATTATCCCACTCTTTTAATAGTACTGGAGTCATGTTTGAACAAGATTTTAAAGTGGCATTATTCTATTCTAATACATAGTTGTAACTAGAGAACATTACTCTTATGATTTATACTAGACAGGGCATGCAGTGGCACAGTGCTTGTAACTGTTGCCTCACATTGCCAGAGATCCATGTTCAATTCTAGCCTGTGTGGAGTTTGCACATTTTCCCTGTGCCTGCATGGGTTTCCTGCAGGTGCTCTGGATTCCTTCTGTTGTCCAAGACTATGGTCTGTGGTCGGTGAAGATTTGATGCGTCTGTCTTTCTGCACTGTAGGGTTCTATGAATGTAAAAGTTAGGTGGATTGGCCATGCTAAATTCTTCCAAGATGCTCAAGTTAAATGGATTAGGCATGGAAAATGGGTTACAGGGATTGGGCAGGGAATAGAGCCTGGGAAAGGTACTCTGTCAGAGAGTCGGTGCAGACTTGATGGACCAAATGGCCTCTTCTACACTGCAGGGATTTTAAAAATAACAAGTCTCTGATACCATGCAACAATTTTACATGCAAGAGTATGAGGTAAAGCACAGCAATGTTAGAACTGAGTCCTGATTGTTAAGTGGGTGATTGGAATTTAGTGAATTGTGTAATAGATGAGGCTAGTGATGCAATTGATAGAACATGCCATTTTAAAGTGAACTCATTCAGATTGACAACTGGAGTCAGACTTTTAAACTTCTCCTTGTCTTGCATCCATGCCCCAACGCAATGCTCCTGCTGTTGATCTCTGCTATTATTTCTTCCTAGTGCCACTTGGACATATGCATAAAGGATCTTCTGCCCACTTGCAGTACAATGTGTCTGTCCTTTTTTCTATTTCTTGACCACCAGGTTATAATCTGAAAATTTTACAATTTGTTTCCTCATGTGTCATATGGGTGGCACCGTGGTTAGCACTGCTGTCTCACAGCTTCAGAGACAAGGGTTCAATTCTGGCCTTGGGCCACTATGTGGAGTTTGCACGTTCTTCCCATGTCTGCATGGGATTCCTCCAGATGCTCCGGGTTTCCTCCCACGCTCCAAAGATTTGCAGGTTGGATTGATTGGCCATGCCAAATTGCCATGTAGTGTCAGGAGGATCAGTAGGCTAAACATGTGGGGTTAGGGGGATAGGGGGTGAGTGGGATTGTTGTTAGTGCAGCCTCCTTGAGTGAATGACCTTCTTCTGCATTATTGGAATTCTATCCTATGTGCTCAGCAATAGCTCAGTACATCACAGCCTAGATTGGCTTTTGAAAAAAACTTCTGCCACATTTTGACAACCATACCTTGCTTTCTGAGACCTTATCCTACCAGCCAGATTTACTGTCACCCAAACTTGTAATGTATAATTCACTTATGTGAGAATTTTAACTATATCAAGTAGCACCAGTTACTTTGCACGATCGAAAGATGTGAGTGAGCCAGCAGCAGTGACTAAGGCTGCAGGTACCTCTTTGAGATGCAGATTGAATTATCTCAATAACAGATAAAACACAAAAGAGTAACCTTTCTAAAGTCCAGGTATCAAGCCTTAATTTAGAGTGTGAACTGGATGAGGTGGGATAAATACTGCTTTGGAAAATAAAACCAACGACTGAGAGCGGACTAGGAATTGAACAGTCACAGCTGACAACCATGGTAAATAAAGTTCATCATTCAGACCTGGTTTCAATCAGAGGCAGAAATAAAAGGTCAAACAGATTTCATCTTGACATGAACACCATTAAGTGATTATGAACAACTAGGATCCAAATCTGCAGTAATGATTCACTGGATCTGTGGACAGGAAATATGATTTCCCAGTGAGTTAGAAAGACCTCAGCGAGCTGTCATAAATCTATTTGCCAAGTTTACAGAGATAGTGAAATTGACAACTGTTGGGGTGGTGGAGATCTTCTCAAAATTCAACCACAGTCAGATAATACAATGAAACCATTTTGTGTAACAATGACAGGGATTAAAATAAAAGTTTTGAGAGAAATTTTGCTGTATGACCAACCTGTTACATATATACTACAATTGTGTATTTCCATTTAAATGTTTTGTTTTAATTTCAGTGGCCAATATGGTTAAAATGTTATGTTATTACAAATTTTTGTTGATCTTTGTTGACCTTGTGAAAGCCTTCGACACTGTAAACCAACAAGGCCTGTGAAGGATCATGTCAAAGTTCGGCTGTAGCTCCAGAATCATTCAGATGGTACGATGGCCAAAGTACTGATTGGCAGAGAATCCTCTGAGGCATTCCCAGTCACCAATGACATCAAATAGGGCTTTGTGCTTGCACTCACACTGTTCAGCATGATGTTTACCATCATAATGAATGATGCCTTCCAGGACAGTGTTGCTGGAATCAGTCTCAAGTACAGAGTGGATGGCAAGCTCTTCAACTTGAGGAGACTTCAAGCTATTACCAAAGTGAAGGAGACTCTTCTGAGACTTCCTCTTTGCCACTAACTATGCCCTTTACACTGGCTCAGAGCCAGCAATGCAAGTCAGTATGGACAATTTTTCCACGGCTTGTGACAACTTTGGACTCATCATCAACATTAGAAAGACCGATGTCATGCACCAGCCTGCTCCTCATGCACCGTACACAGAACCCATAATCACAATTAAAAAGGGCAGAAACTACAGGCAGCAGACCAGTTCACATATCTTGACAGCACCCTCTCCCCAGCAGTGACTATTGATACAGAAGTTAAGCAGAACTTGCCTTTGCTATTCTGTAGTTTCGGTAGACTGCGGTCCACTGTATGGTATCATCGAGGAATCAGCCCAGCGAGAAAACTGAAGGAGAATAGCTTCCAAACCCATGACTGCTGTCAATGAAAGACAAGGGCAGCAGGCATCTGGGAACACCACTGCCTGAAAGTTCCCCTCCAAGCCACTCATCATCCTAACTTGGAAATATATATCTCAGGCTGCAATTCAATCCATGAATTTGACGGTTTCCTCATGTCTGATCCTTCTTCTCATATCTCACTTTCCTCTCATCTCTGTATGTCTTTTCAGTTAAAAGATGCAACTGATGTTAACAGAAGCAATCCTCCCTTTCATCTTTCCCTTCATCACAACCTTACCCTTGTTTCTCTTTTCCATTCAGATATCCAAGAAGTGTCACCTACTCTGGCACTTAAAACTAAGAAAAATTATAGAAAGTTTCAGGTTAAGGAAAGTTTAAGTTGAAATAGAGAGGCTTAGGTAAATAATGATACCACATTCTTCACAAATCTTGATGGAAGTGCGCTGTATTGACATAACTGTCATTCTACAAGAGAATAGTTTCCATGCAGTCCAGGTTGGTATATCTGCATAGCCACGCCTTAATATTCAGAACACAACCAAGGGAGTGTACATTGTGTTGAATCAGCACCTCTGTGTCCTTTAATCACCATAATGTACTGAAACTGAAGCTAATTATCTTTTATCATTATTGCATTTTTAATTGCTGTGAAGTATAAACAGCAGATGATCTTTGGGTTTTTAAAAGATGTCTGAAGGCTACTGTTTTTATACTGCAACCCCAAAACCACATATAAATCGTAGTCTAAGGAATAATATAAATGAGGATAGGCTCAATGCTCCTGAAAGATAGATGATGTTAATTAGAAACAGCACAGCCCACATCTCAGGAACAAACACTGCTGTGAAAGTGGATCAGCAGTGCCAAATCCCTCGCCTTGGCTGATGCCTTCAGTCTGATTAACATGTTTGAAATTGAGCTTTATCTCTTTCAAATAATATTTTACTTCACATCCATCTTCAACGTTAAAGAAGAAAGAGAAAAAAAAAATGAAATTGTTCCCCTAATTATAAATGTGACTCACTCGGGAAGCAACAGCAGAAATGCAAAACTACAGAGATGAAGAAGCAAGTGATTGCTTACCCAAATGCAGTAACACGGATTACACAAATGTTGACACATTGCTCCATGGACAGCTTTTAGTTAGAAGATGCTTAAAAGTCCACAATATCCTGCAGAAAAAAAATACTTAATCCTTTACCAAAAAAAAGAGAATAAAATTGATCTTTTTCCATTTTAATGCATATTCTGTTTAGGGCAATGTATGAAAAAATGAAAACTGTACGGGAAATGGCTGGAGAAATTTTAAGCTCTTTCATCATAATCATGCATATTTCTTGAAGCCATATTGCCTTAAAATATTTTTCAGATTTATGGACAAGTCCCAGTGAAGTAAATACTTGCTAAATTTCTTGAATAATTGGAGCAGTGTACCATATCAATTATAATCAATGCATTAAGATAAACATGCAAAAAATGCCACTTAACAATTGATAGAATCCCTACAGTGCAGAAGGAGACCATTCTGCTCATTAAACATGCACCAACGATAATCATATCCAGACCCTATCCTCATCACCTCACGTAGTTACCCTACTAATCCCTCTAACACTAAAGGGCAATTTTGCTTGGCCAATTCACATATCTTTAAACTGTGGGAGAAAAATGGAGCACCTGGAGGAAACCCACACAGACACGGGAAGAACCTGCAAACTCCACCCAAGGTTAGAATTGAATTTGGGTCCCGAGTGCTGTGAGGCTGTAGTGTTAACTACTGTGTCATCTAAATTCTATCACACAAACTGCTTCGGGCAAAATGTGTGATGCAGGATTTTTGTACACAGAATCAAAAGAACACAGGCCACTTAGGAAAACATATTATATAATCTCCACAATAATGAACTGGACAAAATAAAACATGAGTATCACAATAAACCTAATTTCAGATTCATATTTAAATGCTAAATTTGGACATATGACCTTAATAGAAATTTATAGTTTCCTTTAGTGAAACCTCGGTTGCATTGACTGAGGCTAAATCTTTATTCTTAATAAGTGTTAAACAGTGATGTGAACAATAACAACATAAAGGTGCGGGACTGGAAGATTTTCAAATGAGGGATTCCTCTCAAAAAGCTTATGTCAGTGAGAAAACTCAAGTTTCAGCCAGTCATGAGACACCCATGATGATAATCCATATTTCTTAAGCAGCACAGTACAAATAAATGTCCCAAACCTTGTTGGCCCAGCTATGCAGTATGGAATTAGCCAGTTAATAAATGGAGTGCTATAAATTGGTGTGAGTATCCCAGCTCGTGTACAACCGGGAGGAGGGGAAGTCAGACTTTAGCTCCAGCAAATCTTTTTGTTAATATTTTCCTCCTGCGCTAGTGTGATAATGCACTTCCTGAGACTTCATTAGTAAACAAAGGGTTTATCTATAAGGATCTACAAGATTCTGTTGTCTGAGATGCCTCCACACAACCAATGTTAACAGGAACTATATTAACAGATACCCATTCTGGAACAGGTTGCTCATCACTACTTGCTTCTGTGGAGACATCAGTTACATATATAACAGGTCAATCAGGTACTGAAGTGGTTCAAAAACATTCCTTGATGGCAATATGTGAACCACTGCTCAAGTGGTCCATATGTTAATGCATGATCCATTGTCTCCAGATCCATTTGGTATGAAAGGGGTCCTGTCTCAGGGACAATAATTCCAGGGAGCCACCTTGATCCACTAAAGTTCTTCACATATATAGTTTCATTTATCATAAATGATCATGCTGTTTTATATGAATCTTGACTTGCTTTCTAATCATTTTGATTGGCTTATATCCTGCCCAGCATATTTGGAAACACGTGGCTCAGTTTCATTCTAAGATGATGTCTGAGCAGTAGCTCTTTTGGTGAATTATAGAATCTGTACCATGCAGAAGGAGATCAATTTGCACCAACAACAATTCCACCTAGGCCGTGTCTCTGTAACCTCACATATTTACCCTGCTAGTCCCCCCTGATATTAAGGGGCAGTTTAGCATGACCAATCCACCTAACTCATACATCTTTTGATTGTGGGAAGAAACTTGACATCCAAAGGAAACCCACGCAAACACAGGAAGAACATTCAAATTCACAAAAACAGTAATACAAGGCCAGAATTTATCCCAGGTCCCTGGCATTGAGAGGCAGCAGTGCTAACCACTATCACAGCCTGGTAGAACTCTTTCTTTCATGTGGAGTCTTATGATAGCTAAGGAATTGTGAGGCTCTAGTTTCCAAAGTTCCTCCTGACAGTTTCTTTAAGCAAGACATGAAAGTTTGAATCGTTTTTTCAGCTAGGCCACTTGATGCTGGATTATAAGGGCACAGTTCTCATGTGTTTAATACTGCTGAGAGCAGTGAGATTTGAAAAAAGAATTATGTGGTTTCATTGCCTGATACCACGGCTTCAAGTAATGTATAAATTGAAAAGGATAAACATAATAGTTTTAGAATCTCTGTAGTGCAGAAGGAGGGTGTGCCACCTTACTGCCCTTTGTATCAACATGCTAGGGATTGGATACTTGGCAGCCTGTTTAATTGTTAGTTTATAATTGCCACAAATTTGATGGTCTTGACTGGTTTGTCCAGGGACTATAGATGCTGCCCATTCTGAGAATTGAACTGACTGAATAACATTGAGTCCTCTCAATCTGTTAACTGAGTATCCACTCACCCTTACAAGGCATTTGGTACCAGTTTTGCCCTAAAGAGTCAGGGGATCACTTCTGGGACTACATAAATCTTGGCTTGAAATACTTCAATTTTGCCAAATTCATCACAGAAGATGCTCTCATTCTTTTCAGTTTGGGCAGTCCCCCTTTCTGCCACTATATTACTGAGAGCTCGGTAAACTTTTGATCACGGCTTACATTGTGTTGCCTTTTATTTTTAGTGTTTCTCTCACGTTCATCTTAAACTTGGCAGAAATGCTGTTCAATGTCAATGTTTGGACTCCCTCTCTTTGGTATTGAATTGTGTCCTCACTCATCACAGTGGCTGATGTCCTTGTATTCACTTCCATCTTAAGAAGCTTCCCATTTACTTGGAATATTACAATAATAGGATCTACGAGGCAGGTTTTACAGCCTTGCTCATCCTGAAACCATAAAATCTCACTCAACATCAACAGACCTTTCCATGGTCTGCTAACGGGAATTGGAGCAGACAGGATGGTAAAACTCCAGCAATTGTGTCTGTTTTTTTTTAGATTAAACAGAGAGTGAATACCAGGACCACTTATGCCAGGCTTTTCCATATTGTATACTTATAACTACTTGGTTAATGAATTGCTCTGAGATCTTGACTCCACTCTGCATCACTTTATCAAATGTCCTCTTTTGTGATAATAAAAACACTTAGCCTCCTTAAATTGACATGACTCAAGAGTGTGGTTATTTCCACATTTAAAGTGGAACATTACCAATGTTGCTGATTGCCTCCAATGTTTCATGTTGTTTTGTTGGTGGCTGAAATTGTTTATCACTTCACCGCTGCTTCAGTCATTTTGGCACCACAATTGATAACTGACTCCTGCCCTGACAGGTGAATGGTACCATTTTGCAGCTCTGCCACTTTTGTGTACCCTTCAGTGTTTTCACAACCATTACTATCTGCAATGCTCATTTAAAATCTATGCTGATCTCTTCAAACAATCTGTGTTGAAAAACGGATTGTTGTTCACACCACGGACCAACCTGGTGGTGTGACATGTTGTATAAGGTGACTCCAAAATCAAAATACACCAATAATTCTTTTCGTTTAATGGTGTAAGTCACAATTGATTTGCTTGGGGCTCTCTCAATTGAATTAATTGTGTGTGACTTGTGTATGACTGATGATTAAAGTTGTAATTGAGCCTTCATTAAATCCAAAAGCTCACTAATGATTCGGCTGAACTTGAGACTGT